>OY756247.1:5831978-7067506 GCA_963576845.1 Megachile leachella
GAGTGCGCGTGCACAGTAGTGCGCCCCTGTGCGCATGAGCAGTAGTGAGTACGAGTGCGCTTGAGCAGTAGTGACCCCAAGTGCGCATGAGCAGTAGTGAGTCCGAGTGCGCATGAGCAGTAGTGACCCCGAGTGCGCATGCACAGTAGTGAGTCCGAGTGCGCATGAGCAGTAGTGACCCCTATTGCGCATGAGCAGTAGTGAGTCCGAGTGCGCATGAGCAGTAGTGACCCCGAGTGCGCATGCACAGTAGTGAGTCCGAGTGCGCATGAGCGGTAGTGACCCCGAGTGCGCATGAGCAGTAGTGAGTCCGAGTACGCATGAGCAGTAGTGACCCCGAGTGCGCGTGCACAGTAGTGCGCCCCTGTGCGCATGAGCAGTAGTGAGCCCGATTGCGCATCCGCAGTAGTGAGTCCGTGTGCGCATGTGCAGGTCTGAGCCGGAGTGCGCATGCGCAGTAGTGGGCCCGTGCGCGCATGCGCAGTAGTGAGCCCGGGTGCGCATGCGCAGTAGTGAGCCCGAGTGCGCATCCGCAGTAGTGAGCCCGAGCGCGCATGCGCAGTAGTGAGTCCGATTGCGCATGTGCAGGTCTGAGCCGGAGTGCGCATGCGCAGTTGTGGGCCCGTGCGCGCATGCGCAGTAGTGAGCCCGTGTGCGCATGCGCAGTAGTGAGCCCGAGCGCGCATCCGCAGTAGCGAGTCCGATTGCGCATGCGCAGTAGTGACCCCGAATGCGCATGAGTAGTAGTGAGTCCGAGTGCGCATGAGCAGTAGTGACCCCGAGTGCGCATGAGCAGTAGTGAGTCCGAGTGCGCATGAGCAGTAGTGACCCCGAGTGCGCATGAGCAGTAGTGACCCCGAGTGCGCATGCACAGTAGTGAGCCCGATTGCGCATCCGCAGTAGTGAGACCGTGTGCGCATGTGCATGTCTGAGCCAGAGTGCGCATGCGCAGTAGTGGGCCCGTGCGCGCATGCGCAGTAGTGAGCCCGGGTGCGCATGCGCAGTAGTGAGCCCGAGCGCGCATCCGCAGTAGTGAACCCGAGCGCGCATCCGCAGTAGCGAGTCCGATTGCGCATGTGCAGGTCTGAGCCGGAGTGCGCATGCGCAGTAGTGACCCCGAGTGCGCATGCACAGTAGTGTGCCCGTGTGAGCATGCGCAGAAGTGAGCTCGAATGCGCATGTGCAGCTCTGAGCCGGAGTGCGCATGCGCAGTAGTGGGCCCGTGCGCGCATGAGTAGTAGTGAGTTCGAGTGCGCATGAGCAGTAGTGACCCCGAGTGCGCATGAGCAGTAGTGAGTCCGAGTGCGCATGAGCAGTAGTGACCCCGAGTGCGCATGAGCAGTAGTGACCCCGAGTGCGCATGCCCAGTAGTGTGCCCGTGTGAGCATGCGCAGAAGTGAGCTCGAATGCGCATGTGCAGGTCTGAGCCGGAATGCGCATGCGCAGTAGTGGGCCCGTGCGCGCATGCGCAGTAGTGAGCCCGGGTGCGCATGCGCAGTAGTGAGCCCGAGCGAGCATCCGCAGTGGCGAGTCCGAGTGCGCATGCGCAGTAGTGACCCCGAATGCGCATGAGTAGTAGTGAGTTCGAGTGCGCATGAGCAGTAGTGACCCCGAGTGTGCATGCACAGTGTGAGCCCGTGAGCGAATGCGCAGTAGCGACCCCGAGCGCGTATGCGCAGTAGTGATCCGAGCGCGCATGCGCAGTAGTGAGTCCGAGTGCGCATGCGCAGTAGTGACCCCGAAAGCGCATGAGCAGTAGTGAATCCGAGTGCACACGAGCAGTAGTGACCCCGAGTGCGCATGAGCAGTAGTGAGCCCGGGTGCGCATGCGCAGTAGTGAGCCCGAGCGCGCACGCGCAGTAGTGAGTCCGATTGCGCATGTGCAGGTCTGAGCCGGAGTGCGCATGCGCAGTAGTGGGCCCGTGCGCGCATGCGCAGTAGTGAGCCCGTGTGCGCATGCGCAGTAGTGAGCCCGAGCGCGCATGCGCAGTAGTGAGTCCGATTGCGCATGTGCAAGTCTGAGCCGGAGTGCGCATGCGCAGTAGTGACCCCGAGTGCGCATGCACAGTAGTGTGCCCGTGTGAGCATGCGCAGAAGTGAGCTCGAATGCGCATGTGCAGCTCTGAGCCGGAGTGCGCATGCGCAGTAGTGGGCCCGTGCGCGCATGCGCAGTAGTGAGCCCGGGTGCGCATGCGCAGTAGAGCGCCCGAGCGCGCATCCGCAGTAGTGAGTCCGAGTGCGCATGCGCAGTAGTGACCCCGAATGCGCATGAGTAGTAGTGAGTTCGAGTGCGCATGACCAGTAAAGACCCCGAGTGCGCATACGCAGTAGTGACTCCCAGTGCGCATGCGCAGTAGTGAGCCCGAGCGCGCATCCGCAGTAGTGAGTCCGAGTGCGCATGAGCAGTAGTGACCCCGAGTGCGCATGAGCAGTAGTGAGCCCGGGTGCGCATGCGCAGTAGTGACCCCGAGCGCGCATCCGCAGTAGTGAGCCCGAGCGCGCATGCGCAGTAGTGAGTCCGATTGCGCATGAGCAGTAGTGAGCCGGATTGCGATTACGCAGTAGTGACTCCGAGTGCGCATGAGCAGTAGTGAGTCCGAGTGCGCATGAGCAGTAGTGACCCCGAGTGCGCATGAGTAGTAGTGACCCCGAGTGCGCATGCACAGTAGTGAGTCCGAGTGCGCATGCGCAGTAGTGACCCCGAATGCGCATGAGCAGTAGTGAGTCCGAGTGCGCCTGAGAAGTAGTGACCCCGAGTGCGCATGAGCAGTAGTGAGTCCGAGTGCGCATCAGCAGTAGTGACCCCGAGTGCGCATGAGCAGTAGTGACCCCGAGTGCGCATGCACAGTAGTGAGCCCGTGTGCGCATGCGCAGAAGTGAGCTCGAATGCGCATGTGCAGGTCTGAGCCGGAGTGCGCATGCGCAGTAGTGGGCCCGTGCGCGCATGCGCAGTAGTGAGCCCGTGTGCGCATGCGTAGTAATGAGCCCGAGCGCGCATCCGCAGTAGTGAGTCCGAGTGCGCATGCGCAGTAGTGACCCCGAATGCGCATGCAGAGTAGTGAGCCCGAGTGCGCATGCACAGTAGTGAGTCCGAGTGCGCATGAGCAGTAGTGACCCCGAGTGCGCATGAGCAGTAGTCAGTCCGAGTGCGCATGAGCAGTAGTGACCCCGAGTGCGCATGAGCAGTAGTCAGTCCGAGTGCGCATGTGCAGTAGTGACCCCGAGTGCGCGTGCACAGTAGTGCGCCCCTGTGCGCATGAGCAGTAGTGAGTCCGAGTGCGCGTGAGCAGTAGTGACCCCAAGTGCGCATGAGCAGTAGTGAGTCCGAGTGCGCATGAGCAGTAGTGACCCCGAGTGCGCATGCACAGTAGTGAGTCCGAGTGCGCATGAGCAGTAGTGACCCCTATTGCGCATGAGCAGTAGTGAGTCCGAGTGCGCATGAGCAGTAGTGACCCCGAGTGCGCATGCACAGTAGTGAGTCCGAGTGCGCATGAGCGGTAGTGACCCTGAGTGCGCATGAGCAGTAGTGAGTCCGAGTACGCATGAGCAGTAGTGACCCCGAGTGCGCGTGCACAGTAGTGCGCCCCTGTGCGCATGAGCAGTAGTGAGCCCGATTGCGCATCCGCAGTAGTGAGTCCGTGTGCGCATGTGCAGGTCTGAGCCGGAGTGCGCATGCGCAGTAGTGGGCCCGTGCGCGCATGCGCAGTAGTGAGCCCGGGTGCGCATGCGCAGTAGCGAGCCCGAGTGCGCATCCGCAGTAGTGAGCCCGAGCGCGCATGCGCAGTAGTGAGTCCGATTGCGCATGTGCAGGTCTGAGCCGGAGTGCGCATGCGCAGTAGTGGGCCCGTGCGCGCATGCGCAGTAGTGAGCCCGTGTGCGCATGCGCAGTAGTGAGCCCGAGCGCGCATCCGCAGTAGCGAGTCCGATTGCGCATGCGCAGTAGTGACCCCGAATGCGCATGAGTAGTAGTGAGTTCGAGTGCGCATGAGCAGTAGTGACCCCGAGTGCGCATGAGCAGTAGTGAGTCCGAGTGCGCATGAGCAGTAGTGACCCCGAGTGCGCATGAGCAGTAGTGACCCCGAGTGCGCATGCACAGTAGTGAGCCCGATTGCGCATCCGCAGTAGTGAGACCGTGTGCGCATGTGCATGTCTGAGCCAGAGTGCGCATGCGCAGTAGTGGGCTCGTGCGCGCATGCGCAGTAGTGAGCCCGGGTGCGCATGCGCAGTAGTGAGCCCGAGCGCGCATCCGCAGTAGTGAACCCGAGCGCGCATCCGCAGTAGCGAGTCCGATTGCGCATGTGCAGGTCTGAGCCGGAGTGCGCATGCGCAGTAGTGACCCCGAGTGCGCATGCACAGTAGTGTGCCCGTGTGAGCATGCGCAGAAGTGAGCTCGAATGCTGATGTGCAGCTCTGAGCCGGAGTGCGCATGCGCAGTAGTGGGCCCGTGCGCGCATGAGTAGTAGTGAGTTCGAGTGCGCATGAGCAGTAGTGACCCCGAGTGCGCATGAGCAGTAGTGAGTCCGAGTGCGCATGAGCAGTAGTGACCCCGAGTGCGCATGAGCAGTAGTGACCCCGAGTGCGCATGCCCAGTAGTGTGCCCGTGTGAGCATGCGCAGAAGTGAGCCGGAGTGCGCATGCGCAGTAGTGGGCCCGTGCGCGCATGCGCAGTAGTGAGCCCGGGTGCGCATGCGCAGTAGTGAGCCCGAGCGCGCATCCGCAGTAGTGAACCCGAGCGCGCATCCGCAGTAGCGAGTCCGATTGCGCATGTGCAGGTCTGAGCCGGAGTGCGCATGCGCAGTAGTGACCCCGAGTGCGCATGCACAGTAGTGTGCCCGTGTGAGCATGCGCAGAAGTGAGCTCGAATGCTGATGTGCAGCTCTGAGCCGGAGTGCGCATGCGCAGTAGTGGGCCCGTGCGCGCATGAGTAGTAGTGAGTTCGAGTGCGCATGAGCAGTAGTGACCCCGAGTGCGCATGAGCAGTAGTGAGTCCGAGTGCGCATGAGCAGTAGTGACCCCGAGTGCGCATGAGCAGTAGTGACCCCGAGTGCGCATGCCCAGTAGTGTGCCCGTGTGAGCATGCGCAGAAGTGAGCTCGAATGCGCATGTGCAGGTCTGAGCCGGAGTGCGCATGCGCAGTAGTGGGCCCGTGCGCGCATGCGCAGTAGTGAGCCCGGGTGCGCATGCGCAGTAGTGAGCCCGAGCGCGCATCCGCAGTGGTGAGTCCGAGTGCGCATGAGCAGTAGTGACCCCGAGTGCGCATGAGCAGTAGTGACCCCGAGTGCGCATGCCCAGTAGTGTGCCCGTGTGAGCATGCGCAGAAGTGAGCTCGAATGCGCATGTGCAGCTCTGAGCCGGAGTGCGCATGCGCAGTAGTGGGCCCGTGCGCGCATGAGTAGTAGTGAGTTCGAGTGCGCATGAGCAGTAGTGACCCCGAGTGCGCATGAGCAGTAGTGAGTCCGAGTGCGCATGAGCAGTAGTGAGTCCGAGTACGCATGAGCAGTAGTGACCCCGAGTGCGCGTGCACAGTAGTGCGCCCCTGTGCGCATGAGCAGTAGTGAGCCCGATTGCGCATCCGCAGTAGTGAGTCCGTGTGCGCATGTGCAGGTCTGAGCCGGAGTGCGCATCCGCAGTAGTGAGCCCGAGCGCGCATGCGCAGTAGTGAGTCCGATTGCGCATGTGCAGGTCTGAGCCGGAGTGCGCATGCGCAGTAGTGGGCCCGTGCGCGCATGCACAGTAGTGAGCCCGTGTGCGCATGCGGAGTAGTGAGCCCGAGCGCGCATCCGCAGTAGCGAGTCCGATTGCGCATGCGCAGTAGTGACCCCGAATGCGCATGAGTAGTAGTGAGTTCGAGTGCGCATGAGCAGTAGTGACCCCGAGTGCGCATGAGCAGTAGTGAGTCCGAGTGCGCATGAGCAGTAGTGACCCCGAGTGCGCGTGCACAGTAGTGCGCCCCTGTGCGCATGAGCAGTAGTGAGCCCGATTGCGCATCCGCAGTAGTGAGTCCGTGTGCGCATGTGCAGGTCTGAGCCGGAGTGCGCATGCGCAGTAGTGGGCCCGTGCGCGCATGCGCAGTAGTGAGCCCGGGTGCGCATGCGCAGTAGTGAGCCCGAGCGCGCACGCGCAGTAGTGAGTCCGATTGCGCATGTGCAGGTCTGAGCCGGAGTGCGCATGCGCAGTAGTGGGCCCGTGCGCGCATGCGCAGTAGTGAGCCCGTGTGCGCATGCGCAGTAGTGAGCCCGAGCGCGCATGCGCAGTAGGGAGTCCGATTGCGCATGTGCAGGTCTGAGCCGGAGTGCGCATGCGCAGTAGTGACCCCGAGTGCGCATGCACAGTAGTGTGCCCGTGTGAGCATGCGCAGAAGTGAGCTCGAATGCGCATGTGCAGCTCTGAGCCGGAGTGCGCATGCGCAGTAGTGGGCCCGTGCGCGCATGCGCAGTAGTGAGCCCGGGTGCGCATGCGCAGTAGAGCGCCCGAGCGCGCATCCGCAGTAGTGAGTCCGAGTGCGCATGCGCAGTAGTGACCCCGAATGCGCATGAGTAGTAGTGAGTTCGAGTGCGCATGAGCAGTAGTGACCCCGAGTGCGCATGAGCAGTAGTGAGTCCGAGTGCGCATGAGCAGTAGTGACCCCCAGTGCGCATGAGCAGTAGTTACCCCGAGTGCGCATGCCCAGCAGTGTGCCCGTGTGAGCATGCGCAGAAGTGAGCTCGAATCTGCATGTGCAGGTCTGAGCCGGAGTGCGCATGAGCAGTAGTGACCCCGAGTGCGCATGAGCAGTAGTGAGTCCGAGTGCGCATGAGCAGTAGTGACCCCGAGTGCGCATGAGCAGTAGTGACCCCGAGTGCGCATGCACAGTAGTGAGCCCGATTGCGCATCCGCAGTAGTGAGACCGTGTGCGCATGTGCATGTCTGAGCCGGAGTGCGCATGCGCAGTAGTGGGCCCGTGCGCGCATGCGCAGTAGTGAGCCCGGGTGCGCATGCGCAGTAGTGAGCCCGAGCGCGCATCCGCAGTAGTGAGCCCGATTGCGCATCCGCAGTAGTGAGTCCGTGTGCGCATGTGCAGGTCTGAGCCGGAGTGCGCATGCGCGGTAGTGGGCCCGTGCGCACATGCGCAGTAGTGAGCCCGTGTGCGCATGCGCAGTAGTGTGCCCGAGCGCGCATCCGCAGTAGTGACCCCGAGTGCGCATGAGTAGTAGTGAGTTCGAGTGCGCATGACCAGTAGTGAACCCGAGTGCGCATGAGCAGTAGTGAGTCCGAGTGCGCATGCGCAGTAGTGAGCCCGAGCGCGCACGCGCAGTAGTGAGTCCGATTGCGCATGTGCAGGTCTGAGCCGGAGTGCGCATGCGCAGTAGTGGGCCCGTGCGCGCATGCGCAGTAGTGAGCCCGTGTGCGCATGCGCAGTAGTGAGCCCGAGCGCGCATGCGCAGTAGTGAGTCCGATTGCGCATGTGCAGGTCTGAGCCGGAGTGCGCATGCGCAGTAGTGACCCCGAGTGCGCATGCACAGTAGTGTGCCCGTGTGAGCATGCGCAGAAGTGAGCTCGAATGCGCATGTGCAGCTCTGAGCCGGAGTGCGCATGCGCAGTAGTGGGCCCGTGCGCGCATGCGCAGTAGTGAGCCCGGGTGCGCATGCGCAGTAGAGCGCCCGAGCGCGCATCCGCAGTAGTGAGTCCGAGTGCGCATGCGCAGTAGTGACCCCGAATGCGCATGAGTAGTAGTGAGTTCGAGTGCGCATGAGCAGTAGTGACCCCGAGTGCGCATGAGCAGTAGTGAGTCCGAGTGCGCATGAGCAGTAGTGACCCCCAGTGCGCATGAGCAGTAGTTACCCCGAGTGCGCATGCCCAGCAGTGTGCCCGTGTGAGCATGCGCAGAAGTGAGCTCGAATGCGCATGTGCAGGTCTGAGCCGGAGTGCGCATGCGCAGTAGTGGGCCCGTGCGCGCATGCGCAGTAGTGAGCCCGGGTGCGCATGCGCAGTAGTGAGCCCGAGCGCGCATCCGCAGTAGTGAGTCCGAGTGCGCATGCGCAGTAGTGACCCCGAATGCGCATGAGTAGTAGTGGGTTCGAGTGCGCATGAGCAGTAGTGACCCCGAGTGCGCATGAGCAGTAGTGAGTCCGAGTGCGCATGAGCAGTAGTGACCCCGAGTGCGCATGAGCAGTAGTGACCCCGAGTGCGCATGCACAGTAGTGAGCCCGATTGCGCATCCGCAGTAGTGAGACCGTGTGCGCATGTGCATGTCTGAGCCGGAGTGCGCATGCGCAGTAGTGGGCCCGTGCGCGCATGCGCAGTAGTGAGCCCGGGTGCGCATGCGCAGTAGTGAGCCCGAGCGCGCATCCGCAGTAGTGAGCCCGATTGCGCATCCGCAGTAGTGAGTCCGTGTGCGCATGTGCAGGTCTGAGCCGGAGTGCGCATGCGCGGTAGTGGGCCCGTGCGCACATGCGCAGTAGTGAGCCCGTGTGCGCATGCGCAGTAGTGAGCCCGAGCGCGCATCCGCAGTAGTGACCCCGAGTGCGCATGAGTAGTAGTGAGTTCGAGTGCGCATGACCAGTAGTGAACCCGAGTGCGCATGAGCAGTAGTGAGTCCGAGTGCGCATGCGCAGTAGTGACCCCGAATGCGCATGAGTAGTAGTGAGTTCGAGTGCGCATAACCAGTAGTGACCCCGAGTGCGCATACGCAGTAGTGACTCCCAGTGCGCATGCGCAGTAGTGAGCCCGAGCGGGCATCCGCAGTAGTGAGTCCGAGTGCGCATGAGCAGTAGTGAGTCCGATTGCGCATGAGCAGTAGTGAGCCGGATTGCGCATACGCAGTAGTGACTCCGAGTGCGCATGAGCAGTAGTGAGTCCGAGTGCGCATGAGCAGTAGTGACCCCGAGTGCGCATGAGTAGTAGTGACCCCGAGTGCGCATGCACAGTAGTGAGCCCGTGTGCGCATGCGCAGAAGTGAGCTCGAATGCACATGTGCAGGTCTGAGCCGGAGTGTGCATGCGTAGTAGTGGGCCCGTGCGCGCATGCGCAGTAGTGTGCCCGTGTGCGCATGCGCAGTAGCGAGCACGAGCGCGCATCCGCAGTAGTGAGTCCGAGTGCGCATGCGCAGTAGTGACCCCGAATACGCATGAGCAGTAGTGAGTCCGAGTGCGCATGAGCAGTAGTGACCCCGAGTGCGCATGAGCAGTAGTGAGTCCGAGTGCGCATGCGCAGTAGTGACCCCGAATGCGCATGAGCAGTAGTGAGTCCGAGTGCGCATGAGCAGTAGTGACCCCGAGTGCGCATGAGCAGTAGTGAGTCCGAGTGCGCATCAGCAGTAGTGACCCCGAGTGCGCATGAGCAGTAGTGAGTCCGAGTGCGCATGAGCAGTAGTGACCCCGAGTGCGCATGCACAGTAGTGTGCCCGTGTGAGCATGCGCAGAAGTGAGCTCGAATGCACATGTGCAGGTCTGAGCCGGAGTGTGCATGCGCAGTAGTGGGCCCGTGCGCGCATGCGCAGTAGTGTACCCGTGTGCGCATGCGCAGTAGCGAGCACGAGCGCGCATCCGCAGTAGTGGGTCCGAGTGCGCATGCGCAGTAGTGACCCCGAATGCGCATGAGCAGTAGTGAGTCCGAGTGCGCATGAGCAGTAGTAACCCCGAGTGTGCATGAGTAGTAGTGACCCCGAGTGCGCATGCACAGTAGTGAGCCCGTGTGCGCATGCGCAGAAGTGAGCTCGAATGCGCATGTGCAGGTCTGAGCCGGACTGCGCATGCGCAGTAGTGAGCCCGTGTGCGCATGCGCAGTAGTGAGCCCGAGCGCGCATCCGCAGTAGCGAGTCCGATTGCGCATGTGCAGGTCTGAGCCGGAGTGCGCATGCGCAGTAGTGACCCCGAGTGCGCATACACAGTAGTGTGCCCGTGTGAGCATGCGCAGAAGTGAGCTCGAATGCGCATGTGCAGCTCTGAGCCGGAGTGCGCATGCGCAGTAGTGGGCCCGTGCGCGCATGAGTAGTAGTGAGTTCGAGTGCGCATGAGCAGTAGTGACCCCGAGTGCGCGTGAGCAGTAGTGAGTCCGAGTGCGCATGAGCAGTAGTGACCCCGAGTGCGCATGAGCAGTAGTGACCCCGAGTGCGCAAGCCCAGTAGTGTGCCCGTGTGAGCATGCGCAGAAGTGAGCTCGAATGCGCATGTGCAGCTCTGAGCCGGAGTGCGCATGCGCAGTAGTGGGCCCGTGCGCGCATGAGTAGTAGTGAGCCCGTGTGCGCATGCGCAGTAGTGAGCCCGAGCGCGCATCCGCAGTAGTGACCCCGAGTGCGCATGAGTAGTAGTGAGTTCGAGTGCGCATGACCAGTAGTGACCCCGAGTGCGCATGAGCAGTAGTGAGTCCGAGTGCGCATGCGCAGTAGTGACCCCGAATGCGCATGAGTAGTAGTGAGTTCGAGTGCGCATGACCAGTAGTGACCCCGAGTGCGCATACGCAGTAGTGACTCCCAGTGCGCATGCGCAGTAGTGAGCCCGAGCGCGCATCCGCAGTAGTGAGTCCGAGTGCGCATGAGCAGTAGTGACCCCGAATGCGCATGAGCAGTAGTAAGTCCGAGTGCGCATGAGCAGTAGTGACCCCGAGTGCGCATGAGCAGTAGTGAGTCCGAGTGCGCATCAGCAGTAGTGACCCCGAGTGCGCATGAGCAGTAGTGAGTCCGAGTGCGCATTAGCAGTAGTGACCCCGAGTGTGCATGAGCAGTAGTGAGTCCGAGTGCGCATGAGCAGTAGTGACCCCGAGTGCGCATGCACATTAGTGAGCCCGAGTGTGCATGAGTAGTAGTGACCCCGAGTGCGCATGCACAGTAGTGAGCCCGTGTGCGCATGCGCAGAAGTGAGCTCGAATGCGCATGTGCAGGTCTGAGCCGGACTGCGCATGCGCAGTAGTGAGCCCGTGTGCGCATGCGCAGAAGTGAGCTCGAATGCGCATGTGCAGGTCTGAGCCGGAGTGCGCATGCGCAGTAGTGAGCCCGAGCGCGCATCCGCAGTAGTGAGTCCGAGTGCGCATGCGCAGTAGTGACCCCGAATGCGCATGAGTAGTAGTGAGTTCGAGTGCGCATGAGCAGTAGTGACCCCGAGTGCGCATGAGCAGTAGTGAGTCCGAGTGCGCATGAGCAGTAGTGACCCCGAGTGCGCATGAGCAGTAGTGACCCCGAGTGCGCATGAGCAGTAGTGACCCCGAGTGCGCATGCACAGTAGTGTGCCCGTGTGAGCATGCGCAGAAGTGAGCTCGAATGCGCATGTGCAGGTCTGAGCCGGAGTGCGCATGCGCAGTAGTGGGCCCGAGCGCGCATCCGCAGTAGTGAGTCCGAGTGCGCATGCGCAGTAGTGACCCCGAATGCGCATGAGTAGTAGTGAGTTCGAGTGCGCATGACCAGTAGTGAACCCGAGTGCGCATGAGCAGTAGTGAGTCCGAGTGCGCATGCGCAGTAGTGACCCCGAATGCGCATGAGTAGTAGTGAGTCCGAGTGCGCATGCGCAGTAGTGACCCCGAGTGCGCATGAGTAGTAGTGACCCCGAGTGCGCATGCACAGTAGTGAGCCCGTGTGCGCATGCGCAGAAGTGAGCTCGAATGCACATGTGCAGGTCTGAGCCGGAGTGTGCATGCGTAGTAGTGGGCCCGTGCGCGCATGCGCAGTAGTGTGCCCGTGTGCGCATGCGCAGTAGCGAGCACGAGCGCGCATCCGCAGTAGTGAGTCCGAGTGCGCATGCGCAGTAGTGACCCCGAATGCGCATGAGCAGTAGTGAGTCCGAGTGCGCATGAGCAGTAGTGACCCCGAGTACGCATGCGCATTAGTGACTCCGAATGCGCATGCAGAGTAGTGAGCCCGAGTGCGCATGAGCAGTAGTGACCCCGAGTGCGCAAGCCCAGTAGTGTGCCCGTGTGAGCATGCGCAGAAGTGAGCTCGAATGCGCATGTGCAGGTCTGAGCCGGAGTGCGCATGCGCAGTAGTGGGCCCGTGCGCGCATGCGCAGTAGTGAGCCCGGGTGCGCATGCGCAGTAGTGAGCCCGAGCGCGCATTCGCAGTGGTGAGTCCGAGTGCGCATGCGCAGTAGTGACCCCGAATGCGCATGAGTAGTAGTGAGTTCGAGTGCGCATGAGCAGTAGTGACCCCGAGTGCGCATGAGCAGTAGTGAGTCCAAATGCGCGTGAGCAGTAGTGACCCCGAGTGCGCATGAGCAGTAGTGAGTCCGAGTGCGCATGCGCAGTAGTGACCCCGAATGCGCATGAGTAGTAGTGAGTTCGAGTGCGCATGACCAGTAGTGACCCCGAGTGCGCATACGCAGTAGTGACTCCCAGTGCGCATGCGCAGTAGTGAGCCCGAGCGCGCATCCGCAGTAGTGAGTCCGAGTGCGCATGAGCAGTAGTGACCCCGAATGCACATGAGCAGTAGTAAGTCCGAGTGCGCATGAGCAGTAGTGACCCCGAGTGCGCATGAGCAGTAGTGAGTCCGAGTGCGCATCAGCAGTAGTGACCCCGAGTGCGCATGAGCAGTAGTGAGTCCGAGTGCGCATTAGCAGTAGTGACCCCGAGTGTGCATGAGCAGTAGTGAGTCCGAGTGCGCATGAGCAGTAGTGACCCCGAGTGCGCATGCACATTAGTGAGCCCGAGTGTGCATGAGTAGTAGTGACCCCGAGTGCGCATGCACAGTAGTGAGCCCGTGTGCGCATGCGCAGAAGTGAGCTCGAATGCGCATGTGCAGGTCTGAGCCGGACTGCGCATGCGCCGTAGTGAGCCCGTGTGCGCATCAGCTGTAGTGACCCGAGTGCGCATGAACAGTAGTGACCCCGAGTGCGCATGCACAGTAGTGAGCCCGTGTGCGCATGCGCAGAAGTGAGCTCGAATGCGCATGTGCAGGTCTGAGCCGGACTGCGCATGCGCAGTAGTGAGCCCGTGTGCGCATCAGCTGTAGTGACCCGAGTGCGCATGAGCAGTAGTGACCCCGAGTGCGCATGAGCAGTAGTGACCCCGAGTGCGCATGAGCAGTAGTGACCCCGAGTGCGCATGCACAGTAGTGTGCCCGTGTGAGCATGCGCAGAAGTGAGCTCGAATGCGCATGTGCAGGTCTGAGCCGGAGTGCGCATGCGCAGTAGTGGGCCCGAGCGCGCATCCGCAGTAGTGAGTCCGAGTGCGCATGCGCAGTAGTGACCCCGAATGCGCATGAGTAGTAGTGAGTTCGAGTGCGCATGACCAGTAGTGAACCCGAGTGCGCATGCACAGTAGTGAGCCCGTGTGGGCATGCGCAGAAGTGAGCTCGAATGCGCATGTGCAGGTCTGAGCCGGAGTGCGCATGCGCAGTAGTGGGCCCGTGCGCGCATGCGCAGTAGTGAGCCCGTGTGCGCATGCGCAATAGTGAGCCCGAGCGCGCATCCGCAGTAGTGAGTCCGAGTACGCATGCGCATTAGTGACTCCGAATGCGCATGCAGAGTAGTGAGCCCGAGTGCGCATGAGCAGTAGTGAGTCCGAGTGCGCATGAGCAGTAGTGACCCCGAGTGCGCATGCACAGTAGTGTGCCCGTGTGAGCATGCGCAGAAGTGAGCTCGAATGCACATGTGCAGGTCTGAGCCGGAGTGTGCATGCGCAGTAGTGGGCCCGTGCGCGCATGCGCAGTAGTGTGCCCGTGTGCGCATGCGCAGTAGCGAGCACGAGCGCGCATCCGCAGTAGTGAGTCCGAGTGCGCATGCGCAGTAGTGACCCCGAATGCGCATGAGCAGTAGTGAGTCCGAGTGCGCATGAGCAGTAGTGAGTCCGAGTGCGCATGAGCAGTAGTAACCCCGAGTGTGCATGAGTAGTAGTGACACCGAGTGCGCATGCACAGTAGTGAGCCCGTGTGCGCATGCGCAGAAGTGAGCTCGAATGCGCATGTGCAGGTCTGAGCCGGACTGCGCATGCGCAGTAGTGAGCCCGTGTGCGCATCAGCTGTAGTGACCCGAGTGCGCATGAACAGTAGTGACCCCGAGTGCGCATGCACAGTAGTGAGCCCGTGTGCGCATCCGCAGTAGTGAGTCCGAGTGCGCATGAGCAGTAGTGACCCCGAATGCGCATGAGCAGTAGTAAGTCCGAGTGCGCATGAGCAGTAGTGACCCCGAGTGCGCATGAGCAGTAGTGAGTCCGAGTGCGCATCAGCAGTAGTGACCCCGAGTGCGCATGAGCAGTAGTGAGTCCGAGTGCGCATTAGCAGTAGTGACCCCGAGTGTGCATGAGCAGTAGTGAGTCCGAGTGCGCATGAGCAGTAGTGACCCCGAGTGCGCATGCACATTAGTGAGCCCGAGTGTGCATGAGTAGTAGTGACCCCGAGTGCGCATGCACAGTAGTGAGCCCGTGTGCGCATGCGCAGAAGTGAGCTCGAATGCGCATGTGCAGGTCTGAGCCGGACTGCGCATGCGCAGTAGTGAGCCCGTGTGCGCATCAGCTGTAGTGACCCGAGTGCGCATGAACAGTAGTGACCCCGAGTGCGCATGCACAGTAGTGAGCCCGTGTGCGCATGCGCAGAAGTGAGCTCGAATGCGCATGTGCAGGTCTGAGCCGGACTGCGCATGCGCAGTAGTGAGCCCGTGTGCGCATCAGCTGTAGTGACCCGAGTGCGCATGAGCAGTAGTGACCCCGAGTGCGCATGCACAGTAGTGAGCCCGTGTGCGCATGCGCAGAAGTGAGCTCGAATGCGCATGTGCAGGTCTGAGCCGGAGTGCGCATGCGCAGTAGTGAGCCCGAGCGCGCATCCGCAGTAGTGAGTCCGAGTGCGCATGCGCAGTAGTGACCCCGAATGCGCATGAGTAGTAGTGAGTTCGAGTGCGCATGAGCAGTAGTGACCCCGAGTGCGCATGAGCAGTAGTGAGTCCGAGTGCGCATGAGCAGTAGTGACCCCGAGTGCGCATGAGCAGTAGTGACCCCGAGTGCGCATGAGCAGTAGTGACCCCGAGTGCGCATGCACAGTAGTGTGCCCGTGTGAGCATGCGCAGAAGTGAGCTCGAATGCGCATGTGCAGGTCTGAGCCGGAGTGCGCATGCGCAGTAGTGGGCCCGAGCGCGCATCCGCAGTAGTGAGTCCGAGTGCGCATGCGCAGTAGTGACCCCGAATGCGCATGAGTAGTAGTGAGTTCGAGTGCGCATGACCAGTAGTGAACCCGAGTGCGCATGAGCAGTAGTGAGTCCGAGTGCGCATGCGCAGTAGTGACCCCGAATGCGCATGAGTAGTAGTGAGTCCGAGTGCGCATGCGCAGTAGTGACCCCGAGTGCGCATGAGTAGTAGTGACCCCGAGTGCGCATACGCAGTAGTGACTCCCAGTGCGCATGCGCAGTAGTGAGCCCGAGCGCGCATCCGCAGTAGTGAGTCCGAGTGCGCATGAGCAGTAGTGACCCCGAATGCACATGAGCAGTAGTAAGTCCGAGTGCGCATGAGCAGTAGTGACCCCGAGTGCGCATGAGCAGTAGTGAGTCCGAGTGCGCATTAGCAGTAGTGACCCCGAGTGTGCATGAGCAGTAGTGAGTCCGAGTGCGCATGAGCAGTAGTGACCCCGAGTGCGCATGCACATTAGTGAGCCCGAGTGTGCATGAGTAGTAGTGACCCCGAGTGCGCATGCACAGTAGTGAGCCCGTGTGCGCATGCGCAGAAGTGAGCTCGAATGCGCATGTGCAGGTCTGAGCCGGACTGCGCATGCGCCGTAGTGAGCCCGTGTGCGCATCAGCTGTAGTGACCCGAGTGCGCATGAACAGTAGTGACCCCGAGTGCGCATGCACAGTAGTGAGCCCGTGTGCGCATGCGCAGAAGTGAGCTCGAATGCGCATGTGCAGGTCTGAGCCGGACTGCGCATGCGCAGTAGTGAGCCCGTGTGCGCATCAGCTGTAGTGACCCGAGTGCGCATGAGCAGTAGTGACCCCGAGTGCGCATGAGCAGTAGTGACCCCGAGTGCGCATGAGCAGTAGTGACCCCGAGTGCGCATGCACAGTAGTGTGCCCGTGTGAGCATGCGCAGAAGTGAGCTCGAATGCGCATGTGCAGGTCTGAGCCGGAGTGCGCATGCGCAGTAGTGGGCCCGAGCGCGCATCCGCAGTAGTGAGTCCGAGTGCGCATGCGCAGTAGTGACCCCGAATGCGCATGAGTAGTAGTGAGTTCGAGTGCGCATGACCAGTAGTGAACCCGAGTGCGCATGCACAGTAGTGAGCCCGTGTGGGCATGCGCAGAAGTGAGCTCGAATGCGCATGTGCAGGTCTGAGCCGGAGTGCGCATGCGCAGTAGTGGGCCCGTGCGCGCATGCGCAGTAGTGAGCCCGTGTGCGCATGCGCAATAGTGAGCCCGAGCGCGCATCCGCAGTAGTGAGTCCGAGTACGCATGCGCATTAGTGACTCCGAATGCGCATGCAGAGTAGTGAGCCCGAGTGCGCATGAGCAGTAGTGAGTCCGAGTGCGCATGAGCAGTAGTGACCCCGAGTGCGCATGCACAGTAGTGTGCCCGTGTGAGCATGCGCAGAAGTGAGCTCGAATGCACATGTGCAGGTCTGAGCCGGAGTGTGCATGCGCAGTAGTGGGCCCGTGCGCGCATGCGCAGTAGTGTGCCCGTGTGCGCATGCGCAGTAGCGAGCACGAGCGCGCATCCGCAGTAGTGAGTCCGAGTGCGCATGCGCAGTAGTGACCCCGAATGCGCATGAGCAGTAGTGAGTCCGAGTGCGCATGAGCAGTAGTGAGTCCGAGTGCGCATGAGCAGTAGTAACCCCGAGTGTGCATGAGTAGTAGTGACACCGAGTGCGCATGCACAGTAGTGAGCCCGTGTGCGCATGCGCAGAAGTGAGCTCGAATGCGCATGTGCAGGTCTGAGCCGGACTGCGCATGCGCAGTAGTGAGCCCGTGTGCGCATCAGCTGTAGTGACCCGAGTGCGCATGAACAGTAGTGACCCCGAGTGCGCATGCACAGTAGTGAGCCCGTGTGCGCATCCGCAGTAGTGAGTCCGAGTGCGCATGAGCAGTAGTGACCCCGAATGCGCATGAGCAGTAGTAAGTCCGAGTGCGCATGAGCAGTAGTGACCCCGAGTGCGCATGAGCAGTAGTGAGTCCGAGTGCGCATCAGCAGTAGTGACCCCGAGTGCGCATGAGCAGTAGTGAGTCCGAGTGCGCATTAGCAGTAGTGACCCCGAGTGTGCAT
Organism: Megachile leachella; assembly: GCA_963576845.1. Classification (NCBI taxonomy): domain Eukaryota; kingdom Metazoa; phylum Arthropoda; class Insecta; order Hymenoptera; family Megachilidae; genus Megachile; species Megachile leachella. The sequence goes on from OY756247.1 coordinate 5,849,113, forward strand.
GAGCAGTAGTGAGTCCGAGTGCGCATGAGCAGTAGTGACCCCGAGTGCGCATGCACATTAGTGAGCCCGAGTGTGCATGAGTAGTAGTGACCCCGAGTGCGCATGCACAGTAGTGAGCCCGTGTGCGCATGCGCAGAAGTGAGCTCGAATGCGCATGTGCAGGTCTGAGCCGGACTGCGCATGCGCAGTAGTGAGCCCGTGTGCGCATCAGCTGTAGTGACCCGAGTGCGCATGAACAGTAGTGACCCCGAGTGCGCATGCACAGTAGTGAGCCCGTGTGCGCATGCGCAGAAGTGAGCTCGAATGCGCATGTGCAGGTCTGAGCCGGACTGCGCATGCGCAGTAGTGAGCCCGTGTGCGCATCAGCTGTAGTGACCCGAGTGCGCATGAGCAGTAGTGACCCCGAGTGCGCATGCACAGTAGTGAGCCCGTGTGCGCATGCGCAGAAGTGAGCTCGAATGCGCATGTGCAGGTCTGAGCCGGAGTGCGCATGCGCAGTAGTGAGCCCGAGCGCGCATCCGCAGTAGTGAGTCCGAGTGCGCATGCGCAGTAGTGACCCCGAATGCGCATGAGTAGTAGTGAGTTCGAGTGCGCATGAGCAGTAGTGACCCCGAGTGCGCATGAGCAGTAGTGAGTCCGAGTGCGCATGAGCAGTAGTGACCCCGAGTGCGCATGAGCAGTAGTGACCCCGAGTGCGCATGAGCAGTAGTGACCCCGAGTGCGCATGCACAGTAGTGTGCCCGTGTGAGCATGCGCAGAAGTGAGCTCGAATGCGCATGTGCAGGTCTGAGCCGGAGTGCGCATGCGCAGTAGTGGGCCCGAGCGCGCATCCGCAGTAGTGAGTCCGAGTGCGCATGCGCAGTAGTGACCCCGAATGCGCATGAGTAGTAGTGAGTTCGAGTGCGCATGACCAGTAGTGAACCCGAGTGCGCATGAGCAGTAGTGAGTCCGAGTGCGCATGCGCAGTAGTGACCCCGAATGCGCATGAGTAGTAGTGAGTCCGAGTGCGCATGCGCAGTAGTGACCCCGAGTGCGCATGAGTAGTAGTGACCCCGAGTGCGCATGCACAGTAGTGAGCCCGTGTGCGCATGCGCAGAAGTGAGCTCGAATGCACATGTGCAGGTCTGAGCCGGAGTGTGCATGCGTAGTAGTGGGCCCGTGCGCGCATGCGCAGTAGTGTGCCCGTGTGCGCATGCGCAGTAGCGAGCACGAGCGCGCATCCGCAGTAGTGAGTCCGAGTGCGCATGCGCAGTAGTGACCCCGAATGCGCATGAGCAGTAGTGAGTCCGAGTGCGCATGAGCAGTAGTGACCCCGAGTACGCATGCGCATTAGTGACTCCGAATGCGCATGCAGAGTAGTGAGCCCGAGTGCGCATGAGCAGTAGTGACCCCGAGTGCGCAAGCCCAGTAGTGTGCCCGTGTGAGCATGCGCAGAAGTGAGCTCGAATGCGCATGTGCAGGTCTGAGCCGGAGTGCGCATGCGCAGTAGTGGGCCCGTGCGCGCATGCGCAGTAGTGAGCCCGGGTGCGCATGCGCAGTAGTGAGCCCGAGCGCGCATTCGCAGTGGTGAGTCCGAGTGCGCATGCGCAGTAGTGACCCCGAATGCGCATGAGTAGTAGTGAGTTCGAGTGCGCATGAGCAGTAGTGACCCCGAGTGCGCATGAGCAGTAGTGAGTCCAAATGCGCGTGAGCAGTAGTGACCCCGAGTGCGCATGAGCAGTAGTGACCCCGAGTGCGCATGCACAGTAGTGAGCCCGATTGCGCATCCGCAGTAGTGAGACCGTGTGCGCATGTGCATGTCTGAGCCGGAGTGCGCATGCGCGGTAGTGGGCCCGTGCGCACATGCGCAGTAGTGAGCCCGTGTGCGCATGCGCAGTAGTGAGCCCGAGCGCGCATCCGCAGTAGTGACCCCGAGTGCGCATGAGTAGTAGTGAGTTCGAGTGCGCATGACCAGTAGTGACCCCGAGTGCGCATGAGCAGTAGTGAGTCCGAGTGCGCATGCGCAGTAGTGACCCCGAATGCGCATGAGTAGTAGTGAGTTCGAGTGCGCATGACCAGTAGTGACCCCGAGTGCGCATACGCAGTAGTGACTCCCAGTGCGCATGCGCAGTAGTGAGCCCGAGCGCGCATCCGCAGTAGTGAGTCCGAGTGCGCATGAGCAGTAGTGACCCCGAATGCACATGAGCAGTAGTAAGTCCGAGTGCGCATGAGCAGTAGTGACCCCGAGTGCGCATGAGCAGTAGTGAGTCCGAGTGCGCATCAGCAGTAGTGACCCCGAGTGCGCATGAGCAGTAGTGAGTCCGAGTGCGCATTAGCAGTAGTGACCCCGAGTGTGCATGAGCAGTAGTGAGTCCGAGTGCGCATGAGCAGTAGTGACCCCGAGTGCGCATGCACATTAGTGAGCCCGAGTGTGCATGAGTAGTAGTGACCCCGAGTGCGCATGCACAGTAGTGAGCCCGTGTGCGCATGCGCAGAAGTGAGCTCGAATGCGCATGTGCAGGTCTGAGCCGGACTGCGCATGCGCCGTAGTGAGCCCGTGTGCGCATCAGCTGTAGTGACCCGAGTGCGCATGAACAGTAGTGACCCCGAGTGCGCATGCACAGTAGTGAGCCCGTGTGCGCATGCGCAGAAGTGAGCTCGAATGCGCATGTGCAGGTCTGAGCCGGACTGCGCATGCGCAGTAGTGAGCCCGTGTGCGCATCAGCTGTAGTGACCCGAGCGCGCATGAGCAGTAGTGACCCCGAGTGCGCATGAGCAGTAGTGACCCCGAGTGCGCATGAGCAGTAGTGACCCCGAGTGCGCATGCACAGTAGTGTGCCCGTGTGAGCATGCGCAGAAGTGAGCTCGAATGCGCATGTGCAGGTCTGAGCCGGAGTGCGCATGCGCAGTAGTGGGCCCGAGCGCGCATCCGCAGTAGTGAGTCCGAGTGCGCATGCGCAGTAGTGACCCCGAATGCGCATGAGTAGTAGTGAGTTCGAGTGCGCATGACCAGTAGTGAACCCGACTGCGCATGCACAGTAGTGAGCCCGTGTGGGCATGCGCAGAAGTGAGCTCGAATGCGCATGTGCAGGTCTGAGCCGGAGTGCGCATGCGCAGTAGTGGGCCCGTGCGCGCATGCGCAGTAGTGAGCCCGTGTGCGCATGCGCAATAGTGAGCCCGAGCGCGCATCCGCAGTAGTGAGTCCGAGTACGCATGCGCATTAGTGACTCCGAATGCGCATGCAGAGTAGTGAGCCCGAGTGCGCATGAGCAGTAGTGAGTCCGAGTGCGCATGAGCAGTAGTGACCCCGAGTGCGCATGCACAGTAGTGTGCCCGTGTGAGCATGCGCAGAAGTGAGCTCGAATGCACATGTGCAGGTCTGAGCCGGAGTGTGCATGCGCAGTAGTGGGCCCGTGCGCGCATGCGCAGTAGTGTGCCCGTGTGCGCATGCGCAGTAGCGAGCACGAGCGCGCATCCGCAGTAGTGAGTCCGAGTGCGCATGCGCAGTAGTGACCCCGAATGCGCATGAGCAGTAGTGAGTCCGAGTGCGCATGAGCAGTAGTGAGTCCGAGTGCGCATGAGCAGTAGTAACCCCGAGTGTGCATGAGTAGTAGTGACACCGAGTGCGCATGCACAGTAGTGAGCCCGTGTGCGCATGCGCAGAAGTGAGCTCGAATGCGCATGTGCAGGTCTGAGCCGGACTGCGCATGCGCAGTAGTGAGCCCCTGTGCGCATCAGCTGTAGTGACCCGAGTGCGCATGAACAGTAGTGACCCCGAGTGCGCATGCACAGTAGTGAGCCCGTGTGCGCATGCGCAGAAGTGAGCTCGAATGCGCATGTGCAGGTCTGAGCCGGACTGCGCATGCGCAGTAGTGAGCCCGTGTGCGCATCAGCTGTAGTGACCCGAGTGCGCATGAGCAGTAGTGACCCCGAGTGCGCATGCACAGTAGTGAGCCCGTGTGCGCATGCGCAGAAGTGAGCTCGAATGCGCATGTGCAGGTCTGAGCCGGAGTGCGCATGCGCAGTAGTGAGCCCGAGCGCGCATCCGCAGTAGTGAGTCCGAGTGCGCATGCGCAGTAGTGACCCCGAATGCGCATTAGTAGTAGTGAGTTCGAGTGCGCATGAGCAGTAGTGACCCCGAGTGCGCATGAGCAGTAGTGAGTCCGAGTGCGCATGAGCAGTAGTGACCCCGAGGGCGCATGAGCAGTAGTTACCCCGAGTGCGCATGCCCAGCAGTGTGCCCGTGTGAGCATGCGCAGAAGTGAGCTCGAATGCGCATGTGCAGGTCTGAGCCGGAGTGCGCATGCGCAGTAGTGGGCCCGTGCGCGCATGCGCAGTAGTGAGCCCGGGTGCGCATGCGCAGTAGTGAGCCCGAGCGCGCATCCGCAGTAGTGAGTCCGAGTGCGCATGCGCAGTAGTGACCCCGAATGCGCATGAGTAGTAGTGGGTTCGAGTGCGCATGAGCAGTAGTGACCCCGAGTGCGCATGAGCAGTAGTGAGTCCGAGTGCGCATGAGCAGTAGTGACCCCGAGTGCGCATGAGCAGTAGTGACCCCGAGTGCGCATGCACAGTAGTGAGCCCGATTGCGCATCCGCAGTAGTGAGACCGTGTGCGCATGTGCATGTCTGAGCCGGAGTGCGCATGCGCAGTAGTGGGCCCGTGCGCGCATGCGCAGTAGTGAGCCCGGGTGCGCATGCGCAGTAGTGAGCCCGAGCGCGCATCCGCAGTAGTGAGCCCGATTGCGCATCCGCAGTAGTGAGTCCGTGTGCGCATGTGCAGGTCTGAGCCGGAGTGCGCATGCGCGGTAGTGGGCCCGTGCGCACATGCGCAGTAGTGAGCCCGTGTGCGCATGCGCAGTAGTGAGCCCGAGCGCGCATCCGCAGTAGTGACCCCGAGTGCGCATGCGTAGTAGTGAGTTCGAGTGCGCATGACCAGTAGTGAACCCGAGTGCGCATGAGCAGTAGTGAGTCCGAGTGCGCATGAGCAGTAGTGACCCCGAGTGCGCATGAGTAGTAGTGACCCCGAGTGCGCATGCACAGTAGTGAGCCCGTGTGCGCATGCGCAGAAGTGAGCTCGAATGCACATGTGCAGGTCTGAGCCGGAGTGTGCATGCGTAGTAGTGGGCCCGTGCGCGCATGCGCAGTAGTGTGCCCGTGTGCGCATGCGCAGTAGCGAGCACGAGCGCGCATCCGCAGTAGTGAGTCCGAGTGCACATGCGCAGTAGTGACCCCGAATACGCATGAGCAGTAGTGAGTCCGAGTGCGCATGAGCAGTAGTGACCCCGAGTGCGCATGAGCAGTAGTGAGTCCGAGTGCGCATGCGCAGTAGTGACCCCGAATGCGCATGAGCAGTAGTGAGTCCGAGTGCGCATGAGCAGTAGTGACCCCGAGTGCGCATGAGCAGTAGTGAGTCCGAGTGCGCATCAGCAGTAGTGACCCCGAGTGCGCATGAGCAGTAGTGAGTCCGAGTGCGCATGAGCAGTAGTGACCCCGAGTGCGCATGCACAGTAGTGTGCCCGTGTGAGCATGCGCAGAAGTGAGCTCGAATGCACATGTGCAGGTCTGAGCCGGAGTGTGCATGCACAGTAGTGGGCCCGTGCGCGCATGCGCAGTAGTGTGCACGTGTGCGCATGCGCAGTAGCGAGCACGAGCGCGCATCCGCAGTAGTGAGTCCGAGTGCGCATGCGCAGTAGTGACCCCGAATGCGCATGAGCAGTAGTGAGTCCGAGTGCGCATGAGCAGTAGTAACCCCGAGTGTGCATGAGTAGTAGTGACCCCGAGTGCGCATGCACAGTAGTGAGCCCGTGTGCGCATGCGCAGTAGTGAGCCCGAGCGCGCATCCGCAGTAGCGAGTCCGATTGCGCATGTGCAGGTCTGAGCTGGAGTGCGCATGCGCAGTAGTGACCCCGAGTGCGCATACACAGTAGTGTGCCCGTGTGAGCATGCGCAGAAGTGAGCTCGAATGCGCATGTGCAGCTCTGAGCCGGAGTGCGCATGCGCAGTAGTGGGCCCGTGCGCGCATGAGTAGTAGTGAGTTCGAGTGCGCATGAGCAGTAGTGACCCCGAGTGCGCATGAGCAGTAGTGAGTCCGAGTGCGCATGAGCAGTAGTGACCCCGAGTGCGCATGAGCAGTAGTGACCCCGAGTGCGCAAGCCCAGTAGTGTGCCTGTGTGAGCATGCGCAGAAGTGAGCTCGAATGCGCATGTGCAGGTCTGAGCCGGAGTGCGCATGCGCAGTAGTGGGCCCGTGCGCGCATGCGCAGTAGTGAGCCCGGGTGCGCATGCGCAGTAGTGAGCCCGAGCGCGCATTCGCAGTGGTGAGTCCGAGTGCGCATGCGCAGTAGTGACCCCGAATGCGCATGAGTAGTAGTGAGTTCGAGTGCGCATGAGCAGTAGTGACCCCGAGTGCGCATGAGCAGTAGTGAGTCCAAATGCGCGTGAGCAGTAGTGACCCCGAGTGCGCATGAGCAGTAGTGACCCCGAGTGCGCATGCACAGTAGTGAGCCCGATTGCGCATCCGCAGTAGTGAGACCGTGTGCGCATGTGCATGTCTGAGCCGGAGTGCGCATGCGCGGTAGTGGGCCCGTGCGCACATGCGCAGTAGTGAGCCCGTGTGCGCATGCGCAGTAGTGAGCCCGAGCGCGCATCCGCAGTAGTGACCCCGAGTGCGCATGAGTAGTAGTGAGTTCGAGTGCGCATGACCAGTAGTGACCCCGAGTGCGCATGAGCAGTAGTGAGTCCGAGTGCGCATGCGCAGTAGTGACCCCGAATGCGCATGAGTAGTAGTGAGTTCGAGTGCGCATGACCAGTAGTGAGTCCGAGTGCGCATACGCAGTAGTGACCCCCAGTGCGCATGCGCAGTAGTGAGCCCGAGCGCGCATCCGCAGTAGTGAGTCCGAGTGCGCATGAGCAGTAGTGACCCCGAATGCGCATGAGCAGTAGTAAGTCCGAGTGCGCATGAGCAGTAGTGACCCCGAGTGCGCATGAGCAGTAGTGAGTCCGAGTATGCATCAGCAGTAGTGACCCCGAGTGCGCATGAGCAGTAGTGAGTCCGAGTGCGCATTAGCAGTAGTGACCCCGAGTGTGCATGAGCAGTAGTGAGTCCGAGTGCGCATGAGCAGTAGTGACCCCGAGTGCGCATGCACATTAGTGAGCCCGAGTGTGCATGAGTAGTAGTGACCCCGAGTGCGCATGCACAGTAGTGAGCCCGTGTGCGCATGCGCAGAAGTGAGCTCGAATGCGCATGTGCAGGTCTGAGCCGGACTGCGCATGCGCAGTAGTGAGCCCGTGTGCGCATCAGCTGTAGTGACCCGAGTGCGCATGAGCAGTAGTGACCCCGAGTGCGCATGCACAGTAGTGAGCCCGTGTGCGCATGCGCAGAAGTGAGCTCGAATGCGCATGTGCAGGTCTGAGCCGGAGTGCGCATGCGCAGTAGTGAGCCCGAGCGCGCATGAGCAGTAGTGAGTCCGAGTGCGCATGCGCAGTAGTGACCCCGAATGCACATGAGTAGTAGTGGGTTCGAGTGCGCATGAGCAGTAGTGACCCCGAGTGCGCATGAGCAGTAGTGAGTCCGAGTGCGCATGAGCAGTAGTGACCCCCAGTGCGCATGAGCAGTAGTTACCCCGAGTGCGCATGCCCAGCAGTGTACCCGTGTGAGCATGCGCAGAAGTGAGCTCGAATGCGCATGTGCAGGTCTGAGCCGGAGTGCGCATGCGCAGTAGTGGGCCCGTGCGCGCATGCGCAGTAGTGAGCCCGGGTGCGCATGCGCAGTAGTGAGCCCGAGCGCGCATCCGCAGTAGTGAGTCCGAGTGCGCATGCGCAGTAGTGACCCCGAATGCGCATGAGTAGTAGTGGGTTCGAGTGCGCATGAGCAGTAGTGACCCCGAGTGCGCATGAGCAGTACTGAGTCCGAGTGCGCATGAGCAGTAGTGACCCCGAGTGCGCATGAGCAGTAGTGACCCCGAGTGCGCATGCACAGTAGTGAGCCCGATTGCGCATCCGCAGTAGTGAGACCGTGTGCGCATGTGCATGTCTGAGCCGGAGTGCGCATGCGCAGTAGTGGGCCCGTGCGCGCATGCGCAGTAGTGAGCCCGGGTGCGCATGCGCAGTAGTGAGCCCGAGCGCGCATCCGCAGTAGTGAGCCCGATTGCGCATCCGCAGTAGTGAGTCCGTGTGCGCATGTGCAGGTCTGAGCCGGAGTGCGCATGCGCGGTAGTGGGCCCGTGCGCACATGCGCAGTAGTGAGCCCGTGTGCGCATGCGCAGTAGTGAGCCCGAGCGCGCATCCGCAGTAGTGACCCCGAGTGCGCATGAGTAGTAGTGAGTTCGAGTGCGCATGACCAGTAGTGAACCCGAGTGCGCATGAGCAGTAGTGAGTCCGAGTGCGCATGCGCAGTAGTGACCCCGAATGCGCATGAGTAGTAGTGAGTTCGAGTGCGCATAACCAGTAGTGACCCCGAGTGCGCATACGCAGTAGTGACTCCCAGTGCGCATGCGCAGTAGTGAGCCCGAGCGGGCATCCGCAGTAGTGAGTCCGAGTGCGCATGAGCAGTAGTGAGTCCGATTGCGCATGAGCAGTAGTGAGCCGGATTGCGCATACGCAGTAGTGACTCCGAGTGCGCATGAGCAGTAGTGAGTCCGAGTGCGCATGAGCAGTAGTGACCCCGAGTGCGCATGAGTAGTAGTGACCCCGAGTGCGCATGCACAGTAGTGAGCCCGTGTGCGCATGCGCAGAAGTGAGCTCGAATGCACATGTGCAGGTCTGAGCCGGAGTGTGCATGCGTAGTAGTGGGCCCGTGCGCGCATGCGCAGTAGTGTGCCCGTGTGCGCATGCGCAGTAGCGAGCACGAGCGCGCATCCGCAGTAGTGAGTCCGAGTGCGCATGCGCAGTAGTGACCCCGAATACGCATGAGCAGTAGTGAGTCCGAGTGCGCATGAGCAGTAGTGACCCCGAGTGCGCATGAGCAGTAGTGAGTCCGAGTGCGCATGCGCAGTAGTGACCCCGAATGCGCATGAGCAGTAGTGAGTCCGAGTGCGCATGAGCAGTAGTGACCCCGAGTGCGCATGAGCAGTAGTGAGTCCGAGTGCGCATCAGCAGTAGTGACCCCGAGTGCGCATGAGCAGTAGTGAGTCCGAGTGCGCATGAGCAGTAGTGACCCCGAGTGCGCATGCACAGTAGTGTGCCCGTGTGAGCATGCGCAGAAGTGAGCTCGAATGCACATGTGCAGGTCTAAGCCGGAGTGTGCATGCGCAGTAGTGGGCACGTGCGCGCATGCGCAGTAGTGTGCCCGTGTGCGCATGCGCAGTAGCGAGCACGAGCGCGCATCCGCAGTAGTGAGTCCGAGTGCGCATGCGCAGTAGTGACCCCGAATGCGCATGAGCAGTAGTGAGTCCGAGTGCGCATGAGCAGTAGTGACCCCGAGTGTGCATGAGTAGTAGTGACCCCGAGTGCGCATGCACAGTAGTGAGCCCGTGTGCGCATGCGCAGAAGTGAGCTCGAATGCGCATGTGCAGGTCTGAGCCGGACTGCGCATGCGCAGTAGTGAGCCCGTGTGCGCATGCGCAGTAGTGAGCCCGAGCGCGCATCCGCAGTAGCGAGTCCGATTGCGCATGTGCAGGTCTGAGCCGGAGTGCGCATGCGCAGTAGTGACCCCGAGTGCGCATACACAGTAGTGTGCCCGTGTGAGCATGCGCAGAAGTGAGCTCGAATGCGCATGTGCAGCTCTGAGCCGGAGTGCGCATGCGCAGTAGTGGGCCCGTGCGCGCATGAGTAGTAGTGAGTTCGAGTGCGCATGAGCAGTAGTGACCCCGAGTGCGCATGAGCAGTAGTGAGTCCGAGTGCGCATGAGCAGTAGTGACCCCGAGTGCGCATGAGCAGTAGTGACCCCGAGTGCGCAAGCCCAGTAGTGTGCCCGTGTGAGCATGCGCAGAAGTGAGCTCGAATGCGCATGTGCAGGTCTGAGCCGGAGTGCGCATGCGCAGTAGTGGGCCCGTGCGCGCATGCGCAGTAGTGAGCCCGGGTGCGCATGCGCAGTAGTGAGCCCGAGCGCGCATTCGCAGTGGTGAGTCCGAGTTCGCATGCGCAGTAGTGACCCCGAATGCGCATGAGTAGTAGTGAGTTCGAGTGCGCATGAGCAGTAGTGACCCCGAGTGCGCATGAGCAGTAGTGACCCCGAGTGCGCATGCACAGTAGTGAGCCCGATTGCGCATCCGCAGTAGTGAGACCGTGTGCGCATGTGCATGTCTGAGCCGGAGTGCGCATGCGCGGTAGTGGGCCCGTGCGCACATGCGCAGTAGTGAGCCCGTGTGCGCATGCGCAGTAGTGAGCCCGAGAGCGCATCCGCAGTAGTGACCCCGAGTGCGCATGAGTAGTAGTGAGTTCGAGTGCGCATGACCAGTAGTGACCCCGAGTGCGCATGAGCAGTAGTGAGTCCGAGTGCGCATGCGCAGTAATGACCCCGAATGCGCATGAGTAGTAGTGAGTTCGAGTGCGCATGACCAGTAGTGACCCCGAGTGCGCATACGCAGTAGTGACTCCCAGTGCGCATGCGCAGTAGTGAGCCCGAGCGCGCATCCGCAGTAGTGAGTCCGAGTGCGCATCAGCAGTAGTGACCCCGAGTGCGCATGAGCAGTAGTGAGTCCGAGTGCGCATTAGCAGTAGTGACCCCGAGTGTGCATGAGCAGTAGTGAGTCCGAGTGCGCATGAGCAGTAGTGACCCCGAGTGCGCATGCACATTAGTGAGCCCGAGTGTGCATGAGTAGTAGTGACCCCGAGTGCGCATGCACAGTAGTGAGCCCGTGTGCGCATGCGCAGAAGTGAGCTCGAATGCGCATGTGCAGGTCTGAGCCGGACTGCGCATGCGCAGTAGTGAGCCCGTGTGCGCATCAGCTGTAGTGACCCGAGTGCGCATGAACAGTAGTGACCCCGAGTGCGCATGCACAGTAGTGAGCCCGTGTGCGCATGCGCAGAAGTGAGCTCGAATGCGCATGTGCAGGTCTGAGCCGGACTGCGCATGCGCAGTAGTGAGCCCGTGTGCGCATCAGCTGTAGTGACCCGAGTGCGCATGAGCAGTAGTGACCCCGAGTGCGCATGCACAGTAGTGAGCCCGTGTGCGCATGCGCAGAAGTGAGCTCGAATGCGCATGTGCAGGTCTGAGCCGGAGTGCGCATGCGCAGTAGTGAGCCCGAGCGCGCATCCGCAGTAGTGAGTCCGAGTGCGCATGCGCAGTAGTGACCCCGAATGCGCATGAGTAGTAGTGAGTTCGAGTGCGCATGAGCAGTAGTGACCCCGAGTGCGCATGAGCAGTAGTGAGTCCGAGTGCGCATGAGCAGTAGTGACCCCGAGTGCGCATGAGCAGTAGTTACCCCGAGTGCGCATGCCCAGCAGTGTGCCCGTGTGAGCATGCGCAGAAGTGAGCTCGAATGCGCATGTGCAGGTCTGAGCCGGAGTGCGCATGCGCAGTAGTGGGCCCGTGCGCGCATGCGCAATAGTGAGCCCGGGTGCGCATGCGCAGTAGTGAGCCCGAGCGCGCATCCGCAGTAGTGAGTCCGAGTGCGCATGCGCAGTAGTGACCCCGAATGCGCATGAGTAGTAGTGGGTTCGAGTGCGCATGAGCAGTAGTGACCCCGAGTGCGCATGAGCAGTAGTGAGTCCGAGTGCGCATGAGCAGTAGTGACCCCGAGTGCGCATGAGCAGTAGTGACCCCGAGTGCGCATGCACAGTAGTGAGCCCGATTGCGCATCCGCAGTAGTGAGACCGTGTGCGCATGTGCATGTCTGAGCCGGAGTGCGCATGCGCAGTAGTGGGCCCGTGCGCGCATGCGCAGTAGTGAGCCCGGGTGCGCATGCGCAGTAGTGAGCCCGAGCGCGCATCCGCAGTAGTGAGCCCGATTGCGCATCCGCAGTAGTGAGTCCGTGTGCGCATGTGCAGGTCTGAGCCGGAGTGCGCATGCGCGGTAGTGGGCCCGTGCGCACATGCGCAGTAGTGAGCCCGTGTGCGCATGCGCAGTAGTGAGCCCGAGCGCGCATCCGCAGTAGTGACCCCGAGTGCGCATGAGTAGTAGTGAGTTCGAGTGCGCATGACCAGTAGTGAACCCGAGTGCGCATGAGCAGTAGTGAGTCCGAGTGCGCATGCGCAGTAGTGACCCCGAATGCGCATGAGTAGTAGTGAGTTCGAGTGCGCATAACCAGTAGTGACCCCGAGTGCGCATACGCAGTAGTGACTCCCAGTGCGCATGCGCAGTAGTGAGCCCGAGCGGGCATCCGCAGTAGTGAGTCCGAGTGCGCATGAGCAGTAGTGAGTCCGATTGCGCATGAGCAGTAGTGAGCCGGATTGCGCATACGCAGTAGTGACTCCGAGTGCGCATGAGCAGTAGTGAGTCCGAGTGCGCATGAGCAGTAGTGACCCCGAGTGCGCATGAGTAGTAGTGACCCCGAGTGCGCATGCACAGTAGTGAGCCCGTGTGCGCATGCGCAGAAGTGAGCTCGAATGCACATGTGCAGGTCTGAGCCGGAGTGTGCATGCGTAGTAGTGGGCCCGTGCGCGCATGCGCAGTAGTGTGCCCGTGTGCGCATGCGCAGTAGCGAGCACGAGCGCGCATCCGCAGTAGTGAGTCCGAGTGCGCTTGCGCAGTAGTGACCCCGAATACGCATGAGCAGTAGTGAGTCCGAGTGCGCATGAGCAGTAGTGACCCCGAGTGCGCATGAGCAGTAGTGAGTCCGAGTGCGCATGCGCAGTAGTGACCCCGAATGCGCATGAGCAGTAGTGAGTCCGAGTGCGCATGAGCAGTAGTGACCCCGAGTGCGCATGAGCAGTAGTGAGTCCGAGTGCGCATCAGCAGTAGTGACCCCGAGTGCGCATGAGCAGTAGTGAGTCCGAGTGCGCATGAGCAGTAGTGACCCCGAGTGCGCATGCACAGTAGTGTGCCCGTGTGAGCATGCGCAGAAGTGAGCTCGAATGCACATGTGCAGGTCTGAGCCGGAGTGTGCATGCGCAGTAGTGGGCCCGTGCGCGCATGCGCGGTAGTGTGCCCGTGTGCGCATGCGCAGTAGCGAGCACGAGCGCGCATCCGCAGTAGTGACCCCGAGTGCGCATGAGCAGTAGTGACCCCGAGTGCGCAAGCCCAGTAGTGTGCCCGTGTGAGCATGCGCAGAAGTGAGCTCGAATGCGCATGTGCAGGTCTGAGCCGGAGTGCGCATGCGCAGTAGTGGGCCCGTGCGCGCATGCGCAGTAGTGAGCCCGGGTGCGCATGCGCAGTAGTGAGCCCGAGCGCGCATTCGCAGTGGTGAGTCCGTGTGCGCATGCGCAGTAGTGAGCCCGAGCGCGCATCCGCAGTAGTGACCCCGAGTGCGCATGAGTAGTAGTGAGTTCGAGTGCGCATGACCAGTATTGACCCCGAGTGCGCATGAGCAGTAGTGAGTCCGAGTGCGCATGCGCAGTAGTGACCCCGAATGCGCATGAGTAGTAGTGAGTTCGAGTGCGCATGACCAGTAGTGACCCCGAGTGCGCATACGCAGTAGTGACTCCCAGTGCGCATGCGCAGTAGTGAGCCCGAGCGCGCATCCGCAGTAGTGAGTCCGAGTGCGCATGAGCAGTAGTGACCCCGAATGCGCATGAGCAGTAGTAAGTCCGAGTGCGCATGAGCAGTAGTGACCCCGAGTGCGCATGAGCAGTAGTGAGTCCGAGTGCGCATCAGCAGTAGTGACCCCGAGTGCGCATGAGCAGTAGTGAGTCCGAGTGCGCATTAGCAGTAGTGACCCCGAGTGTGCATGAGCAGTAGTGAGTCCGAGTGCGCATGAGCAGTAGTGACCCCGAGTGCGCATGCACATTAGTGAGCCCGAGTGTGCATGAGTAGTAGTGACCCCGAGTGCGCATGCACAGTAGTGAGCCCGTGTGCGCATGCGCAGAAGTGAGCTCGAATGCGCATGTGCAGGTCTGAGCCGGACTGCGCATGCGCAGTAGTGAGCCCGTGTGCGCATCAGCTGTAGTGACCCGAGTGCGCATGAACAGTAGTGACCCCGAGTGCGCATGCACAGTAGTGAGCCCGTGTGCGCATGCGCAGAAGTGAGCTCGAATGCGCATGTGCAGGTCTGAGCCGGACTGCGCATGCGCAGTAGTGATCCCGTGTGCGCATCAGCTGTAGTGACCCGAGTGCGCATGAGCAGTAGTGACCCCGAGTGCGCATGCACAGTAGTGAGCCCGTGTGCGCATGCGCAGAAGTGAGCTCGAATGCGCATGTGCAGGTCTGAGCCGGAGTGCGCATGCGCAGTAGTGAGCCCGAGCGCGCATCCGCAGTAGTGAGTCCGAGTGCGCATGCGCAGTAGTGACCCCGAATGCGCATGAGTAGTAGTGAGTTCGAGTGCGCATGCGCAGTAGTGACCCCGAATGCGCATGAGTAGTAGTGAGTTCGAGTGCGCATGAGCAGTAGTGACCCCGAGTGCGCATGAGCAGTAGTGAGTCCGAGTGCGCATGAGCAGTAGTGACCCCGAGTGCGCATGAGCAGTAGTGACCCCGAGTGCGCATGCACAGTAGTGAGCCCGATTGCGCATCCGCAGTAGTGAGACCGTGTGCGCATGTGCATGTCTGAGCCGGAGTGCGCATGCGCAGTAGTGGGCCCGTGCGCGCATGCGCAGTAGTGAGCCCGGGTGCGCATGCGCAGTAGTGAGCCCGAGCGCGCATCCGCAGTAGTGAGCCCGATTGCGCATCCGCAGTAGTGAGTCCGTGTGCGCATGTGCAGGTCTGAGCCGGAGTGCGCATGCGCGGTAGTGGGCCCGTGCGCACATGCGCAGTAGTGAGCCCGTGTGCGCATGCGCAGTAGTGAGCCCGAGCGCGCATCCGCAGTAGTGACCCCGAGTGCGCATGAGTAGTAGTGAGTTCGAGTGCGCATGACCAGTAGTGAACCCGAGTGCGCATGAGCAGTAGTGAGTCCGAGTGCGCATGCGCAGTAGTGACCCCGAATGCGCATGAGTAGTAGTGAGTTCGAGTGCGCATAACCAGTAGTGACCCCGAGTGCGCATACGCAGTAGTGACTCCCAGTGCGCATGCGCAGTAGTGAGCCCGAGCGGGCATCCGCAGTAGTGAGTCCGAGTGCGCATGAGCAGTAGTGAGTCCGATTGCGCATGAGCAGTAGTGAGCCGGATTGCGCATACGCAGTAGTGACTCCGAGTGCGCATGAGCAGTAGTGAGTCCGAGTGCGCATGAGCAGTAGTGACCCCGAGTGCGCATGAGTAGTAGTGACCCCGAGTGCGCATGCACAGTAGTGAGCCCGTGTGCGCATGCGCAGAAGTGAGCTCGAATGCACATGTGCAGGTCTGAGCCGGAGTGTGCATGCGTAGTAGTGGGCCCGTGCGCGCATGCGCAGTAGTGTGCCCGTGTGCGCATGCGCAGTAGCGAGCACGAGCGCGCATCCGCAGTAGTGAGTCCGAGTGCGCATGCGCAGTAGTGACCCCGAATACGCATGAGCAGTAGTGAGTCCGAGTGCGCATGAGCAGTAGTGACCCCGAGTGCGCATGAGCAGTAGTGAGTCCGAGTGCGCATGCGCAGTAGTGACCCCGAATGCGCATGAGCAGTAGTGAGTCCGAGTGCGCATGAGCAGTAGTGACCCCGAGTGCGCATGAGCAGTAGTGAGTCCGAGTGCGCATCAGCAGTAGTGACCCCGAGTGCGCATGAGCAGTAGTGAGTCCGAGTGCGCATGAGCAGTAGTGACCCCGAGTGCGCATGCACAGTAGTGTGCCCGTGTGAGCATGCGCAGAAGTGAGCTCGAATGCACATGTGCAGGTCTGAGCCGGAGTGTGCATGCGCAGTAGTGGGCCCGTGCGCGCATGCGCAGTAGTGTGCCCGTGTGCGCATGCGCAGTAGCGAGCACGAGCGCGCATCCGCAGTAGTGAGTCCGAGTGCGCATGCGCAGTAGTGACCCCGAATGCGCATGAGCAGTAGTGAGTCCGAGTGCGCATGAGCAGTAGTAACCCCGAGTGTGCATGAGTAGTAGTGACCCCGAGTGCGCATGCACAGTAGTGAGCCCGTGTGCGCATGCGCAGAAGTGAGCTCGAATGCGCATGTGCAGGTCTGAGCCGGACTGCGCATGCGCAGTAGTGAGCCCGTGTGCGCATGCGCAGTAGTGAGCCCGAGCGCGCATCCGCAGTAGCGAGTCCGATTGCGCATGTGCAGGTCTGAGCCGGAGTGCGCATGCGCAGTAGTGACCCCGAGTGCGCATACACAGTAGTGTGCCCGTGTGAGCATGCGCAGAAGTGAGCTCGAATGCGCATGTGCAGCTCTGAGCCGGAGTGCGCATGCGCAGTAGTGGGCCCGTGCGCGCATGAGTAGTAGTGAGTTCGAGTGCGCATGAGCAGTAGTGACCCCGAGTGCGCATGAGCAGTAGTGAGTCCGAGTGCGCATGAGCAGTAGTGACCGCGAGTGCGCATGAGCAGTAGTGACCCCGAGTGCGCAAGCCCAGTAGTGTGCCCGTGTGAGCATGCGCAGAAGTGAGCTCGAATGCGCATGTGCAGGTCTGAGCCGGAGTGCGCATGCGCAGTAGTGGGCCCGTGCGCGCATGCGCAGTAGTGAGCCCGGGTGCGCATGCGCAGTAGTGAGCCCGAGCGCGCATTCGCAGTGGTGAGTCCGAGTGCGCATGCGCAGTAGTGACCCCGAATGCGCATGAGTAGTAGTGAGTTCGAGTGCGCATGAGCAGTAGTGACCCCGAGTGCGCATGAGCAGTAGTGAGTCCAAATGCGCGTGAGCAGTAGTGACCCCGAGTGCGCATGAGCAGTAGTGACCCCGAGTGCGCATGCACAGTAGTGAGCCCGATTGCGCATCCGCAGTAGTGAGACCGTGTGCGCATGTGCATGTCTGAGCCGGAGTGCGCATGCGCGGTAGTGGGCCCGTGCGCACATGCGCAGTAGTGAGCCCGTGTGCGCATGCGCAGTAGTGAGCCCGAGCGCGCATCCGCAGTAGTGACCCCGAGTGCGCATGAGTAGTAGTGAGTTCGAGTGCGCATGACCAGTAGTGACCCCGAGTGCGCATGAGCAGTAGTGAGTCCGAGTGCGCATGCGCAGTAGTGACCCCGAATGCGCATGAGTAGTAGTGAGTTCGAGTGCGCATGACCAGTAGTGACCCCGAGTGCGCATACGCAGTAGTGACTCCCAGTGCGCATGCGCAGTAGTGAGCCCGAGCGCGCATCCGCAGTAGTGAGTCCGAGTGCGCATGAGCAGTAGTGACCCCGAGTGCGCATGAGCAGTAGTGACCCCGAGTGCGCATGAGCAGTAGTGACCCCGAGTGCGCATGAGCAGTAGTGACCCCGAGTGCGCATGCATAGTAGTGTGCCCGTGTGAGCATGCGCAGAAGTGAGCTCGAATGCGCATGTGCAGGTCTGAGCCGGAGTGCGCATGCGCAGTAGTGGGCCCGAGCGCGCATCCGCAGTAGTGAGTCCGAGTGCGCATGCGCAGTAGTGACCCCGAATGCGCATGAGCAGTAGTGAGCCGGATTGCGCATACGCAGTAGCGACTCCGAGTGCGCATGAGCAGTAGTGAGTCCGAGTGCGCATGAGCAGTAGTGACCCCGAGTGCGCATGAGTAGTAGTGACCCCGAGTGCGCATGCACAGTAGTGAGCCCGTGTGCGCATGCGCAGAAGTGAGCTCGAATGCACATGTGCAGGTCTGAGCCGGAGTGTGCATGCGTAGTAGTGGGCCCGTGCGCGCATGCGCAGTAGTGTGCCCGTGTGCGCATGCGCAGTAGCGAGCACGAGCGCGCATCCGCAGTAGTGAGTCCGAGTGCGCATGCGCAGTAGTGACCCCGAATGCGCATGAGCAGTAGTGAGTCCGAGTGCGCATGAGCAGTAGTGACCCCGAGTGCGCATGAGCAGTAGTGAGTCCGAGTGCGCATGCGCAGTAGTGACCCCGAGTGCGCATGAGCAGTAGTGACCCCGAGTGCGCATGCACAGTAGTGAGCCCGTGTGCGCATGCGCAGAAGTGAGCTCGAATGCGCATGTGCAGGTCTGAGCCGGAGTGCGCATGCGCAGTAGTGGGCCCGTGCGCACATGCGCAGTAGTGAGCCCGTGTGCGCATGCGCAATAGTGAGCCCGAGCGCGCATCCGCAGTAGTGAGTCCGAGTACGCATGCGCATTAGTGACTCCGAATGCGCATGCAGAGTAGTGAGCCCGAGTGCGCATGAGCAGTAGTGACCCCGAGTGCGCAAGCCCAGTAGTGTGCCCGTGTGAGCATGCGCAGAAGTGAGCTCGAATGCGCATGTGCAGGTCTGAGCCGGAGTGCGCATGCGCAGTAGTGGGCCCGTGCGCGCATGCGCAGTAGTGAGCCCGGGTGCGCATGCGCAGTAGTGAGCCCGAGCGCGCATTCGCAGTGGTGAGTCCGAGTGCGCATGCGCAGTAGTGACCCCGAATGCGCATGAGTAGTAGTGAGTTCGAGTGCGCATGAGCAGTAGTGACCCCGAGTGCGCATGAGCAGTAGTGAGTCCAAATGCGCGTGAGCAGTAGTGACCCCGAGTGCGCATGAGCAGTAGTGACCCCGAGTGCGCATGCACAGTAGTGAGCCCGATTGCGCATCCGCAGTAGTGAGACCGTGTGCGCATGTGCATGTCTGAGCCGGAGTGCGCATGCGCGGTAGTGGGCCCGTGCGCACATGCGCAGTAGTGAGCCCGTGTGCGCATGCGCAGTAGTGAGCCCGAGCGCGCATCCGCAGTAGTGACCCCGAGTGCGCATGAGTAGTAGTGAGTTCGAGTGCGCATGACCAGTAGTGACCCCGAGTGCGCATGAGCAGTAGTGAGTCCGAGTGCGCATGCGCAGTAGTGACCCCGAATGCGCATGAGTGGTAGTGAGTTCGAGTGCGCATGACCAGTAGTGACCCCGAGTGCGCATACGCAGTAGTGACTCCCAGTGCGCATGCGCAGTAGTGAGCCCGAGCGCGCATCCGCAGTAGTGAGTCCGAGTGCGCATGAGCAGTAGTGACCCCGAATGCACATGAGCAGTAGTAAGTCCGAGTGCGCATGAGCAGTAGTGACCCCGAGTGCGCATGAGCAGTAGTGAGTCCGAGTGCGCATCAGCAGTAGTGACCCCGAGTGCGCATGAGCAGTAGTGAGTCCGAGTGCGCATTAGCAGTAGTGACCCCGAGTGTGCATGAGCAGTAGTGAGTCCGAGTGCGCATGAGCAGTAGTGACCCCGAGTGCGCATGCACATTAGTGAGCCCGAGTGTGCATGAGTAGTAGTGACCCCGAGTGCGCATGCACAGTAGTGAGCCCGTGTGCGCATGCGCAGAAGTGAGCTCGAATGCGCATGTGCAGGTCTGAGCCGGACTGCGCATGCGCAGTAGTGAGCCCGTGTGCGCATCAGCTGTAGTGACCCGAGTGCGCATGAACAGTAGTGACCCCGAATGCGCATGAGTAGTAGTGAGTTCGAGTGCGCATGAGCAGTAGTGACCCCGAGTGCGCATGAGCAGTAGTGAGTCCGAGTGCGCATGAGCAGTAGTGACCCCGAGTGCGCATGAGCAGTAGTGACCCCGAGTGCGCATGAGCAGTAGTGACCCCGAGTGCGCATGCACAGTAGTGTGCCCGTGTGAGCATGCGCAGAAGTGAGCTCGAATGCGCATGTGCAGGTCTGAGCCGGAGTGCGCATGCGCAGTAGTGGGCCCGAGCGCGCATCCGCAGTAGTGAGTCCGAGTGCGCATGCGCAGTAGTGACCCCGAATGCGCATGAGTAGTAGTGAGTTCGAGTGCGCATGACCAGTAGTGAACCCGAGTGCGCATGAGCAGTAGTGAGTCCGAGTGCGCATGCGCAGTAGTGACCCCGAATGCGCATGAGTAGTAGTGAGTTCGAGTGCGCATAACCAGTAGTGACCCCGAGTGCGCATACGCAGTAGTGACTCCCAGTGCGCATGCGCAGTAGTGAGCCCGAGCGGGCATCCGCAGTAGTGAGTCCGAGTGCGCATGAGCAGTAGTGAGTCCGATTGCGCATGAGCAGTAGTGAGCCGGATTGCGCATACGCAGTAGTGACTCCGAGTGCGCATGAGCAGTAGTGAGTCCGAGTGCGCATGAGCAGTAGTGACCCCGAGTGCGCATGAGTAGTAGTGACCCCGAGTGCGCATGCACAGTAGTGAGCCCGTGTGCGCATGCGCAGAAGTGAGCTCGAATGCACATGTGCAGGTCTGAGCCGGAGTGTGCATGCGTAGTAGTGGGCCCGTGCGCGCATGCGCAGTAGTGTGCCCGTGTGCGCATGCGCAGTAGCGAGCACGAGCGCGCATCCGCAGTAGTGAG
Source organism: Megachile leachella (assembly GCA_963576845.1). Lineage (NCBI taxonomy): Eukaryota > Metazoa > Arthropoda > Insecta > Hymenoptera > Megachilidae > Megachile > Megachile leachella. The sequence goes on from OY756247.1 coordinate 5,869,342, forward strand.
TCCGAGTGCGCATGCGCAGTAGTGACCCCGAATGCGCATGAGCAGTAGTGAGTCCGAGTGCGCATGAGCAGTAGTGACCCCGAGTGCGCATGAGCAGTAGTGAGTCCGAGTGCGCATGCGCAGTAGTGACCCCGAGTGCGCATGAGCAGTAGTGACCCCGAGTGCGCATGCACAGTAGTGAGCCCGTGTGCGCATGCGCAGAAGTGAGCTCGAATGCGCATGTGCAGGTCTGAGCCGGAGTGCGCATGCGCAGTAGTGGGCCCGTGCGCGCATGCGCAGTAGTGAGCCCGTGTGCGCATGCGCAATAGTGAGCCCGAGCGCGCATCCGCAGTAGTGAGTCCGAGTACGCATGCGCATTAGTGACTCCGAATGCGCATGCAGAGTAGTGAGCCCGAGTGCGCATGAGCAGTAGTGAGTCCGAGTGCGCATGAGCAGTAGTGACCCCGAGTGCGCATGCACAGTAGTGTGCCCGTGTGAGCATGCGCAGAAGTGAGCTCGAATGCACATGTGCAGGTCTGAGCCGGAGTGTGCATGCGCAGTAGTGGGCCCGTGCGCGCATGCGCAGTAGTGTGCCCGTGTGCGCATGCGCAGTAGCGAGCACGAGCGCGCATCCGCAGTAGTGAGTCCGAGTGCGCATGCGCAGTAGTGACCCCGAATGCGCATGAGCAGTAGTGAGTCCGAGTGCGCATGAGCAGTAGTGAGTCCGAGTGCGCATGAGCAGTAGTAACCCCGAGTGTGCATGAGTAGTAGTGACCCCGAGTGCGCATGCACAGTAGTGAGCCCGTGTGCGCATGCGCAGAAGTGAGTTCGAATGCGCATGTGCAGGTCTGAGCCGGACTGCGCATGCGCAGTAGTGAGCCCGTGTGCGCATGCGCAGTAGTGAGCCCGAGCGCGCATCCGCAGTAGCGAGTCCGATTGCGCATGTGCAGGTCTGAGCCGGAGTGCGCATGCGCAGTAGTGGGCCCGTGCGCGCATGAGTAGTAGTGAGTTCGAGTGCGCATGAGCAGTAGTGACCCCGAGTGCGCATGAGCAGTAGTGAGTCCGAGTGCGCATGAGCAGTAGTGACCCCGAGTGCGCATGAGCAGTAGTGACCCCGAGTGCGCAAGCCCAGTAGTGTGCCCGTGTGAGCATGCGCAGAAGTGAGCTCGAATGCGCATGTGCAGGTCTGAGCCGGAGTGCGCATGCGCAGTAGTGGGCCCGTGCGCGCATGCGCAGTAGTGAGCCCGGGTGCGCATGCGCAGTAGTGAGCCCGAGCGCGCATCCGCAGTGGTGAGTCCGAGTGCGCATGCGCAGTAGTGACCCCGAATGCGCATGAGTAGTAGTGAGTTCGAGTGCGCATGAGCAGTAGTGACCCCGAGTGCGCATGAGCAGTAGTGAGTCCGAGTGCGCGTGAGCAGTAGTGACCCCGAGTGCGCATGAGCAGTAGTGACCCCGAGTGCGCATGCACAGTAGTGAGCCCGATTGCGCATCCGCAGTAGTGAGACCGTGTGCGCATGTGCATGTCTGAGCCGGAGTGCGCATGCGCGGTAGTGGGCCCGTGCGCACATGCGCAGTAGTGAGCCCGTGTGCGCATGCGCAGTAGTGAGCCCGAGCGCGCATCCGCAGTAGTGACTCCCAGTGCGCATGCGCAGTAGTGAGCCCGAGCGCGCATCCGCAGTAGTGAGTCCGAGTGCGCATGAGCAATAGTGACCCCGAGTGCGCATGAGTAGTAGTGAGTTCGAGTGCGCATGACCAGTAGTGACCCCGAGTGCGCATGAGCAGTAGTGAGTCCGAGTGCGCATGCGCAGTAGTGACCCCGAATGCGCATGAGTAGTAGTGAGTTCGAGTGCGCATGACCAGTAGTGACCCCGAGTGCGCATACGCAGTAGTGACTCCCAGTGCGCATGCGCAGTAGTGAGCCCGAGCGCGCATCCGCAGTAGTGAGTCCGAGTGCGCATGAGCAGTAGTGACCCCGAGTGCGCATGAGCAGTAGTGAGCCCGGGTGCGCATGCGCAGTAGTGACCCCGAGCGCGCATCCGCAGTAGTGAGCCCGAGCGCGCATGCGCAGTAGTGAGTCCGATTGCGCATGAGCAGTAGTGAGCCGGATTGCGATTACGCAGTAGTGACTCCGAGTGCGCATGAGCAGTAGTGAGTCCGAGTGCGCATGAGCAGTAGTGACCCCGAGTGCGCATGTGTAGTAGTGACCCCGAGTGCGCATGCACAGTAGTGAGTCCGAGTGCGCATGCGCAGTAGTGACCCCGAATGCGCATGAGCAGTAGTGAGTCCGAGTGCGCATGAGCAGTAGTGACCCCGAGTGCGCATGAGCAGTAGTGAGTCCGAGTGCGCATCAGCAGTAGTGACCCCGAGCGCGCATGAGCAGTAGTGACCCCGAGTGCGCATGCACAGTAGTGAGCCCGTGTGCGCATGCGCAGAAGTGAGCTCGAATGCGCATGTGCAGGTCTGAGCCGGAGTGCGCATGCGCAGTAGTGGGCCCGTGCGCGCATGCGCAGTAGTGAGCCCGTGTGCGCATGCGCAGTAATGAGCCCGAGCGCGCATCCGCAGTAGTGAGTCCGAGGGCGCATGCGCAGTAGTGACCCCGAAAGCGCATGCAGAGTAGTGAGCCCGAGTGCGCATGCACAGTAGTGAGTCCGAGTGCGCATGAGCAGTAGTGTCCCCGAGTGCGCATGAGCAGTAGTCAGTCCGAGTGCGCATGAGCAGTAGTGACCCCGAGTGCGCATGAGCAGTAGTCAGTCCGAGTGCGCATGTGCAGTAGTGACCCCGAGTGCGCGTGCACAGTAGTGCGCCCCTGAGCGCATGAGCAGTAGTGAGTCCGAGTGCGCGTGAGCAGTAGTGACCCCGAGTGCGCATGAGCAGTAGTGAGTCCAAATGCGCGTGAGCAGTAGTGACCCCGAGTGCGCATGAGCAGTAGTGACCCCGAGTGCGCATGCACAGTAGTGAGCCCGATTGCGCATCCGCAGTAGTGAGACCGTGTGCGCATGTGCATGTCTGAGCCGGAGTGCGCATGCGCGGTAGTGGGCCCGTGCGCACATGCGCAGTAGTGAGCCCGTGTGCGCATGCGCAGTAGTGAGCCCGAGCGCGCATCCGCAGTAGTGACCCCGAGTGCGCATGAGTAGTAGTGAGTTCGAGTGCGCATGACCAGTAGTGACCCCGAGTGCGCATGAGCAGTAGTGAGTCCGAGTGCGCATGCGCAGTAGTGACCCCGAATGCACATGAGTAGTAGTGAGTTCGAGTGCGCATGACCAGTAGTGACCCCGAGTGCGCATACGCAGTAGTGACTCCCAGTGCGCATGCGCAGTAGTGAGCCCGAGCGCGCATCCGCAGTAGTGAGTCCGAGTGCGCATGAGCAGTAGTGACCCCGAATGCGCATGAGCAGTAGTAAGTCCGAGTGCGCATGAGCAGTAGTGACCCCGAGTGCGCATGAGCAGTAGTGAGTCCGAGTGCGCATCAGCAGTAGTGACCCCGAGTGCGCATGAGCAGTAGTGAGCCCGATTGTGCATGAGTAGTAGTGACCCCGAGTGCGCATGCACAGTAGTGAGCCCGTGTGCGCATGCGCAGAAGTGAGCTCGAATGCGCATGTGCAGGTCTGAGCCGGACTGCGCATGCGCAGTAGTGAGCCCGTGTGCGCATCAGCTGTAGTGACCCGAGTGCGCATGAGCAGTAGAGACCCCGAGTGCGCATGCACAGTAGTGAGCCCGTGTGCGCATGCGCAGAAGTGAGCTCGAATGCGCATGTGCAGGTCTGAGCCGGACTGCGCATGCGCAGTAGTGAGCCCGTGTGCGCATCAGCTGTAGTGACCCGAGTGCGCATGAGCAGTAGTGACCCCGAGTGCGCATGCACAGTAGTGAGCCCGTGTGCGCATGCGCAGAAGTGAGCTCGAATGCGCATGTGCAGGTCTGAGCCGGAGTGCGCATGCGCGGTAGTGAGCCCGAGCGCGCATCCGCAGTAGTGAGTCCGAGTGCGCATGCGCAGTAGTGACCCCGAATGCGCATGAGTAGTAGTGAGTTCGAGTGCGCATGAGCAGTAGTGACCCCGAGTGCGCATGAGCAGTAGTGAGTCCGAGTGCGCATGAGCAGTAGTGACCCCGAGTGCGCATGAGCAGTAGTGACCCCGAGTGCGCATGAGCAGTAGTGACCCCGAGTGCGCATGCACAGTAGTGTGCCCGTGTGAGCATGCGCAGAAGTGAGCCCGTGTGCGCATGCGCAGAAGTGAGCTCGAATGCGCATGTGCAGGTCTGAGCCGGACTGCGCATGCGCAGTAGTGAGCCCGTGTGCGCATCAGCTGTAGTGACCCGAGTGCGCATGAGCAGTAGTGACCCCGAGTGCGCATGCACAGTAGTGAGCCCGTGTGCGCATGCGCAGAAGTGAGCTCGAATGCGCATGTGCAGGTCTGAGCCGGAGTGCGCATGCGCAGTAGTGGGCCCGAGCGCGCATCCGCAGTAGTGAGTCCGAGTGCGCATGCGCAGTAGTGACCCCGAATGCGCATGAGTAGTAGTGAGTTCGAGTGCGCATGACCAGTAGTGAACCCGAGTGCGCATGAGCAGTAGTGAGTCCGAGTGCGCATGCGCAGTAGTGACCCCGAATGCGCATGAGTAGTAGTGAGTTCGAGTGCGCATAACCAGTAGTGACCCCGAGTGCGCATACGCAGTAGTGACTCCCAGTGCGCATGCGCAGTAGTGAGTCCGATTGCGCATGAGCAGTAGTGAGCCGGATTGCGATTACGCAGTAGTGACTCCGAGTGCGCATGAGCAGTAGTGAGTCCGAGTGCGCATGAGCAGTAGTGACCCCGAGTGCGCATGTGTAGTAGTGACCCCGAGTGCGCATGCACAGTAGTGAGTCCGAGTGCGCATGCGCAGTAGTGACCCCGAATGCGCATGAGCAGTAGTAAGTCCGAGTGCGCATGAGCAGTAGTGACCCCGAGTGCGCATGAGCAGTAGTGAGTCCGAGTGCGCATGAGCAGTAGTGAGCCCGATTGTGCATGAGTAGTAGTGACCCCGAGTGCGCATGCACAGTAGTGAGCCCGTGTGCGCATGCGCAGAAGTGAGCTCGAATGCGCATGTGCAGGTCTGAGCCGGACTGCGCATGCGCAGTAGTGAGCCCGTGTGCGCATCAGCTGTAGTGACCCGAGTGCGCATGAGCAGTAGAGACCCCGAGTGCGCATGCACAGTAGTGAGCCCGTGTGCGCATGCGCAGAAGTGAGCTCGAATGCGCATGTGCAGGTCTGAGCCGGACTGCGCATGCGCAGTAGTGAGCCCGTGTGCGCATCAGCTGTAGTGACCCGAGTGCGCATGAGCAGTAGTGACCCCGAGTGCGCATGCACAGTAGTGAGCCCGTGTGCGCATGCGCAGAAGTGAGCTCGAATGCGCATGTGCAGGTCTGAGCCGGAGTGCGCATGCGCGGTAGTGAGCCCGAGCGCGCATCCGCAGTAGTGAGTCCGAGTGCGCATGCGCAGTAGTGACCCCGAATGCGCATGAGTAGTAGTGAGTTCGAGTGCGCATGAGCAGTAGTGACCCCGAGTGCGCATGAGCAGTAGTGAGTCCGAGTGCGCATGAGCAGTAGTGACCCCGAGTGCGCATGAGCAGTAGTGACCCCGAGTGCGCATGAGCAGTAGTGACCCCGAGTGCGCATGCACAGTAGTGTGCCCGTGTGAGCATGCGCAGAAGTGAGCCCGTGTGCGCATGCGCAGAAGTGAGCTCGAATGCGCATGTGCAGGTCTGAGCCGGACTGCGCATGCGCAGTAGTGAGCCCGTGTGCGCATCAGCTGTAGTGACCCGAGTGCGCATGAGCAGTAGTGACCCCGAGTGCGCATGCACAGTAGTGAGCCCGTGTGCGCATGCGCAGAAGTGAGCTCGAATGCGCATGTGCAGGTCTGAGCCGGAGTGCGCATGCGCAGTAGTGGGCCCGAGCGCGCATCCGCAGTAGTGAGTCCGAGTGCGCATGCGCAGTAGTGACCCCGAATGCGCATGAGTAGTAGTGAGTTCGAGTGCGCATGACCAGTAGTGAACCCGAGTGCGCATGAGCAGTAGTGAGTCCGAGTGCGCATGCGCAGTAGTGACCCCGAATGCGCATGAGTAGTAGTGAGTTCGAGTGCGCATAACCAGTAGTGACCCCGAGTGCGCATACGCAGTAGTGACTCCCAGTGCGCATGCGCAGTAGTGAGCCCGAGCGGGCATCCGCAGTAGTGAGTCCGAGTGCGCATGAGCAGTAGTGAGTCCGATTGCGCATGAGCAGTAGTGAGCCGGATTGCGCATACGCAGTAGTGACTCCGAGTGCGCATGAGCAGTAGTGAGTCCGAGTGCGCATGTGCAGTAGTGACCCCGAGTGCGCATGAGTAGTAGTGACCCCGAGTGCGCATGCACAGTATTGAGCCCGTGTGCGCATGCGCAGAAGTGAGCTCGAATGCACATGTGCAGGTCTGAGCCGGAGTGTGCATGCGTAGTAGTGGGCCCGTGCGCGCATGCGCAGTAGTGTGCCCGTGTGCGCATGCGCAGTAGCGAGCACGAGCGCGCATCCGCAGTAGTGAGTCCGAGTGCGCATGCGCAGTAGTGACCCCGAATGCGCATGAGCAGTAGTGAGTCCGAGTGCGCATGAGCAGTAGTGACCCCGAGTGCGCATGAGCAGTAGTGAGTCCGAGTGCGCATGCGCAGTAGTGACCCCGAGTGCGCATGAGCAGTAGTGACCCCGAGTGCGCATGCACAGTAGTGAGCCCGTGTGCGCATGCGCAGAAGCGAGCTCGAATGCGCATGTGCAGGTCTGAGCCGGAGTGCGCATGCGCAGTAGTGGGCCCGTGCGCGCATGCGCAGTAGTGAGCCCGTGTGCGCATGCGCAATAGTGAGCCCGAGCGCGCATCCGCAGTAGTGAGTCCGAGTACGCATGCGCATTAGTGACTCCGAATGCGCATGCAGAGTAGTGAGCCCGAGTGCGCATGAGCAGTAGTGAGTCCGAGTGCGCATGAGCAGTAGTGACCCCGAGTGCGCATGCACAGTAGTGTGCCCGTGTGAGCATGCGCAGAAGTGAGCTCGAATGCACATGTGCAGGTCTGAGCCGGAGTGTGCATGCGCAGTAGTGGGCCCGTGCGCGCATGCGCAGTAGTGTGCCCGTGTGCGCATGCGCAGTAGCGAGCACGAGCGCGCATCCGCAGTAGCGAGTCCGATTGCGCATGTGCAGGTCTGAGCCGGAGTGCGCATGCGCAGTAGTGGGCCCGTGCGCGCATGAGTAGTAGTGAGTTCGAGTGCGCATGAGCAGTAGTGACCCCGAGTGCCCATGAGCAGTAGTGAGTCCGAGTGCGCATGAGCAGTAGTGACGCCGAGTGCGCATGAGTAGTAGTGACCCCGAGTGCGCATGCACAGTAGTGAGCCCGTGTGCGCATGCGCAGAAGTGAGCTCGAATGCGCATGTGCAGGTCTGAGCCGGACTGCGCATGCGCAGTAGTGAGCCCGTGTGCGCATGCGCAGTAGTGAGCCCGAGCGCGCATCCGCAGTAGCGAGTCCGATTGCGCATGTGCAGGTCTGAGCCGGAGTGCGCATGCGCAGTAGTGGGCCCGTGCGCGCATGAGTAGTAGTGAGTTCGAGTGCGCATGAGCAGTAGTGACCCCGAGTGCCCATGAGCAGTAGTGAGTCCGAGTGCGCATGAGCAGTAGTGACCCCGAGTGCGCATGAGCAGTAGTGACCCCGAGTGCGCAAGCCCAGTAGTGTGCCCGTGTGAGCATGCGCAGAAGTGAGCTCGAATGCGCATGTGCAGGTCTGAGCCGGAGTGCGCATGCGCAGTAGTGGGCCCGTGCGCGCATGCGCAGTAGTGAGCCCGGGTGCGCATGCGCAGTAGTGGGCCCGTGCGCGCATGAGTAGTAGTGAGTCCGAGTGCGCATGCGCAGTAGTGACCCCGAATGCGCATGAGTAGTAGTGAGTGCGAGTGCGCATGAGCAATAGTGACCCCGAGTGCGCATGAGTAGTAGTGAGTTCGAGTGCGCATGACCAGTAGTGACCCCGAGTGCGCATGAGCAGTAGTGAGTCCGAGTGCGCATGAGCAGTAGTGACCCCGAGTGCGCATGAGCAGTAGTGAGCCCGGGTGCGCATGCGCAGTAGTGACCCCGAGCGCGCATCCGCAGTAGTGAGCCCGAGCGCGCATGCGCAGTAGTGAGTCCGATTGCGCATGAGCAGTAGTGAGCCGGATTGCGATTACGCAGTAGTGACTCCGAGTGCGCATGAGCAGTAGTGAGTCCGAGTGCGCATGAGCAGTAGTGACCCCGAGTGCGCATGAGTAGTAGTGACCCCGAGTGCGCATGCACAGTAGTGAGTCCGAGTGCGCATGCGCAGTAGTGAGTCCGAGTGCGCATGCGCAGTAGTGACCCCGAATGCGCATGAGCAGTAGTGAGTCCGAGTGCGCATGAGCAGTAGTGACCCCGAGTGCGCATGAGCAGTAGTGCGTCCGAGTGCGCATCAGCAGTAGTGACCCCGAGTGCGCATGAGCAGTAGTGACCCCGAGTGCGCATGCACAGTAGTGAGCCCGTGTGCGCATGCGCAGAAGTGAGCTCGAATGCGCATGTGCAGGTCTGAGCCGGAGTGCGCATGCGCAGTAGTGGGCCCGTGCGCGCATGCGCAGTAGTGAGTCCGAGTGCGCATGCGCAGTAGTGACCCCGAATGCGCATGAGCAGTAGTGAGTCCGAGTGCGCATGAGCAGTAGTGAGTCCGAGTGCGCATGAGCAGTAGTAACCCCGAGTGTGCATGAGTAGTAGTGACCCCGAGTGCGCATGCACAGTAGTGAGCCCGTGTGCGCATGCGCAGAAGTGAGCTCGAATGCGCATGTGCAGGTCTGAGCCGGACTGCGCGTGCGCAGTAGTGAGCCCGTGTGCGCATGCGCAGTAGTGAGCCCGAGCGCGCATCCGCAGTAGCGAGTCCGATTGCGCATGTGCAGGTCTGAGCCGGAGTGCGCATGCGCAGTAGTGGGCCCGTGCGCGCATGAGTAGTAGTGAGTTCGAGTGCGCATGAGCAGTAGTGACCCCGAGTGCCCATGAGCAGTAGTGAGTCCGAGTGCGCATGAGCAGTAGTGACCCCGAGTGCGCATGAGCAGTAGTGACCCCGAGTGCGCAAGCCCAGTAGTGTGCCCGTGTGAGCATGCGCAGAAGTGGGCTCGAATGCGCATGTGCAGGTCTGAGCCGGAGTGCGCATGCGCAGTAGTGGGCCCGTGCGCGCATGCGCAGTAGTGAGCCCGGGTGCGCATGCGCAGTAGTGAGCCCGAGCGCGCATCCGCAGTGGTGAGTCCGAGTGCGCATGCGCAGTAGTGACCCCGAATGCGCATGAGTAGTAGTGAGTTCGAGTGCGCATGAGCAGTAGTGACCCCGAGTGCGCATGAGCAGTAGTGAGTCCGAGTGCGCGTGAGCAGTAGTGACCCCGAGTGCGCATGAGCAGTAGTGACCCCGAGTGCGCATGCACAGTAGTGAGCCCGATTGCGCATCCGCAGTAGTGAGACCGTGTGCGCATGTGCATGTCTGAGCCGGAGTGCGCATGCGCGGTAGTGGGCCCGTGCGCACATGCGCAGTAGTGAGCCCGTGTGCGCATGCGCAGTAGTGAGCCCGAGCGCGCATCCGCAGTAGTGACTCCCAGTGCGCATGCGCAGTAGTGAGCCCGAGCGCGCATCCGCAGTAGTGAGTCCGAGTGCGCATGAGCAATAGTGACCCCGAGTGCGCATGAGTAGTAGTGAGTTCGAGTGCGCATGACCAGTAGTGACCCCGAGTGCGCATGAGCAGTAGTGAGTCCGAGTGCGCATGCGCAGTAGTGACCCCGAATGCGCATGAGTAGTAGTGAGTTCGAGTGCGCATGACCAGTAGTGACCCCGAGTGCGCATACGCAGTAGTGACTCCCAGTGCGCATGCGCAGTAGTGAGCCCGAGCGCGCATCCGCAGTAGTGAGTCCGAGTGCGCATGAGCAGTAGTGACCCCGAGTGCGCATGAGCAGTAGTGAGCCCGGGTGCGCATGCGCAGTAGTGACCCCGAGCGCGCATCCGCAGTAGTGAGCCCGAGCGCGCATGCGCAGTAGTGAGTCCGATTGCGCATGAGCAGTAGTGAGCCGGATTGCGATTACGCAGTAGTGACTCCGAGTGCGCATGAGCAGTAGTGAGTCCGAGTGCGCATGAGCAGTAGTGACCCCGAGTGCGCATGTGTAGTAGTGACCCCGAGTGCGCATGCACAGTAGTGAGTCCGAGTGCGCATGCGCAGTAGTGACCCCGAATGCGCATGAGCAGTAGTGAGTCCGAGTGCGCATGAGCAGTAGTGACCCCGAGTGCGCATGAGCAGTAGTGAGTCCGAGTGCGCATCAGCAGTAGTGACCCCGAGCGCGCATGAGCAGTAGTGACCCCGAGTGCGCATGCACAGTAGTGAGTCCGAGTGCGCATGCGCAGTAGTGACCCCGAATGCGCATGAGCAGTAGTGAGTCCGAGTGCGCATGAGCAGTAGTGACCCCGAGTGCGCATGAGCAGTAGTGAGTCCGAGTGCGCATCAGCAGTAGTGACCCCGAGCGCGCATGAGCAGTAGTGACCCCGAGTGCGCATGCACAGTAGTGAGCCCGTGTGCGCATGCGCAGAAGTGAGCTCGAATGCGCATGTGCAGGTCTGAGCCGGAGTGCGCATGCGCAGTAGTGGGCCCGTGCGCGCATGCGCAGTAGTGAGCCCGTGTGCGCATGCGCAGTAATGAGCCCGAGCGCGCATCCGCAGTAGTGAGTCCGAGTGCGCATGCGCAGTAGTGACCCCGAAAGCGCATGCAGAGTAGTGAGCCCGAGTGCGCATGCACAGTAGTGAGTCCGAGTGCGCATGAGCAGTAGTGTCCCCGAGTGCGCATGAGCAGTAGTCAGTCCGAGTGCGCATGAGCAGTAGTGACCCCGAGTGCGCATGAGCAGTAGTCAGTCCGAGTGCGCATGTGCAGTAGTGACCCCGAGTGCGCGTGCACAGTAGTGCGCCCCTGAGCGCATGAGCAGTAGTGAGTCCGAGTGCGCGTGAGCAGTAGTGACCCCGAGTGCGCATGAGCAGTAGTGAGTCCAAATGCGCGTGAGCAGTAGTGACCCCGAGTGCGCATGAGCAGTAGTAAGTCCGAGTGCGCATGAGCAGTAGTGACCCCGAGTGCGCATGAGCAGTAGTGAGTCCGAGTGCGCATCAGCAGTAGTGACCCCGAGTGCGCATGAGCAGTAGTGAGCCCGATTGTGCATGAGTAGTAGTGACCCCGAGTGCGCATGCACAGTAGTGAGCCCGTGTGCGCATGCGCAGAAGTGAGCTCGAATGCGCATGTGCAGGTCTGAGCCGGACTGCGCATGCGCAGTAGTGAGCCCGTGTGCGCATCAGCTGTAGTGACCCGAGTGCGCATGAGCAGTAGAGACCCCGAGTGCGCATGCACAGTAGTGAGCCCGTGTGCGCATGCGCAGAAGTGAGCTCGAATGCGCATGTGCAGGTCTGAGCCGGACTGCGCATGCGCAGTAGTGAGCCCGTGTGCGCATCAGCTGTAGTGACCCGAGTGCGCATGAGCAGTAGTGACCCCGAGTGCGCATGCACAGTAGTGAGCCCGTGTGCGCATGCGCAGAAGTGAGCTCGAATGCGCATGTGCAGGTCTGAGCCGGAGTGCGCATGCGCGGTAGTGAGCCCGAGCGCGCATCCGCAGTAGTGAGTCCGAGTGCGCATGCGCAGTAGTGACCCCGAATGCGCATGAGTAGTAGTGAGTTCGAGTGCGCATGAGCAGTAGTGACCCCGAGTGCGCATGAGCAGTAGTGAGTCCGAGTGCGCATGAGCAGTAGTGACCCCGAGTGCGCATGTGTAGTAGTGACCCCGAGTGCGCATGCACAGTAGTGAGTCCGAGTGCGCATGCGCAGTAGTGACCCCGAATGCGCATGAGCAGTAGTAAGTCCGAGTGCGCATGAGCAGTAGTGACCCCGCGTGCGCATGAGCAGTAGTGAGTCCGAGTGCGCATGAGCAGTAGTGAGCCCGATTGTGCATGAGTAGTAGTGACCCCGAGTGCGCATGCACAGTAGTGAGCCCGTGTGCGCATGCGCAGAAGTGAGCTCGAATGCGCATGTGCAGGTCTGAGCCGGACTGCGCATGCGCAGTAGTGAGCCCGTGTGCGCATCAGCTGTAGTGACCCGAGTGCGCATGAGCAGTAGAGACCCCGAGTGCGCATGCACAGTAGTGAGCCCGTGTGCGCATGCGCAGAAGTGAGCTCGAATGCGCATGTGCAGGTCTGAGCCGGACTGCGCATGCGCAGTAGTGAGCCCGTGTGCGCATCAGCTGTAGTGACCCGAGTGCGCATGAGCAGTAGTGACCCCGAGTGCGCATGCACAGTAGTGAGCCCGTGTGCGCATGCGCAGAAGTGAGCTCGAATGCGCATGTGCAGGTCTGAGCCGGAGTGCGCATGCGCGGTAGTGAGCCCGAGCGCGCATCCGCAGTAGTGAGTCCGAGTGCGCATGCGCAGTAGTGACCCCGAATGCGCATGAGTAGTAGTGAGTTCGAGTGCGCATGAGCAGTAGTGACCCCGAGTGCGCATGAGCAGTAGTGAGTCCGAGTGCGCATGAGCAGTAGTGACCCCGAGTGCGCATGAGCAGTAGTGACCCCGAGTGCGCATGAGCAGTAGTGACCCCGAGTGCGCATGCACAGTAGTGTGCCCGTGTGAGCATGCGCAGAAGTGAGCCCGTGTGCGCATGCGCAGAAGTGAGCTCGAATGCGCATGTGCAGGTCTGAGCCGGACTGCGCATGCGCAGTAGTGAGCCCGTGTGCGCATCAGCTGTAGTGACCCGAGTGCGCATGAGCAGTAGTGACCCCGAGTGCGCATGCACAGTAGTGAGCCCGTGTGCGCATGCGCAGAAGTGAGCTCGAATGCGCATGTGCAGGTCTGAGCCGGAGTGCGCATGCGCAGTAGTGGGCCCGAGCGCGCATCCGCAGTAGTGAGTCCGAGTGCGCATGCGCAGTAGTGACCCCGAATGCGCATGAGTAGTAGTGAGTTCGAGTGCGCATGACCAGTAGTGAACCCGAGTGCGCATGAGCAGTAGTGAGTCCGAGTGCGCATGCGCAGTAGTGACCCCGAATGCGCATGAGTAGTAGTGAGTTCGAGTGCGCATAACCAGTAGTGACCCCGAGTGCGCATACGCAGTAGTGACTCCCAGTGCGCATGCGCAGTAGTGAGCCCGAGCGGGCATCCGCAGTAGTGAGTCCGAGTGCGCATGAGCAGTAGTGAGTCCGATTGCGCATGAGCAGTAGTGAGCCGGATTGCGCATACGCAGTAGTGACTCCGAGTGCGCATGAGCAGTAGTGAGTCCGAGTGCGCATGTGCAGTAGTGACCCCGAGTGCGCATGAGTAGTAGTGACCCCGAGTGCGCATGCACAGTATTGAGCCCGTGTGCGCATGCGCAGAAGTGAGCTCGAATGCACATGTGCAGGTCTGAGCCGGAGTGTGCATGCGTAGTAGTGGGCCCGTGCGCGCATGCGCAGTAGTGTGCCCGTGTGCGCATGCGCAGTAGCGAGCACGAGCGCGCATCCGCAGTAGTGAGTCCGAGTGCGCATGCGCAGTAGTGACCCCGAATGCGCATGAGCAGTAGTGAGTCCGAGTGCGCATGAGCAGTAGTGACCCCGAGTGCGCATGAGCAGTAGTGAGTCCGAGTGCGCATGCGCAGTAGTGACCCCGAGTGCGCATGAGCAGTAGTGACCCCGAGTGCGCATGCACAGTAGTGAGCCCGTGTGCGCATGCGCAGAAGCGAGCTCGAATGCGCATGTGCAGGTCTGAGCCGGAGTGCGCATGCGCAGTAGTGGGCCCGTGCGCGCATGCGCAGTAGTGAGCCCGTGTGCGCATGCGCAATAGTGAGCCCGAGCGCGCATCCGCAGTAGTGAGTCCGAGTACGCATGCGCATTAGTGACTCCGAATGCGCATGCAGAGTAGTGAGCCCGAGTGCGCATGAGCAGTAGTGAGTCCGAGTGCGCATGAGCAGTAGTGACCCCGAGTGCGCATGCACAGTAGTGTGCCCGTGTGAGCATGCGCAGAAGTGAGCTCGAATGCACATGTGCAGGTCTGAGCCGGAGTGTGCATGCGCAGTAGTGGGCCCGTGCGCGCATGCGCAGTAGTGTGCCCGTGTGCGCATGCGCAGTAGCGAGCACGAGCGCGCATCCGCAGTAGCGAGTCCGATTGCGCATGTGCAGGTCTGAGCCGGAGTGCGCATGCGCAGTAGTGGGCCCGTGCGCGCATGAGTAGTAGTGAGTTCGAGTGCGCATGAGCAGTAGTGACCCCGAGTGCCCATGAGCAGTAGTGAGTCCGAGTGCGCATGAGCAGTAGTGACCCCGAGTGCGCATGAGTAGTAGTGACCCCGAGTGCGCATGCACAGTAGTGAGCCCGTGTGCGCATGCGCAGAAGTGAGCTCGAATGCGCATGTGCAGGTCTGAGCCGGACTGCGCATGCGCAGTAGTGAGCCCGTGTGCGCATGCGCAGTAGTGAGCCCGAGCGCGCATCCGCAGTAGCGAGTCCGATTGCGCATGTGCAGGTCTGAGCCGGAGTGCGCATGCGCAGTAGTGGGCCCGTGCGCGCATGAGTAGTAGTGAGTTCGAGTGCGCATGAGCAGTAGTGACCCCGAGTGCCCATGAGCAGTAGTGAGTCCGAGTGCGCATGAGCAGTAGTGACCCCGAGTGCGCATGAGCAGTAGTGACCCCGAGTGCGCAAGCCCAGTAGTGTGCCCGTGTGAGCATGCGCAGAAGTGAGCTCGAATGCGCATGTGCAGGTCTGAGCCGGAGTGCGCATGCGCAGTAGTGGGCCCGTGCGCGCATGCGCAGTAGTGAGCCCGGGTGCGCATGCGCAGTAGTGGGCCCGTGCGCGCATGAGTAGTAGTGAGTCCGAGTGCGCATGCGCAGTAGTGACCCCGAATGCGCATGAGTAGTAGTGAGTGCGAGTGCGCATGAGCAATAGTGACCCCGAGTGCGCATGAGTAGTAGTGAGTTCGAGTGCGCATGACCAGTAGTGACCCCGAGTGCGCATGAGCAGTAGTGAGTCCGAGTGCGCATGAGCAGTAGTGACCCCGAGTGCGCATGAGCAGTAGTGAGCCCGGGTGCGCATGCGCAGTAGTGACCCCGAGCGCGCATCCGCAGTAGTGAGCCCGAGCGCGCATGCGCAGTAGTGAGTCCGATTGCGCATGAGCAGTAGTGAGCCGGATTGCGATTACGCAGTAGTGACTCCGAGTGCGCATGAGCAGTAGTGAGTCCGAGTGCGCATGAGCAGTAGTGACCCCGAGTGCGCATGAGTAGTAGTGACCCCGAGTGCGCATGCACAGTAGTGAGTCCGAGTGCGCATGCGCAGTAGTGAGTCCGAGTGCGCATGCGCAGTAGTGACCCCGAATGCGCATGAGCAGTAGTGAGTCCGAGTGCGCATGAGCAGTAGTGACCCCGAGTGCGCATGAGCAGTAGTGCGTCCGAGTGCGCATCAGCAGTAGTGACCCCGAGTGCGCATGAGCAGTAGTGACCCCGAGTGCGCATGCACAGTAGTGAGCCCGTGTGCGCATGCGCAGAAGTGAGCTCGAATGCGCATGTGCAGGTCTGAGCCGGAGTGCGCATGCGCAGTAGTGGGCCCGTGCGCGCATGCGCAGTAGTGAGTCCGAGTGCGCATGCGCAGTAGTGACCCCGAATGCGCATGAGCAGTAGTGAGTCCGAGTGCGCATGAGCAGTAGTGAGTCCGAGTGCGCATGAGCAGTAGTAACCCCGAGTGTGCATGAGTAGTAGTGACCCCGAGTGCGCATGCACAGTAGTGAGCCCGTGTGCGCATGCGCAGAAGTGAGCTCGAATGCGCATGTGCAGGTCTGAGCCGGACTGCGCATGCGCAGTAGTGAGCCCGTGTGCGCATGCGCAGTAGTGAGCCCGAGCGCGCATCCGCAGTAGCGAGTCCGATTGCGCATGTGCAGGTCTGAGCCGGAGTGCGCATGCGCAGTAGTGGGCCCGTGCGCGCATGAGTAGTAGTGAGTTCGAGTGCGCATGAGCAGTAGTGACCCCGAGTGCCCATGAGCAGTAGTGAGTCCGAGTGCGCATGAGCAGTAGTGACCCCGAGTGCGCATGAGCAGTAGTGACCCCGAGTGCGCAAGCCCAGTAGTGTGCCCGTGTGAGCATGCGCAGAAGTGGGCTCGAATGCGCATGTGCAGGTCTGAGCCGGAGTGCGCATGCGCAGTAGTGGGCCCGTGCGCGCATGCGCAGTAGTGAGCCCGGGTGCGCATGCGCAGTAGTGAGCCCGAGCGCGCATCCGCAGTGGTGAGTCCGAGTGCGCATGCGCAGTAGTGACCCCGAATGCGCATGAGTAGTAGTGAGTTCGAGTGCGCATGAGCAGTAGTGACCCCGAGTGCGCATGAGCAGTAGTGAGTCCGAGTGCGCGTGAGCAGTAGTGACCCCGAGTGCGCATGAGCAGTAGTGACCCCGAGTGCGCATGCACAGTAGTGAGCCCGATTGCGCATCCGCAGTAGTGAGACCGTGTGCGCATGTGCATGTCTGAGCCGGAGTGCGCATGCGCGGTAGTGGGCCCGTGCGCACATGCGCAGTAGTGAGCCCGTGTGCGCATGCGCAGTAGTGAGCCCGTGTGCGCATGCGCAGAAGTGAGCTCGAATGCGCATGTGCAGGTCTGAGCCGGAGTGCGCATGCGCAGTAGTGGGCCCGAGCGCGCATCCGCAGTAGTGAGTCCGAGTGCGCATGCGCAGTAGTGACCCCGAATGCGCATGAGTAGTAGTGAGTTCGAGTGCGCATGACCAGTAGTGAACCCGAGTGCGCATGAGCAGTAGTGAGTCCGAGTGCGCATGCGCAGTAGTGACCCCGAATGCGCATGAGTAGTAGTGAGTTCGAGTGCGCATAACCAGTAGTGACCCCGAGTGCGCATACGCAGTAGTGACTCCCAGTGCGCATGCGCAGTAGTGAGCCCGAGCGGGCATCCGCAGTAGTGAGTCCGAGTGCGCATGAGCAGTAGTGAGTCCGATTGCGCATGAGCAGTAGTGAGCCGGATTGCGCATACGCAGTAGTGACTCCGAGTGCGCATGAGCAGTAGTGAGTCCGAGTGCGCATGTGCAGTAGTGACCCCGAGTGCGCATGAGTAGTAGTGACCCCGAGTGCGCATGCACAGTATTGAGCCCGTGTGCGCATGCGCAGAAGTGAGCTCGAATGCACATGTGCAGGTCTGAGCCGGAGTGTGCATGCGTAGTAGTGGGCCCGTGCGCGCATGCGCAGTAGTGTGCCCGTGTGCGCATGCGCAGTAGCGAGCACGAGCGCGCATCCGCAGTAGTGAGTCCGAGTGCGCATGCGCAGTAGTGACCCCGAATGCGCATGAGCAGTAGTGAGTCCGAGTGCGCATGAGCAGTAGTGACCCCGAGTGCGCATGAGCAGTAGTGAGTCCGAGTGCGCATGCGCAGTAGTGACCCCGAGTGCGCATGAGCAGTAGTGACCCCGAGTGCGCATGCACAGTAGTGAGCCCGATTGCGCATCCGCAGTAGTGAGACCGTGTGCGCATGTGCATGTCTGAGCCGGAGTGCGCATGCGCGGTAGTGGGCCCGTGCGCACATGCGCAGTAGTGAGCCCGTGTGCGCATGCGCAGTAGTGAGCCCGTGTGCGCATGCGCAGAAGTGAGCTCGAATGCGCATGTGCAGGTCTGAGCCGGAGTGCGCATGCGCAGTAGTGGGCCCGAGCGCGCATCCGCAGTAGTGAGTCCGAGTGCGCATGCGCAGTAGTGACCCCGAATGCGCATGAGTAGTAGTGAGTTCGAGTGCGCATGACCAGTAGTGAACCCGAGTGCGCATGAGCAGTAGTGAGTCCGAGTGCGCATGCGCAGTAGTGACCCCGAATGCGCATGAGTAGTAGTGAGTTCGAGTGCGCATAACCAGTAGTGACCCCGAGTGCGCATACGCAGTAGTGACTCCCAGTGCGCATGCGCAGTAGTGAGCCCGAGCGGGCATCCGCAGTAGTGAGTCCGAGTGCGCATGAGCAGTAGTGAGTCCGATTGCGCATGAGCAGTAGTGAGCCGGATTGCGCATACGCAGTAGTGACTCCGAGTGCGCATGAGCAGTAGTGAGTCCGAGTGCGCATGTGCAGTAGTGACCCCGAGTGCGCATGAGTAGTAGTGACCCCGAGTGCGCATGCACAGTATTGAGCCCGTGTGCGCATGCGCAGAAGTGAGCTCGAATGCACATGTGCAGGTCTGAGCCGGAGTGTGCATGCGTAGTAGTGGGCCCGTGCGCGCATGCGCAGTAGTGTGCCCGTGTGCGCATGCGCAGTAGCGAGCACGAGCGCGCATCCGCAGTAGTGAGTCCGAGTGCGCATGCGCAGTAGTGACCCCGAATGCGCATGAGCAGTAGTGAGTCCGAGTGCGCATGAGCAGTAGTGACCCCGAGTGCGCATGAGCAGTAGTGAGTCCGAGTGCGCATGCGCAGTAGTGACCCCGAGTGCGCATGAGCAGTAGTGACCCCGAGTGCGCATGCACAGTAGTGAGCCCGTGTGCGCATGCGCAGAAGCGAGCTCGAATGCGCATGTGCAGGTCTGAGCCGGAGTGCGCATGCGCAGTAGTGGGCCCGTGCGCGCATGCGCAGTAGTGAGCCCGTGTGCGCATGCGCAATAGTGAGCCCGAGCGCGCATCCGCAGTAGTGAGTTCGAGTACGCATGCGCATTTGTGACTCCGAATGCGCATGCAGAGTAGTGAGCCCGAGTGCGCATGAGCAGTAGTGAGTCCGAGTGCGCATGAGCAGTAGTGACCCCGAGTGCGCATGCACAGTAGTGTGCCCGTGTGAGCATGCGCAGAAGTGAGCTCGAATGCACATGTGCAGGTCTGAGCCGGAGTGTGCATGCGCAGTAGTGGGCCCGTGCGCGCATGCGCAGTAGTGTGCCCGTGTGCGCATGCGCAGTAGCGAGCACGAGCGCGCATCCGCAGTAGCGAGTCCGATTGCGCATGTGCAGGTCTGAGCCGGAGTGCGCATGCGCAGTAGTGGGCCCGTGCGCGCATGAGTAGTAGTGAGTTCGAGTGCGCATGAGCAGTAGTGACCCCGAGTGCCCATGAGCAGTAGTGAGTCCGAGTGCGCATGAGCAGTAGTGACCCCGAGTGCGCATGAGTAGTAGTGACCCCGAGTGCGCATGCACAGTAGTGAGCCCGTGTGCGCATGCGCAGAAGTGAGCTCGAATGCGCATGTGCAGGTCTGAGCCGGACTGCGCATGCGCAGTAGTGAGCCCGTGTGCGCATGCGCAGTAGTGAGCCCGAGCGCGCATCCGCAGTAGCGAGTCCGATTGCGCATGTGCAGGTCTGAGCCGGAGTGCGCATGCGCAGTAGTGGGCCCGTGCGCGCATGAGTAGTAGTGAGTTCGAGTGCGCATGAGCAGTAGTGACCCCGAGTGCCCATGAGCAGTAGTGAGTCCGAGTGCGCATGAGCAGTAGTGACCCCGAGTGCGCATGAGCAGTAGTGAGTCCGAGTGCGCATGCGCAGTAGTGAGTCCGAGTGCGCATGCGCAGTAGTGACCCCGAATGCGCATGAGCAGTAGTGAGTCCGAGTGCGCATGAGCAGTAGTGAGCCCGGGTGCGCATGCGCAGTAGTGACCCCGAGCGCGCATCCGCAGTAGTGAGCCCGAGCGCGCATGCGCAGTAGTGAGTCCGATTGCGCATGAGCAGTAGTGAGCCGGATTGCGATTACGCAGTAGTGACTCCGAGTGCGCATGAGCAGTAGTGAGTCCGAGTGCGCATGAGCAGTAGTGACCCCGAGTGCGCATGAGTAGTAGTGACCCCGAGTGCGCATGCACAGTAGTGAGTCCGAGTGCGCATGCGCAGTAGTGAGTCCGAGTGCGCATGCGCAGTAGTGACCCCGAATGCGCATGAGCAGTAGTGAGTCCGAGTGCGCATGAGCAGTAGTGACCCCGAGTGCGCATGAGCAGTAGTGCGTCCGAGTGCGCATCAGCAGTAGTGACCCCGAGTGCGCATGAGCAGTAGTGACCCCGAGTGCGCATGCACAGTAGTGAGCCCGTGTGCGCATGCGCAGAAGTGAGCTCGAATGCGCATGTGCAGGTCTGAGCCGGAGTGCGCATGCGCAGTAGTGGGCCCGTGCGCGCATGCGCAGTAGTGAGTCCGAGTGCGCATGCGCAGTAGTGACCCCGAATGCGCATGAGCAGCAGTGAGTCCGAGTGCGCATGAGCAGTAGTGAGTCCGAGTGCGCATGAGCAGTAGTAACCCCGAGTGTGCATGAGTAGTAGTGACCCCGAGTGCGCATGCACAGTAGTGAGCCCGTGTGCGCATGCGCAGAAGTGAGCTCGAATGCGCATGTGCAGGTCTGAGCCGGACTGCGCATGCGCAGTAGTGAGCCCGTGTGCGCATGCGCAGTAGTGAGCCCGAGCGCGCATCCGCAGTAGCGAGTCCGATTGCGCATGTGCAGGTCTGAGCCGGAGTGCGCATGCGCAGTAGTGGGCCCGTGCGCGCATGAGTAGTAGTGAGTTCGAGTGCGCATGAGCAGTAGTGACCCCGAGTGCCCATGAGCAGTAGTGAGTCCGAGTGCGCATGAGCAGTAGTGACCCCGAGTGCGCATGAGCAGTAGTGACCCCGAGTGCGCAAGCCCAGTAGTGTGCCCGTGTGAGCATGCGCAGAAGTGGGCTCGAATGCGCATGTGCAGGTCTGAGCCGGAGTGCGCATGCGCAGTAGTGGGCCCGTGCGCGCATGCGCAGTAGTGAGCCCGGGTGCGCATGCGCAGTAGTGAGCCCGAGCGCGCATCCGCAGTGGTGAGTCCGAGTGCGCATGCGCAGTAGTGACCCCGAATGCGCATGAGTAGTAGTGAGTTCGAGTGCGCATGAGCAGTAGTGACCCCGAGTGCGCATGAGCAGTAGTGAGTCCGAGTGCGCGTGAGCAGTAGTGACCCCGAGTGCGCATGAGCAGTAGTGACCCCGAGTGCGCATGCACAGTAGTGAGCCCGATTGCGCATCCGCAGTAGTGAGACCGTGTGCGCATGTGCATGTCTGAGCCGGAGTGCGCATGCGCGGTAGTGGGCCCGTGCGCACATGCGCAGTAGTGAGCCCGTGTGCGCATGCGCAGTAGTGAGCCCGAGCGCGCATCCGCAGTAGTGACTCCCAGTGCGCATGCGCAGTAGTGAGCCCGAGCGCGCATCCGCAGTAGTGAGTCCGAGTGCGCATGAGCAATAGTGACCCCGAGTGCGCATGAGTAGTAGTGAGTTCGAGTGCGCATGACCAGTAGTGACCCCGAGTGCGCATGAGCAGTAGTGAGTCCGAGTGCGCATGAGCAGTAGTGACCCCGAGTGCGCATGAGCAGTAGTGAGCCCGGGTGCGCATGCGCAGTAGTGACCCCGAGCGCGCATCCGCAGTAGTGAGCCCGAGCGCGCATGCGCAGTAGTGAGTCCGATTGCGCATGAGCAGTAGTGAGCCGGATTGCGATTACGCAGTAGTGACTCCGAGTGCGCATGAGCAGTAGTGAGTCCGAGTGCGCATGTGCAGTAGTGACCCCGAGTGCGCATGACTAGTAGTGACCCCGAGTGCGCATGCACAGTAGTGAGTCCGAGTGCGCATGCGCAGTAGTGAGTCCGAGTGCGCATGCGCAGTAGTGACCCCGAATGCGCATGAGCAGTAGTGAGTCCGAGTGCGCATGAGCAGTAGTGACCCCGAGTGCGCATGAGCAGTAGTGAGTCCGAGTGCGCATCAGCAGTAGTGACCCCGAGTGCGCATGAGCAGTAGTGACCCCGAGTGCGCATGCACAGTAGTGAGCCCGTGTGCGCATGCGCAGAAGTGAGCTCGAATGCGCATGTGCAGGTCTGAGCCGGAGTGCGCATGCGCAGTAGTGGGCCCGTGCGCGCATGCGCAGTAGTGAGCCCGTGTGCGCATGCGCAGTAATGAGCCCGAGCGCGCATCCGCAGTAGTGAGTCCGAGTGCGCATGCGCAGTAGTGACCCCGAATGCGCATGCAGAGTAGTGAGCCCGAGTGCGCATGCACAGTAGTGAGTCCGAGTGCGCATGAGCAGTAGTGTCCCCGAGTGCGCATGAGCAGTAGTCAGTCCGAGTGCGCATGAGCAGTAGTGACCCCGAGTGCGCATGAGCAGTAGTCAGTCCGAGTGCGCATGTGCAGTAGTGACCCCGAGTGCGCGTGCACAGTAGTGCGCCCCTGAGCGCATGAGCAGTAGTGAGTCCGAGTGCGCGTGAGCAGTAGTGACCCCAAGTGCGCATGAGCAGTAGTGAGTCCGAGTGCGCATGAGCAGTAGTGACCCCGAGTGCGCATGCACAGTAGTGAGTCCGAGTGCGCATGAGCAGTAGTGACCCCTAGTGCGCATGAGCAGTAGTGAGTCCGAGTGCGCATGAGCAGTAGTGACCCCGAGTGCGCATGAGCAGAAGTGACCCCGAGTGCGCATGCACAGTAGTGAGTCCGAGTGCGCATGAGCGGTAGTGACCCCGAGTGCGCATGAGCAGTAGTGAGTCCGAGTACGCATGAGCAGTAGTGACCCCGAGTGCGCGTGCACAGTAGTGCGCCCCTGTGCGCATGAGCAGTAGTGAGCCCGATTGCGCATCCGCAGTAGTGAGTCCGTGTGCGCATGTGCAGGTCTGAGCCGGAGTGCGCATGCGCAGTAGTGGGCCCGTGCGCGCATGCGCAGTAGTGAGCCCGGGTGCGCATGCGCAGTAGTGAGCCCGAGCGCGCATCCGCAGTAGTGAGCCCGAGCGCGCATGCGCAGTAGTGAGTCCGATTGCGCATGTGCAGGTCTGAGCCGGAGTGCGCATGCGCAGTAGTGAGCCCGTGTGCGCATGCGCAGTAGTGAGCCCGAGCGCGCATGCGCAGTAGTGAGTCCGATTGCGCATGTGCAGGTCTGAGCCGGAGTGCGCATGCGCAGTAGTGACCCCGAGTGCGCATGCACAGTAGTGTGCCCGTGTGAGCATGCGCAGAAGTGAGCTCGAATGAGCATGTGCAGCTCTGAGCCGGAGTGCGCATGCGCAGTAGTGGGCCCGTGCGCGCATGCACAGTAGTGAGCCCGGGTGCGCATGCGCAGTAGAGAGCCCGAGCGCGCATCCGCAGTAGTCAGTCCGAGTGCGCATGCGCAGTAGTGACCCCGAATGCGCATGAGTAGTAGTGAGTTCGAGTGCGCATGAGCAGTAGTGACCCCGAGTGCGCATGAGCAGTAGTGAGTCCGAGTGCGCATGAGCAGTAGTGACCCCGAGTGCGCATGCCCAGTAGTGTGCCCGTGTGAGCATGCGCAGAAGTGAGCTCGAATGCGCATGTGCAGTTCTGAGCCGGAGTGCGCATGCGCAGTAGTGGGCCCGTGCGCGCATGCGCAGTAGTGAGCCCGGGTGCGCATGCGCAGTAGTGAGCCCGAGCGCGCATCCGCAGTAGTCAGTCCGAGTGCGCATGCGCAGTAGTGACCCCGAATGCGTATGAGTAGTAGTGAGTTCGAGTGCGCATGAGCAGTAGTGACCCCCAGTGCGCATGAGTAGTAGTGAGTCCGAGTGCGCATGAGCAGTAGTGACCCCGAGTGCGCATGAGCAGTAGTGACCCCGAGTGCGCATGCACAGTAGTGAGCCCGATTGCGCATCCGCAGTAGTGAGACCGTGTGCGCATGTGCATGTCTGACCAAGAGTGCGCATGCGCAGTAGTGGGCCCGTGCGCGCATGCGCAGTAGTGAGCCCGGGTGCGCATGCGCAGTAGTGAGCCCGAGCGCGCATCCGCAGTAGTGAGCCCGAGCGCGCATCCGCAGTAGCGAGTCCGATTGCGCATGTGCAGGTCTGAGCCGGAGTGCGCATGCGCAGTAGTGACCCCGAGTGCGCATGCACAGTAGTGTGCCCGTGTGAGCATGCGCAGAAGTGAGCTCGAATGCGCATGTGCAGCTCTGAGCTGGAGTGCGCATGCGCAGTAGTGGGCCCGTGCGCGCATGAGTAGTAGTGAGTTCGAGTGCGCATGAGCAGTAGTGACCCCGAGTGCGCATGAGCAGTAGTGAGTCCGAGTGCGCATGAGCAGTAGTGACCCCGAGTGCGCATGAGCAGTAGTGACCCCGAGTGCGCATGCCCAGTAGTGTGCCCGTGTGAGCATGCGCAGAAGTGAGCTCGAATGCGCATGTGCAGGTCTGAGCCGGAGTGCGCATGCGCAGTAGTGGGCCCGTGCGCGCATGCGCAGTAGTGAGCCCGGGTGCGCATGCGCAGTAGTGAGCCCGAGCGCGCATCCGCAGTGGTGAGTCCGAGTGCGCATGCGCAGTAGTGACCCCGAATGCGCATGAGTAGTAGTGAGTTCGAGTGCGCATGAGCAGTAGTGACCCCGAGTGCGCATGAGCAGTAGTGAGTCCGAGTGCGCGTGAGCACTAGTGACCCCGAGTGCGCATGAGCAGTAGTGACCCCGAGTGCGCATGCACAGTAGTGAGCCCGATTGCGCATCCGCAGTAGTGAGACCGTGTGCGCATGTGCATGTCTGAGCCGGAGTGCGCATGCGCAGTAGTGGGCCCGTGCGCGCATGCGCAGTAGTGAGCCCGGGTGCGCATGCGCAGTAGTGAGCCCGAGCGCGCATCCGCAGTAGTGAGCCCGATTGCGCATCCGCAGTAGTGAGTCCGTGTGCGCATGTGCAGGTCTGAGCCGGAGTGCGCATGCGCAGTAGTGGCCCGTGCGCACATGCGCAGTAATGAGCCCGTGTGCGCATCCGCAGTAGTGAGTCCGAGTGCGCATGAGCAGTAGTGACCCCGAGTGCGCATGAGTAGTAGTGAGTTCGAGTGCGCATGACCAGTAGTGACCCCGAGTGCGCATGAGCAGTAGTGAGTCCGAGTGCGCATGCGCAGTAGTGACCCCGAATGCGCATGAGTAGTAGTGAGTTCGAGTGCGCATGCGCAGTAGTGAGTCCGATTGCGCATGAGCAGTAGTGAGCCGGATTGCGATTACGCAGCAGTGACTCCGAGTGCGCATGAGCAGTAGTGAGTCCGAGTGCGCATCAGCAGTAGTGACCCCGAGTGCGCATGAGCAGTAGTGAGTCCGAGTGCGCATTAGCAGTAGTGACCCCGAGTGTGCATGAGCAGTAGTGAGTCCGAGTGCGCATGAGCAGTAGTGACCCCGAGTGCGCATGCACATTAGTGAGCCCGAGTGTGCATGAGTAGTAGTGACCCCGAGTGCGCATGCACAGTAGTGAGCCCGTGTGCGCATGCGCAGAAGTGAGCTCGAATGCGCATGTGCAGGTCTGAGCCGGACTGCGCATGCGCAGTAGTGAGCCCGTGTGCGCATCAGCTGTAGTGACCCGAGTGCGCATGAACAGTAGTGACCCCGAGTGCGCATGCACAGTAGTGAGCCCGTGTGCGCATGCGCAGAAGTGAGCTCGAATGCGCATGTGCAGGTCTGAGCCGGACTGCGCATGCGCAGTAGTGAGCCCGTGTGCGCATCAGCTGTAGTGACCCGAGTGCGCATGAGCAGTAGTGACCCCGAGTGCGCATGCACAGTAGTGAGCCCGTGTGCGCATGCGCAGAAGTGAGCTCGAATGCGCATGTGCAGGTCTGAGCCGGAGTGCGCATGCGCAGTAGTGAGCCCGAGCGCGCATCCGCAGTAGTGAGTCCGAGTGCGCATGCGCAGTAGTGACCCCGAATGCGCATGAGTAGTAGTGACCCCGAGTGCGCATGAGCAGTAGTGACCCCGAGTGCGCATGCACAGTAGTGTGCCCGTGTGAGCATGCGCAGAAGTGAGCTCGAATGCGCATGTGCAGGTCTGAGCCGGAGTGCGCATGCGCAGTAGTGGGCCCGAGCGCGCATCCGCAGTAGTGAGTCCGAGTGCGCATGCGCAGTAGTGACCCCGAATGCGCATGAGTAGTAGTGAGTTCGAGTGCGCATGACCAGTAGTGAACCCGAGTGCGCATGAGCAGTAGTGAGTCCGAGTGCGCATGCGCAGTAGTGACCCCGAATGCGCATGAGTAGTAGTGAGTCCGAGTGCGCATGAGCAGTAGTGAGTCCGATTGCGCATGAGCAGTAGTGAGCCGGATTGCGCATACGCAGTAGTGACTCCGAGTGCGCATGAGCAGTAGTGAGTCCGAGTGCGCATGAGCAGTAGTGACCCCGAGTGCGCATGAGTAGTAGTGACCCCGAGTGCGCATGCA
Organism: Megachile leachella; assembly: GCA_963576845.1. NCBI lineage: Eukaryota > Metazoa > Arthropoda > Insecta > Hymenoptera > Megachilidae > Megachile > Megachile leachella. Next base: position 5,895,370 of record OY756247.1, read on the forward strand.
CAGTAGTGAGCCCGTGTGCGCATGCGCAGAAGTGAGCTCGAATGCACATGTGCAGGTCTGAGCCGGAGTGTGCATGCGTAGTAGTGGGCCCGTGCGCGCATGCGCAGTAGTGTGCCCGTGTGCGCATGCGCAGTAGCGAGCACGAGCGCGCATCCGCAGTAGTGAGTCCGAGTGCGCATGCGCAGTAGTGACCCCGAATGCGCATGAGCAGTAGTGAGTCCGAGTGCGCATGAGCAGTAGTGACCCCGAGTACGCATGCGCATTAGTGACTCCGAATGCGCATGCAGAGTAGTGAGCCCGAGTGCGCATGAGCAGTAGTGACCCCGAGTGCGCAAGCCCAGTAGTGTGCCCGTGTGAGCATGCGCAGAAGTGAGCTCGAATGCGCATGTGCAGGTCTGAGCCGGAGTGCGCATGCGCAGTAGTGGGCCCGTGCGCGCATGCGCAGTAGTGAGCCCGGGTGCGCATGCGCAGTAGTGAGCCCGAGCGCGCATTCGCAGTGGTGAGTCCGAGTGCGCATGCGCAGTAGTGACCCCGAATGCGCATGAGTAGTAGTGAGTTCGAGTGCGCATGAGCAGTAGTGACCCCGAGTGCGCATGAGCAGTAGTGAGTCCAAATTCGCGTGAGCAGTAGTGACCCCGAGTGCGCATGAGCAGTAGTGACCCCGAGTGCGCATGCACAGTAGTGAGCCCGATTGCGCATCCGCAGTAGTGAGACCGTGTGCGCATGTGCATGTCTGAGCCGGAGTGCGCATGCGCGGTAGTGGGCCCGTGCGCACATGCGCAGTAGTGAGCCCGTGTGCGCATGCGCAGTAGTGAGCCCGAGCGCGCATCCGCAGTAGTGACCCCGAGTGCGCATGAGTAGTAGTGAGTTCGAGTGCGCATGACCAGTAGTGACCCCGAGTGCGCATGAGCAGTAGTGAGTCCGAGTGCGCATGCGCAGTAGTGACCCCGAATGCGCATGAGTAGTAGTGAGTTCGAGTGCGCATGACCAGTAGTGACCCCGAGTGCGCATACGCAGTAGTGACTCCCAGTGCGCATGCGCAGTAGTGAGCCCGAGCGCGCATCCGCAGTAGTGAGTCCGAGTGCGCATGAGCAGTAGTGACCCCGAATGCACATGAGCAGTAGTAAGTCCGAGTGCGCATGAGCAGTAGTGACCCCGAGTGCGCATGAGCAGTAGTGAGTCCGAGTGCGCATCAGCAGTAGTGACCCCGAGTGCGCATGAGCAGTAGTGAGTCCGAGTGCGCATTAGCAGTAGTGACCCCGAGTGTGCATGAGCAGTAGTGAGTCCGAGTGCGCATGAGCAGTAGTGACCCCGAGTGCGCATGCACATTAGTGAGCCCGAGTGTGCATGAGTAGTAGTGACCCCGAGTGCGCATGCACAGTAGTGAGCCCGTGTGCGCATGCGCAGAAGTGAGCTCGAATGCGCATGTGCAGGTCTGAGCCGGACTGCGCATGCGCCGTAGTGAGCCCGTGTGCGCATCAGCTGTAGTGACCCGAGTGCGCATGAACAGTAGTGACCCCGAGTGCGCATGCACAGTAGTGAGCCCGTGTGCGCATGCGCAGAAGTGAGCTCGAATGCGCATGTGCAGGTCTGAGCCGGACTGCGCATGCGCAGTAGTGAGCCCGTGTGCGCATCAGCTGTAGTGACCCGAGTGCGCATGAGCAGTAGTGACCCCGAGTGCGCATGCACAGTAGTGAGCCCGTGTGCGCATGCGCAGAAGTGAGCTCGAATGCGCATGTGCAGGTCTGAGCCGGAGTGCGCATGCGCAGTAGTGAGCCCGAGCGCGCATCCGCAGTAGTGAGTCCGAGTGCGCATGCGCAGTAGTGACCCCGAATGCGCATGAGTAGTAGTGAGTTCGAGTGCGCATGAGCAGTAGTGACCCCGAGTGCGCATGAGCAGTAGTGAGTCCGAGTGCGCATGAGCAGTAGTGACCCCGAGTGCGCATGAGCAGTAGTGACCCCGAGTGCGCATGAGCAGTAGTGACCCCGAGTGCGCATGCACAGTAGTGTGCCCGTGTGAGCATGCGCAGAAGTGAGCTCGAATGCGCATGTGCAGGTCTGAGCCGGAGTGCGCATGCGCAGTAGTGGGCCCGAGCGCGCATCCGCAGTAGTGAGTCCGAGTGCGCATGCGCAGTAGTGACCCCGAATGCGCATGAGTAGTAGTGAGTTCGAGTGCGCATGACCAGTAGTGAACCCGAGTGCGCATGAGCAGTAGTGAGTCCGAGTGCGCATGCGCAGTAGTGACCCCGAATGCGCATGAGTAGTAGTGAGTTCGAGTGCGCATAACCAGTAGTGACCCCGAGTGCGCATACGCAGTAGTGACTCCCAGTGCGCATGCGCAGTAGTGAGCCCGAGCGGGCATCCGCAGTAGTGAGTCCGAGTGCGCATGAGCAGTAGTGAGTCCGATTGCGCATGAGCAGTAGTGAGCCGGATTGCGCATACGCAGTAGTGACTCCGAGTGCGCATGAGCAGTAGTGAGTCCGAGTGCGCATGAGCAGTAGTGACCCCGAGTGCGCATGAGTAGTAGTGACCCCGAGTGCGCATGCACAGTAGTGAGCCCGTGTGCGCATGCGCAGAAGTGAGCTCGAATGCACATGTGCAGGTCTGAGCCGGAGTGTGCATGCGTAGTAGTGGGCCCGTGCGCGCATGCGCAGTAGTGCGCCCGTGTGCGCATGCGCAGTAGCGAGCACGAGCGCGCATCCGCAGTAGTGAGTCCGAGTGCGCATGCGCAGTAGTGACCCCGAATGCGCATGAGCAGTAGTGAGTCCGAGTGCGCATGAGCAGTAGTGACCCCGAGTGCGCATGAGCAGTAGTGAGTCCGAGTGCGCATGCGCAGTAGTGACCCCGAGTGCGCATGAGCAGTAGTGACCCCGAGTGCGCATGCACAGTAGTGAGCCCGTGTGGGCATGCGCAGAAGTGAGCTCGAATGCGCATGTGCAGGTCTGAGCCGGAGTGCGCATGCGCAGTAGTGGGCCCGTGCGCGCATGCGCAGTAGTGAGCCCGTGTGCGCATGCGCAATAGTGAGCCCGAGCGCGCATCCGCAGTAGTGAGTCCGAGTACGCATGCGCATTAGTGACTCCGAATGCGCATGCAGAGTAGTGAGCCCGAGTGCGCATGAGCAGTAGTGAGTCCGAGTGCGCATGAGCAGTAGTGACCCCGAGTGCGCATGCACAGTAGTGTGCCCGTGTGAGCATGCGCAGAAGTGAGCTCGAATGCACATGTGCAGGTCTGAGCCGGAGTGTGCATGCGCAGTAGTGGGCCCGTGCGCGCATGCGCAGTAGTGTGCCCGTGTGCGCATGCGCAGTAGCGAGCACGAGCGCGCATCCGCAGTAGTGAGTCCGAGTGCGCATGCGCAGTAGTGACCCCGAATGCGCATGAGCAGTAGTGAGTCCGAGTGCGCATGAGCAGTAGTGAGTCCGAGTGCGCATGAGCAGTAGTAACCCCGAGTGTGCATGAGTAGTAGTGACACCGAGTGCGCATGCACAGTAGTGAGCCCGTGTGCGCATGCGCAGAAGTGAGCTCGAATGCGCATGTGCAGGTCTGAGCCGGACTGCGCATGCGCAGTAGTGAGCCCGTGTGCGCATCAGCTGTAGTGACCCGAGTGCGCATGAACAGTAGTGACCCCGAGTGCGCATGCACAGTAGTGAGCCCGTGTGCGCATGCGCAGAAGTGAGCTCGAATGCGCATGTGCAGGTCTGAGCCGGACTGCGCATGCGCAGTAGTGAGCCCGTGTGCGCATCAGCTGTAGTGACCCGAGTGCGCATGAGCAGTAGTGACCCCGAGTGCGCATGCACAGTAGTGAGCCCGTGTGCGCATGCGCAGAAGTGAGCTCGAATGCACATGTGCAGGTCTGAGCCGGAGTGCGCATGCGCAGTAGTGAGCCCGAGCGCGCATCCGCAGTAGTGAGTCCGAGTGCGCATGCGCAGTAGTGACCCCGAATGCGCATGAGTAGTAGTGAGTTCGAGTGCGCATGAGCAGTAGTGACCCCGAGTGCGCATGAGCAGTAGTGAGTCCGAGTGCGCATGAGCAGTAGTGACCCCGAGTGCGCATGAGCAGTAGTTACCCCGAGTGCGCATGCCCAGCAGTGTGCCCGTGTGAGCATGCGCAGAAGTGAGCTCGAATGCGCATGTGCAGGTCTGAGCCGGAGTGCGCATGCGCAGTAGTGGGCCCGTGCGCGCATGCGCAGTAGTGAGCCCGGGTGCGCATGCGCAGTAGTGAGCCCGAGCGCGCATCCGCAGTAGTGAGTCCGAGTGCGCATGCGCAGTAGTGACCCCGAATGCGCATGAGTAGTAGTGGGTTCGAGTGCGCGTGAGCAGTAGTGACCCCGAGTGCGCATGAGCAGTAGTGAGTCCGAGTGCGCATGAGCAGTAGTGACCCCGAGTGCGCATGAGCAGTAGTGACCCCGAGTGCGCATGCACAGTAGTGAGCCCGATTGCGCATCCGCAGTAGTGAGACCGTGTGCGCATGTGCATGTCTGAGCCGGAGTGCGCATGCGCAGTAGTGGGCCCGTGCGCGCATGCGCAGTAGTGAGCCCGGGTGCGCATGCGCAGTAGTGAGCCCGAGCGCGCATCCGCAGTAGTGAGCCCGATTGCGCATCCGCAGTAGTGAGTCCGTGTGCGCATGTGCAGGTCTGAGCCGGAGTGCGCATGCGCGGTAGTGGGCCCGTGCGCACATGCGCAGTAGTGAGCCCGTGTGCGCATGCGCAGTAGTGAGCCCGAGCGCGCATCCGCAGTAGTGACCCCGAGTGCGCATGAGTAGTAGTGAGTTCGAGTGCGCATGACCAGTAGTGAACCCGAGTGCGCATGAGCAGTAGTGAGTCCGAGTGCGCATGCGCAGTAGTGACCCCGAATGCGCATGAGTAGTAGTGAGTTCGAGTGCGCATAACCAGTAGTGACCCCGAGTGCGCATACGCAGTAGTGACTCCCAGTGCGCATGCGCAGTAGTGAGCCCGAGCGGGCATCCGCAGTTGTGAGTCCGAGTGCGCATGAGCAGTAGTGAGTCCGATTGCGCATGAGCAGTAGTGAGCCGGATTGCGCATACGCAGTAGTGACTCCGAGTGCGCATGAGCAGTAGTGAGTCCGAGTGCGCATGAGCAGTAGTGACCCCGAGTGCGCATGAGTAGTAGTGACCCCGAGTGCGCATGCACAGTAGTGAGCCCGTGTGCGCATGCGCAGAAGTGAGCTCGAATGCACATGTGCAGGTCTGAGCCGGAGTGTGCATGCGTAGTAGTGGGCCCGTGCGCGCATGCGCAGTAGTGTGCCCGTGTGCGCATGCGCAGTAGCGAGCACGAGCGCGCATCCGCAGTAGTGAGTCCGAGTGCACATGCGCAGTAGTGACCCCGAATACGCATGAGCAGTAGTGAGTCCGAGTGCGCATGAGCAGTAGTGACCCCGAGTGCGCATGAGCAGTAGTGAGTCCGAGTGCGCATGCGCAGTAGTGACCCCGAATGCGCATGAGCAGTGGTGAGTCCGAGTGCGCATGAGCAGTAGTGACCCCGAGTGCGCATGAGCAGTAGTGAGTCCGAGTGCGCATCAGCAGTAGTGACCCCGAGTGCGCATGAGCAGTAGTGAGTCCGAGTGCGCATGAGCAGTAGTGACCCCGAGTGCGCATGCACAGTAGTGTGCCCGTGTGAGCATGCGCAGAAGTGAGCTCGAATGCACATGTGCAGGTCTGAGCCGGAGTGTGCATGCACAGTAGTGGGCCCGTGCGCGCATGCGCAGTAGTGTGCACGTGTGCGCATGCGCAGTAGCGAGCACGAGCGCGCATCCGCAGTAGTGAGTCCGAGTGCGCATGCGCAGTAGTGACCCCGAATGCGCATGAGCAGTAGTGAGTCCGAGTGCGCATGAGCAGTAGTAACCCCGAGTGTGCATGCGTAGTAGTGACCCCGAGTGCGCATGCACAGTAGTGAGCCCGTGTGCGCATGCGCAGTAGTGAGCCCGAGCGCGCATCCGCAGTAGCGAGTCCGATTGCGCATGTGCAGGTCTGAGCTGGAGTGCGCATGCGCAGTAGTGACCCCGAGTGCGCATACACAGTAGTGTGCCCGTGTGAGCATGCGCAGAAGTGAGCTCGAATGCGCATGTGCAGCTCTGAGCCGGAGTGCGCATGCGCAGTAGTGGGCCCGTGCGCGCATGAGTAGTAGTGAGTTCGAGTGCGCATGAGCAGTAGTGACCCCGAGTGCGCATGAGCAGTAGTGAGTCCGAGTGCGCATGAGCAGTAGTGACCCCGAGTGCGCATGAGCAGTAGTGACCCCGAGTGCGCAAGCCCAGTAGTGTGCCCGTGTGAGCATGCGCAGAAGTGAGCTCGAATGCGCATGTGCAGGTCTGAGCCGGAGTGCGCATGCGCAGTAGTGGGCCCGTGCGCGCATGCGCAGTAGTGAGCCCGGGTGCGCATGCGCAGTAGTGAGCCCGAGCGCGCATTCGCAGTGGTGAGTCCGAGTGCGCATGCGCAGTAGTCACCCCGAATGCGCATGAGTAGTAGTGAGTTCGAGTGCGCATGAGCAGTAGTGACCCCGAGTGCGCATGAGCAGTAGTGAGTCCAAATGCGCGTGAGCAGTAGTGACCCCGAGTGCGCATGAGCAGTAGTGACCCCGAGTGCGCATGCACAGTAGTGAGCCCGATTGCGCATCCGCAGTAGTGAGACCGTGTGCGCATGTGCATGTCTGAGCCGGAGTGCGCATGCGCGGTAGTGGGCCCGTGCGCACATGCGCAGTAGTGAGCCCGTGTGCGCATGCGCAGTAGTGAGCCCGAGCGCGCATCCGCAGTAGTGACCCCGAGTGCGCATGAGTAGTAGTGAGTTCGAGTGCGCATGACCAGTAGTGACCCCGAGTGCGCATGAGCAGTAGTGAGTCCGAGTGCGCATGCGCAGTAGTGACCCCGAATGCGCATGAGTAGTAGTGAGTTCGAGTGCGCATGACCAGTAGTGAGTCCGAGTGCGCATACGCAGTAGTGACCCCCAGTGCGCATGCGCAGTAGTGAGCCCGAGCGCGCATCCGCAGTAGTGAGTCCGAGTGCGCATGAGCAGTAGTGACCCCGAATGCGCATGAGCAGTAGTAAGTCCGAGTGCGCATGAGCAGTAGTGACCCCGAGTGCGCATGAGCAGTAGTGAGTCCGAGTGCGCATCAGCAGTAGTGACCCCGAGTGCGCATGAGCAGTAGTGAGTCCGAGTGCGCATTAGCAGTAGTGACCCCGAGTGTGCATGAGCAGTAGTGAGTCCGAGTGCGCATGAGCAGTAGTGACCCCGAGTGCGCATGCACATTAGTGAGCCCGAGTGTGCATGAGTAGTAGTGACCCCGAGTGCGCATGCACAGTAGTGAGCCCGTGTGCGCATGCGCAGAAGTGAGCTCGAATGCGCATGTGCAGGTCTGAGCCGGACTGCGCATGCGCAGTAGTGAGCCCGTGTGCGCATCAGCTGTAGTGACCCGAGTGCGCATGAGCAGTAGAGACCCCGAGTGCGCATGCACAGTAGTGAGCCCGTGTGCGCATGCGCAGAAGTGAGCTCGAATGCGCATGTGCAGGTCTGAGCCGGACTGCGCATGCGCAGTAGTGAGCCCGTGTGCGCATCAGCTGTAGTGACCCGAGTGCGCATGAGCAGTAGTGACCCCGAGTGCGCATGCACAGTAGTGAGCCCGTGTGCGCATGCGCAGAAGTGAGCTCGAATGCGCATGTGCAGGTCTGAGCCGGAGTGCGCATGCGCAGTAGTGAGCCCGAGCGCGCATGAGCAGTAGTGAGTCCGAGTGCGCATGCGCAGTAGTGACCCCGAATGCACATGAGTAGTAGTGGGTTCGAGTGCGCATGAGCAGTAGTGATCCCGAGTGCGCATGAGCAGTAGTGAGTCCGAGTGCGCATGAGCAGTAGTGACCCCCAGTGCGCATGAGCAGTAGTTACCCCGAGTGCGCATGCCCAGCAGTGTACCCGTGTGAGCATGCGCAGAAGTGAGCTCGAATGCGCATGTGCAGGTCTGAGCCGGAGTGCGCATGCGCAGTAGTGGGCCCGTGCGCGCATGCGCAGTAGTGAGCCCGGGTGCGCATGCGCAGTAGTGAGCCCGAGCGCGCATCCGCAGTAGTGAGTCCGAGTGCGCATGCGCAGTAGTGACCCCGAATGCGCATGAGTAGTAGTGGGTTCGAGTGCGCATGAGCAGTAGTGACCCCGAGTGCGCATGAGCAGTAGTGAGTCCGAGTGCGCATGAGCAGTAGTGACCCCGAGTGCGCATGAGCAGTAGTGACCCCGAGTGCGCATGCACAGTAGTGAGCCCGATTGCGCATCCGCAGTAGTGAGACCGTGTGCGCATGTGCATGTCTGAGCCGGAGTGCGCATGCGCAGTAGTGGGCCCGTGCGCGCATGCGCAGTAGTGAGCCCGGGTGCGCATGCGCAGTAGTGAGCCCGAGCGCGCATCCGCAGTAGTGAGCCCGATTGCGCATCCGCAGTAGTGAGTCCGTGTGCGCATGTGCAGGTCTGAGCCGGAGTGCGCATGCGCGGTAGTGGGCCCGTGCGCACATGCGCAGTAGTGAGCCCGTGTGCGCATGCGCAGTAGTGAGCCCGAGCGCGCATCCGCAGTAGTGACCCCGAGTGCGCATGAGTAGTAGTGAGTTCGAGTGCGCATGACCAGTAGTGAACCCGAGTGCGCATGAGCAGTAGTGAGTCCGAGTGCGCATGCGCAGTAGTGACCCCGAATGCGCATGAGTAGTAGTGAGTTCGAGTGCGCATAACCAGTAGTGACCCCGAGTGCGCATACGCAGTAGTGACTCCCAGTGCGCATGCGCAGTAGTGAGCCCGAGCGGGCATCCGCAGTAGTGAGTCCGAGTGCGCATGAGCAGTAGTGAGTCCGATTGCGCATGAGCAGTAGTGAGCCGGATTGCGCATACGCAGTAGTGACTCCGAGTGCGCATGAGCAGTAGTGAGTCCGAGTGCGCATGAGCAGTAGTGACCCCGAGTGCGCATGAGTAGTAGTGACCCCGAGTGCGCATGCACAGTAGTGAGCCCGTGTGCGCATGCGCAGAAGTGAGCTCGAATGCACATGTGCAGGTCTGAGCCGGAGTGTGCATGCGTAGTAGTGGGCCCGTGCGCGCATGCGCAGTAGTGTGCCCGTGTGCGCATGCGCAGTAGCGAGCACGAGCGCGCATCCGCAGTAGTGAGTCCGAGTGCGCATGCGCAGTAGTGACCCCGAATACGCATGAGCAGTAGTGAGTCCGAGTGCGCATGAGCAGTAGTGACCCCGAGTGCGCATGAGCAGTAGTGAGTCCGAGTGCGCATGCGCAGTAGTGACCCCGAATGCGCATGAGCAGTAGTGAGTCCGAGTGCGCATGAGCAGTAGTGACCCCGAGTGCGCATGAGCAGTAGTGAGTCCGAGTGCGCATCAGCAGTAGTGACCCCGAGTGCGCATGAGCAGTAGTGAGTCCGAGTGCGCATGAGCAGTAGTGACCCCGAGTGCGCATGCACAGTAGTGTGCCCGTGTGAGCATGCGCAGAAGTGAGCTCGAATGCACATGTGCAGGTCTAAGCCGGAGTGTGCATGCGCAGTAGTGGGCCCGTGCGCGCATGCGCAGTAGTGTGCCCGTGTGCGCATGCGCAGTAGCGAGCACGAGCGCGCATCCGCAGTAGTGAGTCCGAGTGCGCATGCGCAGTAGTGACCCCGAATGCGCATGAGCAGTAGTGAGTCCGAGTGCGCATGAGCAGTAGTAACCCCGAGTGTGCATGAGTAGTAGTGACCCCGAGTGCGCATGCACAGTAGTGAGCCCGTGTGCGCATGCGCAGAAGTGAGCTCGAATGCGCATGTGCAGGTCTGAGCCGGACTGCGCATGCGCAGTAGTGAGCCCGTGTGCGCATGCGCAGTAGTGAGCCCGAGCGCGCATCCGCAGTAGCGAGTCCGATTGCGCATGTGCAGGTCTGAGCCGGAGTGCGCATGCGCAGTAGTGACCCCGAGTGCGCATACACAGTAGTGTGCCCGTGTGAGCATGCGCAGAAGTGAGCTCGAATGCGCATGTGCAGCTCTGAGCCGGAGTGCGCATGCGCAGTAGTGGGCCCGTGCGCGCATGAGTAGTAGTGAGTTCGAGTGCGCATGAGCAGTAGTGACCCCGAGTGCGCATGAGCAGTAGTGAGTCCGAGTGCGCATGAGCAGTAGTGACCCCGAGTGCGCATGAGCAGTAGTGACCCCGAGTGCGCAAGCCCAGTAGTGTGCCCGTGTGAGCATGCGCAGAAGTGAGCTCGAATGCGCATGTGCAGGTCTGAGCCGGAGTGCGCATGCGCAGTAGTGGGCCCGTGCGCGCATGCGCAGTAGTGAGCCCGGGTGCGCATGCGCAGTAGTGAGCCCGAGCGCGCATTCGCAGTGGTGAGTCCGAGTGCGCATGCGCAGTAGTGACCCCGAATGCGCATGAGTAGTAGTGAGTTCGAGTGCGCATGAGCAGTAGTGACCCCGACTGCGCATGAGCAGTAGTGAGTCCAAATGCGCGTGAGCAGTAGTGACCCCGAGTGCGCATGAGCAGTAGTGACCCCGAGTGCGCATGCACAGTAGTGAGCCCGATTGCGCATCCGCAGTAGTGAGACCGTGTGCGCATGTGCATGTCTGAGCCGGAGTGCGCATGCGCGGTAGTGGGCCCGTGCGCACATGCGCAGTAGTGAGCCCGTGTGCGCATGCGCAGTAGTGAGCCCGAGAGCGCATCCGCAGTAGTGACCCCGAGTGCGCATGAGTAGTAGTGAGTTCGAGTGCGCATGACCAGTAGTGACCCCGAGTGCGCATGAGTAGTAGTGAGTTCGAGTGCGCATGACCAGTAGTGACCCCGAGTGCGCATGAGCAGTAGTGAGTCCAAATGCGCGTGAGCAGTAGTGACCCCGAGTGCGCATGACCAGTAGTGACCCCGAGTGCGCATACGCAGTAGTGACTCCCAGTGCGCATGCGCAGTAGTGAGCCCGAGCGCGCATCCGCAGTAGTGAGTCCGAGTGCGCATGAGCAGTAGTGACCCCGAATGCGCATGAGCAGTAGTAAGTCCGAGTGCGCATGAGCAGTAGTGACCCCGAGTGCGCATGAGCAGTAGTGAGTCCGAGTGCGCATCAGCAGTAGTGACCCCGAGTGCGCATGAGCAGTAGTGAGTCCGAGTGCGCATTAGCAGTAGTGACCCCGAGTGTGCATGAGCAGTAGTGAGTCCGAGTGCGCATGAGCAGTAGTGACCCCGAGTGCGCATGCACATTAGTGAGCCCGAGTGTGCATGAGTAGTAGTGACCCCGAGTGCGCATGCACAGTAGTGAGCCCGTGTGCGCATGCGCAGAAGTGAGCTCGAATGCGCATGTGCAGGTCTGAGCCGGACTGCGCATGCGCAGTAGTGAGCCCGTGTGCGCATCAGCTGTAGTGACCCGAGTGCGCATGAACAGTAGTGACCCCGAGTGCGCATGCACAGTAGTGAGCCCGTGTGCGCATGCGCAGAAGTGAGCTCGAATGCGCATGTGCAGGTCTGAGCCGGACTGCGCATGCGCAGTAGTGAGCCCGTGTGCGCATCAGCTGTAGTGACCCGAGTGCGCATGAGCAGTAGTGACCCCGAGTGCGCATGCACAGTAGTGAGCCCGTGTGCGCATGCGCAGAAGTGAGCTCGAATGCGCATGTGCAGGTCTGAGCCGGAGTGCGCATGCGCAGTAGTGAGCCCGAGCGCGCATCCGCAGTAGTGAGTCCGAGTGCGCATGCGCAGTAGTGACCCCGAATGCGCATGAGTAGTAGTGAGTTCGAGTGCGCATGAGCAGTAGTGACCCCGATTGCGCATGAGCAGTAGTGAGTCCGAGTGCGCATGAGCAGTAGTGACCCCGAGTGCGCATGAGCAGTAGTTACCCCGAGTGCGCATGCCCAGCAGTGTGCCCGTGTGAGCATGCGCAGAAGTGAGCTCGAATGCGCATGTGCAGGTCTGAGCCGGAGTGCGCATGCGCAGTAGTGGGCCCGTGCGCGCATGCGCAATAGTGAGCCCGGGTGCGCATGCGCAGTAGTGAGCCCGAGCGCGCATCCGCAGTAGTGAGTCCGAGTGCGCATGCGCAGTAGTGACCCCGAATGCGCATGAGTAGTAGTGGGTTCGAGTGCGCATGAGCAGTAGTGACCCCGAGTGCGCATGAGCAGTAGTGAGTCCGAGTGCGCATGAGCAGTAGTGACCCCGAGTGCGCATGAGCAGTAGTGACCCCGAGTGCGCATGCACAGTAGTGAGCCCGATTGCGCATCCGCAGTAGTGAGACCGTGTGCGCATGTGCATGTCTGAGCCGGAGTGCGCATGCGCAGTAGTGGGCCCGTGCGCGCATGCGCAGTAGTGAGCCCGGGTGCGCATGCGCAGTAGTGAGCCCGAGCGCGCATCCGCAGTAGTGAGCCCGATTGCGCATCCGCAGTAGTGAGTCCGTGTGCGCATGTGCAGGTCTGAGCCGGAGTGCGCATGCGCGGTAGTGGGCCCGTGCGCACATGCGCAGTAGTGAGCCCGTGTGCGCATGCGCAGTAGTGAGCCCGAGCGCGCATCCGCAGTAGTGACCCCGAGTGCGCATGGGTAGTAGTGAGTTCGAGTGCGCATGACCAGTAGTGAACCCGAGTGCGCATGAGCAGTAGTGAGTCCGAGTGCGCATGCGCAGTAGTGACCCCGAATGCGCATGAGTAGTAGTGAGTTCGAGTGCGCATAACCAGTAGTGACCCCGAGTGCGCATACGCAGTAGTGACTCCCAGTGCGCATGCGCAGTAGTGAGCCCGAGCGGGCATCCGCAGTAGTGAGTCCGAGTGCGCATGAGCAGTAGTGAGTCCGATTGCGCATGAGCAGTAGTGAGCCGGATTGCGCATACGCAGTAGTGACTCCGAGTGCGCATGAGCAGTAGTGAGTCCGAGTGCGCATGAGCAGTAGTGACCCCGAGTGCGCATGAGTAGTAGTGACCCCGAGTGCGCATGCACAGTAGTGAGCCCGTGTGCGCATGCGCAGAAGTGAGCTCGAATGCACATGTGCACGTCTGAGCCGGAGTGTGCATGCGTAGTAGTGGGCCCGTGCGCGCATGCGCAGTAGTGTGCCCGTGTGCGCATGCGCAGTAGCGAGCACGAGCGCGCATCCGCAGTAGTGAGTCCGAGTGCGCTTGCGCAGTAGTGACCCCGAATACGCATGAGCAGTAGTGAGTCCGAGTGCGCATGAGCAGTAGTGACCCCGAGTGCGCATGAGCAGTAGTGAGTCCGAGTGCGCATGCGCAGTAGTGACCCCGAATGCGCATGAGCAGTAGTGAGTCCGAGTGCGCATGAGCAGTAGTGACCCCGAGTGCGCATGAGCAGTAGTGAGTCCGAGTGCGCATCAGCAGTAGTGACCCCGAGTGCGCATGAGCAGTAGTGAGTCCGAGTGCGCATGAGCAGTAGTGACCCCGAGTGCGCATGCACAGTAGTGTGCCCGTGTGAGCATGCGCAGAAGTGAGCTCGAATGCACATGTGCAGGTCTGAGCCGGAGTGTGCATGCGCAGTAGTGGGCCCGTGCGCGCATGCGCGGTAGTGTGCCCGTGTGCGCATGCGCAGTAGCGAGCACGAGCGCGCATCCGCAGTAGTGACCCCGAGTGCGCATGAGCAGTAGTGACCCCGAGTGCGCAAGCCCAGTAGTGTGCCCGTGTGAGCATGCGCAGAAGTGAGCTCGAATGCGCATGTGCAGGTCTGAGCCGGAGTGCGCATGCGCAGTAGTGGGCCCGTGCGCGCATGCGCAGTAGTGAGCCCGGGTGCGCATGCGCAGTAGTGAGCCCGAGCGCGCATTCGCAGTGGTGAGTCCGTGTGCGCATGCGCAGTAGTGAGCCCGAGCGCGCATCCGCAGTAGTGACCCCGAGTGCGCATGAGTAGTAGTGAGTTCGAGTGCGCATGACCAGTAGTGACCCCGAGTGCGCATGAGCAGTAGTGAGTCCGAGTGCGCATGCGCAGTAGTGACCCCGAATGCGCATGAGTAGTAGTGAGTTCGAGTGCGCATGACCAGTAGTGACCCCGAGTGCGCATACGCAGTAGTGACTCCCAGTGCGCATGCGCAGTAGTGAGCCCGAGCGCGCATCCGCAGTAGTGAGTCCGAGTGCGCATGAGCAGTAGTGACCCCGAATGCGCATGAGCAGTAGTAAGTCCGAGTGCGCATGAGCAGTAGTGACCCCGAGTGCGCATGAGCAGTAGTGAGTCCGAGTGCGCATCAGCAGTAGTGACCCCGAGTGCGCATGAGCAGTAGTGAGTCCGAGTGCGCATTAGCAGTAGTGACCCCGAGTGTGCATGAGCAGTAGTGAGTCCGAGTGCGCATGAGCAGTAGTGACCCCGAGTGCGCATGCACATTAGTGAGCCCGAGTGTGCATGAGTAGTAGTGACCCCGAGTGCGCATGCACAGTAGTGAGCCCGTGTGCGCATGCGCAGAAGTGAGCTCGAATGCGCATGTGCAGGTCTGAGCCGGACTGCGCATGCGCAGTAGTGAGCCCGTGTGCGCATCAGCTGTAGTGACCCGAGTGCGCATGAACAGTAGTGACCCCGAGTGCGCATGCACAGTAGTGAGCCCGTGTGCGCATGCGCAGAAGTGAGCTCGAATGCGCATGTGCAGGTCTGAGCCGGACTGCGCATGCGCAGTAGTGATCCCGTGTGCGCATCAGCTGTAGTGACCCGAGTGCGCATGAGCAGTAGTGACCCCGAGTGCGCATGCACAGTAGTGAGCCCGTGTGCGCATGCGCAGAAGTGAGCTCGAATGCGCATGTGCAGGTCTGAGCCGGAGTGCGCATGCGCAGTAGTGAGCCCGAGCGCGCATCCGCAGTAGTGAGTCCGAGTGCGCATGCGCAGTAGTGACCCCGAATGCGCATGAGTAGTAGTGAGTTCGAGTGCGCATGCGCAGTAGTGACCCCGAATGCGCATGAGTAGTAGTGAGTTCGAGTGCGCATGAGCAGTAGTGACCCCGAGTGCGCATGAGCAGTAGTGAGTCCGAGTGCGCATGAGCAGTAGTGACCCCGAGTGCGCATGAGCAGTAGTGACCCCGAGTGCGCATGCACAGTAGTGAGCCCGATTGCGCATCCGCAGTAGTGAGACCGTGTGCGCATGTGCATGTCTGAGCCGGAGTGCGCATGCGCAGTAGTGGGCCCGTGCGCGCATGCGCAGTAGTGAGCCCGGGTGCGCATGCGCAGTAGTGAGCCCGAGCGCGCATCCGCAGTAGTGATCCCGAGTGCGCATGAGCAGTAGTGAGTCCGAGTGCGCATGCGCAGTAGTGACCCCGAATGCGCATGAGTAGTAGTGAGTTCGAGTGCGCATAACCAGTAGTGACACCGAGTGCGCATACGCAGTAGTGACTCCCAGTGCGCATGCGCAGTAGTGAGCCCGAGCGGGCATCCGCAGTAGTGAGTCCGAGTGCGCATGAGCAGTAGTGAGTCCGATTGCGCATGAGCAGTAGTGAGCCGGATTGCGCATACGCAGTAGTGACTCCGAGTGCGCATGAGCAGTAGTGAGTCCGAGTGCGCATGAGCAGTAGTGACCCCGAGTGCGCATGAGTAGTAGTGACCCCGAGTGCGCATGCACAGTAGTGAGCCCGTGTGCGCATGCGCAGAAGTGAGCTCGAATGCACATGTGCAGGTCTGAGCCGGAGTGTGCATGCGTAGTAGTGGGCCCGTGCGCGCATGCGCAGTAGTGAGCCCGTGTGCGCATGCGCAGTAGTGAGCCCGAGCGCGCATCCGCAGTAGTGACCCCGAGTGCGCATGGGTAGTAGTGAGTTCGAGTGCGCATGACCAGTAGTGAACCCGAGTGCGCATGAGCAGTAGTGAGTCCGAGTGCGCATGCGCAGTAGTGACCCCGAATGCGCATGAGTAGTAGTGAGTTCGAGTGCGCATAACCAGTAGTGACCCCGAGTGCGCATACGCAGTAGTGACTCCCAGTGCGCATGCGCAGTAGTGAGCCCGAGCGGGCATCCGCAGTAGTGAGTCCGAGTGCGCATGAGCAGTAGTGAGTCCGATTGCGCATGAGCAGTAGTGAGCCGGATTGCGCATACGCAGTAGTGACTCCGAGTGCGCATGAGCAGTAGTGAGTCCGAGTGCGCATGAGCAGTAGTGACCCCGAGTGCGCATGAGTAGTAGTGACCCCGAGTGCGCATGCACAATAGTGAGCCCGTGTGCGCATGCGCAGAAGTGAGCTCGAATGCACATGTGCAGGTCTGAGCCGGAGTGTGCATGCGTAGTAGTGGGCCCGTGCGCGCATGCGCAGTAGTGTGCCCGTGTGCGCATGCGCAGTAGCGAGCACGAGCGCGCATCCGCAGTAGTGAGTCCGAGTGCGCTTGCGCAGTAGTGACCCCGAATACGCATGAGCAGTAGTGAGTCCGAGTGCGCATGAGCAGTAGTGATCCCGAGTGCGCATGAGCAGTAGTGAGTCCGAGTGCGCATGCGCAGTAGTGACCCCGAATGCGCATGAGCAGTAGTGAGTCCGAGTGCGCATGAGCAGTAGTGACCCCGAGTGCGCATGAGCAGTAGTGAGTCCGAGTGCGCATCAGCAGTAGTGACCCCGAGTGCGCATGAACAGTAGTGAGTCCGAGTGCGCATGAGCAGTAGTGACCCCGAGTGCGCATGCACAGTAGTGTGCCCGTGTGAGCATGCGCAGAAGTGAGCTCGAATGCACATGTGCAGGTCTGAGCCGGAGTGTGCATGCGCAGTAGTGGGCCCGTGCGCGCATGCGCGGTAGTGTGCCCGTGTGCGCATGCGCAGTAGCGAGCACGAGCGCGCATCCGCAGTAGTGACCCCGAGTGCGCATGAGCAGTAGTGACCCCGAGTGCGCAAGCCCAGTAGTGTGCCCGTGTGAGCATGCGCAGAAGTGAGCTCGAATGCGCATGTGCAGGTCTGAGCCGGAGTGCGCATGCGCAGTAGTGGGCCCGTGCGCGCATGCGCAGTAGTGAGCCCGGGTGCGCATGCGCAGTAGTGAGCCCGAGCGCGCATTCGCAGTGGTGAGTCCGTGTGCGCATGCGCAGTAGTGAGCCCGAGCGCGCATCCGCAGTAGTGACCCCGAGTGCGCATGAGTAGTAGTGAGTTCGAGTGCGCATGACCAGTAGTGACCCCGAGTGCGCATGAGCAGTAGTGAGTCCGAGTGCGCATGCGCAGTAGTGACCCCGAATGCGCATGAGTAGTAGTGAGTTCGAGTGCGCATGACCAGTAGTGACCCCGAGTGCGCATACGCAGTAGTGACTCCCAGTGCGCATGCGCAGTAGTGAGCCCGAGCGCGCATCCGCAGTAGTGAGTCCGAGTGCGCATGAGCAGTAGTGACCCCGAATGCGCATGAGCAGTAGTAAGTCCGAGTGCGCATGAGCAGTAGTGACCCGGAGTGCGCATGAGCAGTAGTGAGTCCGAGTGCGCATCAGCAGTAGTGACCCCGAGTGCGCATGAGCAGTAGTGAGTCCGAGTGCGCATTAGCAGTAGTGACCCCGAGTGTGCATGAGCAGTAGTGAGTCCGAGTGCGCATGAGCAGTAGTGACCCCGAGTGCGCATGCACATTAGTGAGCCCGAGTGTGCATGAGTAGTAGTGACCCCGAGTGCGCATGCACAGTAGTGAGCCCGTGTGCGCATGCGCAGAAGTGAGCTCGAATGCGCATGTGCAGGTCTGAGCCGGACTGCGCATGCGCAGTAGTGAGCCCGTGTGCGCATCAGCTGTAGTGACCCGAGTGCGCATGAACAGTAGTGACCCCGAGTGCGCATGCACAGTAGTGAGCCCGTGTGCGCATGCGCAGAAGTGAGCTCGAATGCGCATGTGCAGGTCTGAGCCGGACTGCGCATGCGCAGTAGTGATCCCGTGTGCGCATCAGCTGTAGTGACCCGAGTGCGCATGAGCAGTAGTGACCCCGAGTGCGCATGCACAGTAGTGAGCCCGTGTGCGCATGCGCAGAAGTGAGCTCGAATGCGCATGTGCAGGTCTGAGCCGGAGTGCGCATGCGCAGTAGTGAGCCCGAGCGCGCATCCGCAGTAGTGAGTCCGAGTGCGCATGCGCAGTAGTGACCCCGAATGCGCATGAGTAGTAGTGAGTTCGAGTGCGCATGCGCAGTAGTGACCCCGAATGCGCATGAGTAGTAGTGAGTTCGAGTGCGCATGAGCAGTAGTGACCCCGAGTGCGCATGAGCAGTAGTGAGTCCGAGTGCGCATGAGCAGTAGTGACCCCGAGTGCGCATGAGCAGTAGTGACCCCGAGTGCGCATGCACAGTAGTGAGCCCGATTGCGCATCCGCAGTAGTGAGACCGTGTGCGCATGTGCATGTCTGAGCCGGAGTGCGCATGCGCAGTAGTGGGCCCGTGCGCGCATGCGCAGTAGTGAGCCCGGGTGCGCATGCGCAGTAGTGAGCCCGAGCGCGCATCCGCAGTAGTGATCCCGATTGCGCATCCGCAGTAGTGAGTCCGTGTGCGCATGTGCAGGTCTGAGCCGGAGTGCGCATGCGCGGTAGTGGGCCCGTGCGCACATGCGCAGTAGTGAGCCCGTGTGCGCATGCGCAGTAGTGTGCCCGTGTGCGCATGCGCAGTAGCGAGCACGAGCGCGCATCCGCAGTAGTGAGTCCGAGTGCGCATCCGCAGTAGTGACCCCGAGTGCGCATGAGTAGTAGTGAGTTCGAGTGCGCATGACCAGTAGTGAACCCGAGTGCGCATGAGCAGTAGTGAGTCCGAGTGCGCATGCGCAGTAGTGACCCCGAATGCGCATGAGTAGTAGTGAGTTCGAGTGCGCATAACCAGTAGTGACACCGAGTGCGCATACGCAGTAGTGACTCCCAGTGCGCATGCGCAGTAGTGAGCCCGAGCGGGCATCCGCAGTAGTGAGTCCGAGTGCGCATGAGCAGTAGTGAGTCCGATTGCGCATGAGCAGTAGTGAGCCGGATTGCGCATACGCAGTAGTGACTCCGAGTGCGCATGAGCAGTAGTGAGTCCGAGTGCGCATGAGCAGTAGTGACCCCGAGTGCGCATGAGTAGTAGTGACCCCGAGTGCGCATGCACAGTAGTGAGCCCGTGTGCGCATGCGCAGAAGTGAGCTCGAATGCACATGTGCAGGTCTGAGCCGGAGTGTGCATGCGTAGTAGTGGGCCCGTGCGCGCATGCGCAGTAGTGTGCCCGTGTGCGCATGCGCAGTAGCGAGCACGAGCGCGCATCCGCAGTAGTGAGTCCGAGTGCGCATGCGCAGTAGTGACCCCGAATACGCATGAGCAGTAGTGAGTCCGAGTGCGCATGAGCAGTAGTGACCCCGAGTGCGCATGAGCAGTAGTGAGTCCGAGTGCGCATGCGCAGTAGTGACCCCGAATGCGCATGAGCAGTAGTGAGTCCGAGTGCGCATGAGCAGTAGTGACCCCGAGTGCGCATGAGCAGTAGTGAGTCCGAGTGCGCATCAGCAGTAGTGACCCCGAGTGCGCATGAGCAGTAGTGAGTCCGAGTGCGCATGAGCAGTAGTGACCCCGAGTGCGCATGCACAGTAGTGTGCCCGTGTGAGCATGCGCAGAAGTGAGCTCGAATGCACATGTGCAGGTCTGAGCCGGAGTGTGCATGCGCAGTAGTGGGCCCGTGCGCGCATGCGCAGTAGTGTGCCCGTGTGCGCATGCGCAGTAGCGAGCACGAGCGCGCATCCGCAGTAGTGAGTCCGAGTGCGCATGCGCAGTAGTGACCCCGAATGCGCATGAGCAGTAGTGAGTCCGAGTGCGCATGAGCAGTAGTAACCCCGAGTGTGCATGAGTAGTAGTGACCCCGAGTGCGCATGCACAGTAGTGAGCCCGTGTGCGCATGCGCAGAAGTGAGCTCGAATGCGCATGTGCAGGTCTGAGCCGGACTGCGCATGCGCAGTAGTGAGCCCGTGTGCGCATGCGCAGTAGTGAGCCCGAGCGCGCATCCGCAGTAGCGAGTCCGATTGCGCATGTGCAGGTCTGAGCCGGAGTGCGCATGCGCAGTAGTGACCCCGAGTGCGCATACACAGTAGTGTGCCCGTGTGAGCATGCGCAGAAGTGAGCTCGAATGCGCATGTGCAGCTCTGAGCCGGAGTGCGCATGCGCAGTAGTGGGCCCGTGCGCGCATGAGTAGTAGTGAGTTCGAGTGCGCATGAGCAGTAGTGACCCCGAGTGCGCATGAGCAGTAGTGAGTCCGAGTGCGCATGAGCAGTAGTGACCCCGAGTGCGCATGAGCAGTAGTGACCCCGAGTGCGCATGAGCAGTAGTGAGTCCGAGTGCGCATCAGCAGTAGTGACCCCGAGCGCGCATTCGCAGTGGTGAGTCCGAGTGCGCATGCGCAGTAGTGACCCCGAATGCGCATGAGTAGTAGTGAGTTCGAGTGCGCATGAGCAGTAGTGACCCCGAGTGCGCATGAGCAGTAGTGAGTCCAAATGCGCGTGAGCAGTAGTGACCCCGAGTGCGCATGAGCAGTAGTGACCCCGAGTGCGCATGCACAGTAGTGAGCCCGATTGCGCATCCGCAGTAGTGAGACCGTGTGCGCATGTGCATGTCTGAGCCGGAGTGCGCATGCGCGGTAGTGGGCCCGTGCGCGCATGCGCAGTAGTGAGCCCGGGTGCGCATGCGCAGTAGTGAGCCCGAGCGCGCATCCGCAGTAGTGATCCCGATTGCGCATCCGCAGTAGTGAGTCCGTGTGCGCATGTGCAGGTCTGAGCCGGAGTGCGCATGCGCGGTAGTGGGCCCGTGCGCACATGCGCAGTAGTGAGCCCGTGTGCGCATGCGCAGTAGTGTGCCCGTGTGCGCATGCGCAGTAGCGAGCACGAGCGCGCATCCGCAGTAGTGAGTCCGAGTGCGCATCCGCAGTAGTGACCCCGAGTGCGCATGAGTAGTAGTGAGTTCGAGTGCGCATGACCAGTAGTGAACCCGAGTGCGCATGAGCAGTAGTGAGTCCGAGTGCGCATGCGCAGTAGTGACCCCGAATGCGCATGAGTAGTAGTGAGTTCGAGTGCGCATAACCAGTAGTGACACCGAGTGCGCATACGCAGTAGTGACTCCCAGTGCGCATGCGCAGTAGTGAGCCCGAGCGGGCATCCGCAGTAGTGAGTCCGAGTGCGCATGAGCAGTAGTGAGTCCGATTGCGCATGAGCAGTAGTGAGCCGGATTGCGCATACGCAGTAGTGACTCCGAGTGCGCATGAGCAGTAGTGAGTCCGAGTGCGCATGAGCAGTAGTGACCCCGAGTGCGCATGAGTAGTAGTGACCCCGAGTGCGCATGCACAGTAGTGAGCCCGTGTGCGCATGCGCAGAAGTGAGCTCGAATGCACATGTGCAGGTCTGAGCCGGAGTGTGCATGCGTAGTAGTGGGCCCGTGCGCGCATGCGCAGTAGTGTGCCCGTGTGCGCATGCGCAGTAGCGAGCACGAGCGCGCATCCGCAGTAGTGAGTCCGAGTGCGCATGCGCAGTAGTGACCCCGAATACGCATGAGCAGTAGTGAGTCCGAGTGCGCATGAGCAGTAGTGACCCCGAGTGCGCATGAGCAGTAGTGAGTCCGAGTGCGCATGCGCAGTAGTGACCCCGAATGCGCATGAGCAGTAGTGAGTCCGAGTGCGCATGAGCAGTAGTGACCCCGAGTGCGCATGAGCAGTAGTGAGTCCGAGTGCGCATCAGCAGTAGTGACCCCGAGTGCGCATGAGCAGTAGTGAGTCCGAGTGCGCATGAGCAGTAGTGACCCCGAGTGCGCATGCACAGTAGTGTGCCCGTGTGAGCATGCGCAGAAGTGAGCTCGAATGCACATGTGCAGGTCTGAGCCGGAGTGTGCATGCGCAGTAGTGGGCCCGTGCGCGCATGCGCAGTAGTGTGCCCGTGTGCGCATGCGCAGTAGCGAGCACGAGCGCGCATCCGCAGTAGTGAGTCCGAGTGCGCATGCGCAGTAGTGACCCCGAATGCGCATGAGCAGTAGTGAGTCCGAGTGCGCATGAGCAGTAGTAACCCCGAGTGTGCATGAGTAGTAGTGACCCCGAGTGCGCATGCACAGTAGTGAGCCCGTGTGCGCATGCGCAGAAGTGAGCTCGAATGCGCATGTGCAGGTCTGAGCCGGACTGCGCATGCGCAGTAGTGAGCCCGTGTGCGCATGCGCAGTAGTGAGCCCGAGCGCGCATCCGCAGTAGCGAGTCCGATTGCGCATGTGCAGGTCTGAGCCGGAGTGCGCATGCGCAGTAGTGACCCCGAGTGCGCATACACAGTAGTGTGCCCGTGTGAGCATGCGCAGAAGTGAGCTCGAATGCGCATGTGCAGCTCTGAGCCGGAGTGCGCATGCGCAGTAGTGGGCCCGTGCGCGCATGAGTAGTAGTGAGTTCGAGTGCGCATGAGCAGTAGTGACCCCGAGTGCGCATGAGCAGTAGTGAGTCCGAGTGCGCATGAGCAGTAGTGACCCCGAGTGCGCATGAGCAGTAGTGACCCCGAGTGCGCATGAGCAGTAGTGAGTCCGAGTGCGCATCAGCAGTAGTGACCCCGAGCGCGCATTCGCAGTGGTGAGTCCGAGTGCGCATGCGCAGTAGTGACCCCGAATGCGCATGAGTAGTAGTGAGTTCGAGTGCGCATGAGCAGTAGTGACCCCGAGTGCGCATACGCAGTAGTGAGTCCAAATGCGCGTGAGCAGTAGTGACCCCGAGTGCGCATGAGCAGTAGTGACCCCGAGTGCGCATGCACAGTAGTGACCCCGAGTGCGCATGAGCAGTAGTGACCCCGAGTGCGCATGAGCAGTAGTGACCCCGAGTGCGCATGAGCAGTAGTGACCCCGAGTGCGCATGCATAGTAGTGTGCCCGTGTGAGCATGCGCAGAAGTGAGCTCGAATGCGCATGTGCAGGTCTGAGCCGGAGTGCGCATGCGCAGTAGTGGGCCCGAGCGCGCATCCGCAGTAGTGAGTCCGAGTGCGCATGCGCAGTAGTGACCCCGAATGCGCATGAGTAGTAGTGAGTTCGAGTGCGCATGACCAGTAGTGAACCCGAGTGCGCATGAGCAGTAGTGAGTCCGAGTGCGCATGCGCAGTAGTGACCCCGAATGCGCATGAGTAGTAGTGAGTTCGAGTGCGCATAACCAGTAGTGACCCCGAGTGCGCATACGCAGTAGTGACTCCCAGTGCGCATGCGCAGTAGTGAGCCCGAGCGGGCATCCGCAGTAGTGAGTCCGAGTGCGCATGAGCAGTAGTGAGTCCGATTGCGCATGAGCAGTAGTGAGCCGGATTGCGCATACGCAGTAGCGACTCCGAGTGCGCATGAGCAGTAGTGAGTCCGAGTGCGCATGAGCAGTAGTGACCCCGAGTGCGCATGAGTAGTAGTGACCCCGAGTGCGCATGCACAGTAGTGAGCCCGTGTGCGCATGCGCAGAAGTGAGCTCGAATGCACATGTGCAGGTCTGAGCCGGAGTGTGCATGCGTAGTAGTGGGCCCGTGCGCGCATGCGCAGTAGTGTGCCCGTGTGCGCATGCGCAGTAGCGAGCACGAGCGCGCATCCGCAGTAGTGAGTCCGAGTGCGCATGCGCAGTAGTGACCCCGAATGCGCATGAGCAGTAGTGAGTCCGAGTGCGCATGAGCAGTAGTGACCCCGAGTGCGCATGAGCAGTAGTGAGTCCGAGTGCGCATGCGCAGTAGTGACCCCGAGTGCGCATGAGCAGTAGTGACCCCGAGTGCGCATGCACAGTAGTGAGCCCGTGTGCGCATGCGCAGAAGTGAGCTCGAATGCGCATGTGCAGGTCTGAGCCGGAGTGCGCATGCGCAGTAGTGGGCCCGTGCGCACATGCGCCGTAGTGAGCCCGTGTGCGCATGCGCAATAGTGAGCCCGAGCGCGCATCCGCAGTAGTGAGTCCGAGTACGCATGCGCATTAGTGACTCCGAATGCGCATGCAGAGTAGTGAGCCCGAGTGCGCATGAGCAGTAGTGACCCCGAGTGCGCAAGCCCAGTAGTGTGCCCGTGTGAGCATGCGCAGAAGTGAGCTCGAATGCGCATGTGCAGGTCTGAGCCGGAGTGCGCATGCGCAGTAGTGGGCCCGTGCGCGCATGCGCAGTAGTGAGCCCGGGTGCGCATGCGCAGTAGTGAGCCCGAGCGCGCATTCGCAGTGGTGAGTCCGAGTGCGCATGCGCAGTAGTGACCCCGAATGCGCATGAGTAGTAGTGAGTTCGAGTGCGCATGAGCAGTAGTGACCCCGAGTGCGCATGAGCAGTAGTGAGTCCAAATGCGCGTGAGCAGTAGTGACCCCGAGTGCGCATGAGCAGTAGTGACCCCGAGTGCGCATGCACAGTAGTGAGCCCGATTGCGCATCCGCAGTAGTGAGACCGTGTGCGCATGTGCATGTCTGAGCCGGAGTGCGCATGCGCGGTAGTGGGCCCGTGCGCACATGCGCAGTAGTGAGCCCGTGTGCGCATGCGCAGTAGTGAGCCCGAGCGCGCATCCGCAGTAGTGACCCCGAGTGCGCATGAGTAGTAGTGAGTTCGAGTGCGCATGACCAGTAGTGACCCCGAGTGCGCATGAGCAGTAGTGAGTCCGAGTGCGCATGCGCAGTAGTGACCCCGAATGCGCATGAGTGGTAGTGAGTTCGAGTGCGCATGACCAGTAGTGACCCCGAGTGCGCATACGCAGTAGTGACTCCCAGTGCGCATGCGCAGTAGTGAGCCCGAGCGCGCATCCGCAGTAGTGAGTCCGAGTGCGCATGAGCAGTAGTGACCCCGAATGCACATGAGCAGTAGTAAGTCCGAGTGCGCATGAGCAGTAGTGACCCCGAGTGCGCATGAGCAGTAGTGAGTCCGAGTGCGCATCAGCAGTAGTGACCCCGAGTGCGCATGAGCAGTAGTGAGTCCGAGTGCGCATTAGCAGTAGTGACCCCGAGTGTGCATGAGCAGTAGTGAGTCCGAGTGCGCATGAGCAGTAGTGACCCCGAGTGCGCATGCACATTAGTGAGCCCGAGTGTGCATGAGTAGTAGTGACCCCGAGTGCGCATGCACAGTAGTGAGCCCGTGTGCGCATGCGCAGAAGTGAGCTCGAATGCGCATGTGCAGGTCTGAGCCGGACTGCGCATGCGCAGTAGTGAGCCCGTGTGCGCATCAGCTGTAGTGACCCGAGTGCGCATGAACAGTAGTGACCCCGAATGCGCATGAGTAGTAGTGAGTTCGAGTGCGCATGAGCAGTAGTGACCCCGAGTGCGCATGAGCAGTAGTGAGTCCGAGTGCGCATGAGCAGTAGTGACCCCGAGTGCGCATGAGCAGTAGTGACCCCGAGTGCGCATGAGCAGTAGTGACCCCGAGTGCGCATGCACAGTAGTGTGTCCGTGTGAGCATGCGCAGAAGTGAGCTCGAATGCGCATGTGCAGGTCTGAGCCGGAGTGCGCATGCGCAGTAGTGGGCCCGAGCGCGCATCCGCAGTAGTGAGTCCGAGTGCGCATGCGCAGTAGTGACCCCGAATGCGCATGAGTAGTAGTGAGTTCGAGTGCGCATGACCAGTAGTGAACCCGAGTGCGCATGAGCAGTAGTGAGTCCGAGTGCGCATGCGCAGTAGTGACCCCGAATGCGCATGAGTAGTAGTGAGTTCGAGTGCGCATAACCAGTAGTGACCCCGAGTGCGCATACGCAGTAGTGACTCCCAGTGCGCATGCGCAGTAGTGAGCCCGAGCGGGCATCCGCAGTAGTGAGTCCGAGTGCGCATGAGCAGTAGTGAGTCCGATTGCGCATGAGCAGTAGTGAGCCGGATTGCGCATACGCAGTAGTGACTCCGAGTGCGCATGAGCAGTAGTGAGTCCGAGTGCGCATGAGCAGTAGTGACCCCGAGTGCGCATGAGTAGTAGTGACCCCGAGTGCGCATGCACAGTAGTGAGCCCGTGTGCGCATGCGCAGAAGTGAGCTCGAATGCACATGTGCAGGTCTGAGCCGGAGTGTGCATGCGTAGTAGTGGGCCCGTGCGCGCATGCGCAGTAGTGTGCCCGTGTGCGCATGCGCAGTAGCGAGCACGAGCGCGCATCCGCAGTAGTGAGTCCGAGTGCGCATGCGCAGTAGTGACCCCGAATGCGCATGAGCAGTAGTGAGTCCGAGTGCGCATGAGCAGTAGTGACCCCGAGTGCGCATGAGCAGTAGTGAGTCCGAGTGCGCATGCGCAGTAGTGACCCCGAGTGCGCATGAGCAGTAGTGACCCCGAGTGCGCATGCACAGTAGTGAGCCCGTGTGCGCATGCGCAGAAGTGAGCTCGAATGCGCATGTGCAGGTCTGAGCCGGAGTGCGCATGCGCAGTAGTGGGCCCGTGCGCGCATGCGCAGTAGTGAGCCCGTGTGCGCATGCGCAATAGTGAGCCCGAGCGCGCATCCGCAGTAGTGAGTCCGAGTACGCATGCGCATTAGTGACTCCGAATGCGCATGCAGAGTAGTGAGCCCGAGTGCGCATGAGCAGTAGTGAGTCCGAGTGCGCATGAGCAGTAGTGACCCCGAGTGCGCATGCACAGTAGTGTGCCCGTGTGAGCATGCGCAGAAGTGAGCTCGAATGCACATGTGCAGGTCTGAGCCGGAGTGTGCATGCGCAGTAGTGGGCCCGTGCGCGCATGCGCAGTAGTGTGCCCGTGTGCGCATGCGCAGTAGCGAGCACGAGCGCGCATCCGCAGTAGTGAGTCCGAGTGCGCATGCGCAGTAGTGACCCCGAATGCGCATGAGCAGTAGTGAGTCCGAGTGCGCATGAGCAGTAGTGAGTCCGAGTGCGCGTGAGCAGTAGTAACCCCGAGTGTGCATGAGTAGTAGTGACCCCGAGTGCGCATGCACAGTAGTGAGCCCGTGTGCGCATGCGCAGAAGTGAGTTCGAATGCGCATGTGCAGGTCTGAGCCGGACTGCGCATGCGCAGTAGTGAGCCCGTGTGCGCATGCGCAGTAGTGAGCCCGAGCGCGCATCCGCAGTAGCGAGTCCGATTGCGCATGTGCAGGTCTGAGCCGGAGTGCGCATGCGCAGTAGTGGGCCCGTGCGCGCATGAGTAGTAGTGAGTTCGAGTGCGCATGAGCAGTAGTGACCCCGAGTGCGCATGAGCAGTAGTGAGTCCGAGTGCGCATGAGCAGTAGTGACCCCGAGTGCGCATGAGCAGTAGTGACCCCGAGTGCGCAAGCCCAGTAGTGTGCCCGTGTGAGCATGCGCAGAAGTGAGCTCGAATGCGCATGTGCAGGTCTGAGCCGGAGTGCGCATGCGCAGTAGTGGGCCCGTGCGCGCATGCGCAGTAGTGAGCCCGGGTGCGCATGCGCAGTAGTGAGCCCGAGCGCGCATCCGCAGTGGTGAGTCCGAGTGCGCATGCGCAGTAGTAACCCCGAATGCGCATGAGTAGTAGTGAGTTCGAGTGCGCATGAGCAGTAGTGACCCCGAGTGCGCATGAGCAGTAGTGAGTCCGAGTGCGCGTGAGCAGTAGTGACCCCGAGTGCGCATGAGCAGTAGTGACCCCGAGTGCGCATGCACAGTAGTGAGCCCGATTGCGCATCCGCAGTAGTGAGACCGTGTGCGCATGTGCATGTCTGAGCCGGAGTGCGCATGCGCGGTAGTGGGCCCGTGCGCACATGCGCAGTAGTGAGCCCGTGTGCGCATGCGCAGTAGTGAGCCCGAGCGCGCATCCGCAGTAGTGACTCCCAGTGCGCATGCGCAGTAGTGAGCCCGAGCGCGCATCCGCAGTAGTGAGTCCGAGTGCGCATGAGCAATAGTGACCCCGAGTGCGCATGAGTAGTAGTGAGTTCGAGTGCGCATGACCAGTAGTGACCCCGAGTGCGCATGAGCAGTAGTGAGTCCGAGTGCGCATGCGCAGTAGTGACCCCGAATGCGCATGAGTAGTAGTGAGTTCGAGTGCGCATGACCAGTAGTGACCCCGAGTGCGCATACGCAGTAGTGACTCCCAGTGCGCATGCGCAGTAGTGAGCCCGAGCGCGCATCCGCAGTAGTGAGTCCGAGTGCGCATGAGCAGTAGTGACCCCGAGTGCGCATGAGCAGTAGTGAGCCCGGGTGCGCATGCGCAGTAGTGACCCCGAGCGCGCATCCGCAGTAGTGAGCCCGAGCGCGCATGCGCAGTAGTGAGTCCGATTGCGCATGAGCAGTAGTGAGCCGGATTGCGATTACGCAGTAGTGACTCCGAGTGCGCATGAGCAGTAGTGAGTCCGAGTGCGCATGAGCAGTAGTGACCCCGAGTGCGCATGTGTAGTAGTGACCCCGAGTGCGCATGCACAGTAGTGAGTCCGAGTGCGCATGCGCAGTAGTGACCCCGAATGCGCATGAGCAGTAGTGAGTCCGAGTGCGCATGAGCAGTAGTGACCCCGAGTGCGCATGAGCAGTAGTGAGTCCGAGTGCGCATCAGCAGTAGTGACCCCGGGCGCGCATGAGCAGTAGTGACCCCGAGTGCGCATGCACAGTAGTGAGCCCGTGTGCGCATGCGCAGAAGTGAGCTCGAATGCGCATGTGCAGGTCTGAGCCGGAGTGCGCATGCGCAGTAGTGGGCCCGTGCGCGCATGCGCAGTAGTGAGCCCGTGTGCGCATGCGCAGTAATGAGCCCGAGCGCGCATCCGCAGTAGTGAGTCCGAGTGCGCATGCGCAGTAGTGACCCCGAAAGCGCATGCAGAGTAGTGAGCCCGAGTGCGCATGCACAGTAGTGAGTCCGAGTGCGCATGAGCAGTAGTGTCCCCGAGTGCGCATGAGCAGTAGTCAGTCCGAGTGCGCATGAGCAGTAGTGACCCCGAGTGCGCATGAGCAGTAGTCAGTCCGAGTGCGCATGTGCAGTAGTGACCCCGAGTGCGCGTGCACAGTAGTGCGCCCCTGAGCGCATGAGCAGTAGTGAGTCCGAGTGCGCGTGAGCAGTAGTGACCCCGAGTGCGCATGAGCAGTAGTGAGTCCAAATGCGCGTGAGCAGTAGTGACCCCGAGTGCGCATGACCAGTAGTGACCCCGAGTGCGCATGAGCAGTAGTGAGTCCGAGTGCGCATGCGCAGTAGTGACCCCGAATGCACATGAGTAGTAGTGAGTTCGAGTGCGCATGACCAGTAGTGACCCCGAGTGCGCATACGCAGTAGTGACTCCCAGTGCGCATGCGCAGTAGTGAGCCCGAGCGCGCATCCGCAGTAGTGAGTCCGAGTGCGCATGAGCAGTAGTGACCCCGAATGCGCATGAGCAGTAGTAAGTCCGAGTGCGCATGAGCAGTAGTGACCCCGAGTGCGCATGAGCAGTAGTGAGTCCGAGTGCGCATCAGCAGTAGTGACCCCGAGTGCGCATGAGCAGTAGTGAGCCCGATTGTGCATGAGTAGTAGTGACCCCGAGTGCGCATGCACAGTAGTGAGCCCGTGTGCGCATGCGCAGAAGTGAGCTCGAATGCGCATGTGCAGGTCTGAGCCGGACTGCGCATGCGCAGTAGTGAGCCCGTGTGCGCATCAGCTGTAGTGACCCGAGTGCGCATGAGCAGTAGAGACCCCGAGTGCGCATGCACAGTAGTGAGCCCGTGTGCGCATGCGCAGAAGTGAGCTCGAATGCGCATGTGCAGGTCTGAGCCGGACTGCGCATGCGCAGTAGTGAGCCCGTGTGCGCATCAGCTGTAGTGACCCGAGTGCGCATGAGCAGTAGTGACCCCGAGTGCGCATGCACAGTAGTGAGCCCGTGTGCGCATGCGCAGAAGTGAGCTCGAATGCGCATGTGCAGGTCTGAGCCGGAGTGCGCATGCGCGGTAGTGAGCCCGAGCGCGCATCCGCAGTAGTGAGTCCGAGTGCGCATGCGCAGTAGTGACCCCGAATGCGCATGAGTAGTAGTGAGTTCGAGTGCGCATGAGCAGTAGTGACCCCGAGTGCGCATGAGCAGTAGTGAGTCCGAGTGCGCATGAGCAGTAGTGACCCCGAGTGCGCATGAGCAGTAGTGACCCCGAGTGCGCATGAGCAGTAGTGACCCCGAGTGCGCATGCACAGTAGTGAGCCGGATTGCGCATACGCAGTAGTGACTCCGAGTGCGCATGAGCAGTAGTGAGTCCGAGTGCGCATGTGCAGTAGTGACCCCGAGTGCGCATGAGTAGTAGTGACCCCGAGTGCGCATGCACAGTATTGAGCCCGTGTGCGCATGCGCAGAAGTGATCTCGAATGCACATGTGCAGGTCTGAGCCGGAGTGTGCATGCGTAGTAGTGGGCCCGTGCGCGCATGCGCAGTAGTGTGCCCGTGTGCGCATGCGCAGTAGCGAGCACGAGCGCGCATCCGCAGTAGTGAGTCCGAGTGCGCATGCGCAGTAGTGACCCCGAATGCGCATGAGCAGTAGTGAGTCCGAGTGCGCATGAGCAGTAGTGACCCCGAGTGCGCATGAGCAGTAGTGAGTCCGAGTGCGCATGCGCAGTAGTGACCCCGAGTGCGCATGAGCAGTAGTGACCCCGAGTGCGCATGCACAGTAGTGAGCCCGTGTGCGCATGCGCAGGAGCGAGCTCGAATGCGCATGTGCAGGTCTGAGCCGGAGTGCGCATGCGCAGTAGTGGGCCCGTGCGCGCATGCGCAGTAGTGAGCCCGTGTGCGCATGCGCAATAGTGAGCCCGAGCGCGCATCCGCAGTAGTGAGTCCGAGTACGCATGCGCATTAGTGACTCCGAATGCGCATGCAGAGTAGTGAGCCCGAGTGCGCATGAGCAGTAGTGAGTCCGAGTGCGCATGAGCAGTAGTGACCCCGAGTGCGCATGCACAGTAGTGTGCCCGTGTGAGCATGCGCAGAAGTGAGCTCGAATGCACATGTGCAGGTCTGAGCCGGAGTGTGCATGCGCAGTAGTGGGCCCGTGCGCGCATGCGCAGTAGTGTGCCCGTGTGCGCATGCGCAGTAGCGAGCACGAGCGCGCATCCGCAGTAGCGAGTCCGATTGCGCATGTGCAGGTCTGAGCCGGAGTGCGCATGCGCAGTAGTGGGCCCGTGCGCGCATGAGTAGTAGTGAGTTCGAGTGCGCATGAGCAGTAGTGACCCCGAGTGCCCATGAGCAGTAGTGAGTCCGAGTGCGCATGAGCAGTAGTGACCCCGAGTGCGCATGAGTAGTAGTGACCCCGAGTGCGCATGCACAGTAGTGAGCCCGTGTGCGCATGCGCAGAAGTGAGCTCGAATGCGCATGTGCAGGTCTGAGCCGGACTGCGCATGCGCAGTAGTGAGCCCGTGTGCGCATGCGCAGTAGTGAGCCCGAGCGCGCATCCGCAGTAGCGAGTCCGATTGCGCATGTGCAGGTCTGAGCCGGAGTGCGCATGCGCAGTAGTGGGCCCGTGCGCGCATGAGTAGTAGTGAGTTCGAGTGCGCATGAGCAGTAGTGACCCCGAGTGCCCATGAGCAGTAGTGAGTCCGAGTGCGCATGAGCAGTAGTGACCCCGAGTGCGCATGAGCAGTAGTGACCCCGAGTGCGCAAGCCCAGTAGTGTGCCCGTGTGAGCATGCGCAGAAGTGAGCTCGAATGCGCATGTGCAGGTCTGAGCCGGAGTGCGCATGCGCAGTAGTGGGCCCGTGCGCGCATGCGCAGTAGTGAGCCCGGGTGCGCATGCGCAGTAGTGGGCCCGTGCGCGCATGAGTAGTAGTGAGTCCGAGTGCGCATGCGCAGTAGTGACCCCGAATGCGCATGAGTAGTAGTGAGTTCGAGTGCGCATGAGCAGTAGTGACCCCGAGTGCGCATGAGCAGTAGTGAGTCCGAGTGCGCGTGAGCAGTAGTGACCCCGAGTGCGCATGAGCAGTAGTGACCCCGAGTGCGCATGCACAGTAGTGAGCCCGATTGCGCATCCGCAGTAGTGAGACCGTGTGCGCATGTGCATGTCTGAGCCGGAGTGCGCATGCGCGGTAGTGGGCCCGTGCGCACATGCGCAGTAGTGAGCCCGTGTGCGCATGCGCAGTAGTGAGCCCAAGCGCGCATCCGCAGTAGTGACTCCCAGTGCGCATGCGCAGTAGTGAGCCCGAGCGCGCATCCGCAGTAGTGAGTCCGAGTGCGCATGAGCAATAGTGACCCCGAGTGCGCATGAGTAGTAGTGAGTTCGAGTGCGCATGACCAGTAGTGACCCCGAGTGCGCATGAGCAGTAGTGAGTCCGAGTGCGCATGAGCAGTAGTGACCCCGAGTGCGCATGAGCAGTAGTGAGCCCGGGTGCGCATGCGCAGTAGTGACCCCGAGCGCGCATCCGCAGTAGTGAGCCCGAGCGCGCATGCGCAGTAGTGAGTCCGATTGCGCATGAGCAGTAGTGAGCCGGATTGCGATTACGCAGTAGTGACTCCGAGTGCGCATGAGCAGTAGTGAGTCCGAGTGCGCATGAGCAGTAGTGACCCCGAGTGCGCATGAGTAGTAGTGACCCCGAGTGCGCATGCACAGTAGTGAGTCCGAGTGCGCATGCGCAGTAGTGAGTCCGAGTGCGCATGCGCAGTAGTGACCCCGAATGCGCATGAGCAGTAGTGAGTCCGAGTGCGCATGAGCAGTAGTGACCCCGAGTGCGCATGAGCAGTAGTGCGTCCGAGTGCGCATCAGCAGTAGTGACCCCGAGTGCGCATGAGCAGTAGTGACCCCGAGTGCGCATGCACAGTAGTGAGCCCGTGTGCGCATGCGCAGAAGTGAGCTCGAATGCGCATGTCCAGGTCTGAGCCGGAGTGCGCATGCGCAGTAGTGGGCCCGTGCGCGCATGCGCAGTAGTGAGTCCGAGTGCGCATGCGCAGTAGTGACCCCGAATGCGCATGAGCAGTAGTGAGTCCGAGTGCGCATGAGCAGTAGTGAGTCCGAGTGCGCATGAGCAGTAGTAACCCCGAGTGTGCATGAGTAGTAGTGACCCCGAGTGCGCATGCACAGTAGTGAGCCCGTGTGCGCATGCGCAGAAGTGAGCTCGAATGCGCATGTGCAGGTCTGAGCCGGACTGCGCATGCGCAGTAGTGAGCCCGTGTGCGCATGCGCAGTAGTGAGCCCGAGCGCGCATCCGCAGTAGCGAGTCCGATTGCGCATGTGCAGGTCTGAGCCGGAGTGCGCATGCGCAGTAGTGGGCCCGTGCGCGCATGCGCAGTAGTGAGCCCGGGTGCGCATGCGCAGTAGTGAGCCCGAGCGCGCATCCGCAGTGGTGAGTCCGAGTGCGCATGCGCAGTAGTGACCCCGAATGCGCATGAGTAGTAGTGAGTTCGAGTGCGCATGAGCAGTAGTGACCCCGAGTGCGCATGAGCAGTAGTGAGTCCGAGTGCGCGTGAGCAGTAGTGACCCCGAGTGCGCATGAGCAGTAGTGACCCCGAGTGCGCATGCACAGTAGTGAGCCCGATTGCGCATCCGCAGTAGTGAGACCGTGTGCGCATGTGCATGTCTGAGCCGGAGTGCGCATGCGCGGTAGTGGGCCCGTGCGCACATGCGCAGTAGTGAGCCCGTGTGCGCATGCGCAGTAGTGAGCCCGAGCGCGCATCCGCAGTAGTGACTCCCAGTGCGCATGCGCAGTAGTGAGCCCGAGCGCGCATCCGCAGTAGTGAGTCCGAGTGCGCATGAGCAATAGTGACCCCGAGTGCGCATGAGTAGTAGTGAGTTCGAGTGCGCATGACCAGTAGTGACCCCGAGTGCGCATGAGCAGTAGTGAGTCCGAGTGCGCATGAGCAGTAGTGACCCCGAGTGCGCATGAGCAGTAGTGAGCCCGGGTGCGCATGCGCAGTAGTGACCCCGAGCGCGCATCCGCAGTAGTGAGCCCGAGCGCGCATGCGCAGTAGTGAGTCCGATTGCGCATGAGCAGTAGTGAGCCGGATTGCGATTACGCAGTAGTGACTCCGAGTGCGCATGAGCAGTAGTGAGTCCGAGTGCGCATGAGCAGTAGTGACCCCGAGTGCGCATGACTAGTAGTGACCCCGAGTGCGCATGCACAGTAGTGAGTCCGAGTGCGCATGCGCAGTAGTGAGTCCGAGTGCGCATGCGCAGTAGTGACCCCGAATGCGCATGAGCAGTAGTGAGTCCGAGTGCGCATGAGCAGTAGTGACCCCGAGTGCGCATGAGCAGTAGTGAGTCCGAGTGCGCATCAGCAGTAGTGACCCCGAGTGCGCATGAGCAGTAGTGACCCCGAGTGCGCATGCACAGTAGTGAGCCCGTGTGCGCATGCGCAGAAGTGAGCTCGAATGCGCATGTGCAGGTCTGAGCCGGAGTGCGCATGCGCAGTAGTGGGCCCGTGCGCGCATGCGCAGTAGTGAGCCCGTGTGCGCATGCGCAGTAATGAGCCCGAGCGCGCATCCGCAGTAGTGAGTCCGAGTGCGCATGCGCAGTAGTGACCCCGAATGCGCATGCAGAGTAGTGAGCCCGAGTGCGCATGCACAGTAGTGAGTCCGAGTGCGCATGCGCAGTAGTGGGCCCGTGCGCGCATGAGTAGTAGTGAGTTCGAGTGCGCATGAGCAGTAGTGACCCCGAGTGCCCATGAGCAGTAGTGAGTCCGAGTGCGCATGAGCAGTAGTGACCCCGAGTGCGCATGAGCAGTAGTGACCCCGAGTGCGCAAGCCCAGTAGTGTGCCCGTGTGAGCATGCGCAGAAGTGAGCTCGAATGCGCATGTGCAGGTCTGAGCCGGAGTGCGCATGCGCAGTAGTGGGCCCGTGCGCGCATGCGCAGTAGTGAGCCCGGGTGCGCATGCGCAGTAGTGGGCCCGTGCGCGCATGAGTAGTAGTGAGTCCGAGTGCGCATGCGCAGTAGTGACCCCGAATGCGCATGAGTAGTAGTGAGTTCGAGTGCGCATGAGCAGTAGTGACCCCGAGTGCGCATGAGCAGTAGTGAGTCCGAGTGCGCGTGAGCAGTAGTGACCCCGAGTGCGCATGAGCAGTAGTGACCCCGAGTGCGCATGCACAGTAGTGAGCCCGATTGCGCATCCGCAGTAGTGAGACCGTGTGCGCATGTGCATGTCTGAGCCGGAGTGCGCATGCGCGGTAGTGGGCCCGTGCGCACATGCGCAGTAGTGAGCCCGTGTGCGCATGCGCAGTAGTGAGCCCAAGCGCGCATCCGCAGTAGTGACTCCCAGTGCGCATGCGCAGTAGTGAGCCCGAGCGCGCATCCGCAGTAGTGAGTCCGAGTGCGCATGAGCAATAGTGACCCCGAGTGCGCATGAGTAGTAGTGAGTTCGAGTGCGCATGACCAGTAGTGACCCCGAGTGCGCATGAGCAGTAGTGAGTCCGAGTGCGCATGAGCAGTAGTGACCCCGAGTGCGCATGAGCAGTAGTGAGCCCGGGTGCGCATGCGCAGTAGTGACCCCGAGCGCGCATCCGCAGTAGTGAGCCCGAGCGCGCATGCGCAGTAGTGAGTCCGATTGCGCATGAGCAGTAGTGAGCCGGATTGCGATTACGCAGTAGTGACTCCGAGTGCGCATGAGCAGTAGTGAGTCCGAGTGCGCATGAGCAGTAGTGACCCCGAGTGCGCATGAGTAGTAGTGACCCCGAGTGCGCATGCACAGTAGTGAGTCCGAGTGCGCATGCGCAGTAGTGAGTCCGAGTGCGCATGCGCAGTAGTGACCCCGAATGCGCATGAGCAGTAGTGAGTCCGAGTGCGCATGAGCAGTAGTGACCCCGAGTGCGCATGAGCAGTAGTGCGTCCGAGTGCGCATCAGCAGTAGTGACCCCGAGTGCGCATGAGCAGTAGTGACCCCGAGTGCGCATGCACAGTAGTGAGCCCGTGTGCGCATGCGCAGAAGTGAGCTCGAATGCGCATGTGCAGGTCTGAGCCGGAGTGCGCATGCGCAGTAGTGGGCCCGTGCGCGCATGCGCAGTAGTGAGTCCGAGTGCGCATGAGCAGTAGTGACCCCGAGTGCCCATGAGCAGTAGTGAGTCCGAGTGCGCATGAGCAGTAGTGACCCCGAGTGCGCATGAGCAGTAGTGACCCCGAGTGCGCAAGCCCAGTAGTGTGCCCGTGTGAGCATGCGCAGAAGTGGGCTCGAATGCGCATGTGCAGGTCTGAGCCGGAGTGCGCATGCGCAGTAGTGGGCCCGTGCGCGCATGCGCAGTAGTGAGCCCGGGTGCGCATGCGCAGTAGTGAGCCCGAGCGCGCATCCGCAGTGGTGAGTCCGAGTGCGCATGCGCAGTAGTGACCCCGAATGCGCATGAGTAGTAGTGAGTTCGAGTGCGCATGAGCAGTAGTGACCCCGAGTGCGCATGAGCAGTAGTGAGTCCGAGTGCGCGTGAGCAGTAGTGACCCCGAGTGCGCATGAGCAGTAGTGAGTCCGAGTGCGCATGAGCAGTAGTGACCCCGAGTGCGCATGAGCAGTAGTGAGCCCGGGTGCGCATGCGCAGTAGTGACCCCGAGCGCGCATCCGCAGTAGTGAGCCCGAGCGCGCATGCGCAGTAGTGAGTCCGATTGCGCATGAGCAGTAGTGAGCCGGATTGCGATTACGCAGTAGTGACTCCGAGTGCGCATGAGCAGTAGTGAGTCCGAGTGCGCATGAGCAGTAGTGACCCCGAGTGCGCATGACTAGTAGTGACCCCGAGTGCGCATGCACAGTAGTGAGTCCGAGTGCGCATGCGCAGTAGTGAGTCCGAGTGCGCATGCGCAGTAGTGACCCCGAATGCGCATGAGCAGTAGTGAGTCCGAGTGCGCATGAGCAGTAGTGACCCCGAGTGCGCATGAGCAGTAGTGAGTCCGAGTGCGCATCAGCAGTAGTGACCCCGAGTGCGCATGAGCAGTAGTGACCCCGAGTGCGCATGCACAGTAGTGAGCCCGTGTGCGCATGCGCAGAAGTGAGCTCGAATGCGCATGTGCAGGTCTGAGCCGGAGTGCGCATGCGCAGTAGTGGGCCCGTGCGCGCATGCGCAGTAGTGAGCCCGTGTGCGCATGCGCAGTAATGAGCCCGAGCGCGCATCCGCAGTAGTGAGTCCGAGTGCGCATGCGCAGTAGTGACCCCGAATGCGCATGCAGAGTAGTGAGCCCGAGTGCGCATGCACAGTAGTGAGTCCGAGTGCGCATGAGCAGTAGTGTCCCCGAGTGCGCATGAGCAGTAGTCAGTCCGAGTGCGCATGAGCAGTAGTGACCCCGAGTGCGCATGAGCAGTAGTCAGTCCGAGTGCGCATGTGCAGTAGTGACCCCGAGTGCGCGTGCACAGTAGTGCGCCCCTGAGCGCATGAGCAGTAGTGAGTCCGAGTGCGCGTGAGCAGTAGTGACCCCAAGTGCGCATGAGCAGTAGTGAGTCCGAGTGCGCATGAGCAGTAGTGACCCCGAGTGCGCATGCACAGTAGTGAGTCCGAGTGCGCATGAGCAGTAGTGACCCCTAGTGCGCATGAGCAGTAGTGAGTCCGAGTGCGCATGAGCAGTAGTGACCCCGAGTGCGCATGAGCAGAAGTGACCCCGAGTGCGCATGCACAGTAGTGAGTCCGAGTGCGCATGAGCGGTAGTGACCCCGAGTGCGCATGAGCAGTAGTGAGTCCGAGTACGCATGAGCAGTAGTGACCCCGAGTGCGCGTGCACAGTAGTGCGCCCCTGTGCGCATGAGCAGTAGTGAGCCCGATTGCGCATCCGCAGTAGTGAGTCCGTGTGCGCATGTGCAGGTCTGAGCCGGAGTGCGCATGCGCAGTAGTGGGCCCGTGCGCGCATGCGCAGTAGTGAGCCCGGGTGCGCATGCGCAGTAGTGAGCCCGAGCGCGCATCAGCAGTAGTGAGCCCGAGCGCGCATGCGCAGTAGTGAGTCCGATTGCGCATGTGCAGGTCTGAGCCGGAGTGCGCATGCGCAGTAGTGGGCCCGTGCGCGCATGCGCAGTAGTGAGCCCGTGTGCGCATGCGCAGTAGTGAGCCCGAGCGCGCATGCGCAGTAGTGAGTCCGATTGCGCATGTGCAGGTCTGAGCCGGAGTGCGCATGCGCAGTAGTGACCCCGAGTGCGCATGCACAGTAGTGTGCCCGTGTGAGCATGCGCAGAAGTGAGCTCGAATGAGCATGTGCAGCTCTGAGCCGGAGTGCGCATGCGCAGTAGTGGGCCCGTGCGCGCATGCACAGTAGTGAGCCCGGGTGCGCATGCGCAGTAGAGAGCCCGAGCGCGCATCCGCAGTAGTGAGTCCGAGTGCGCATGCGCAGTAGTGACCCCGAATGCGCATGAGTAGTAGTGAGTTCGAGTGCGCATGAGCAGTAGTGACCCCGAGTGCGCATGAGCAGTAGTGAGTCCGAGTGCGCATGAGCAGTAGTGACCCCGAGTGCGCATGAGCAGTAGTGACCCCGAGTGCGCATGCCCAGTAGTGTGCCCGTGTGAGCATGCGCAGAAGTGAGCTCGAATGCGCATGTGCAGTTCTGAGCCGGAGTGCGCATGCGCAGTAGTGGGCCCGTGCGCGCATGCGCAGTAGTGAGCCCGGGTGCGCATGCGCAGTAGTGAGCCCGAGCGCGCATCCGCAGTAGTCAGTCCGAGTGCGCATGCGCAGTAGTGACCCCGAATGCGTATGAGTAGTAGTGAGTTCGAGTGCGCATGAGCAGTAGTGACCCCCAGTGCGCATGAGTAGTAGTTAGTCCGAGTGCGCATGAGCAGTAGTGACCCCGAGTGCGCATGAGCAGTAGTGACCCCGAGTGCGCATGCACAGTAGTGAGCCCGATTGCGCATCCGCAGTAGTGAGACCGTGTGCGCATGTGCATGTCTGACCAAGAGTGCGCATGCGCAGTAGTGGGCCCGTGCGCGCATGCGCAGTAGTGAGCCCGGGTGCGCATGCGCAGTAGTGAGCCCGAGCGCGCATCCGCAGTAGTGAGCCCGAGCGCGCATCCGCAGTAGCGAGTCCGATTGCGCATGTGCAGGTCTGAGCCGGAGTGCGCATGCGCAGTAGTGACCCCGAGTGCGCATGCACAGTAGTGTGCCCGTGTGAGCATGCGCAGAAGTGAGCTCGAATGCGCATGTGCAGCTCTGAGCTGGAGTGCGCATGCGCAGTAGTGGGCCCGTGCGCGCATGAGTAGTAGTGAGTTCGAGTGCGCATGCGCAGTAGTGAGTCCGATTGCGCATGAGCAGTAGTGAGCCGGATTGCGATTACGCAGCAGTGACTCCGAGTGCGCATGAGCAGTAGTGAGTCCGAGTGCGCATGAGCAGTAGTGACCCCGAGTGTGCATGAGTAGTAGTGACCCCGAGTGCGCATGCACAGTAGTGAGTCCGAGTGCGCATGCGCAGTAGTGACCCCGAATGCGCATGGGCAGTAGTGAGTCCGAGTGCGCATGAGCAGTAGTGACCCCGAGTGCGCATGAGCAGTAGTGAGTCCGAGTGCGCATCAGCAGTAGTGACCCCGAGTGCGCATGAGCAGTAGTGACCCCGAGTGCGCATGCACAGTAGTGAGCCCGTGTGCGCATGCGCAGAAGTGAGCTCGAATGCGCATGTGCAGGTCTGAGCCGGAGTGCGCATGCGCAGTAGTGGGCCCGTGTGCGCATGCGCAGTAGTGACCCCGAGTGCGCATGAGCAGTAGTGAGTCCGAGTGCGCATTAGCAGTAGTGACCCCGAGTGTGCATGAGCAGTAGTGAGTCCGAGTGCGCATGAGCAGTAGTGACCCCGAGTGCGCATGCACATTAGTGAGCCCGAGTGTGCATGAGTAGTAGTGACCCCGAGTGCACATGCACAGTAGTGAGCCCGTGTGCGCATGCGCAGAAGTGAGCTCGAATGCGCATGTGCAGGTCTGAGCCGGACTGCGCATGCGCAGTAGTGAGCCCGTGTGCGCATCAGCTGTAGTGACCCGAGTGCGCATGAGCAGTAGTGACCCCGAGTGCGCATGCACAGTAGTGAGCCCGTGTGCGCATGCGCAGAAGTGAGCTCGAATGCGCATGTGCAGGTCTGAGCCGGAGTGCGCATGCGCAGTAGTGAGCCCGAGCGCGCATCCGCAGTAGTGAGTCCGAGTGCGCATGCGCAGTAGTGACCCCGAATGCGCATGAGTAGTAGTGAGTTCGAGTGCGCATGAGCAGTAGTGACCCCGAGTGCGCATGAGCAGTAGTGACCCCGAGTGCGCATGCCCAGTAGTGTGCCCGAGTGCGCATGAGCAGTAGTGACCCCGAGTGCGCATGAGCAGTAGTGAGTCCGAGTGCGCATGAGCAGTAGTGACCCCGAGTGCGCATGAGCAGTAGTGACCCCGAGTGCGCATGAGCAGTAGTGACCCCGAGTGCGCATGCACAATAGTGTGCCCGTGTGAGCATGCGCAGAAGTGAGCTCGAATGCGCATGTGCAGGTCTGAGCCGGAGTGCGCATGCGCAGTAGTGGGCCCGTGCGCGCATGCGCAGTAGTGAGCCCGGGTGCGCATGCGCAGTAGTGAGCCCGAGCGCGCATCCGCAGTAGCGAGTCCGAGTGCGCATGCGCAGTAGTGACCCCGAATGCGCATGAGCAGTAGTGAGCCCGAGTGCGCATGAGCAGTAGTGAGTCCGAGTGCGCATGAGCAGTAGTGACCCCGAGTGCGCATGAGCAGTAGTGAGTCCGAGTGCGCATGAGCAGTAGTGACCCCGAGTGCGCATGAGCAGTAGTGAGTCCGAATGCGCATGAGCAGTAGTGACCCCGAGTGCGCATGCACATAAGTGAGCCCGAGTGTGCATGAGTAGTAGTGACCCCGAGTGCGCATGCACAGTAGTGAGCCCGTGTGCGCATGCGCAGAAGTGAGCTCGAATGCGCATGTGCAGGTCTGAGCCGGAGTGCGCATGCGCAGTAGTGAGCCCGAGCGCGTATCCGCAGTAGTGAGTCCGAGTGCGCATGCGCAGTAGTGACCCCGAATGCGCATGAGTAGTAGTGAGTTCGAGTGCGCATGAGCAGTAGTGACCCCGAGTGCGCATGAGCAGTAGTGACCCCGAGTGCGCATGAGCAGTAGTGAGTCCGAGTGCGCATGAGCAGTAGTGACCCCGAGTGCGCATGAGCAGTAGTGAGTCCGAGTGCGCATGAGCAGTAGTGACCCCGAGTGCGCATGAGCAGTAGTGACCCCGAGTGCGCATGAGCAGTAGTGACCCCGAGTGCGCATGCACAGTAGTGTGCCCGTGTGAGCATGCGCAGAAGTGAGCTCGAATGCGCATGTGCAGGTCTGAGCCGGACTGCGCATGCGCAGTAGTGAGCCCGTTTGGGCATCAGCTGTAGTGACCCCAGTGCGCATGAGCAGTAGTGACCCCGAGTGCGCGTGCACAGTAGTGCGCCCCTGTGCGCATGAGCAGTAGTGAGCCCGATTGCGCATCCGCAGTAGTGAGTCCGTGTGCGCATGTGCAGGTCTGAGCCGGAGTGCGCATGCGCAGTAGTGGGCCCGTGCGCGCATGCGCAGTAGTGAGCCCGGGTGCGCATGCGCAGTAGTGAGCCCGAGCGCGCATTCGCAGTAGTGAGCCCGAGCGCGCATGCGCAGTAGTGAGTCCGATTGCGCATGTGCAGGTCTGAGCCGGAGTGCGCATGCGCAGTAGTGGGCCCGTGCGCGCATGCGCAGTAGTGAGCCCGGGTGCGCATGCGCAGTAGTGGGCCCGAGCGCGCATCCGCAGTAGTGAGTCCGAGTGCGCATGCGCAGTAAGACCCCGAATGCGCATGAGTAGTAGTGAGTTCGAGTGCGCATGAGCAGTAGTGACCCCGAGTGCGCATGAGCAGTAGTGACCCCGAGTGCGCATGCACAGTAGTGTGCCCGTGTGAGCATGCGCAGAAGTGAGCTCGAATGCGCATGTGCAGGTCTGAGCCGGAGTGCGCATGCGCAGTAGTGGGACCGTGCGCGCATGCGCAGTAGTGAGCCCGGGTGCGCATGCGCAGTAGTGAGCCCGAGCGCGCATCCGCAGTAGCGAGTCCGAGTGCGCATGCGCAGTAGTGACCCCGAATGCGCATGAGCAGTAGTGAGTCCGAGTGCGCATGAGCAGTAGTGACCCCGAGTGCGCATGAGCAGTAGTGAGCCCGAGTGCGCATGAGCAGTAGTGAGTCCGAGTGCGCATGAGCAGTAGTGACCCCGAGTGCGCATGAGCAGTAGTGAGTCCGAGTGCGCATGAGCAGTAGTGACCCCGAGTGCGCATGAGCAGTAGTGAGTCCGAGTGCGCATGAGCAGTAGTGACCCCGAGTGCGCATGCACATAAGTGAGCCCGAGTGTGCATGAGTAGTAGTGACCCCGAGTGCGCATGCACAGTAGTGACCCCGAGTGCGCATGAGCAGTAGTGAGCCCGAGTGCGCATGAGCAGTAGTGACCCCGAGTGCGCATGAGCAGTAGTGAGTCCGAGTGCGCATGAGCAGTAGTGACCCCGAGTGCGCATGAGCAGTAGTGACCCCGAGAGCGCATGCCCAGTAGTGTGCCCGTGTGAGCATGCGCAGAAGTGAGCTCGAATGCGCATGTGCAGGTCTGAGCCGGAGTGCGCATGCGCAGTAGTGGGCCCGTGCGCGCATGCGCAGTAGTGAGCCCGGGTGCGCATGCGCAGTAGTGAGCCCGAGCGCGCATCCGCAGTGGTGAGTCCGAGTGCGCATGCGCAGTAGTGACCCCGAATGCGCATGAGTAGTAGTGAGTTCGAGTGCGCATGAGCAGTAGTGACCCCGAGTGCGCATGAGCAGTAGTGAGTCCGAGTGCGCGTGAGCACTAGTGACCCCGAGTGCGCATGAGCAGTAGTGACCCCGAGTGCGCATGCACAGTAGTGAGCCCGATTGCGCATCCGCAGTAGTGAGACCGTGTGCGCATGTGCATGTCTGAGCCGGAGTGCGCATGCGCGGTAGTGGGCCCGTGCGCACATGCGCAGTAGTGAGCCCGTGTGCGCATGCGCAGTAGTGAGCCCAAGCGCGCATCCGCAGTAGTGACTCCCAGTGCGCATGCGCAGTAGTGAGCCCGAGCGCGCATCCGCAGTAGTGAGTCCGAGTGCGCATGAGCAATAGTGACCCCGAGTGCGCATGAGTAGTAGTGAGTTCGAGTGCGCATGACCAGTAGTGACCCCGAGTGCGCATGAGCAGTAGTGAGTCCGAGTGCGCATGAGCAGTAGTGACCCCGAGTGCGCATGAGCAGTAGTGAGCCCGGGTGCGCATGCGCAGTAGTGACCCCGAGCGCGCATCCGCAGTAGTGAGCCCGAGCGCGCATGCGCAGTAGTGAGTCCGATTGCGCATGAGCAGTAGTGAGCCGGATTGCGATTACGCAGTAGTGACTCCGAGTGCGCATGAGCAGTAGTGAGTCCGAGTGCGCATGAGCAGTAGTGACCCCGAGTGCGCATGAGTAGTAGTGACCCCGAGTGCGCATGCACAGTAGTGAGTCCGAGTGCGCATGCGCAGTAGTGAGTCCGAGTGCGCATGCGCAGTAGTGACCCCGAATGCGCATGAGCAGTAGTGAGTCCGAGTGCGCATGAGCAGTAGTGACCCCGAGTGCGCATGAGCAGTAGTGCGTCCGAGTGCGCATCAGCAGTAGTGACCCCGAGTGCGCATGAGCAGTAGTGACCCCGAGTGCGCATGCACAGTAGTGAGCCCGTGTGCGCATGCGCAGAAGTGGGCTCGAATGCGCATGTGCAGGTCTGAGCCGGAGTGCGCATGCGCAGTAGTGGGCCCGTGCGCGCATGCGCAGTAGTGACCCCGAGTGCGCATGCACAGTAGTGTGCCCGTGTGAGCATGCGCAGAAGTGAGCTCGAATGCGCATGTGCAGGTCTGAGCCGGAGTGCGCATGCGCAGTAGTGGGCCCGTGCGCGCATGCGCAGTAGTGAGCCCGGGTGCGCATGCGCAGTAGTGAGCCCGAGCGCGCATCCGCAGTAGCGAGTCCGAGTGCGCATGCGCAGTAGTGACCCCGAATGCGCATGAGCAGTAGTGAGCCCGAGTGCGCATGAGCAGTAGTGAGTCCGAGTGCGCATGAGCAGTAGTGACCCCGAGTGCGCATGAGCAGTAGTGAGTCCGAGTGCGCATGAGCAGTAGTGACCCCGAGTGCGCATGAGCAGTAGTGAGTCCGAATGCGCATGAGCAGTAGTGACCCCGAGTGCGCATGCACATAAGTGAGCCCGAGTGTGCATGAGTAGTAGTGACCCCGAGTGCGCATGCACAGTAGTGAGCCCGTGTGCGCATGCGCAGAAGTGAGCTCGAATGCGCATGTGCAGGTCTGAGCCGGAGTGCGCATGCGCAGTAGTGAGCCCGAGCGCGTATCCGCAGTAGTGAGTCCGAGTGCGCATGCGCAGTAGTGACCCCGAATGCGCATGAGTAGTAGTGAGTTCGAGTGCGCATGAGCAGTAGTGACCCCGAGTGCGCATGAGCAGTAGTGACCCCGAGTGCGCATGAGCAGTAGTGAGTCCGAGTGCGCATGAGCAGTAGTGACCCCGAGTGCGCATGAGCAGTAGTGAGTCCGAGTGCGCATGAGCAGTAGTGACCCCGAGTGCGCATGAGTAGTAGTGACCCCGAGTGCGCATGCACAGTAGTGAGTCCGAGTGCGCATGCGCAGTAGTGAGTCCGAGTGCGCATGCGCAGTAGTGACCCCGAATGCGCATGAGCAGTAGTGAGTCCGAGTGCGCATGAGCAGTAGTGACCCCGAGTGCGCATGAGCAGTAGTGCGTCCGAGTGCGCATCAGCAGTAGTGACCCCGAGTGCGCATGAGCAGTAGTGACCCCGAGTGCGCATGCACAGTAGTGAGCCCGTGTGCGCATGCGCAGAAGTGGGCTCGAATGCGCATGTGCAGGTCTGAGCCGGAGTGCGCATGCGCAGTAGTGGGCCCGTGCGCGCATGCGCAGTAGTGACCCCGAGTGCGCATGCACAGTAGTGTGCCCGTGTGAGCATGCGCAGAAGTGAGCTCGAATGCGCATGTGCAGGTCTGAGCCGGAGTGCGCATGCGCAGTAGTGGGCCCGTGCGCGCATGCGCAGTAGTGAGCCCGGGTGCGCATGCGCAGTAGTGAGCCCGAGCGCGCATCCGCAGTAGCGAGTCCGAGTGCGCATGCGCAGTAGTGACCCCGAATGCGCATGAGCAGTAGTGAGCCCGAGTGCGCATGAGCAGTAGTGAGTCCGAGTGCGCATGAGCAGTAGTGACCCCGAGTGCGCATGAGCAGTAGTGAGTCCGAGTGCGCATGAGCAGTAGTGACCCCGAGTGCGCATGAGCAGTAGTGAGTCCGAATGCGCATGAGCAGTAGTGACCCCGAGTGCGCATGCACATAAGTGAGCCCGAGTGTGCATGAGTAGTAGTGACCCCGAGTGCGCATGCACAGTAGTGAGCCCGTGTGCGCATGCGCAGAAGTGAGCTCGAATGCGCATGTGCAGGTCTGAGCCGGAGTGCGCATGCGCAGTAGTGAGCCCGAGCGCGTATCCGCAGTAGTGAGTCCGAGTGCGCATGCGCA
Source organism: Megachile leachella (assembly GCA_963576845.1). NCBI lineage: Eukaryota > Metazoa > Arthropoda > Insecta > Hymenoptera > Megachilidae > Megachile > Megachile leachella. The sequence goes on from OY756247.1 coordinate 5,940,360, forward strand.
GTAGTGACCCCGAATGCGCATGAGTAGTAGTGAGTTCGAGTGCGCATGAGCAGTAGTGACCCCGAGTGCGCATGAGCAGTAGTGACCCCGAGTGCGCATGAGCAGTAGTGAGTCCGAGTGCGCATGAGCAGTAGTGACCCCGAGTGCGCATGAGCAGTAGTGAGTCCGAGTGCGCATGAGCAGTAGTGACCCCGAGTGCGCATGAGCAGTAGTGACCCCGAGTGCGCATGAGCAGTAGTGACCCCGAGTGCGCATGCACAGTAGTGTGCCCGTGTGAGCATGCGCAGAAGTGAGCTCGAATGCGCATGTGCAGGTCTGAGCCGGACTGCGCATGCGCAGTAGTGAGCCCGTTTGGGCATCAGCTGTAGTGACCCCAGTGCGCATGAGCAGTAGTGACCCCGAGTGCGCGTGCACAGTAGTGCGCCCCTGTGCGCATGAGCAGTAGTGAGCCCGATTGCGCATCCGCAGTAGTGAGTCCGTGTGCGCATGTGCAGGTCTGAGCCGGAGTGCGCATGCGCAGTAGTGGGCCCGTGCGCGCATGCGCAGTAGTGAGCCCGGGTGCGCATGCGCAGTAGTGAGCCCGAGCGCGCATTCGCAGTAGTGAGCCCGAGCGCGCATGCGCAGTAGTGAGTCCGATTGCGCATGTGCAGGTCTGAGCCGGAGTGCGCATGCGCAGTAGTGGGCCCGTGCGCGCATGCGCAGTAGTGAGCCCGGGTGCGCATGCGCAGTAGTGGGCCCGAGCGCGCATCCGCAGTAGTGAGTCCGAGTGCGCATGCGCAGTAAGACCCCGAATGCGCATGAGTAGTAGTGAGTTCGAGTGCGCATGAGCAGTAGTGACCCCGAGTGCGCATGAGCAGTAGTGACCCCGAGTGCGCATGCACAGTAGTGTGCCCGTGTGAGCATGCGCAGAAGTGAGCTCGAATGCGCATGTGCAGGTCTGAGCCGGAGTGCGCATGCGCAGTAGTGGGACCGTGCGCGCATGCGCAGTAGTGAGCCCGGGTGCGCATGCGCAGTAGTGAGCCCGAGCGCGCATCCGCAGTAGCGAGTCCGAGTGCGCATGCGCAGTAGTGACCCCGAATGCGCATGAGCAGTAGTGAGTCCGAGTGCGCATGAGCAGTAGTGACCCCGAGTGCGCATGAGCAGTAGTGAGCCCGAGTGCGCATGAGCAGTAGTGAGTCCGAGTGCGCATGAGCAGTAGTGACCCCGAGTGCGCATGAGCAGTAGTGAGTCCGAGTGCGCATGAGCAGTAGTGACCCCGAGTGCGCATGAGCAGTAGTGAGTCCGAGTGCGCATGAGCAGTAGTGACCCCGAGTGCGCATGCACATAAGTGAGCCCGAGTGTGCATGAGTAGTAGTGACCCCGAGTGCGCATGCACAGTAGTGACCCCGAGTGCGCATGAGCAGTAGTGAGCCCGAGTGCGCATGAGCAGTAGTGACCCCGAGTGCGCATGAGCAGTAGTGAGTCCGAGTGCGCATGAGCAGTAGTGACCCCGAGTGCGCATGAGCAGTAGTGACCCCGAGAGCGCATGCCCAGTAGTGTGCCCGTGTGAGCATGCGCAGAAGTGAGCTCGAATGCGCATGTGCAGGTCTGAGCCGGAGTGCGCATGCGCAGTAGTGGGCCCGTGCGCGCATGCGCAGTAGTGAGCCCGGGTGCGCATGCGCAGTAGTGAGCCCGAGCGCGCATCCGCAGTGGTGAGTCCGAGTGCGCATGCGCAGTAGTGACCCCGAATGCGCATGAGTAGTAGTGAGTTCGAGTGCGCATGAGCAGTAGTGACCCCGAGTGCGCATGAGCAGTAGTGAGTCCGAGTGCGCGTGAGCACTAGTGACCCCGAGTGCGCATGAGCAGTAGTGACCCCGAGTGCGCATGCACAGTAGTGAGCCCGATTGCGCATCCGCAGTAGTGAGACCGTGTGCGCATGTGCATGTCTGAGCCGGAGTGCGCATGCGCGGTAGTGGGCCCGTGCGCACATGCGCAGTAGTGAGCCCGTGTGCGCATGCGCAGTAGTGAGCCCAAGCGCGCATCCGCAGTAGTGACTCCCAGTGCGCATGCGCAGTAGTGAGCCCGAGCGCGCATCCGCAGTAGTGAGTCCGAGTGCGCATGAGCAATAGTGACCCCGAGTGCGCATGAGTAGTAGTGAGTTCGAGTGCGCATGACCAGTAGTGACCCCGAGTGCGCATGAGCAGTAGTGAGTCCGAGTGCGCATGAGCAGTAGTGACCCCGAGTGCGCATGAGCAGTAGTGAGCCCGGGTGCGCATGCGCAGTAGTGACCCCGAGCGCGCATCCGCAGTAGTGAGCCCGAGCGCGCATGCGCAGTAGTGAGTCCGATTGCGCATGAGCAGTAGTGAGCCGGATTGCGATTACGCAGTAGTGACTCCGAGTGCGCATGAGCAGTAGTGAGTCCGAGTGCGCATGAGCAGTAGTGACCCCGAGTGCGCATGAGTAGTAGTGACCCCGAGTGCGCATGCACAGTAGTGAGTCCGAGTGCGCATGCGCAGTAGTGAGTCCGAGTGCGCATGCGCAGTAGTGACCCCGAATGCGCATGAGCAGTAGTGAGTCCGAGTGCGCATGAGCAGTAGTGACCCCGAGTGCGCATGAGCAGTAGTGCGTCCGAGTGCGCATCAGCAGTAGTGACCCCGAGTGCGCATGAGCAGTAGTGACCCCGAGTGCGCATGCACAGTAGTGAGCCCGTGTGCGCATGCGCAGAAGTGAGCTCGAATGCGCATGTGCAGGTCTGAGCCGGAGTGCGCATGCGCAGTAGTGGGCCCGTGCGCGCATGCGCAGTAGTGAGTCCGAGTGCGCATGCGCAGTAGTGACCCCGAATGCGCATGAGCAGTAGTGAGTCCGAGTGCGCATGAGCAGTAGTGAGTCCGAGTGCGCATGAGCAGTAGTAACCCCGAGTGTGCATGAGTAGTAGTGACCCCGAGTGCGCATGCACAGTAGTGAGCCCGTGTGCGCATGCGCAGAAGTGAGCTCGAATGCGCATGTGCAGGTCTGAGCCGGACTGCGCATGCGCAGTAGTGAGCCCGTGTGCGCATGCGCAGTAGTGAGCCCGAGCGCGCATCCGCAGTAGCGAGTCCGATTGCGCATGTGCAGGTCTGAGCCGGAGTGCGCATGCGCAGTAGTGGGCCCGTGCGCGCATGAGTAGTAGTGAGTTCGAGTGCGCATGAGCAGTAGTGACCCCGAGTGCCCATGAGCAGTAGTGAGTCCGAGTGCGCATGAGCAGTAGTGACCCCGAGTGCGCATGAGCTGTAGTGACCCCGAGTGCGCAAGCCCAGTAGTGTGCCCGTGTGAGCATGCGCAGAAGTGGGCTCGAATGCGCATGTGCAGGTCTGAGCCGGAGTGCGCATGCGCAGTAGTGGGCCCGTGCGCGCATGCGCAGTAGTGAGCCCGGGTGCGCATGCGCAGTAGTGAGCCCGAGCGCGCATCCGCAGTGGTGAGTCCGAGTGCGCATGCGCAGTAGTGACCCCGAATGCGCATGAGTAGTAGTGACCCCGAGTGCGCATGAGCAGTAGTGAGTCCGAGTGCGCGTGAGCAGTAGTGACCCCGAGTGCGCATGAGCAGTAGTGACCCCGAGTGCGCATGCACAGTAGTGAGCCCGATTGCGCATCCGCAGTAGTGAGACCGTGTGCGCATGTGCATGTCTGAGCCGGAGTGCGCATGCGCGGTAGTGGGCCCGTGCGCACATGCGCAGTAGTGAGCCCGTGTGCGCATGCGCAGTAGTGAGCCCGAGCGCGCATCCGCAGTAGTGACTCCCAGTGCGCATGCGCAGTAGTGAGCCCGAGCGCGCATCCGCAGTAGTGAGTCCGAGTGCGCATGAGCAATAGTGACCCCGAGTGCGCATGAGTAGTAGTGAGTTCGAGTGCGCATGACCAGTAGTGACCCCGAGTGCGCATGAGCAGTAGTGAGTCCGAGTGCGCATGAGCAGTAGTGACCCCGAGTGCGCATGAGCAGTAGTGAGCCCGGGTGCGCATGCGCAGTAGTGACCCCGAGCGCGCATCCGCAGTAGTGAGCCCGAGCGCGCATGCGCAGTAGTGAGTCCGATTGCGCATGAGCAGTAGTGAGCCGGATTGCGATTACGCAGTAGTGACTCCGAGTGCGCATGAGCAGTAGTGAGTCCGAGTGCGCATGAGCAGTAGTGACCCCGAGTGCGCATGACTAGTAGTGACCCCGAGTGCGCATGCACAGTAGTGAGTCCGAGTGCGCATGCGCAGTAGTGAGTCCGAGTGCGCATGCGCAGTAGTGACCCCGAATGCGCATGAGCAGTAGTGAGTCCGAGTGCGCATGAGCAGTAGTGACCCCGAGTGCGCATGAGCAGTAGTGAGTCCGAGTGCGCATCAGCAGTAGTGACCCCGAGTGCGCATGAGCAGTAGTGACCCCGAGTGCGCATGCACAGTAGTGAGCCCGTGTGCGCATGCGCAGAAGTGAGCTCGAATGCGCATGTGCAGGTCTGAGCCGGAGTGCGCATGCGCAGTAGTGGGCCCGTGCGCGCATGCGCAGTAGTGAGCCCGTGTGCGCATGCGCAGTAATGAGCCCGAGCGCGCATCCGCAGTAGTGAGTCCGAGTGCGCATGCGCAGTAGTGACCCCGAATGCGCATGCAGAGTAGTGAGCCCGAGTGCGCATGCACAGTAGTGAGTCCGAGTGCGCATGAGCAGTAGTGTCCCCGAGTGCGCATGAGCAGTAGTCAGTCCGAGTGCGCATGAGCAGTAGTGACCCCGAGTGCGCATGAGCAGTAGTCAGTCCGAGTGCGCATGTGCAGTAGTGACCCCGAGTGCGCGTGCACAGTAGTGCGCCCCTGAGCGCATGAGCAGTAGTGAGTCCGAGTGCGCGTGAGCAGTAGTGACCCCAAGTGCGCATGAGCAGTAGTGAGTCCGAGTGCGCATGAGCAGTAGTGACCCCGAGTGCGCATGCACAGTAGTGAGTCCGAGTGCGCATGAGCAGTAGTGACCCCTAGTGCGCATGAGCAGTAGTGAGTCCGAGTGCGCATGAGCAGTAGTGACCCCGAGTGCGCATGAGCAGAAGTGACCCCGAGTGCGCATGCACAGTAGTGAGTCCGAGTGCGCATGAGCGGTAGTGACCCCGAGTGCGCATGAGCAGTAGTGAGTCCGAGTACGCATGAGCAGTAGTGACCCCGAGTGCGCGTGCACAGTAGTGCGCCCCTGTGCGCATGAGCAGTAGTGAGCCCGATTGCGCATCCGCAGTAGTGAGTCCGTGTGCGCATGTGCAGGTCTGAGCCGGAGTGCGCATGCGCAGTAGTGGGCCCGTGCGCGCATGCGCAGTAGTGAGCCCGGGTGCGCATGCGCAGTAGTGAGCCCGAGCGCGCATCAGCCGTAGTGAGCCCGAGCGCGCATGCGCAGTAGTGAGTCCGATTGCGCATGTGCAGGTCTGAGCCGGAGTGCGCATGCGCAGTAGTGGGCCCGTGCGCGCATGCGCAGTAGTGAGCCCGTGTGCGCATGCGCAGTAGTGAGCCCGAGCGCGCATGCGCAGTAGTGAGTCCGATTGCGCATGTGCAGGTCTGAGCCGGAGTGCGCATGCGCAGTAGTGACCCCGAGTGCGCATGCACAGTAGTGTGCCCGTGTGAGCATGCGCAGAAGTGAGCTCGAATGAGCATGTGCAGCTCTGAGCCGGAGTGCGCATGCGCAGTAGTGGGCCCGTGCGCGCATGCACAGTAGTGAGCCCGGGTGCGCATGCGCAGTAGAGAGCCCGAGCGCGCATCCGCAGTAGTGAGTCCGAGTGCGCATGCGCAGTAGTGACCCCGAATGCGCATGAGTAGTAGTGAGTTCGAGTGCGCATGAGCAGTAGTGACCCCGAGTGCGCATGAGCAGTAGTGAGTCCGAGTGCGCATGAGCAGTAGTGACCCCGAGTGCGCATGAGCAGTAGTGACCCCGAGTGCGCATGCCCAGTAGTGTGCCCGTGTGAGCATGCGCAGAAGTGAGCTCGAATGCGCATGTGCAGTTCTGAGCCGGAGTGCGCATGCGCAGTAGTGGGCCCGTGCGCGCATGCGCAGTAGTGAGCCCGGGTGCGCATGCGCAGTAGTGAGCCCGAGCGCGCATCCGCAGTAGTCAGTCCGAGTGCGCATGCGCAGTAGTGACCCCGAATGCGTATGAGTAGTAGTGAGTTCGAGTGCGCATGAGCAGTAGTGACCCCCAGTGCGCATGAGTAGTAGTGAGTCCGAGTGCGCATGAGCAGTAGTGACCCCGAGTGCGCATGAGCAGTAGTGACCCCGAGTGCGCATGCACAGTAGTGAGCCCGATTGCGCATCCGCAGTAGTGAGACCGTGTGCGCATGTGCATGTCTGACCAAGAGTGCGCATGCGCAGTAGTGGGCCCGTGCGCGCATGCGCAGTAGTGAGCCCGGGTGCGCATGCGCAGTAGTGAGCCCGAGCGCGCATCCGCAGTAGTGAGCCCGAGCGCGCATCCGCAGTAGCGAGTCCGATTGCGCATGTGCAGGTCTGAGCCGGAGTGCGCATGCGCAGTAGTGGGCCCGTGCGCGCATGCGCAGTAGTGAGCCCGTGTGCGCATGCGCAGTAGTGAGCCCGAGCGCGCATGCGCAGTAGTGAGTCCGATTGCGCATGTGCAGGTCTGAGCCGGAGTGCGCATGCGCAGTAGTGACCCCGAGTGCGCATGCACAGTAGTGTGCCCGTGTGAGCATGCGCAGAAGTGAGCTCGAATGAGCATGTGCAGCTCTGAGCCGGAGTGCGCATGCGCAGTAGTGGGCCCGTGCGCGCATGCACAGTAGTGAGCCCGGGTGCGCATGCGCAGTAGAGAGCCCGAGCGCGCATCCGCAGTAGTGAGTCCGAGTGCGCATGCGCAGTAGTGACCCCGAATGCGCATGAGTAGTAGTGAGTTCGAGTGCGCATGAGCAGTAGTGACCCCGAGTGCGCATGAGCAGTAGTGAGTCCGAGTGCGCATGAGCAGTAGTGACCCCGAGTGCGCATGAGCAGTAGTGACCCCGAGTGCGCATGCCCAGTAGTGTGCCCGTGTGAGCATGCGCAGAAGTGAGCTCGAATGCGCATGTGCAGTTCTGAGCCGGAGTGCGCATGCGCAGTAGTGGGCCCGTGCGCGCATGCGCAGTAGTGAGCCCGGGTGCGCATGCGCAGTAGTGAGCCCGAGCGCGCATCCGCAGTAGTCAGTCCGAGTGCGCATGCGCAGTAGTGACCCCGAATGCGTATGAGTAGTAGTGAGTTCGAGTGCGCATGAGCAGTAGTGACCCCCAGTGCGCATGAGTAGTAGTGAGTCCGAGTGCGCATGAGCAGTAGTGACCCCGAGTGCGCATGAGCAGTAGTGACCCCGAGTGCGCATGCACAGTAGTGAGCCCGATTGCGCATCCGCAGTAGTGAGACCGTGTGCGCATGTGCATGTCTGACCAAGAGTGCGCATGCGCAGTAGTGGGCCCGTGCGCGCATGCGCAGTAGTGAGCCCGGGTGCGCATGCGCAGTAGTGAGCCCGAGCGCGCATCCGCAGTAGTGAGCCCGAGCGCGCATCCGCAGTAGCGAGTCCGATTGCGCATGTGCAGGTCTGAGCCGGAGTGCGCATGCGCAGTAGTGACCCCGAGTGCGCATGCACAGTAGTGTGCCCGTGTGAGCATGCGCAGAAGTGAGCTCGAATGCGCATGTGCAGCTCTGAGCTGGAGTGCGCATGCGCAGTAGTGGGCCCGTGCGCGCATGAGTAGTAGTGAGTTCGAGTGCGCATGAGCAGTAGTGACCCCGAGTGCGCATGAGCAGTAGTGAGTCCGAGTGCGCATGAGCAGTAGTGACCCCGAGTGCGCATGAGCAGTAGTGACCCCGAGTGCGCATGCCCAGTAGTGTGCCCGTGTGAGCATGCGCAGAAGTGAGCTCGAATGCGCATGTGCAGGTCTGAGCCGGAGTGCGCATGCGCAGTAGTGGGCCCGTGCGCGCATGCGCAGTAGTGAGCCCGGGTGCGCATGCGCAGTAGTGAGCCCGAGCGCGCATCCGCAGTGGTGAGTCCGAGTGCGCATGCGCAGTAGTGACCCCGAATGCGCATGAGTAGTAGTGAGTTCGAGTGCGCATGAGCAGTAGTGACCCCGAGTGCGCATGAGCAGTAGTGAGTCCGAGTGCGCGTGAGCACTAGTGACCCCGAGTGCGCATGAGCAGTAGTGACCCCGAGTGCGCATGCACAGTAGTGAGCCCGATTGCGCATCCGCAGTAGTGAGACCGTGTGCGCATGTGCATGTCTGAGCCGGAGTGCGCATGCGCAGTAGTGGGCCCGTGCGCGCATGCGCAGTAGTGAGCCCGGGTGCGCATGCGCAGTAGTGAGCCCGAGCGCGCATCCGCAGTAGTGAGCCCGATTGCGCATCCGCAGTAGTGAGTCCGTGTGCGCATGTGCAGGTCTGAGCCGGAGTGCGCATGCGCAGTAGTGGCCCGTGCGCACATGCGCAGTAATGAGCCCGTGTGCGCATCCGCAGTAGTGAGTCCGAGTGCGCATGAGCAGTAGTGACCCCGAGTGCGCATGAGTAGTAGTGAGTTCGAGTGCGCATGACCAGTAGTGACCCCGAGTGCGCATGAGCAGTAGTGAGTCCGAGTGCGCATGCGCAGTAGTGACCCCGAATGCGCATGAGTAGTAGTGAGTTCGAGTGCGCATGCGCAGTAGTGAGTCCGATTGCGCATGAGCAGTAGTGAGCCGGATTGCGATTACGCAGCAGTGACTCCGAGTGCGCATGAGCAGTAGTGAGTCCGAGTGCGCATGAGCAGTAGTGACCCCGAGTGCGCATGAGTAGTAGTGACCCCGAGTGCGCATGCACAGTAGTGAGTCCGAGTGCGCATGCGCAGTAGTGACCCCGAATGCGCATGGGCAGTAGTGAGTCCGAGTGCGCATGAGCAGTAGTGACCCCGAGTGCGCATGAGCAGTAGTGAGTCCGAGTGCGCATCAGCAGTAGTGACCCCGAGTGCGCATGAGCAGTAGTGACCCCGAGTGCGCATGCACAGTAGTGAGCCCGTGTGCGCATGCGCAGTAGTGGGCCCGAGCGCGCATCCGCAGTAGTGAGTCCGAGTGCGCATGCGCAGTAAGACCCCGAATGCGCATGAGTAGTAGTGAGTTCGAGTGCGCATGAGCAGTAGTGACCCCGAGTGCGCATGAGCAGTAGTGACCCCGAATGCGCATGGGCAGTAGTGAGTCCGAGTGCGCATGAGCAGTAGTGACCCCGAGTGCGCATGAGCAGTAGTGAGCCCGATTGCGCATCCGCAGTAGTGAGTCCGTGTGCGCATGTGCAGGTCTGAGCCGGAGTGCGCATGCGCAGTAGTGGGCCCGTGCGCGCATGCGCAGTAGTGAGCCCGGGTGCGCATGCGCAGTAGTGAGCCCGAGCGCGCATTCGCAGTAGTGAGCCCGAGCGCGCATGCGCAGTAGTGAGTCCGATTGCGCATGTGCAGGTCTGAGCCGGAGTGCGCATGCGCAGTAGTGGGCCCGTGCGCGCATGCGCAGTAGTGAGCCCGGGTGCGCATGCGCAGTAGTGGGCCCGAGCGCGCATCCGCAGTAGTGAGTCCGAGTGCGCATGCGCAGTAAGACCCCGAATGCGCATGAGTAGTAGTGAGTTCGAGTGCGCATGAGCAGTAGTGACCCCGAGTGCGCATGAGCAGTAGTGACCCCGAGTGCGCATGCACAGTAGTGTGCCCGTGTGAGCATGCGCAGAAGTGAGCTCGAATGCGCATGTGCAGGTCTGAGCCGGAGTGCGCATGCGCAGTAGTGGGACCGTGCGCGCATGCGCAGTAGTGAGCCCGGGTGCGCATGCGCAGTAGTGAGCCCGAGCGCGCATCCGCAGTAGCGAGTCCGAGTGCGCATGCGCAGTAGTGACCCCGAATGCGCATGAGCAGTAGTGAGTCCGAGTGCGCATGAGCAGTAGTGACCCCGAGTGCGCATGAGCAGTAGTGAGCCCGAGTGCGCATGAGCAGTAGTGAGTCCGAGTGCGCATGAGCAGTAGTGACCCCGAGTGCGCATGAGCAGTAGTGAGTCCGAGTGCGCATGAGCAGTAGTGACCCCGAGTGCGCATGAGCAGTAGTGAGTCCGAGTGCGCATGAGCAGTAGTGACCCCGAGTGCGCATGCACATAAGTGAGCCCGAGTGTGCATGAGTAGTAGTGACCCCGAGTGCGCATGCACAGTAGTGACCCCGAGTGCGCATGAGCAGTAGTGAGCCCGAGTGCGCATGAGCAGTAGTGACCCCGAGTGCGCATGAGCAGTAGTGAGTCCGAGTGCGCATGAGCAGTAGTGACCCCGAGTGCGCATGAGCAGTAGTGACCCCGAGAGCGCATGCCCAGTAGTGTGCCCGTGTGAGCATGCGCAGAAGTGAGCTCGAATGCGCATGTGCAGGTCTGAGCCGGAGTGCGCATGCGCAGTAGTGGGCCCGTGCGCGCATGCGCAGTAGTGAGCCCGGGTGCGCATGCGCAGTAGTGAGCCCGAGCGCGCATCCGCAGTGGTGAGTCCGAGTGCGCATGCGCAGTAGTGACCCCGAATGCGCATGAGTAGTAGTGAGTTCGAGTGCGCATGAGCAGTAGTGACCCCGAGTGCGCATGAGCAGTAGTGAGTCCGAGTGCGCGTGAGCACTAGTGACCCCGAGTGCGCATGAGCAGTAGTGACCCCGAGTGCGCATGCACAGTAGTGAGCCCGATTGCGCATCCGCAGTAGTGAGACCGTGTGCGCATGTGCATGTCTGAGCCGGAGTGCGCATGCGCGGTAGTGGGCCCGTGCGCACATGCGCAGTAGTGAGCCCGTGTGCGCATGCGCAGTAGTGAGCCCAAGCGCGCATCCGCAGTAGTGACTCCCAGTGCGCATGCGCAGTAGTGAGCCCGAGCGCGCATCCGCAGTAGTGAGTCCGAGTGCGCATGAGCAATAGTGACCCCGAGTGCGCATGAGTAGTAGTGAGTTCGAGTGCGCATGACCAGTAGTGACCCCGAGTGCGCATGAGCAGTAGTGAGTCCGAGTGCGCATGAGCAGTAGTGACCCCGAGTGCGCATGAGCAGTAGTGAGCCCGGGTGCGCATGCGCAGTAGTGACCCCGAGCGCGCATCCGCAGTAGTGAGCCCGAGCGCGCATGCGCAGTAGTGAGTCCGATTGCGCATGAGCAGTAGTGAGCCGGATTGCGATTACGCAGTAGTGACTCCGAGTGCGCATGAGCAGTAGTGAGTCCGAGTGCGCATGAGCAGTAGTGACCCCGAGTGCGCATGAGTAGTAGTGACCCCGAGTGCGCATGCACAGTAGTGAGTCCGAGTGCGCATGCGCAGTAGTGAGTCCGAGTGCGCATGCGCAGTAGTGACCCCGAATGCGCATGAGCAGTAGTGAGTCCGAGTGCGCATGAGCAGTAGTGACCCCGAGTGCGCATGAGCAGTAGTGCGTCCGAGTGCGCATCAGCAGTAGTGACCCCGAGTGCGCATGAGCAGTAGTGACCCCGAGTGCGCATGCACAGTAGTGAGCCCGTGTGCGCATGCGCAGAAGTGAGCTCGAATGCGCATGTGCAGGTCTGAGCCGGAGTGCGCATGCGCAGTAGTGGGCCCGTGCGCGCATGCGCAGTAGTGAGTCCGAGTGCGCATGCGCAGTAGTGACCCCGAATGCGCATGAGCAGTAGTGAGTCCGAGTGCGCATGAGCAGTAGTGAGTCCGAGTGCGCATGAGCAGTAGTAACCCCGAGTGTGCATGAGTAGTAGTGACCCCGAGTGCGCATGCACAGTAGTGAGCCCGTGTGCGCATGCGCAGAAGTGAGCTCGAATGCGCATGTGCAGGTCTGAGCCGGACTGCGCATGCGCAGTAGTGAGCCCGTGTGCGCATGCGCAGTAGTGAGCCCGAGCGCGCATCCGCAGTAGCGAGTCCGATTGCGCATGTGCAGGTCTGAGCCGGAGTGCGCATGCGCAGTAGTGGGCCCGTGCGCGCATGAGTAGTAGTGAGTTCGAGTGCGCATGAGCAGTAGTGACCCCGAGTGCCCATGAGCAGTAGTGAGTCCGAGTGCGCATGAGCAGTAGTGACCCCGAGTGCGCATGAGCTGTAGTGACCCCGAGTGCGCAAGCCCAGTAGTGTGCCCGTGTGAGCATGCGCAGAAGTGGGCTCGAATGCGCATGTGCAGGTCTGAGCCGGAGTGCGCATGCGCAGTAGTGGGCCCGTGCGCGCATGCGCAGTAGTGAGCCCGGGTGCGCATGCGCAGTAGTGAGCCCGAGCGCGCATCCGCAGTGGTGAGTCCGAGTGCGCATGCGCAGTAGTGACCCCGAATGCGCATGAGTAGTAGTGAGTTCGAGTGCGCATGAGCAGTAGTGACCCCGAGTGCGCATGAGCAGTAGTGAGTCCGAGTGCGCGTGAGCAGTAGTGACCCCGAGTGCGCATGAGCAGTAGTGACCCCGAGTGCGCATGCACAGTAGTGAGCCCGATTGCGCATCCGCAGTAGTGAGACCGTGTGCGCATGTGCATGTCTGAGCCGGAGTGCGCATGCGCGGTAGTGGGCCCGTGCGCACATGCGCAGTAGTGAGCCCGTGTGCGCATGCGCAGTAGTGAGCCCGAGCGCGCATCCGCAGTAGTGACTCCCAGTGCGCATGCGCAGTAGTGAGCCCGAGCGCGCATCCGCAGTAGTGAGTCCGAGTGCGCATGAGCAATAGTGACCCCGAGTGCGCATGAGTAGTAGTGAGTTCGAGTGCGCATGACCAGTAGTGACCCCGAGTGCGCATGAGCAGTAGTGAGTCCGAGTGCGCATGAGCAGTAGTGACCCCGAGTGCGCATGAGCAGTAGTGAGCCCGGGTGCGCATGCGCAGTAGTGACCCCGAGCGCGCATCCGCAGTAGTGAGCCCGAGCGCGCATGCGCAGTAGTGAGTCCGATTGCGCATGAGCAGTAGTGAGCCGGATTGCGATTACGCAGTAGTGACTCCGAGTGCGCATGAGCAGTAGTGAGTCCGAGTGCGCATGAGCAGTAGTGACCCCGAGTGCGCATGACTAGTAGTGACCCCGAGTGCGCATGCACAGTAGTGAGTCCGAGTGCGCATGCGCAGTAGTGAGTCCGAGTGCGCATGCGCAGTAGTGACCCCGAATGCGCATGAGCAGTAGTGAGTCCGAGTGCGCATGAGCAGTAGTGACCCCGAGTGCGCATGAGCAGTAGTGAGTCCGAGTGCGCATCAGCAGTAGTGACCCCGAGTGCGCATGAGCAGTAGTGACCCCGAGTGCGCATGCACAGTAGTGAGCCCGTGTGCGCATGCGCAGAAGTGAGCTCGAATGCGCATGTGCAGGTCTGAGCCGGAGTGCGCATGCGCAGTAGTGGGCCCGTGCGCGCATGCGCAGTAGTGAGCCCGTGTGCGCATGCGCAGTAATGAGCCCGAGCGCGCATCCGCAGTAGTGAGTCCGAGTGCGCATGCGCAGTAGTGACCCCGAATGCGCATGCAGAGTAGTGAGCCCGAGTGCGCATGCACAGTAGTGAGTCCGAGTGCGCATGAGCAGTAGTGTCCCCGAGTGCGCATGAGCAGTAGTCAGTCCGAGTGCGCATGAGCAGTAGTGACCCCGAGTGCGCATGAGCAGTAGTCAGTCCGAGTGCGCATGTGCAGTAGTGACCCCGAGTGCGCGTGCACAGTAGTGCGCCCCTGAGCGCATGAGCAGTAGTGAGTCCGAGTGCGCGTGAGCAGTAGTGACCCCAAGTGCGCATGAGCAGTAGTGAGTCCGAGTGCGCATGAGCAGTAGTGACCCCGAGTGCGCATGCACAGTAGTGAGTCCGAGTGCGCATGAGCAGTAGTGACCCCTAGTGCGCATGAGCAGTAGTGAGTCCGAGTGCGCATGAGCAGTAGTGACCCCGAGTGCGCATGAGCAGAAGTGACCCCGAGTGCGCATGCACAGTAGTGAGTCCGAGTGCGCATGAGCGGTAGTGACCCCGAGTGCGCATGAGCAGTAGTGAGTCCGAGTACGCATGAGCAGTAGTGACCCCGAGTGCGCGTGCACAGTAGTGCGCCCCTGTGCGCATGAGCAGTAGTGAGCCCGATTGCGCATCCGCAGTAGTGAGTCCGTGTGCGCATGTGCAGGTCTGAGCCGGAGTGCGCATGCGCAGTAGTGGGCCCGTGCGCGCATGCGCAGTAGTGAGCCCGGGTGCGCATGCGCAGTAGTGAGCCCGAGCGCGCATCAGCCGTAGTGAGCCCGAGCGCGCATGCGCAGTAGTGAGTCCGATTGCGCATGTGCAGGTCTGAGCCGGAGTGCGCATGCGCAGTAGTGGGCCCGTGCGCGCATGCGCAGTAGTGAGCCCGTGTGCGCATGCGCAGTAGTGAGCCCGAGCGCGCATGCGCAGTAGTGAGTCCGATTGCGCATGTGCAGGTCTGAGCCGGAGTGCGCATGCGCAGTAGTGACCCCGAGTGCGCATGCACAGTAGTGTGCCCGTGTGAGCATGCGCAGAAGTGAGCTCGAATGAGCATGTGCAGCTCTGAGCCGGAGTGCGCATGCGCAGTAGTGGGCCCGTGCGCGCATGCACAGTAGTGAGCCCGGGTGCGCATGCGCAGTAGAGAGCCCGAGCGCGCATCCGCAGTAGTGAGTCCGAGTGCGCATGCGCAGTAGTGACCCCGAATGCGCATGAGTAGTAGTGAGTTCGAGTGCGCATGAGCAGTAGTGACCCCGAGTGCGCATGAGCAGTAGTGAGTCCGAGTGCGCATGAGCAGTAGTGACCCCGAGTGCGCATGAGCAGTAGTGACCCCGAGTGCGCATGCCCAGTAGTGTGCCCGTGTGAGCATGCGCAGAAGTGAGCTCGAATGCGCATGTGCAGTTCTGAGCCGGAGTGCGCATGCGCAGTAGTGGGCCCGTGCGCGCATGCGCAGTAGTGAGCCCGGGTGCGCATGCGCAGTAGTGAGCCCGAGCGCGCATCCGCAGTAGTCAGTCCGAGTGCGCATGCGCAGTAGTGACCCCGAATGCGTATGAGTAGTAGTGAGTTCGAGTGCGCATGAGCAGTAGTGACCCCCAGTGCGCATGAGTAGTAGTGAGTCCGAGTGCGCATGAGCAGTAGTGACCCCGAGTGCGCATGAGCAGTAGTGACCCCGAGTGCGCATGCACAGTAGTGAGCCCGATTGCGCATCCGCAGTAGTGAGACCGTGTGCGCATGTGCATGTCTGACCAAGAGTGCGCATGCGCAGTAGTGGGCCCGTGCGCGCATGCGCAGTAGTGAGCCCGGGTGCGCATGCGCAGTAGTGAGCCCGAGCGCGCATCCGCAGTAGTGAGCCCGAGCGCGCATCCGCAGTAGCGAGTCCGATTGCGCATGTGCAGGTCTGAGCCGGAGTGCGCATGCGCAGTAGTGGGCCCGTGCGCGCATGCGCAGTAGTGAGCCCGTGTGCGCATGCGCAGTAGTGAGCCCGAGCGCGCATGCGCAGTAGTGAGTCCGATTGCGCATGTGCAGGTCTGAGCCGGAGTGCGCATGCGCAGTAGTGACCCCGAGTGCGCATGCACAGTAGTGTGCCCGTGTGAGCATGCGCAGAAGTGAGCTCGAATGAGCATGTGCAGCTCTGAGCCGGAGTGCGCATGCGCAGTAGTGGGCCCGTGCGCGCATGCACAGTAGTGAGCCCGGGTGCGCATGCGCAGTAGAGAGCCCGAGCGCGCATCCGCAGTAGTGAGTCCGAGTGCGCATGCGCAGTAGTGACCCCGAATGCGCATGAGTAGTAGTGAGTTCGAGTGCGCATGAGCAGTAGTGACCCCGAGTGCGCATGAGCAGTAGTGAGTCCGAGTGCGCATGAGCAGTAGTGACCCCGAGTGCGCATGAGCAGTAGTGACCCCGAGTGCGCATGCCCAGTAGTGTGCCCGTGTGAGCATGCGCAGAAGTGAGCTCGAATGCGCATGTGCAGTTCTGAGCCGGAGTGCGCATGCGCAGTAGTGGGCCCGTGCGCGCATGCGCAGTAGTGAGCCCGGGTGCGCATGCGCAGTAGTGAGCCCGAGCGCGCATCCGCAGTAGTCAGTCCGAGTGCGCATGCGCAGTAGTGACCCCGAATGCGTATGAGTAGTAGTGAGTTCGAGTGCGCATGAGCAGTAGTGACCCCCAGTGCGCATGAGTAGTAGTGAGTCCGAGTGCGCATGAGCAGTAGTGACCCCGAGTGCGCATGAGCAGTAGTGACCCCGAGTGCGCATGCACAGTAGTGAGCCCGATTGCGCATCCGCAGTAGTGAGACCGTGTGCGCATGTGCATGTCTGACCAAGAGTGCGCATGCGCAGTAGTGGGCCCGTGCGCGCATGCGCAGTAGTGAGCCCGGGTGCGCATGCGCAGTAGTGAGCCCGAGCGCGCATCCGCAGTAGTGAGCCCGAGCGCGCATCCGCAGTAGCGAGTCCGATTGCGCATGTGCAGGTCTGAGCCGGAGTGCGCATGCGCAGTAGTGACCCCGAGTGCGCATGCACAGTAGTGTGCCCGTGTGAGCATGCGCAGAAGTGAGCTCGAATGCGCATGTGCAGCTCTGAGCTGGAGTGCGCATGCGCAGTAGTGGGCCCGTGCGCGCATGAGTAGTAGTGAGTTCGAGTGCGCATGAGCAGTAGTGACCCCGAGTGCGCATGAGCAGTAGTGAGTCCGAGTGCGCATGAGCAGTAGTGACCCCGAGTGCGCATGAGCAGTAGTGACCCCGAGTGCGCATGCCCAGTAGTGTGCCCGTGTGAGCATGCGCAGAAGTGAGCTCGAATGCGCATGTGCAGGTCTGAGCCGGAGTGCGCATGCGCAGTAGTGGGCCCGTGCGCGCATGCGCAGTAGTGAGCCCGGGTGCGCATGCGCAGTAGTGAGCCCGAGCGCGCATCCGCAGTGGTGAGTCCGAGTGCGCATGCGCAGTAGTGACCCCGAATGCGCATGAGTAGTAGTGAGTTCGAGTGCGCATGAGCAGTAGTGACCCCGAGTGCGCATGAGCAGTAGTGAGTCCGAGTGCGCGTGAGCACTAGTGACCCCGAGTGCGCATGAGCAGTAGTGACCCCGAGTGCGCATGCACAGTAGTGAGCCCGATTGCGCATCCGCAGTAGTGAGACCGTGTGCGCATGTGCATGTCTGAGCCGGAGTGCGCATGCGCAGTAGTGGGCCCGTGCGCGCATGCGCAGTAGTGAGCCCGGGTGCGCATGCGCAGTAGTGAGCCCGAGCGCGCATCCGCAGTAGTGAGCCCGATTGCGCATCCGCAGTAGTGAGTCCGTGTGCGCATGTGCAGGTCTGAGCCGGAGTGCGCATGCGCAGTAGTGGCCCGTGCGCACATGCGCAGTAATGAGCCCGTGTGCGCATCCGCAGTAGTGAGTCCGAGTGCGCATGAGCAGTAGTGACCCCGAGTGCGCATGAGTAGTAGTGAGTTCGAGTGCGCATGACCAGTAGTGACCCCGAGTGCGCATGAGCAGTAGTGAGTCCGAGTGCGCATGCGCAGTAGTGACCCCGAATGCGCATGAGTAGTAGTGAGTTCGAGTGCGCATGCGCAGTAGTGAGTCCGATTGCGCATGAGCAGTAGTGAGCCGGATTGCGATTACGCAGCAGTGACTCCGAGTGCGCATGAGCAGTAGTGAGTCCGAGTGCGCATGAGCAGTAGTGACCCCGAGTGCGCATGAGTAGTAGTGACCCCGAGTGCGCATGCACAGTAGTGAGTCCGAGTGCGCATGCGCAGTAGTGACCCCGAATGCGCATGGGCAGTAGTGAGTCCGAGTGCGCATGAGCAGTAGTGACCCCGAGTGCGCATGAGCAGTAGTGAGTCCGAGTGCGCATCAGCAGTAGTGACCCCGAGTGCGCATGAGCAGTAGTGACCCCGAGTGCGCATGCACAGTAGTGAGCCCGTGTGCGCATGCGCAGAAGTGAGCTCGAATGCGCATGTGCAGGTCTGAGCCGGAGTGCGCATGCGCAGTAGTGGGCCCGTGCGCGCATGCGCAGTAGTGACCCCGAGTGCGCATGAGCAGTAGTGAGTCCGAGTGCGCATTAGCAGTAGTGACCCCGAGTGTGCATGAGCAGTAGTGAGTCCGAGTGCGCATGAGCAGTAGTGACCCCGAGTGCGCATGCACATTAGTGAGCCCGAGTGTGCATGAGTAGTAGTGACCCCGAGTGCACATGCACAGTAGTGAGCCCGTGTGCGCATGCGCAGAAGTGAGCTCGAATGCGCATGTGCAGGTCTGAGCCGGACTGCGCATGCGCAGTAGTGAGCCCGTGTGCGCATCAGCTGTAGTGACCCGAGTGCGCATGAGCAGTAGTGACCCCGAGTGCGCATGCACAGTAGTGAGCCCGTGTGCGCATGCGCAGAAGTGAGCTCGAATGCGCATGTGCAGGTCTGAGCCGGAGTGCGCATGCGCAGTAGTGAGCCCGAGCGCGCATCCGCAGTAGTGAGTCCGAGTGCGCATGAGCAGTAGTGACCCCGAGTGCGCATGAGCAGTAGTGACCCCGAGTGCGCATGAGCAGTAGTGACCCCGAGTGCGCATGCACAGTAGTGTGCCCGTGTGAGCATGCGCAGAAGTGAGCTCGAATGCGCATGTGCAGGTCTGAGCCGGAGTGCGCATGCGCAGTAGTGGGCCCGTGCGCGCATGCGCAGTAGTGAGCCCGGGTGCGCATGCGCAGTAGTGAGCCCGAGCGCGCATCCGCAGTAGCGAGTCCGAGTGCGCATGCGCAGTAGTGACCCCGAATGCGCATGAGCAGTAGTGAGCCCGAGTGCGCATGAGCAGTAGTGAGTCCGAGTGCGCATGAGCAGTAGTGACCCCGAGTGCGCATGAGCAGTAGTGAGTCCGAGTGCGCATGAGCAGTAGTGACCCCGAGTGCGCATGAGCAGTAGTGAGTCCGAATGCGCATGAGCAGTAGTGACCCCGAGTGCGCATGCACATAAGTGAGCCCGAGTGTGCATGAGTAGTAGTGACCCCGAGTGCGCATGCACAGTAGTGAGCCCGTGTGCGCATGCGCAGAAGTGAGCTCGAATGCGCATGTGCAGGTCTGAGCCGGAGTGCGCATGCGCAGTAGTGAGCCCGAGCGCGTATCCGCAGTAGTGAGTCCGAGTGCGCATGCGCAGTAGTGACCCCGAATGCGCATGAGTAGTAGTGAGTTCGAGTGCGCATGAGCAGTAGTGACCCCGAGTGCGCATGAGCAGTAGTGACCCCGAGTGCGCATGAGCAGTAGTGAGTCCGAGTGCGCATGAGCAGTAGTGACCCCGAGTGCGCATGAGCAGTAGTGAGTCCGAGTGCGCATGAGCAGTAGTGACCCCGAGTGCGCATGAGCAGTAGTGACCCCGAGTGCGCATGAGCAGTAGTGACCCCGAGTGCGCATGCACAGTAGTGTGCCCGTGTGAGCATGCGCAGAAGTGAGCTCGAATGCGCATGTGCAGGTCTGAGCCGGACTGCGCATGCGCAGTAGTGAGCCCGTTTGGGCATCAGCTGTAGTGACCCCAGTGCGCATGAGCAGTAGTGACCCCGAGTGCGCGTGCACAGTAGTGCGCCCCTGTGCGCATGAGCAGTTGTGAGCCCGATTGCGCATCCGCAGTAGTGAGTCCGTGTGCGCATGTGCAGGTCTGAGCCGGAGTGCGCATGCGCAGTAGTGGGCCCGTGCGCGCATGCGCAGTAGTGAGCCCGGGTGCGCATGCGCAGTAGTGAGCCCGAGCGCGCATTCGCAGTAGTGAGCCCGAGCGCGCATGCGCAGTAGTGAGTCCGATTGCGCATGTGCAGGTCTGAGCCGGAGTGCGCATGCGCAGTAGTGGGCCCGTGCGCGCATGCGCAGTAGTGAGCCCGGGTGCGCATGCGCAGTAGTGGGCCCGAGCGCGCATCCGCAGTAGTGAGTCCGAGTGCGCATGCGCAGTAAGACCCCGAATGCGCATGAGTAGTAGTGAGTTCGAGTGCGCATGAGCAGTAGTGACCCCGAGTGCGCATGAGCAGTAGTGAGTCCGAGTGCGCATGAGCAGTAGTGACCCCGAGTGCGCATGAGCAGTAGTGACCCCGAGTGCGCATGAGCAGTAGTGACCCCGAGTGCGCATGCACAGTAGTGTGCCCGTGTGAGCATGCGCAGAAGTGAGCTCGAATGCGCATGTGCAGGTCTGAGCCGGAGTGCGCATGCGCAGTAGTGGGACCGTGCGCGCATGCGCAGTAGTGAGCCCGGGTGCGCATGCGCAGTAGTGAGCCCGAGCGCGCATCCGCAGTAGTGAGCCCGATTGCGCATCCGCAGTAGTGAGTCCGTGTGCGCATGTGCAGGTCTGAGCCGGAGTGCGCATGCGCAGTAGTGGCCCGTGCGCACATGCGCAGTAATGAGCCCGTGTGCGCATCCGCAGTAGTGAGTCCGAGTGCGCATGAGCAGTAGTGACCCCGAGTGCGCATGAGTAGTAGTGAGTTCGAGTGCGCATGACCAGTAGTGACCCCGAGTGCGCATGAGCAGTAGTGAGTCCGAGTGCGCATGCGCAGTAGTGACCCCGAATGCGCATGAGTAGTAGTGAGTTCGAGTGCGCATGCGCAGTAGTGAGTCCGATTGCGCATGAGCAGTAGTGAGCCGGATTGCGATTACGCAGCAGTGACTCCGAGTGCGCATGAGCAGTAGTGAGTCCGAGTGCGCATGAGCAGTAGTGACCCCGAGTGCGCATGAGTAGTAGTGACCCCGAGTGCGCATGCACAGTAGTGAGTCCGAGTGCGCATGCGCAGTAGTGACCCCGAATGCGCATGGGCAGTAGTGAGTCCGAGTGCGCATGAGCAGTAGTGACCCCGAGTGCGCATGAGCAGTAGTGAGTCCGAGTGCGCATCAGCAGTAGTGACCCCGAGTGCGCATGAGCAGTAGTGACCCCGAGTGCGCATGCACAGTAGTGAGCCCGTGTGCGCATGCGCAGAAGTGAGCTCGAATGCGCATGTGCAGGTCTGAGCCGGAGTGCGCATGCGCAGTAGTGGGCCCGTGCGCGCATGCGCAGTAGTGACCCCGAGTGCGCATGAGCAGTAGTGAGTCCGAGTGCGCATTAGCAGTAGTGACCCCGAGTGTGCATGAGCAGTAGTGAGTCCGAGTGCGCATGAGCAGTAGTGACCCCGAGTGCGCATGCACATTAGTGAGCCCGAGTGTGCATGAGTAGTAGTGACCCCGAGTGCACATGCACAGTAGTGAGCCCGTGTGCGCATGCGCAGAAGTGAGCTCGAATGCGCATGTGCAGGTCTGAGCCGGACTGCGCATGCGCAGTAGTGAGCCCGTGTGCGCATCAGCTGTAGTGACCCGAGTGCGCATGAGCAGTAGTGACCCCGAGTGCGCATGCACAGTAGTGAGCCCGTGTGCGCATGCGCAGAAGTGAGCTCGAATGCGCATGTGCAGGTCTGAGCCGGAGTGCGCATGCGCAGTAGTGAGCCCGAGCGCGCATCCGCAGTAGTGAGTCCGAGTGCGCATGCGCAGTAGTGACCCCGAATGCGCATGAGTAGTAGTGAGTTCGAGTGCGCATGAGCAGTAGTGACCCCGAGTGCGCATGAGCAGTAGTGACCCCGAGTGCGCATGCCCAGTAGTGTGCCCGAGTGCGCATGAGCAGTAGTGACCCCGAGTGCGCATGAGCAGTAGTGAGTCCGAGTGCGCATGAGCAGTAGTGACCCCGAGTGCGCATGAGCAGTAGTGACCCCGAGTGCGCATGAGCAGTAGTGACCCCGAGTGCGCATGCACAGTAGTGTGCCCGTGTGAGCATGCGCAGAAGTGAGCTCGAATGCGCATGTGCAGGTCTGAGCCGGAGTGCGCATGCGCAGTAGTGGGCCCGTGCGCGCATGCGCAGTAGTGAGCCCGGGTGCGCATGCGCAGTAGTGAGCCCGAGCGCGCATCCGCAGTAGCGAGTCCGAGTGCGCATGCGCAGTAGTGACCCCGAATGCGCATGAGCAGTAGTGAGCCCGAGTGCGCATGAGCAGTAGTGAGTCCGAGTGCGCATGAGCAGTAGTGACCCCGAGTGCGCATGAGCAGTAGTGAGTCCGAGTGCGCATGAGCAGTAGTGACCCCGAGTGCGCATGAGCAGTAGTGAGTCCGAATGCGCATGAGCAGTAGTGACCCCGAGTGCGCATGCACATAAGTGAGCCCGAGTGTGCATGAGTAGTAGTGACCCCGAGTGCGCATGCACAGTAGTGAGCCCGTGTGCGCATGCGCAGAAGTGAGCTCGAATGCGCATGTGCAGGTCTGAGCCGGAGTGCGCATGCGCAGTAGTGAGCCCGAGCGCGTATCCGCAGTAGTGAGTCCGAGTGCGCATGCGCAGTAGTGACCCCGAATGCGCATGAGTAGTAGTGAGTTCGAGTGCGCATGAGCAGTAGTGACCCCGAGTGCGCATGAGCAGTAGTGACCCCGAGTGCGCATGAGCAGTAGTGAGTCCGAGTGCGCATGAGCAGTAGTGACCCCGAGTGCGCATGAGCAGTAGTGAGTCCGAGTGCGCATGAGCAGTAGTGACCCCGAGTGCGCATGAGCAGTAGTGACCCCGAGTGCGCATGAGCAGTAGTGACCCCGAGTGCGCATGCACAGTAGTGTGCCCGTGTGAGCATGCGCAGAAGTGAGCTCGAATGCGCATGTGCAGGTCTGAGCCGGACTGCGCATGCGCAGTAGTGAGCCCGTTTGGGCATCAGCTGTAGTGACCCCAGTGCGCATGAGCAGTAGTGACCCCGAGTGCGCGTGCACAGTAGTGCGCCCCTGTGCGCATGAGCAGTAGTGAGCCCGATTGCGCATCCGCAGTAGTGAGTCCGTGTGCGCATGTGCAGGTCTGAGCCGGAGTGCGCATGCGCAGTAGTGGGCCCGTGCGCGCATGCGCAGTAGTGAGCCCGGGTGCGCATGCGCAGTAGTGAGCCCGAGCGCGCATTCGCAGTAGTGAGCCCGAGCGCGCATGCGCAGTAGTGAGTCCGATTGCGCATGTGCAGGTCTGAGCCGGAGTGCGCATGCGCAGTAGTGGGCCCGTGCGCGCATGCGCAGTAGTGAGCCCGGGTGCGCATGCGCAGTAGTGGGCCCGAGCGCGCATCCGCAGTAGTGAGTCCGAGTGCGCATGCGCAGTAAGACCCCGAATGCGCATGAGTAGTAGTGAGTTCGAGTGCGCATGAGCAGTAGTGACCCCGAGTGCGCATGAGCAGTAGTGAGTCCGAGTGCGCATGAGCAGTAGTGACCCCGAGTGCGCATGAGCAGTAGTGACCCCGAGTGCGCATGAGCAGTAGTGACCCCGAGTGCGCATGCACAGTAGTGTGCCCGTGTGAGCATGCGCAGAAGTGAGCTCGAATGCGCATGTGCAGGTCTGAGCCGGAGTGCGCATGCGCAGTAGTGGGACCGTGCGCGCATGCGCAGTAGTGAGCCCGGGTGCGCATGCGCAGTAGTGAGCCCGAGCGCGCATCCGCAGTAGCGAGTCCGAGTGCGCATGCGCAGTAGTGACCCCGAATGCGCATGAGCAGTAGTGAGTCCGAGTGCGCATGAGCAGTAGTGACCCCGAGTGCGCATGAGCAGTAGTGAGCCCGAGTGCGCATGAGCAGCAGTGAGTCCGAGTGCGCATGAGCAGTAGTGACCCCGAGTGCGCATGAGCAGTAGTGAGTCCGAGTGCGCATGAGCAGTAGTGACCCCGAGTGCGCATGAGCAGTAGTGAGTCCGAGTGCGCATGAGCAGTAGTGACCCCGAGTGCGCATGCACATAAGTGAGCCCGAGTGTGCATGAGTAGTAGTGACCCCGAGTGCGCATGCACAGTAGTGACCCCGAGTGCGCATGAGCAGTAGTGAGCCCGAGTGCGCATGAGCAGTAGTGACCCCGAGTGCGCATGAGCAGTAGTGAGTCCGAGTGCGCATGAGCAGTAGTGACCCCGAGTGCGCATGAGCAGTAGTGACCCCGAGTGCGCATGCCCAGTAGTGTGCCCGTGTGAGCATGCGCAGAAGTGAGCTCGAATGCGCATGTGCAGGTCTGAGCCGGAGTGCGCATGCGCAGTAGTGGGCCCGTGCGCGCATGCGCAGTAGTGAGCCCGGGTGCGCATGCGCAGTAGTGAGCCCGAGCGCGCATCCGCAGTGGTGAGTCCGAGTGCGCATGCGCAGTAGTGACCCCGAATGCGCATGAGTAGTAGTGAGTTCGAGTGCGCATGAGCAGTAGTGACCCCGAGTGCGCATGAGCAGTAGTGAGTCCGAGTGCGCGTGAGCACTAGTGACCCCGAGTGCGCATGAGCAGTAGTGACCCCGAGTGCGCATGCACAGTAGTGAGCCCGATTGCGCATCCGCAGTAGTGAGACCGTGTGCGCATGTGCATGTCTGAGCCGGAGTGCGCATGCGCAGTAGTGGGCCCGTGCGCGCATGCGCAGTAGTGAGCCCGGGTGCGCATGCGCAGTAGTGAGCCCGAGCGCGCATCCGCAGTAGTGAGCCCGATTGTGCATCCGCAGTAGTGAGTCCGTGTGCGCATGTGCAGGTCTGAGCCGGAGTGCGCATGCGCAGTAGTGGCCCGTGCGCACATGCGCAGTAATGAGCCCGTGTGCGCATCCGCAGTAGTGAGTCCGAGTGCGCATGAGCAGTAGTGACCCCGAGTGCGCATGAGTAGTAGTGAGTTCGAGTGCGCATGACCAGTAGTGACCCCGAGTGCGCATGAGCAGTAGTGAGTCCGAGTGCGCATGCGCAGTAGTGACCCCGAATGCGCATGAGTAGTAGTGAGTTCGAGTGCGCATGACCAGTAGTGACCCCGAGTGCGCATACGCAGTAGTGACTCCCAGTGCGCATGCGCAGTAGTGAGCCCGAGCGCGCATCCGCAGTAGTGAGTCCGAGTGCGCATGAGCAGTAGTGACCCCGAGTGCGCATGAGCAGTAGTGAGCCCGGGTGCGCATGCGCAGTAGTGTGCCCGAGCGCGCATCCGCAGTAGTGAGCCCGAGCGCGCATGCGCAGTAGTGAGTCCGATTGCGCATGAGCAGTAGTGAGCCGGTTTGCGATTACGCAGTAGTGACTCCGAGTGCGCATGAGCAGTAGTGAGTCCGAGTGCGCATGAGCAGTAGTGACCCCGAGTGCGCATGAGTAGTAGTGACCCCGAGTGCGCATGCACAGTAGTGAGTCCGAGTGCGCATGCGCAGTAGTGACCCCGAATGCGCATGGGCAGTAGTGAGTCCGAGTGCGCATGAGCAGTAGTGACCCCGAGTGCGCATGAGCAGTAGTGAGTCCGAGTGCGCATCAGCAGTAGTGAGTCCGAGTGCGCATGAGCAGTAGTGACCCCGAGTGCGCATGCACAGTAGTGAGCCCGTGTGCGCATGCGCAGAAGTGAGCTCGAATGCGCATGTGCAGGTCTGAGCCGGAGTGCGCATGCGCAGTAGTGGGCCCGTGCGCGCATGCGCAGTAGTGACCCCGAGTGCGCATGAGCAGTAGTGAGTCCGAGTGCGCATTAGCAGTAGTGACCCCGAGTGTGCATGAGCAGTAGTGAGTCCGAGTGCGCATGAGCAGTAGTGACCCCGAGTGCGCATGCACATTAGTGAGCCCGAGTGTGCATGAGTAGTAGTGACCCCGAGTGCACATGCACAGTAGCGAGCCCGTGTGCGCATGCGCAGAAGTGAGCTCGAATGCGCATGTGCAGGTCTGAGCCGGACTGCGCATGCGCAGTAGTGAGCCCGTGTGCGCATCAGCTGTAGTGACCCGAGTGCGCATGAGCAGTAGTGACCCCGAGTGCGCATGCACAGTAGTGAGCCCGTGTGCGCATGCGCAGAAGTGAGCTCGAATGCGCATGTGCAGGTCTGAGCCGGAGTGCGCATGCGCAGTAGTGAGCCCGAGCGCGCATCCGCAGTAGTGAGTCCGAGTGCGCATGCGCAGTAGTGACCCCGAATGCGCATGAGTAGTAGTGAGTTCGAGTGCGCATGAGCAGTAGTGACCCCGAGTGCGCATGAGCAGTAGTGACCCCGAGTGCGCATGCCCAGTAGTGTGCCCGAGTGCGCATGAGCAGTAGTGACCCCGAGTGCGCATGAGCAGTAGTGAGTCCGAGTGCGCATGAGCAGTAGTGACCCCGAGTGCGCATGAGCAGTAGTGACCCCGAGTGCGCATGAGCAGTAGTGACCCCGAGTGCGCATGCACAGTAGTGTGCCCGTGTGAGCATGCGCAGAAGTGAGCTCGAATGCGCATGTGCAGGTCTGAGCCGGAGTGCGCATGCGCAGTAGTGGGCCCGTGCGCGCATGCGCAGTAGTGAGCCCGGGTGCGCATGCGCAGTAGTGAGCCCGAGCGCGCATCCGCAGTAGCGAGTCCGAGTGCGCATGCGCAGTAGTGACCCGGAATGCGCATGAGCAGTAGTGAGCCCGAGTGCGCATGAGCAGTAGTGAGTCCGAGTGCGCATGAGCAGTAGTGACCCCGAGTGCGCATGAGCAGTAGTGAGTCCGAGTGCGCATGAGCAGTAGTGACCCCGAGTGCGCATGAGCAGTAGTGAGTCCGAATGCGCATGAGCAGTAGTGACCCCGAGTGCGCATGCACATAAGTGAGCCCGAGTGTGCATGAGTAGTAGTGACCCCGAGTGCGCATGCACAGTAGTGAGCCCGTGTGCGCATGCGCAGAAGTGAGCTCGAATGCGCATGTGCAGGTCTGAGCCGGACTGCGCATGCGCAGTAGTGAGCCCGTTTGGGCATCAGCTGTAGTGACCCGAGTGCGCATGAGCAGTAGTGACCCCGAGTGCGCGTGCACAGTAGTGCGCCCCTGTGCGCATGAGCAGTAGTGAGCCCGATTGCGCATCCGCAGTAGTGAGTCCGTGTGCGCATGTGCAGGTCTGAGCCGGAGTGCGCATGCGCAGTAGTGGGCCCGTGCGCGCATGCGCAGTAGTGAGCCCGGGTGCGCATGCGCAGTAGTGGGCCCGTGCGCGCATGCGCAGTAGTGAGCCCGGGTGCGCATGCGCAGTAGTGAGCCCGAGCGCGCATCCGCAGTAGCGAGTCCGAGTGCGCATGCGCAGTAGTGACCCCGAATGCGCATGCGCAGTAGTGAGCCCGAGCGCGCATCCGCAGTAGCGAGTCCGAGTGCGCATGCGCAGTAGTGACCCCGAATGCGCATGAGCAGTAGTGAGCCCGAGTGCGCATGAGCAGTAGTGAGTCCGAGTGCGCATGAGCAGTAGTGACCCCGAGTGCGCATGAGCAGTAGTGAGTCCGAGTGCGCATGAGCAGTAGTGACCCCGAGTGCGCATGAGCAGTAGTGAGTCCGAATGCGCATGAGCAGTAGTGACCCCGAGTGCGCATGCACATAAGTGAGCCCGAGTGTGCATGAGTAGTAGTGACCCCGAGTGCGCATGCACAGTAGTGAGCCCGTGTGCGCATGCGCAGAAGTGAGCTCGAATGCGCATGTGCAGGTCTGAGCCGGAGTGCGCATGCGCAGTAGTGAGCCCGAGCGCGTATCCGCAGTAGTGAGTCCGAGTGCGCATGCGCAGTAGTGACCCCGAATGCGCATGAGTAGTAGTGAGTTCGAGTGCGCATGAGCAGTAGTGACCCCGAGTGCGCATGAGCAGTAGTGACCCCGAGTGCGCATGAGCAGTAGCGAGTCCGAGTGCGCATGCGCAGTAGTGACCCCGAATGCGCATGAGCAGTAGTGAGTCCGAGTGCGCATGAGCAGTAGTGACCCCGAGTGCGCATGAGCAGTAGTGAGCCCGAGTGCGCATGAGCAGCAGTGAGTCCGAGTGCGCATGAGCAGTAGTGACCCCGAGTGCGCATGAGCAGTAGTGAGTCCGAGTGCGCATGAGCAGTAGTGACCCCGAGTGCGCATGAGCAGTAGTGAGTCCGAGTGCGCATGAGCAGTAGTGACCCCGAGTGCGCATGAGCAGTAGTGAGCCCGAGCGCGCATCCGCAGTAGCGAGTCCGAGTGCGCATGCGCAGTAGTGACCCCGAATGCGCATGAGCAGTAGTGAGTCCGAGTGCGCATGAGCAGTAGTGACCCCGAGTGCGCATGAGCAGTAGTGAGCCCGAGTGCGCATGAGCAGCAGTGAGTCCGAGTGCGCATGAGCAGTAGTGACCCCGAGTGCGCATGAGCAGTAGTGAGTCCGAGTGCGCATGAGCAGTAGTGACCCCGAGTGCGCATGAGCAGTAGTGAGTCCGAGTGCGCATGAGCAGTAGTGACCCCGAGTGCGCATGCACATAAGTGAGCCCGAGTGTGCATGAGTAGTAGTGACCCCGAGTGCGCATGCACAGTAGTGACCCCGAGTGCGCATGAGCAGTAGTGAGTCCGAGTGCGCATGCGCAGTAGTGACCCCGAATGCGCATGAGTAGTAGTGAGTTCGAGTGCGCATGACCAGTAGTGACCCCGAGTGCGCATACGCAGTAGTGACTCCCAGTGCGCATGCGCAGTAGTGAGCCCGAGCGCGCATCCGCAGTAGTGAGTCCGAGTGCGCATGAGCAGTAGTGACCCCGAGTGCGCATGAGCAGTAGTGAGCCCGGGTGCGCATGCGCAGTAGTGTGCCCGAGCGCGCATCCGCAGTAGTGAGCCCGAGCGCGCATGCGCAGTAGTGAGTCCGATTGCGCATGAGCAGTAGTGAGCCGGTTTGCGATTACGCAGTAGTGACTCCGAGTGCGCATGAGCAGTAGTGAGTCCGAGTGCGCATGAGCAGTAGTGACCCCGAGTGCGCATGAGTAGTAGTGACCCCGAGTGCGCATGCACAGTAGTGAGTCCGAGTGCGCATGCGCAGTAGTGACCCCGAATGCGCATGGGCAGTAGTGAGTCCGAGTGCGCATGAGCAGTAGTGACCCCGAGTGCGCATGAGCAGTAGTGAGTCCGAGTGCGCATCAGCAGTAGTGAGTCCGAGTGCGCATGAGCAGTAGTGACCCCGAGTGCGCATGCACAGTAGTGAGCCCGTGTGCGCATGCGCAGAAGTGAGCTCGAATGCGCATGTGCAGGTCTGAGCCGGACTGCGCATGCGCAGTAGTGAGCCCGTGTGCGCATCAGCTGTAGTGACCCGAGTGCGCATGAGCAGTAGTGACCCCGAGTGCGCATGCACAGTAGTGAGCCCGTGTGCGCATGCGCAGAAGTGAGCTCGAATGCGCATGTGCAGGTCTGAGCCGGAGTGCGCATGCGCAGTAGTGAGCCCGAGCGCGCATCCGCAGTAGTGAGTCCGAGTGCGCATGCGCAGTAGTGACCCCGAATGCGCATGAGTAGTAGTGAGTTCGAGTGCGCATGAGCAGTAGTGACCCCGAGTGCGCATGAGCAGTAGTGACCCCGAGTGCGCATGCCCAGTAGTGTGCCCGAGTGCGCATGAGCAGTAGTGACCCCGAGTGCGCATGAGCAGTAGTGAGTCCGAGTGCGCATGAGCAGTAGTGACCCCGAGTGCGCATGAGCAGTAGTGACCCCGAGTGCGCATGAGCAGTAGTGACCCCGAGTGCGCATGCACAGTAGTGTGCCCGTGTGAGCATGCGCAGAAGTGAGCTCGAATGCGCATGTGCAGGTCTGAGCCGGAGTGCGCATGCGCAGTAGTGGGCCCGTGCGCGCATGCGCAGTAGTGAGCCCGGGTGCGCATGCGCAGTAGTGAGCCCGAGCGCGCATCCGCAGTAGCGAGTCCGAGTGCGCATGCGCAGTAGTGACCCCGAATGCGCATGAGCAGTAGTGAGCCCGAGTGCGCATGAGCAGTAGTGAGTCCGAGTGCGCATGAGCAGTAGTGACCCCGAGTGCGCATGAGCAGTAGTGAGTCCGAGTGCGCATGAGCAGTAGTGACCCCGAGTGCGCATGAGCAGTAGTGAGTCCGAATGCGCATGAGCAGTAGTGACCCCGAGTGCGCATGCACATAAGTGAGCCCGAGTGTGCATGAGTAGTAGTGACCCCGAGTGCGCATGCACAGTAGTGAGCCCGTGTGCGCATGCGCAGAAGTGAGCTCGAATGCGCATGTGCAGGTCTGAGCCGGAGTGCGCATGCGCAGTAGTGAGCCCGAGCGCGTATCCGCAGTAGTGAGTCCGAGTGCGCATGCGCAGTAGTGACCCCGAATGCGCATGAGTAGTAGTGAGTTCGAGTGCGCATGAGCAGTAGTGACCCCGAGTGCGCATGAGCAGTAGTGACCCCGAGTGCGCATGAGCAGTAGTGAGTCCGAGTGCGCATGAGCAGTAGTGACCCCGAGTGCGCATGAGCAGTAGTGAGTCCGAGTGCGCATGAGCAGTAGTGACCCCGAGTGCGCATGAGCAGTAGTGACCCCGAGTGCGCATGAGCAGTAGTGACCCCGAGTGCGCATGCACAGTAGTGTGCCCGTGTGAGCATGCGCAGAAGTGAGCTCGAATGCGCATGTGCAGGTCTGAGCCGGACTGCGCATGCGCAGTAGTGAGCCCGTTTGGGCATCAGCTGTAGTGACCCCAGTGCGCATGAGCAGTAGTGACCCCGAGTGCGCGTGCACAGTAGTGCGCCCCTGTGCGCATGAGCAGTAGTGAGCCCGATTGCGCATCCGCAGTAGTGAGTCCGTGTGCGCATGTGCAGGTCTGAGCCGGAGTGCGCATGCGCAGTAGTGGGCCCGTGCGCGCATGCGCAGTAGTGAGCCCGGGTGCGCATGCGCAGTAGTGAGCCCGAGCGCGCATTCGCAGTAGTGAGCCCGAGCGCGCATGCGCAGTAGTGAGTCCGATTGCGCATGTGCAGGTCTGAGCCGGAGTGCGCATGCGCAGTAGTGGGCCCGTGCGCGCATGCGCAGTAGTGAGCCCGGGTGCGCATGCGCAGTAGTGGGCCCGAGCGCGCATCCGCAGTAGTGAGTCCGAGTGCGCATGCGCAGTAAGACCCCGAATGCGCATGAGTAGTAGTGAGTTCGAGTGCGCATGAGCAGTAGTGACCCCGAGTGCGCATGAGCAGTAGTGAGTCCGAGTGCGCATGAGCAGTAGTGACCCCGAGTGCGCATGAGCAGTAGTGACCCCGAGTGCGCATGAGCAGTAGTGACCCCGAGTGCGCATGCACAGTAGTGTGCCCGTGTGAGCATGCGCAGAAGTGAGCTCGAATGCGCATGTGCAGGTCTGAGCCGGAGTGCGCATGCGCAGTAGTGGGACCGTGCGCGCATGCGCAGTAGTGAGCCCGGGTGCGCATGCGCAGTAGTGAGCCCGAGCGCGCATCCGCAGTAGCGAGTCCGAGTGCGCATGCGCAGTAGTGACCCCGAATGCGCATGAGCAGTAGTGAGTCCGAGTGCGCATGAGCAGTAGTGACCCCGAGTGCGCATGAGCAGTAGTGAGCCCGAGTGCGCATGAGCAGCAGTGAGTCCGAGTGCGCATGAGCAGTAGTGACCCCGAGTGCGCATGAGCAGTAGTGAGTCCGAGTGCGCATGAGCAGTAGTGACCCCGAGTGCGCATGAGCAGTAGTGAGTCCGAGTGCGCATGAGCAGTAGTGACCCCGAGTGCGCATGCACATAAGTGAGCCCGAGTGTGCATGAGTAGTAGTGACCCCGAGTGCGCATGCACAGTAGTGACCCCGAGTGCGCATGAGCAGTAGTGAGCCCGAGTGCGCATGAGCAGTAGTGACCCCGAGTGCGCATGAGCAGTAGTGAGTCCGAGTGCGCATGAGCAGTAGTGACCCCGAGTGCGCATGAGCAGTAGTGACCCCGAGTGCGCATGCCCAGTAGTGTGCCCGTGTGAGCATGCGCAGAAGTGAGCTCGAATGCGCATGTGCAGGTCTGAGCCGGAGTGCGCATGCGCAGTAGTGGGCCCGTGCGCGCATGCGCAGTAGTGAGCCCGGGTGCGCATGCGCAGTAGTGAGCCCGAGCGCGCATCCGCAGTGGTGAGTCCGAGTGCGCATGCGCAGTAGTGACCCCGAATGCGCATGAGTAGTAGTGAGTTCGAGTGCGCATGAGCAGTAGTGACCCCGAGTGCGCATGAGCAGTAGTGAGTCCGAGTGCGCGTGAGCACTAGTGACCCCGAGTGCGCATGAGCAGTAGTGACCCCGAGTGCGCATGCACAGTAGTGAGCCCGATTGCGCATCCGCAGTAGTGAGACCGTGTGCGCATGTGCATGTCTGAGCCGGAGTGCGCATGCGCAGTAGTGGGCCCGTGCGCGCATGCGCAGTAGTGAGCCCGGGTGCGCATGCGCAGTAGTGAGCCCGAGCGCGCATCCGCAGTAGTGAGCCCGATTGCGCATCCGCAGTAGTGAGTCCGTGTGCGCATGTGCAGGTCTGAGCCGGAGTGCGCATGCGCAGTAGTGGCCCGTGCGCACATGCGCAGTAATGAGCCCGTGTGCGCATCCGCAGTAGTGAGTCCGAGTGCGCATGAGCAGTAGTGACCCCGAGTGCGCATGAGTAGTAGTGAGTTCGAGTGCGCATGACCAGTAGTGACCCCGAGTGCGCATGAGCAGTAGTGAGTCCGAGTGCGCATGCGCAGTAGTGACCCCGAATGCGCATGAGTAGTAGTGAGTTCGAGTGCGCATGACCAGTAGTGACCCCGAGTGCGCATACGCAGTAGTGACTCCCAGTGCGCATGCGCAGTAGTGAGCCCGAGCGCGCATCCGCAGTAGTGAGTCCGAGTGCGCATGAGCAGTAGTGACCCCGAGTGCGCATGAGCAGTAGTGAGCCCGGGTGCGCATGCGCAGTAGTGTGCCCGAGCGCGCATCCGCAGTAGTGAGCCCGAGCGCGCATGCGCAGTAGTGAGTCCGATTGCGCATGAGCAGTAGTGAGCCGGTTTGCGATTACGCAGTAGTGACTCCGAGTGCGCATGAGCAGTAGTGAGTCCGAGTGCGCATGAGCAGTAGTGACCCCGAGTGCGCATGAGTAGTAGTGACCCCGAGTGCGCATGCACAGTAGTGAGTCCGAGTGCGCATGCGCAGTAGTGACCCCGAATGCGCATGGGCAGTAGTGAGTCCGAGTGCGCATGAGCAGTAGTGACCCCGAGTGCGCATGAGCAGTAGTGAGTCCGAGTGCGCATCAGCAGTAGTGAGTCCGAGTGCGCATGAGCAGTAGTGACCCCGAGTGCGCATGCACAGTAGTGAGCCCGTGTGCGCATGCGCAGAAGTGAGCTCGAATGCGCATGTGCAGGTCTGAGCCGGAGTGCGCATGCGCAGTAGTGGGCCCGTGCGCGCATGCGCAGTAGTGACCCCGAGTGCGCATGAGCAGTAGTGAGTCCGAGTGCGCATTAGCAGTAGTGACCCCGAGTGTGCATGAGCAGTAGTGAGTCCGAGTGCGCATGAGCAGTAGTGACCCCGAGTGCGCATGCACATTAGTGAGCCCGAGTGTGCATGAGTAGTAGTGACCCCGAGTGCACATGCACAGTAGCGAGCCCGTGTGCGCATGCGCAGAAGTGAGCTCGAATGCGCATGTGCAGGTCTGAGCCGGACTGCGCATGCGCAGTAGTGAGCCCGTGTGCGCATCAGCTGTAGTGACCCGAGTGCGCATGAGCAGTAGTGACCCCGAGTGCGCATGCACAGTAGTGAGCCCGTGTGCGCATGCGCAGAAGTGAGCTCGAATGCGCATGTGCAGGTCTGAGCCGGAGTGCGCATGCGCAGTAGTGAGCCCGAGCGCGCATCCGCAGTAGTGAGTCCGAGTGCGCATGCGCAGTAGTGACCCCGAATGCGCATTAGTAGTAGTGAGTTCGAGTGCGCATGAGCAGTAGTGACCCCGAGTGCGCATGAGCAGTAGTGACCCCGAGTGCGCATGCCCAGTAGTGTGCCCGAGTGCGCATGAGCAGTAGTGACCCCGAGTGCGCATGAGCAGTAGTGAGTCCGAGTGCGCATGAGCAGTAGTGACCCCGAGTGCGCATGAGCAGTAGTGACCCCGAGTGCGCATGAGCAGTAGTGACCCCGAGTGCGCATGCACAGTAGTGTGCCCGTGTGAGCATGCGCAGAAGTGAGCTCGAATGCGCATGTGCAGGTCTGAGCCGGAGTGCGCATGCGCAGTAGTGGGCCCGTGCGCGCATGCGCAGTAGTGAGCCCGGGTGCGCATGCGCAGTAGTGAGCCCGAGCGCGCATCCGCAGTAGCGAGTCCGAGTGCGCATGCGCAGTAGTGACCCCGAATGCGCATGAGCAGTAGTGAGCCCGAGTGCGCATGAGCAGTAGTGAGTCCGAGTGCGCATGAGCAGTAGTGACCCCGAGTGCGCATGAGCTGTAGTGAGTCCGAGTGCGCATGAGCAGTAGTGACCCCGAGTGCGCATGAGCAGTAGTGAGTCCGAATGCGCATGAGCAGTAGTGACCCCGAGTGCGCATGCACATAAGTGAGCCCGAGTGTGCATGAGTAGTAGTGACCCCGAGTGCGCATGCACAGTAGTGAGCCCGTGTGCGCATGCGCAGAAGTGAGCTCGAATGCGCATGTGCAGGTCTGAGCCGGACTGCGCATGCGCAGTAGTGAGCCCGTTTGGGCATCAGCTGTAGTGACCCGAGTGCGCATGAGCAGTAGTGACCCCGAGTGCGCGTGCACAGTAGTGCGCCCCTGTGCGCATGAGCAGTAGTGAGCCCGATTGCGCATCCGCAGTAGTGAGTCCGTGTGCGCATGTGCAGGTCTGAGCCGGAGTGCGCATGCGCAGTAGTGGGCCCGTGCGCGCATGCGCAGTAGTGAGCCCGGGTGCGCATGCGCAGTAGTGAGCCCGAGCGCGCATTCGCAGTAGTGAGCCCGAGCGCGCATGCGCAGTAGTGAGTCCGATTGCGCATGTGCAGGTCTGAGCCGGAGTGCGCATGCGCAGTAGTGGGCCCGTGCGCGCATGCGCAGTAGTGAGCCCGGGTGCGCATGCGCAGTAGTGGGCCCGAGCGCGCATCCGCAGTAGTGAGTCCGAGTGCGCATGCGCAGTAGTGACCCCGAATGCGCATGAGTAGTAGTGAGTTCGAGTGCGCATGAGCAGTAGTGACCCCGAGTGCGCATGAGCAGTAGTGAGTCCGAGTGCGCATGAGCAGTAGTGACCCCGAGTGCGCATGAGCAGTAGTGACCCCGAGTGCGCATGAGCAGTAGTGACCCCGAGTGCGCATGCACAGTAGTGTGCCCGTGTGAGCATGCGCAGAAGTGAGCTCGAATGCGCATGTGCAGGTCTGAGCCGGAATGCGCATGCGCAGTAGAGGGCCCGTGCGCGCATGCGCAGTAGTGAGCCCGGGTGCGCATGCGCAGTAGTGAGCCCGAGCGCGCATCCGCAGTAGCGAGTCCGAGTGCGCATGCGCAGTAGTGACCCCGAATGCGCATGAGCAGTAGTGAGTCCGAGTGCGCATGAGCAGTAGTGACCCCGAGTGCGCATGAGCAGTAGTGAGCCCGAGTGCGCATGAGCAGTAGTGAGTCCGAGTGCGCATGAGCAGTAGTGACCCCGAGTGCGCATGAGCAGTAGTGAGTCCGAGTGCGCATGAGCAGTAGTGACCCCGAGTGCGCATGAGCAGTAGTGAGTCCGAGTGCGCATGAGCAGTAGTGACCCCGAGTGCGCATGCACATAAGTGAGCCCGAGTGTGCATGAGTAGTAGTGACCCCGAGTGCGCATGCACAGTAGTGAGCCCGTGTGCGCATGCGCAGAAGTGAGCTCGAATGCGCATGTGCAGGTCTGAGCCGGAGTGCGCATGCGCAGTAGTGAGCCCGAGCGCGTATCCGCAGTAGTGAGTCCGAGTGCGCATGCGCAGTAGTGACCCCGAATGCGCATGAGTAGTAGTGAGTTCGAGTGCGCATGAGCAGTAGTGACCCCGAGTGCGCATGAGCAGTAGTGACCCCGAGTGCGCATGAGCAGTAGTGAGTCCGAGTGCGCATGAGCAGTAGTGACCCCGAGTGCGCATGAGCAGTAGTGAGTCCGAGTGCGCATGAGCAGTAGTGACCCCGAGTGCGCATGAGCAGTAGTGACCCCGAGTGCGCATGAGCAGTAGTGACCCCGAGTGCGCATGCACAGTAGTGTGCCCGTGTGAGCATGCGCAGAAGTGAGCTCGAATGCGCATGTGCAGGTCTGAGCCGGACTGCGCATGCGCAGTAGTGAGCCCGTTTGGGCATCAGCTGTAGTGACCCGAGTGCGCATGAGCAGTAGTGACCCCGAGTGCGCGTGCACAGTAGTGCGCCCCTGTGCGCATGAGCAGTAGTGAGCCCGATTGCGCATCCGCAGTAGTGAGTCCGTGTGCGCATGTGCAGGTCTGAGCCGGAGTGCGCATGCGCAGTAGTGGGCCCGTGCGCGCATGCGCAGTAGTGAGCCCGGGTGCGCATGCGCAGTAGTGAGCCCGAGCGCGCATTCGCAGTAGTGAGCCCGAGCGCGCATGCGCAGTAGTGAGTCCGATTGCGCATGTGCAGGTCTGAGCCGGAGTGCGCATGCGCAGTAGTGGGCCCGTGCGCGCATGCGCAGTAGTGAGCCCGGGTGCGCATGCGCAGTAGTGGGCCCGAGCGCGCATCCGCAGTAGTGAGTCCGAGTGCGCATGCGCAGTAGTGACCCCGAATGCGCATGAGTAGTAGTGAGTTCGAGTGCGCATGAGCAGTAGTGACCCCGAGTGCGCATGAGCAGTAGTGAGTCCGAGTGCGCATGAGCACTAGTGACCCCGAGTGCGCATGAGCAGTAGTGACCCCGAGTGCGCATGAGCAGTAGTGACCCCGAGTGCGCATGCACAGTAGTGTGCCCGTGTGAGCATGCGCAGAAGTGAGCTCGAATGCGCATGTGCAGGTCTGAGCCGGAGTGCGCATGCGCAGTAGTGGGACCGTGCGCGCATGCGCAGTAGTGAGCCCGGGTGCGCATGCGCAGTAGTGAGCCCGAGCGCGCATCCGCAGTAGCGAGTCCGAGTGCGCATGCGCAGTAGTGACCCCGAATGCGCATGAGCAGTAGTGAGTCCGAGTGCGCATGAGCAGTAGTGACCCCGAGTGCGCATGAGCAGTAGTGAGCCCGAGTGCGCATGAGCAGTAGTGAGTCCGAGTGCGCATGAGCAGTAGTGACCCCGAGTGCGCATGAGCAGTAGTGAGTCCGAGTGCGCATGAGCAGTAGTGACCCCGAGTGCGCATGAGCAGTAGTGAGTCCGAGTGCGCATGAGCAGTAGTGACCCCGAGTGCGCATGCACATAAGTGAGCCCGAGTGTGCATGAGTAGTAGTGACCCCGAGTGCGCATGCACAGTAGTGAGCCCGTGTGCGCATGCGCAGAAGTGAGCTCGAATGCGCATGTGCAGGTCTGAGCCGGACTGCGCATGCGCAGTAGTGAGCCCGTTTGCGCATCAGTTGTAGTGACCCGAGTGCGCATGAGCAGTAGTGATCCCGAGTGCGCGTGCACAGTCGTGCGCCCCTGTGCGCATGAGCAGTAGTGAGCCCGATTGCGCATCCGCAGTAGTGAGTCCGTGTGCGCATGTGCAGGTCTGAGCCGGAGTGCGCATGCGCAGTAGTGGGCCCGTGCGCGCATGCGCAGTAGTGAGCGCGGGTGCGCATGCGCAGTAGTGAGCCCGAGCGCGCATCCGCAGTAGTGAGCCCGAGCGCGCATGCGCAGTAGTGAGTCCGATTGCGCATGTGCAGGTCTGAGCCGGAGTGCAAATGCGCAGTAGTGTGCCCGTGCGCGCATGCGCAGTAGCGAGGCCGTGTGCGCATGCGCAGTAGTGAGCCCGAGCGCTCATCCGCAGTAGTGAGTCCGATTGCGCATGCGCAGTAGTGACCCCGAATGCGCATGAGCAGTAGTGACCCCGAGTGCGCATGCACAGTAGTGTGCCCGTGTGAGCATGCGCAGTAGTGAGTCCGTGTGCGCATGTGCAGGTCTGAGCCGGAGTGCGCATGCGCAGTAGTGGGCACGTGCGCGCATGCGCAGTAGTGAGCCCGGGTGCGCATGCGCAGTAGTGGGCCCGAGCGCGCATCCGCAGTAGTGAGTCCGAGTGCGCATGCGCAGTAGTGACCCCGAATGCGCATGAGTAGTAGTGAGTTCGAGTGCGCATGAGCAGTATGACCCCGAGTGCGCATGAGCAGTAGTGAGTCCGAGTGCGCATGAGCAGTAGTGACCCCGAGTGTGCATGCACAGTAGTGTGCCCGTGTGAGCATGCGCAGAAGTGAGCTCGAATGCGCATGCGCAGTAGTGAGCCCGGGTGCGCATGCGCAGTAGTGAGCCCGAGCGCGCATCCGCAGTAGTGAGCCCGATTGCGCATCCGCAGTAGTGAGTCCGTGTGCGCATGTGCAGGTCTGAGCCGGAGTGCGCATGCGCGGTAGTGGGCCCGTGCGCACATGCGCAATAGTGAGCCCGTGTGCGCATGCGCAGTAGTGAGCCCGAGCGCGCATCCGCAGTAGTGACCCCGAGTGCGCATGAGTAGTAGTGAGTCCGAGTGCGCATGCACAGTAGTGAGCCCGTGTGCGCATGCACAGTAGTGAGCCCGTGTGCGCATGCGCAGAAGTGAGCTCGAATGCGCATGTGCAGGTCTGAGCCGGAATGCGCATGAGCAGTAGTGACCCCGAGTGCGCATGAGCAGTAGTGACCCCGAGTGCGCATGCACAGTAGTGAGTCCGAGTGCGCATGAGCAGTAGTGACCCCGAGTGCGCATGAGCTGTAGTGACCCCGAGTGCGCATGAGCAGTAGTGAGTCCGAGTGCGCATGCACAGTAGTGAGCCCGTGTGCGCATGCACAGTAGTGAGCCCGTGTGCGCATGCGCAGAAGTGAGCTCGAATGCGCATGTGCAGGTCTGAGCCGGAGTGCGCATGCGCAGTAGTGGGCCCGTGCGCGCATGCGCAGTAGTGAGCCCGTGTGCACATGCGCAGTAGTGAGCCCGAGCGCGCATCCGCAGGAGTGAGTCCGAGTGCGCATGCGCAGTAGTGACCCCGAATGCGCATGAGCAGTAATGAGTCCGAGTGCGCATGCACAGTACTGAGCCCGATTGCGCATCCGCAGTAGTGAGTCCGAGCGCGCATGCACAGTAGTGACCCCGAATGTGCATGAGCAGTTTTGAGTCCGAGTGCGCATGAGCAGTAGTGACCCCGAGTGCGCATGAGCAGCAGTGAGTCCGAGTGCGCATCAGCAGTAGTGACCCCGAGTGCGCATGCACAGTAGTGAGCCCGTGTGCGCATGCGCAGAAGTGAGCTCGAATGCGCATGTGCAGGTCTGAGCCGGACTGCGCATGCGCAGTAGTGAGCCCGATTGCGCATCCGCAGTAGTGAGTCCGAGTGCGCATGCGCAGTAGTGACCCCGAATGCGCATGAGCAGTAGTGAGTCCGAGTGCGCATGAGCAGTAGTGACCCCGAGTGTGCATGAGCAGTAGTGAGCCCGGGTGCGCATGCGCAGTAGTGAGCCCGAGCGCGCATCCGCAGTAGTGTGCCCGAGCGCGCATGCGCAGTAGTGAGTCCGATTGCGCATGAGCAGTAGTGAGCCGGATTGCGCATACGCAGTAGTGACTCCGAGTGCGCATGAGCAGTAGTGAGTCCGAGTGCGCGTGAGCAGTAGTGACCCCGAGTGCGCATGAGTAGTAGCGACCCCGAGTGCGCATGCACAGTAGTGAGCCCGTGTGCGCATGCGCAGAAGTGAGCTCGAATGCACATGTGCAGGTCTGAGCCGGAGTGTGCATGCGCAGTAGTGGGCCCGTGCGCGCATGCGCAGTAGTGAGCCCGTGTGCGCATGCGCAGTAGCGAGCACGAGCGCGCATCCGCAGTAGTGAGTCCGAGTGCGCATGCGCAGTAGTGACCCCGAATGCGCATGAGCAGTAGTGAGTGCGAGTGCGCATGAGCAGTAGTGACCCCGAGTGCGCATGAGCAGTAGTGAGTCCGAGTGCGCATCAGCAGTAGTGACCCCGAGTGCGCATGAGCAGTAGTGACCCCGAGTGCGCATGCACAGTAGTGAGCCCGTGTGCGCATGCGCAGAAGTGAGCTCGAATGCGCATGTGCAGGTCTGAGCCGGAGTGCGCATGCGCAGTAGTGGGGCCGTGCGCGCATGCGCAGTAGTGAGCCCGTGTGCGCATGCGCAGTAGTGAGCCCGAGCGCGCATCCGCAGTAGTGAGTCCGAGTGCGCATGCGCAGTAGTGACCCCGAATGCGCATGCAGAGTAGTGAGCCCGAGTGCGCGTGAGCAGTAGTGAGTCCGAGTGCGCATGAGCAGTAGTGACCCCGAGTGCGCATGAGCAGTAGTGAGCCCGTGTGCGCATGCGCAGAAGTGAGCTCGAATGCGCATGTGCAGGTCTGAGCCGGACTGCGCATGCGCAGTAGTGAGCCCGTTGGCGCATCAGCTGTAGTGACCCGAGTGCGCATGAGCAGTAGTGACCCCGAGTGCGCGTGCACAGTAGTGCGCCCCTGTGCGCATGAGCAGTAGTGAGCCCGATTGCGCATCCGCAGTAGTGAGTCCGTGTGCGCATGTGCAGGTCTGAGCCGGAGTGCGCATGCGCAGTAGTGGGCCCGTGCGCGCATGCTCAGTAGTGAGCCCGGGTGCGCATGCGCAGTAGTGAGCCGAGCGCGCATCCGCAGTAGTGAGCCCGAGCGCGCATGCGCAGTAGTGAGTCCGATTGCGCATGTGCAGGTCTGAGCCGGAGTGCGCATGCGCAGTAGTGGGCCCGTGCGCGCATGCGCAGTAGCGAGCCCGTGTGCGCATGCGCAGTAGTGAGCCCGAGCGCGCATCCGCAGTAGTGAGTCCGATTGCGCTTGCGCAGTAGTGACCCCGAATGCGCATGAGCAGTAGTGACCCCGAGTGCGCATGCACAGTAGTGTGCCCGTGTGAGCATGCGCAGAAGTGAGCTCGAATGCGCATGTGCAGGTCTGAGCCGGAGTGCGCATGCGCAGTAGTGGGCCCGTGCGCGCATGCGCAGTAGTGAGCCCGGGTGCGCATGCGCAGTAGTGAGCCCGAGCGCGCATCCGCAGTAGTGAGTCCGAGTGCGCATGCGCAGTAGTGACCCCGAATGCGCATGAGCAGTAGTGAGTCCGAGTGCGCATGAGCAGTAGTGACCTCGAGTGCGCATGAGCAGTAGTGAGTCCGAGTGCGCATGAGCAGTAGTGACCCCGAGTGCGCATGCACATTAGTGAGCCCGAGTGTGCATGAGTAGTAGTGTCCCCGAGTGCGCATGCACAGTAGTGAGCCCGATTGCGCATCCGCAGTAGTGAGTCCGAGCGCGCATGCACAGTAGTGACCCCGAATGTGCATGAGCAGTTTTGAGTCCGAGTGCGCATGAGCAGTAGTGACCCCGAGTGCGCATGAGCAGTAGTGAGTCCGAGTGCGCATGAGCAGTAGTGACCCCGAGTGCGCATGAGTAGTAGCGACCCCGAGTGCGCATGCACAGTAGTGAGCCCGTGTGCGCATGCGCAGAAGTGAGCTCGAATGCACATGTGCAGGTCTGAGCCGGAGTGTGCATGCGCAGTAGTGGGCCCGTGCGCGCATGCGCAGTAGTGAGCCCGTGTGCGCATGCGCAGTAGCGAGCACGAGCACGCATCCGCAGTAGTGAGTCCGAGTGCGCATGCGCAGTAGTGACCCCGAATGCGCATGAGCAGTAGTGAGTGCGAGTGCGCATGAGCAGTAGTGACCCCGAGTGCGCATGAGCAGTAGTGAGTCCGAGTGCGCATCAGCAGTACTGACCCCGAGTGCGCATGAGCAGTAGTGACCCCGAGTGCGCATGCACAGTAGTGAGCCCGTGTGCGCATGCGCAGAAGTGAGCTCGAATGCGCATGTGCAGGTCTGAGCCGGAGTGCGCATGCGCAGTAGTGGGGCCGTGCGCGCATGCGCAGTAGTGAGCCCGTGTGCGCATGCGCAGTAGTGAGCCCGAGCGCGCATCCGCAGTAGTGAGTCCGAGTGCGCATGCGCAGTAGTGACCCCGAATGCGCATGCAGAGTAGTGAGCCCGAGTGCGCGTGAGCAGTAGTGAGTCCGAGTGCGCATGAGCAGTAGTGACCCCGAGTGCGCATGAGCAGTAGTGAGCCCGTGTGCGCATGCGCAGAAGTGAGCTCGAATGCGCATGTGCAGGTCTGAGCCGGACTGCGCATGCGCAGTAGTGAGCCCGTTTGCGCATCAGCTGTAGTGACCCGAGTGCGCATGAGCAGTAGTGACCCCGAGTGCGCGTGCACAGTAGTGCGCCCCTGTGCGCATGAGCAGTAGTGAGCCCGATTGCGCATCCGCAGTAGTGAGTCCGTGTGCGCATGTGCATGTCTGAGCCGGAGTGCGCATGCGCAGTAGTGGGCCCGTGCGCGCATGCGCAGTAGTGAGCCGGAGTGCGCATGCGCAGTAGTGGGCCCGTGCGCGCATGCGCAGTAGTGAGCCCGGGTGCGCATGCGCAGTAGTGAGCCCGAGCGCGCATCCGCAGTAGTGAGCCCGAGCGCGCATGCGCAGTAGTGAGTCCGATTGCGCATGTGCAGGTCTGAGCCGGAGTGCGCATGCGCAGAAGTGGGCCCGTGCGCGCATGCGCAGTAGCGAGCCCGTGTGCGCATGCGCAGTAGTGAGCCCGAGCGCGCATCCGCAGTAGTGAGTCCGATTGCGCTTGCGCAGTAGTGACCCCGAATGCGCATGAGCAGTAGTGACCCCGAGTGCGCATGCACATTAGTGAGCCCGAGTGTGCATGAGTAGTAGTGTCCCCGAGTGCGCATGCACAGTAGTGAGCCCGTGTGCGCATGCACAGTAGTCAGCCCGATTGCGCATCCGCAGTAGTGAGTCCGTGTGCGCATGTGCATGTCTGAGCCGGAGTGCGCATGCGCAGTAGTGGGCCCGTGCGCGCATGCGCAGTAGTGAGCCCGGGTGCGCATGCGCAGTAGTGAGCCCGAGCTCGCATCCGCAGTAGTGAGCCCGATTGCGCATCCGCAGTAGTGAGTC
The DNA here is from genome assembly GCA_963576845.1 of Megachile leachella. Classification (NCBI taxonomy): domain Eukaryota; kingdom Metazoa; phylum Arthropoda; class Insecta; order Hymenoptera; family Megachilidae; genus Megachile; species Megachile leachella. Next base: position 5,982,722 of record OY756247.1, read on the forward strand.
CGTGTGCGCATGTGCAGGTCTGAGCCGGAGTGCGCATGCGCAGTAGTGGGCCCGTGCGCGCATGCGCAGTAGTGAGCCCGTGTTCGCATGCGCAGTAGTGAGCCCGAGCGCGCATCCGCAATAGTGAGTCCGAGTGCGCATGCGCAGTAGTGACCCCGAATGCGCATGAGCAGTAGTGAGTCCGAGTGCGCATGAGCAGTAGTGACCCCGAGTGCGTAGGAGCAGTAGTGAGTCCGAGTGCGCATGCGCAGAAGTGAGCTCGAATGCGCATGTGCAGATCTGAGCCGGACTGCGCATGCGCAGTAGTGAGCCCGATTGCGCATCCGCAGTAGTGAGTCCGTGTGCGCATGTGCATGTCTGAGCCGGAGTGCGCATGAGCAGTAGTGACCCCGAGTGCGCATGCACAGTAGTGTGCCCGTGTGAGCATGCGCAGAAGTGAGCTCGAATGCGCATGTGCAGGTCTGAGCCGGAGTGCGCATGCGCAGTAGTGGGACCGTGCGCGCATGCGCAGTAGTGAGCCCGGGTGCGCATGCGCAGTAGTGAGCCCGAGCGCGCATCCGCAGTAGCGAGTCCGAGTGCGCATGCGCAGTAGTGACCCCGAATGCGCATGAGCAGTAGTGAGTCCGAGTGCGCATGAGCAGTAGTGACCCCGAGTGCGCATGAGCAGTAGTGAGCCCGAGTGCGCATGAGCAGTAGTGAGTCCGAGTGCGCATGAGCAGTAGTGAGCCCGAGTGCGCATGAGCAGTAGTGAGTCCGAGTGCGCATGAGCAGTAGTGACCCCGAGTGCGCATGAGCAGTAGTGAGTCCGAGTGCGCATGAGCAGTAGTGACCCCGAGTGCGCATGCACATAAGTGAGCCCGAGTGTGCATGAGTAGTAGTGACCCCGAGTGCGCATGCACAGTAGTGAGCCCGTGTGCGCATGCGCAGAAGTGAGCTCGAATGCGCATGTGCAGGTCTGAGCCGGACTGCGCATGCGCAGTAGTGAGCCCGTTTGCGCATCAGCTGTAGTGACCCGAGTGCGCATGAGCAGTAGTGATCCCGAGTGCGCGTGCACAGTCGTGCGCCCCTGTGCGCATGAGCAGTAGTGAGCCCGATTGCGCATCCGCAGTAGTGAGTCCGTGTGCGCATGTGCAGGTCTGAGCCGGAGTGCGCATGCGCAGTAGTGGGCCCGTGCGCGCATGCGCAGTAGTGAGCCCGGGTGCGCATGCGCAGTAGTGAGCCCGAGCGCGCATCCGCAGTAGTGAGCCCGAGCGCGCATGCGCAGTAGTGAGTCCGATTGCGCATGTGCAGGTCTGAGCCGGAGAGCAAATGCGCAGTAGTGTGCCCGTGCGCGCATGCGCAGTAGCGAGTCCGTGTGCGCATGCGCAGTAGTGAGCCCGAGCGCTCATCCGCAGTAGTGAGTCCGATTGCGCATGCGCAGTAGTGACCCCGAATGCGCATGAGCAGTAGTGACCCCGAGTGCGCATGCACAGTAGTGTGCCCGTGTGAGCATGCGCAGAAGTGAGCTCGAATGCGCATGTGCAGGTCTGAGCCGGAGTGCGCATGCGCAGTAGTGGGCACGTGCGCGCATGCGCAGTAGTGAGCCCGGGTGCGCATGCGCAGTAGTGGGCCCGAGCGCGCATCCGCAGTAGTGAGTCCGAGTGCGCATGCGCAGTAGTGACCCCGAATGCGCATGAGTAGTAGTGAGTTCGAGTGCGCATGAGCAGTATGACCCCGAGTGCGCATGAGCAGTAGTGAGTCCGAGTGCGCATGAGCAGTAGTGACCCCGAGTGTGCATGCACAGTAGTGTGCCCGTGTGAGCATGCGCAGAAGTGAGCTCGAATGCGCATGCGCAGTAGTGAGCCCGGGTGCGCATGCGCAGTAGTGAGCCCGAGCGCGCATCCGCAGTAGTGAGCCCGATTGCGCATCCGCAGTAGTGAGTCCGTGTGCGCATGTGCAGGTCTGAGCCGGAGTGCGCATGCGCGGTAGTGGGCCCGTGCGCACATGCGCAATAGTGAGCCCGTGTGCGCATGCGCAGTAGTGAGCCCGAGCGCGCATCCGCAGTAGTGACCCCGAGTGCGCATGAGTAGTAGTGAGTCCGAGTGCGCATGCACAGTAGTGAGCCCGTGTGCGCATGCACAGTAGTGAGCCCGTGTGCGCATGCGCAGAAGTGAGCTCGAATGCGCATGTGCAGGTCTGAGCCGGAATGCGCATGAGCAGTAGTGACCCCGAGTGCGCATGAGCAGTAGTGACCCCGAGTGCGCATGCACAGTAGTGAGTCCGAGTGCGCATGAGCAGTAGTGACCCCGAGTGCGCATGAGCAGTAGTGACCCCGAGTGCGCATGAGCAGTAGTGAGTCCGAGTGCGCATGCACAGTAGTGAGCCCGTGTGCGCATGCACAGTAGTGAGCCCGTGTGCGCATGCGCAGAAGTGAGCTCGAATGCGCATGTGCAGGTCTGAGCCGGAGTGCGCATGCGCAGTAGTGGGCCCGTGCGCGCATGCGCAGTAGTGAGCCCGTGTGCACATGCGCAGTAGTGAGCCCGAGCGCGCATCCGCAGGAGTGAGTCCGAGTGCGCATGCGCAGTAGTGACCCCGAATGCGCATGAGCAGTAATGAGTCCGAGTGCGCATGCACAGTACTGAGCCCGATTGCGCATCCGCAGTAGTGAGTCCGAGCGCGCATGCACAGTAGTGACCCCGAATGTGCATGAGCAGTTTTGAGTCCGAGTGCGCATGAGCAGTAGTGACCCCGAGTGCGCATGAGCAGCAGTGAGTCCGAGTGCGCATCAGCAGTAGTGACCCCGAGTGCGCATGCACAGTAGTGAGCCCGTGTGCGCATGCGCAGAAGTGAGCTCGAATGCGCATGTGCAGGTCTGAGCCGGACTGCGCATGCGCAGTAGTGAGCCCGATTGCGCATCCGCAGTAGTGAGTCCGAGTGCGCATGCGCAGTAGTGACCCCGAATGCGCATGAGCAGTAGTGAGTCCGAGTGCGCATGAGCAGTAGTGACCCCGAGTGTGCATGAGCAGTAGTGAGCCCGGGTGCGCATGCGCAGTAGTGAGCCCGAGCGCGCATCCGCAGTAGTGAGCCCGAGCGCGCATGCGCAGTAGTGAGTCCGATTGCGCATGAGCAGTAGTGAGCCGGATTGCGCATACGCAGTAGTGACTCCGAGTGCGCATGAGCAGTAGTGAGTCCGAGTGCGCGTGAGCAGTAGTGACCCCGAGTGCGCATGAGTAGTAGCGACCCCGAGTGCGCATGCACAGTAGTGAGCCCGTGTGCGCATGCGCAGAAGTGAGCTCGAATGCACATGTGCAGGTCTGAGCCGGAGTGTGCATGCGCAGAAGTGGGCCCGTGCGCGCATGCGCAGTAGTGAGCCCGTGTGCGCATGCGCAGTAGCGAGCACGAGCGCGCATCCGCAGTAGTGAGTCCGAGTGCGCATGCGCAGTAGTGACCCCGAATGCGCATGAGCAGTAGTGAGTGCGAGTGCGCATGAGCAGTAGTGACCCCGAGTGCGCATGAGCAGTAGTGAGTCCGAGTGCGCATCAGCAGTAGTGACCCCGAGTGCGCATGAGCAGTAGTGACCCCGAGTGCGCATGCACAGTAGTGAGCCCGTGTGCGCATGCGCAGAAGTGAGCTCGAATGCGCATGTGCAGGTCTGAGCCGGAGTGCGCATGCGCAGTAGTGGGGCCGTGCGCGCATGCGCAGTAGTGAGCCCGTGTGCGCATGCGCAGTAGTGAGCCCGAGCGCGCATCCGCAGTAGTGAGTCCGAGTGCGCATGCGCAGTAGTGACCCCGAATGCGCATGCAGAGTAGTGAGCCCGAGTGCGCGTGAGCAGTAGTGAGTCCGAGTGCGCATGAGCAGTAGTGACCCCGAGTGCGCATGAGCAGTAGTGAGCCCGTGTGCGCATGCGCAGAAGTGAGCTCGAATGCGCATGTGCAGGTCTGAGCCGGGCTGCGCATGCGCAGTAGTGAGCCCGTTGGCGCATCAGCTGTAGTGACCCGAGTGCGCATGAGCAGTAGTGACCCCGAGTGCGCGTGCACAGTAGTGCGCCCCTGTGCGGAATGAGCAGTAGTGAGCCCGATTGCGCATCCGCAGTAGTGAGTCCGCGTGCGCATGTGCAGGTCTGAGCCGGAGTGCGCATGCGCAGTAGTGGGCCCGTGCGCGCATGCTCAGTAGTGAGCCCGGGTGCGCATGCGCAGTAGTGAGCCGAGCGCGCATCCGCAGTAGTGAGCCCGAGCGCGCATGCGCAGTAGTGAGTCCGATTGCGCATGTGCAGGTCTGAGCCGGAGTGCGCATGCGCAGTAGTGGGCCCGTGCGCGCATGCGCAGTAGCGAGCCCGTGTGCGCATGCGCAGTAGTGAGCCCGAGCGCGCATCCGCAGTAGTGAGTCCGATTGCGCTTGCGCAGTAGTGACCCCGAATGCGCATGAGCAGTAATGACCCCGAGTGCGCATGCACAGTAGTGTGCCCGTGTGAGCATGCGCAGAAGTGAGCTCGAATGCGCATGTGCAGGTCTGAGCCGGAGTGCGCATGCGCAGTAGTGGGCCCGTGCGCGCATGCGCAGTAGTGAGCCCGGGTGCGCATGCGCAGTAGTGAGACCGAGCGCGCATCCATAGTAGTGAGTCCGAGTGCGCATGCGCAGTAGTGACCCCGAATGCGCATGAGTAGTAGTGAGTTCGAGTGCGCATGAGCAGTAGTGACCCGGAGTGCGCATGAGCAGTAGTGAGTCCGAGTGCGCATGAGCAGTAGTGACCCCGAGTGCGCATGAGCAGTAGTGACCCCGAGTGCGCATGCACAGTAGTGTGCCCGTGTGAGCATGCGCAGAAGAGAGCTCGAATGCGCATGTGCAGGTCTGAGCCGGAGTGCGCATGCGCAGTAGTGGGCCCGTGCGCGCATGCGCAGTAGTGAGCCCGGGTGCGCATGCGCAGTAGTGAGCCCGAGCGCGCATCCGCAGTAGTGAGTCCGAGTGCGCATGCGCAGTAGTGACCCCGAATGCGCATGAGCAGTAGTGAGTCCGAGTGCGCATGAGCAATAGTGACCTCTAGTGCGCATGAGCAGTAGTGAGTCCGAGTGCGCATGAGCAGTAGTGACCCCGAGTGCGCATGCACATTAGTGAGCCCGAGTGTGCATGCGTAGTAGTGTCCCCGAGTGCGCATGCACAGTAGTGAGCCCGATTGCGCATCCGCAGTAGTGAGTCCGAGCGCGCATGCACAGTAGTGACCCCGAATGTGCATGAGCAGTTTTGAGTCCGAGTGCGCATGAGCAGTAGTGACCCCGAGTGCGCATGAGCAGCAGTGAGTCCGAGTGCGCATCAGCAGTAGTGACCCCGAGTGCGCATGCACAGTAGTGAGCCCGTGTGCGCATGCGCAGAAGTGAGCTCGAATGCGCATGTGCAGGTCTGAGCCGGACTGCGCATGCGCAGTAGTGAGCCCGATTGCGCATCCGCAGTAGTGAGTCCGAGTGCGCATGCGCAGTAGTGACCCCGAATGCGCATGAGCAGTAGTGAGTCCGAGTGCGCATGAGCAGTAGTGACCCCGAGTGTGCATGAGCAGTAGTGAGCCCGGGTGCGCATGCGCAGTAGTGAGCCCGAGCGCGCATCCGCAGTAGTGAGCCCGAGCGCGCATGCGCAGTAGTGAGTCCGATTGCGCATGAGCAGTAGTGAGCCGGATTGCGCATACGCAGTAGTGACTCCGAGTGCGCATGAGCAGTAGTGAGTCCGAGTGCGCATGAGCAGTAGTGACCCCGAGTGCGCATGAGTAGTAGCGACCCCGAGTGCGCATGCACAGTAGTGAGCCCGTGTGCGCATGCGCAGAAGTGAGCTCGAATGCGCATGTGCAGGTCTGAGCCGGAGTGTGCATGCGCAGTAGTGGGCCCGTGCGCGCATGCGCAGTAGTGAGCCCGTGTGCGCATGCGCAGTAGCGAGCACGAGCACGCATCCGCAGTAGTGAGTCCGAGTGCGCATGCGCAGTAGTGACCCCGAATGCGCATGAGCAGTAGTGAGTGCGAGTGCGCATGAGCAGTAGTGACCCCGAGTGCGCATGAGCAGTAGTGAGTCCGAGTGCGCATCAGCAGTACTGACCCCGAGTGCGCATGAGCAGTAGTGACCCCGAGTGCGCATGCACAGTAGTGAGCCCGTGTGCGCATGCGCAGAAGTGAGCTCGAATGCGCATGTGCAGGTCTGAGCCGGAGCGCGCATGCGCAGTAGTGGGGCCGTGCGCGCATGCGCAGTAGTGAGCCCGTGTGCGCATGCGCAGTAGTGAGCCCGAGCGCGCATCCGCAGTAGTGAGTCCGAGTGCGCATGCGCAGTAGTGACCCCGAATGCGCATGCAGAGTAGTGAGCCCGAGTGCGCGTGAGCAGTAGTGAGTCCGAGTGCGCATGAGCAGTAGTGACCCCGAGTGCGCATGAGCAGTAGTGAGCCCGTGTGCGCATGCGCAGAAGTGAGCTCGAATGCGCATGTGCAGGTCTGAGCCGGACTGCGCATGCGCAGTAGTGAGCCCGTTTGCGCATCAGCTGTAGTGACCCGAGTGCGCATGAGCAGTAGTGACCCCGAGTGCGCGTGCACAGTAGTGCGCCCCTGTGCGCATGAGCAGTAGTGAGCCCGATTGCGCATCCGCAGTAGTGAGTCCGTGTGCGCATGTGCATGTCTGAGCCGGAGTGCGCATGCGCAGTAGTGGGCCCGTGCGCGCATGCGCAGTAGTGAGCCGGAGTGCGCATGCGCAGTAGTGGGCCCGTGCGCGCATGCGCAGTAGTGAGCCCGGGTGCGCATGCGCAGTAGTGAGCCCGAGCGCGCATCCGCAGTAGTGAGCCCGAGCGCGCATGCGCAGTAGTGAGTCCGATTGCGCATGTGCAGGTCTGAGCCGGAGTGCGCATGCGCAGTAGTGGGCCCGTGCGCGCATGCGCAGTAGCGAGCCCGTGTGCGCATGCGCAGTAGTGAGCCCGAGCGCGCATCCGCAGTAGTGAGTCCGATTGCGCTTGCGCAGTAGTGACCCCGAATGCGCATGAGCAGTAGTGACCCCGAGTGCGCATGCACATTAGTGAGCCCGAGTGTGCATGAGTAGTAGTGTCCCCGAGTGCGCATGCACAGTAGTGAGCCCGTGTGCGCATGCACAGTAGTCAGCCCGATTGCGCATCCGCAGTAGTGAGTCCGTGTGCGCATGTGCATGTCTGAGCCGGAGTGCGCATGCGCAGTAGTGGGCCCGTGCGCGCATGCGCAGTAGTGAGCCCGGGTGCGCATGCGCAGTAGTGAGCCCGAGCTCGCATCCGCAGTAGTGAGCCCGATTGCGCATCCGCAGTAGTGAGTCCGTGTGCGCATGTGCAGGTCTGAGCCGCAGTGCGCATGCGCAGTAGTGGGCCCGTGCGCGCATGCGCAGTAGTGAGCCCGTGTTCGCATGCGCAGTAGTGAGCCCGAGCGCGCATCCGCAATAGTGAGTCCGAGTGCGCATGCGCAGTAGTGACCCCGAATGCGCATGAGCAGTAGTGAGTCCGAGTGCGCATGAGCAGTAGTGACCCCGAGTGCGTAGGAGCAGTAGTGAGTCCGAGTGAGCATGCGCAGAAGTGAGCTCGAATGCGCATGTGCAGATCTGAGCCGGACTGCGCATGCGCAGTAGTGAGCCCGATTGCGCATCCGCAGTAGTGAGTCCGTGTGCGCATGTGCATGTCTGAGCCGGAGTGCGCATGCGCAGTAGTGGGCCCGTGCGCGCATGCGCAGTAGTTAGCCCGGGTGCGCATGCGCAGTAGTGAGCCCGAGCTCTCATCCGCAGTAGTGAGCCCGATTGCGCATCCGCAGTAGTGAGTCCGTGTGCGCATGTGCAGGTCTGAGCCGGAGTGCGCATGCGCAGTAGTGGGCCCGTGCGCGCATGCGCAGTCGTGAGCCCGTGTTCGCATGCGCAGTAGTGAGCCCGAGCGCGCATCCGCAATAGTGAGTCCGAGTGCGCATGCGCAGTAGTGACCCCGAATGCGCATGAGCAGTAGTGAGTCCGAGTGCGCATGAGCAGTAGTGACCCCGAGTGCGTATGAGCAGTAGTGAGTCCGAGTGCGCATGCGCAGAAGTGAGCTCGAATGCTGATGTGCAGCTCTGAGCCGGAGTGCGCATGCGCAGTAGTGGGCCCGTGCGCGCATGAGTAGTAGTGAGTTCGAGTGCGCATGAGCAGTAGTGACCCCGAGTGCGCATGAGCAGTAGTGAGTCCGAGTGCGCATGAGCAGTAGTGACCCCGAGTGCGCATGAGCAGTAGTGACCCCGAGTGCGCATGCCCAGTAGTGTGCCCGTGTGAGCATGCGCAGAAGTGAGCTCGAATGCGCATGTGCAGGTCTGAGCCGGAGTGCGCATGCGCAGTAGTGGGCCCGTGCGCGCATGCGCAGTAGTGAGCCCGGGTGCGCATGCGCAGTAGTGAGCCCGAGCGCGCATCCGCAGTGGTGAGTCCGAGTGCGCATGCGCAGTAGTGACCCCGAATGCGCATGAGTAGTAGTGAGTTCGAGTGCGCATGAGCAGTAGTGACCCCGAGTGCGCATGAGCAGTAGTGACTCCGAGTGCGCATGCACAGTAGTGAGCCCGATTGCGCATCCGCAGTAGTGAGTCCGTGTGCGCATGTGCATGTCTGAGCCGGACTGCGCATGCGCAGTAGTGAGCCCGTTTGCGCATCAGCTGTAGTGACCCGAGTGCGCATGAGCAGTAGTGACCCCGAGTGCGCGTGCACAGTAGTGCGCCCCTGTGCGCATGAGCAGTAGTGAGCCCGATTGCGCATCCGCAGTAGTGAGTCCGTGTGCGCATGTGCATGTCTGAGCCGGAGTGCGCATGCGCAGTAGTGGGCCCGTGCGCGCATGCGCAGTAGTGAGCCGGAGTGCGCATGCGCAGTAGTGGGCCCGTGCGCGCATGCGCAGTAGTGAGCCCGGGTGCGCATGCGCAGTAGTGAGCCCGAGCGCGCATCCGCAGTAGTGAGCCCGAGCGCGCATGCGCAGTAGTGAGTCCGATTGCGCATGTGCAGGTCTGAGCCGGAGTGCGCATGCGCAGTAGTGGGCCCGTGCGCGCATGCGCAGTAGCGAGCCCGTGTGCGCATGCGCAGTAGTGAGCCCGAGCGCGCATCCGCAGTAGTGAGTCCGATTGCGCTTGCGCAGTAGTGACCCCGAATGCGCATGAGCAGTAGTGACCCCGAGTGCGCATGCACATTAGTGAGCCCGAGTGTGCATGAGTAGTAGTGTCCCCGAGTGCGCATGCACAGTAGTGAGCCCGTGTGCGCATGCACAGTAGTCAGCCCGATTGCGCATCCGCAGTAGTGAGTCCGTGTGCGCATGTGCATGTCTGAGCCGGAGTGCGCATGCGCAGTAGTGGGCCCGTGCGCGCATGCGCAGTAGTGAGCCCGGGTGCGCATGCGCAGTAGTGAGCCCGAGCTCGCATCCGCAGTAGTGAGCCCGATTGCGCATCCGCAGTAGTGAGTCCGTGTGCGCATGTGCAGGTCTGAGCCGGAGTGCGCATGCGCAGTAGTGGGCCCGTGCGCGCATGCGCAGTAGTGAGCCCGTGTTCGCATGCGCAGTAGTGAGCCCGAGCGCGCATCCGCAATAGTGAGTCCGAGTGCGCATGCGCAGTAGTGACCCCGAATGCGCATGAGCAGTAGTGAGTCCGAGTGCGCATGAGCAGTAGTGACCCCGAGTGCGTATGAGCAGTAGTGAGTCCGAGTGCGCATGCGCAGAAGTGAGCTCGAATGCGCATGTGCAGATCTGAGCCGGACTGCGCATGCGCAGTAGTGAGCCCGATTGCGCATCCGCAGTAGTGAGTCCGTGTGCGCATGTGCAGGTCTGAGCCGGAGTGCGCATGCGCAGTAGTGGGCCCGTGCGCGCATCCGCAGTAGTGAGCCCGTGTGCGCATGCGCAGTAGTGAGCCCGAGCGCGCATCCGCAGTAGTGAGTCCGAGTGCGCATGCGCAGTAGTGACCCCGAATGCGCATGAGCAGTAATGAGTCCGAGTGCGCATGAGCAGTAGTGACCCCGAGTGCGCATGAGCAGTAGTGAGCCCGAGTGCGCATGAGCAGTAGTGACCCCGAGTGCACATGCACAGTAGTGAGCCCGATTGCGCATCCGCAGTAGTGAGTCCGTGTGCGCATGTGCATGTCTGAGCCGGAGTGCGCATGCGCAGTAGTGGGCCCGTGCGCGCATGCGCAGTAGTGAGCCCGGCTGCGCATGCGCAGTAGTGAGCCCGAGCGCGCATCCGCAGTAGTGAGTCCGAGTGCGCATGCGCAGTAGTGAGCCCGAGCGCGCATCCGCAGTAGTGAGTCCGAGTGCGCATGCGCAGTAGTGACCCCGAATGCGCATGAGTAGTAGTGAGTTCGAGTGCGCATGAGCAGTAGTGACCCCGAGTGCGCATGAGCAGCAGTGAGTCCGAGTGCGCATGAGCAGTAGTGACCCCAAGTGCGCATGAGCAGTAGTGACCCCGAATGCGCATGCACAGTAGTGAGCCCGATTGCGCATCCGCAGTAGTGAGTCCGTGTGCGCATGTGCATGTCTGAGCCGGAGTGCGCATGCGCAGTAGTGGGCCCGTGCGCGCATGCACAGTAGTGAGCCCGATTGCGCATCCGCAGTAGTGAGTCCGTGTGCGCATGTGCAGGTCTGAGCCGGAGTGCGCATGCGCAGTAGTGGGCCCGTGCGCGCATGCGCAGTAGTGAGCCCGTGTTCGCATGCGCAGTAGTGAGCCCGAGCGCGCATCCGCAATAGTGAGTCCGAGTGCGCATGCGCAGTAGTGACCCCGAATGCGCATGAGCAGTAGTGAGTCCGAGTGCGCATGAGCAGTAGTGACCCCGAGTGCGCATGAGCAATAGTGAGTCCGAGTGCGCATGCACAGTAGTGAGCCCGTGTGCGCATGCACAGTAGTGAGCCCGTGCGCGCATGCGCAGAAGTGAGCTCGAATGCGCATGTGCAGGTCTGAGCCGGAGTGCGCATGCGCAGTAGTGGGCCCGCGCGCGCATGCGCAGTAGTGAGCCCGTGTGCACATGCGCAGTAGTGAGCCCGAGCGCGCATCCGCAGTAGTGCGTCCGAGTGCGCATGCGCAGTAGTGACCCCGAATGCGCATGAGCAGTAATGAGTCCGAGTGCGCATGAGCAGTAGTGACCCCGAGTGCGCATGCACAGTAGTGTGCCCGTGTGAGCATGCGCAGAAGTGAGCTCGAATGCGCATGCGCAGTAGTGAGCCCGGGTGCGCATGCGCAGTAGTGAGCCCGAGCGCGCATCCGCAGTAGTGAGCCCGATTGCGCATCCGCAGTAGTGAGTCCGTGTGCGCATGTGCAGGTCTGAGCCGGAGTGCGCATGCGCGGTAGTGGGCCCGTGCGCACATGCGCAATAGTGAGCCCGTGTGCGCATGCGCAGTAGTGAGCCCGAGCGCGCATCCGCAGTAGTGACCCCGAGTGCGCATGAGTAGTAGTGAGTCCGAGTGCGCATGCACAGTAGTGAGCCCGTGTGCGCATGCACAGTAGTGAGCCCGTGTGCGCATGCGCAGAAGTGAGCTCGAATGCGCATGTGCAGGTCTGAGCCGGAATGCGCATGAGCAGTAGTGACCCCGAGTGCGCATGAGCAGTAGTGACCCCGAGTGCGCATGCACAGTAGTGAGTCCGGGTGCGCATGAGCAGTAGTGACCCCGAGTGCGCATGAGCAGTAGTGACCCCGAGTGCGCATGAGCAGTAGTGAGTCCGAGTGCGCATGCACAGTAGTGAGCCCGTGTGCGCATGCACAGTAGTGAGCCCGTGTGCGCATGCGCAGAAGTGAGCTCGAATGCGCATGCGCAGTAGTGAGCCCGGGTGCGCATGCGCAGTAGTGAGCCCGAGCGCGCATCCGCAGTAGTGAGCCCGATTGCGCATCCGCAGTAGTGAGTCCGTGTGCGCATGTGCAGGTCTGAGCCGGAGTGCGCATGCGCGGTAGTGGGCCCGTGCGCACATGCGCAATAGTGAGCCCGTGTGCGCATGCGCAGTAGTGAGCCCGAGCGCGCATCCGCAGTAGTGACCCCGAGTGCGCATGAGTAGTAGTGAGTCCGAGTGCGCATGCACAGTAGTGAGCCCGTGTGCGCATGCACAGTAGTGAGCCCGTGTGCGCATGCGCAGAAGTGAGCTCGAATGCGCATGTGCAGGTCTGAGCCGGAATGCGCATGAGCAGTAGTGACCCCGAGTGCGCATGAGCAGTAGTGACCCCGAGTGCGCATGCACAGTAGTGAGTCCGGGTGCGCATGAGCAGTAGTGACCCCGAGTGCGCATGAGCAGTAGTGACCCCGAGTGCGCATGAGCAGTAGTGAGTCCGAGTGCGCATGCACAGTAGTGAGCCCGTGTGCGCATGCACAGTAGTGAGCCCGTGTGCGCATGCGCAGAAGTGAGCTCGAATGCGCATGTGCAGGTCTGAGCCGGAGTGCGCATGCGCAGTAGTGGGCCCGTGCGCGCATGCGCAGTAGTGAGCCCGTGTGCACATGCGCAGTAGTGAGCCCGAGCGCGCATCCGCAGTAGTGAGTCCGAGTGCGCATGCGCAGTAGTGACCCCGAATGCGCATGAGCAGTAATGAGTCCGAGTGCGCATGCACAGTAGTGAGCCCGATTGCGCATCCGCAGTAGTGAGTCCGAGCGCGCATGCACAGTAGTGACCCCGAATGTGCATGAGCAGTTTTGAGTCCGAGTGCGCATGAGCAGTAGTGACCCCGAGTGCGCATGAGCAGCAGTGAGTCCGAGTGCGCATCAGCAGTAGTGACCCCGAGTGCGCATGCACAGTAGTGAGCCCGTGTGCGCATGCGCAGAAGTGAGCTCGAATGCGCATGTGCAGGTCTGAGCCGGACTGCGCATGCGCAGTAGTGAGCCCGATTGCGCATCCGCAGTAGTCAGTCCGAGTGCGCATGCGCAGTAGTGACCCCGAATGCGCATGAGCAGTAGTGAGTCCGAGTGCGCATGAGCAGTAGTGACCCCGAGTGTGCATGAGCAGTAGTGAGCCCGGGTGCGCATGCGCAGTAGTGAGCCCGAGCGCGCATCCGCAGTAGTGAGCCCGAGCGCGCATGCGCAGTAGTGAGTCCGATTGCGCATGAGCAGTAGTGAGCCGGATTGCGCATACGCAGTAGTGACTCCGAGTGCGCATGAGCAGTAGTGAGTCCGAGTGCGCATGAGCAGTAGTGACCCCGAGTGCGCATGAGTAGTAGCGACCCCGAGTGCGCATGCACAGTAGTGAGCCCGTGTGCGCATGCGCAGAAGTGAGCTCGAATGCACATGTGCAGGTCTGAGCCGGAGTGTGCATGCACAGTAGTGAGCCCGTGTGCGCATGCGCAGAAGTGAGCTCGAATGCGCATGTGCAGGTCTGAGCCGGAGTGCGCATGCGCAGTAGTGGGCCCGTGCGCGCATGCGCAGTAGTGAGCCCGTGTGCGCATGCGCAGTAGTGAGCCCGTGTGCGCATGCGCAGTAGTGAGCCCGAGCGCGCATCCGCAGTAGTGAGTCCGAGTGCGCACGCGCAGTAGTGACCCCGAATGCGCATGCAGAGTAGTGAGCCCGAGTGCGCGTGAGCAGTAGTGAGTCCGAGTGCGCATGAGCAGTAGTGACCCCGAGTGCGCATGAGCAGTAGTGAGCCCGTGTGCGCATGCGCAGAAGTGAGCTCGAATGCGCATGTGCAGGTCTGAGCCGGACTGCGCATGCGCAGTAGTGAGCCCGTTTGCGCATCAGCTGTAGTGACCCGAGTGCGCATGAGCAGTAGTGACCCCGAGTGCGCGTGCACAGTAGTGCGCCCCTGTGCGCATGAGCAGTAGTGAGCCCGATTGCGCATCCGCAGTAGTGAGTCCGTGTGCGCATGTGCAGGTCTGAGCCGGAGTGCGCATGCGCAGTAGTGGGCCCGTGCGCGCATGCGCAGTAGTGAGCCCGGGTGCGCATGCGCAGTAGTGAGCCCGAGCGCGCATCCGCAGTAGTGAGCCCGAGCGCGCATGCGCAGTAGTGAGTCCGATTGCGCATGTGCAGGTCTGAGCCGGAGTGCGCATGCGCAGTAGTGGGCCCGTGCGCGCATGCGCAGTAGCGAGCCCGTGTACGCATGCGCAATAGTGAGCCCGAGCGCGCATCCGCAGTAGTGAGTCCGATTGCGCTTGCGCAGTAGTGACCCCGAGTGCGCATGAGCAGTAGTGACCCCGAGTGCGCATGCACAGTAGTGTGCCCGTGTGAGCATGCGCAGAAGTGAGCTCGAATGCGCATGTGCAGGTCTGAGCCGGAGTGCGCATGCGCAGTAGTGGGCCCGTGCGCGCATGCGGAGTAGTGAGCCCGGGTGCGCATGCGCAGTAGTGAGCCCGAGCGCGCATCCGCAGTAGTGAGTCCGAGTGCGCATGCGCAGTAGTGACCCCGAATGCGCATGAGCAGTAGTGAGTCCGAGTGCGCATGAGCAGTAGTGACCTCGAGTGCGCATGAGCAGTAGTGAGTCCGAGTGCGCATGAGCAGTAGTGACCCCGAGTGCGCATGCACATTAGTGAGCCCGAGTGTGCATGAGTAGTAGTGTCCCCGAGTGCGCATGCACAGTAGTGAGCCCGTGTGCGCATGCACAGTAGTGAGCCCGATTGCGCATCCGCAGTAGTGAGTCCGTGTGCGCATGTGCATGTCTGAGCCGGAGTGCGCATGCGCAGTAGTGGGCCCGTGCGCGCATGCGCAGTAGTGAGCCCGGGTGCGCATGCGCAGTAGTGAGCCCGAGCTCGCATCCGCAGTAGTGAGCCCGATTGCGCATCCGCAGTAGTGAGTCCGTGTGCGCATGTGCAGGTCTGAGCCGGAGTGCGCATGCGCAGTAGTGGGCCCGTGCGCGCATGCGCAGTAGTGAGCCCGTGTTCGCATGCGCAGTAGTGAGCCCGAGCGCGCATCCGCAATAGTGAGTCCGAGTGCGCATGCGCAGTAGTGACCCCGAATGCGCATGAGCAGTAGTGAGTCCGAGTGCGCATGAGCAGTAGTGACCCCGAGTGCGTATGAGCAGTAGTGAGTCCGAGTGCGCATGCGCAGAAGTGAGCTCGAATGCGCATGTGCAGATCTGAGCCGGACTGCGCATGCGCAGTAGTGAGCCCGATTGCGCATCCGCAGTAGTGAGTCCGTGTGCGCATGTGCAGGTCTGAGCCGGAGTGCGCATGCGCAGTAGTGGGCCCGTGCGCGCATGCGCAGTAGTGAGCCCGTGTGCGCATGCGCAGTAGTGAGCCCGAGCGCGCATCCGCAGTAGTGAGTCCGAGTGCGCATGCGCAGTAGTGACCCCGAATGCGCATGAGCAGTAATGAGTCCGAGTGCGCATGAGCAGTAGTGACCCCGAGTGCGCATGAGCAGTAGTGAGCCCGAGTGCGCATGAGCAGTAGTGACCCCGAGTGCACATGCACAGTAGTGAGCCCGATTGCGCATCCGCAGTAGTGAGTCCGTGTGCGCATGTGCATGTCTGAGCCGGAGTGCGCATGCGCAGTAGTGGGCCCGTGCGCGCATGCGCAGTAGTGAGCCCGGCTGCGCATGCGCAGTAGTGAGCCCGAGCGCGCATCCGCAGTAGTGAGTCCGAGTGCGCATGCGCAGTAGTGAGCCCGAGCGCGCATCCGCAGTAGTGAGTCCGAGTGCGCATGCGCAGTAGTGACCCCGAATGCGCATGAGTAGTAGTGAGTTCGAGTGCGCATGAGCAGTAGTGACCCCGAGTGCGCATGAGCAGTAGTGAGTCCGAGTGCGCATGAGCAGTAGTGACCCCAAGTGCGCATGAGCAGTAGTGACCCCGAATGCGCATGCACAGTAGTGAGCCCGATTGCGCATCCGCAGTAGTGAGTCCGTGTGCGCATGTGCATGTCTGAGCCGGAGTGCGCATGCGCAGTAGTGGGCCCGTGCGCGCATGCGCAGTAGTGAGCCCGGGTGCGCATGCGCAGTAGTGAGCCCGAGCTCGCATCCGCAGTAGTGAGCCCGATTGCGCATCCGCAGTAGTGAGTCCGTGTGCGCATGTGCAGGTCTGAGCCGGAGTGCGCATGCGCAGTAGTGGGCCCGTGCGCGCATGCGCAGTAGTGAGCCCGTGTTCGCATGCGCAGTAGTGAGCCCGAGCGCGCATCCGCAATAGTGAGTCCGAGTGCGCATGCGCAGTAGTGACCCCGAATGCGCATGAGCAGTAGTGAGTCCGAGTGCGCATGAGCAGTAGTGACCCCGAGTGCGTATGAGCAGTAGTGAGTCCGAGTGCGCATGCGCAGAAGTGAGCTCGAATGCGCATGTGCAGGTCTGAGCCGGACTGCGCATGCGCAGTAGTGAGCCCGATTGCGCATCCGCAGTAGTGAGTCCGTGTGCGCATGTGCAGGTCTGAGCCGGAGTGCGCATGCGCAGTAGTGGGCCCGTGCGCGCATGCACAGTAGTGAGCCCGGGTGCTCATGCGCAGTAGTGAGCCCGATTGCGCATCCGCAGTAGTGAGTCCGTGTGCGCATGTGCATGTCTGAGCCGGAGTGCGCATGCGCAGTAGTGGGCCCGTGCGCGCATGCGCAGTAGTGAGCCCGGGTGCGCATGCGCAGTAGTGAGCCCGAGCTCGCATCCGCAGTAGTGAGCCCGATTGCGCATCCGCAGTAGTGAGTCCGTGTGCGCATGTGCAGGTCTGAGCCGGAGTGCGCATGCGCAGTAGTGGGCCCGTGCGCGCATGCGCAGTAGTGAGCCCGTGTTCGCATGCGCAGTAGTGAGCCCGAGCGCGCATCCGCAATAGTGAGTCCGAGTGCGCATGCGCAGTAGTGACCCCGAATGCGCATGAGCAGTAGTGAGTCCGAGTGCGCATGAGCAGTAGTGACCCCGAGTGCGTATGAGCAGTAGTGAGTCCGAGTGCGCATGCGCAGAAGTGAGCTCGAATGCGCATGTGCAGGTCTGAGCCGGACTGCGCATGCGCAGTAGTGAGCCCGATTGCGCATCCGCAGTAGTGAGTCCGTGTGCGCATGTGCAGGTCTGAGCCGGAGTGCGCATGCGCAGTAGTGGGCCCGTGCGCGCATGCACAGTAGTGAGCCCGGGTGCTCATGCGCAGTAGTGAGCCCGAGCGCGCATCCGCAGTAGTGAGCCCGATTGCGCATCCGCAGTAGTGAGTCCGTGTGCGCATGTGCAGGTCTGAGCCGGAGTGCGCATGCGCAGTAGTGGGCCCGTGCGCGCATGCGCAGTAGTGAGCCCGTGTGCGCATGCGCAGTAGTGAGCCCGAGCGCGCATCCGCAGTAGTGAGTCCGAGTGCGCATGCGCAGTAGTGACCCCGAATGCGCATGCAGAGTAATGAGCCCGAGTGCGCGTGAGCAGTAGTGAGTCCGAGTGCGCATGAGCAGTAGTGACCCCGAGTGCGCATGAGCAGTAGTGAGCCCGAGTGCGCATGAGCAGTAGTGAGTCCGATTGCGCATGAGCAGTAGTGAGCCGGATTGCGCATACGCAGTAGTGACTCCGAGTGCGCATGAGCAGTAGTGAGTCCGAGTGCGCATGAGCAGTAGTGACCCCGAGTGCGCATCCGCAGTAGTGAGTCCGAGTGCGCATGCGCAGTAGTGACCCCGAATGCGCATGCACAGTAGTGAGCCCGTGTGCGCATGCGCAGAAGTGAGCTCGAATGCACATGTGCAGGTCTGAGCCGGAGTGTGCATGCGCAGTAGTGGGCCCGTGCGCGCATGCGCAGTAGTGGGCCCGTGTGCGCATGCGCAGTAGTGAGCCCGAGCGCGCATCCGCAGTAGTGAGTCCGAGTGCGCATGCGCAGTAGTGACCCCGAATGCGCATGCAGAGTAGTGAGCCCGAGTGCGCGTGAGCAGTAGTGACCCCGAGTGCGCATGAGCAGTAGTGAGTCCGAGTGCGCATGAGCAGTAGTGACCCCGAGTGCGCATGAGCAGTAGTGAGTCCGAGTGCGCATGAGCAGTAGTGAGCCCGAGTGCGCATGCACATAAGTGAGCCCGAGTGTGCATGAGTAGTAGTGACCCCGAGTGCGCATGCACAGTAGTGAGCCCGTGTGCGCATGCGCAGAAGTGAGCTCGAATGCGCATGTGCAGGTCTGAGCCGGACTGCGCATGCGCAGTAGTGAGCCCGTTTGGGCATCAGCTGTAGTGACCCGAGTGCGCATGAGCAGTAGTGACCCCGAGTGCGCGTGCACAGTAGTGCGCCCCTGTGCGCATGAGCAGTAGTGAGCCCGATTGCGCATCCGCAGTAGTGAGTCCGTGTGCGCATGTGCAGGTCTGAGCCGGAGTGCGCATGCGCAGTAGTGGGCCCGTGCGCGCATGCGCAGTAGTGAGCCCGGGTGCGCATGCGCAGTAGTGAGCCCGAGCGCGCATTCGCAGTAGTGAGCCCGAGCGCGCATGCGCAGTAGTGAGTCCGATTGCGCATGTGCAGGTCTGAGCCGGAGTGCGCATGCGCAGTAGTGGGCCCGTGCGCGCATGCGCAGTAGTGAGCCCGGGTGCGCATGCGCAGTAGTGGGCCCGAGCGCGCATCCGCAGTAGTGAGTCCGAGTGCGCATGCGCAGTAGTGACCCCGAATGCGCATGAGTAGTAGTGAGTTCGAGTGCGCATGAGCAGTAGTGACCCCGAGTGCGCATGAGCAGTAGTGAGTCCGATTGCGCATGTGCAGGTCTGAGCCGGAGTGCGCATGCGCAGTAGTGGGCCCGTGCGCGCATGCGCAGTAGTGAGCCCGGGTGCGCATGCGCAGTAGTGGGCCCGAGCGCGCATCCGCAGTAGTGAGTCCGAGTGCGCATGCGCAGTAGTGACCCCGAATGCGCATGAGTAGTAGTGAGTTCGAGTGCGCATGAGCAGTAGTGACCCCGAGTGCGCATGAGCAGTAGTGAGTCCGAGTGCGCATGAGCAGTAGTGACCCCGAGTGCGCATGAGCAGTAGTGACCCCGAGTGCGCATGAGCAGTAGTGACCCCGAGTGCGCATGCACAGTAGTGTGCCCGTGTGAGCATGCGCAGAAGTGAGCTCGAATGCGCATGTGCAGGTCTGAGCCGGAGTGCGCATGCGCAGTAGTGGGCCCGTGCGCGCATGCGCAGTAGTGAGCCCGTGCGCGCATGCGCAGTAGTGAGCCCGTGTGCGCATGCGCAGTAGTGAGCCCGAGCGCGCATCCGCAGTAGTGAGTCCGAGTGCGCAGGCGCAGTAGTGACCCCGAATGCGCATGCAGAGTAGTGAGCCCGAGTGCGCGTGAGCAGTAGTGAGTCCGAGTGCGCATGAGCAGTAGTGACCCCGATTGCGCATGAGCAGTAGTGAGCCCGTGTGCGCATGCGCAGAAGTGAGCTCGAATGCGCATGTGCAGGTCTGAGCCGGACTGCGCATGCGCAGTAGTGAGCCCGTTTGCGCATCAGCTGTAGTGACCCGAGTGCGCATGAGCAGTAGTGACCCCGAGTGCGCGTGCACAGTAGTGCGCCCCTGTGCGCATGAGCAGTAGTGAGCCCGATTGCGCATCCGCAGTTGTGAGTCCGTGTGCGCATGTGCAGGTCTGAGCCGGAGTGCGCATGCGCAGTAGTGGGCCCGCGCGCGCATGCGCAGTAGTGAGCCCGGGTGCGCATGCGCAGTAGTGAGCCCGAGCGCGCATCCGCAGTAGTGAGCCCGAGCGCGAATGCGCAGTAGTGAGTCCGATTGCGCATGCGCAGTAGTGGGCCCGTGCGCGCATGCGCAGTAGCGAGCCCGTGTGCGCATGCGCAGTAGTGAGCCCGAGCGCGCATCCGCAGTAGTGAGTCCGATTGCGCTTGCGCAGTAGTGACCCCGAATGCGCATGAGCAGTAGTGACCCCGAGTGCGCATGCACAGTAGTGTGCCCGTGTGAGCATGCGCAGAAGTGAGCTCGAATGCGCATGTGCAGGTCTGAGCCGGAGTGCGCATGCGCAGTAGTGGGCCCGTGCGCGCATGCGCAGTAGTGAGCCCGGGTGCGCATGCGCAGTAGTGAGCCCGAGCGCGCATCCATAGTAGTGAGTCCGAGTGCGCATGCGCAGTAGTGACCCCGAATGCGCATGAGTAGTAGTGAGTTCGAGTGCGCATGAGCAGTAGTGACCCCGAGTGCGCATGAGCAGTAGTGAGCCCGTGTGCGCATGCGCAGAAGTGAGCTCGAATGCGCATGTGCAGGTCTGAGCCGGAGTGCGCATGCGCAGTAGTGGGCCCGTGCGCGCATGCGCAGTAGTGAGCCCGTGTGCACATGCGCAGTAGTGAGCCCGAGCGCGCATCCGCAGTAGTGAGTCCGAGTGCGCATGCGCAGTAGTGAGCCCGGGTGCGCATGCGCAGTAGTGAGCCCGAGCGCGCATCCGCAGTAGTGAGCCCGATTGCGCATCCGCAGTAGTGAGTCCGTGTGCGCATGTGCAGGTCTGAGCCGGAGTGCGCATGCGCGGTAGTGGGCCCGTGCGCACATGCGCAATAGTGAGCCCGTGTGCGCATGCGCAGTAGTGAGCCCGAGCGCGCATCCGCAGTAGTCAGTCCGAGTGCGCATGCGCAGTAGTGACCCCGAATGCGCATGAGCAGTAGTGAGTCCGAGTGCGCATGAGCAGTAGTGACCCCGAGTGTGCATGAGCAGTAGTGAGCCCGGGTGCGCATGCGCAGTAGTGAGCCCGAGCGCGCATCCGCAGTAGTGAGCCCGAGCGCGCATGCGCAGTAGTGAGTCCGATTGCGCATGAGCAGTAGTGAGCCGGATTGCGCAAACGCAGTAGTGACTCCGAGTGCGCATGAGCAGTAGTGAGTCCGAGTGCGCATGAGCAGTAGTGACCCCGAGTGCGCATGAGTAGTAGCGACCCCGAGTGCGCATGCACAGTAGTGATCCCGTGTGCGCATGCGCAGAAGTGAGCTCGAATGCACATGTGCAGGTCTGAGCCGGAGTGTGCATGCGCAGTAGTGGGCCCGTGCGTGCATGCGCAGCAGTGAGCCCGTGTGCGCATGCGCAGTAGCGAGCACGAGCGCGCATCCGCAGTAGTGAGTCCGAGTGCGCATGCGCAGTAGTGACCCCGAATGCGCATGAGCAGTAGTGAGTCCGAGTGCGCATGAGCAGTAGTGACCCCGAGTGCGCATGAGCAGTAGTGAGTCCGAGTGCGCATCAGCAGTAGTGACCCCGAGTGCGCATGAGCAGTAGTGACCCCGAGTGCGCATGCACAGTAGTGAGCCCGTGTGCGCATGCGCAGAAGTGAGCTCGAATGCGCATGTGCAGGTCTGAGCCGGAGTGCGCATGCGCAGTAGTGGGCCCGTGCGCGCATGCGCAGTAGTGAGCCCGTGTGCGCATGCGCAGTAGTGAGCCCGAGCGCGCATCCGCAGTAGTGAGTCCGAGTGCGCACGCGCAGTAGTGACCCCGAATGCGCATGCAGAGTAGTGAGCCCGAGTGCGCGTGAGCAGTAGTGAGTCCGAGTGCGCATGAGCAGTAGTGACCCCGAGTGCGCATGAGCAGTAGTGAGCCCGTGTGCGCATGCGCAGAAGTGAGCTCGAATGCGCATGTGCAGGTCTGAGCCGGACTGCGCATGCGCAGTAGTGAGCCCGTTTGCGCATCAGCTGTAGTGACCCGAGTGCGCATGAGCAGTAGTGACCCCGAGTGCGCGTGCACAGTAGTGCGCCCCTGTGCGCATGAGCAGTAGTGAGACCGATTGCGCATCCGCAGTAGTGAGTCCGTGTGCGCATGTGCAGGTCTGAGCCGGAGTGCGCATGCGCAGTAGTGGGCCCGTGCGCGCATGCGCAGTAGTAGGCCCGGGTGCGCATGCGCAGTAGTGAGCCCGAGCGCGCATCCGCAGTAGTGAGCCCGAGCGCGCATGCGCAGTAGTGAGTCCGATTGCGCATGTGCAGGTCTGAGCCGGAGTGCGCATGCGCAGTAGTGGGCCCGTGCGCGCATGCGCAGTAGCGAGCCCGTGTACGCATGCGCAGTAGTGAGCCCGAGCGCGCATCCGCAGTAGTGAGTCCGATTGCGCTTGCGCAGTAGTGACCCCGAGTGCGCATGAGCAGTAGTGACCCCGAGTGCGCATGCACAGTAGTGTGCCCGTGTGAGCATGCGCAGAAGTGAGCTCGAATGCGCAGGTGCAGGTCTGAGCCGGAGTGCGCATGCGCAGTAGTGGGACCGTGCGCGCATGCGCAGTAGTGAGCCCGGGTGCGCATGCGCAGTAGTGAGCCCGAGCGCGCATCCGCAGTAGTGAGTCCGAGTGCGCATGCGCAGTAGTGACCCCGAATGCGCATGAGCAGTAGTGAGTCCGAGTGCGCATGAGCAGTAGTGACCTCGAGTGCGCATGAGCAGTAGTGAGTCCGAGTGCGCATGAGCAGTAGTGACCCCGAGTGCGCATGCACATTAGTGAGCCCGAGTGTGCATGAGTAGTAGTGTCCCCGAGTGCGCATGCACAGTAGTGAGCCCGTGTGCGCATGCACAGTAGTGAGCCCGATTGCGCATCCGCAGTAGTGAGTCCGTGTGCGCATGTGCATGTCTGAGCCGGAGTGCGCATGCGCAGTAGTGGGCCCGTGCGCGCATGCGCAGTAGTGAGCCCGGGTGCGCATGCGCAGTAGTGAGCCCGAGCTCGCATCCGCAGTAGTGAGCCCGATTGCGCATCCGCAGTAGTGAGTCCGTGTGCGCATGTGCAGGTCTGAGCCGGAGTGCGCATGCGCAGTAGTGGGCCCGTGCGCGCATGCGCAGTAGTGAGCCCGTGTTCGCATGCGCAGTAGTGAGCCCGAGCGCGCATCCGCAATAGTGAGTCCGAGTGCGCATGCGCAGTAGTGACCCCGAATGCGCATGAGCAGTAGTGAGTCCGAGTGCGCATGAGCAGTAGTGAACCCGAGTGCGTATGAGCAGTAGTGAGTCCGAGTGCGCATGCGCAGAAGTGAGCACGAATGCGCATGTGCAGATCTGAGCCGGACTGCGCATGCGCAGTAGTGAGCCCGATTGCGCATCCGCAGTAGTGAGTCCGTGTGCGCATGTGCAGGTCTGAGCCGGAGTGCGCATGCGCAGTAGTGGGCCCGTGCGCGCATGCGCAGTAGTGAGCCCGTGTGCGCATGCGCAGTAGTGAGCCCGAGCGCGCATCCGCAGTAGTGAGTCCGAGTGCGCATGCGCAGTAGTGACCCCGAATGCGCATGAGCAGTAATGAGTCCGAGTGCGCATGAGCAGTAGTGACCCCGAGTGCGCATGAGCAGTAGTGAGCCCGAGTGCGCATGAGCAGTAGTGACCCCGAGTGCACATGCACAGTAGTGAGCCCGATTGCGCATCCGCAGTAGTGAGTCCGTGTGCGCATGTGCATGTCTGAGCCGGAGTGCGCATGCGCAGTAGTGGGCCCGTGCGCGCATGCGCAGTAGTGAGCCCGGCTGCGCATGCGCAGTAGTGAGCCCGAGCGCGCATCCGCAGTAGTGAGTCCGAGTGCGCATGCGCAGTAGTGAGCCCGAGCGCGCATCCGCAGTAGTGAGTCCGAGTGCGCATGCGCAGTAGTGACCCCGAATGCGCATGAGTAGTAGTGAGTTCGAGTGCGCATGAGCAGTAGTGACCCCGAGTGCGCATGAGCAGTAGTGACCCCAAGTGCGCATGAGCAGTAGTGACCCCGAATGCGCATGCACAGTAGTGAGCCCGATTGCGCATCCGCAG
Organism: Megachile leachella; assembly: GCA_963576845.1. Classification (NCBI taxonomy): domain Eukaryota; kingdom Metazoa; phylum Arthropoda; class Insecta; order Hymenoptera; family Megachilidae; genus Megachile; species Megachile leachella. Next base: position 6,006,156 of record OY756247.1, read on the forward strand.
TAGTGAGTCCGTGTGCGCATGTGCATGTCTGAGCCGGAGTGCGCATGCGCAGTAGTGGGCCCGTGCGCGCATGCGCAGTAGTGAGCCCGGGTGCGCATGCGCAGTAGTGAGCCCGAGCTCGCATCCGCAATAGTGAGCCCGATTGCGCATCCGCAGTAGTGAGTCCGTGTGCGCATGTGCAGGTCTGAGCCGGAGTGCGCATGCGCAGTAGTGGGCCCGTGCGCGCATGCGCAGTAGTAGGCCCGGGTGCGCATGCGCAGTAGTGAGCCCGAGCGCGCATCCGCAGTAGTGAGCCCGAGCGCGCATGCGCAGTAGTGAGTCCGATTGCGCATGTGCAGGTCTGAGCCGGAGTGCGCATGCGCAGTAGTGGGCCCGTGCGCGCATGCGCAGTAGCGAGCCCGTGTACGCATGCGCAGTAGTGAGCCCGAGCGCGCATCCGCAGTAGTGAGTCCGATTGCGCTTGCGCAGTAGTGACCCCGAGTGCGCATGAGCAGTAGTGACCCCGAGTGCGCATGCACAGTAGTGTGCCCGTGTGAGCATGCGCAGAAGTGAGCTCGAAAGCGCAGGTGCAGGTCTGAGCCGGAGTGCGCATGCGCAGTAGTGGGCCCGTGCGCGCATGCGCAGTAGTGAGCCCGGGTGCGCATGCGCAGTAGTGAGCCCGAGCGCGCATCCGCAGTAGTGAGTCCGAGTGCGCATGCGCAGTAGTGACCCCGAATGCGCATGAGCAGTAGTGAGTCCGAGTGCGCATGAGCAGTAGTGACCTCGAGTGCGCATGAGCAGTAGTGAGTCCGAGTGCGCATGAGCAGTAGTGACCCCGAGTGCGCATGCACATTAGTGAGCCCGAGTGTGCATGAGTAGTAGTGTCCCCGAGTGCGCATGCACAGTAGTGAGCCCGTGTGCGCATGCACAGTAGTGAGCCCGATTGCGCATCCGCAGTAGTGAGTCCGTGTGCGCATGTGCATGTCTGAGCCGGAGTGCGCATGCGCAGTAGTGGGCCCGTGCGCGCATGCGCAGTAGTGAGCCCGGGTGCGCATGCGCAGTAGTGAGCCCGAGCTCGCATCCGCAGTAGTGAGCCCGATTGCGCATCCGCAGTAGTGAGTCCGTGTGCGCATGTGCAGGTCTGAGCCGGAGTGCGCATGCGCAGTAGTGGGCCCGTGCGCGCATGCGCAGTAGTGAGCCCGTGTTCGCATGCGCAGTAGTGAGCCCGAGCGCGCATCCGCAATAGTGAGTCCGAGTGCGCATGCGCAGTAGTGACCCCGAATGCGCATGAGCAGTAGTGAGTCCGAGTGCGCATGAGCAGTAGTGAACCCGAGTGCGTATGAGCAGTAGTGAGTCCGAGTGCGCATGCGCAGAAGTGAGCTCGAATGCGCATGTGCAGGTCTGAGCCGGACTGCGCATGCGCAGTAGTGAGCCCGATTGCGCATCCGCAGTAGTGAGTCCGTGTGCGCATGTGCAGGTCTGAGCCGGAGTGCGCATGCGCAGTAGTGGGCCCGTGCGCGCATGCGCAGTAGTGAGCCCGTGTGCGCATGCGCAGTAGTGAGCCCGAGCGCGCATCCGCAGTAGTGAGTCCGAGTGCGCATGCGCAGTAGTGACCCCGAATGCGCATGAGCAGTAATGAGTCCGAGTGCGCATGAGCAGTAGTGACCCCGAGTGCGCATGAGCAGTAGTGAGCCCGAGTGCGCATGAGCAGTAGTGACCCCGAGTGCACATGCACAGTAGTGAGCCCGATTGCGCATCCGCAGTAGTGAGTCCGTGTGCGCATGTGCATGTCTGAGCCGGAGTGCGCATGCGCAGTAGTGGGCCCGTGCGCGCATGCGCAGTAGTGAGCCCGGCTGCGCATGCGCAGTAGTGAGCCCGAGCGCGCATCCGCAGTAGTGAGTCCGAGTGCGCATGCGCAGTAGTGAGCCCGAGCGCGCATCCGCAGTAGTGAGTCCGAGTGCGCATGCGCAGTAGTGACCCCGAATGCGCATGAGTAGTAGTGAGTTCGAGTGCGCATGAGCAGTAGTGACCCCGAGTGCGCATGAGCAGTAGTGACCCCAAGTGCGCATGAGCAGTAGTGACCCCGAATGCGCATGCACAGTAGTGAGCCCGATTGCGCATCCGCAGTAGTGAGTCCGTGTGCGCATGTGCATGTCTGAGCCGGAGTGCGCATGCGCAGTAGTGGGCCCGTGCGCGCATGCGCAGTAGTAGGCCCGGGTGCGCATGCGCAGTAGTGAGCCCGAGCTCGCATCCGCAATAGTGAGCCCGATTGCGCATCCGCAGTAGTGAGTCCGTGTGCGCATGTGCAGGTCTGAGCCGGAGTGCGCATGCGCAGTAGTGGGCCCGTGCGCGCATGCGCAGTAGTAGGCCCGGGTGCGCATGCGCAGTAGTGAGCCCGAGCGCGCATCCGCAGTAGTGAGCCCGAGCGCGCATGCGCAGTAGTGAGTCCGATTGCGCATGTGCAGGTCTGAGCCGGAGTGCGCATGCGCAGTAGTGGGCCCGTGCGCGCATGCGCAGTAGCGAGCCCGTGTACGCATGCGCAGTAGTGAGCCCGAGCGCGCATCCGCAGTAGTGAGTCCGATTGCGCTTGCGCAGTAGTGACCCCGAGTGCGCATGAGCAGTAGTGACCCCGAGTGCGCATGCACAGTAGTGTGCCCGTGTGAGCATGCGCAGAAGTGAGCTCGAAAGCGCAGGTGCAGGTCTGAGCCGGAGTGCGCATGCGCAGTAGTGGGCCCGTGCGCGCATGCGCAGTAGTGAGCCCGGGTGCGCATGCGCAGTAGTGAGCCCGAGCGCGCATCCGCAGTAGTGAGTCCGAGTGCGCATGCGCAGTAGTGACCCCGAATGCGCATGAGCAGTAGTGAGTCCGAGTGCGCATGAGCAGTAGTGACCTCGAGTGCGCATGAGCAGTAGTGAGTCCGAGTGCGCATGAGCAGTAGTGACCCCGAGTGCGCATGCACATTAGTGAGCCCGAGTGTGCATGAGTAGTAGTGTCCCCGAGTGCGCATGCACAGTAGTGAGCCCGTGTGCGCATGCACAGTAGTGAGCCCGATTGCGCATCCGCAGTAGTGAGTCCGTGTGCGCATGTGCATGTCTGAGCCGGAGTGCGCATGCGCAGTAGTGGGCCCGTGCGCGCATGCGCAGTAGTGAGCCCGGGTGCGCATGCGCAGTAGTGAGCCCGAGCTCGCATCCGCAGTAGTGAGCCCGATTGCGCATCCGCAGTAGTGAGTCCGTGTGCGCATGTGCAGGTCTGAGCCGGAGTGCGCATGCGCAGTAGTGGGCCCGTGCGCGCATGCGCAGTAGTGAGCCCGTGTTCGCATGCGCAGTAGTGAGCCCGAGCGCGCATCCGCAATAGTGAGTCCGAGTGCGCATGCGCAGTAGTGACCCCGAATGCGCATGAGCAGTAGTGAGTCCGAGTGCGCATGAGCAGTAGTGAACCCGAGTGCGTATGAGCAGTAGTGAGTCCGAGTGCGCATGCGCAGAAGTGAGCTCGAATGCGCATGTGCAGGTCTGAGCCGGACTGCGCATGCGCAGTAGTGAGCCCGATTGCGCATCCGCAGTAGTGAGTCCGTGTGCGCATGTGCAGGTCTGAGCCGGAGTGCGCATGCGCAGTAGTGGGCCCGTGCGCGCATGCGCAGTAGTGAGCCCGTGTGCGCATGCGCAGTAGTGAGCCCGAGCGCGCATCCGCAGTAGTGAGTCCGAGTGCGCATGCGCAGTAGTGACCCCGAATGCGCATGAGCAGTAATGAGTCCGAGTGCGCATGAGCAGTAGTGACCCCGAGTGCGCATGAGCAGTAGTGAGCCCGAGTGCGCATGAGCAGTAGTGACCCCGAGTGCACATGCACAGTAGTGAGCCCGATTGCGCATCCGCAGTAGTGAGTCCGTGTGCGCATGTGCATGTCTGAGCCGGAGTGCGCATGCGCAGTAGTGGGCCCGTGCGCGCATGCGCAGTAGTGAGCCCGGCTGCGCATGCGCAGTAGTGAGCCCGAGCGCGCATCCGCAGTAGTGAGTCCGAGTGCGCATGCGCAGTAGTGAGCCCGAGCGCGCATCCGCAGTAGTGAGTCCGAGTGCGCATGCGCAGTAGTGACCCCGAATGCGCATGAGTAGTAGTGAGTTCGAGTGCGCATGAGCAGTAGTGACCCCGAGTGCGCATGAGCAGTAGTGAGTCCGAGTGCGCATGAGCAGTAGTGACCCCAAGTGCGCATGAGCAGTAGTGACCCCGAATGCGCATGCACAGTAGTGAGCCCGATTGCGCATCCGCAGTAGTGAGTCCGTGTGCGCATGTGCATGTCTGAGCCGGAGTGCGCATGCGCAGTAGTGGGCCCGTGCGCGCATGCGCAGTAGTGAGCCCGGGTGCGCATGCGCAGTAGTGAGCCCGAGCTCGCATCCGCAATAGTGAGCCCGATTGCGCATCCGCAGTAGTGAGTCCGTGTGCGCATGTGCAGGTCTGAGCCGGAGTGCGCATGCGCAGTAGTGGGCCCGTGCGCGCATGCGCAGTAGTGAGCCCGTGTTCGCATGCGCAGTAGTGAGCCCGAGCGCGCATCCGCAATAGTGAGTCCAAGTGCGCATGCGCAGTAGTGACCCCGAATGCGCATGAGCAGTAGTGAGTCCGAGTGCGCATGAGCAGTAGTGACCCCGAGTGCGTATGAGCAGTAGTGAGTCCGAGTGCGCATGCGCAGAAGTGAGCTCGAATGCGCATGTGCAGGTCTGAGCCGGACTGCGCATGCGCAGTAGTGAGCCCGATTGCGCATCCGCAGTAGTGAGTCCGTGTGCGCATGTGCAGGTCTGAGCCGGAGTGCGCATGCGCAGTAGTGGGCCCGTGCGCGCATGCACAGTAGTGAGCCCGGGTGCTCATGCGCAGTAGTGAGCCCGAGCGCGCATCCGCAGTAGTGAGCCCGATTGCGCATCCGCAGTAGTGAGTCCGTGTGCGCATGTGCAGGTCTGAGCCGGAGTGCGCATGCGCAGTAGTGGGCCCGTGCGCGCATGCGCAGTAGTGAGCCCGTGTGCGCATGCGCAGTAGTGAGCCCGAGCGCGCATCCGCAGTAGTGAGTCCGAGTGCGCATGCGCAGTAGTGACCCCGAACGCGCATGCAGAGTAATGAGCCCGAGTGCGCGTGAGCAGTAGTGAGTCCGAGTGCGCATGAGCAGTAGTGACCCCGAGTGCGCATGAGCAGTAGTGAGCCCGAGTGCGCATGAGCAGTAGTGAGTCCGATTGCGCATGAGCAGTAGTGAGCCGGATTGCGCATACGCAGTAGTGACTCCGAGTGCGCATGAGCAGTAGTGAGTCCGAGTGCGCATGAGCAGTAGTGACCCCGAGTGCGCATCCGCAGTAGTGAGTCCGAGTGCGCATGCGCAGTAGTGACCCCGAATGCGCATGCACAGTAGTGAGCCCGTGTGCGCATGCGCAGAAGTGAGCTCGAATGCACATGTGCAGGTCTGAGCCGGAGTGTGCATGCGCAGTAGTGGGCCCGTGCGCGCATGCGCAGTAGTGGGCCCGTGTGCGCATGCGCAGTAGTGAGCCCGAGCGCGCATCCGCAGTAGTGAGTCCGAGTGCGCATGCGCAGTAGTGACCCCGAATGCGCATGCAGAGTAGTGAGCCCGAGTGCGCGTGAGCAGTAGTGACCCCGAGTGCGCATGAGCAGTAGTGAGTCCGAGTGCGCATGAGCAGTAGTGACCCCGAGTGCGCATGAACAGTAGTGCGCCCCTGTGCGCATGAGCAGTAGTGAGCCCGATTGCGCATCCGCAGTAGTGAGTCCGTGTGCGCATGTGCAGGTCTGAGCCGGAGTGCGCATGCGCAGTAGTGGGCCCGTGCGCGCATGCGCAGTAGTGAGCCCGGGTGCGCATGCGCAGTAGTGAGCCCGAGCGCGCATTCGAAGTAGTGAGCCCGAGCGCGCATGCGCAGTAGTGAGTCCGATTGCGCATGTGCAGGTCTGAGCCGGAGTGCGCATGCGCAGTAGTGGGCCCGTGCGCGCATGCGCAGTAGTGAGCCCGGGTGCGCATGCGCAGTAGTGGGCCCGAGCGCGCATCCGCAGTAGTGAGTCCGAGTGCGCATGCGCAGTAGTGACCCCGAATGCGCATGAGTAGTAGTGAGTTCGAGTGCGCATGAGCAGTAGTGACCCCGAGTGCGCATGAGCAGTAGTGAGTCCGAGTGCGCATGAGCAGTAGTGACCCCGAGTGCGCATGAGCAGTAGTGACCCCGAGTGCGCATGAGCAGTAGTGACCCCGAGTGCGCATGCACAGTAGTGTGCCCGTGTGAGCATGCGCAGAAGTGAGCTCGAATGCGCATGTGCAGGTCTGAGCCGGAGTGCGCATGCGCAGTAGTGGGCCCGTGCGCGCATGCGCAGTAGTGAGCCCGTGCGCGCATGCGCAGTAGTGAGCCCGTGTGCGCATGCGCAGTAGTGAGCCCGAGCGCGCATCCGCAGTAGTGAGTCCGAGTGCGCATGCGCAGTAGTGACCCCGAATGCGCATGCAGAGTAGTGAGCCCGAGTGCGCGTGAGCAGTAGTGAGTCCGAGTGCGCATGAGCAGTAGTGACCCCGATTGCGCATGAGCAGTAGTGAGCCCGTGTGCGCATGCGCAGAAGTGAGCTCGAATGCGCATGTGCAGGTCTGAGCCGGACTGCGCATGCGCAGTAGTGAGCCCGTTTGCGCATCAGCTGTAGTGACCCGAGTGCGCATGAGCAGTAGTGACCCCGAGTGCGCGTGCACAGTAGTGCGCCCTTGTGCGCATGAGCAGTAGTGAGCCCGATTGCGCATCCGCAGTTGTGAGTCCGTGTGCGCATGTGCAGGTCTGAGCCGGAGTGCGCATGCGCAGTAGTGGGCCCGTGCGCGCATGCGCAGTAGTGAGCCCGGGTGCGCATGCGCAGTAGTGAGCCCGAGCGCGCATTCGCAGTAGTGAGCCCGAGCGCGCATGCGCAGTAGTGAGTCCGATTGCGCATGTGCAGGTCTGAGCCGGAGTGCGCATGCGCAGTAGTGGGCCCGTGCGCGCATGCGCAGTAGTGAGCCCGGGTGCGCATGCGCAGTAGTGGGCCCGAGCGCGCATCCGCAGTAGTGAGTCCGAGTGCGCATGCGCAGTAGTGACCCCGAATGCGCATGAGTAGTAGTGAGTTCGAGTGCGCATGAGCAGTAGTGACCCCGAGTGCGCATGAGCAGTAGTGAGTCCGAGTGCGCATGAGCAGTAGTGACCCCGAGTGCGCATGAGCAGTAGTGACCCCGAGTGCGCATGAGCAGTAGTGAGCCCGATTGCGCATCCGCAGTTGTGAGTCCGTGTGCGCATGTGCAGGTCTGAGCCGGAGTGCGCATGCGCAGTAGTGGGCCCGTGCGCGCATGCGCAGTAGTGAGCCCGGGTGCGCATGCGCAGTAGTGAGCCCGAGCGCGCATCCGCAGTAGTGAGCCCGAGCGCGCATGCGCAGTAGTGAGTCCGATTGCGCATGCGCAGTAGTCGGCCCGTGCCCGCATGCGCAGTAGCGAGCCCGTGTGCGCATGCGCAGTAGTGAGCCCGAGCGCGAATCCGCAGTAGTGAGTCCGATTGCGCTTGCGCAGTAGTGACCCCGAATGCGCATGAGCAGTAGTGACCCCGAGCGCGCATGCACAGTAGTGTGCCCGTGTGAGCATGCGCAGAAGTGAGCTCGAATGCGCATGTGCAGGTCTGAGCCGGAGTGCGCATGCGCAGTAGTGGGCCCGTGCTCGCATGCGCAGTAGTGAGCCCGGGTGCGCATGCGCAGTAGTGAGCCCGAGCGCGCATCCATAGTAGTGAGTCCGAGTGCGCATGCGCAGTAGTGACCCCGAATGCGCATGAGTAGTAGTGAGTTCGAGTGCGCATGAGCAGTAGTGACCCCGAGTGCGCATGAGCAGTAGTGAGTCCGAGTGCGCATGAGCAGTAGTGACCCCGAGTGCGCATGAGCAGTAGTGACCCCGAGTGCGCATGCACAGTAGTGTGCCCGTGTGAGCATGCGCAGAAGTGAGCTCGAATGCGCATGTGCAGGTCTGAGCCGGAGTGCGCATGCGCAGTAGTGGGCCCGTGCGCGCATGCGCAGTAGCGAGCCCGGGTGCGCATGCGCAGTAGTGAGCCCGAGCGCGCATCCGCAGTAGTGAGTCCGAGTGCGCATGCGCAGTAGTGACCCCGAATGCGCATGAGCAGTAGTGAGTCCGAGTGCGCATGAGCAGTAGTGACCTCGAGTGCGCATGAGCAGTAGTGAGTCCGAGTGCGCATGAGCAGTAGTGACCCCGAGTGCGCATGCACATTAGTGAGCCCGAGTGTGCATGAGTAGTAGTGTCCCCGAGTGCGCATGCACAGTAGTGAGCCCGTGTGCGCATGCACAGTAGTGAGCCCGATTGCGCATCCGCAGTAGTGAGTCCGTGTGCGCATGTGCATGTCTGAGCCGGAGTGCGCATGCGCAGTAGTGGGCCCGTGCGCGCATGCGCAGTAGTGAGCCCGGGTGCGCATGCGCAGTAGTGAGCCCGAGCTCGCATCCGCAGTAGTGAGCCCGATTGCGCATCCGCAGTAGTGAGTCCGTGTGCGCATGTGCAGGTCTGAGCCGGAGTGCGCATGCGCAGTAGTGGGCCCGTGCGCGCATGCGCAGTAATGAGCCCGTGTTCGCATGCGCAGTAGTGAGCCCGAGCGCGCATCCGCAATAGTGAGTCCGAGTGCGCATGCGCAGTAGTGACCCCGAATGCGCATGAGCAGTAGTGAGTCCGAGTGCGCATGAGCAGTAGTGACCCCGAGTGCGTATGAGCAGTAGTGAGTCCGAGTGCGCATGCGCAGAAGTGAGCTCGAATGCGCATGTGCAGATCTGAGCCGGACTGCGCATGCGCAGTAGTGAGCCCGATTGCGCATCCGCAGTAGTGAGCCCGTGTGCGCATGTGCAGGTCTGAGCCGGAGTGCGCATGCGCAGTAGTGGGCCCGTGCGCGCATGCGCAGTAGTGAGCCCGTGTGCGCATGCGCAGTAGTGAGCCCGAGCGCGCATCCGCAGTAGTGAGTCCGAGTGCGCATGCGCAGTAGTGACCCCGAATGCGCATGAGCAGTAATGAGTCCGAGTGCGCATGAGCAGTAGTGACCCCGAGTGCGCATGAGCAGTAGTGAGCCCGAGTGCGCATGAGCAGTAGTGACCCCGAGTGCACATGCACAGTAGTGAGCCCGATTGCGCATCCGCAGTAGTGAGTCCGTGTGCGCATGTGCATGTCTGAGCCGGAGTGCGCATGCGCAGTAGTGGGCCCGTGCGCGCATGCGCAGTAGTGAGCCCGGCTGCGCATGCGCAGTAGTGAGCCCGAGCGCGCATCCGCAGTAGTGAGTCCGAGTGCGCATGCGCAGTAGTGAGTCCGAGCGCGCATCCGCAGTAGTGAGTCCGAGTGCGCATGCGCAGTAGTGACCCCGAATGCGCATGAGTAGTAGTGAGTTCGAGTGCGCATGAGCAGTAGTGACCCCGAGTGCGCATGAGCAGTAGTGAGTCCGAGTGCGCATGAGCAGTAGTGACCCCAAGTGCGCATGAGCAGTAGTGACCCCGAATGCGCATGCACAGTAGTGAGCCCGATTGCGCATCCGCAGTAGTGAGTCCGTGTGCGCATGTGCATGTCTGAGCCGGAGTGCGCATGCGCAGTAGTGGGCCCGTGCGCGCATGCGCAGTAGTGAGCCCGGGTGCGCATGCGCAGTAGTGAGCCCGAGCTCGCATCCGCAGTAGTGAGCCCGATTGCGCATCCACAGTAGTGAGTCCGTGTGCGCATGTGCAGGTCTGAGCCGGAGTGCGCATGCGCAGTAGTGGGCCCGTGCGCGCATGCGCAGTAGTGAGCCCGTGTTCGCATGCGCAGTAGTGAGCCCGAGCGCGCATCCGCAATAGTGAGTCCGAGTGCGCATGCGCAGTAGTGACACCGAATGCGCATGAGCAGTAGTGAGTCCGAGTGCGCATGAGCAGTAGTGACCCCGAGTGCGTATGAGCAGTAGTGAGTCCGAGTGCGCATGCGCAGAAGTGAGCTCGAATGCGCATGTGCAGGTCTGAGCCGGACTGCGCATGCGCAGTAGTGAGCCCGATTGCGCATCCGCAGTAGTGAGTCCGAGTGCGCATGAGCAGTAGTGAGTCCGATTGCGCATGAGCAGTAGTGAGCCGGATTGCGCATACGCAGTAGTGACTCCGAGTGCGCATGAGCAGTAGTGAGTCCGAGTGCGCATGCGCAGTAGTGACCCCGAACGCGCATGCAGAGTAATGAGCCCGAGTGCGCGTGAGCAGTAGTGAGTCCGAGTGCGCATGAGCAGTAGTGACCCCGAGTGCGCATGAGCAGTAGTGAGCCCGAGTGCGCATGAGCAGTAGTGAGTCCGATTGCGCATGAGCAGTAGTGAGCCGGATTGCGCATACGCAGTAGTGACTCCGAGTGCGCATGAGCAGTAGTGAGTCCGAGTGCGCATGAGCAGTAGTGACCCCGAGTGCGCATCCGCAGTAGTGAGTCCGAGTGCGCATGCGCAGTAGTGACCCCGAATGCGCATGCACAGTAGTGAGCCCGTGTGCGCATGCGCAGAAGTGAGCTCGAATGCACATGTGCAGGTCTGAGCCGGAGTGTGCATGCGCAGTAGTGGGCCCGTGCGCGCATGCGCAGTAGTGGGCCCGTGTGCGCATGCGCAGTAGTGAGCCCGAGCGCGCATCCGCAGTAGTGAGTCCGAGTGCGCATGCGCAGTAGTGACCCCGAATGCGCATGCAGAGTAGTGAGCCCGAGTGCGCGTGAGCAGTAGTGACCCCGAGTGCGCATGAGCAGTAGTGAGTCCGAGTGCGCATGAGCAGTAGTGACCCCGAGTGCGCATGAACAGTAGTGCGCCCCTGTGCGCATGAGCAGTAGTGAGCCCGATTGCGCATCCGCAGTAGTGAGTCCGTGTGCGCATGTGCAGGTCTGAGCCGGAGTGCGCATGCGCAGTAGTGGGCCCGTGCGCGCATGCGCAGTAGTGAGCCCGGGTGCGCATGCGCAGTAGTGAGCCCGAGCGCGCATTCGAAGTAGTGAGCCCGAGCGCGCATGCGCAGTAGTGAGTCCGATTGCGCATGTGCAGGTCTGAGCCGGAGTGCGCATGCGCAGTAGTGGGCCCGTGCGCGCATGCGCAGTAGTGAGCCCGGGTGCGCATGCGCAGTAGTGGGCCCGAGCGCGCATCCGCAGTAGTGAGTCCGAGTGCGCATGCGCAGTAGTGACCCCGAATGCGCATGAGTAGTAGTGAGTTCGAGTGCGCATGAGCAGTAGTGACCCCGAGTGCGCATGAGCAGTAGTGAGTCCGAGTGCGCATGAGCAGTAGTGACCCCGAGTGCGCATGAGCAGTAGTGACCCCGAGTGCGCATGAGCAGTAGTGACCCCGAGTGCGCATGCACAGTAGTGTGCCCGTGTGAGCATGCGCAGAAGTGAGCTCGAATGCGCATGTGCAGGTCTGAGCCGGAGTGCGCATGCGCAGTAGTGGGCCCGTGCGCGCATGCGCAGTAGTGAGCCCGTGCGCGCATGCGCAGTAGTGAGCCCGTGTGCGCATGCGCAGTAGTGAGCCCGAGCGCGCATCCGCAGTAGTGAGTCCGAGTGCGCATGCGCAGTAGTGACCCCGAATGCGCATGCAGAGTAGTGAGCCCGAGTGCGCGTGAGCAGTAGTGAGTCCGAGTGCGCATGAGCAGTAGTGACCCCGATTGCGCATGAGCAGTAGTGAGCCCGTGTGCGCATGCGCAGAAGTGAGCTCGAATGCGCATGTGCAGGTCTGAGCCGGACTGCGCATGCGCAGTAGTGAGCCCGTTTGCGCATCAGCTGTAGTGACCCGAGTGCGCATGAGCAGTAGTGACCCCGAGTGCGCGTGCACAGTAGTGCGCCCTTGTGCGCATGAGCAGTAGTGAGCCCGATTGCGCATCCGCAGTTGTGAGTCCGTGTGCGCATGTGCAGGTCTGAGCCGGAGTGCGCATGCGCAGTAGTGGGCCCGTGCGCGCATGCGCAGTAGTGAGCCCGGGTGCGCATGCGCAGTAGTGAGCCCGAGCGCGCATTCGCAGTAGTGAGCCCGAGCGCGCATGCGCAGTAGTGAGTCCGATTGCGCATGTGCAGGTCTGAGCCGGAGTGCGCATGCGCAGTAGTGGGCCCGTGCGCGCATGCGCAGTAGTGAGCCCGGGTGCGCATGCGCAGTAGTGGGCCCGAGCGCGCATCCGCAGTAGTGAGTCCGAGTGCGCATGCGCAGTAGTGACCCCGAATGCGCATGAGTAGTAGTGAGTTCGAGTGCGCATGAGCAGTAGTGACCCCGAGTGCGCATGAGCAGTAGTGAGTCCGAGTGCGCATGAGCAGTAGTGACCCCGAGTGCGCATGAGCAGTAGTGACCCCGAGTGCGCATGAGCAGTAGTGACCCCGAGTGCGCATGCACAGTAGTGTGCCCGTGTGAGCATGCGCAGAAGTGAGCTCGAATGCGCATGTGCAGGTCTGAGCCGGAGTGCGCATGCGCAGTAGTGGGCCCGTGCGCGCATGCGCAGTAGTGAGCCCGTGCGCGCATGCGCAGTAGTGAGCCCGTGTGCGCATGCGCAGTAGTGAGCCCGTGCGCGCATGCGCAGTAGTGAGCCCGTGTGCGCATGCAGAGTAGTGAGCCCGAGTGCGCGTGAGCAGTAGTGAGTCCGAGTGCGCATGAGCAGTAGTGACCCCGATTGCGCATGAGCAGTAGTGAGCCCGTGTGCGCATGCGCAGAAGTGAGCTCGAATGCGCATGTGCAGGTCTGAGCCGGACTGCGCATGCGCAGTAGTGAGCCCGTTTGCGCATCAGCTGTAGTGACCCGAGTGCGCATGAGCAGTAGTGACCCCGAGTGCGCGTGCACAGTAGTGCGCCCCTGTGCGCATGAGCAGTAGTGAGCCCGATTGCGCATCCGCAGTTGTGAGTCCGTGTGCACATGTGCAGGTCTGAGCCGGAGTGCGCATGCGCAGTAGTGGGCCCGTGCGCGCATGCGCAGTAGTGAGCCCGGGTGCGCATGCGCAGTAGTGAGCCCGAGCGCGCATCCGCAGTAGTGAGCCCGAGCGCGCATGCGCAGTAGTGAGTCCGATTGCGCATGCGCAGTAGTCGGCCCGTGCCCGCATGCGCAGTAGCGAGCCCGTGTGCGCATGCGCAGTAGTGAGCCCGAGCGCGAATCCGCAGTAGTGAGTCCGATTGCGCTTGCGCAGTAGTGACCCCGAATGCGCATGAGCAGTAGTGACCCCGAGCGCGCATGCACAGTAGTGTGCCCGTGTGAGCATGCGCAGAAGTGAGCTCGAATGCGCATGTGCAGGTCTGAGCCGGAGTGCGCATGCGCAGTAGTGGGCCCGTGCTCGCATGCGCAGTAGTGAGCCCGGGTGCGCATGCGCAGTAGTGAGCCCGAGCGCGCATCCATAGTAGTGAGTCCGAGTGCGCATGCGCAGTAGTGACCCCGAATGCGCATGAGTAGTAGTGAGTTCGAGTGCGCATGAGCAGTAGTGACCCCGAGTGCGCATGAGCAGTAGTGAGTCCGAGTGCGCATGAGCAGTAGTGACCCCGAGTGCGCATGAGCAGTAGTGACCCCGAGTGCGCATGCACAGTAGTGTGCCCGTGTGAGCATGCGCAGAAGTGAGCTCGAATGCGCATGTGCAGGTCTGAGCCGGAGTGCGCATGCGCAGTAGTGGGCCCGTGCGCGCATGCGCAGTAGCGAGCCCGGGTGCGCATGCGCAGTAGTGAGCCCGAGCGCGCATCCGCAGTAGTGAGTCCGAGTGCGCATGCGCAGTAGTGACCCCGAATGCGCATGAGCAGTAGTGAGTCCGAGTGCGCATGAGCAGTAGTGACCTCGAGTGCGCATGAGCAGTAGTGAGTCCGAGTGCGCATGAGCAGTAGTGACCCCGAGTGCGCATGCACATTAGTGAGCCCGAGTGTGCATGAGTAGTAGTGTCCCCGAGTGCGCATGCACAGTAGTGAGCCCGTGTGCGCATGCACAGTAGTGAGCCCGATTGCGCATCCGCAGTAGTGAGTCCGTGTGCGCATGTGCATGTCTGAGCCGGAGTGCGCATGCGCAGTAGTGGGCCCGTGCGCGCATGCGCAGTAGTGAGCCCGGGTGCGCATGCGCAGTAGTGAGCCCGAGCTCGCATCCGCAGTAGTGAGCCCGATTGCGCATCCGCAGTAGTGAGTCCGTGTGCGCATGTGCAGGTCTGAGCCGGAGTGCGCATGCGCAGTAGTGGGCCCGTGCGCGCATGCGCAGTAATGAGCCCGTGTTCGCATGCGCAGTAGTGAGCCCGAGCGCGCATCCGCAATAGTGAGTCCGAGTGCGCATGCGCAGTAGTGACCCCGAATGCGCATGAGCAGTAGTGAGTCCGAGTGCGCATGAGCAGTAGTGACCCCGAGTGCGTATGAGCAGTAGTGAGTCCGAGTGCGCATGCGCAGAAGTGAGCTCGAATGCGCATGTGCAGATCTGAGCCGGACTGCGCATGCGCAGTAGTGAGCCCGATTGCGCATCCGCAGTAGTGAGCCCGTGTGCGCATGTGCAGGTCTGAGCCGGAGTGCGCATGCGCAGTAGTGGGCCCGTGCGCGCATGCGCAGTAGTGAGCCCGTGTGCGCATGCGCAGTAGTGAGCCCGAGCGCGCATCCGCAGTAGTGAGTCCGAGTGCGCATGCGCAGTAGTGACCCCGAATGCGCATGAGCAGTAATGAGTCCGAGTGCGCATGAGCAGTAGTGACCCCGAGTGCGCATGAGCAGTAGTGAGCCCGAGTGCGCATGAGCAGTAGTGACCCCGAGTGCACATGCACAGTAGTGAGCCCGATTGCGCATCCGCAGTAGTGAGTCCGTGTGCGCATGTGCATGTCTGAGCCGGAGTGCGCATGCGCAGTAGTGGGCCCGTGCGCGCATGCGCAGTAGTGAGCCCGGCTGCGCATGCGCAGTAGTGAGCCCGAGCGCGCATCCGCAGTAGTGAGTCCGAGTGCGCATGCGCAGTAGTGAGTCCGAGCGCGCATCCGCAGTAGTGAGTCCGAGTGCGCATGCGCAGTAGTGACCCCGAATGCGCATGAGTAGTAGTGAGTTCGAGTGCGCATGAGCAGTAGTGACCCCGAGTGCGCATGAGCAGTAGTGAGTCCGAGTGCGCATGAGCAGTAGTGACCCCAAGTGCGCATGAGCAGTAGTGACCCCGAATGCGCATGCACAGTAGTGAGCCAGATTGCGCATCCGCAGTAGTGAGTCCGTGTGCGCATGTGCATGTCTGAGCCGGAGTGCGCATGCGCAGTAGTGGGCCCGTGCGCGCATGCGCAGTAGTGAGCCCGGGTGCGCATGCGCAGTAGTGAGCCCGAGCTCGCATCCGCAGTAGTGAGCCCGATTGCGCATCCACAGTAGTGAGTCCGTGTGCGCATGTGCAGGTCTGAGCCGGAGTGCGCATGCGCAGTAGTGGGCCCGTGCGCGCATGCGCAGTAGTGAGCCCGTGTTCGCATGCGCAGTAGTGAGCCCGAGCGCGCATCCGCAATAGTGAGTCCGAGTGCGCATGCGCAGTAGTGACACCGAATGCGCATGAGCAGTAGTGAGTCCGAGTGCGCATGAGCAGTAGTGACCCCGAGTGCGTATGAGCAGTAGTGAGTCCGAGTGCGCATGCGCAGAAGTGAGCTCGAATGCGCATGTGCAGGTCTGAGCCGGACTGCGCATGCGCAGTAGTGAGCCCGATTGCGCATCCGCAGTAGTGAGTCCGAGTGCGCATGCGCAGTAGTGACCCCGAATGCGCATGCAGAGTAGTGAGCCCGAGTGCGCGTGAGCAGTAGTGAGTCCGAGTGCGCATGAGCAGTAGTGACCCCGAGTGCGCATGAGCAGTAGTGAGCCCGAGTGCGCATGAGCAGTAGTGAGTCCGATTGCGCATGAGCAGTAGTGAGCCGGATTGCGCATACGCAGTAGTGACTCCGAGTGCGCATGAGCAGTAGTGACCCCGAGTGCGCATGAGCAGTAGTGACCCCGAGTGCGCATGCACAGTAGTGTGCCCGTGTGAGCATGCGCAGAAGTGAGCTCGAATGCGCATGTGCAGGTCTGAGCCGGAGTGCGCATGCGCAGTAGTGGGCCCGTGCGCGCATGCGCAGTAGCGAGCCCGGGTGCGCATGCGCAGTAGTGAGCCCGAGCGCGCATCCGCAGCAGTGAGTCCGAGTGCGCATGCGCAGTAGTGACCCCGAATGCGCATGAGCAGTAGTGAGTCCGAGTGCGCATGAGCAGTAGTGACCCCGAGTGCGCATGAGCAGTAGTGACCCCGAGTGCGCATGAGCAGTAGTGACCCCGAGTGCGCATGCACAGTAGTGTGCCCGTGTGAGCATGCGCAGAAGTGAGCTCGAATGCGCATGTGCAGGTCTGAGCCGGAGTGCGCATGCGCAGTAGTGGGCCCGTGCGCGCATGCGCAGTAGTGAGCCCGTGCGCGCATGCGCAGTAGTGAGCCCGTGTGCGCATGCGCAGTAGTGAGCCCGAGCGCGCATCCGCAGTAGTGAGTCCGAGTGCGCATGCGCAGTAGTGACCCCGAATGCGCATGCAGAGTAGTGAGCCCGAGTGCGCGTGAGCAGTAGTGAGTCCGAGTGCGCATGAGCAGTAGTGACCCCGATTGCGCATGAGCAGTAGTGAGCCCGTGTGCGCATGCGCAGAAGTGAGCTCGAATGCGCATGTGCAGGTCTGAGCCGGACTGCGCATGCGCAGTAGTGAGCCCGTTTGCGCATCAGCTGTAGTGACCCGAGTGCGCATGAGCAGTAGTGACCCCGAGTGCGCGTGCACAGTAGTGCGCCCCTGTGCGTATGAGCAGTAGTGAGCCCGATTGCGCATCCGCAGTTGTGAGTCCGTGTGCGCATGTGCAGGACTGAGCCGGAGTGCGCATGCGCAGTAGTGGGCCCGTGCGCGCATGCGCAGTAGTGAGCCCGGGTGCGCATGCGCAGTAGTGAGCCCGAGCGCGCATCCGCAGTAGTGAGCCCGAGCGCGCATGCGCAGTAGTGAGTCCGAGTGCGCATGCGCAGTAGTGACCCCGAATGCGCATGCAGAGTAGTGAGCCCGAGTGCGCATGAGCAGTAGTGACCCCGAGTGCGCATGAGCAGTAGTGAGTCCGAGTGCGCATGAGCAGTAGTGACCCCGAGTGCGCATGAGCAGTAGTGACCCCGAGTGCGCATGCACAGTAGTGTGCCCGTGTGAGCATGCGCAGAAGTGAGCTCGAATGCGCATGTGCAGGTCTGAGCCGGAGTGCGCATGCGCAGTAGTGGGCCCGTGCGCGCATGCGCAGTAGCGAGCCCGGGTGCGCATGCGCAGTAGTGAGCCCGAGCGCGCATCCGCAGTAGTGAGTCCGAGTGCGCATGCGCAGTAGTGACCCCGAATGCGCATGAGCAGTAGTGAGTCCGAGTGCGCATGAGCAGTAGTGACCTCGAGTGCGCATGAGCAGTAGTGAGTCCGAGTGCGCATGAGCAGTAGTGACCCCGAGTGCGCATGCACATTAGTGAGCCCGAGTGTGCATGAGTAGTAGTGTCCCCGAGTGCGCATGCACAGTAGTGAGCCCGTGTGCGCATGCACAGTAGTGAGCCCGATTGCGCATCCGCAGTAGTGAGTCCGTGTGCGCATGTGCATGTCTGACCCGGAGTGCGCATGCGCAGTAGTGGGCCCGTGCGCGCATGCGCAGTAGTGAGCCCGGGTGCGCATGCGCAGTAGTGAGCCCGAGCTCGCATCCGCAGTAGTGAGCCCGATTGCGCATCCGCAGTAGTGAGTCCGTGTGCGCATGTGCAGGTCTGAGCCGGAGTACGCATGCGCAGTAGTGGGCCCGTGCGCGCATGCGCAGTAATGAGCCCGTGTTCGCATGCGCAGTAGTGAGCCCGAGCGCGCATCCGCAATAGTGAGTCCGAGTGCGCATGCGCAGTAGTGACCCCGAATGCGCATGAGCAGTAGTGAGTCCGAGTGCGCATGAGCAGTAGTGACCCCGAGTGCGTATGAGCAGTAGTGAGTCCGAGTGCGCATGCGCAGAAGTGAGCTCGAATGCGCATGTGCAGATCTGAGCCGGACTGCGCATGCGCAGTAGTGAGCCCGATTGCGCATCCGCAGTAGTGAGTCCGTGTGCGCATGTGCAGGTCTGAGCCGGAGTGCGCATGCGCAGTAGTGGGCCCGTGCGCGCATGCGCAGTAGTGAGCCCGTGTGCGCATGCGCAGTAGTGAGCCCGAGCGCGCATCCGCAATAGTGAGTCCGAGTGCGCATGCGCAGTAGTGACCCCGAATGCGCATGAGCAGTAGTGAGTCCGAGTGCGCATGAGCAGTAGTGAACCCGAGTGCGTATGAGCAGTAGTGAGTCCGAGTGCGCATGCGCAGAAGTGAGCTCGAATGCGCATGTGCAGATCTGAGCCGGACTGCGCATGCGCAGTAGTGAGCCCGATTGCGCATCCGCAGTAGTGAGTCCGTGTGCGCATGTGCAGGTCTGAGCCGGAGTGCGCATGCGCAGTAGTGGGCCCGTGCGCGCATGCGCAGTAGTGAGCCCGTGTGCGCATGCGCAGTAGTGAGCCCGAGCGCGCATCCGCAGTAGTGAGTCCGAGTGCGCATGCGCAGTAGTGACCCCGAATGCGCATGAGCAGTAATGAGTCCGAGTGCGCATGAGCAGTAGTGACCCCGAGTGCGCATGAGCAGTAGTGAGCCCGAGTGCGCATGAGCAGTAGTGACCCCGAGTGCACATGCACAGTAGTGAGCCCGATTGCGCATCCGCAGTAGTGAGTCCGTGTGCGCATGTGCATGTCTGAGCCGGAGTGCGCATGCGCAGTAGTGGGCCCGTGCGCGCATGCGCAGTAGTGAGCCCGGCTGCGCATGC
Organism: Megachile leachella; assembly: GCA_963576845.1. Classification (NCBI taxonomy): domain Eukaryota; kingdom Metazoa; phylum Arthropoda; class Insecta; order Hymenoptera; family Megachilidae; genus Megachile; species Megachile leachella. Next base: position 6,024,868 of record OY756247.1, read on the forward strand.
GCAGTAGTGAGCCCGAGCGCGCATCCGCCGTAGTGAGTCCGAGTGCGCATGCGCAGTAGTGAGCCCGAGCGCGCATCCGCAGTAGTGAGTCCGAGTGCGCATGCGCAGTAGTGACCCCGAATGCGCATGAGTAGTAGTGAGTTCGAGTGCGCATGAGCAGTAGTGACCCCGAGTGCGCATGAGCAGTAGTGAGTCCGAGTGCGCATGAGCAGTAGTGACCCCAAGTGCGCATGAGCAGTAGTGACCCCGAATGCGCATGCACAGTAGTGAGCCCGATTGCGCATCCGCAGTAGTGAGTCCGTGTGCGCATGTGCATGTCTGAGCCGGAGTGCGCATGCGCAGTAGTGGGCCCGTGCGCGCATGCGCAGTAGTGAGCCCGGGTGCGCATGCGCAGTAGTGAGCCCGAGCTCGCATCCGCAATAGTGAGCCCGATTGCGCATCCGCAGTAGTGAGTCCGTGTGCGCATGTGCAGGTCTGAGCCGGAGTGCGCATGCGCAGTAGTGGGCCCGTGCGCGCATGCACAGTAGTGAGCCCGGGTGCTCATGCGCAGTAGTGAGCCCGAGCGCGCATCCGCAGTAGTGAGCCCGATTGCGCATCCGCAGTAGTGAGTCCGTGTGCGCATGTGCAGGTCTGAGCCGGAGTGCGCATGCGCAGTAGTGGGCCCGTGCGCGCATGCGCAGTAGTGAGCCCGTGTGCGCATGCGCAGTAGTGAGCCCGAGCGCGCATCCGCAGTAGTGAGTCCGAGTGCGCATGCGCAGTAGTGACCCCGAATGCGCATGCAGAGTAATGAGCCCGAGTGCGCGTGAGTAGTAGTGAGTCCGAGTGCGCATGAGCAGTAGTGACCCCGAGTGCGCATGAGCAGTAGTGAGCCCGAGTGCGCATGAGCAGTAGTGAGTCCGATTGCGCATGAGCAGTAGTGAGCCGGATTGCGCATACGCAGTAGTGACTCCGAGTGCGCATGAGCAGTAGTGAGTCCGAGTGCGCATGAGCAGTAGTGACCCCGAGTGCGCATCCGCAGTAGTGAGTCCGAGTGCGCATGCGCAGTAGTGACCCCGAATGCGCATGCACAGTAGTGAGCCCGTGTGCGCATGCGCAGAAGTGAGCTCGAATGCACATGTGCAGGTCTGAGCCGGAGTGTGCATGCGCAGTAGTGGGCCCGTGCGCGCATGCGCAGTAGTGGGCCCGTGTGCGCATGCGCAGTAGTGAGCCCGAGCGCGCATCCGCAGTAGTGAGTCCGAGTGCGCATGCGCAGTAGTGACCCCGAATGCGCATGCAGAGTAGTGAGCCCGAGTGCGCGTGAGCAGTAGTGACCCCGAGTGCGCATGAGCAGTAGTGAGTCCGAGTGCGCATGAGCAGTAGTGACCCCGAGTGCGCATGAACAGTAGTGCGCCCCTGTGCGCATGAGCAGTAGTGAGCCCGATTGCGCATCCGCAGTAGTGAGTCCGTGTGCGCATGTGCAGGTCTGAGCCGGAGTGCGCATGCGCAGTAGTGGGCCCGTGCGCGCATGCGCAGTAGTGAGCCCGGGTGCGCATGCGCAGTAGTGAGCCCGAGCGCGCATTCGCAGTAGTGAGCCCGAGCGCGCATGCGCAGTAGTGAGTCCGATTGCGCATGTGCAGGTCTGAGCCGGAGTGCGCATGCGCAGTAGTGGGCCCGTGCGCGCATGCGCAGTAGTGAGCCCGGGTGCGCATGCGCAGTAGTGGGCCCGAGCGCGCATCCGCAGTAGTGAGTCCGAGTGCGCATGCGCAGTAGTGACCCCGAATGCGCATGAGTAGTAGTGAGTTCGAGTGCGCATGAGCAGTAGTGACCCCGAGTGCGCATGAGCAGTAGTGAGTCCGAGTGCGCATGAGCAGTAGTGACCCCGAGTGCGCATGAGCAGTAGTGACCCCGAGTGCGCATGAGCAGTAGTGACCCCGAGTGCGCATGCACAGTAGTGTGCCCGTGTGAGCATGCGCAGAAGTGAGCTCGAATGCGCATGTGCAGGTCTGAGCCGGAGTGCGCATGCGCAGTAGTGGGCCCGTGCGCGCATGCGCAGTAGTGAGCCCGTGCGCGCATGCGCAGTAGTGAGCCCGTGTGCGCATGCGCAGTAGTGAGCCCGAGCGCGCATCCGCAGTAGTGAGTCCGAGTGCGCATGCGCAGTAGTGACCCCGAATGCGCATGCAGAGTAGTGAGCCCGAGTGCGCGTGAGCAGTAGTGAGTCCGAGTGCGCATGAGCAGTAGTGACCCCGATTGCGCATGAGCAGTAGTGAGCCCGTGTGCGCATGCGCAGAAGTGAGCTCGAATGCGCATGTGCAGGTCTGAGCCGGACTGCGCATGCGCAGTAGTGAGCCCGTTTGCGCATCAGCTGTAGTGACCCGAGTGCGCATGAGCAGTAGTGACCCCCAGTGCGCGTGCACAGTAGTGCGCCCCTGTGCGCATGAGCAGTAGTGAGCCCGATTGCGCATCCGCAGTTGTGAGTCCGTGTGCGCATGTGCAGGTCTGAGCCGGAGTGCGCATGCGCAGTAGTGGGCCCGTGCGCGCATGCGCAGTAGTGAGCCCGGGTGCGCATGCGCAGTAGTGAGCCCGAGCGCGCATTCGCAGTAGTGAGCCCGAGCGCGCATGCGCAGTAGTGAGTCCGATTGCGCATGTGCAGGTCTGAGCCGGAGTGCGCATGCGCAGTAGTGGGCCCGTGCGCGCATGCGCAGTAGTGAGCCCGGGTGCGCATGCGCAGTAGTGGGCCCGAGCGCGCATCCGCAGTAGTGAGTCCGAGTGCGCATGCGCAGTAGTGACCCCGAATGCGCATGAGTAGTAGTGAGTTCGAGTGCGCATGAGCAGTAGTGACCCCGAGTGCGCATGAGCAGTAGTGAGCCCGAGTGCGCATGAGCAGTAGTGAGTCCGATTGCGCATGAGCAGTAGTGAGCCGGATTGCGCATACGCAGTAGTGACTCCGAGTGCGCATGAGCAGTAGTGAGTCCGAGTGCGCATGAGCAGTAGTGACCCCGAGTGCGCATCCGCAGTAGTGAGTCCGAGTGCGCATGCGCAGTAGTGACCCCGAATGCGCATGCACAGTAGTGAGCCCGTGTGCGCATGCGCAGAAGTGAGCTCGAATGCACATGTGCAGGTCTGAGCCGGAGTGTGCATGCGCAGTAGTGGGCCCGTGCGCGCATGCGCAGTAGTGGGCCCGTGTGCGCATGCGCAGTAGTGAGCCCGAGCGCGCATCCGCAGTAGTGAGTCCGAGTGCGCATGCGCAGTAGTGACCCCGAATGCGCATGCAGAGTAGTGAGCCCGAGTGCGCGTGAGCAGTAGTGACCCCGAGTGCGCATGAGCAGTAGTGAGTCCGAGTGCGCATGAGCAGTAGTGACCCCGAGTGCGCATGAACAGTAGTGCGCCCCTGTGCGCATGAGCAGTAGTGAGCCCGATTGCGCATCCGCAGTAGTGAGTCCGTGTGCGCATGTGCAGGTCTGAGCCGGAGTGCGCATGCGCAGTAGTGGGCCCGTGCGCGCATGCGCAGTAGTGAGCCCGGGTGCGCATGCGCAGTAGTGAGCCCGAGCGCGCATTCGCAGTAGTGAGCCCGAGCGCGCATGCGCAGTAGTGAGTCCGATTGCGCATGTGCAGGTCTGAGCCGGAGTGCGCATGCGCAGTAGTGGGCCCGTGCGCGCATGCGCAGTAGTGAGCCCGGGTGCGCATGCGCAGTAGTGGGCCCGAGCGCGCATCCGCAGTAGTGAGTCCGAGTGCGCATGCGCAGTAGTGACCCCGAATGCGCATGAGTAGTAGTGAGTTCGAGTGCGCATGAGCAGTAGTGACCCCGAGTGCGCATGAGCAGTAGTGAGTCCGAGTGCGCATGAGCAGTAGTGACCCCGAGTGCGCATGAGCAGTAGTGACCCCGAGTGCGCATGAGCAGTAGTGACCCCGAGTGCGCATGCACAGTAGTGTGCCCGTGTGAGCATGCGCAGAAGTGAGCTCGAATGCGCATGTGCAGGTCTGAGCCGGAGTGCGCATGCGCAGTAGTGGGCCCGTGCGCGCATGCGCAGTAGTGAGCCCGTGCGCGCATGCGCAGTAGTGAGCCCGTGTGCGCATGCGCAGTAGTGAGCCCGAGCGCGCATCCGCAGTAGTGAGTCCGAGTGCGCATGCGCAGTAGTGACCCCGAATGCGCATGCAGAGTAGTGAGCCCGAGTGCGCGTGAGCAGTAGTGAGTCCGAGTGCGCATGAGCAGTAGTGACCCCGATTGCGCATGAGCAGTAGTGAGCCCGTGTGCGCATGCGCAGAAGTGAGCTCGAATGCGCATGTGCAGGTCTGAGCCGGACTGCGCATGCGCAGTAGTGAGCCCGTTTGCGCATCAGCTGTAGTGACCCGAGTGCGCATGAGCAGTAGTGACCCCGAGTGCGCGTGCACAGTAGTGCGCCCCTGTGCGCATGAGCAGTAGTGAGCCCGATTGCGCATCCGCAGTTGTGAGTCCGTGTGCGCATGTGCAGGTCTGAGCCGGAGTGCGCATGCGCAGTAGTGGGCCCGTGCGCGCATGCGCAGTAGTGAGCCCGGGTGCGCATGCGCAGTAGTGAGCCCGAGCGCGCATTCGCAGTAGTGAGCCCGAGCGCGCATGCGCAGTAGTGAGTCCGATTGCGCATGTGCAGGTCTGAGCCGGAGTGCGCATGCGCAGTAGTGGGCCCGTGCGCGCATGCGCAGTAGTGAGCCCGGGTGCGCATGCGCAGTAGTGGGCCCGAGCGCGCATCCGCAGTAGTGAGTCCGAGTGCGCATGCGCAGTAGTGACCCCGAATGCGCATGAGTAGTAGTGAGTTCGAGTGCGCATGAGCAGTAGTGACCCCGAGTGCGCATGAGCAGTAGTGAGTCCGAGTGCGCATGAGCAGTAGTGACCCCGAGTGCGCATGAGCAGTAGTGACCCCGAGTGCGCATGAGCAGTAGTGACCCCGAGTGCGCATGCACAGTAGTGTGCCCGTGTGAGCATGCGCAGAAGTGAGCTCGAATGCGCATGTGCAGGTCTGAGCCGGAGTGCGCATGCGCAGTAGTGGGCCCGTGCGCGCATGCGCAGTAGTGAGCCCGTGCGCGCATGCGCAGTAGTGAGCCCGTGTGCGCATGCGCAGTAGTGAGCCCGAGCGCGCATCCGCAGTAGTGAGTCCGAGTGCGCATGCGCAGTAGTGACCCCGAATGCGCATGCAGAGTAGTGAGCCCGAGTGCGCGTGAGCAGTAGTGAGTCCGAGTGCGCATGAGCAGTAGTGACCCCGATTGCGCATGAGCAGTAGTGAGCCCGTGTGCGCATGCGCAGAAGTGAGCTCGAATGCGCATGTGCAGGTCTGAGCCGGACTGCGCATGCGCAGTAGTGAGCCCGTTTGCGCATCAGCTGTAGTGACCCGAGTGCGCATGAGCAGTAGTGACCCCGAGTGCGCGTGCACAGTAGTGCGCCCCTGTGCGCATGAGCAGTAGTGAGCCCGATTGCGCATCCGCAGTTGTGAGTCCGTGTGCGCATGTGCAGGTCTGAGCCGGAGTGCGCATGCGCAGTAGTGGGCCCGTGCGCGCATGCGCAGTAGTGAGCCCGGGTGCGCATGCGCAGTAGTGAGCCCGAGCGCGCATCCGCAGTAGTGAGCCCGAGCGCGCATGCGCAGTAGTGAGTCCGATTGCGCATGCGCAGTAGTGGGCCCGTGCCCGCATGCGCAGTAGCGAGCCCGTGTGCGCATGCGCAGTAGTGAGCCCGAGCGCGCATCCGCAGTAGTGAGTCCGATTGCGCTTGCGCAGTAGTGACCCCGAATGCGCATGAGCAGTAGTGACCCCGAGCGCGCATGCACAGTAGTGTGCCCGTGTGAGCATGCGCAGAAGTGAGCTCGAATGCGCATGTGCAGGTCTGAGCCGGAGTGCGCATGCGCAGTAGTGGGCCCGTGCGCGCATGCGCAGTAGTGAGCCCGGGTGCGCATGCGCAGTAGTGAGCCCGAGCGCGCATCCATAGTAGTGAGTCCGAGTGCGCATGCGCAGTAGTGACCCCGAATGCGCATGAGTAGTAGTGAGTTCGAGTGCGCATGAGCAGTAGTGACCCCGAGTGCGCATGAGCAGTAGTGAGTCCGAGTGCGCATGAGCAGTAGTGACCCCGAGTGCGCATGAGCAGTAGTGACCCCGAGTGCGCATGCACAGTAGTGTGCCCGTGTGAGCATGCGCAGAAGTGAGCTCGAATGCGCATGTGCAGGTCTGAGCCGGAGTGCGCATGCGCAGTAGTGGGCCCGTGCGCGCATGCGCAGTAGCGAGCCCGGGTGCGCATGCGCAGTAGTGAGCCCGAGCGCGCATCCGCAGTAGTGAGTCCGAATGCGCATGCGCAGTAGTGACCCCGAATGCGCATGAGCAGTAGTGAGTCCGAGTGCGCATGAGCAGTAGTGACCTCGAGTGCGCATGAGCAGTAGTGAGTCCGAGTGCGCATGAGCAGTAGTGACCCCGAGTGCGCATGCACATTAGTGAGCCCGAGTGTGCATGAGTAGTAGTGTCCCCGAGTGCGCATGCACAGTAGTGAGCCCGTGTGCGCATGCACAGTAGTGAGCCCGATTGCGCATCCGCAGTAGTGAGTCCGTGTGCGCATGTGCATGTCTGAGCCGGAGTGCGCATGCGCAGTAGTGGGCCCGTGCGCGCATGCGCAGTAGTGAGCCCGGGTGCGCATGCGCAGTAGTGAGCCCGAGCTCGCATCCGCAGTAGTGAGCCCGATTGCGCATCCGCAGTAGTGAGTCCGTGTGCGCATGTGCAGGTCTGAGCCGGAGTGCGCATGCGCAGTAGTGGGCCCGTGCGCGCATGCGCAGTAATGAGCCCGTGTTCGCATGCGCAGTAGTGAGCCCGAGCGCGCATCCGCAATAGTGAGTCCGAGTGCGCATGCGCAGTAGTGACCCCGAATGCGCATGAGCAGTAGTGAGTCCGAGTGCGCATGAGCAGTAGTGACCCCGAGTGCGTATGAGCAGTAGTGAGTCCGAGTGCGCATGCGCAGAAGTGAGCTCGAATGCGCATGTGCAGATCTGAGCCGGACTGCGCATGCGCAGTAGTGAGCCCGATTGCGCATCCGCAGTAGTGAGTCCGTGTGCGCATGTGCAGGTCTGAGCCGGAGTGCGCATGCGCAGTAGTGGGCCCGTGCGCGCATGCGCAGTAGTGAGCCCGTGTGCGCATGCGCAGTAGTGAGCCCGAGCGCGCATCCGCAGTAGTGAGTCCGAGTGCGCATGCGCAGTAGTGACCCCGAATGCGCATGAGCAGTAATGAGTCCGAGTGCGCATGAGCAGTAGTGACCCCGAGTGCGCATGAGCAGTAGTGAGCCCGAGTGCGCATGAGCAGTAGTGACCCCGAGTGCACGTGCACAGTAGTGAGCCCGATTGCGCATCCGCAGTAGTGAGTCCGTGTGCGCATGTGCATGTCTGAGCCGGAGTGCGCATGCGCAGTAGTGGGCCCGTGCGCGCATGCGCAGTAGTGAGGCCGGCTGCGCATGCGCAGTAGTGAGCCCGAGCGCGCATCCGCAGTAGTGAGTCCTAGTGCGCATGCGCAGTAGTGAGTCCGAGTGCGCATCCGCAGTAGTGAGTCCGAGTGCGCATGCGCAGTAGTGACCCCGAATGCGCATGAGTAGTAGTGAGTTCGAGTGCGCATGAGCAGTAGTGACCCCGAGTGCGCATGAGCAGTAGTGAGTCCGAGTGCGCATGAGCAGTAGTGACCCCAAGTGCGCATGAGCAGTAGTGACCCCGAATGCGCATGCACAGTAGTGAGCCCGATTGCGCATCCGCAGTAGTGAGTCCGTGTGCGCATGTGCATGTCTGAGCCGGAGTGCGCATGCGCAGTAGTGGGCCCGTGCGCGCATGCGCAGTAGTGAGCCCGGGTGCGCATGCGCAGTAGTGAGCCCGAGCTCGCATCCGCAGTAGTGAGCCCGATTGCGCATCCACAGTAGTGAGTCCGTGTGCGCATGTGCAGGTCTGAGCCGGAGTGCGCATGCGCAGTAGTGGGCCCGTGCGCGCATGCGCAGTAGTGAGCCCGTGTTCGCATGCGCAGTAGTGAGCCCGAGCGCGCATCCGCAATAGTGAGTCCGAGTGCGCATGCGCAGTAGTGACCCCGAATGCGCATGAGCAGTAGTGAGTCCGAGTGCGCATGAGCAGTAGTGACCCCGAGTGCGTATGAGCAGTAGTGAGTCCGAGTGCGCATGCGCAGAAGTGAGCTCGAATGCGCATGTGCAGGTCTGAGCCGGACTGCGCATGCGCAGTAGTGAGCCCGATTGCGCATCCGCAGTAGTGAGTCCGTGTGCGCATGTACAGGTCTGAGCCGGAGAGCGCATGCGCAGTAGTGGGCCCGTGCGCGCATGCACAGTAGTGAGCCCGGGTGCTCATGCGCAGTAGTGAGCCCGAGCGCGCATCCGCAGTAGTGAGCCCGATTGCGCATCCGCAGTAGTGAGTCCGTGTGCGCATGTGCAGGTCTGAGCCGGAGTGCGCATGCGCAGTAGTGGGCCCGTGCGCGCATGCGCAGTAGTGAGCCCGTGTGCGCATGCGCAGTAGTGAGCCCGAGCGCGCATCCGCAGTAGTGAGTCCGAGTGCGCATGCGCAGTAGTGACCCCGAATGCGCATGCAGAGTAGTGAGCCCGAGTGCGCGTGAGCAGTAGTGAGTCCGAGTGCGCATGAGCAGTAGTGACCCCGAGTGCGCATGAGCAGTAGTGAGCCCGAGTGCGCATGAGCAGTAGTGAGTCCGATTGCGCATGAGCAGTAGTGAGCCGGATTGCGCATACGCAGTAGTGACTCCGAGTGCGCATGAGCAGTAGTGACCCCGAGTGCGCATGAGCAGTAGTGACCCCGAGTGCGCATGCACAGTAGTGTGCCCGTGTGAGCATGCGCAGAAGTGAGCTCGAATGCGCATGTGCAGGTCTGAGCCGGAGTGCGCATGCGCAGTAGTGGGCCCGTGCGCGCATGCGCAGTAGCGAGCCCGGGTGCGCATGCGCAGTAGTGAGCCCGAGCGCGCATCCGCAGTAGTGAGTCCGAGTGCGCATGCGCAGTAGTGACCCCGAATGCGCATGAGCAGTAGTGAGTCCGAGTGCGCATGAGCAGTAGTGACCCCGAGTGCGCATGAGCAGTAGTGACCCCGAGTGCGCATGAGCAGTAGTGACCCCGAGTGCGCATGCACAGTAGTGTGCCCGTGTGAGCATGCGCAGAAGTGAGCTCGAATGCGCATGTGCAGGTCTGAGCCGGAGTGCGCATGCGCAGTAGTGGGCCCGTGCGCGCATGCGCAGTAGTGAGCCCGTGCGCGCATGCGCAGTAGTGAGCCCGTGTGCGCATGCGCAGTAGTGAGCCCGAGCGCGCATCCGCAGTAGTGAGTCCGAGTGCGCATGCGCAGTAGTGACCCCGAATGCGCATGCAGAGTAGTGAGCCCGAGTGCGCGTGAGCAGTAGTGAGTCCGAGTGCGCATGAGCAGTAGTGACCCCGATTGCGCATGAGCAGTAGTGAGCCCGTGTGCGCATGCGCAGAAGTGAGCTCGAATGCGCATGTGCAGGTCTGAGCCGGACTGCGCATGCGCAGTAGTGAGCCCGTTTGCGCATCAGCTGTAGTGACCCGAGTGCGCATGAGCAGTAGTGACCCCGAGTGCGCGTGCACAGTAGTGCGCCCCTGTGCGCATGAGCAGTAGTGAGCCCGATTGCGCATCCGCAGTTGTGAGTCCGTGTGCGCATGTGCAGGTCTGAGCCGGAGTGCGCATGCGCAGTAGTGGGCCCGTGCGCGCATGCGCAGTAGTGAGCCCGGGTGCGCATGCGCAGTAGTGAGCCCGAGCGCGCATCCGCAGTAGTGAGCCCGAGCGCGCATGCGCAGTAGTGAGTCCGAGTGCGCATGCGCAGTAGTGACCCCGAATGCGCATGCAGAGTAGTGAGCCCGAGTGCGCATGAGCAGTAGTGACCCCGAGTGCGCATGAGCAGTAGTGAGTCCGAGTGCGCATGAGCAGTAGTGACCCCGAGTGCGCATGAGCAGTAGTGACCCCGAGTGCGCATGCACAGTAGTGTGCCCGTGTGAGCATGCGCAGAAGTGAGCTCGAATGCGCATGTGCAGGTCTGAGCCGGAGTGCGCATGCGCAGTAGTGGGCCCGTGCGCGCATGCGCAGTAGCGAGCCCGGGTGCGCATGCGCAGTAGTGAGCCCGAGCGCGCATCCGCAGTAGTGAGTCCGAGTGCGCATGCGCAGTAGTGACCCCGAATGCGCATGAGCAGTAGTGAGTCCGAGTGCGCATGAGCAGTAGTGACCTCGAGTGCGCATGAGCAGTAGTGAGTCCGAGTGCGCATGAGCAGTAGTGACCCCGAGTGCGCATGCACATTAGTGAGCCCGAGTGTGCATGAGTAGTAGTGTCCCCGAGTGCGCATGCACAGTAGTGAGCCCGTGTGCGCATGCACAGTAGTGACCCCGATTGCGCATCCGCAGTAGTGAGTCCGTGTGCGCATGTGCATGTCTGACCCGGAGTGCGCATGCGCAGTAGTGGGCCCGTGCGCGCATGCGCAGTAGTGAGCCCGGGTGCGCATGCGCAGTAGTGAGCCCGAGCTCGCATCCGCAGTAGTGAGCCCGATTGCGCATCCGCAGTAGTGAGTCCGTGTGCGCATGTGCAGGTCTGAGCCGGAGTGCGCATGCGCAGTAGTGGGCCCGTGCGCGCATGCGCAGTAATGAGCCCGTGTTCGCATGCGCAGTAGTGAGCCCGAGCGCGCATCCGCAATAGTGAGTCCGAGTGCGCATGCGCAGTAGTGACCCCGAATGCGCATGAGCAGTAGTGAGTCCGAGTGCGCATGAGCAGTAGTGACCCCGAGTGCGTATGAGCAGTAGTGAGTCCGAGTGCGCATGCGCAGAAGTGAGCTCGAATGCGCATGTGCAGATCTGAGCCGGACTGCGCATGCGCAGTAGTGAGCCCGATTGCGCATCCGCAGTAGTGAGTCCGTGTGCGCATGTGCAGGTCTGAGCCGGAGTGCGCATGCGCAGTAGTGGGCCCGTGCGCGCATGCGCAGTAGTGAGCCCGTGTGCGCATGCGCAGTAGTGAGCCCGAGCGCGCATCCGCAGTAGTGAGTCCGAGTGCGCATGCGCAGTAGTGACCCCGAATGCGCATGAGCAGTAATGAGTCCGAGTGCGCATGAGCAGTAGTGACCCCGAGTGCGCATGAGCAGTAGTGAGCCCGAGTGCGCATGAGCAGTAGTGACCCCGAGTGCACATGCACAGTAGTGAGCCCGATTGCGCATCCGCAGTAGTGAGTCCGTGTGCGCATGTGCATGTCTGAGCCGGAGTGCGCATGCGCAGTAGTGGGCCCGTGCGCGCATGCGCAGTAGTGAGCCCGGCTGCGCATGCGCAGTAGTGAGCCCGAGCGCGCATCCGCAGTAGTGAGTCCGAGTGCGCATGCGCAGTAGTGAGTCCGAGCGCGCATCCGCAGTAGTGAGTCCGAGTGCGCATGCGCAGTAGTGACCCCGAATGCGCATGAGTAGTAGTGAGTTCGAGTGCGCATGAGCAGTAGTGACCCCGAGTGCGCATGAGCAGTAGTGAGTCCGAGTGCGCATGAGCAGTAGTGACCCCAAGTGCGCATGAGCAGTAGTGACCCCGAATGCGCATGCACAGTAGTGAGCCCGATTGCGCATCCGCAGTAGTGAGTCCGTGTGCGCATGTGCATGTCTGAGCCGGAGTGCGCATGCGCAGTAGTGGGCCCGTGCGCGCATGCGCAGTAGTGAGCCCGGGTGCGCATGCGCAGTAGTGAGCCCGAGCTCGCATCCGCAGTAGTGAGCCCGATTGCGCATCCACAGTAGTGAGTCCGTGTGCGCATGTGCAGGTCTGAGCCGGAGTGCGCATGCGCAGTAGTGGGCGCGTGCGCGCATGCGCAGTAGTGAGCCCGTGTTCGCATGCGCAGTAGTGAGCCCGAGCGCGCATCCGCAATAGTGAGTCCGAGTGCGCATGCGCAGTAGTGACCCTGAATGCGCATGAGCAGTAGTGAGTCCGAGTGCGCATGAGCAGTAGTGACCCCGAGTGCGTATGAGCAGTAGTGAGTCCGAGTGCGCATGCGCAGAAGTGAGCTCGAATGCGCATGTGCAGGTCTGAGCCGGACTGCGCATGCGCAGTAGTGAGCCCGATTGCGCATCCGCAGTAGTGAGTCCGTGTGCGCATGTACAGGTCTGAGCCGGAGAGCGCATGCGCAGTAGTGGGCCCGTGCGCGCATGCACAGTAGTGAGCCCGGGTGCTCATGCGCAGTAGTGAGCCCGAGCGCGCATCCGCAGTAGTGAGCCCGATTGCGCATCCGCAGTAGTGAGTCCGTGTGCGCATGTGCAGGTCTGAGCCGGAGTGCGCATGCGCAGTAGTGGGCCCGTGCGCGCATGCGCAGTAGTGAGCCCGTGTGCGCATGCGCAGTAGTGAGCCCGAGCGCGCATCCGCAGTAGTGAGTCCGAGTGCGCATGCGCAGTAGTGACCCCGAATGCGCATGCAGAGTAGTGAGCCCGAGTGCGCGTGAGCAGTAGTGAGTCCGAGTGCGCATGAGCAGTAGTGACCCCGAGTGCGCATGAGCAGTAGTGAGCCCGAGTGCGCATGAGCAGTAGTGAGTCCGATTGCGCATGAGCAGTAGTGAGCCGGATTGCGCATACGCAGTAGTGACTCCGAGTGCGCATGAGCAGTAGTGAGCCCGAGTGCGCATGAGCAGTAGTGACCCCGAGTGCGCATGCACAGTAGTGTGCCCGTGTGAGCATGCGCAGAAGTGAGCTCGAATGCGCATGTGCAGGTCTGAGCCGGAGTGCGCATGCGCAGTAGTGGGCCCGTGCGCGCATGCGCAGTAGTGAGCCCGGGTGCGCATGCGCAGTAGTGAGCCCGAGCGCGCATCCATAGTAGTGAGTCCGAGTGCGCATGCGCAGTAGTGACCCCGAATGCGCATGAGTAGTAGTGAGTTCGAGTGCGCATGAGCAGTAGTGACCCCGAGTGCGCATGAGCAGTAGTGAGTCCGAGTGCGCATGAGCAGTAGTGACCCCGAGTGCGCATGAGCAGTAGTGACCCCGAGTGCGCATGCACAGTAGTGTGCCCGTGTGAGCATGCGCAGAAGTGAGCTCGAATGCGCATGTGCAGGTCTGAGCCGGAGTGCGCATGCGCAGTAGTGGGCCCGTGCGCGCATGCGCAGTAGCGAGCCCGGGTGCGCATGCGCAGTAGTGAGCCCGAGCGCGCATCCGCAGTAGTGAGTCCGAGTGCGCATGCGCAGTAGTGACCCCGAATGCGCATGCAGAGTAGTGAGCCCGAGTGCGCGTGAGCAGTAGTGAGTCCGAGTGCGCATGAGCAGTGGTGACCGCGAGTGCCCATAAGTAGTAGTGACCCCGAGTGCGCATGCGCAGTAGTGAGCCCGGGTGCGCATGCGCAGTAGCGAGCCCGAGCGCGCATCCATAGTAGTGAGTCCGAGTGCGCATCCGCAGTAGTGAGTCCGTGTGCGCATGTGCAGGTCTGAGCCGGAGTGCGCATGCGCAGTAGTGGGCCCGTGCGCGCATGCACAGTAGTGAGCCCGGGTGCTCATGCGCAGTAGTGACCCCGAGTGCGCATGCACAGTAGTGTGCCCGTGTGAGCATGCGCAGAAGTGAGCTCGAATGCGCATGTGCAGGTCTGAGCCGGAGTGCGCATGCGCAGTAGTGGGCCCGTGCGCGCATGCGCAGTAGTGAGCCCGGGTGCGCATGCGCAGTAGTGAGCCCGAGCGCGCATCCGCAGTAGTGAGTCCGAGTGCGCATGCGCAGTAGTGACCCCGAATGCGCATGAGCAGTAGTGAGTCCGAGTGCGCATGAGCAGTAGTGACCTCGAGTGCGCATGAGCAGTAGTGAGTCCGAGTGCGCATGAGCAGTAGTGACCCCGAGTGCGCATGCACATTAGTGAGCCCGAGTGTGCATGAGTAGTAGTGTCCCCGAGTGCGCATGCACAGTAGTGAGCCCGTGTGCGCATGCACAGTAGTGAGCCCGATTGCGCATCCGCAGTAGTGAGTCCGTGTGCGCATGTGCATGTCTGAGCCGGAGTGCGCATGCGCAGTAGTGGGCCCGTGCGCGCATGCGCAGTAGTGAGCCCGGGTGCGCATGCGCAGTAGTGAGCCCGAGCTCGCATCCGCAGTAGTGAGCCCGATTGCGCATCCGCAGTAGTGAGTCCGTGTGCGCATGTGCAGGTCTGAGCCGGAGTGCGCATGCGCAGTAGTGGGCCCGTGCGCGCATGCGCAGTAGTGAGCCCGTGTTCGCATGCGCAGTAGTGAGCCCGAGCGCGCATCCGCAATAGTGAGTCCGAGTGCGCATGCGCAGTAGTGACCCCGAATGCGCATGAGCAGTAGTGAGTCCGAGTGCGCATGAGCAGTAGTGACCCCGAGTGCGTATGAGCAGTAGTGAGTCCGAGTGCGCATGCGCAGAAGTGAGCTCGAATGCGCATGTGCAGGTCTGAGCCGTACTGCGCATGCGCAGTAGTGAGCCCGATTGCGCATCCGCAGTAGTGAGTCCGTGTGCGCATGTGCAGGTCTGAGCCGGAGTGCGCATGCGCAGTAGTGGGCCCGTGCGCGCATGCACAGTAGTGAGCCCGGGTGCTCATGCGCAGTAGTGAGCCCGAGCGCGCATCCGCAGTAGTGAGCCCGATTGCGCATCCGCAGTAGTGAGTCCGTGTGCGCATGTGCAGGTCTGAGCCGGAGTGCGCATGCGCAGTAGTGGGCCCGTGCGCGCATGCGCAGTAGTGAGCCCGTGTGCGCATGCGCAGTAGTGAGCCCGAGCGCGCATCCGCAGTAGTGAGTCCGAGTGCGCATGCGCAGTAGTGACCCCGAATGCGCATGCAGAGTAGTGAGCCCGAGTGCGCGTGAGCAGTAGTGAGTCCGAGTGCGCATGAGCAGTAGTGACCCCGAGTGCGCATGAGCAGTAGTGAGCCCGAGTGCGCATGAGCAGTAGTGAGTCCGATTGCGCATGAGCAGTAGTGAGCCGGATTGCGCATACGCAGTAGTGACTCCGAGTGCGCATGAGCAGTAGTGAGTCCGAGTGCGCATGAGCAGTAGTGACCCCGAGTGCGCATAAGTAGTAGTGACCCCGAGTGCGCATGCACAGTAGTGAGCCCGTGTGCGCATGCGCAGAAGTGAGCTCGAATGCACATGTGCAGGTCTGAGCCGGAGTGTGCATGCGCAGTAGTGGGCCCGTGCGCGCATGCGCAGTAGTGAGCCCGTGTGCGCATGCGCAGTAGTGAGCCCGAGCGCGCATCCGCAGTAGTGAGTCCGAGTGCGCATGCGCAGTAGTGACCCCGAATGCGCATGCAGAGTAGTGAGCCCGAGTGCGCGTGAGCAGTAGTGAGTCCGAGTGCGCATGAGCAGTGGTGACCCCGAGTGCGCATGAGTAGTAGTGACCCCGAGTGCGCATGCACAGTAGTGAGCCCGTGTGCGCATGCGCAGAAGTGAGCTCGAATGCGCATGTGCAGGTCTGAACCGGACTGCGCATGCGCAGTAGTGAGCCCGTTTGCGCATCAGCTGTAGTGACCCGAGTGCGCATGAGCAGTAGTGACCCCGAGTGCGCGTGCACAGTAGTGCGCCCCTGTGCGCATGAGCAGTAGTGAGCCCGATTGCGCATCCGCAGTAGTGAGTCCGTGTGCGCATGTGCAGGTCTGAGCCGGAGTGCGCATGCGCAGTAGTGGGCCCGTGCGCGCATGCGCAGTAGTGAGCCCGGGTGCGCATGCGCAGTAGTGAGCCCGAGCGCGCATCCGCAGTAGTGAGCCCGAGAGCGCATGCGCAGTAGTGAGTCCGATTGCGCATGTGCAGGTCTGAGCCGGAGTGCGCATGCGCAGTAGTGGGCCCGTGCGCGCATGCGCAGTAGTGAGCCCGTGTGCGCATGCGCAGTAGTGAGCCCGAGCGCGCATCCGCAGTAGTGAGTCCGAGTGCGCATGCGCAGTAGTGACCCCGAATGCGCATGCAGAGTAGTGAGCCCGAGTTCGCGTGAGCAGTAGTGAGTCCGAGTGCGCATGAGCAGTGGTGACCCCGAGTGCGCATAAGTAGTAGTGACCCCGAGTGCGCATGCGCAGTAGTGAGCCCGGGTGCGCATGCGCAGTAGTGAGCCCGAGCGCGCATCCATAGTAGTGAGTCCGAGTGCGCATGCGCAGTAGTGACCCCGAATGCGCATGAGTAGTAGTGAGTTCGAGTGCGCATGAGCAGTAGTGACCCCGAGTGCGCATGAGCAGTAGTGAGTCCGAGTGCGCATGAGCAGTAGTGACCCCGAGTGCGCATGAACAGTAGTGACCCCGAGTGCGCATGCACAGTAGTGTGCCCGTGTGAGCATGCGCAGAAGTGAGCTCGAATGCGCATGTGCAGGTCTGAGCCGGAGTGCGCATGCGCAGTAGTGGGCCCGTGCGCGCATGCGCAGTAGTGAGCCCGGGTGCGCATGCGCAGTACTGAGCCCGAGCGCGCATCCGCAGTAGTGAGTCCTAGTGCGCATGCGCAGTAGTGACCCCGAATGCGCATGAGCAGTAGTGAGTCCGAGTGCGCATGAGCAGTAGTGAGTCCGAGTGCGCATGAGCAGTAGTGACCCCGAGTGCGCATGCACATTAGTGAGCCCGAGTGTGCATGAGTAGTAGTGTCCCCGAGTGCGCATGCACAGTAGTGAGCCCGTGTGCGCATGCACAGTAGTGAGCCCGATTGCGCATCCGCAGTAGTGAGTCCGTGTGCGCATGTGCATGTCTGAGCCGGAGTGCGCATGCGCAGTAGTGGGCCCGTGCGCGCATGCGCAGTAGTGAGCCCGAGCTCGCATCCGCAGTAGTGAGCCCGATTGCGCATCCGCAGTAGTGAGTCCGTGTGCGCATGTGCAGGTCTGAGCCGGAGTGCGCATGCGCAGTTGTGGGCCCGTGCGCGCATGCGCAGTAGTGACCCCGTGTTCGCATGCGCAGTAGTGAGCCCGAGCGCGCATCCGCAATAGTGAGTCCGAGTGCGCATGCGCAGTAGTGACCCCGAATGCGCATGAGCAGTAGTGAGTCCGAGTGCGCATGAGCAGTAGCGACCCCGAGTGCGTATGAGCAGTAGTGAGTCCGAGTGCGCATGCGCAGAAGTGAGCTCGAATGCGCATGTGCAGGTCTGAGCCGGACTGCGCATGCGCAGTAGTGAGCCCGATTGCGCATCCGCAGTAGTGAGTCCGTGTGCGCATGTGCAGGTCTGAGCCGGAGTGCGCATGCGCAGTAGTGGGCCCGTGCGCGCATGCACAGTAGTGAGCCCGGGTGCTCATGCGCAGTAGTGAGCCCGAGCGCGCATCCGCAGTAGTGAGCCCGATTGCGCATCCGCAGTAGTGAGTCCGTGTGCGCATGTGCAGGTGTGAGCCGGAGTGCGCATGCGCAGTAGTGGGCCCGTGCGCGCATGCGCAGTAGTGGGCCCGTGCGCGCATGCGCAGTAGTGAGCCCGGCTGCGCATGCGCAGTAGTGAGCCCGAGCGCGCATCCGCAGTAGTGAGTCCGAGTGCGCATGCGCAGTAGTGAGCCCGAGCGCGCATCCGCAGTAGTGAGTCCGAGTGCGCATGCGCAGTAGTGACCCCGAATGCGCATGAGTAGTCGTGAGTTCGAGTGCGCATGAGCAGTAGTGACCCCGAGTGCGCATGAGCAGTAGCGAGTCCGAGTGCGCATGAGCAGTAGTGACCCCAAGTGCGCATGAGCAGTAGTGACCCCGAATGCGCATGCACAGTAGTGAGCCCGATTGCGCATCCGCAGTAGTGAGTCCGTGTGCGCATGTGCATGTCTGAGCCGGAGTGCGCATGCGCAGTAGTGGGCCCGTGCGCGCATGCGCAGTAGTGACCCCGAATGCGCATGAGTAGTCGTGAGTTCGAGTGCGCATGAGCAGTAGTGACCCCGAGTGCGCATGAGCAGTAGTGAGTCCGAGTGCGCATGAGCAGTAGTGACCCCAAGTGCGCATGAGCAGTAGTGACCCCGAATGCGCATGCACAGTAGTGAGCCCGATTGCGCATCCGCAGTAGTGAGTCCGTGTGCGCATGTGCATGTCTGAGCCGGAGTGCGCATGCGCAGTAGTGGGCCCGTGCGCGCATGCGCAGTAGTGACCCCGTGTTCGCATGCGCAGTAGTGAGCCCGAGCGCGCATCCGCAATAGTGAGTCCGAGTGCGCATGCGCAGTAGTGACCCCGAATGCGCATGAGCAGTAGTGAGTCCGAGTGCGCATGAGCAGTAGCGACCCCGAGTGCGTATGAGCAGTAGTGAGTCCGAGTGCGCATGCGCAGAAGTGAGCTCGAATGCGCATGTGCAGGTCTGAGCCGGACTGCGCATGCGCAGTAGTGAGCCCGATTGCGCATCCGCAGTAGTGAGTCCGTGTGCGCATGTGCAGGTCTGAGCCGGAGTGCGCATGCGCAGTAGTGGGCCCGTGCGCGCATGCACAGTAGTGAGCCCGGGTGCTCATGCGCAGTAGTGAGCCCGAGCGCGCATCCGCAGTAGTGAGCCCGATTGCGCATCCGCAGTAGTGAGTCCGTGTGCGCATGTGCAGGTGTGAGCCGGAGTGCGCATGCGCAGTAGTGGGCCCGTGCGCGCATGCGCAGTAGTGGGCCCGTGCGCGCATGCGCAGTAGTGAGCCCGGCTGCGCATGCGCAGTAGTGAGCCCGAGCGCGCATCCGCAGTAGTGAGTCCGAGTGCGCATGCGCAGTAGTGAGCCCGAGCGCGCATCCGCAGTAGTGAGTCCGAGTGCGCATGCGCAGTAGTGACCCCGAATGCGCATGAGTAGTCGTGAGTTCGAGTGCGCATGAGCAGTAGTGACCCCGAGTGCGCATGAGCAGTAGTGAGTCCGAGTGCGCATGAGCAGTAGTGACCCCAAGTGCGCATGAGCAGTAGTGACCCCGAATGCGCATGCACAGTAGTGAGCCCGATTGCGCATCCGCAGTAGTGAGTCCGTGTGCGCATGTGCATGTCTGAGCCGGAGTGCGCATGCGCAGTAGTGGGCCCGTGCGCGCATGCGCAGTAGTGAGCCCGGGTGCGCATGCGCAGTAGTGAGCCCGAGCTCGCATCCGCAGTAGTGAGCCCGATTGCGCATCCGCAGTAGTGAGTCCGTGTGCGCATGTGCAGGTCTGAGCCGGAGTGCGCATGCGCAGTAGTGGGCCCGTGCGCGCATGCGCAGTAGTGAGCCCGTGTTCGCATGTGCAGGTCTGAGCCGGAGTGCGCATGCGCAGTAGTGGGCCCGTGCGCGCATGCGCAGTAGTGAGCCCGTGTGCGCATGCGCAGTAGTGAGCCCGAGCGCGCATCCGCAGTAGTGAGTCCGAGTGCGCATGCGCAGTAGTGACCCCGAATGCGCATGCAGAGTAGTGAGCCCGAGTGCGCGTGAGCAGTAGTGAGTCCGAGTGCGCATGAGCAGTAGTGACCCCGAGTGCGCATGAGCAGTAGTGAGCCCGAGTGCGCATGAGCAGTAGTGAGTCCGATTGCGCATGAGCAGTAGTGAGCCGGATTGCGCATACGCAGTAGTGACTCCGAGTGCGCATGAGCAGTAGTGACCCCGAGTGCGCATGAGCAGTAGTGACCCCGAGTGCGCATGCACAGTAGTGTGCCCGTGTGAGCATGCGCAGAAGTGAGCTCGAATGCGCATGTGCAGGTCTGAGCCGGAGTGCGCATGCGCAGTAGTGGGCCCGTGCGCGCATGCGCAGTAGCGAGCCCGGGTGCGCATGCGCAGTAGTGAGCCCGAGCGCGCATCCGCAGTAGTGAGTCCGAGTGCGCATGCGCAGTAGTGACCCCGAATGCGCATGAGCAGTAGTGAGTCCGAGTGCGCATGAGCAGTAGTGACCCCGAGTGCGCATGAGCAGTAGTGACCCCGAGTGCGCATGAGCAGTAGTGACCCCGAGTGCGCATGCACAGTAGTGTGCCCGTGTGAGCATGCGCAGAAGTGAGCTCGAATGCGCATGTGCAGGTCTGAGCCGGAGTGCGCATGCGCAGTAGTGGGCCCGTGCGCGCATGCGCAGTAGTGAGCCCGTGCGCGCATGCGCAGTAGTGAGCCCGTGTGCGCATGCGCAGTAGTGAGCCCGAGCGCGCATCCGCAGTAGTGAGTCCGAGTGCGCATGCGCAGTAGTGACCCCGAATGCGCATGCAGAGTAGTGAGCCCGAGTGCGCGTGAGCAGTAGTGAGTCCGAGTGCGCATGAGCAGTTGTGAGTCCGTGTGCGCATGTGCAGGTCTGAGCCGGAGTGCGCATGCGCAGTAGTGGGCCCGTGCGCGCATGCGCAGTAGTGAGCCCGAGTGCGCATGCGCAGTAGTGACCCCGATTGCGCATGAGCAGTAGTGAGCCCGTGTGCGCATGCGCAGAAGTGAGCTCGAATGCGCATGTGCAGGTCTGAGCCGGACTGCGCATGCGCAGTAGTGAGCCCGTTTGCGCATCAGCTGTAGTGACCCGAGTGCGCATGAGCAGTAGTGACCCCGAGTGCGCGTGCACAGTAGTGCGCCCCTGTGCGCATGAGCAGTAGTGAGCCCGATTGCGCATCCGCAGTTGTGAGTCCGTGTGCGCATGTGCAGGTCTGAGCCGGAGTGCGCATGCGCAGTAGTGGGCCCGTGCGCGCATGCGCAGTAGTGAGCCCGGGTGCGCATGCGCAGTAGTGAGCCCGAGCGCGCATCCGCAGTAGTGAGCCCGAGCGCGCATGCGCAGTAGTGAGTCCGAGTGCGCATGCGCAGTAGTGACCCCGAATGCGCATGCAGAGTAGTGAGCCCGAGTGCGCATGAGCAGTAGTGACCCCGAGTGCGCATGAGCAGTAGCGAGTCCGGGTGCGCATGAGCAGTAGTGACCCCGAGTGCGCATGAGCAGTAGTGACCCCGAGTGCGCATGCACAGTAGTGTGCCCGTGTGAGCATGCGCAGAAGTGAGCTCGAATGCGCATGTGCAGGTCTGAGCCGGAGTGCGCATGCGCAGTAGTGGGCCCGTGCGCGCATGCGCAGTAGCGAGCCCGGGTGCGCATGCGCAGTAGTCAGCCCGAGCGCGCATCCGCAGTAGTGAGTCCGAGTGCGCATGCGCAGTAGTGACCCCGAATGCGCATGAGCAGTAGTGAGTCCGAGTGCGCATGAGCAGTAGTGACCTCGAGTGCGCATGAGCAGTAGTGAGTCCGAGTGCGCATGAGCAGTAGTGACCCCGAGTGCGCATGCACATTAGTGAGCCCGAGTGTGCATGAGTAGTAGTGTCCCCGAGTGCGCATGCACAGTAGTGAGCCCGTGTGCGCATGCACAGTAGTGAGCCCGATTGCGCATCCGCAGTAGTGAGTCCGTGTGCGCATGTGCATGTCTGACCCGGAGTGCGCATGCGCAGTAGTGGGCCCGTGCGCGCATGCGCAGTAGTGAGCCCGGGTGCGCATGCGCAGTAGTGAGCCCGAGCTCGCATCCGCAGTAGTGAGCCCGATTGCGCATCCGCAGTAGTGAGTCCGTGTGCGCATGTGCAGGTCTGAGCCGGAGTGCGCATGCGCAGTAGTGGGCCCGTGCGCGCATGCGCAGTAATGAGCCCGTGTTCGCATGCGCAGTAGTGAGCCCGAGCGCGCATCCGCAATAGTGAGTCCGAGTGCGCATGCGCAGTAGTGACCCCGAATGCGCATGAGCAGTAGTGAGTCCGAGTGCGCATGAGCAGTAGTGACCCCGAGTGCGTATGAGCAGTAGTGAGTCCGAGTGCGCATGCGCAGAAGTGAGCTCGAATGCGCATGTGCAGATCTGAGCCGGACTGCGCATGCGCAGTAGTGAGCCCGATTGCGCATCCGCAGTAGTGAGTCCGTGTGCGCATGTGCAGGTCTGAGCCGGAGTGCGCATGCGCAGTAGTGGGCCCGTGCGCGCATGCGCAGTAGTGAGCCCGTGTGCGCATGCGCAGTAGTGAGCCCGAGCGCGCATCCGCAGTAGTGAGTCCGAGTGCGCATGCGCAGTAGTGACCCCGAATGCGCATGAGCAGTAATGAGTCCGAGTGCGCATGAGCAGTAGTGACCCCGAGTGCGCATGAGCAGTAGTGAGCCCGAGTGCGCATGAGCAGTAGTGACCCCGAGTGCACATGCACAGTAGTGAGCCCGATTGCGCATCCGCAGTAGTGAGTCCGTGTGCGCATGTGCATGTCTGAGCCGGAGTGCGCATGCGCAGTAGTGGGCCCGTGCGCGCATGCGCAGTAGTGAGCCCGGCTGCGCATGCGCAGTAGTGAGCCCGAGCGCGCATCCGCAGTAGTGAGTCCGAGTGCGCATGCGCAGTAGTGAGTCCGAGCGCGCATCCGCAGTAGTGAGTCCGAGTGCGCATGCGCAGTAGTGACCCCGAATGCGCATGAGTAGTAGTGAGTTCGAGTGCGCATGAGCAGTAGTGACCCCGAGTGCGCATGAGCAGTAGTGAGTCCGAGTGCGCATGAGCAGTAGTGACCCCAAGTGCGCATGAGCAGTAGTGACCCCGAATGCGCATGCACAGTAGTGAGCCCGATTGCGCATCCGCAGTAGTGAGTCCGTGTGCGCATGTGCATGTCTGAGCCGGAGTGCGCATGCGCAGTAGTGGGCCCGTGCGCGCATGCGCAGTAGTGAGCCCGGGTGCGCATGCGCAGTAGTGAGCCCGAGCTCGCATCCGCAGTAGTGAGCCCGATTGCGCATCCACAGTAGTGAGTCCGTGTGCGCATGTGCAGGTCTGAGCCGGAGTGCGCATGCGCAGTAGTGGGCGCGTGCGCGCATGCGCAGTAGTGAGCCCTTGTTCGCATGCGCAGTAGTGAGCCCGAGCGCGCATCCGCAATAGTGAGTCCGAGTGCGCATGCGCAGTAGTGACCCCGAATGCGCATGAGCAGTAGTGAGTCCGAGTGCGCATGAGCAGTAGTGACCCCGAGTGCGTATGAGCAGTAGTGAGTCCGAGTGCGCATGCGCAGAAGTGAGCTCGAATGCGCATGTGCAGGTCTGAGCCGGACTGCGCATGCGCAGTAGTGAGCCCGATTGCGCATCCGCAGTAGTGAGTCCGTGTGCGCATGTACAGGTCTGAGCCGGAGAGCGCATGCGCAGTAGTGGGCCCGTGCGCGCATGCACAGTAGTGAGCCCGGGTGCTCATGCGCAGTAGTGAGCCCGAGCGCGCATCCGCAGTAGTGAGCCCGATTGCGCATCCGCAGTAGTGAGTCCGTGTGCGCATGTGCAGGTCTGAGCCGGAGTGCGCATGCGCAGTAGTGGGCCCGTGCGCGCATGCGCAGTAGTGAGCCCGTGTGCGCATGCGCAGTAGTGAGCCCGAGCGCGCATCCGCAGTAGTGAGTCCGAGTGCGCATGCGCAGTAGTGACCCCGAATGCGCATGCAGAGTAGTGAGCCCGAGTGCGCGTGAGCAGTAGTGAGTCCGAGTGCGCATGAGCAGTAGTGACCCCGAGTGCGCATGAGCAGTAGTGAGCCCGAGTGCGCATGAGCAGGTCTGAGCCGGACTGCGCATGCGCAGTAGTGAGCCCGATTGCGCATCCGCAGTAGTGAGTCCGTGTGCGCATGTACAGGTCTGAGCCGGAGAGCGCATGCGCAGTAGTGGGCCCGTGCGCGCATGCACAGTAGTGAGCCCGGGTGCTCATGCGCAGTAGTGAGCCCGAGCGCGCATCCGCAGTAGTGAGCCCGATTGCGCATCCGCAGTAGTGAGTCCGTGTGCGCATGTGCAGGTCTGAGCCGGAGTGCGCATGCGCAGTAGTGGGCCCGTGCGCGCATGCGCAGTAGTGAGCCCGTGTGCGCATGCGCAGTAGTGAGCCCGAGCGCGCATCCGCAGTAGTGAGTCCGAGTGCGCATGCGCAGTAGTGACCCCGAATGCGCATGCAGAGTAGTGAGCCCGAGTGCGCGTGAGCAGTAGTGAGTCCGAGTGCGCATGAGCAGTAGTGACCCCGAGTGCGCATGAGCAGTAGTGAGCCCGAGTGCGCATGAGCAGTAGTGAGTCCGATAGCGCATGAGCAGTAGTGAGCCGGATTGCGCATACGCAGTAGTGACTCCGAGTGCGCATGAGCAGTAGTGAGCCCGAGTGCGCATGAGCAGTAGTGACCCCGAGTGCGCATGCACAGTAGTGTGCCCGTGTGAGCATGCGCAGAAGTGAGCTCGAATGCGCATGTGCAGGTCTGAGCCGGAGTGCGCATGCGCAGTAGTGGGCCCGTGCGCGCATGCGCAGTAGTGAGCCCGGGTGCGCATGCGCAGTAGTGAGCCCGAGCGCGCATCCATAGTAGTGAGTCCGAGTGCGCATGCGCAGTAGTGACCCCGAATGCGCATGAGTAGTAGTGAGTTCGAGTGCGCATGAGCAGTAGTGACCCCGAGTGCGCATGAGCAGTAGTGAGTCCGAGTGCGCATGAGCAGTAGTGACCCCGAGTGCGCATGAGCAGTAGTGACCCCGAGTGCGCATGCACAGTAGTGTGCCCGTGTGAGCATGCGCAGAAGTGAGCTCGAATGCGCATGTGCAGGTCTGAGCCGGAGTGCGCATGCGCAGTAGTGGGCCCGTGCGCGCATGCGCAGTAGCGAGCCCGGGTGCGCATGCGCAGTAGTGAGCCCGAGCGCGCATCCGCAGTAGTGAGTCCGAGTGCGCATGCGCAGTAGTGACCCCGAATGCGCATGAGCAGTAGTGAGTCCGAGTGCGCATGAGCAGTAGTGACCTCGAGTGCGCATGAGCAGTAGTGAGTCCGAGTGCGCATGAGCAGTAGTGACCCCGAGTGCGCATGCACATTAGTGAGCCCGAGTGTGCATGAGTAGTAGTGTCCCCGAGTGCGCATGCACAGTAGTGAGCCCGTGTGCGCATGCACAGTAGTGAGCCCGATTGCGCATCCGCAGTAGTGAGTCCGTGTGCGCATGTGCATGTCTGAGCCGGAGTGCGCATGCGCAGTAGTGGGCCCGTGCGCGCATGCGCAGTAGTGAGCCCGGGTGCTCATGCGCAGTAGTGAGCCCGAGCGCGCATCCGCAGTAGTGAGCCCGATTGCGCATCCGCAGTAGTGAGTCCGTGTGCGCATGTGCAGGTCTGAGCCGGAGTGCGCATGCGCAGTAGTGGGCCCGTGCGCGCATGCGCAGTAGTGAGCCCGTGTGCGCATGCGCAGTAGTGAGCCCGAGCGCGCATCCGCAGTAGTGAGTCCGAGTGCGCATGCGCAGTAGTGACCCCGAATGCGCATGCAGAGTAGTGAGCCCGAGTGCGCGTGAGCAGTAGTGAGTCCGAGTGCGCATGAGCAGTAGTGACCCCGAGTGCGCATGAGCAGTAGTGAGCCCGAGTGCGCATGAGCAGTAGTGAGTCCGATTGCGCATGAGCAGTAGTGAGCCGGATTGCGCATACGCAGTAGTGACTCCGAGTGCGCATGAGCAGTAGTGAGTCCGAGTGCGCATGAGCAGTAGTGACCCCGAGTGCGCATCCGCAGTAGTGAGTCCGAGTGCGCATGCGCAGTAGTGACCCCGAATGCGCATGCACAGTAGTGAGCCCGTGTGCGCATGCGCAGAAGTGAGCTCGAATGCACATGTGCAGGTCTGAGCCGGAGTGCGCATGCGCAGTAGTAGGTCCGTGCGCGCATGCGCAGTAGTGAGCCCGGGTGCGCATGCGCAGTAGTGAGCCCGAGCGCGCATCCGCAGTAGTGAGTCCGAGTGCGCATGCGCAGTAGTGACCCCGAATGCGCATGAGCAGTAGTGAGTCCGAGTGCGCATGTGCAGTAGTGACCCCGAGTGCGTATGAGCAGTAGTGAGTCCGAGTGCGCATGCGCAGAAGTGAGCTCGAATGCGCATGTGCAGATCTGAGCCGGACCGCGCATGCGCAGTAGTGAGCCCTATTGCGCATCCGCAGTAGTGAGTCCGTGTGCGCAGGCGCAGTAGTGACCCCGAATGCGCATGCAGAGTAGTGAGCCCGAGTGCGCGTGAGCAGTAGTGAGTCCGAGTGCGCATGAGCAGTAGTGACCCCGAGTGCGCATGAGCAGTAGTGAGCCCGAGTGCGCATGAGCAGTAGTGAGTCCGATTGCGCATGAGCAGTAGTGAGCCGGATTGCGCATACGCAGTAGTGACTCCGAGTGCGCATGAGCAGTAGTGAGTCCGAGTGCGCATGAGCAGTAGTGACCCCGAGTGCGCATCCGCAGTAGTGAGTCCGAGTGCGCATGCGCAGTAGTGACCCCGAATGCGCATGCACAGTAGTGAGCCCGTGTGCGCATGCGCAGAAGTGAGCTCGAATGCACATGTGCAGGTCTGAGCCGGAGTGTGCATGCGCAGTAGTGGGCCCGTGCGCGCATGCGCAGTAGTGAGCCCGTGTGCGCATGCGCAGTAGTGAGCCCGAGCGCGCATCCGCAGTAGTGAGTCCGAGTGCGCATGCGCAGTAGTGACCCCGAATGCGCATGCAGAGTAGTGAGCCCGAGTGCGCGTGAGCAGTAGTGAGTCCGAGTGCGCATGAGCAGTGGTGACCCCGAGTGCGCATGAGTAGTAGTGACCCCGAGTGCGCATGCACAGTAGTGAGCCCGTGTGCGCATGCGCAGAAGTGAGCTCGAATGCGCATGTGCAGGTCTGAGCCGGACTGCGCATGCGCAGTAGTGAGCCCATTTGCGCATCAGCTGTAGTGACCCGAGTGCGCATGAGCAGTAGTGACCCCGAGTGCGCGTGCACAGTAGTGCGCCCCTGTGCGCATGAGCAGTAGTGAGCCCGATTGCGCATCCGCAGTAGTGAGTCTGTGTGCGCATGTGCAGGTCTGAGCCGGAGTGCGCATGCGCAGTAGTGGGCCCGTGCGCGCATGCGCAGTAGTGAGCCCGTGTGCGCATGCGCAGTAGTGAGCCCGAGCGCGCATCCGCAGTAGTGAGTCCGAGTGCGCATGCGCAGTAGTGAGTCCGATTGCGCATGTGCAGGTCTGATCCGGAGTGCGCATGCGCAGTAGTGGGCCCGTGCGCGCATGCGCAGTAGTGAGCCCGTGTGCGCATGCGCAGTAGTGAGCCCGAGCGCGCATCCGCAGTAGTGAGTCCGAGTGCGCATGCGCAGTAGTGACCCCGAATGCGCATGCAGAGTAGTGAGCCCGAGTGCGCGTGAGCAGTAGTGAGTCCGAGTGCGCATGAGCAGTGGTGACCGCGAGTGCCCATAAGTAGTAGTGACCCCGAGTGCGCATGCGCAGTAGTGAGCCCGGGTGCGCATGCGCAGTAGCGAGCCCGAGCGCGCATCCATAGTAGTGAGTCCGAGTGCGCATGCGCAGTAGTGACCCCGAATGCGCATGGGTAGTAGTGAGTTCGAGTGCGCATGAGCAGTAGTGACCCCGAGTGCGCATGAGCAGTAGTGAGTCCGAGTGCGCATGAGCAGTAGTGACCCCGAGTGCGCATGAGCAGTAGTGACCCCGAGTGCGCATGCACAGTAGTGTGCCCGTGTGAGCATGCGCAGAAGTGAGCTCGAATGCGCATGTGCAGGTCTGAGCCGGAGTGCGCATGCGCAGTAGTGGGCCCGTGCGCGCATGCGCAGTAGTGAGCCCGGGTGCGCATGCGCAGTAGTGAGCCCGAGCGCGCATCCGCAGTAGTGAGTCCGAGTGCGCATGCGCAGTAGTGACCCCGAATGCGCATGAGCAGTAGTGAGTCCGAGTGCGCATGAGCAGTAGTGACCTCGAGTGCGCATGAGCAGTAGTGAGTCCGAGTGCGCATGAGCAGTAGTGACCCCGAGTGCGCATGCACATTAGTGAGCCCGAGTGTGCATGAGTAGTAGTGTCCCCGAGTGCGCATGCACAGTAGTGAGCCCGTGTGCGCATGCACAGTAGTGAGCCCGATTGCGCATCCGCAGTAGTGAGTCCGTGTGCGCATGTGCATGTCTGAGCCGGAGTGCGCATGCGCAGTAGTGGGCCCGTGCGCGCATGCGCAGTAGTGAGCCCGGGTGCGCATGCGCAGTAGTGAGCCCGAGCTCGCATCCGCAGTAGTGAGCCCGATTGCGCATCCGCAGTAGTGAGTCCGTGTGCGCATGTGCAGGTCTGAGCCGGAGTGCGCATGCGCAGTAGTGGGCCCGTGCGCGCATGCACAGTAGTGAGCCCGGGTGCTCATGCGCAGTAGTGAGTCCGAGTGCGCATGCGCAGTAGTGACCCCGAATGCGCATGCAGAGTAGTGAGCCCGAGTGCGCGTGAGCAGTAGTGAGTCCGAGTGCGCATGAGCAGTAGTGACCCCGAGTGCGCATGAGCAGTAGTGAGCCCGAGTGCGCATGAGCAGTAGTGAGTCCGATTGCGCATGAGCAGTAGTGAGCCCGATTGCGCATCCGCAGTAGTGAGTCCGTGTGCGCATGTGCAGGTCTGAGCCGGAGTGCGCATGCGCAGTAGTGGGCCCGTGCGCGCATGCGCAGTAGTGAGCCCGGGTGCGCATGCGCAGTAGTGAGCCCGAGCGCGCATCCGCAGTAGTGAGCCCGAGCGCGCATGCGCAGTAGTGAGTCCGATTGCGCATGTGCAGGTCTGAGCCGGAGTGCGCATGCGCAGTAGTGGGCCCGTGCGCGCATGCGCAGTAGTGAGCCCGTGTGCGCATGCGCAGTAGTGAGCCCGAGCGCGCATCCGCAGTAGTGAGTCCGAGTGCGCATGCGCAGTAGTGACCCCGAATGCGCATGCAGAGTAGTGAGCCCGAGTTCGCGTGAGCAGTAGTGAGTCCGAGTGCGCATGAGCAGTGGTGACCCCGAGTGCGCATAAGTAGTAGTGACCCCGAGTGCGCATGCGCAGTAGTGAGCCCGGGTGCGCATGCGCAGTAGTGAGCCCGAGCGCGCATCCATAGTAGTGAGTCCGAGTGCGCATGCGCAGTAGTGACCCCGAATGCGCATGAGTAGTAGTGAGTTCGAGTGCGCATGAGCAGTAGTGACCCCGAGTGCGCATGAGCAGTAGTGAGTCCGAGTGCGCATGAGCAGTAGTGACCCCGAGTGCGCATGAACAGTAGTGACCCCGAGTGCGCATGCACAGTAGTGTGCCCGTGTGAGCATGCGCAGAAGTGAGCTCGAATGCGCATGTGCAGGTCTGAGCCGGAGTGCGCATGCGCAGTAGTGGGCCCGTGCGCGCATGCGCAGTAGTGAGCCCGGGTGCGCATGCGCAGTACTGAGCCCGAGCGCGCATCCGCAGTAGTGAGTCCGAGTGCGCATGCGCAGTAGTGACCCCGAATGCGCATGAGCAGTAGTGAGTCCGAGTGCGCATGAGCAGTAGTGACCTCGAGTGCGCATGAGCAGTAGTGAGTCCGAGTGCGCATGAGCAGTAGTGACCCCGAGTGCGCATGCACATTAGTGAGCCCGAGTGTGCATGAGTAGTAGTGTCCCCGAGTGCGCATGCACAGTAGTGAGCCCGTGTGCGCATGCACAGTAGTGAGCCCGATTGCGCATCCGCAGTAGTGAGTCCGTGTGCGCATGTGCATGTCTGAGCCGGAGTGCGCATGCGCAGTAGTGGGCCCGTGCGCGCATGCGCAGTAGTGAGCCCGAGCTCGCATCCGCAGTAGTGAGCCCGATTGCGCATCCGCAGTAGTGAGTCCGTGTGCGCATGTGCAGGTCTGAGCCGGAGTGCGCATGCGCAGTTGTGGGCCCGTGCGCGCATGCGCAGTAGTGACCCCGTGTTCGCATGCGCAGTTGTGAGCCCGAGCGCGCATCCGCAATAGTGAGTCCGAGTGCGCATGCGCAGTAGTGACCCCGAATGCGCATGAGCAGTAGTGAGTCCGAGTGCGCATGAGCAGTAGTGACCCCGAGTGCGTATGAGCAGTAGTGAGTCCGAGTGCGCATGCGCAGAAGTGAGCTCGAATGCGCATGTGCAGGTCTGAGCCGGACTGCGCATGCGCAGTAGTGAGCCCGATTGCGCATCCGCAGTAGTGAGTCCGTGTGCGCATGTGCAGGTCTGAGCCGGAGTGCGCATGCGCAGTAGTGGGCCCGTGCGCGCATGCACAGTAGTGAGCCCGGGTGCTCATGCGCAGTAGTGAGCCCGAGCGCGCATCCGCAGTAGTGAGCCCGATTGCGCATCCGCAGTAGTGAGTCCGTGTGCGCATGTGCAGGTGTGAGCCGGAGTGCGCATGCGCAGTAGTGGGCCCGTGCGCGCATGCGCAGTAGTGAGCCCGGCTGCGCATGCGCAGTAGTGAGCCCGAGCGCGCATCCGCAGTAGTGAGTCCGAGTGCGCATGCGCAGTAGTGAGCCCGAGCGCGCATCCGCAGTAGTGAGTCCGAGTGCGCATGCGCAGTAGTGACCCCGAATGCGCATGAGTAGTCGTGAGTTCGAGTGCGCATGAGCAGTAGTGACCCCGAGTGCGCATGAGCAGTAGTGAGTCCGAGTGCGCAAGAGCAGTAGTGACCCCAAGTGCGCATGAGCAGTAGTGACCCCGAATGCGCATGCACAGTAGTGAGCCCGATTGCGCATCCGCAGTAGTGAGTCCGTGTGCGCATGTGCATGTCTGGGCCGGAGTGCGCATGCGCAGTAGTGGGCCCGTGCGCGCATGCGCAGTAGTGAGCCCGGGTGCGCATGCGCAGTAGTGAGCCCGAGCTCGCATCCGCAGTAGTGAGCCCGATTGCGCATCCGCAGTAGTGAGTCCGTGTGCGCATGTGCAGGTCTGAGCCGGAGTGCGCATGCGCAGTAGTGGGCCCGTGCGCGCATGCACAGTAGTGAGCCCGGGTGCTCATGCGCAGTAGTGAGTCCGAGTGCGCATGCGCAGTAGTGACCCCGAATGCGCATGCAGAGTAGTGAGCCCGAGTGCGCGTGAGCAGTAGTGAGTCCGAGTGCGCATGAGCAGTAGTGACCCCGAGTGCGCATGAGCAGTAGTGAGCCCGAGTGCGCATGAGCAGTAGTGAGTCCGATTGCGCATGAGCAGTAGTGAGCCCGATTGCGCATCCGCAGTAGTGAGTCCGTGTGCGCATGTGCAGGTCTGAGCCGGAGTGCGCATGCGCAGTAGTGGGCCCGTGCGCGCATGCGCAGTAGTGAGCCCGGGTGCGCATGCGCAGTAGTGAGCCCGAGCGCGCATCCGCAGTAGTGAGCCCGAGCGCGCATGCGCAGTAGTGAGTCCGATTGCGCATGTGCAGGTCTGAGCCGGAGTGCGCATGCGCAGTAGTGGGCCCGTGCGCGCATGCGCAGTAGTGAGCCCGTGTGCGCATGCGCAGTAGTGAGCCCGAGCGCGCATCCGCAGTAGTGAGTCCGAGTGCGCATGCGCAGTAGTGACCCCGAATGCGCATGCAGAGTAGTGAGCCCGAGTTCGCGTGAGCAGTAGTGAGTCCGAGTGCGCATGAGCAGTGGTGACCCCGAGTGCGCATAAGTAGTAGTGACCCCGAGTGCGCATGCGCAGTAGTGAGCCCGGGTGCGCATGCGCAGTAGTGAGCCCGAGCGCGCATCCATAGTAGTGAGTCCGAGTGCGCATGCGCAGTAGTGACCCCGAATGCGCATGAGTAGTAGTGAGTTCGAGTGCGCATGAGCAGTAGTGACCCCGAGTGCGCATGAGCAGTAGTGAGTCCGAGTGCGCATGAGCAGTAGTGACCCCGAGTGCGCATGAACAGTAGTGACCCCGAGTGCGCATGCACAGTAGTGTGCCCGTGTGAGCATGCGCAGAAGTGAGCTCGAATGCGCATGTGCAGGTCTGAGCCGGAGTGCGCATGCGCAGTAGTGGGCCCGTGCGCGCATGCGCAGTAGTGAGCCCGGGTGCGCATGCGCAGTACTGAGCCCGAGCGCGCATCCGCAGTAGTGAGTCCGAGTGCGCATGCGCAGTAGTGACCCCGAATGCGCATGAGCAGTAGTGAGTCCGAGTGCGCATGAGCAGTAGTGACCTCGAGTGCGCATGAGCAGTAGTGAGTCCGAGTGCGCATGAGCAGTAGTGACCCCGAGTGCGCATGCACATTAGTGAGCCCGAGTGTGCATGAGTAGTAGTGTCCCCGAGTGCGCATGCACAGTAGTGAGCCCGTGTGCGCATGCACAGTAGTGAGCCCGATTGCGCATCCGCAGTAGTGAGTCCGTGTGCGCATGTGCATGTCTGAGCCGGAGTGCGCATGCGCAGTAGTGGGCCCGTGCGCGCATGCGCAGTAGTGAGCCCGAGCTCGCATCCGCAGTAGTGAGCCCGATTGCGCATCCGCAGTAGTGAGTCCGTGTGCGCATGTGCAGGTCTGAGCCGGAGTGCGCATGCGCAGTTGTGGGCCCGTGCGCGCATGCGCAGTAGTGACCCCGTGTTCGCATGCGCAGTTGTGAGCCCGAGCGCGCATCCGCAATAGTGAGTCCGAGTGCGCATGCGCAGTAGTGACCCCGAATGCGCATGAGCAGTAGTGAGTCCGAGTGCGCATGAGCAGTAGTGACCCCGAGTGCGTATGAGCAGTAGTGAGTCCGAGTGCGCATGCGCAGAAGTGAGCTCGAATGCGCATGTGCAGGTCTGAGCCGGACTGCGCATGCGCAGTAGTGAGCCCGATTGCGCATCCGCAGTAGTGAGTCCGTGTGCGCATGTGCAGGTCTGAGCCGGAGTGCGCATGCGCAGTAGTGGGCCCGTGCGCGCATGCACAGTAGTGAGCCCGGGTGCTCATGCGCAGTAGTGAGCCCGAGCGCGCATCCGCAGTAGTGAGCCCGATTGCGCATCCGCAGTAGTGAGTCCGTGTGCGCATGTGCAGGTGTGAGCCGGAGTGCGCATGCGCAGTAGTGGGCCCGTGCGCGCATGCGCAGTAGTGAGCCCGGCTGCGCATGCGCAGTAGTGAGCCCGAGCGCGCATCCGCAGTAGTGAGTCCGAGTGCGCATGCGCAGTAGTGAGCCCGAGCGCGCATCCGCAGTAGTGAGTCCGAGTGCGCATGCGCAGTAGTGACCCCGAATGCGCATGAGTAGTCGTGAGTTCGAGTGCGCATGAGCAGTAGTGACCCCGAGTGCGCATGAGCAGTAGTGAGTCCGAGTGCGCAAGAGCAGTAGTGACCCCAAGTGCGCATGAGCAGTAGTGACCCCGAATGCGCATGCACAGTAGTGAGCCCGATTGCGCATCCGCAGTAGTGAGTCCGTGTGCGCATGTGCATGTCTGGGCCGGAGTGCGCATGCGCAGTAGTGGGCCCGTGCGCGCATGCGCAGTAGTGAGCCCGGGTGCGCATGCGCAGTAGTGAGCCCGAGCTCGCATCCGCAGTAGTGAGCCCGATTGCGCATCCGCAGTAGTGAGTCCGTGTGCGCATGTGCAGGTCTGAGCCGGAGTGCGCATGCGCAGTAGTGGGCCCGTGCGCGCATGCACAGTAGTGAGCCCGGGTGCTCATGCGCAGTAGTGAGCCCGAGCGCGCATCCGCAGTAGTGAGCCCGATTGCGCATCCGCAGTAGTGAGTCCGTGTGCGCATGTGCAGGTCTGAGCCGGAGTGCGCATGCGCAGTAGTGGGCCCGTGCGCGCATGAGCAGTAGTGAGCCCGGGTGCGCATGCGCAGTAGTGAGCCCGAGCGCGCATCCGCAGTAGTGAGTCCGAGTGCGCATGCGCAGTAGTGACCCCGAATGCGCATGAGCAGTAGTGAGTCCGAGTGCGCATGAGCAGTAGTGACCTCGAGTGCGCATGAGCAGTAGTGAGTCCGAGTGCGCATGAGCAGTAGTGACCCCGAGTGCGCATGCACATTAGTGAGCCCGAGTGTGCATGAGTAGTAGTGTCCCCGAGTGCGCATGCACAGTAGTGAGCCCGTGTGCGCATGCACAGTAGTGAGCCCGATAGCGCATCCGCAGTAGTGAGTCCGTGTGCGCATGTGCATGTCTGAGCCGGAGTGCGCATGCGCAGTAGTGGGCCCGTGCGCGCATGCGCAGTAGTGAGCCCGGGTGCGCATGCGCAGTAGTGAGCCCGAGATCGCATCCGCAGTAGTGAGCCCGATTGCGCATCCGCAGTAGTGAGTCCGTGTGCGCATGTGCAGGTCTGAGCCGGAGTGCGCATGCGCAGTAGTGGGCCCGTGCGCGCATGCGCAGTAGTGAGCCCGTGTTCGCATGCGCAGTAGTGAGCCCGAGCGCGCATCCGCAGTAGTGAGCCCGATTGCGCATCCGCAGTAGTGAGTCCGTGTGCGCATGTGCAGGTCTGAGCCGGAGTGCGCATGCGCAGTAGTGGGCCCGTGCGCGCATGCGCAGTAGTGAGCCCGTGTGCGCATGCGCAGTAGTGAGCCCGAGCGCGCATCCGCAGTAGTGAGTCCGAGTGCGCATGCGCAGTAGTGAGCCCGAGCGCGCATCCGCAGTAGTGAGTCCGAGTGCGCATGCGCAGTAGTGACCCCGAATGCGCATGAGTAGTAGCGAGTTCGAGTGCGCATGAGCAGTAGTGACCCCGAGTGCGCATGAGCAGTAGTGACCCCGAGTGCGCATGCACATTAGTGAGCCCGAGTGTGCATGAGTAGTAGTGTCCCCGAGTGCGCATGCACAGTAGTGAGCCCGTGTGCGCATGCACAGTAGTGAGCCCGATTGCGCATCCGCAGTAGTGAGTCCGTGTGCGCATGTGCAGGTCTGAGCCGGAGTGCGCATGCGCAGTAGTGGGCCCGTGCGCGCATGCGCAGTAGTGAGCCCGTGTTCGCATGCGCAGTAGTGAGCCCGAGCGCGCATCCGCAGTAGTGAGCCCGATTGCGCATCCGCAGTAGTGAGTCCGTGTGCGCATGTGCAGGTCTGAGCCGGAGTGCGCATGCGCAGTAGTGGGCCCGTGCGCGCATGCGCAGTAGTGAGCCCGTGTGCGCATGCGCAGTAGTGAGCCCGAGCGCGCATCCGCAGTAGTGAGTCCGAGTGCGCATGCGCAGTAGTGAGCCCGAGCGCGCATCCGCAGTAGTGAGTCCGAGTGCGCATGCGCAGTACTGACCCCGAATGCGCATGAGTAGTAGCGAGTTCGAGTGCGCATGAGCAGTAGTGACCCCGAGTGCGCATGAGCAGTAGTGACCCCGAGTGCGCATGCACATTAGTGAGCCCGAGTGTGCATGAGTAGTAGTGTCCCCGAGTGCGCATGCACAGTAGTGAGCCCGTGTGCGCATGCACAGTAGTGAGCCCGATTGCGCATCCGCAGTAGTGAGTCCGTGTGCGCATGTGCATGTCTGAGCCGGAGTGCGCATGCGCAGTAGTGAGCCCGGGTGCGCATGCGCAGTAGTGAGCCCGAGCTCGCATCCGCAGTAGTGAGCCCGATTGCGCATCCGCAGTAGTGAGTCCGTGTGCGCATGTGCAGGTCTGAGCCGGAGTGCGCATGCGCAGTAGTGGGCCCGTGCGCGCATGCGCAGTAGTGAGCCCGTGTTCGCATGCGCAGTAGTGAGCCCGAGCGCGCATCCGCAATAGTGAGTCCGAGTGCGCATGCGCAGTAGTGACCCCTAATGCGCATGAGCAGTAGTGAGTCCGAGTGCGCATGAGCAGTAGTGACCCCGAGTGCGTATGAGCAGTAGTGAGTCCGAGTGCGCATGCGCAGAAGTGAGCTCGAATGCGCATGTGCAGGTCTGAGCCGGACTGCGCATGCGCAGTAGTGAGCCCGATTGCGCATCCGCAGTAGTGAGTCCGTGTGCGCATGTGCAGGTCTGAGCCGGAGTGCGCATGCGCAGTAGTGGGCCCGTGCGCGCATGCACAGTAGTGAGCCCGGGTGCTCATGCGCAGTAGTGAGCCCGAGCGCGCATCCGCAGTAGTGAGCCCGATTGCGCATCCGCAGTAGTGAGTCCGTGTGCGCATGTGCAGGTCTGAGCCGGAGTGCGCATGCGCAGTAGTGGGCCCGTGCGCGCATGCGCAGTAGTGGGCCCGTGCGCGCATGCGCAGTAGTGAGCCCGGCTGCGCATGCGCAGTAGTGAGCCCGAGCGCGCATCCGCAGTAGTGAGTCCGAGTGCGCATGCGCAGTAGTGAGCCCGAGCGCGCATCCGCAGTAGTGAGTCCGAATGCGCATGAGTAGTAGCGAGTTCGAGTGCGCATGAGCAGTAGTGACCCCGAGTGCGCATGAGCAGTAGTGAGTCCGAGTGCGCATGAGCAGTAGTGACCCCAAGTGCGCATGAGCAGTAGTGACCCCGAGTGCGCATGCACAGTAGTGAGCCCGATTGCGCATCCGCAGTAGTGAGTCCGTGTGCGCATGTGCAGGTCTGAGCCGGAGTGCGCATGCGCAGTAGTGGGCCCGTGCGCGCATGCGCAGTAGTGAGCCCGGGTGCGCATGCGCAGTAGTGAGCCCGAGCTCGCATCCGCAGTAGTGAGCCCGATTGCGCATCCGCAGTAGTGAGTCCGTGTGCGCATGTGCAGGTCTGAGCCGGAGTGCGCATGCGCAGTAGTGGGCCCGTGCGCGCATGCGCAGTAGTGAGCCCGTGTGCGCATGCGCCGTAGTGAGCCCGAGCGCGCATCCGCAGTAGTGAGTCCGAGTGCGCATGCGCAGTAGTGAGCCCGAGCGCGCATCCGCAGTAGTGAGTCCGAGTGCGCATGCGCAGTAGTGACCCCGAATGCGCATGAGTAGTAGTGAGTTCGAGTGCGCATGAGCAGTAGTGACCCCGAGTGCGCATGAGCAGTAGTGAGACCGAGTGCGCATGAGCAGTAGTGACCCCAAGTGCGCATGAGCAGTAGTGACCCCGAGTGCGCATGCACAGTAGTGAGCCCGATTGCGCATCCGCAGTAGTGAGTCCGTGTGCGCATGTGCATGTCTGAGCCGGAGTGCGCATGCGCAGTAGTGGGCCCGTGCGCGCATGCGCAGTAGTGAGCCCGGGTGCGCATGCGCAGTAGTGAGCCCGAGCTCGCATCCGCAGTAGTGAGCCCGATTGCGCATCCGCAGTAGTGAGTCCGTGTGCGCATGTGCATGTCTGAGCCGGAGTGCGCATGCGCAGTAGTGGGCCCGTGCGCGCATGCGCAGTAGTGAGCCCGGGTGCGCATGCGCAGTAGTGAGCCCGAGCTCGCATCCGCAGTAGTGAGCCCGATTGCACATCCGCAGTAGTGAGTCCGTGTGCGCATGTGCAGGTCTGAGCCGGAGTGCGCATGCGCAGTAGTAAGCCCGAGCGCGCATTCGCAGTAGTGAGTCCGAGTGCGCATGCGCAGTAGTGACCCCGAATGCGCATGAGCAGTAATGAGTCCGAGTGCGCATGAGCAGTAGTGACCCCGAGTGCGCATGAGCAGTAGTGAGCCCGAGTGCGCATGAGCAGTAGTGACCCCGAGTGCGCATGCACAGTAGTGAGCCCGATTGCGTATCCGCAGTAGTGAGTCCGTGTGCGCATGTGCAGGTCTGAGCCGGAGTGCGCATGCGCAGTAGTGAGCCCGAGCGCGCATCCGCAGTAGTGAGCCCGAGTGTGCATGAGTAGTAGTGAGTCCGAGTGCGGGTGAGCAGTAGTGACCCCGAGTGCGCATGCACAGTAGTGAGTCCGAGTGCGCATGAGCAGTAGTGACCCCGAGTGCGCGTGCACAGTAGTGCGCCCCTGTGCGCATGAGCAGCAGTGAGTCCGAGTGCGCATGAGCAGTAGTGACCCCGAGTGCGCATGAGCAGTAGTGACCCCGAGTGCGCATGCACATTAGTGAGTCCGAGTGCGCATGAGCAGTAGTGACCCCGAGTGCGCGTGCACAGTAGTGCGCCCCTGTGCGCATGAGCAGTAGTGAGTCCGAGTGCGTGTGAGCAGTAGTGACCCCAAGTGCGCATGAGCAGTAGTGAGTCCGAGTGCGCATGAGCAGTAGTGACCCCGAGTGCGCGTGAGCAGTAGTGACCCCGAGTGCGCATGCAGAGTAGTGAGCCCGATTGCGCATCCGCAGTAGTGAGTCCGTGTGCACATGTGCAGGTCTGAGCCGCAGTGCGCATGCGCAGTAGTGGGCCCGTGCGCGCATGCGCAGTAGTGAGCCCGGGTGCGCATGCGCAGTAGTGAGCCCGAGCGCGCATCCGCAGTAGTGAGCCCGAGCGCGCATGCGCAGTAGTGAGTCCGATTGCGCATGTGCAGGTCTGAGCCGGAGTGCGCATGCGCGGTAGTGACCCCGAATGCGCATGAGCAGTAGTGAGTCCGAGTGCGCATGAGCAGTAGTGAGTCCGAGTGCGCATGCGCAGTAGTGACCCCGAGTGCGCGTGCACAGTAGTGAGCCCGAGTGCGCATGAGCAGTAGTGAGTCCGAGTGCGCGTGAGCAGTAGTGACCCCGAGTGCGCGTGAGCAGTAGTGACCCCGAGTGCGCCTGCACAGTAGTGAGTCCGAGTGCGCATGAGCAGTGGTGACCCCGAGTGCGCGTGCACAGTAGAGCGCCCCTGTGCGCATGAGCAGTAGTGAGTCCGAGTGCGCGTGAGCAGTAGTGACCCCAAGTGCGCATGAGCAGTAGTGAGTCCGAGTGCGCATGAGCAGTAGTGACCCCGAGTGCGCATGAGCAGTAGTGAGTCCGTGTGCGCCTGTGCATGTCTGAGCCGGAGTGCGCATGCGCAGTAGTGGGCCCGTGCGCGCATGCGCAGTAGTGAGCCAGGGTGCGCATGCGCAGTAGTGAGCCCGAGCGCGCATCCGCAGTAGTGAGCCCGATTGCGCATCCGCAGCAGTGAGTCCGTGTGCGCATGTGCAGGTCTGAGCCGGACTGCGCATGCGCAGTAGTGGGCCCGTGTGCGCATGCGCAGTAGTGAGCCCGTGCGCGCATGCGCAGTAGTGAGCCCGTGCGCGCATGCGCAGTAGTGAGCCCGTGTGCGCATGCGCAGTAGTGAGCCCGAGCGCGCATCCGCAGTAGTGAGTCCGAGTGCGCATGCGCAGTAGTGAGCCCGAGCGCGCATCCGCAGTAGTGAGTCCGAGTGCGCATGCGCAGTAGTGACCCCGAATGCGCATGAGCAGTAGTGAGTCCGAGTGCGCATGAGCAGTAGTGACCCCGAGTGCGCATGCACATTAGTGAGCCCGAGTGTGCATGAGTAGTAGTGTCCCCGAGTGCGCATGCACAGTAGTGAGCCCGTGTGCGCATGCACAGTAGTGAGCCCGATTGCGCATCCGCAGTAGTGAGTCCGTGTGCGCATGTGCATGTCTGAGCCGGAGTGCGCATGCGCAGTAGTGGGCCCGTGCGCGCATGCGCAGTAGTGAGCCCGGGTGCGCATGCGCAGTAGTGAGCCCGAGCTCGCATCCGCAGTAGTGAGCCCGATTGCGCATCCGCAGTAGTGAGTCCGTGTGCGCATGTGCAGGTCTGAGCCGGAGTGCGCATGCGCAGTAGTGGGCCCGTGCGCGCATGCGCAGTAGTGAGCCCGTGTTCGCATGCGCAGTAGTGAGCCCGAGCGCGCATCCGCAATAGTGAGTCCGAGTGCGCATGCGCAGTAGTGACCCCGAATGCGCATGAGCAGTAGTGAGTCCGAGTGCGCATGAGCAGTAGTGACCCCGAGTGCGTATGAGCAGTAGTGAGTCCGAGTGCGCATGCGCAGAAGTGAGCTCGAATGCGCATGTGCAGGTCTGAGCCGTACTGCGCATGCGCAGTAGTGAGCCCGATTGCGCATCCGCAGTAGTGAGTCCGTGTGCGCATGTGCAGGTCTGAGCCGGAGTGCGCATGCGCAGTAGTGGGCCCGTGCGCGCATGCACAGTAGTGAGCCCGGGTGCTCATGCGCAGTAGTGAGCCCGAGCGCGCATCCGCAGTAGTGAGCCCGATTGCGCATCCGCAGTAGTGAGTCCGTGTGCGCATGTGCAGGTCTGAGCCGGAGTGCGCATGCGCAGTAGTGGGCCCGTGCGCGCATGCGCAGTAGTGAGCCCGTGTGCGCATGCGCAGTAGTGAGCCCGAGCGCGCATCCGCAGTAGTGAGTCCGAGTGCGCATGCGCAGTAGTGACCCCGAATGCGCATGCAGAGTAGTGAGCCCGAGTGCGCGTGAGCAGTAGTGAGTCCGAGTGCGCATGAGCAGTAGTGACCCCGAGTGCGCATGAGCAGTAGTGAGCCCGAGTGCGCATGAGCAGTAGTGAGTCCGATTGCGCATGAGCAGTAGTGAGCCGGATTGCGCATACGCAGTAGTGACTCCGAGTGCGCATGAGCAGTAGTGAGTCCGAGTGCGCATGAGCAGTAGTGACCCCGAGTGCGCATAAGTAGTAGTGACCCCGAGTGCGCATGCACAGTAGTGAGCCCGTGTGCGCATGCGCAGAAGTGAGCTCGAATGCACATGTGCAGGTCTGAGCCGGAGTGTGCATGCGCAGTAGTGGGCCCGTGCGCGCATGCGCAGTAGTGAGCCCGTGTGCGCATGCGCAGTAGTGAGCCCGAGCGCGCATCCGCAGTAGTGAGTCCGAGTGCGCATGCGCAGTAGTGACCCCGAATGCGCATGCAGAGTAGTGAGCCCGAGTGCGCGTGAGCAGTAGTGAGTCCGAGTGCGCATGAGCAGTGGTGACCCCGAGTGCGCATGAGTAGTAGTGACCCCGAGTGCGCATGCACAGTAGTGAGCCCGTGTGCGCATGCGCAGAAGTGAGCTCGAATGCGCATGTGCAGGTCTGAGCCGGACTGCGCATGCGCAGTAGTGAGCCCGTTTGCGCATCAGCTGTAGTGACCCGAGTGCGCATGAGCAGTAGTGACCCCGAGTGCGCGTGCACAGTAGTGCGCCCCTGTGCGCATGAGCAGTAGTGAGCCCGATTGCGCATCCGCAGTAGTGAGTCCGTGTGCGCATGTGCAGGTCTGAGCCGGAGTGCGCATGCGCAGTAGTGGGCCCGTGCGCGCATGCGCAGTAGTGAGCCCGGGTGCGCATGCGCAGTAGTGAGCCCGAGCGCGCATCCGCAGTAGTGAGCCCGAGCGCGCATGCGCAGTAGTGAGTCCGATTGCGCATGTGCAGGTCTGAGCCGGAGTGCGCATGCGCAGTAGTGGGCCCGTGCGCGCATGCGCAGTAGTGAGCCCGTGTGCGCATGCGCAGTAGTGAGCCCGAGCGCGCATCCGCAGTAGTGAGTCCGAGTGCGCATGCGCAGTAGTGACCCCGAATGCGCATGCAGAGTAGTGAGCCCGAGTTCGCGTGAGCAGTAGTGAGTCCGAGTGCGCATGAGCAGTGGTGACCCCGAGTGCGCATAAGTAGTAGTGACCCCGAGTGCGCATGCGCAGTAGTGAGCCCGGGTGCGCATGCGCAGTAGTGAGCCCGAGCGCGCATCCATAGTAGTGAGTCCGAGTGCGCATGCGCAGTAGTGACC
The DNA here is from genome assembly GCA_963576845.1 of Megachile leachella. Taxonomy (NCBI): domain Eukaryota; kingdom Metazoa; phylum Arthropoda; class Insecta; order Hymenoptera; family Megachilidae; genus Megachile; species Megachile leachella. Next base: position 6,065,614 of record OY756247.1, read on the forward strand.
CCGAATGCGCATGAGTAGTAGTGAGTTCGAGTGCGCATGAGCAGTAGTGACCCCGAGTGCGCATGAGCAGTAGTGAGTCCGAGTGCGCATGAGCAGTAGTGACCCCGAGTGCGCATGAACAGTAGTGACCCCGAGTGCGCATGCACAGTAGTGTGCCCGTGTGAGCATGCGCAGAAGTGAGCTCGAATGCGCATGTGCAGGTCTGAGCCGGAGTGCGCATGCGCAGTAGTGGGCCCGTGCGCGCATGCGCAGTAGTGAGCCCGGGTGCGCATGCGCAGTACTGAGCCCGAGCGCGCATCCGCAGTAGTGAGTCCGAGTGCGCATGCGCAGTAGTGACCCCGAATGCGCATGAGCAGTAGTGAGTCCGAGTGCGCATGAGCAGTAGTGAGTCCGAGTGCGCATGAGCAGTAGTGACCCCGAGTGCGCATGCACATTAGTGAGCCCGAGTGTGCATGAGTAGTAGTGTCCCCGAGTGCGCATGCACAGTAGTGAGCCCGTGTGCGCATGCACAGTAGTGAGCCCGATTGCGCATCCGCAGTAGTGAGTCCGTGTGCGCATGTGCATGTCTGAGCCGGAGTGCGCATGCGCAGTAGTGGGCCCGTGCGCGCATGCGCAGTAGTGAGCCCGAGCTCGCATCCGCAGTAGTGAGCCCGATTGCGCATCCGCAGTAGTGAGTCCGTGTGCGCATGTGCAGGTCTGAGCCGGAGTGCGCATGCGCAGTTGTGGGCCCGTGCGCGCATGCGCAGTAGTGACCCCGTGTTCGCATGCGCAGTAGTGAGCCCGAGCGCGCATCCGCAATAGTGAGTCCGAGTGCGCATGCGCAGTAGTGACCCCGAATGCGCATGAGCAGTAGTGAGTCCGAGTGCGCATGAGCAGTAGTGACCCCGAGTGCGTATGAGCAGTAGTGAGTCCGAGTGCGCATGCGCAGAAGTGAGCTCGAATGCGCATGTGCAGGTCTGAGCCGGACTGCGCATGCGCAGTAGTGAGCCCGATTGCGCATCCGCAGTAGTGAGTCCGTGTGCGCATGTGCAGGTCTGAGCCGGAGTGCGCATGCGCAGTAGTGGGCCCGTGCGCGCATGCACAGTAGTGAGCCCGGGTGCTCATGCGCAGTAGTGAGCCCGAGCGCGCATCCGCAGTAGTGAGCCCGATTGCGCATCCGCAGTAGTGAGTCCGTGTGCGCATGTGCAGGTGTGAGCCGGAGTGCGCATGAGCAGTAGTGACCCCGAGTGCGTATGAGCAGTAGTGAGTCCGAGTGCGCATGAGCAGTAGTGACCCCAAGTGCGCATGAGCAGTAGTGACCCCGAATGCGCATGCACAGTAGTGAGCCCGATTGCGCATCCGCAGTAGTGAGTCCGTGTGCGCATGTGCATGTCTGAGCCGGAGTGCGCATGCGCAGTAGTGGGCCCGTGCGCGCATGCGCAGTAGTGAGCCCGGGTGCGCATGCGCAGTAGTGAGCCCGAGCTCGCATCCGCAGTAGTGAGCCCGATTGCGCATCCGCAGTAGTGAGTCCGTGTGCGCATGTGCAGGTCTGAGCCGGAGTGCGCATGCGCAGTAGTGGGCCCGTGCGCGCATGCGCAGTAGTGAGCCCGTGTTCGCATGCGCAGTAGTGAGCCCGAGCGCGCATCCGCAATAGTGAGTCCGAGTGCGCATGCGCAGTAGTGACCCCGAATGCGCATGAGCAGTAGTGAGTCCGAGTGCGCATGAGCAGTAGTGACCCCGAGTGCGTATGAGCAGTAGTGAGTCCGAGTGCGCATGCGCAGAAGTGAGCTCGAATGCGCATGTGCAGGTCTGAGCCGGACTGCGCATGCGCAGTAGTGAGCCCGATTGCGCATCCGCAGTAGTGAGTCCGTGTGCGCATGTACAGGTCTGAGCCGGAGAGCGCATGCGCAGTAGTGGGCCCGTGCGCGCATGCACAGTAGTGAGCCCGGGTGCTCATGCGCAGTAGTGAGCCCGAGCGCGCATCCGCAGTAGTGAGCCCGATTGCGCATCCGCAGTAGTGAGTCCGTGTGCGCATGTGCAGGTCTGAGCCGGAGTGCGCATGCGCAGTAGTGGGCCCGTGCGCGCATGCGCAGTAGTGAGCCCGTGTTCGCATGCGCAGTAGTGAGCCCGAGCGCGCATCCGCAGTAGTGAGTCCGAGTGCGCATGCGCAGTAGTGACCCCGAATGCGCATGCAGAGTAGTGAGCCCGAGTGCGCGTGAGCAGTAGTGAGTCCGAGTGCGCATGAGCAGTAGTGACCCCGAGTGCGCATGAGCAGTAGTGAGCCCGAGTGCGCATGAGCAGTAGTGAGTCCGATTGCGCATGAGCAGTAGTGAGCCGGATTGCGCATACGCAGTAGTGACTCCGAGTGCGCATGAGCAGTAGTGAGCCCGAGTGCGCATGAGCAGTAGTGACCCCGAGTGCGCATGCACAGTAGTGTGCCCGTGTGAGCATGCGCAGAAGTGAGCTCGAATGCACATGTGCAGGTCTGAGCCGGAGTGCGCATGCGCAGTAGTGGGCCCGTGCGCGCATGCGCAGTAGTGAGCCCGGGTGCGCATGCGCAGTAGTGAGCCCGAGCGCGCATCCATAGTAGTGAGTCCGAGTGCGCATGCGCAGTAGTGACCCCGAATGCGCATGAGTAGTAGTGAGTTCGAGTGCGCATGAGCAGTAGTGACCCCGAGTGCGCAAGAGCAGTAGTGAGTCCGAGTGCGCATGAGCAGTAGTGACCCCGAGTGCGCATGAGCAGTAGTGACCCCGAGTGCGCATGCACAGTAGTGTGCCCGTGTGAGCATGCGCAGAAGTGAGCTCGAATGCGCATGTGCAGGTCTGAGCCGGAGTGCGCATGCGCAGTAGTGGGCCCGTGCGCGCATGCGCAGTAGCGAGCCCGGGTGCGCATGCGCAGTAGTGAGCCCGAGCGCGCATCCGCAGTAGTGAGTCCGAGTGCGCATGCGCAGTAGTGACCCCGAATGCGCATGAGCAGTAGTGAGTCCGAGTGCGCATGAGCAGTAGTGACCTCGAGTGCGCATGAGCAGTAGTGAGTCCGAGTGCGCATGAGCAGTAGTGACCCCGAGTGCGCATGCACATTAGTGAGCCCGAGTGTGCATGAGTAGTAGTGTCCCCGAGTGCGCATGCACAGTAGTGAGCCCGTGTGCGCATGCACAGTAGTGAGCCCGATTGCGCATCCGCAGTAGTGAGTCCGTGTGCGCATGTGCATGTCTGAGCCGGAGTGCGCATGCGCAGTAGTGGGCCCGTGCGCGCATGCGCAGTAGTGAGCCCGGGTGCGCATGCGCAGTAGTGAGCCCGAGCTCGCATCCGCAGTAGTGAGCCCGATTGCGCATCCGCAGTAGTGAGTCCGTGTGCGCATGTGCAGGTCTGAGCCGGAGTGCGCATGCGCAGTAGTGGGCCCGTGCGCGCATGCGCAGTAATGAGCCCGTGTACGCATGCGCAGTAGTGAGCCCGAGCGCGCATCCGCAATAGTGAGTCCGAATGCGCATGCGCAGTAGTGACCCCGAATGCGCATGAGCAGTAGTGAGTCCGAGTGCGCATGAGCAGTAGTGACCCCGAGAGCGTATGAGCAGTAGTGAGTCCGAGTGCGCATGCGCAGAAGTGAGCTCGAATGCGCATGTGCAGGTCTGAGCCGGACTGCGCATGCGCAGTAGTGAGCCCGATTGCGCATCCGCAGTAGTGAGTCCGTGTGCGCATGTGCAGGTCTGAGCCGGAGAGCGCATGCGCAGTAGTGGGCCCGTGCGCGCATGCACAGTAGTGAGCCCGGGTGCTCATGCGCAGTAGTGAGCCCGAGCGCGCATCCGCAGTAGTGAGCCCGATTGCGCATCCGCAGTAATGAGTCCGTGTGCGCATGTGCAGGTCTGAGCCGGAGTGCGCATGCGCAGTAGTGAGTCCGAGTGCGCATGCGCAGTAGTGACCCCGAATGCGCATGAGCAGTAGTGCGTCCGAGTGCGCATGAGCAGTAGTGACCCCGAGTGCGTATGAGCAGTAGTGAGTCCGAGTGCGCATGCGCAGAAGTGAGCTCGAATGCGCATGTGCAGGTCTGAGCCGGACTGCGCATGCGCAGTAGTGAGCCCGATTGCGCATCCGCAGTAGTGAGTCCGTGTGCGCATGTACAGGTCTGAGCCGGAGAGCGCATGCGCAGTAGTGGGCCCGTGCGCGCATGCACAGTAGTGAGCCCGGGTGCTCATGCGCAGTAGTGAGCCCGAGCGCGCATCCGCAGTAGTGACCCCGAATGCGCATGAGTAGTAGTGAGTTCGAGTGCGCATGAGCAGTAGTGACCCCGAGTGCGCAAGAGCAGTAGTGAGTCCGAGTGCGCATGAGCAGTAGTGACCCCGAGTGCGCATGAGCAGTAGTGACCCCGAGTGCGCATGCACAGTAGTGTGCCCGTGTGAGCATGCGCAGAAGTGAGCTCGAATGCGCATGTGCAGGTCTGAGCCGGAGTGCGCATGCGCAGTAGTGGGCCCGTGCGCGCATGCGCAGTAGCGAGCCCGGGTGCGCATGCGCAGTAGTGAGCCCGAGCGCGCATCCGCAGTAGTGAGTCCGAGTGCGCATGCGCAGTAGTGACCCCGAATGCGCATGAGCAGTAGTGAGTCCGAGTGCGCATGAGCAGTAGTGACCTCGAGTGCGCATGAGCAGTAGTGAGTCCGAGTGCGCATGAGCAGTAGTGACCCCGAGTGCGCATGCACATTAGTGAGCCCGAGTGTGCATGAGTAGTAGTGTCCCCGAGTGCGCATGCACAGTAGTGAGCCCGTGTGCGCATGCACAGTAGTGAGCCCGATTGCGCATCCGCAGTAGTGAGTCCGTGTGCGCATGTGCATGTCTGAGCCGGAGTGCGCATGCGCAGTAGTGGGCCCGTGCGCGCATGCGCAGTAGTGAGCCCGGGTGCGCATGCGCAGTAGTGAGCCCGAGCTCGCATCCGCAGTAGTGAGCCCGATTGCGCATCCGCAGTAGTGAGTCCGTGTGCGCATGTGCAGGTCTGAGCCGGAGTGCGCATGCGCAGTAGTGGGCCCGTGCGCGCATGCGCAGTAATGAGCCCGTGTACGCATGCGCAGTAGTGAGCCCGAGCGCGCATCCGCAATAGTGAGTCCGAATGCGCATGCGCAGTAGTGACCCCGAATGCGCATGAGCAGTAGTGAGTCCGAGTGCGCATGAGCAGTAGTGACCCCGAGAGCGTATGAGCAGTAGTGAGTCCGAGTGCGCATGCGCAGAAGTGAGCTCGAATGCGCATGTGCAGGTCTGAGCCGGACTGCGCATGCGCAGTAGTGAGCCCGATTGCGCATCCGCAGTAGTGAGTCCGTGTGCGCATGTGCAGGTCTGAGCCGGAGAGCGCATGCGCAGTAGTGGGCCCGTGCGCGCATGCACAGTAGTGAGCCCGGGTGCTCATGCGCAGTAGTGAGCCCGAGCGCGCATCCGCAGTAGTGAGCCCGATTGCGCATCCGCAGTAATGAGTCCGTGTGCGCATGTGCAGGTCTGAGCCGGAGTGCGCATGCGCAGTAGTGGGCCCGTGCGCGCATGCGCAGTAGTGAGCCCGTGTGCGCATGCGCAGTAGTGAGCCCGAGCGCGCATCCGCAGTAGTGAGTCCGAGTGCGCATGCGCAGTAGTGACCCCGAATGCGCATGCAGAGTAGTGAGCCCGAGTGCGCGTGAGCAGTAGTGAGTCCGAGTGCGCATGAGCAGTAGTGACCCCGAGTGCGCATGAGCAGTAGTGAGCCCGAGTGCGCATGAGCAGTAGTGAGTCCGATTGCGCATGAGCAGTAGTGAGCCGGATTGCGCATACGCAGTAGTGACTCCGAGTGCGCATGAGCAGTAGTGAGTCCGAGTGCGCATGAGCAGTAGTGACCCCGAGTGCGCATCCGCAGTAGTGAGTCCGAGTGCGCATGCGCAGTAGTGACCCCGAATGCGCATGCACAGTAGTGAGCCCGTGTGCGCATGCGCAGAAGTGAGCTCGAATGCACATGTGCAGGTCTGAGCCGGAGTGCGCATGCGCAGTAGTAGGTCCGTGCGCGCATGCGCAGTAGTGAGCCCGGGTGCGCATGCGCAGTAGTGAGCCCGAGCGCGCATCCGCAGTAGTGAGTCCGAGTGCGCATGCGCAGTAGTGACCCCGAATGCGCATGAGCAGTAGTGAGTCCGAGTGCGCATGAGCAGTAGTGACCCCGAGTGCGTATGAGCAGTAGTGAGTCCGAGTGCGCATGCGCAGAAGTGAGCTCGAATGCGCATGTGCAGATCTGAGCCGGACCGCGCATGCGCAGTAGTGAGCCCTATTGCGCATCCGCAGTAGTGAGTCCGTGTGCGCAGGCGCAGTAGTGACCCCGAATGCGCATGCAGAGTAGTGAGCCCGAGTGCGCGTGAGCAGTAGTGAGTCCGAGTGCGCATGAGCAGTAGTGACCCCGAGTGCGCATGAGCAGTAGTGAGCCCGAGTGCGCATGAGCAGTAGTGAGTCCGATTGCGCATGAGCAGTAGTGAGCCGGATTGCGCATACGCAGTAGTGACTCCGAGTGCGCATGAGCAGTAGTGAGTCCGAGTGCGCATGAGCAGTAGTGACCCCGAGTGCGCATCCGCAGTAGTGAGTCCGAGTGCGCATGCGCAGTAGTGACCCCGAATGCGCATGCACAGTAGTGAGCCCGTGTGCGCATGCGCAGAAGTGAGCTCGAATGCACATGTGCAGGTCTGAGCCGGAGTGTGCATGCGCAGTAGTGGGCCCGTGCGCGCATGCGCAGTAGTGAGCCCGTGTGCGCATGCGCAGTAGTGAGCCCGAGCGCGCATCCGCAGTAGTGAGTCCGAGTGCGCATGCGCAGTAGTGACCCCGAATGCGCATGCAGAGTAGTGAGCCCGATTGCGCATCCGCAGTAGTGAGTCCGTGTGCGCATGTGCATGTCTGAGCCGGAGTGCGCATGCGCAGTAGTGGGCCCGTGCGCGCATGCGCAGTAGTGAGCCCGAGCTCGCATCCGCAGTAGTGAGCCCGATTGCGCATCCGCAGTAGTGAGTCCGTGTGCGCATGTGCAGGTCTGAGCCGGAGTGCGCATGCGCAGTTGTGGGCCCGTGCGCGCATGCGCAGTAGTGACCCCGTGTTCGCATGCGCAGTTGTGAGCCCGAGCGCGCATCCGCAATAGTGAGTCCGAGTGCGCATGCGCAGTAGTGACCCCGAATGCGCATGAGCAGTAGTGAGTCCGAGTGCGCATGAGCAGTAGTGACCCCGAGTGCGTATGAGCAGTAGTGAGTCCGAGTGCGCATGCGCAGAAGTGAGCTCGAATGCGCATGTGCAGGTCTGAGCCGGACTGCGCATGCGCAGTAGTGAGCCCGATTGCGCATCCGCAGTAGTGAGTCCGTGTGCGCATGTGCAGGTCTGAGCCGGAGTGCGCATGCGCAGTAGTGGGCCCGTGCGCGCATGCACAGTAGTGAGCCCGGGTGCTCATGCGCAGTAGTGAGCCCGAGCGCGCATCCGCAGTAGTGAGCCCGATTGCGCATCCGCATTAGTGAGTCCGTGTGCGCATGTGCAGGTGTGAGCCGGAGTGCGCATGCGCAGTAGTGGGCCCGTGCGCGCATGCGCAGTAGTGAGCCCGGCTGCGCATGCGCAGTAGTGAGCCCGAGCGCGCATCCGCAGTAGTGAGTCCGAGTGCGCATGCGCAGTAGTGAGCCCGAGCGCGCATCCGCAGTAGTGAGTCCGAGTGCGCATGCGCAGTAGTGACCCCGAATGCGCATGAGTAGTCGTGAGTTCGAGTGCGCATGAGCAGTAGTGACCCCGAGTGCGCATGAGCAGTAGTGAGTCCGAGTGCGCAAGAGCAGTAGTGACCCCAAGTGCGCATGAGCAGTAGTGACCCCGAATGCGCATGCACAGTAGTGAGCCCGATTGCGCATCCGCAGTAGTGAGTCCGTGTGCGCATGTGCATGTCTGAGCCGGAGTGCGCATGCGCAGTAGTGGGCCCGTGCGCGCATGCGCAGTAGTGAGCCCGGGTGCGCATGCGCAGTAGTGAGCCCGAGCTCGCATCCGCAGTAGTGAGCCCGATTGCGCATCCGCAGTAGTGAGTCCGTGTGCGCATGTGCAGGTCTGAGCCGGAGTGCGCATGCGCAGTAGTGGGCCCGTGCGCGCATGCACAGTAGTGAGCCCGGGTGCTCATGCGCAGTAGTGAGCCCGAGCGCGCATCCGCAGTAGTGAGCCCGATTGCGCATCCGCAGTAGTGAGTCCGTGTGCGCATGTGCAGGTCTGAGCCGGAGTGCGCATGCGCAGTAGTGGGCCCGTGCGCGCATGAGCAGTAGTGAGCCCGGGTGCGCATGCGCAGTAGTGAGCCCGAGCGCGCATCCGCAGTAGTGAGTCCGAGTGCGCATGCGCAGTAGTGACCCCGAATGCGCATGAGCAGTAGTGAGTCCGAGTGCGCATGAGCAGTAGTGACCTCGAGTGCGCATGAGCAGTAGTGAGTCCGAGTGCGCATGAGCAGTAGTGACCCCGAGTGCGCATGCACATTAGTGAGCCCGAGTGTGCATGAGTAGTAGTGTCCCCGAGTGCGCATGCACAGTAGTGAGCCCGTGTGCGCATGCACAGTAGTGAGCCCGATTGCGCATCCGCAGTAGTGAGTCCGTGTGCGCATGTGCATGTCTGAGCCGGAGTGCGCATGCGCAGTAGTGGGCCCGTGCGCGCATGCGCAGTAGTGAGCCCGGGTGCGCATGCGCAGTAGTGAGCCCGAGCTCGCATCCGCAGTAGTGAGCCCGATTGCGCATCCGCAGTAGTGAGTCCGTGTGTGCATGTGCAGGTCTGAGCCGGAGTGCGCATGCGCAGTAGTGGGCCCGTGCGCGCATGCGCAGTAGTGAGCCCGTGTTCGCATGCGCAGTAGTGAGCCCGAGCGCGCATCCGCAGTAGTGAGCCCGATTGCGCATCCGCAGTAGTGAGTCCGTGTGCGCATGTGCAGGTCTGAGCCGGAGTGCGCATGCGCAGTAGTGGGCCCGTGCGCGCATGCGCAGTAGTGAGCCCGTGTGCGCATGCGCAGTAGTGAGCCCGAGCGCGCATCCGCAGTAGTGAGTCCGAGTGCGCATGCGCAGTAGTGAGCCCGAGCGCGCATCCGCAGTAGTGAGTCCGAGTGCGCATGCGCAGTAGTGACCCCGAATGCGCATGAGTAGTAGCGAGTTCGAGTGCGCATGAGCAGTAGTGACCCCGAGTGCGCATGAGCAGTAGTGACCCCGAGTGCGCATGCACATTAGTGAGCCCGAGTGTGCATGAGTAGTAGTGTCCCCGAGTGCGCATGCACAGTAGTGAGCCCGTGTGCGCATGCACAGTAGTGAGCCCGATTGCGCATCCGCAGTAGTGAGTCCGTGTGCGCATGTGCAGGTCTGAGCCGGAGTGCGCATGCGCAGTAGTGGGCCCGTGCGCGCATGCGCAGTAGTGAGCCCGTGTTCGCATGCGCAGTAGTGAGCCCGAGCGCGCATCCGCAGTAGTGAGCCCGATTGCGCATCCGCAGTAGTGAGTCCGTGTGCGCATGTGCAGGTCTGAGCCGGAGTGCGCATGCGCAGTAGTGGGCCCGTGCGCGCATGCGCAGTAGTGAGCCCGTGTGCGCATGCGCAGTAGTGAGCCCGAGCGCGCATCCGCAGTAGTGAGTCCGAGTGCGCATGCGCAGTAGTGAGCCCGAGCGCGCATCCGCAGTAGTGAGTCCGAGTGCGCATGCGCAGTACTGACCCCGAATGCGCATGAGTAGTAGCGAGTTCGAGTGCGCATGAGCAGTAGTGACCCCGAGTGCGCATGAGCAGTAGTGACCCCGAGTGCGCATGCACATTAGTGAGCCCGAGTGTGCATGAGTAGTAGTGTCCCCGAGTGCGCATGCACAGTAGTGAGCCCGTGTGCGCATGCACAGTAGTGAGCCCGATTGCGCATCCGCAGTAGTGAGTCCGTGTGCGCATGTGCATGTCTGAGCCGGAGTGCGCATGCGCAGTAGTGAGCCCGGGTGCGCATGCGCAGTAGTGAGCCCGAGCTCGCATCCGCAGTAGTGAGCCCGATTGCGCATCCGCAGTAGTGAGTCCGTGTGCGCATGTGCAGGTCTGAGCCGGAGTGCGCATGCGCAGTAGTGGGCCCGTGCGCGCATGCGCAGTAGTGAGCCCGTGTTCGCATGCGCAGTAGTGAGCCCGAGCGCGCATCCGCAATAGTGAGTCCGAGTGCGCATGCGCAGTAGTGACCCCGAATGCGCATGAGCAGTAGTGAGTCCGAGTGCGCATGAGCAGTAGTGACCCCGAGTGCGTATGAGCAGTAGTGAGTCCGAGTGCGCATGCGCAGAAGTGAGCTCGAATGCGCATGTGCAGGTCTGAGCCGGACTGCGCATGCGCAGTAGTGAGCCCGATTGCGCATCCGCAGTAGTGAGTCCGTGTGCGCATGTGCAGGTCTGAGCCGGAGTGCGCATGCGCAGTAGTGGGCCCGTGCGCGCATGCACAGTAGTGAGCCCGGGTGCTCATGCGCAGTAGTGAGCCCGAGCGCGCATCCGCAGTAGTGAGCCCGATTGCGCATCCGCAGTAGTGAGTCCGTGTGCGCATGTGCAGGTCTGAGCCGGAGTGCGCATGCGCAGTAGTGGGCCCGTGCGCGCATGCGCAGTAGTGGGCCCGTGCGCGCATGCGCAGTAGTGAGCCCGGCTGCGCATGCGCAGTAGTGAGCCCGAGCGCGCATCCGCAGTAGTGAGTCCGAGCGCGCATCCGCAGTAGTGAGTCCGAGTGCGCATGCGCAGTAGTGACCCCGAATGCGCATGAGTAGTCGTGAGTTCGAGTGCGCATGAGCAGTAGTGACCCCGAGTGCGCATGAGCAGTAGTGAGTTCAAGTACGCATGAGCAGTAGTGACCCCAAGTGCGCATGAGCAGTAGTGACCCCGAATGCGCATGCACAGTAGTGAGCCCGAGCGCGCATCCGCAGTAGTGAGTCCGAGTGCGCATGCGCAGTAGTGACCCCGAATGCGCATGAGTAGTCGTGAGTCCGAGTGCGCATGCGCAGTAGTGACCCCGAATGCGCATGAGCAGTAGTGAGTCCGAGTGCGCATGAGCAGTAGTGACCCCGAGTGCGTATGAGCAGTAGTGAGTCCGAGTGCGCATGCGCAGAAGTGAGCTCGAATGCGCATGTGCAGGTCTGAGCCGGACTGCGCATGCGCAGTAGTGAGCCCGATTGCGCATCCGCAGTAGTGAGTCCGTGTGCGCATGTGCAGGTCTGAGCCGGAGTGCGCATGCGCAGTAGTGGGCCCGTGCGCGCATGCGCAGTAGTGAGCCCGGGTGCGCATGCGCAGTAGTGAGCCCGAGCGCGCATCCGCAGTAGTGAGTCCGAGTGCGCATGCGCAGTAGTGACCCCGAATGCGCATGAGCAGTAGTGAGTCCGAGTGCGCATGAGCAGTAGTGACCTCGAGTGCGCATGAGCAGTAGTGAGTCCGAGTGCGCATGAGCAGTAGTGACCCCGAGTGCGCATGCACATTAGTGAGCCCGTGTGCGCATGCACAGTAGTGAGCCCGATTGCGCATCCGCAGTAGTGAGTCCGTGTGCGCCTGTGCATGTCTGAGCCGGAGTGCGCATGCGCAGTAGTGGGCCCGTGCGCGCATGCGCAGTAGTGAGCCAGGGTGCGCATGCGCAGTAGTGAGCCCGAGCGCGCATCCGCAGTAGTGAGCCCGATTGCGCATCCGCAGTAGTGAGTCCGTGTGCGCATGTGCAGGTCTGAGCCGGACTGCGCATGCGCAGTAGTGGGCCCGTGTGCGCATGCGCAGTAGTGAGCCCGGGTGCGCATGCGCAGTAGTGAGCCCGAGCGCGCATCCGCAGTAGTGAGCCCGAGCGCGCATGCGCAGTAGTGAGTCCGATTGCGCGTGTGCAGGTCTGAGCCGGAGTGCGCATGCGCAGTAGTGGGCCCGTGCGCGCATGCGCAATAGTGAGCCCGGGTGCGCATGCGCAGTAGTGAGCCCGAGCGCGCATCCGCAGTAGTGAGCCCGATTGCGCATCCGCAGTAGTGAGTCCGTGTGCGCATGTGCAGGTCTGAGCCGGAGTGCGCATGCGCAGTAGTGGGCCCGTGCGCGCATGCGCAGTAGTGAGCCCGTGTGCGCATGCGCAGTAGTGAGCCCGAGCGCGCATCCGCTGTAGTGAGTCCGAGTGCGCATGCGCAGTAGTGACCCCGAATGCGCATGCAGAGTGGTGAGCCCCAGTGCGCATGAGCAGTAGTGAGTCCGAGTGCGCATGAGCAGTAGTGACCCCGAGTGCGCATCCGCAGTAGTGAGTCCGAGTGCGCATGAGCAGTAGTGACCCCGAATGCGCATGCACAGTAGTGAGCCCGATTGCGCATCCGCAGTAGTGAGTCCGTGTGCGCATGTGCAGGTCTGAGCCGGAGTGCGCATGCGCAGTAGTGGGCCCGTGCGCGCATGCACAGTAGTGAGCCCGGGTGCTCATGCGCAGTAGTGAGCCCGAGCGCGCATCCGCAGTAGTGAGCCCGATTGCGCATCCGCAGTAGTGAGTCCGTGTGCGCATGTGCAGGTCTGAGCCGGAGTGCGCATGCGCAGTAGTGGGCCCGTGCGCGCATGCGCAGTAGTGGGCCCGTGCGCGCATGCGCAGTAGTGAGCCCGGCTGCGCATGCGCAGTAGTGAGCCCGAGCGCGCATCCGCAGTAGTGAGTCCGAGTGCGCATGCGCAGTAGTGAGCCCGAGCGCGCATCCGCAGTAGTGAGTCCGAGTGCGCATGCGCAGTAGTGACCCCGAATGCGCATGAGTAGTCGTGAGTTCGAGTGCGCATGAGCAGTAGTGACCCCGAGTGCGCATGAGCAGTAGTGAGTCCGAGTGCGCATGAGCAGTAGTGACCCCAAGTGCGCATGAGCAGTAGTGACCCCGAATGCGCATGCACAGTAGTGAGCCCGATTGCGCATCCGCAGTAGTGAGTCCGTGTGCGCATGTGCATGTCTGAGCCGGAGTGCGCATGCGCAGTAGTGGGCCCGTGCGCGCATGCGCAGTAGTGAGCCCGGGTGCGCATGCGCAGTAGTGAGCCCGAGCTCGCATCCGCAGTAGTGAGCCCGATTGCACATCCGCAGTAGTGAGTCCGTGTGCGCATGTGCAGGTCTGAGCCGGAGTGCAGATGCGCAGTAGTGAGCCCGAGCGCGCATTCGCAGTAGTGAGTCCGAGTGCGCATGCGCAGTAGTGACCCCGAATGCGCATGAGCAGTAATGAGTCCGAGTGCGCATGAGCAGTAGTGACCCCGAGTGCGCATGAGCAGTAGTGAGCCCGAGTGCGCATGAGCAGTAGTGACCCCGAGTGCGCATGCACAGTAGTGAGCCCGATTGCGTATCCGCAGTAGTGAGTCCGTGTGCGCATGTGCAGGTCTGAGCCGGAGTGCGCATGCGCAGTAGTGAGCCCGAGCGCGCATCCGCAGTAGTGAGCCCGAGTGTGCATGAGTAGTAGTGAGTCCGAGTGCGGGTGAGCAGTAGTGACCCCGAGTGCGCATGCACAGTAGTGAGTCCGAGTGCGCATGAGCAGTAGTGACCCCGAGTGCGCGTGCACAGTAGTGCGCCCCTGTGCGCATGAGCAGCAGTGAGTCCGAGTGCGCATGAGCAGTAGTGACCCCGAGTGCGCATGAGCAGTAGTGACCCCGAGTGCGCATGCACATTAGTGAGTCCGAGTGCGCATGAGCAGTAGTGACCCCGAGTGCGCGTGCACAGTAGTGCGCCCCTGTGCGCATGAGCAGTAGTGAGTCCGAGTGCGTGTGAGCAGTAGTGACCCCAAGTGCGCATGAGCAGTAGAGAGTCCGAGTGCGCATGAGCAGTACTGACCCCGAGTGCGCGTGAGCAGTAGTGACCCCGAGTGCGCATGCAGAGTAGTGAGCCCGATTGCGCATCCGCAGTAGTGAGTCCGTGTGCACATGTGCAGGTCTGAGCCGGAGTGCGCATGCGCAGTAGTGGGCCCGTGCGCGCATGCGCAGTAGTGAGCCCGGGTGCGCATGCGCAGTAGTGAGCCCGAGCGCGCATGCGCAGTAGTGAGCCCGGGTGCGCATGCGCAGTAGTGAGCCCGAGCGCGCATCCGCAGTAGTGAGCCCGAGCGCGCATGCGCAGTAGTGAGTCCGATTGCGCATGTGCAGGTCTGAGCCGGAGTGCGCATGCGCGGTAGTGACCCCGAATGCGCATGAGCAGTAGTGAGTCCGAGTGCGCATGAGCAGTAGTGAGTCCGAGTGCGCATGCGCAGTAGTGACCCCGAGTGCGCGTGCACAGTAGTGAGCCCGAGTGCGCATGAGCAGTAGTGAGTCCGAGTGCGCGTGAGCAGTAGTGACCCCGAGTGCGCGTGAGCAGTAGTGACCCCGAGTGCGCCTGCACAGTAGTGAGTCCGAGTGCGCATGAGCAGTGGTGACCCCGAGTGCGCGTGCACAGTAGAGCGCCCCTGTGCGCATGAGCAGTAGTGAGTCCGAGTGCGCGTGAGCAGTAGTGACCCCAAGTGCGCATGAGCAGTAGTGAGTCCGAGTGCGCATGAGCAGTAGTGACCCCGAGTGCGCATGAGCAGTAGTGAGTCCGTGTGCGCCTGTGCATGTCTGAGCCGGAGTGCGCATGCGCAGTAGTGGGCCCGTGCGCGCATGCGCAGTAGTGAGCCAGGGTGCGCATGCGCAGTAGTGAGCCCGAGCGCGCATCCGCAGTAGTGAGCCCGATTGCGCATCCGCAGCAGTGAGTCCGTGTGCGCATGTGCAGGTCTGAGCCGGACTGCGCATGCGCAGTAGTGGGCCCGTGTGCGCATGCGCAGTAGTGAGCCCGTGCGCGCATGCGCAGTAGTGAGCCCGTGCGCGCATGCGCAGTAGTGAGCCCGTGTGCGCATGCGCAGTAGTGAGCCCGAGCGCGCATCCGCAGTAGTGAGTCCGAGTGCGCATGCGCAGTAGTGAGCCCGAGCGCGCATCCGCAGTAGTGAGTCCGAGTGCGCATGCGCAGTAGTGACCCCGAATGCGCATGAGTAGTAGCGAGTTCGAGTGCGCATGAGCAGTAGTGACCCCGAGTGCGCATGAGCAGTAGTGAGTCCGAGTGCGCATGAGCAGTAGTGACCCCAAGTGCGCATGAGCAGTAGTGACCCCGAGTGCGCATGCACAGTAGTGAGCCCGATTGCGCATCCGCAGTAGTGAGTCCGTGTGCGCATGTGCAGGTCTGTGCCGGAGTGCGCATGCGCAGTAGTGGGCCCGTGCGCGCATGCGCAGTAGTGAGCCCGGGTGCGCATGCGCAGTAGTGAGCCCGAGCTCGCATCCGCAGTAGTGAGCCCGATTGCGCATCCGCAGTAGTGAGTCCGTGTGCGCATGTGCAGGTCTGAGCCGGAGTGCGCATGCGCAGTAGTGGGCCCGTGCGCGCATGCGCAGTAGTGAGCCCGTGTGCGCATGCGCAGTAGTGAGCCCGAGCGCGCATCCGCAGTAGTGAGTCCGAGTGCGCATGCGCAGTAGTGAGCCCGAGCGCGCATCCGCAGTAGTGAGTCCGAGTGCGCATGCGCAGTAGTGACCCCGAATGCGCATGAGTAGTAGTGAGTTCGAGTGCGCATGAGCAGTAGTGACCCCGAGTGCGCATGAGCAGTAGTGAGACCGAGTGCGCATGAGCAGTAGTGACCCCAAGTGCGCATGAGCAGTAGTGACCCCGAGTGCGCATGCACAGTAGTGAGCCCGATTGCGCATCCGCAGTAGTGAGACCGTGTGCGCATGCGCAGTAGTGAGCCCGGGTGCGCATGCGCAGTAGTGGGCCCGTGCGCGCATGCGCAGTAGTGAGCCCGGGCGCGCATGCGCAGTAGTGAGCCCGAGCTCGCATCCGCAGTAGTGAGCCCGATTGCGCATCCGCAGTAGTGAGTCCGTGTGCGCATGTGCAGGTCTGAGCCGGAGTGCGCATGCGCAGTAGTGAGCCCGAGCGCGCATCCGCAGTAGTGAGTCCGAGTGCGCATGCGCAGTAGTGACCCCGAATGCGCATGAGCAGTAATGAGTCCGAGTGCGCATGAGCAGTAGTGACCCCGAGTGCGCATGAGCAGTAGTGAGTCCGAGTGCGCATGAGCAGTAGTGACCCCAAGTGCGCATGAGCAGTAGTGACCCCGAACGCGCATGCACAGTAGTGAGCCCGATTGCGCATCCGCAGTAGTGAGTCCGTGTGCGCATGTGCATGTCTGAGCCGGAGTGCGCATGCGCAGTAGTGATCCCGTGCGCGCATGCGCAGTAGTGAGCCCGAGCGCGCATCCGCAGTAGTGAGCCCGATTGCGCATCCGCAGTAGTGAGTCCGTGTGCGCATGTGCAGGTCTGAGCCGGAGTGCGCATGCGCAGTAGTGGGCCCGTGCGCGCATGCGCAGTAGTGAGCCCGTGTGCGCATGCGCAGTAGTGAGCCCGAGCGCGCATCCGCAGTAGTGAGTCCGAGTGCGCATGCGCAGTAGTGAGCCCGAGCGCGCATCCGCAGTAGTGAGTCCGAGTGCGCATGCGCAGTACTGACCCCGAATGCGCATGAGTAGTAGCGAGTTCGAGTGCGCATGAGCAGTAGTGACCCCGAGTGCGCATGAGCAGTAGTGACCCCGAGTGCGCATGCACATTAGTGAGCCCGAGTGTGCATGAGTAGTAGTGTCCCCGAGTGCGCATGCACAGTAGTGAGCCCGTGTGCGCATGCACAGTAGTGAGCCCGATTGCGCATCCGCAGTAGTGAGTCCGTGTGCGCATGTGCATGTCTGAGCCGGAGTGCGCATGCGCAGTAGTGAGCCCGGGTGCGCATGCGCAGTAGTGAGCCCGAGCTCGCATCCGCAGTAGTGAGCCCGATTGCGCATCCGCAGTAGTGAGTCCGTGTGCGCATGTGCAGGTCTGAGCCGGAGTGCGCATGCGCAGTAGTGGGCCCGTGCGCGCATGCGCAGTAGTGAGCCCGTGTTCGCATGCGCAGTAGTGAGCCCGAGCGCGCATCCGCAATAGTGAGTCCGAGTGCGCATGCGCAGTAGTGACCCCGAATGCGCATGAGCAGTAGTGAGTCCGAGTGCGCATGAGCAGTAGTGACCCCGAGTGCGTATGAGCAGTAGTGAGTCCGAGTGCGCATGCGCAGAAGTGAGCTCGAATGCGCATGTGCAGGTCTGAGCCGGACTGCGCATGCGCAGTAGTGAGCCCGATTGCGCATCCGCAGTAGTGAGTCCGTGTGCGCATGTGCAGGTCTGAGCCGGAGTGCGCATGCGCAGTAGTGGGCCCGTGCGCGCATGCACAGTAGTGAGCCCGGGTGCTCATGCGCAGTAGTGAGCCCGAGCGCGCATCCGCAGTAGTGAGCCCGATTGCGCATCCGCAGTAGTGAGTCCGTGTGCGCATGTGCAGGTCTGAGCCGGAGTGCGCATGCGCAGTAGTGGGCCCGTGCGCGCATGCGCAGTAGTGGGCCCGTGCGCGCATGCGCAGTAGTGAGCCCGGCTGCGCATGCGCAGTAGTGAGCCCGAGCGCGCATCCGCAGTAGTGAGTCCGAGCGCGCATCCGCAGTAGTGAGTCCGAGTGCGCATGCGCAGTAGTGACCCCGAATGCGCATGAGTAGTCGTGAGTTCGAGTGCGCATGAGCAGTAGTGACCCCGAGTGCGCATGAGCAGTAGTGAGTTCAAGTACGCATGAGCAGTAGTGACCCCAAGTGCGCATGAGCAGTAGTGACCCCGAATGCGCATGCACAGTAGTGAGCCCGAGCGCGCATCCGCAGTAGTGAGTCCGAGTGCGCATGCGCAGTAGTGACCCCGAATGCGCATGAGTAGTCGTGAGTCCGAGTGCGCATGCGCAGTAGTGACCCCGAATGCGCATGAGCAGTAGTGAGTCCGAGTGCGCATGAGCAGTAGTGACCCCGAGTGCGTATGAGCAGTAGTGAGTCCGAGTGCGCATGCGCAGAAGTGAGCTCGAATGCGCATGTGCAGGTCTGAGCCGGACTGCGCATGCGCAGTAGTGAGCCCGATTGCGCATCCGCAGTAGTGAGTCCGTGTGCGCATGTGCAGGTCTGAGCCGGAGTGCGCATGCGCAGTAGTGGGCCCGTGCGCGCATGCGCAGTAGTGAGCCCGGGTGCGCATGCGCAGTAGTGAGCCCGAGCGCGCATCCGCAGTAGTGAGTCCGAGTGCGCATGCGCAGTAGTGACCCCGAATGCGCATGAGCAGTAGTGAGTCCGAGTGCGCATGAGCAGTAGTGACCTCGAGTGCGCATGAGCAGTAGTGAGTCCGAGTGCGCATGAGCAGTAGTGACCCCGAGTGCGCATGCACATTAGTGAGCCCGTGTGCGCATGCACAGTAGTGAGCCCGATTGCGCATCCGCAGTAGTGAGTCCGTGTGCGCCTGTGCATGTCTGAGCCGGAGTGCGCATGCGCAGTAGTGGGCCCGTGCGCGCATGCGCAGTAGTGAGCCAGGGTGCGCATGCGCAGTAGTGAGCCCGAGCGCGCATCCGCAGTAGTGAGCCCGATTGCGCATCCGCAGTAGTGAGTCCGTGTGCGCATGTGCAGGTCTGAGCCGGACTGCGCATGCGCAGTAGTGGGCCCGTGTGCGCATGCGCAGTAGTGAGCCCGGGTGCGCATGCGCAGTAGTGAGCCCGAGCGCGCATCCGCAGTAGTGAGCCCGAGCGCGCATGCGCAGTAGTGAGTCCGATTGCGCGTGTGCAGGTCTGAGCCGGAGTGCGCATGCGCAGTAGTGGGCCCGTGCGCGCATGCGCAATAGTGAGCCCGGGTGCGCATGCGCAGTAGTGAGCCCGAGCGCGCATCCGCAGTAGTGAGCCCGATTGCGCATCCGCAGTAGTGAGTCCGTGTGCGCATGTGCAGGTCTGAGCCGGAGTGCGCATGCGCAGTAGTGGGCCCGTGCGCGCATGCGCAGTAGTGAGCCCGTGTGCGCATGCGCAGTAGTGAGCCCGAGCGCGCATCCGCTGTAGTGAGTCCGAGTGCGCATGCGCAGTAGTGACCCCGAATGCGCATGCAGAGTGGTGAGCCCCAGTGCGCATGAGCAGTAGTGAGTCCGAGTGCGCATGAGCAGTAGTGACCCCGAGTGCGCATCCGCAGTAGTGAGTCCGAGTGCGCATGAGCAGTAGTGACCCCGAATGCGCATGCACAGTAGTGAGCCCGATTGCGCATCCGCAGTAGTGAGTCCGTGTGCGCATGTGCAGGTCTGAGCCGGAGTGCGCATGCGCAGTAGTGGGCCCGTGCGCGCATGCACAGTAGTGAGCCCGGGTGCTCATGCGCAGTAGTGAGCCCGAGCGCGCATCCGCAGTAGTGAGCCCGATTGCGCATCCGCAGTAGTGAGTCCGTGTGCGCATGTGCAGGTCTGAGCCGGAGTGCGCATGCGCAGTAGTGGGCCCGTGCGCGCATGCGCAGTAGTGGGCCCGTGCGCGCATGCGCAGTAGTGAGCCCGGCTGCGCATGCGCAGTAGTGAGCCCGAGCGCGCATCCGCAGTAGTGAGTCCGAGTGCGCATGCGCAGTAGTGAGCCCGAGCGCGCATCCGCAGTAGTGAGTCCGAGTGCGCATGCGCAGTAGTGACCCCGAATGCGCATGAGTAGTCGTGAGTTCGAGTGCGCATGAGCAGTAGTGACCCCGAGTGCGCATGAGCAGTAGTGAGTCCGAGTGCGCATGAGCAGTAGTGACCCCAAGTGCGCATGAGCAGTAGTGACCCCGAATGCGCATGCACAGTAGTGAGCCCGATTGCGCATCCGCAGTAGTGAGTCCGTGTGCGCATGTGCATGTCTGAGCCGGAGTGCGCATGCGCAGTAGTGGGCCCGTGCGCGCATGCGCAGTAGTGAGCCCGGGTGCGCATGCGCAGTAGTGAGCCCGAGCTCGCATCCGCAGTAGTGAGCCCGATTGCACATCCGCAGTAGTGAGTCCGTGTGCGCATGTGCAGGTCTGAGCCGGAGTGCAGATGCGCAGTAGTGAGCCCGAGCGCGCATTCGCAGTAGTGAGTCCGAGTGCGCATGCGCAGTAGTGACCCCGAATGCGCATGAGCAGTAATGAGTCCGAGTGCGCATGAGCAGTAGTGACCCCGAGTGCGCATGAGCAGTAGTGAGCCCGAGTGCGCATGAGCAGTAGTGACCCCGAGTGCGCATGCACAGTAGTGAGCCCGATTGCGTATCCGCAGTAGTGAGTCCGTGTGCGCATGTGCAGGTCTGAGCCGGAGTGCGCATGCGCAGTAGTGAGCCCGAGCGCGCATCCGCAGTAGTGAGCCCGAGTGTGCATGAGTAGTAGTGAGTCCGAGTGCGGGTGAGCAGTAGTGACCCCGAGTGCGCATGCACAGTAGTGAGTCCGAGTGCGCATGAGCAGTAGTGACCCCGAGTGCGCGTGCACAGTAGTGCGCCCCTGTGCGCATGAGCAGCAGTGAGTCCGAGTGCGCATGAGCAGTAGTGACCCCGAGTGCGCATGAGCAGTAGTGACCCCGAGTGCGCATGCACATTAGTGAGTCCGAGTGCGCATGAGCAGTAGTGACCCCGAGTGCGCGTGCACAGTAGTGCGCCCCTGTGCGCATGAGCAGTAGTGAGTCCGAGTGCGTGTGAGCAGTAGTGACCCCAAGTGCGCATGAGCAGTAGAGAGTCCGAGTGCGCATGAGCAGTACTGACCCCGAGTGCGCGTGAGCAGTAGTGACCCCGAGTGCGCATGCAGAGTAGTGAGCCCGATTGCGCATCCGCAGTAGTGAGTCCGTGTGCACATGTGCAGGTCTGAGCCGGAGTGCGCATGCGCAGTAGTGGGCCCGTGCGCGCATGCGCAGTAGTGAGCCCGGGTGCGCATGCGCAGTAGTGAGCCCGAGCGCGCATGCGCAGTAGTGAGCCCGGGTGCGCATGCGCAGTAGTGAGCCCGAGCGCGCATCCGCAGTAGTGAGCCCGAGCGCGCATGCGCAGTAGTGAGTCCGATTGCGCATGTGCAGGTCTGAGCCGGAGTGCGCATGCGCGGTAGTGACCCCGAATGCGCATGAGCAGTAGTGAGTCCGAGTGCGCATGAGCAGTAGTGAGTCCGAGTGCGCATGCGCAGTAGTGACCCCGAGTGCGCGTGCACAGTAGTGAGCCCGAGTGCGCATGAGCAGTAGTGAGTCCGAGTGCGCGTGAGCAGTAGTGACCCCGAGTGCGCGTGAGCAGTAGTGACCCCGAGTGCGCCTGCACAGTAGTGAGTCCGAGTGCGCATGAGCAGTGGTGACCCCGAGTGCGCGTGCACAGTAGAGCGCCCCTGTGCGCATGAGCAGTAGTGAGTCCGAGTGCGCGTGAGCAGTAGTGACCCCAAGTGCGCATGAGCAGTAGTGAGTCCGAGTGCGCATGAGCAGTAGTGACCCCGAGTGCGCATGAGCAGTAGTGAGTCCGTGTGCGCCTGTGCATGTCTGAGCCGGAGTGCGCATGCGCAGTAGTGGGCCCGTGCGCGCATGCGCAGTAGTGAGCCAGGGTGCGCATGCGCAGTAGTGAGCCCGAGCGCGCATCCGCAGTAGTGAGCCCGATTGCGCATCCGCAGCAGTGAGTCCGTGTGCGCATGTGCAGGTCTGAGCCGGACTGCGCATGCGCAGTAGTGGGCCCGTGTGCGCATGCGCAGTAGTGAGCCCGTGCGCGCATGCGCAGTAGTGAGCCCGTGCGCGCATGCGCAGTAGTGAGCCCGTGTGCGCATGCGCAGTAGTGAGCCCGAGCGCGCATCCGCAGTAGTGAGTCCGAGTGCGCATGCGCAGTAGTGAGCCCGAGCGCGCATCCGCAGTAGTGAGTCCGAGTGCGCATGCGCAGTAGTGACCCCGAATGCGCATGAGTAGTAGCGAGTTCGAGTGCGCATGAGCAGTAGTGACCCCGAGTGCGCATGAGCAGTAGTGAGTCCGAGTGCGCATGAGCAGTAGTGACCCCAAGTGCGCATGAGCAGTAGTGACCCCGAGTGCGCATGCACAGTAGTGAGCCCGATTGCGCATCCGCAGTAGTGAGTCCGTGTGCGCATGTGCAGGTCTGTGCCGGAGTGCGCATGCGCAGTAGTGGGCCCGTGCGCGCATGCGCAGTAGTGAGCCCGGGTGCGCATGCGCAGTAGTGAGCCCGAGCTCGCATCCGCAGTAGTGAGCCCGATTGCGCATCCGCAGTAGTGAGTCCGTGTGCGCATGTGCAGGTCTGAGCCGGAGTGCGCATGCGCAGTAGTGGGCCCGTGCGCGCATGCGCAGTAGTGAGCCCGTGTGCGCATGCGCAGTAGTGAGCCCGAGCGCGCATCCGCAGTAGTGAGTCCGAGTGCGCATGCGCAGTAGTGAGCCCGAGCGCGCATCCGCAGTAGTGAGTCCGAGTGCGCATGCGCAGTAGTGACCCCGAATGCGCATGAGTAGTAGTGAGTTCGAGTGCGCATGAGCAGTAGTGACCCCGAGTGCGCATGAGCAGTAGTGAGACCGAGTGCGCATGAGCAGTAGTGACCCCAAGTGCGCATGAGCAGTAGTGACCCCGAGTGCGCATGCACAGTAGTGAGCCCGATTGCGCATCCGCAGTAGTGAGACCGTGTGCGCATGCGCAGTAGTGAGCCCGGGTGCGCATGCGCAGTAGTGGGCCCGTGCGCGCATGCGCAGTAGTGAGCCCGGGCGCGCATGCGCAGTAGTGAGCCCGAGCTCGCATCCGCAGTAGTGAGCCCGATTGCGCATCCGCAGTAGTGAGTCCGTGTGCGCATGTGCAGGTCTGAGCCGGAGTGCGCATGCGCAGTAGTGAGCCCGAGCGCGCATCCGCAGTAGTGAGTCCGAGTGCGCATGCGCAGTAGTGACCCCGAATGCGCATGAGCAGTAATGAGTCCGAGTGCGCATGAGCAGTAGTGACCCCGAGTGCGCATGAGCAGTAGTGAGTCCGAGTGCGCATGAGCAGTAGTGACCCCAAGTGCGCATGAGCAGTAGTGACCCCGAACGCGCATGCACAGTAGTGAGCCCGATTGCGCATCCGCAGTAGTGAGTCCGTGTGCGCATGTGCATGTCTGAGCCGGAGTGCGCATGCGCAGTAGTGATCCCGTGCGCGCATGCGCAGTAGTGAGCCCGGGTGCGCATGCGCAGTAGTGAGCCCGAGCTCGCATCCGCAGTAGTGAGCCCGATTGCGCATCCGCAGTAGTGAGTCCGTGTGCGCATGTGCAGGTCTGAGCCGGAGTGCGCATGCGCAGTAGTGAGCCCGAGCGCGCATTCGCAGTAGTGAGTCCGAGTGCGCATGCGCAGTAGTGACCCCGAATGCGCATGAGCAGTAATGAGTCCGAGCGCGCATGAGCAGTAGTGACCCCGAGTGCGCATGAGCAGTAGTGAGCCCGAGTGCGCATGAGCAGTAGTGACCCCGAGTGCGCATGCACAGTAGTGAGCCCGATTGCGCATCCGCAGTAGTGAGTCCGTGTGCGCATGTGCATGTCTGAGCCGGAGTGCGCATGCGCAGTAGTGGGCCCGTGCGCGCATGCGCATTAGTGAGCCCGAGCGCGCATCCGCAGTAGTGAGCCCGAGCGCGCATGCGCAGTAGTGAGTCCGATTGCGCGTGTGCAGGTCTGAGCCGGAGTGCGCATGCGAAGTAGTGGGCCCGTGCGCGCATGCGCAATAGTGAGCCCGGGTGCGCATGCGCAGTAGTGAGCCCGAGCGCGCGTGCACAGTAGTGAGCCCGAGTGCGCATGAGCAGTAGTGAGTCCGAGTGCGCGTGAGCAGTAGTGACCCCGAGTGCGCGTGAGCAGTAGTGACCCCGAGTGCGCCTGCACAGTAGTGAGTCCGAGTGCGCATGAGCAGTGGTGACCCCGAGTGCGCGTGCACAGTAGAGCGCCCCTGTGCGCATGAGCAGTAGTGAGTCCGAGTGCGCGTGAGCAGTAGTGACCCCAAGTGCGCATGAGCAGTAGTGAGTCCGAGTGCGCATGAGCAGTAGTGACCCCGAGTGCGCATGAGCAGTAGTGAGTCCGTGTGCGCCTGTACATGTCTGAGCCGGAGTGCGCATGCGCAGTAGTGGGCCCGTGCGCGCATGCGCAGTAGTGAGCCAGGGTGCGCATGCGCAGTAGTGAGCCCGAGCGCGCATCCGCAGTAGTGAGCCCGATTGCGCATCCGCAGCAGTGAGTCCGTGTGCGCATGTGCAGGTCTGAGCCGGACTGCGCATGCGCAGTAGTGGGCCCGTGTGCGCATGCGCAGTAGTGAGCCCGTGCGCGCATGCGCAGTAGTGAGCCCGTGCGCGCATGCGCAGTAGTGAGCCCGTGTGCGCATGCGCAGTAGTGAGCCCGAGCGCGCATCCGCAGTAGTGAGTCCGAGTGCGCATGCGCAGTAGTGAGCCCGAGCGCGCATCCGCAGTAGTGAGTCCGAGTGCGCATGCGCAGTAGTGACCCCGAATGCGCATGAGTAGTAGCGAGTTCGAGTGCGCATGAGCAGTAGTGACCCCGAGTGCGCATGAGCAGTAGTGAGTCCGAGTGCGCATGAGCAGTAGTGACCCCAAGTGCGCATGAGCAGTAGTGACCCCGAGTGCGCATGCACAGTAGTGAGCCCGATTGCGCATCCGCAGTAGTGAGTCCGTGTGCGCATGTGCAGGTCTGTGCCGGAGTGCGCATGCGCAGTAGTGGGCCCGTGCGCGCATGCGCAGTAGTGAGCCCGGGTGCGCATGCGCAGTAGTGAGCCCGAGCTCGCATCCGCAGTAGTGAGCCCGATTGCGCATCCGCAGTAGTGAGTCCGTGTGCGCATGTGCAGGTCTGAGCCGGAGTGCGCATGCGCAGTAGTGGGCCCGTGCGCGCATGCGCAGTAGTGAGCCCGTGTGCGCATGCGCAGTAGTGAGCCCGAGCGCGCATCCGCAGTAGTGAGTCCGAGTGCGCATGCGCAGTAGTGAGCCCGAGCGCGCATCCGCAGTAGTGAGTCCGAGTGCGCATGCGCAGTAGTGACCCCGAATGCGCATGAGTAGTAGTGAGTTCGAGTGCGCATGAGCAGTAGTGACCCCGAGTGCGCATGAGCAGTAGTGAGACCGAGTGCGCATGAGCAGTAGTGACCCCAAGTGCGCATGAGCAGTAGTGACCCCGAGTGCGCATGCACAGTAGTGAGCCCGATTGCGCATCCGCAGTAGTGAGTCCGTGTGCGCATGCGCAGTAGTGAGCCCGGGTGCGCATGCGCAGTAGTGGGCCCGTGCGCGCATGCGCAGTAGTGAGCCCGGGCGCGCATGCGCAGTAGTGAGCCCGAGCTCGCATCCGCAGTAGTGAGCCCGATTGCGCATCCGCAGTAGTGAGTCCGTGTGCGCATGTGCAGGTCTGAGCCGGAGTGCGCATGCGCAGTAGTGAGCCCGAGCGCGCATCCGCAGTAGTGAGTCCGAGTGCGCATGCGCAGTAGTGAGCCCGAGCGCGCATTCGCAGTAGTGAGTCCGAGTGCGCATGCGCAGTAGTGACCCCGAATGCGCATGAGCAGTAATGAGTCCGAGTGCGCATGAGCAGTAGTGACCCCGAGTGCGCATGAGCAGTAGTGAGCCCGAGTGCGCATGAGCAGTAGTGACCCCGAGTGCGCATGCACAGTAGTGAGCCCGATTGCGTATCCGCAGTAGTGAGTCCGTGTGCGCATGTGCAGGTCTGAGCCGGAGTGCGCATGCGCAGTAGTGAGCCCGAGTGCGCATCCGCAGTAGTGAGCCCGAGTGTGCATGAGTAGTAGTGAGTCCGAGTGCGCGTGAGCAGTAGTGACCCCGAGTGCGCATGCACAGTAGTGAGTCCGAGTGCGCATGAGCAGTAGTGACCCCGAGTGCGCGTGCACAGTAGTGCGCCCCTGTGCGCATGAGCAGCAGTGAGTCCGAGTGCGCATGAGCAGTAGTGACCCCGAGTGCGCATGAGCAGTAGTGACCCCGAGTGCGCATGCACATTAGTGAGTCCGAGTGCGCATGAGCAGTAGTGACCCCGAGTGCGCGTGAGCAGTAGTGACCCCGAGTGCGCATGCAGAGTAGTGAGCCCGATTGCGCATCCGCAGTAGTGAGTCCGTGTGCGCATGTGCAGGTCTGAGCCGGAGTGCGCATGCGCAGTAGTGGGCCCGTGCGCGCATGCGCAGTAGTGAGCCCGGGTGCGCATGCGCAGTAGTGAGCCCGAGCGCGCATCCGCAGTAGTGAGCCCGAGCGCGCATGCGCAGTAGTGAGTCCGATTGCGCATGTGCAGGTCTGAGCCGGAGTGCGCATGCGCGGTAGTGACCCCGAATGCGCATGAGCAGTAGTGAGTCCGAGTGCGCATGAGCAGTAGTGAGTCCGAGTGCGCATGCGCAGTAGTGACCCCGAGTGCGCGTGCACAGTAGTGAGCCCGAGTGCGCATGAGCAGTAGTGAGTCCGAGTGCGCGTGAGCAGTAGTGACCCCGAGTGCGCGTGAGCAGTAGTGACCCCGAGTGCGCCTGCACAGTAGTGAGTCCGAGTGCGCATGAGCAGTAGTGACCCCGAGTGCGCGTGCACAGTGGAGCGCCCCTGTGCGCATGAGCAGTAGTGAGTCCGAGTGCGCGTGAGCAGTAGTGACCCCGAGTGCGCATGCGCAGTAGTGAGCCCGAGCGCGCATCCGCAGTAGTGACCCCGAGTGCGCATGCACAGTAGTGAGCCCGATTGCGCATCCGCAGTAGTGAGTCCGTGTGCGCATGTGCATGTCTGAGCCGGAGTGCGCATGCGCAGTAGTGGGCCCGTGCGCGCATGCGCATTAGTGAGCCCGAGCGCGCATCCGCAGTAGTGAGCCCGAGCGCGCATGCGCAGTAGTGAGTCCGATTGCGCGTGTGCAGGTCTGAGCCGGAGTGCGCATGCGAAGTAGTGGGCCCGTGCGCGCATGCGCAATAGTGGGCCCGGGTGCGCATGCGCAGTAGTGAGCCCGAGCGCGCGTGCACAGTAGTGAGCCCGAGTGCGCATGAGCAGTAGTGAGTCCGAGTGCGCGTGAGCAGTAGTGACCCCGAGTGCGCGTGAGCAGTAGTGACCCCGAGTGCGCCTGCACAGTAGTGAGTCCGAGTGCGCATGAGCAGTGGTGACCCCGAGTGCGCGTGCACAGTAGAGCGCCCCTGTGCGCATGAGCAGTAGTGAGTCCGAGTGCGCGTGAGCAGTAGTGACCCCAAGTGCGCATGAGCAGTAGTGAGTCCGAGTGCGCATGAGCAGTAGTGACCCCGAGTGCGCATGAGCAGTAGTGAGTCCGTGTGCGCCTGTGCATGTCTGAGCCGGAGTGCGCATGCGCAGTAGTGGGCCCGTGCGCGCATGCGCAGTAGTGAGCCAGGGTGCGCATGCGCAGTAGTGAGCCCGAGCGCGCATCCGCAGTAGTGAGCCCGATTGCGCATCCGCAGCAGTGAGTCCGTGTGCGCATGTGCAGGTCTGAGCCGGACTGCGCATGCGCAGTAGTGGGCCCGTGTGCGCATGCGCAGTAGTGAGCCCGTGCGCGCATGCGCAGTAGTGAGCCCGTGCGCGCATGCGCAGTAGTGAGCCCGTGTGCGCATGCGCAGTAGTGAGCCCGAGCGCGCATCCGCAGTAGTGAGTCCGAGTGCGCATGCGCAGTAGTGAGCCCGAGCGCGCATCCGCAGTAGTGAGTCCGAGTGCGCATGCGCAGTAGTGACCCCGAATGCGCATGAGTAGTAGCGAGTTCGAGTGCGCATGAGCAGTAGTGACCCCGAGTGCGCATGAGCAGTAGTGAGTCCGAGTGCGCATGAGCAGTAGTGACCCCAAGTGCGCATGAGCAGTAGTGACCCCGAGTGCGCATGCACAGTAGTGAGCCCGATTGCGCATCCGCAGTAGTGAGTCCGTGTGCGCATGTGCAGGTCTGTGCCGGAGTGCGCATGCGCAGTAGTGGGCCCGTGCGCGCATGCGCAGTAGTGAGCCCGGGTGCGCATGCGCAGTAGTGAGCCCGAGCTCGCATCCGCAGTAGTGAGCCCGATTGCGCATCCGCAGTAGTGAGTCCGTGTGCGCATGTGCAGGTCTGAGCCGGAGTGCGCATGCGCAGTAGTGGGCCCGTGCGCGCATGCGCAGTAGTGAGCCCGTGTGCGCATGCGCAGTAGTGAGCCCGAGCGCGCATCCGCAGTAGTGAGTCCGAGTGCGCATGCGCAGTAGTGACCCCGAATGCGCATGAGTAGTAGTGAGTTCGAGTGCGCATGAGCAGTAGTGACCCCGAGTGCGCATGAGCAGTAGTGAGACCGAGTGCGCATGAGCAGTAGTGACCCCAAGTGCGCATGAGCAGTAGTGACCCCGAGTGCGCATGCACAGTAGTGAGCCCGATTGCGCATCCGCAGTAGTGAGTCCGTGTGCGCATGCGCAGTAGTGAGCCCGGGTGCGCATGCGCAGTAGTGGGCCCGTGCGCGCATGCGCAGTAGTGAGCCCGGGCGCGCATGCGCAGTAGTGAGCCCGAGCTCGCATCCGCAGTAGTGAGCCCGATTGCGCATCCGCAGTAGTGAGTCCGTGTGCGCATGTGCAGGTCTGAGCCGGAGTGCGCATGCGCAGTAGTGAGCCCGAGCGCGCATCCGCAATAGTGAGTCCGAGTGCGCATGCGCAGTAGTGACCCCGAATGCGCATGAGCAGTAATGAGTCCGAGTGCGCATGAGCAGTAGTGACCCCGAGTGCGCATGAGCAGTAGTGAGTCCGAGTGCGCATGAGCAGTAGTGACCCCAAGTGCGCATGAGCAGTAGTGACCCCGAACGCGCATGCACAGTAGTGAGCCCGATTGCGCATCCGCAGTAGTGAGTCCGTGTGCGCATGTGCATGTCTGAGCCGGAGTGCGCATGCGCAGTAGTGGGCCCGTGCGCGCATGCGCAGTAGTGAGCCCGGGTGCGCATGCGCAGTAGTGAGCCCGAGCTCGCATCCGCAGTAGTGAGCCCGATTGCGCATCCGCAGTAGTGAGTCCGTGTGCGCATGTGCAGGTCTGAGCCGGAGTGCGCATGCGCAGTAGTGAGCCCGAGCGCGCATTCGCAGTAGTGAGTCCGAGTGCGCATGCGCAGTAGTGACCCCGAATGCGCATGAGCAGTAATGAGTCCGAGCGCGCATGAGCAGTAGTGACCCCGAGTGCGCATGAGCAGTAGTGAGCCCGAGTGCGCATGAGCAGTAGTGACCCCGAGTGCGCATGCACAGTAGTGAGCCCGATTGCGCATCCGCAGTAGTGAGTCCGTGTGCGCATGTGCATGTCTGAGCCGGAGTGCGCATGCGCAGTAGTGGGCCCGTGCGCGCATGCGCATTAGTGAGCCCGAGCGCGCATCCGCAGTAGTGAGCCCGAGCGCGCATGCGCAGTAGTGAGTCCGATTGCGCGTGTGCAGGTCTGAGCCGGAGTGCGCATGCGAAGTAGTGGGCCCGTGCGCGCATGCGCAATAGTGAGCCCGGGTGCGCATGCGCAGTAGTGAGCCCGAGCGCGCATCCGCAGTAGTGAGCCCGATTGCGCATCCGCAGTAGTGAGTCCGTGTGCGCATGTGCAGGTCTGAGCCGGAGTGCGCATGCGCAGTAGTGGGCCCGTGCGCGCATGCGCAGTAGTGAGCCCGTGTGCGCATGCGCAGTAGTGAGCCCGAGCGCGTATCCGCTGTAGTGAGTCCGAGTGCGCATGCGCAGTAGTGACCCCGAATGCGCATGCAGAGTAGTGAGCCCCAGTGCGCATGAGCAGTAGTGAGTCCGAGTGCGCATGAGCAGTAGTGACCCCGAGTGCGCATCCGCAGTAGTGAGTCCGAGTGCGCATGAGCAGTAGTGACCCCGAATGCGCATGCACAGTAGTGAGCCCGATTGCGCATCCGCAGTAGTGAGTCCGTGTGCGCATGTGCAGGTCTGAGCCGGAGTGCGCATGCGCAGTAGTGGGCCCGTGCGCGCATGCACAGTAGTGAGCCCGGGTGCTCATGCGCAGTAGTGAGCCCGAGCGCGCATCCGCAGTAGTGAGCCCGATTGCGCATCCGCAGTAGTGAGTCCGTGTGCGCATGTGCAGGTCTGAGCCGGAGTGCGCATGCGCAGTAGTGGGCCCGTGCGCGCATGCGCAGTAGTGGGCCCGTGCGCGCATGCGCAGTAGTGAGCCCGGCTGCGCATGCGCAGTAGTGAGCCCGAGCGCGCATCCGCAGTAGTGAGTCCGAGTGCGCATGCGCAGTAGTGAGCCCGAGCGCGCATCCGCAGTAGTGAGTCCGAGTGCGCATGCGCAGTAGTGACCCCGAATGCGCATGAGTAGTCGTGAGTTCGAGTGCGCATGAGCAGTAGTGACCCCGAGTGCGCATGAGCAGTAGTGAGTCCGAGTGCGCATGAGCAGTAGTGACCCCAAGTGCGCATGAGCAGTAGTGACCCCGAATGCGCATGCACAGTAGTGAGCCCGATTGCGCATCCGCAGTAGTGAGTCCGTGTGCGCATGTGCATGTCTGAGCCGGAGTGCGCATGCGCAGTAGTGGGCCCGTGCGCGCATGCGCAGTAGTGAGCCCGGGTGCGCATGCGCAGTAGTGAGCCCGAGCTCGCATCCGCAGTAGTGAGCCCGATTGCACATCCGCAGTAGTGAGTCCGTGTGCGCATGTGCAGGTCTGAGCCGGAGTGCGCATGCGCAGTAGTGAGCCCGGGTGCGCATGCGCAGTAGTGAGCCCGAGCTCGCATCCGCAGTAGTGAGCCCGATTGCACATCCGCAGTAGTGAGTCCGTGTGCGCATGTGCAGGTCTGAGCCGGAGTGCGCATGCGCAGTAGTGAGCCCGAGCGCGCATTCGCAGTAGTGAGTCCGAGTGCGCATGCGCAGTAGTGACCCCGAATGCGCATGAGCAGTAATGAGTCCGAGTGCGCATGAGCAGTAGTGACCCCGAGTGCGCATGAGCAGTAGTGAGCCCGAGTGCGCATGAGCAGTAGTGACCCCGAGTGCGCATGCACAGTAGTGAGCCCGATTGCGTATCCGCAGTAGTGAGTCCGTGTGCGCATGTGCAGGTCTGAGCCGGAGTGCGCATGCGCAGTAGTGAGCCCGAGTGCGCATCCGCAGTAGTGAGCCCGAGTGTGCATGAGTAGTAGTGAGTCCGAGTGCGCGTGAGCAGTAGTGACCCCGAGTGCGCATGCACAGTAGTGAGTCCGAGTGCGCATGAGCAGTAGTGACCCCGAGTGCGCGTGCACAGTAGTGCGCCCCTGTGCGCATGAGCAGCAGTGAGTCCGAGTGCGCATGAGCAGTAGTGACCCCGAGTGCGCATGAGCAGTAGTGACCCCGAGTGCGCATGCACATTAGTGAGTCCGAGTGCGCATGAGCAGTAGTGACCCCGAGTGCGCGTGCACAGTAGTGCGCCCCTGTGCGCATGAGCAGTAGTGAGTCCGAGTGCGTGTGAGCAGTAGTGACCCCAAGTGCGCATGAGCAGTAGTGAGTCCGAGTGCGCATGAGCAGTAGTGACCCCGAGTGCGCGTGAGCAGTAGCGACCCCGAGTGCGCATGCAGAGTAGTGAGCCCGATTGCGCATCCGCAGTAGTGAGTCCGTGTGCGCATGTGCAGGTCTGAGCCGGAGTGCGCATGCGCAGTAGTGGGCCCGTGCGCGCATGCGCAGTAGTGAGCCCGGGTGCGCATGCGCAGTAGTGAGCCCGAGCGC
Source organism: Megachile leachella (assembly GCA_963576845.1). Lineage (NCBI taxonomy): Eukaryota > Metazoa > Arthropoda > Insecta > Hymenoptera > Megachilidae > Megachile > Megachile leachella. Next base: position 6,096,900 of record OY756247.1, read on the forward strand.
GCATCCGCAGTAGTGAGCCCGAGCGCGCATGCGCAGTAGTGAGTCCGATTGCGCATGTGCAGGTCTGAGCCGGAGTGCGCATGCGCGGTAGTGACCCCGAATGCGCATGAGCAGTAGTGAGTCCGAGTGCGCATGAGCAGTAGTGAGTCCGAGTGCGCATGCGCAGTAGTGACCCCGAGTGCGCGTGCACAGTAGTGAGCCCGAGTGCGCATGAGCAGTAGTGAGTCCGAGTGCGCATGCGCAGTAGTGACCCCGAATGCGCATGCAGAGTAGTGAGCCCCAGTGCGCATGAGCAGTAGTGAGTCCGAGTGCGCATGAGCAGTAGTGACCCCGAGTGCGCATGAGCAGTAGTGAGTCCGAGTGCGCATGAGCAGTAGTGACCCCGAGTGCGCATGAGTAGTAGTGAGTCCGAGTGCGCATGAGCAGTAGTGACCCCGAGTGCGCATGCACATTAGTGAGCCCGAGTGTGCATGAGTAGTAGTGACCCCGAGTGCGCATGCACAGTAGTGAGCCCGTGTGCGCATGCGCAGAAGTGAGCTCGAATGCGCATGTGCAGGTCTGAGCCGGACTGCGCATGCGCAGTAGTGAACCCGTGTGCGCATCAGCTGTAGTGACCCGAGTGCGCATGAGCAGTAGTGACCCCGAGTGCGCATGCACAGTAGTGAGCCCGTGTGCGCATGCGCAGAAGTGAGCTCGAATGCGCATGTGCAGGTCTGAGCCGGAGTGCGCATGCGCAGTAGTGGGCCCGTGCGCGCATGCGCAGTAGTGAGCCCGTGTGCGCATGCGCAGTAGTGACCCCGAGTGCGCATGAGCAGTAGTGAGTCCGAGTGCGCATGAGCAGTAGTGAGTCCGAGTGCGCATGAGCAGTAGTGACCCCGAGTGCGCATGCACAGTAGTGGGTCCGAGTGCGCATGAGCAGTAGTGACCCCTAGTGCGCATGAGCAGTAGTGAGTCCGAGTGCGCATGAGCAGTAGTGACCCCGAGTGCGCATGCACAGTAGTGAGTCCGAGTGCGCATGAGCGGTAGTGACCCCGAGTGCGCATGCACAGTAGTGTGCCCGTGTGAGCATGCGCAGAAGTGAGCTCGAATGCGCATGTGCAGCTCTGAGCCGGAGTGCGCATGCGCAGTAGTGGGCCCGTGCGCGCATGCGCAGTAGTGAGCCCGGGTGCGCATGCGCAGTAGTGAGCCCGAGCGCGCATCCGCAGTAGTGAGCCCGAGCGCGCATGCGCAGTAGTGAGTCCGATTGCGCATGTGCAGGTCTGAGCCGGAGTGCGCATGCGCAGTAGTGGGCCCGTGCGCGCATGCGCAGTAGTGAGCCCGTGTGCGCATGCGCAGTTGTGAGCCCGAGCGCGCATGCGCAGTAGTGAGTCCGATTGCGCATGTGCAGGTCTGAGCCGGAGTGCGCATGCGCAGTAGTGACCCCGAGTGCACATGCACAGTAGTGTGCCCGTGTGAGCATGCGCAGAAGTGAGCTGGAATGCGCATGTGCAGCTCTGAGCCTGAGTGCGCATGCGCAGTAGTGGGCCCGTGCGCGCACGCGCGGTAGTGAGCCCGTGTGCGCATGCGCAGTAGTGAGCCCGAGCGCGCATCCGCAGTAGTGAGTCCGAGTGCGCATGCGCAGTAGTGACCCCGAATGCGCATGAGTAGTAGTGAGTTCGAGTGCGCATGAGCAGTAGTGACCCCGAGTGCGCATGAGCAGTAGTGAGTCCGAGTGCGCATGAGCAGTAGTGACCCCGAGTGCGCATGAGCAGTAGTGACCCCGAGTGCGCATGCCCAGTAGTGTGCCCGTGTGAGCATGCGCAGAAGTGAGCTCGAATGCGCATGTGCAGGTCTGAGCCGGAGTGCGCATGCGCAGTAGTGGGCCCGTGCGCGCATGCGCAGTAGTCAGCCCGGGTGCGCATGCGCAGTAGTGAGCCCGAGCGCGCATCCGCAGTAGTGAGTCCGAGTGCGCATGCGCAGTAGTGACCCCGAATGCGCATGAGTAGTAGTGAGTTCGAGTGCGCATGAGCAGTAGTGACCCCGAGTGCGCATGAGCAGTAGTGAGTCCGAGTGCGCATGAGCAGTAGTGACCCCGAGTGCGCATGAGCAGTAGTGACCCCGAGTGCGCATGCACAGTAGTGAGCCCGATTGCGCATCCGCAGTAGTGAGACCGTGTGCGCATGTGCATGTCTGAGCCGGAGTGCGCATGCGCAGTAGTGGGCCCGTGCGCGCATGCGCAGTAGTGAGCCCGGGTGCGCATGCGCAGTAGTGAGCCCGAGCGCGCATCCGCAGTAGTGAGCCCGAGCGCGCATGCGCAGTAGTGAGTCCGATTGCGCATGTGCAGGTCTGAGCCGGAGTGCGCATGCGCGGTAGTGACCCCGAATGCGCATGAGCAGTAGTGAGTCCGAGTGCGCATGAGCAGTAGTGACCCCGAGTGCGATTGCACAGTAGAGCGCCCCTGTGCGCATGAGCAGTAGTGAGTCCGAGTGCGCGTGAGCAGTAGTGACCCCAAGTGCGCATGAGCAGTAGTGAGTCCGAGTGCGCATGAGCAGTAGTGACCCCGAGTGCGCATGAGCAGTAGTGACCCCGAGTGCGCAGGCACAGTAGTGAGCCCGAGTGCGCACGAGCAGTAGTGAGTCCGAGTGCGCATGCGCAGTAGTGACCCCGAGTGCGCGTGCACAGTAGTGAGCCCGAGTGCGCATGAGCAGTAGTGAGTCCGAGTGCGCGTGAGCAGTAGTGACCCCGAGTGCGCGTGAGCAGTAGTGACCCCGAGTGCGCCTGCACAGTAGTGAGTCCGAGTGCGCATGAGCAGTAGTGACCCCGAGTGCGCGTGCACAGTAGAGCGCCCCTGTGCGCATGAGCAGTAGTGAGTCCGAGTGCGCGTGAGCAGTAGTGACCCCAAGTGCGCATGAGCAGTAGTGAGTCCGAGTGCGCATGAGCAGTAGTGACCCCGAGTGCGCATGCACAGTAGTGAGCCCGATTGCGCATCCGCAGTAGTGAGTCCGTGTGCGCCTGTGCATGTCTGAGCCGGAGTGCGCATGCGCAGTAGTGAGCTCGAGCGCGCATGCGCAGTAGTGACCCCGAGTGCGCATGAGCAGTAGTGACCCCGAGTGCGCATGCACAGTAGTGAGCCCGATTGCGCATCCGCAGTAGTGAGTCCGTGTGCGCCTGTGCATGTCTGAGCCGGAGTGCGCATGCGCAGTAGTGGGCCCGTGCGCGCATGCGCAGTAGTGAGCCAGGGTGCGCATGCGCAGTAGTGAGCCCGAGCGCGCATCCGCAGTAGTGAGCCCGATTGCGCATCCGCAGTAGTGAGTCCGTGTGCGCATGTGCAGGTCTGAGCCGGACTGCGCATGCGCAGTAGTGGGCCCGTGTGCGCATGCGCAATAGTGAGCCCGGGTGCGCATGCGCAGTAGTGAGCCCGAGCGCGCATCCGCAGTAGTGAGCCCGATTGCGCATGCGCAGTAGTGAGTCCGATTGCGCGTGTGCAGGTCTGAGCCGGAGTGCGCATGCGCAGTAGTGGGCCCGTGCGCGCATGCGCAGTAGTGAGCCCGAGCGCGCATCCGCTGTAGTGAGTCCGAGTGCGCATGCGCAGTAGTGACCCCGAATGCGCATGCAGAGTAGTGAGCCCCAGTGCGCATGAGCAGTAGTGAGTCCGAGTGCGCATGAGCAGTAGTGACCCCGAGTGCGCATGAGCAGTAGTGAGTCCGAGTGCGCATGAGCAGTAGTGACCCCGAGTGCGCATGAGCAGTAGTGAGTCCGAGTGCGCATGAGCAGTAGTGACCCCGAGTGCGCATGCACATTAGTGAGCCCGAGTGTGCATGAGTAGTAGTGACCCCGAGTGCGCATGCACAGTAGTGAGCCCGTGTGCGCATGCGCAGAAGTGAGCTCGAATGCGCATGTGCAGGTCTGAGCCGGACTGCGCATGCGCAGTAGTGAACCCGTGTGCGCATCAGCTGTAGTGACCCGAGTGCGCATGAGCAGTAGTGACCCCGAGTGCGCATGCACAGTAGTGAGCCCGTGTGCGCATGCGCAGAAGTGAGCTCGAATGCGCATGTGCAGGTCTGAGCCGGAGTGCGCAAGCGCAGTAGTGGGCCCGTGCGCGCATGCGCAGTAGTGAGCCCGTGTGCGCATGCGCAGTAGTGACCCCGAGTGCGAATGAGCAGTAGTGAGTCCGAGTGCGCATGAGCAGTAGTGAGTCCGAGTGCGCATGAGCAGTAGTGACCCCGAGTGCGCATGCACAGTAGTGGGTCCGAGTGCGCATGAGCAGTAGTGACCCCTAGTGCGCATGAGCAGTAGTGAGTCCGAGTGCGCATGAGCAGTAGTGACCCCGAGTGCGCATGCACAGTAGTGAGTCCGAGTGCGCATGAGCGGTAGTGACCCCGAGTGCGCATGCACAGTAGTGTGCCCGTGTGAGCATGCGCAGAAGTGAGCTCGAATGCGCATGTGCAGCTCTGAGCCGGAGTGCGCATGCGCAGTAGTGGGCCCGTGCGCGCATGCGCAGTAGTGAGCCCGGGTGCGCATGCGCAGTAGTGAGCCCGAGCGCGCATCCGCAGTAGTGAGCCCGAGCGCGCATGCGCAGTAGTGAGTCCGATTGCGCATGTGCAGGTCTGAGCCGGAGTGCGCATGCGCAGTAGTGGGCCCGTGCGCGCATGCGCAGTAGTGAGCCCGTGTGCGCATGCGCAGTAGTGAGCCCGAGCGCGCATGCGCAGTAGTGACCCCGAGTGCGCATGAGCAGTAGTGATCCCGAGTGCGCATGCACAGTAGTGAGCCCGATTGCGCATCCGCAGTAGTGAGTCCGTGTGCGCCTGTGCATGTCTGAGCCGGAGTGAGCATGCGCAGTAGTGGGCCCGTGCGCGCATGCGCAGTAGTGAGCCAGGGTGCGCATGCGCAGTAGTGAGCCCGAGCGCGCATCCGCAGTAGTGAGCCCGATTGCGCATCCGCAGTAGTGAGTCCGTGTGAGCATGTGCAGGTCTGAGCCGGACTGCGCATGCGCAGTAGTGGGCCCGTGTGCGCATGCGCAATAGTGAGCCCGGGTGCGCATGCGCAGTAGTGAGCCCGAGCGCGCATCCGCAGTAGTGAGCCCGATTGCGCATCCGCTGTAGTGAGTCCGAGTGCGCATGCGCAGTAGTGACCCCGAATGCGCATGCAGAGTAGTGAGCCCCAGTGCGCATCAGCAGTAGTGAGTCCGAGTGCGCATGAGCAGTAGTGACCCCGAGTGCGCATGAGCAGTAGTGAGTCCGAGTGCGCATGAGCAGTAGTGACCCCGAGTGCGCATGAGCAGTAGTGAGTCCGAGTGCGCATGAGCAGTAGTGACCCCGAGTGCGCATGCACATTAGTGAGCCCGAGTGTGCATGAGTAGTAGTGACCCCGAGTGCGCATGCACAGTAGTGAGCCCGTGTGCGCATGCGCAGAAGTGAGCTCGAATGCGCATGTGCAGGTCTGAGCCGGACTGCGCATGCGCAGTAGTGAACCCGTGTGCGCATCAGCTGTAGTGACCCGAGTGCGCATGAGCAGTAGTGACCCCGAGTGCGCATGCACAGTAGTGAGCCCGTGTGCGCATGCGCAGAAGTGAGCTCGAATGCGCATGTGCAGGTCTGAGCCGGAGTGCGCATGCGCAGTAGTGGGCCCGTGCGCGCATGCGCAGTAGTGAGCCCGTGTGCGCATGCGCAGTAGTGACCCCGAGTGCGCATGAGCAGTAGTGAGTCCGAGTGCGCATGAGCAGTAGTGAGTCCGAGTGCGCATGAGCAGTAGTGACCCCGAGTGCGCATGCACAGTAGTGGGTCCGAGTGCGCATGAGCAGTAGTGACCCCTAGTGCGCATGAGCAGTAGTGAGTCCGAGTGCGCATGAGCAGTAGTGACCCCGAGTGCGCATGCACAGTAGTGAGTCCGAGTGCGCATGAGCGGTAGTGACCCCGAGTGCGCATGCACAGTAGTGTGCCCGTGTGAGCATGCGCAGAAGTGAGCTCGAATGCGCATGTGCAGCTCTGAGCCGGAGTGCGCATGCGCAGTAGTGGGCCCGTGCGCGCATGCGCAGTAGTGACCCCGAGTGCGCATGAGCAGTAGTGACCACGAGTGCGCATGCCCAGTAGTGTGCCCGTGTGAGCATGCGCAGAAGTGAGCTCGAATGCGCATGTGCAGGTCTGAGCCGGAGTGCGCATGCGCAGTAGTGGGCCCGTGCGCGCATGCGCAGTAGTCAGCCCTGGTGCGCATGCGCAGTAGTGAGCCCGAGCGCGCATCCGCAGTAGTGAGTCCGAGTGCGCATGCGCAGTAGTGACCCCGAATGCGCATGAGTAGTAGTGAGTTCGAGTGCGCATGAGCAGTAGTGACCCCGAGTGCGCATGAGCAGTAGTGAGTCCGAGTGCGCATGAGCAGTAGTGACCCCGAGTGCGCATGAGCAGTAGTGACCCCGAGTGCGCATGCACAGTAGTGAGCCCGATTGCGCATCCGCAGTAGTGAGACCGTGTGCGCATGTGCATGTCTGAGCCGGAGTGCGCATGCGCAGTAGTGAGCGAGATTGCGCATCCGCAGTAGTGAGTCCGTGTGCGCATGTGAAGGTCTGAGCCGGAGTGCGCATGCGCAGTAGTGGGCCCGTGCGCGCATGCGCAGTAGTGAGCCCGTGTGCGCATGCGCAGTAGTGAGCCCGAGCGCGCATCCGCAGTAGTGAGTCCGAGTGCGCATGCGCAGTAGTGACCCCGAATGCGCATGCAGAGTAGTGAGCCCGAGTGCGCATGAGCAGTAGTGACCCCGAGTGCGCGTGCACAGTAGTGCGCCCCTGTGCGCATGAGCAGTAGTGAGTCCGAGTGCGTGTGAGCAGTAGTGACCCCAAGTGCGCATGCGCAGTAGTGGGCCCGTGCGCGCATGCGCAGTAGTGAGCCCGTGTGCGCATGCGCAGTAGTGAGCCCGAGCGCGCATGCGCAGTAGTGAGTCCGATTGCGCATGTGCAGGTCTGAGCCGGAGTGCGCATGCGCAGTAGTGACCCCGAGTGCGCATGCACAGTAGTGTGCCCGTGTGAGCATGCGCAGAAGTGAGCTCGAATGCGCATGTGCAGCTCTGAGCCTGAGTGCGCATGCGCAGTAGTGGGCCCGTGCGCGCACGCGCAGTAGTGAGCCCGTGTGCGCATGCGCAGTAGTGAGCCCGAGCGCGCATCCGCAGTAGTGAGTCCGAGTGCGCATGCGCAGTAGTGACCCCGAATGCGCATGAGTAGTAGTGAGTTCGAGTGCGCATGAGCAGTAGTGACCCCGAGTGCGCATGAGCAGTAGTGAGTCCGAGTGCGCATGAGCAGTAGTGACCCCGAGTGCGCATGAGCAGTAGTGACCACGAGTGCGCATGCCCAGTAGTGTGCCCGTGTGAGCATGCGCAGAAGTGAGCTCGAATGCGCATGTGCAGGTCTGAGCCGGAGTGCGCATGCGCAGTAGTGGGCCCGTGCGCGCATGCGCAGTAGTCAGCCCTGGTGCGCATGCGCAGTAGTGAGCCCGAGCGCGCATCCGCAGTAGTGAGTCCGAGTGCGCATGCGCAGTAGTGACCCCGAATGCGCATGAGTAGTAGTGAGTTCGAGTGCGCATGAGCAGTAGTGACCCCGAGTGCGCATGAGCAGTAGTGAGTCCGAGTGCGCATGAGCAGTAGTGACCCCGAGTGCGCATGAGCAGTAGTGACCCCGAGTGCGCATGCACAGTAGTGAGCCCGATTGCGCATCCGCAGTAGTGAGACCGTGTGCGCATGTGCATGTCTGAGCCGGAGTGCGCATGCGCAGTAGTGAGCGAGATTGCGCATCCGCAGTAGTGAGTCCGTGTGCGCATGTGCAGGTCTGAGCCGGAGTGCGCATGCGCAGTAGTGGGCCCGTGCGCGCATGCGCAGTAGTGAGCCCGTGTGCGCATGCGCAGTAGTGAGCCCGAGCGCGCATCCGCAGTAGTGAGTCCGAGTGCGCATGCGCAGTAGTGACCCCGAATGCGCATGCAGAGTAGTGAGCCCGAGTGCGCATGAGCAGTAGTGACCCCGAGTGCGCGTGCACAGTAGTGCGCCCCTGTGCGCATGAGCAGTAGTGAGTCCGAGTGCGTGTGAGCAGTGGTGACCCCAAGTGCGCATGCACAGTAGTGAGTCCGAGTGCGCATGAGCAGTAGTGACCCCGAGTGCGCGTGCACAGTAGTGCGCCCCTGTGCGCATGAGCAGTAGTGAGTCCGAGTGCGTGTGAGCAGTAGTGACCCCAAGCGCGCATGAGCAGTAGTGAGCCCGAGCGCGCATCCGCAGTAGTGAGCCCGAGCGCGCATGCGCAGTGGTGAGTCCGATTGCGCATGTGCAGGTCTGAGCCGGAGTGCGCATGCGCAGTAGTGACCCCGAATGCGCATGAGCAGCAGTGAGTCCGAGTGCGCATGAGCAGTAGTGACCCCGAGTGCGCATGATTAGTAGTGACCCCGAGTGCGCATGCACATTAGTGAGTCCGAGTGCGCATGAGCAGTAGTGACCCCGAGTGCGTGTGAGCAGTAGTGACCCCAAGTGCGCATGAGCAGTAGTGAGTCCGAGTGCGCATGAGCAGTAGTGACCCCGAGTGCGCGTGAGCAGTAGTGACCCCGAGTGCGCATGCACAGTAGTGAGCCCGATTGCGCATCCGCAGTAGTGAGTCCGTGTGCGCATGTGCAGGTCTGAGCCGGAGTGCGCATCCGCAGTAGTGAGCCCGAGCGCGCATGCGCAGTAGTGAGTCCGATTGCGCATGTGCAGGTCTGAGCCGGAGTGCGCATGCGCGGTAGTGACCCCGAATGCGCATGAGCAGTAGTGAGTCCGAGTGCGCATGAGCAGTAGTGACCCCGAGTGCGCGTGCACAGTAGAGCGCCCCTGTGCGCATGAGCAGTAGTGAGTCCGAGTGCGCGTGAGCAGTAGTGACCCCAAGTGCGCATGAGCAGTAGTGAGTCCGAGTGCGCATGAGCAGTAGTGACCCCGAGTGCGCATGAGCAGTAGTGACCCCGAGTGCGCAGGCACAGTTGTGAGCCCGAGTGCGCACGAGCAGTAGTGAGTCCGAGTGCGCATGCGCAGTAGTGACCCCGAGTGCGCGTGCACAGTAGTGAGCCCGAGTGCGCATGAGCAGTAGTGAGTCCGAGGGCGCGTGAGCAGTAGTGACCCCGAGTGCGCATGCACAGTAGTGAGTCCGAGTGCGCATGAGCAGTAGTGACCCCGAGTGCGCGTGCACAGTAGAGCGCCCCTGTGCGCATGAGCAGTAGTGAGTCCGAGTGCGCGTGAGCAGTAGTGACCCCAAGTGCGCATGAGCAGTAGTGAGTCCGAGGGCGCGTGAGCAGTAGTGACCCCGAGTGCGCATGAGCAGTAGTGAGTCCGAGTGCGCATGAGCAGCAGTGACCCCGAGTGCGCATGAGCAGTAGTGACCCCGAGTGCGCATGCACAGTAGTGAGCCCGATTGCGCATCCGCTGTAGTGAGTCCGTGTGCGCATGTGCAGGTCTGAGCCGGAGTGCGCATGCGCAGTAGTGGGCCTGTGCGCGCATGCGCAGTAGTGAGCCCGGGTGCGCATGCGCAGTAGTGAGCCCGAGCGCGCATGCGCAGTAGTGAGTCCGATTGCGCATGTGCAGGTCTGAGCCGGAGTGCGCATGCGCAGTAGTGGGCCCGTGCGCGCATGCGCAGTAGTGAGCCCGTGTGCGCATGCGCAGTAGTGAGCCCGAGCGCGCATCCGCAGTAGTGAGTCCGAGTGCGCATGCGCAGTAGTGACCCCGAATGCGCATGAGCAGTAGTGAGTCCGAGTGCGCATGAGCAGTAGTAACCCCGAGTGCGCATGAGCAGTAGTGAGTCCGAGTGCGCATCAGCAGTAGTGACCCCGAGTGCGCATGAGCAGTAGTGACCCCGAGTGCGCATGCACAGTAGTGATCCCGTGTGCGCATGCGCAGAAGTGAGCTCGAATGCGCATGAGCAGTAGTGACCCCGAGTGCGCATGAGCAGTAGTGAGTCCGAGTGCGCATGAGCAGTAGTGACCCCGAGTGCGCATGTCCATTAGTGAGCCCGAGTGTGCATGAGTAGTAGTGACCCCGAGTGCGCATGCACAGTAGCGAGCCCGTGTGCGCATGCGCAGAAGTGAGCTCGAATGCGCATGTGCAGGTGTGAGCCGGACCGCGCATGCGCAGTAGTGAGCCCGTGTGCACATGCGCAGTAGTGACCCCGAATGCGCATGATCAGTAGTGAGTCCGAGTGCGCATGAGCAGTAGTGACCCCGAGTGCGCATGAGCAGTAGTGAGACCGAGTGCGCATGAACAGTAGTGACCCCCAGTGCGCATGAGCAGTAGTGACCCCGAGTGCGCATGCACAGTAGTGAGCCCGATTGCCCATCCGCAGTAGTGAGTCCGTGTGCGCCTGTGCATGTCTGAGCCGGAGTGCGCATGCGCAATAGTGGGCCCGTGCGCGCATGCGCAGTAGTGAGCCCGTGTGCGCATGCGCAGTAGTGAGCCCGAGCGCGCATCCGCAGTAGTGAGTCCGAGTGCGCATGCGCAGTAGTGACCCCGAATGCGCATGAGCAGTAGTGAGTCCGAGTGCGCATGAGCAGTAGTGACCCCGAGTGCGCATGAGCAGTAGTGAGTCCGAGTGCGCATGAGCAGTAGTGACCCCGAGTGCGCATGTCCATTAGTGAGCCCGAGTGTGCATGAGTAGTAGTGACCCCGAGTGCGCATGCACAGTAGCGAGCCCGTGTGCGCATGCGCAGAAGTGAGCTCGAATGCGCATGTGCAGGTGTGAGCCGGACCGCGCATGCGCAGTAGTGGGCCCGTGCGCGCATGCGCAGTAGTGAGCCCGTGTGCGCATGCGCAGTAGTGAGCCCGAGCGCGCATCCGCAGTAGTGAGTCCGAGTGCGCATGCGCAGTAGTGACCCCGAATGCGCATGAGCAGTAGTGAGTCCGAGTGCGCATGAGCAGTAGTGACCCCGAGTGCGCATGAGCAGTAGTGAGTCCGAGTGCGCATGAGCAGTAGTGACCCCGAGTGCGCATGAGCAGTAGTGAGTCCGAGTACGCATGAGCAGTAGTGACCCCGAGTGCGCGTGCACAGTAGTGCGCCCCTGTGCGCATGAGCAGTAGTGAGCCCGATTGCGCATCCGCAGTAGTGAGTCCGTGTGCGCATGTGCAGGTCTGAGCCGGAGTGCGCATGCGCAGTAGTGGGCCCGTGCGCGCATGCGCAGTAGTCAGCCCGGGTGCGCATGCGCAGTAGTGAGCCCGAGCGCGCATCCGCAGTAGTGAGCCCGAGCGCGCATGCGCAGTAGTGAGTCCGATTGCGCATGTGCAGGTCTGAGCCGGAGTGCGCATGCGCGGTAGTGACCCCGAATGCGCATGAGCAGTAGTGAGTCCGAGTGCGCATGAGCAGTAGTGACCCCGAGTGCGATTGCCCAGTAGAGCGCCCCTGTGCGCATGAGCAGTAGTGAGTCCGAGTGCGCGTGAGCAGTAGTGACCCCAAGTGCGCATGAGCAGTAGTGAGTCCGAGTGCGCATGAGCGGTAGTGACCCCGAGTGCGCATGAGCAGTAGTGACCCCGAGTGCGCAGGCACAGTAGTGAGCCCGAGTGCGCACGAGCAGTAGTGAGTCCGAGTGCGCATGCGCAGTAGTGACCCCGAGTGCGCGTGCACAGTCGTGAGCCCGAGTGCGCATGAGCAGTAGTGAGTCCGAGTGCGCGTGAGCAGTAGTGACCCCGAGTGCGCGTGAGCAGTAGTGACCCCGAGTGCGCCTGCACAGTAGTGAGTCCGAGTGCGCATGAGCAGTAGTGACCCCGAGTGCGCGTGCACAGTAGAGCGCCCCTGTGCGCATGAGCAGTAGTGAGTCCGAGTGCGCGTGAGCAGTAGTGACCCCAAGTGCGCATGAGCAGTAGTGAGTCCGAGTGCGCATGAGCAGTAGTGACCCCGAGTGCGCATGAGCAGTAGTGACCCCGAGTGCGCATGCACAGTAGTGAGCCCGATTGCGCATCCGCAGTAGTGAGTCCGTGTGCGCCTGTGCATGTCTGAGCCGGAGTGCGCATGCGCAGTAGTGGGCCCGTGCGCGCATGCGCAGTAGTGAGCCAGGGTGCGCATGAGCAGTAGTGAATCCGAGTGCGCATGAGCAGTAGTGACCCCAAGTGCGCATGAGCAGTAGTGAGTCCGAGTGCGCATGAGCAGTAGTGACCCCAAGTGCGCATGAGCAGTAGTGAGTCCGAGTGCGCATGAGCAGTAGTGACCCCGAGTGCGCATGAGCAGTAGTGACCCCGAGTGCGCATGCACAGTAGTGAGTCCGAGTGCGCATGAGCAGTAGTGACCCCGAGTGCGCATGAGCAGTAGTGAGTCCGAGTGCGCACGAGCAGTAGTGACCCCGAGTGCGCGTACACAGTAGTGCGCGTGCACAGTAGTGCGCCCCTGTGCGCATGAGCAGTAGTGAGTCCGAGTGCGCGTGAGCAGTAGTGACCCCAAGTGCGCATGAGCAGTAGTGAGTCCGAGTGCGCATGAGCAGTAGTGACCCCGAGTGCGCATGCACAGTAGTGAGTCCGAGTGCGCATGAGCAGTAGTGACCCCTAGTGCGCATGAGCAGTAGTGAGTCCGAGTGCGCATGAGCAGTAGTGACCCCGAGTGCGCATGCACAGTAGTGAGTCCGAGTGCGCATGAGCGGTAGTGACCCCGAGTGCGCATGAGCAGTAGTGAGTCCGAGTACGCATGAGCAGTAGTGACCCCGAGTGCGCGTGCACAGTAGTGCGCCCCTGTGCGCATGAGCAGTAGTGAGCCCGATTGCGCATCCGCAGTAGTGAGTCCGTGTGCGCATGTGCAGGTCTGAGCCGGAGTGCGCATGCGCAGTAGTGGGCCCGTGCGCGCATGCGCAGTAGTCAGCCCGGGTGCGCATGCGCAGTAGTATGCCCGAGCGCGCATCCGCAGTAGTGAGTCCGAGTGCGCATGCGCAGTAGTGACCCCGAATGCGAATGAGTAGTAGTGAGTTCGAGTGCGCATGAGCAGTAGTGACCCCGAGTGCGCATGAGCAGTAGTGAGTCCGAGTGCGCATGAGCAGTAGTGACCCCGAGTGCGCATGAGCAGTAGTGACCCCGAGTGCGCATGCACAGTAGTGAGCCCGATTGCGCATCCGCAGTAGTGAGACCGTGTGCGCATGTGCATGTCTGAGCCGGAGTGCGCATGCGCAGTAGTGGGCCCGTGCGCGCATGCGCAGTAGTGAGCCCGGGTGCGCATGCGCAGTAGTGAGCCCGAGCGCGCATCCGCAGTAGTGAGCCCGAGCGCGCATGCGCAGTAGTGAGTCCGATTGCGCATGTGCAGGTCTGAGCCGGAGTGCGCATGCGCGGTAGTGACCCCGAATGCGCATGAGCAGTAGTGAGTGCGAGTGCGCATGAGCAGTAGTGACCCCGAGTGCGATTGCACAGTAGAGCGCCCCTGTGCGCATGAGCAGTAGTGAGTCCGAGTGCGCGTGAGCAGTAGTGACCCCAAGTGCGCATGAGCAGTAGTGATTCCGAGTGCGCATGAGCAGTAGTGACCCCGAGTGCGCATGAGCAGTAGTGACCCCGAGTGCGCAGGCACAGTAGTGAGCCCGAGTGCGCACGAGCAGTAGTGAGTCCGAGTGCGCATGCGCAGTAGTGACCCCGAGTGCGCGTGCACAGTAGTGAGCCCGAGTGCGCATGAGCAGTAGTGAGTCCGAGTGCGCGTGAGCAGTAGTGACCCCGAGTGCGCGTGAGCAGTAGTGACCCCGAGTGCGCCTGCACAGTAGTGAGTCCGAGTGCGCATGAGCAGTAGTGACCCCGAGTGCGCGTGCACAGTAGAGCGCCCCTGTGCGCATGAGCAGTAGTGAGTCCGAGTGCGCGTGAGCAGTAGTGACCCCAAGTGCGCATGAGCAGTAGTGAGTCCGAGTGCGCATGAGCAGTAGTGACCCCGAGTGCGCATGAGCAGTAGTGACCCCGAGTGCGCATGCACAGTAGTGAGCCCGATTGCGCATCCGCTGTAGTGAGACCGTGTGCGCATGTGCATGTCTGAGCCGGAGTGCGCATGCGCAGTAGTGGGCCCGTGCGCGCATGCGCAGTAGTGAGCCCGGGTGCGCATGCGCAGTAGTGACCCCGAATGCGCATGAGCAGTAGTGAATCCGAGTGCGCGTGAGCAGTAGTGACCCAGAGTGCGCATGAGCAGTAGTGAGTCCGAGTGCGCATGAACAGTAGTGACCCCCAGTGCGCATGAGCAGTAGTGACCCCGAGTGCGCATGCACAGTAGTGAGCCCGATTGCGCATCCGCAGTAGTGAGTCCGTGTGCGCCTGTGCATGTCTGAGCCGGAGTGCGCATGCGCAGTAGTGGGCCCGTGCGCGCATGCGCAGTAGTGAGCCAGGGTGCGCATGCGCAGTAGTGAGCCCGAGCGCGCATCCGCAGTAGTGAGCCCGATTGCGCATCCGCAGTAGTGAGTCCGTGTGCGCATGTGCAGGTCTGAGCCGGACTGCGCATGCGCAGTAGTGGGCCCGTGCGCGCATGCGCAGTAGTGAGCCCGAGCGCGCATCCGCTGTAGTGAGTCCGAGTGCGCATGCGCAGTAGTGACCCCGAATGCGCATGCAGAGTAGTGAGCCCCAGTGCGCATGAGCAGTAGTGAGTCCGAGTGCGCATGAGCAGTAGTGACCCCGAGTGCGCATGAGCAGTAGTGAGTCCGAGTGCGCATGAGCAGTAGTGACCCCGAGTGCGCATGAGCAGTAGTGAGTCCGATTGCGCATGAGCAGTAGTGACCCCGAGTGCGCATGCACATTAGTGAGCCCGAGTGTGCATGAGTAGTAGTGACCCCGAGTGCGCATGCACAGTAGTGAGCCCGTGTGCGCATGCGCAGAAGTGAGCTCGAATGCGCATGTGCAGGTCTGAGCCGGACTGCGCATGCGCAGTAGTGAACCCGTGTGCGCATCAGCTGTAGTGACCCGAGTGCGCATGAGCAGTAGTGACCCCGAGTGCGCATGCACAGTAGTGAGCCCGTGTGCGCATGCGGAGAAGTGAGCTCGAATGCGCATGTGCAGGTCTGAGCCGGAGTGCGCATGCGCAGTAGTGGGCCCGTGCGCGCATGCGCAGTAGTGAGCCCGTGTGCGCATCTGCAGTAGTGACCCCGAGTGCGCATGAGCAGTAGTGAGTCCGAGTGCGCATGAGCAGTAGTGAGTCCGAGTGCGCATGAGCAGTAGTGACCCCGAGTGCGCATGCACAGTAGTGGGTCCGAGTGCGCATGAGCAGTAGTGACCCCTAGTGTGCATGAGCAGTAGTGAGTCCGAGTGCGCATGAGCAGTAGTGACCCCGAGTGCGCATGCACAGTAGTGAGTCCGAGTGCGCATGAGCGGTAGTGACCCCGAGTGCGCATGCACAGTAGTGTGCCCGTGTGAGCATGCGCAGAAGTGAGCTCGAATGCGCATGTGCAGCTCTGAGCCGGAGTGCGCATGCGCAGTAGTGGGCCCGTGCGCGCATGCGCAGTAGTGAGCCCGGGTGCGCATGCGCAGTAGTGAGCCCGAGCGCGCATCCGCAGTAGTGAGCCCGAGCGCGCATGCGCAGTAGTGAGTCCGATTGCGCATGTGCAGGTCTGAGCCGGAGTGCGCATGCGCAGTAGTGGGCCCGTGCGCGCATGCGCAGTAGTGAGCCCGTGTGCGCATGCGCAGTAGTGAGCCCGAGCGCGCATGCGCAGTAGTGAGTCCGATTGCGCATGTGCAGGTCTGAGCCGGAGTGCGCATGCGCAGTAGTGACCCCGAGTGCGCATGCACAGTAGTGTGCCCGTGTGAGCATGCGCAGAAGTGAGCTCGAATGCGCATGTGCAGCTCTGAGCCTGAGTGCGCATGCGCAGTAGTGGGCCCGTGCGCGCACGCGCAGTAGTGAGCCCGTGTGCGCATGCGCAGTAGTGACCCCGAGCGCGCATCCGCAGTAGTGAGTCCGAGTGCGCATGCGCAGTAGTGACCCCGAATGCGCATGAGTAGTAGTGAGTTCGAGTGCGCATGAGCAGTAGTGACCCCGAGTGCGCATGCCCAGTAGTGTGCCCGTGTGAGCATGCGCAGAAGTGAGCTCGAATGCGCATGTGCAGGTCTGAGCCGGAGTGCGCATGCGCAGTAGTGGGCCCGTGCGCGCATGCGCAGTAGTCAGCCCGGGTGCGCATGCGCAGTAGTGAGCCCGAGCGCGCATCCGCAGTAGTGAGTCCGAGTGCGCATGCGCAGTAGTGACCCCGAATGCGCATGAGTAGTAGTGAGTTCGAGTGCGCATGAGCAGTAGTGACCCCGAGTGCGCATGAGCAGTAGTGAGTCCGAGTGCGCATGAGCAGTAGTGACCCCGAGTGCGCATGAGCAGTAGTGACCCCGAGTGCGCATGCACAATAGTGAGCCCGATTGCGCATCCGCAGTAGTGAGACCGTGTGCGCATGTGCATGTCTGAGCCGGAGTGCGCATGCGCAGTAGTGGGCCCGTGCGCGCATGCGCAGTAGTGAGGCCGGGTGCGCATGCGCAGTAGTGAGCCCGAGCGCGCATCCGCAGTAGTGAGCGAGATTGCGCATCCGCAGTAGTGAGTCCGTGTGCGCATGTGCAGGTCTGAGCCGGAGTGCGCATGCGCAGTAGTGGGCCCCTGCGCGCATGCGCAGTAGTGAGCCCGTGTGCGCATGCGCAGTAGTGAGCCCGAGCGCGCATCCGCAGTAGTGAGTCCGAGTGCGCATGCGCAGTAGTGACCCCGAATGCGCATGCAGAGTAGTGAGCCCGAGTGCGCATGAGCACTAGTGAGTCCGAGTGCGCATGAGCAGTAGTGACCCCGAGTGCGCATGAGCAGTAGTGACCCCTAGTGCGCATGAGCAGTAGTGAGTCCGAGTGCGCATGAGCAGTAGTGACCCCGAGTGCGCATGCACAGTAGTGAGTCCGGGTGCGCATGAGCGGTAGTGACCCCGAGTGCGCATGCACAGTAGTGTGCCCGTGTGAGCATGCGCAGAAGTGAGCTCGAATGCGCATGTGCAGCTCTGAGCCGGAGTGCGCATGCGCAGTAGTGGGCCCGTGCGCGCATGCGCAGTAGTGAGCCCGGGTGCGCATGCGCAGTAGTGAGCCCGAGCGCGCATCCGCAGTAGTGAGCCCGAGCGCGCATGCGCAGTAGTGAGTCCGATTGCGCATGTGCAGGTCTGAGCCGGAGTGCGCATGCGCAGTAGTGGGCCCGTGCGCGCATGCGCAGTAGTGAGCCCGTGTGCGCATGCGCAGTAGTGAGCCCGAGCGCGCATGCGCAGTAGTGAGTCCGATTGCGCATGTGCAGGTCTGAGCCGGAGTGCGCATGCGCAGTAGTGACCCCGAGTGCGCATGCACAGTAGTGTGCCCGTGTGAGCATGCGCAGAAGTGAGCTCGAATGCGCATGTGTAGCTCTGAGCCTGAGTGCGCATGCGCAGTAGTGGGCCCGTGCGCGCACGCGCAGTAGTGAGCCCGTGTGCGCATGTGCAGGTCTGAGCCGGAGTGCGCATGCGCAGTAGTGAGCCCGTGTGCGCATGCGCAGTAGTGAGCCCGAGCGCGCATCCGCAGTAGTGAGTCCGAGTGCGCATGCGCAGTAGTGACCCCGAATGCGCATGAGCAGTAGTGAGTCCGAGTGCGCATGAGCAGTAGTGACCCCGAGTGCGCATGAGCAGTAGTGAGTCCGAGTGCGCATGAGCAGTAGTGACCCCGAGTGCGCATGAGCAGTAGTGAGTCCGAGTACGCATGAGCAGTAGTGACCCCGAGTGCGCGTGCACAGTAGTGCGCCCCTGTGCGCATGAGCAGTAGTGAGCCCGATTGCGCATCCGCAGTAGTGAGTCCGTGTGCGCATGTGCAGGTCTGAGCCGGAGTGCGCATGCGCAGTAGTGGGCCCGTGCGCGCATGCGCAGTAGTCAGCCCGGGTGCGCATGCGCAGTAGTGAGCCCGAGCGCGCATCCGCAGTAGTGAGCCCGAGCGCGCATGCGCAGTAGTGAGTCCGATTGCGCATGTGCAGGTCTGAGCCGGAGTGCGCATGCGCGGTAGTGACCCCGAATGCGCATGAGCAGTAGTGAGTCCGAGTGCGCATGAGCAGTAGTGACCCCGAGTGCGATTGCCCAGTAGAGCGCCCCTGTGCGCATGAGCAGTAGTGAGTCCGAGTGCGCGTGAGCAGTAGTGACCCCAAGTGCGCATGAGCAGTAGTGAGTCCGAGTGCGCATGAGCGGTAGTGACCCCGAGTGCGCATGAGCAGTAGTGACCCCGAGTGCGCAGGCACAGTAGTGAGCCCGAGTGCGCACGAGCAGTAGTGAGTCCGAGTGCGCATGCGCAGTAGTGACCCCGAGTGCGCGTGCACAGTCGTGAGCCCGAGTGCGCATGAGCAGTAGTGAGTCCGAGTGCGCGTGAGCAGTAGTGACCCCGAGTGCGCGTGAGCAGTAGTGACCCCGAGTGCGCCTGCACAGTAGTGAGTCCGAGTGCGCATGAGCAGTAGTGACCCCGAGTGCGCGTGCACAGTAGAGCGCCCCTGTGCGCATGAGCAGTAGTGAGTCCGAGTGCGCGTGAGCAGTAGTGACCCCAAGTGCGCATGAGCAGTAGTGAGTCCGAGTGCGCATGAGCAGTAGTGACCCCGAGTGCGCATGAGCAGTAGTGACCCCGAGTGCGCATGCACAGTAGTGAGCCCGATTGCGCATCCGCAGTAGTGAGTCCGTGTGCGCCTGTGCATGTCTGAGCCGGAGTGCGCATGCGCAGTAGTGGGCCCGTGCGCGCATGCGCAGTAGTGAGCCAGGGTGCGCATGAGCAGTAGTGAATCCGAGTGCGCATGAGCAGTAGTGTCCCCAAGTGCGCATGAGCAGTAGTGAGTCCGAGTGCGCATGAGCAGTAGTGACCCCAAGTGCGCATGAGCAGTAGTGAGTCCGAGTGCGCATGAGCAGTAGTGACCCCGAGTGCGCATGAGCAGTAGTGACCCCGAGTGCGCATGCACAGTAGTGAGTCCGAGTGCGCATGAGCAGTAGTGAC
Organism: Megachile leachella; assembly: GCA_963576845.1. Taxonomy (NCBI): domain Eukaryota; kingdom Metazoa; phylum Arthropoda; class Insecta; order Hymenoptera; family Megachilidae; genus Megachile; species Megachile leachella. The sequence goes on from OY756247.1 coordinate 6,115,779, forward strand.
CCCGAGTGCGCATGAGCAGTAGTGAGTCCGAGTGCGCACGAGCAGTAGTGACCCCGAGTGCGCGTACACAGTAGTGCGCGTGCACAGTAGTGCGCCCCTGTGCGCATGAGCAGTAGTGAGTCCGAGTGCGCGTGAGCAGTAGTGACCCCAAGTGCGCATGAGCAGTAGTGAGTCCGAGTGCGCATGAGCAGTAGTGACCCCGAGTGCGCATGCACAGTAGTGAGTCCGAGTGCGCATGAGCAGTAGTGACCCCTAGTGCGCATGAGCAGTAGTGAGTCCGAGTGCGCATGAGCAGTAGTGACCCCGAGTGCGCATGCACAGTAGTGAGTCCGAGTGCGCATGAGCGGTAGTGACCCCGAGTGCGCATGAGCAGTAGTGAGTCCGAGTACGCATGAGCAGTAGTGACCCCGAGTGCGCGTGCACAGTAGTGCGCCCCTGTGCGCATGAGCAGTAGTGAGCCCGATTGCGCATCCGCAGTAGTGAGTCCGTGTGCGCATGTGCAGGTCTGAGCCGGAGTGCGCATGCGCAGTAGTGGGCCCGTGCGCGCATGCGCAGTAGTCAGCCCGGGTGCGCATGCGCAGTAGTATGCCCGAGCGCGCATCCGCAGTAGTGAGTCCGAGTGCGCATGCGCAGTAGTGACCCCGAATGCGAATGAGTAGTAGTGAGTTCGAGTGCGCATGAGCAGTAGTGACCCCGAGTGCGCATGAGCAGTAGTGAGTCCGAGTGCGCATGAGCAGTAGTGACCCCGAGTGCGCATGAGCAGTAGTGACCCCGAGTGCGCATGCACAGTAGTGAGCCCGATTGCGCATCCGCAGTAGTGAGACCGTGTGCGCATGTGCATGTCTGAGCCGGAGTGCGCATGCGCAGTAGTGGGCCCGTGCGCGCATGCGCAGTAGTGAGCCCGGGTGCGCATGCGCAGTAGTGAGCCCGAGCGCGCATCCGCAGTAGTGAGCCCGAGCGCGCATGCGCAGTAGTGAGTCCGATTGCGCATGTGCAGGTCTGAGCCGGAGTGCGCATGCGCGGTAGTGACCCCGAATGCGCATGAGAAGTAGTGAGTGCGAGTGCGCATGAGCAGTAGTGACCCCGAGTGCGATTGCACAGTAGAGCGCCCCTGTGCGCATGAGCAGTAGTGAGTCCGAGTGCGCGTGAGCAGTAGTGACCCCAAGTGCGCATGAGCAGTAGTGAGTCCGAGTGCGCATGAGCAGTAGTGACCCCGAGTGCGCATGAGCAGTAGTGACCCCGAGTGCGCAGGCACAGTAGTGAGCCCGAGTGCGCACGAGCAGTAGTGAGTCCGAGTGCGCATGCGCAGTAGTGACCCCGAGTGCGCGTGCACAGTAGTGAGCCCGAGTGCGCATGAGCAGTAGTGAGTCCGAGTGCGCGTGAGCAGTAGTGACCCCGAGTGCGCGTGAGCAGTAGTGACCCCGAGTGCGCCTGCACAGTAGTGAGTCCGAGTGCGCATGAGCAGTAGTGACCCCGAGTGCGCGTGCACAGTAGATCGCCCCTGTGCGCATGAGCAGTAGTGAGTCCGAGTGCGCGTGAGCAGTAGTGACCCCAAGTGCGCATGAGCAGTAGTGAGTCCGAGTGCGCATGAGCAGTCGTGACCCCGAGTGCGCATGAGCAGTAGTGACCCCGAGTGCGCATGCACAGTAGTGAGCCCGATTGCGCATCCGCTGTAGTGAGTCCGTGTGCGCATGTGCAGGTCTGAGCTGGAGTGCGCATGCGCAGTAGTGGGCCCGTGCGCGCATGCGCAGTAGTGAGCCCGGGTGCGCATGCGCAGTAGTGAACCCGAGCGCGCATGCGCAGTAGTGAGTCCGATTGCGCATGCGCAGTAGTGAGCCCGAGCGCGCATGCGCAGTAGTGACCCCGAGTGCGCATGAGCAGTAGTGACCCCGAGTGCGCATGCACAGTAGTGAGCCCGATTGCGCATCTGCAGTAGTGAGACCGTGTGCGCATGTGCATGTCTGAGCCGGAGTGCGCATGCGCAGTAGTGGGCCCGTGCGCGCATGCGCAGTAGTGAGCCCGGGTGCGCATGCGCAGTAGTGACCCCGAATGCGCATGAGCAGTAGTGAATCCGAGTGCGCGTGAGCAGTAGTGACCCAGAGTGCGCATGAGCAGTAGTGAGTCCGAGTGCGCATGAACAGTAGTGACCCCCAGTGCGCATGAGCAGTAGTGACCCCGAGTGCGCATGCACAGTAGTGAGCCCGATTGCGCATCCGCAGTAGTGAGTCCGTGTGCGCCTGTGCATGTCTGAGCCGGAGTGCGCATGCGCAGTAGTGGGCCCGTGCGCGCATGCGCAGTAGTGAGCCAGGGTGCGCATGCGCAGTAGTGAGCCCGAGCGCGCATCCGCAGTAGTGAGCCCGATTGCGCATCCGCAGTAGTGAGTCCGTGTGCGCATGTGCAGGTCTGAGCCGGACTGCGCATGCGCAGTAGTGGGCCCGTGCGCGCATGCGCAGTAGTGAGCCCGAGCGCGCATCCGCTGTAGTGAGTCCGAGTGCGCATGCGCAGTAGTGACCCCGAATGCGCATGCAGAGTAGTGAGCCCCAGTGCGCATGAGCAGTAGTGAGTCCGAGTGCGCATGAGCAGTAGTGACCCCGAGTGCGCATGAGCAGTAGTGAGTCCGAGTGCGCATGAGCAGTAGTGACCCCGAGTGCGCATGAGCAGTAGTGAGTCCGATTGCGCATGAGCAGTAGTGACCCCGAGTGCGCATGCACATTAGTGAGCCCGAGTGTGCATGAGTAGTAGTGACCCCGAGTGCGCATGCACAGTAGTGAGCCCGTGTGCGCATGCGCAGAAGTGAGCTCGAATGCGCATGTGCAGGTCTGAGCCGGACTGCGCATGCGCAGTAGTGAACCCGTGTGCGCATCAGCTGTAGTGACCCGAGTGCGCATGAGCAGTAGTGACCCCGAGTGCGCATGCACAGTAGTGAGCCCGTGTGCGCATGCGGAGAAGTGAGCTCGAATGCGCATGTGCAGGTCTGAGCCGGAGTGCGCATGCGCAGTAGTGGGCCCGTGCGCGCATGCGCAGTAGTGAGCCCGTGTGCGCATCTGCAGTAGTGACCCCGAGTGCGCATGAGCAGTAGTGAGTCCGAGTGCGCATGAGCAGTAGTGAGTCCGAGTGCGCATGAGCAGTAGTGACCCCGAGTGCGCATGCACAGTAGTGGGTCCGAGTGCGCATGAGCAGTAGTGACCCCTAGTGCGCATGAGCAGTAGTGAGTCCGAGTGCGCATGAGCAGTAGTGACCCCGAGTGCGCATGCACAGTAGTGAGTCCGAGTGCGCATGAGCGGTAGTGACCCCGAGTGCGCATGCACAGTAGTGTGCCCGTGTGAGCATGCGCAGAAGTGAGCTCGAATGCGCATGTGCAGCTCTGAGCCGGAGTGCGCATGCGCAGTAGTGGGCCCGTGCGCGCATGCGCAGTAGTGAGCCCGGGTGCGCATGCGCAGTAGTGAGCCCGAGCGCGCATCCGCAGTAGTGAGCCCGAGCGCGCATGCGCAGTAGTGAGTCCGATTGCGCATGTGCAGGTCTGAGCCGGAGTGCGCATGCGCAGTAGTGGGCCCGTGCGCGCATGCGCAGTAGTGAGCCCGTGTGCGCATGCGCAGTAGTGAGCCCGAGCGCGCATGCGCAGTAGTGAGTCCGATTGCGCATGTGCAGGTCTGAGCCGGAGTGCGCATGCGCAGTAGTGACCCCGAGTGCGCATGCATAGTAGTGTGCCCGTGTGAGCATGCGCAGAAGTGAGCTCGAATGCGCATGTGCAGCTCTGAGCCTGAGTGCGCATGCGCAGTAGTGGGCCCGTGCGCGCACGCGCAGTAGTGAGCCCGTGTGCGCATGCGCAGTAGTGACCCCGAGCGCGCATCCGCAGTAGTGAGTCCGAGTGCGCATGCGCAGTAGTGACCCCGAATGCGCATGAGTAGTAGTGAGTTCGAGTGCGCATGAGCAGTAGTGACCCCGAGTGCGCATGCCCAGTAGTGTGCCCGTGTGAGCATGCGCAGAAGTGAGCTCGAATGCGCATGTGCAGGTCTGAGCCGGAGTGCGCATGCGCAGTAGTGGGCCCGTGCGCGCATGCGCAGTAGTCAGCCCGGGTGCGCATGCGCAGTAGTGAGCCCGAGCGCGCATCCGCAGTAGTGAGTCCGAGTGCGCATGCGCAGTAGTGACCCCGAATGCGCATGAGTAGTAGTGAGTTCGAGTGCGCATGAGCAGTAGTGACCCCGAGTGCGCATGAGCAGTAGTGAGTCCGAGTGCGCATGAGCAGTAGTGACCCCGAGTGCGCATGAGCAGTAGTGACCCCGAGTGCGCATGCACAATAGTGAGCCCGATTGCGCATCCGCAGTAGTGAGACCGTGTGCGCATGTGCATGTCTGAGCCGGAGTGCGCATGCGCAGTAGTGGGCCCGTGCGCGCATGCGCAGTAGTGAGGCCGGGTGCGCATGCGCAGTAGTGAGCCCGAGCGCGCATCCGCAGTAGTGAGCGAGATTGCGCATCCGCAGTAGTGAGTCCGTGTGCGCATGTGCAGGTCTGAGCCGGAGTGCGCATGCGCAGTAGTGGGCCCCTGCGCGCATGCGCAGTAGTGAGCCCGTGTGCGCAAGCGCAGTAGTGAGCCCGAGCGCGCATCCGCAGTAGTGAGTCCGAGTGCGCATGCGCAGTAGTGACCCCGAATGCGCATGCAGAGTAGTGAGCCCGAGTGCGCATGAGCAGTAGTGAGTCCGAGTGCGCATGAGCAGTAGTGACCCCGAGTGCGCATGAGCAGTAGTGACCCCTAGTGCGCATGAGCAGTAGTGAGTCCGAGTGCGCATGAGCAGTAGTGACCCCGAGTGCGCATGCACAGTAGTGAGTCCGAGTGCGCATGAGCGGTAGTGACCCCGAGTGCGCATGCACAGTAGTGTGCCCGTGTGAGCATGCGCAGAAGTGATCTCGAATGCGCATGTGCAGCTCTGAGCCGGAGTGCGCATGCGCAGTAGTGGGCCCGTGCGCGCATGCGCAGTAGTGAGCCCGGCTGCGCATGCGCAGTAGTGAGCCCGAGCGCGCATCCGCAGTAGTGAGCCCGAGCGCGCATGCGCAGTAGTGAGTCCGATTGCGCATGTGCAGGTCTGAGCCGGAGTGCGCATGCGCAGTAGTGGGCCCGTGCGCGCAAGCGCAGTAGTGAGCCCGTGTGCGCATGCGCAGTAGTGAGCCCGAGCGCGCATGCGCAGTAGTGAGTCCGATTGCGCATGTGCAGGTCTGAGCCGGAGTGCGCATGCGCAGTAGTGACCCCGAGTGCGCATGCACAGTAGTGTGCCCGTGTGAGCATGCGCAGAAGTGAGCTCGAATGCGCATGTGCAGCTCTGAGCCTGAGTGCGCATGCGCAGTAGTGGGCCCGTGCGCGCACGCGCAGTAGTGAGCCCGTGTGCGCATGCGCAGTAGTGAGCCCGAGCGCGCATCGGCAGTAGTGAGTCCGAGTGCGCATGCGCAGTAGTGACCCCGAATGCGCATGAGTAGTAGTGAGTTCGAGTGCGCATGAGCAGTAGTGACCCCGAGTGCGCATGAGCAGTAGTGAGTCCGAGTGCGCATGAGCAGTAGTGACCCCGAGTGCGCATGAGCAGTAGTGACCACGAGTGCGCATGCCCAGTAGTGTGCCCGTGTGAGCATGCGCAGAAGTGAGCTCGAATGCGCATGTGCAGGTCTGAGCCGGAGTGCGCATGCGCAGTAGTGGGCCCGTGCGCGCATGCGCAGTAGTCAGCCCTGGTGCGCATGCGCAGTAGTGAGCCCGAGCGCGCATCCGCAGTAGTGAGTCCGAGTGCGCATGCGCAGTAGTGACCCCGAATGCGCATGAGTAGTAGTGACTTCGAGTGCGCATGAGCAGTAGTGACCCCGAGTGCGCATGAGCAGTAGTGAGTCCGAGTGCGCATGAGCAGTAGTGACCCCGAGTGCGCATGAGCAGTAGTGACCCCGAGTGCGCATGCACAGTAGTGAGCCCGATTGCGCATCCGCAGTAGTGAGACCGTGTGCGCATGTGCATGTCTGAGCCGGAGTGCGCATGCGCAGTAGTGAGCGAGATTGCGCATCCGCAGTAGTGAGTCCGTGTGCGCATGTGCAGGTCTGAGCCGGAGTGCGCATGCGCAGTAGTGGGCCCGTGCGCGCATGCGCAGTAGTGAGCCCGTGTGCGCATGCGCAGTAGTGAGCCCGAGCGCGCATCCGCAGTAGTGAGTCCGAGTGCGCATGCGCAGTAGTGACCCCGAATGCGCATGCAGAGTAGTGAGCCCGAGTGCGCATGAGCAGTAGTGAGTCCGAGTGCGCATGAGCAGTAGTGACCCCGAGTGCGCATGAGCAGTAGTGAGCCCGAGTGCGCATGCGCAGTTGTGACCCCGAAAGCGCATGAGCAGTAGTGAGTCCGAGTGCGCATGCACAGTAGTGAGCCCGAGTGCGCACGAGCAGTAGTGAGTCCGAGTGCGCATGAGCAGTAGTGACCCCGAGTGCGCGTGCACAGTAGTGAGCCCGAGTGCGCATGAGTAGTAGTGAGTCCGAGTGCGCGTGAGCAGTAGTGACCCCGAGTGCGCATGCACAGTAGTGAGTCCGAGTGCGCATGAGCAGTAGTGACCCCGAGTGCGCGTGCACAGTAGTGCGCCCCTGTGCGCATGAGCAGTAGTGAGTCCGAGTGCGTGTGAGCAGCAGTGACCCCAAGTGCGCATGCACAGTAGTGAGTCCGAGTGCGCATGAGCAGTAGTGACCCCGAGTGCGCGTGCACAGTAGTGCGCCCCTGTGCGCATGAGCAGTAGTGAGTCCGAGTGCGTGTGAGCAGTAGTGACCCCAAGTGCGCATGAGCAGTAGTGAGCCCGAGCGCGCATCCGCAGTAGTGAGCCCGAGCGCGCATGCGCAGTGGTGAGTCCGATTGCGCATGTGCAGGTCTGAGCCGGAGTGCGCATGCGCAGTAGTGGGCCCGTGCACGCATGCGCAGTAGTGAGCCCGGGTGCGCATGCGCAGTAGTGAGCCCGAGCGCGCATGCGCAGTAGTGAGTCCGATTGCGCATGTGCAGGTCTGAGCCGGAGGGCGCATGCGCAGTAGTGACCCCGAATGCGCATGAGCAGCAGTGAGTCCGAGTGCGCATGAGCAGTAGTGACCCCGAGTGCGCATGAGCAGTAGTGACCCCGAGTGCGCATGCACATTAGTGAGTCCGAGTGCGCATGAGCAGTAGTGACCCCGAGTGCGCGTGCACAGTAGTGCGCCCCTGTGCGCATGAGCAGTAGTGAGTCCGAGTGCGTGTGAGCAGTAGTGACCCCAAGTGCGCATGAGCAGTAGTGAGTCCGAGTGCGCATGAGCAGTAGTGACCCCGAGTGCGTGTGAGCAGTAGTGACCCCAAGTGCGCATGAGCAGTAGTGAGTCCGAGTGCGCATGAGCAGTAGTGACCCCGAGTGCGCGTGAGCAGTAGTGACCCCGAGTGCGCATGCACAGTAGTGAGCCCGATTGCGCATCCGCAGTAGTGAGTCCGTGTGCGCATGTGCAGGTCTGAGCCGGAGTGCGCATCCGCAGTAGTGAGCCCGAGCGCGCATGCGCAGTAGTGAGTCCGATTGCGCATGTGCAGGTCTGAGCCGGAGTGCGCATGCGCGGTAGTGACCCCGAATGCGCATGAGCAGTAGTGAGTCCGAGTGCGCATGAGCAGTAGTGACCCCGAGTGCGCGTGCACAGTAGAGCGCCCCTGTGCGCATGAGCAGTAGTGAGTCCGAGTGCGCGTGAGCAGTAGTGACCCCAAGTGCGCATGAGCAGTAGTGAGTCCGAGTGCGCATGAGCAGTAGTGACCCCGAGTGCGCATGAGCAGTAGTGACCCCGAGTGCGCAGGCACAGTTGTGAGCCCGAGTGCGCACGAGCAGTAGTGAGTCCGAGTGCGCATGCGCAGTAGTGACCCCGAGTGCGCGTGCACAGTAGTGAGCCCGAGTGCGCATGAGCAGTAGTGAGTCCGAGGGCGCGTGAGCAGTAGTGACCCCGAGTGCGCATGCACAGTAGTGAGTCCGAGTGCGCATGAGCAGTAGTGACCCCGAGTGCGCGTGCACAGTAGAGCACCCCTGTGCGCATGAGCAGTAGTGAGTCCGAGTGCGCGTGAGCAGTAGTGACCCCAAGTGCGCATGAGCAGTAGTGAGTCCGAGTGCGCATGAGCAGTAGTGACCCCGAGTGCGCATGAGCAGTAGTGACCCCGAGTGCGCATGCACAGTAGTGAGCCCGATTGCGCATCCGCTGTAGTGAGTCCGTGTGCGCATGTGCAGGTCTGAGCCGGAGTGCGCATGCGCAGTAGTGGGCCTGTGCGCGCATGCGCAGTAGTGAGCCCGGGTGCGCATGCGCAGTAGTGAGCCCGAGCGCGCATGCGCAGTAGTGAGTCCGATTGCGCATGTGCAGGTCTGAGCCGGAGTGCGCATGCGCAGTAGTGGGCCCGTGCGCGCATGCGCAGTAGTGAGCCCGTGTGCGCATGCGCAGTAGTGAGCCCGAGCGCGCATCCGCAGTAGTGAGTCCGAGTGCGCATGCGCAGTAGTGACCCCGAATGCGCATGAGCAGTAGTGAGTCCGAGTGCGCATGAGCAGTAGTAACCCCGAGTGCGCGTGAGCAGTAGTGAGTCCGAGTGCGCATCAGCAGTAGTGACCCCGAGTGCGCATGAGCAGTAGTGACCCCGAGTGCGCATGCACAGTAGTGATCCCGTGTGCGCATGCGCAGAAGTGAGCTCGAATGCGCATGAGCAGTAGTGACCCCGAGTGCGCATGAGCAGTAGTGAGTCCGAGTGCGCATGAGCAGTAGTGACCCCGAGTGCGCATGCACATTAGTGAGCCCGAGTGTGCATGAGTAGTAGTGACCCCGAGTGCGCATGCACAGTAGCGAGCCCGTGTGCGCATGCGCAGAAGTGAGCTCGAATGCGCATGTGCAGGTGTGAGCCGGACCGCGCATGCGCAGAAGTGAGCCCGTGTGCACATGCGCAGTAGTGACCCCGAATGCGCATGATCAGTAGTGAGTCCGAGTGCGCATGAGCAGTAGTGACCCCGAGTGCGCATGAGCAGTAGTGAGACCGAGTGCGCATGAACAGTAGTGACCCCCAGTGCGCATGAGCAGTAGTGACCCCGAGTGCGCATGCACAGTAGTGAGCCCGATTGCGCATCCGCAGTAGTGAGTCCGTGTGCGCCTGTGCATGTCTGAGCCGGAGTGCGCATGCGCAGTAGTGGGCCCGTGCGCGCATGCGCAGTAGTGAGCCAGGGTGCGCATGAGCAGTAGTGAATCCGAGTGCGCATGAGCAGTAGTGACCCCAAGTGCGCATGAGCAGTAGTGAGTCCGAGTGCGCATGAGCAGTAGTGACCCCAAGTGCGCATGAGCAGTAGTGAGTCCGAGTGCGCATGAGCAGTAGTGACCCCGAGTGCGCATGAGCAGTAGTGACCCCGAGTGCGCATGCACAGTAGTGAGTCCGAGTGCGCATGAGCAGTAGTGACCCCGAGTGCGCATGAGCAGTAGTGAGTCCGAGTGCGCACGAGCAGTAGTGACCCCGAGTGCGCGTACACAGTAGTGCGCGTGCACAGTAGTGCGCCCCTGTGCGCATGAGCAGTAGTGAGTCCGAGTGCGCGTGAGCAGTAGTGACCCCAAGTGCGCATGAGCAGTAGTGAGTCCGAGTGCGCATGAGCAGTAGTGACCCCGAGTGCGCATGCACAGTAGTGAGTCCGAGTGCGCATGAGCAGTAGTGACCCCTAGTGCGCATGAGCAGTAGTGAGTCCGAGTGCGCATGAGCAGTAGTGACCCCGAGTGCGCATGCACAGTAGTGAGTCCGAGTGCGCATGAGCGGTAGTGACCCCGAGTGCGCATGAGCAGTAGTGAGTCCGAGTACGCATGAGCTGTAGTGACCCCGAGTGCGCGTGCACAGTAGTGCGCCCCTGTGCGCATGAGCAGTAGTGAGCCCTATTGCGCATCCGCAGTAGTGAGTCCGTGTGCGCATGTGCAGGTCTGAGCCGGAGTGCGCATGCGCAGTAGTGACCCCGAGTGCGCATGCACAGTAGTGAGCTCGAATTCGCATGTGCAGCTCTGAGCCTGAGTGCGCATGCGCAGTAGCGGGCCGTGCGCGCATGCGCAGTAGTGAGCCCGGGTGCGCATCCGCAGTAGTGAGTCCGAGTGCGCATGCGCAGTAGTGACCCCGAATGCGCATGAGTAGTAGTGAGTTCGAGTGCGCATGAGCAGTAGTGACCCCGAGTGCGCATGAGCAGTAGTGAGTCCGAGTGCGCATGAGCAGTAGCGACCCCGAGTGCGCATGAGCAGTAGTGACCCCGAGTGCGCATGCACAGTAGTGAGCCCGATTGCGCATCTGCAGTAGTGAGACCGTGTGCGCATGTGCATGTCTGAGCCGGAGTGCGCATGCGCAGTAGTGGGCCCGTGCGCGCATCCGCAGTAGTGAGCCAGAGCGTGCATCCGCAGTAGTGAGTCCGAGTGCGCATGCGCAGTAGTGACCCCGAATGCGCATGAGCAGTAGTGAATCCGAGTGCGCATGAGCAGTAGTGACCCCGAGTGCGCATGAGCAGTAGTGAGTCCGAGTGCGCATGAACAGTAGTGACCCCCAGTGCGCATGAGCAGTAGTGACCCCGAGTGCGCATGCACAGTAGTGAGCCCGATTGCGCATCCGCAGTAGTGAGTCCGTGTGCGCCTGTGCATGTCTGAGCCGGAGTGCGCATGCGCAGTAGTGGGCCCGTGCGCGCATGCGCAGTAGTGAGCCAGGGTGCTCATGCGCAGTAGTGAGCCCGAGCGCGCATCCGCAGTAGTGAGCCCGATTGCGCATCCGCAGTAGTGAGTCCGTGTGCGCATGTGCAGGTCTGAGCCGTAGTGCGCATGCGCGGTAGTGGGCCCGTGCGCACATGCGCAGTAGTGAGCCCGCGTGTGCATGCGCAGTAGTGAGCCCGAGCGCGCATCCGCAGTAGTGAGCCCGAGCGCGCATCCGCAGTAGTGAGTCCGAGTGCGCATGCGCAGTAGTGACCCCGAATGCGCATGAGCAGTAGTGAATCCGAGTGCGCATGAGCAGTAGTGACCCCAAGTGCGCATGAGCAGTAGTGAGTCCGAGTGCGCATGAGCAGTAGTGACCCCGAGTGCGCATGAGCAGTAGTGACCCCGAGTGCGCATGCACAGTAGTGAGTCCGAGTGCGCATGAGCAGTAGTGACCCCGAGTGCGCATGAGCAGTAGTGAGTCCGAGTGCGCATGAGCAGTAGTGACCCCGAGTGCGCGTGCACAGTAGTGCGCCCCTGTGCGCATGAGCAGTAGTGAGCCCGATTGCGCATCTGCAGTAGTGAGTCCGTGTGCGCATGTGCAGGTCTGAGCCGGAGTGCGCATGCGCAGTGGTGGGCCCGTGCGCGCATGCGCAGTAGTGAGCCCGGGTGCGCATGCGCAGTAGTGAGCCCGAGCGCGCATCCGCAGTAGTGAGCCCGATTGCGCATCCGCAGTAGTGAGTCCGTGTGCGCATGTGCAGGTCTGAGCCGGAGTGCGCATGCGCAGTAGTGAGCCCGAGCGCGCATCCGCAGTAGTGAGTCCGAGTGCGCATGCGCAGTAGTGACCCCGAATGCGCATGAGCAGTAGTGAATCCGAGTGCGCATCCGCAGTAGTGAGTCCGAGTGCGCATGCGCAGTAGTGACCCCGAACGCGCATGCAGAGTAGTGAGCCCGAGTGCGCATGAGCAGTAGTGAGTCCGAGTGCGCATGAGCAGTAGTGACCCCGAGTGCGCATGAGCAGTAGTGACCCCGAGTGCCCATGCACAGTAGTGGGTCCGAGTGCGCATGAGCAGTAGTGACCCCTAGTGCGCATGAGCAGTAGTGAGTCCGAGTGGGCATGAGCAGTAGTGACCCCGAGTGCGCATGAGTAGTAGTGACCCCGAGTGCGCATGCACAGTAGTGAGTCCGAGTGCGCATGAGCGGTAGTGACCCCGAGTGCGCATGCACAGTAGTGTGCCCGTGTGAGCATGCGCAGAAGTGAGCTCGAATGCGCATGTGCAGCTCTGAGCCGGAGTGCGCATGCGCAGTAGTGGGCCCGTGCGCGCATGCGCAGTAGTGAGCCCGGGTGCGCATGCGCAGTAGTGAGCCCGAGCGCGCATCCGCAGTAGTGAGTCCGAGCGCGCATGCGCAGTAGTGAGTCCGATTGCGCATCCGCAGTAGTGAGACCGTGTGCGCATGTGCAGGTCTGAGCCGGAGTGCGCATGCGCAGTAGTGGGCCCGTGCGCGCATGCGCAGTAGTGAGCCCGTGTGCGCATGCGCAGTAGTGAGCCCGAGCGCGCATGCGCAGTAGTGAGTCCGATTGCGCATGTGCAGGTCTGAGCCGGAGTGCGCATGCGCAGTAGTGACCCCGAGTGCGCATGCACAGTAGTGTGCCCGTGTGAGCATGCGCAGAAGTGAGCTCGAATGCGCATGTGCAGCTCTGAGCCTGAGTGCGCATGCGCAGTAGTCGGCCCGTGCGCGCATGCGCAGTAGTTAGCCCGTGTGCGCATGCGCAGTAGTGAGCCCGAGCGCGCATCCGCAGTAGTGAGTCCGAGTGCGCATGCGCAGTAGTGACCCCGAATGCGCATGAGTAGTAGTGAGTTCGAGTGCGCATGAGCAGTAGTGACCCCGAGTGCGCATGAGCAGTAGTGACCCCGAGTGCGCATGCCCAGTAGTGTGCCCGTGTGAGCATGCGCAGAAGTGAGCTCGAATGCGCATGTGCAGGTCTGAGCCGGAGTGCGCATGCGCAGTAGTGGGCCCGTGCGCGCATGCGCAGTAGTCAGCCCGGATGCGCATGCGCAGTAGTGAGCCCGAGCGCGCATCCGCAGTAGTGAGTCCGAGTGCGCATGCGCAGTAGTGACCCCGAATGCGCATGAGTAGTAGTCAGTTCGAGTGCGCATGAGCAGTAGTGACCCCGAGTGCGCATGAGCAGTAGTGAGTCCGAGTGCGCATGAGCAGTAGTGACCCCGAGTGCGCATGAGCAGTAGTGACCCCGAGTGCGCATGCACAGTAGTGAGCCCGATTGCGCATCCGCAGTAGTGAGACCGTGTGCGCATGTGCATGTCTGAGCCGGAGTACGCATGCGCAGTAGTGGGCCCGTGCGCGCATGCGCAGTAGTGAGCCCGTGTGCGCATGCGCAGTAGTGAGCCCGAGCGCGCATCCGCAGTAGTGAGTCCGAGTGCGCATGCGCAGTAGTGACCCCGAATGCGCATGCAGAGTAGTGAGCCCGAGTGCGCATGAGCAGTAGTGAGTCCGAGTGCGCATGAGCAGTAGTGACCCCGAGTGCGCATGAGCAGTAGTGAGTCCGAGTGCGCATGAGCAGTAGTGACCCCGAGTGCGCATGCACAGTAGTGTGCCCGTGTGAGCATGCGCAGAAGTGAGCTCGAATGCGCATGTGCAGCTCTGAGCCGGAGTGCGCATGCGCAGTAGTGGGCCCGTGCGCGCATGCGCAGTAGTGAGCCCGGGTGCGCATGCGCAGTAGTGAGCCCAAGCGCGCATCCGCAGTAGTGAGCCCGAGTGCGCATGCGCAGTAGTGACCCCGAATGCGCATGAGTAGTAGTGAGTTCGAGTGCGCATGACCACCAGTGACCCCGAGTGCGCATACGCAGTAGTGACTCCCAGTGCGCATGCGCAGTAGTGAGCCCGAGCGCGCATCCGCAGTAGTGAGTCCGAGTGCGCATGAGCAGTAGTGACCCCGAGTGCGCATGAGCAGTAGTGAGCCCGGGTGCGCATGCGCAGTAGTGAGCCCGAGCGCGCACCCGCAGTAGTGAGCCCGAGCGCGCATGCGCAGTAGTGAGTCCGATTGCGCATGAGCAGTAGTGAGCCGGATTGCGCATACGCAGTAGTGACTCCGAGTGCGCATGAGCAGTAGTGAGTCCGATTGCGCATGAGCAGTAGTGACCCCGAGTGCGCATGAGTAGTAGTGACCCCGAGTGCGCATGCACAGTAGTGAGCCCGTGTGCGCATGCGCAGAAGTGAGCTCGAATGCACATGTGCAGGTCTGAGCCGGAGTGTGCATGCGCAGTAGTGGGCCCGTGCGCGCATGCGCAGTAGTGAGCCCATGTGCGCATGCGCAGTAGTGGGCCCGTGCGCGCATGCGCAGTAGTGAGCCCGCGTGCGCATGCGCAGTAGTGAGCCCGAGCGCGCATCCGCAGTAGTGAGTCCGAGTGCGCATGCGCAGTAGTGACCCCGAATGCGCATGCAGAGTAGTGAGCCCGAGTGCACTAGAGCAGTAGTGAGTCCGAGTGCGCATGAGCAGTAGCGACCCCGTGCGCGCATGCGCAGTAGTGAGCCCGAGCGCGCATGCGCAGTAGTGAGTCTGATTTCGCATGTGCAGGTCTGAGCCGGAGTGCGCATGCGCAGTAGTGGGCCCGTGCGCGCATGCGCAGTAGTGAGCCCGTGTGCGCATGCACAGTAGTGAGCCCGAGCGCGCATGCGCAGTAGTGAGTCCGATTGCGCATGTGCAGGTCTGAGCCGGAGTGCGCATGCGCAGTAGTGACCCCGAGTGCGCATGAGTAGTAGTGAGTTCGAGTGCGCATGAGCAGTAGTGACCCCGAGTGCGCATGAGCAGTAGTGAGTCCGAGTGCGCATGAGCAGTAGTGACCCCGAGTGCGCATGAGCAGTAGTGACCCCGAGTGCCCATGCCCAGTAGTGTGCCCGTGTGAGCATGCGCAGAAGTGAGCTCGAATGCGCATGTGCAGGTCTGAGCCGGAGTGCGCATGCGCAGTAGTGGGCCCGTGCGCGCATGCGCAGTAGTCAGCCCGGGTGCGCATGCGCAGTAGTGAGCCCGAGCGCGCATCCGCAGTAGTGAGTCCGAGTGCGCATGCACAGTAGTGACCCCGAATGCGCATGAGTAGTAGTGAGTTCGAGTGCGCATGAGCAGTAGTGAGTCCGAGTGCGCATGAGCAGTAGTGACCCCGAGTGCGCATGAGCAGTAGTGACCCCGAGTGCGCATGCACAGTAGTGAGCCCGATTGCGCATCCGCAGTAGTGAGACTGTGTGCGCATGTGCATGTCTGAGCCGGAGTGCGCATGCGCAGTAGTGGGCCCGTGCGCGCATGCGCAGTAGTGAGGCCGGGTGCGCATGCGCAGTAGTGAGCCCGAGCGCGCATCCGCAGTAGTGAGCGAGATTGCGCATCCGCAGTAGTGAGTCCGTGTGCGCATGTGCAGGTCTGAGACGGAGTGCGCATGCGCAGTAGTGGGCCCGTGCGCGCATGCGCAGTAGTGAGCCCGTGTGCGCATGCGCAGTAGTGAGCCCGAGCGCGCATCCGCAGTAGTGAGTCCGTGTGCGCATGCGCAGCAGTGACCCCGAATGCGCATGCAGAGTAGTGAGCCCGAGCGCGCATGAGCAGTAGTGAGTCCGAGTGCGCATGAGCAGTAGTGACCCCGAGTGCGCATGAGCAGTAGTGAGTCCGAGTGCGCATGAGCAGTAGTGACCCCGAGTGCGCATGAGCAGTAGTGTGTCCGAGTGCGCATCAGCAGTAGTGACCCCGAGTGCGCATGAGCAGTAGTGACCCCGAGTGCGCATGCACAGTAGTGAGCCCGTGTGCGCATGCGCAGAAGTGAGCTCGAAAGCGCATGTGCAGGTCTGAGCCGGAGTGCGCATGCGCAGTAGTGGGCCCGTGCGCGCATGCGCAGTAGTGAGCCCGTGTGCGCATGCGCAGTAGTGAGCCCGAGCGCGCATCCGCAGTAGTGAGTCCGAGTGCGCATGCGCAGTAGTGACCCCGAATGCGCATGCAGAGTAGTGAGCCCGAGTGCGCATGAGCAGTAGTGAGTCCGAGTGCGCATGAGCAGTAGCGACCCCGAGTGCGCATGAGCAGTAGTGAGTCCGAGTGCGCATGAGCAGTAGTGACCCCGAGTGCGCATGAGCAGTAGTGACCCCGAGTGCGCATGCCCAGTAGTGAGCCCGATTGCGCATCTGCAGTAGTGAGACCGTGTGCGCATGTGCATGTCTGAGCCGGAGTGCGCATGCGCAGTAGTGGGCCCGTGCGCGCATGCGCAGTAGTGAGCCCGGGTGCGCATGCGCAGTAGTGACCCCGAATGCGCATGAGCAGTAGTGAATCCGAGTGCGCGTGAGCAGTAGTGACCCAGAGTGCGCATGAGCAGTAGTGAGTCCGAGTGCGCATGAACAGTAGTGACCCCCAGTGCGCATGAGCAGTAGTGACCCCGAGTGCGCATGCACAGTAGTGAGCCCGATTGCGCATCCGCAGTAGTGAGTCCGTGTGCGCCTGTGCATGTCTGAGCCGGAGTGCGCATGCGCAGTAGTGGGCCCGTGCGCGCATGCGCAGTAGTGAGCCAGGGTGCGCATGCGCAGTAGTGAGCCCGAGCGCGCATCCGCAGTAGTGAGCCCGATTGCGCATCCGCAGTAGTGAGTCCGTGTGCGCATGTGCAGGTCTGAGCCGGACTGCGCATGCGCAGTAGTGGGCCCGTGCGCGCATGCGCAGTAGTGAGCCCGAGCGCGCATCCGCTGTAGTGAGTCCGAGTGCGCATGCGCAGTAGTGACCCCGAATGCGCATGCAGAGTAGTGAGCCCCAGTGCGCATGAGCAGTAGTGAGTCCGAGTGCGCATGAGCAGTAGTGACCCCGAGTGCGCATGAGCAGTAGTGAGTCCGAGTGCGCATGAGCAGTAGTGACCCCGAGTGCGCATGAGCAGTAGTGAGTCCGATTGCGCATGAGCAGTAGTGACCCCGAGTGCGCATGCACATTAGTGAGCCCGAGTGTGCATGAGTAGTAGTGACCCCGAGTGCGCATGCACAGTAGTGAGCCCGTGTGCGCATGCGCAGAAGTGAGCTCGAATGCGCATGTGCAGGTCTGAGCCGGACTGCGCATGCGCAGTAGTGAACCCGTGTGCGCATCAGCTGTAGTGACCCGAGTGCGCATGAGCAGTAGTGACCCCGAGTGCGCATGCACAGTAGTGAGCCCGTGTGCGCATGCGCAGAAGTGAGCTCGAATGCGCATGTGCAGGTCTGAGCCGGAGTGCGCATGCGCAGTAGTGGGCCCGTGCGCGCATGCGCAGTAGTGAGCCCGTGTGCGCATCTGCAGTAGTGACCCCGAGTGCGCATGAGCAGTAGTGAGTCCGAGTGCGCATGAGCAGTAGTGAGTCCGAGTGCGCATGCGCAGTAGTGACCCCGAGTGCGCATGCACAGTAGTGGGTCCGAGTGCGCATGAGCAGTAGTGACCCCTAGTGCGCATGAGCAGTAGTGAGTCCGAGTGCGCATGAGCAGTAGTGACCCCGAGTGCGCATGCACAGTAGTGAGTCCGAGTGCGCATGAGCGGTAGTGACCCCGAGTGCGCATGCACAGTAGTGTGCCCGTGTGAGCATGCGCAGAAGTGAGCTCGAATGCGCATGTGCAGCTCTGAGCCGGAGTGCGCATGCGCAGTAGTGGGCCCGTGCGCGCATGCGCAGTAGTGAGCCCGGGTGCGCATGCGCAGTAGTGAGCCCGAGCGCGCATCCGCAGTAGTGAGCCCGAGCGCGCATGCGCAGTAGTGAGTCCGATTGCGCATGTGCAGGTCTGAGCCGGAGTGCGCATGCGCAGTAGTGGGCCCGTGCGCGCATGCGCAGTAGTGAGCCCGTGTGCGCATGCGCAGTAGTGAGCCCGAGCGCGCATGCGCAGTAGTGAGTCCGATTGCGCATGTGCAGGTCTGAGCCGGAGTGCGCATGCGCAGTAGTGACCCCGAGTGCGCATGCACAGTAGTGTGCCCGTGTGAGCATGCGCAGAAGTGAGCTCGAATGCGCATGTGCAGCTCTGAGCCTGAGTGCGCATGCGCAGTAGTGGGCCCGTGCGCGCACGCGCAGTAGTGAGCCCGTGTGCGCATGCGCAGTAGTGACCCCGAGCGCGCATCCGCAGTAGTGAGTCCGAGTGCGCATGCGCAGTAGTGACCCCGAATGCGCATGAGTAGTAGTGAGTTCGAGTGCGCATGAGCAGTAGTGACCCCGAGTGCGCATGCCCAGTAGTGTGCCCGTGTGAGCATGCGCAGAAGTGAGCTCGAATGCGCATGTGCAGGTCTGAGCCGGAGTGCGCATGCGCAGTAGTGGGCCCGTGCGCGCATGCGCAGTAGTCAGCCCGGGTGCGCATGCGCAGTAGTGAGCCCGAGCGCGCATCCGCAGTAGTGAGTCCGAGTGCGCATGCGCAGTAGTGACCCCGAATGCGCATGAGTAGTAGTGAGTTCGAGTGCGCATGAGCAGTAGTGACCCCGAGTGCGCATGAGCAGTAGTGAGTCCGAGTGCGCATGAGCAGTAGTGACCCCGAGTGCGCATGAGCAGTAGTGACCCCGAGTGCGCATGCGCAGTAGTGAGCCCGAGCGCGCATCCGCAGTAGTGAGCCCGAGCGCGCATGCGCAGTAGTGAGTCCGATTGCGCATGTGCAGGTCTGAGCCGGAGTGCGCATGCGCAGTAGTGGGCCCGTGCGCGCATGCGCAGTAGTGAGCCCGTGCGCGCATGCGCAGTAGTGAGCCCGGGTGCGCATGCGCAGTAGTGAGCCCGAGCGCGCATCCGCAGTAGTGAGCCCGAGCGCGCATGCGCAGTAGTGAGTCCGATTGCGCATGTGCAGGTCTGAGCCGGAGTGCGCATGCGCAGTAGTGGGCCCGTGCGCGCATGCGCAGTAGTGAGCCCGTGTGCGCATGCGCAGTAGTGAGCCCGAGCGCGCATGCGCAGTAGTGAGTCCGATTGCGCATGTGCAGGTCTGAGCCGGAGTGCGCATGCGCAGTAGTGACCCCGAGTGCGCATGCACAGTAGTGTGCCCGTGTGAGCATGCGCAGAAGTGAGCTCGAATGCGCATGTGCAGCTCTGAGCCTGAGTGCGCATGCGCAGTAGTGGGCCCGTGCGCGCACGCGCAGTAGTGAGCCCGTGTGCGCATGCGCAGTAGTGACCCCGAGCGCGCATCCGCAGTAGTGAGTCCGAGTGCGCATGCGCAGTAGTGACCCCGAATGCGCATGAGTAGTAGTGAGTTCGAGTGCGCATGAGCAGTAGTGACCCCGAGTGCGCATGAGCAGTAGTGAGTCCGAGTGCGCATGAGCAGTAGTGACCCCGAGTGCGCATGAGCAGTAGTGACCCCGAGTGCGCATGCACAATAGTGAGCCCGATTGCGCATCCGCAGTAGTGAGACCGTGTGCGCATGTGCATGTCTGAGCCGGAGTGCGCATGCGCAGTAGTGGGCCCGTGCGCGCATGCGCAGTAGTGGGGCCGGGTGCGCATGCGCAGTAGTGAGCCCGAGCGCGCATCCGCAGTAGTGAGCGAGATTGCGCATCCGCAGTAGTGAGTCCGTGTGCGCATGTGCAGGTCTGAGCCGGAGTGCGCATGCGCAGTAGTGGGCCCCTGCGCGCATGCGCAGTAGTGAGCCCGTGTGCGCATGCGCAGTAGTGAGCCCGAGCGCGCATCCGCAGTAGTGAGTCCGAGTGCGCATGCGCAGTAGTGACCCCGAATGCGCATGCAGAGTAGTGAGCCCGAGTGCGCATGAGCAGTAGTGAGTCCGAGTGCGCATGAGCAGTAGTGACCCCGAGTGCGCATGAGCAGTAGTGACCCCTAGTGCGCATGAGCAGTAGTGAGTCCGAGTGCGCATGAGCAGTAGTGACCCCGAGTGCGCATGCACAGTAGTGAGTCCGAGTGCGCATGAGCGGTAGTGACCCCGAGTGCGCATGCACAGTAGTGTGCCCGTGTGAGCATGCGCAGAAGTGAGCTCGAATGCGCATGTGCAGCTCTGAGCCGGAGTGCGCATGCGCAGTAGTGGGCCCGTGCGCGCATGCGCAGTAGTGAGCCCGGGTGCGCATGCGCAGTAGTGAGCCCGAGCGCGCATCCGCAGTAGTGAGCCCGAGCGCGCATGCGCAGTAGTGAGTCCGATTGCGCATGTGCAGGTCTGAGCCGGAGTGCGCATGCGCAGTAGTGGGCCCGTGCGCGCATGCGCAGTAGTGAGCCCGTGTGCGCATGCGCAGTAGTGAGCCCGAGCGCGCATGCGCAGTAGTGAGTCCGATTGCGCATGTGCAGGTCTGAGCCGGAGTGCGCATGCGCAGTAGTGACCCCGAGTGCGCATGCACAGTAGTGTGCCCGTGTGAGCATGCGCAGAAGTGAGCTCGAATGCGCATGTGTAGCTCTGAGCCTGAGTGCGCATGCGCAGTAGTGGGCCCGTGCGCGCACGCGCAGTAGTGAGCCCGTGTGCGCATGCGCAGTAGTGAGCCCGAGCGCGCATCCGCAGTAGTGAGTCCGAGTGCGCATGCGCAGTAGTGACCCCGAATGCGCATGAGTAGTAGTGAGTTCGAGTGCGCATGAGCAGTAGTGACCCCGAGTGCGCATGAGCAGTAGTGAGTCCGAGTGCGCATGAGCAGTAGGACCCCGAGTGCGCATGAGCAGTAGTGACCCCGAGTGCGCATGCCCAGTAGTGTGCCCGTGTGAGCATGCGCAGAAGTGAGCTCGAATGCGCATGTGCAGGTCTGAGCCGGAGTGCGCATGCGCAGTAGTGGGCCCGTGCGCGCATGCGCAGTAGTCAGCCCGGGTGCGCATGCGCAGTAGTGAGCCCGAGCGCGCATCCGCAGTAGTGAGTCCGAGTGCGCATGCGCAGTAGTGACCCCGAATGCGCATGAGTAGTAGTGAGTTCGAGTGCGCATGAGCAGTAGTGACCCCGAGTACGCATGAGCAGTAGTGAGTCCGAGTGCGCATGAGCAGTAGTGACCCCGAGTGCGCATGAGCAGTAGTGACCCCGAGTGCGCATGCACAGTAGTGAGCCCGATTGCGCATCCGCAGTAGTGAGACCGTGTGCGCATGTGCATGTCTGAGCCGGAGTGCGCATGCGCAGTAGTGGGCCCGTGCGCGCATGCGCAGTAGTGAGGCCGGGTGCGCATGCGCAGTAGTGAGCCCGAGCGCGCATCCGCAGTAGTGAGCGAGATTGCGCATCCGCAGTAGTGAGTCCGTGTGCGCATGTGCAGGTCTGAGCCGGAGTGCGCATGCGCAGTAGTGGGCCCCTGCGCGCATGCGCAGTAGTGAGCCCGTGTGCGCAAGCGCAGTAGTGAGCCCGAGCGCGCATCCGCAGTAGTGAGTCCGAGTGCGCATGCGCAGTAGTGACCCCGAATGCGCATGCAGAGTAGTGAGCCCGAGTGCGCATGAGCAGTAGTGAGTCCGAGTGCGCATGAGCAGTAGTGACCCCGAGTGCGCATGAGCAGTAGTGACCCCTAGTGCGCATGAGCAGTAGTGAGTCCGAGTGCGCATGAGCAGTAGTGACCCCGAGTGCGCATGCACAGTAGTGAGTCCGAGTGCGCATGAGCGGTAGTGACCCCGAGTGCGCATGCACAGTAGTGTGCCCGTGTGAGCATGCGCAGAAGTGATCTCGAATGCGCATGTGCAGCTCTGAGCCGGAGTGCGCATGCGCAGTAGTGGGCCCGTGCGCGCATGCGCAGTAGTGAGCCCGGCTGCGCATGCGCAGTAGTGAGCCCGAGCGCGCATCCGCAGTAGTGAGCCCGAGCGCGCATGCGCAGTAGTGAGTCCGATTGCGCATGTGCAGGTCTGAGCCGGAGTGCGCATGCGCAGTAGTGGGCCCGTGCGCGCAAGCGCAGTAGTGAGCCCGTGTGCGCATGCGCAGTAGTGAGCCCGAGCGCGCATGCGCAGTAGTGAGTCCGATTGCGCATGTGCAGGTCTGAGCCGGAGTGCGCATGCGCAGTAGTGACCCCGAGTGCGCATGCACAGTAGTGTGCCCGTGTGAGCATGCGCAGAAGTGAGCTCGAATGCGCATGTGCAGCTCTGAGCCTGAGTGCGCATGCGCAGTAGTGGGCCCGTGCGCGCACGCGCAGTAGTGAGCCCGTGTGCGCATGCGCAGTAGTGAGCCCGAGCGCGCATCGGCAGTAGTGAGTCCGAGTGCGCATGCGCAGTAGTGACCCCGAATGCGCATGAGTAGTAGTGAGTTCGAGTGCGCATGAGCAGTAGTGACCCCGAGTGCGCATGAGCAGTAGTGAGTCCGAGTGCGCATGAGCAGTAGTGACCCCGAGTGCGCATGAGCAGTAGTGACCACGAGTGCGCATGCCCAGTAGTGTGCCCGTGTGAGCATGCGCAGGAGTGAGCTCGAATGCGCATGTGCAGGTCTGAGCCGGAGTGCGCATGCGCAGTAGTGGGCCCGTGCGCGCATGCGCAGTAGTCAGCCCTGGTGCGCATGCGCAGTAGTGACTTCGAGTGCGCATCCGCAGTAGTGACCCCGAGTGCGCATGCGCAGTAGTGACCCCGAATGCGCATGAGTAGTAGTGACTTCGAGTGCGCATGAGCAGTAGTGACCCCGAGTGCGCATGAGCAGTAGTGAGTCCGAGTGCGCATGAGCAGTAGTGACCCCGAGTGCGCATGAGCAGTAGTGACCCCGAGTGCGCATGCACAGTAGTGAGCCCGATTGCGCATCCGCAGTAGTGAGACCGTGTGCGCATGTGCATGTCTGAGCCGGAGTGCGCATGCGCAGTAGTGAGCGAGATTGCGCATCCGCAGTAGTGAGTCCGTGTGCGCATGTGCAGGTCTGAGCCGGAGTGCGCATGCGCAGTAGTGGGCCCGTGCGCGCATGCGCAGTAGTGAGCCCGTGTGCGCATGCGCAGTAGTGAGCCCGAGCGCGCATCCGCAGTAGTGAGTCCGAGTGCGCATGCGCAGTAGTGACCCCGAATGCGCATGCAGAGTAGTGAGCCCGAGTGCGCATGAGCAGTAGTGAGTCCGAGTGCGCATGAGCAGTAGTGACCCCGAGTGCGCATGAGCAGTAGTGAGCCCGAGTGCGCATGCGCAGTTGTGACCCCGAAAGCGCATGAGCAGTAGTGAGTCCGAGTGCGCATGCACAGTAGTGAGCCCGAGTGCGCACGAGCAGTAGTGAGTCCGAGTGCGCATGAGCAGTAGTGACCCCGAGTGCGCGTGCACAGTAGTGAGCCCGAGTGCGCATGAGTAGTAGTGAGTCCGAGTGCGCGTGAGCAGTAGTGACCCCGAGTGCGCATGCACAGTAGTGAGTCCGAGTGCGCATGAGCAGTAGTGACCCCGAGTGCGCGTGCACAGTAGTGCGCCCCTGTGCGCATGAGCAGTAGTGAGTCCGAGTGCGTGTGAGCAGTAGTGACCCCAAGTGCGCATGCACAGTAGTGAGTCCGAGTGCGCATGAGCAGTAGTGACCCCGAGTGCGCGTGCACAGTAGTGCGCCCCTGTGCGCATGAGCAGTAGTGAGTCCGAGTGCGTGTGAGCAGTAGTGACCCCAAGTGCGCATGAGCAGTAGTGAGCCCGAGCGCGCATCCGCAGTAGTGAGCCCGAGCGCGCATGCGCAGTGGTGAGTCCGATTGCGCATGTGCAGGTCTGAGCCGGAGTGCGCATGCGCAGTAGTGGGCCCGTGCACGCATGCGCAGTAGTGAGCCCGGGTGCGCATGCGCAGTAGTGAGCCCGAGCGCGCATGCGCAGTAGTGAGTCCGATTGCGCATGTGCAGGTCTGAGCCGGAGTGCGCATGCGCAGTAGTGACCCCGAATGCGCATGAGCAGCAGTGAGTCCGAGTGCGCATGAGCAGTAGTGACCCCGAGTGCGCATGAGCAGTAGTGACCCCGAGTGCGCATGCACATTAGTGAGTCCGAGTGCGCATGAGCAGTAGTGACCCCGAGTGCGCGTGCACAGTAGTGCGCCCCTGTGCGCATGAGCAGTAGTGAGTCCGAGTGCGTGTGAGCAGTAGTGACCCCAAGTGCGCATGAGCAGTAGTGAGTCCGAGTGCGCATGAGCAGTAGTGACCCCGAGTGCGTGTGAGCAGTAGTGACCCCAAGTGCGCATGAGCAGTAGTGAGTCCGAGTGCGCATGAGCAGTAGTGACCCCGAGTGCGCGTGAGCAGTAGTGACCCCGAGTGCGCATGCACAGTAGTGAGCCCGATTGCGCATCCGCAGTAGTGAGTCCGTGTGCGCATGTGCAGGTCTGAGCCGGAGTGCGCATCCGCAGTAGTGAGCCCGAGCGCGCATGCGCAGTAGTGAGTCCGATTGCGCATGTGCAGGTCTGAGCCGGAGTGCGCATGCGCGGTAGTGACCCCGAATGCGCATGAGCAGTAGTGAGTCCGAGTGCGCATGAGCAGTAGTGACCCCGAGTGCGCGTGCACAGTAGAGCGCCCCTGTGCGCATGAGCAGTAGTGAGTCCGAGTGCGCGTGAGCAGTAGTGACCCCAAGTGCGCATGAGCAGTAGTGAGTCCGAGTGCGCATGAGCAGTAGTGACCCCGAGTGCGCATGAGCAGTAGTGACCCCGAGTGCGCAGGCACAGTTGTGAGCCCGAGTGCGCACGAGCAGTAGTGAGTCCGAGTGCGCATGCGCAGTAGTGACCCCGAGTGCGCGTGCACAGTAGAGCGCCCCTGTGCGCGTGCACAGTAGTGAGCCCGAGTGCGCATGAGCAGTAGTGAGTCCGAGGGCGCGTGAGCAGTAGTGACCCCGAGTGCGCATGCACAGTAGTGAGTCCGAGTGCGCATGAGCAGTAGTGACCCCGAGTGCGCGTGCACAGTAGAGCGCCCCTGTGCGCATGAGCAGTAGTGAGTCCGAGTGCGCGTGAGCAGTAGTGACCCCAAGTGCGCATGAGCAGTAGTGAGTCCGAGTGCGCATGAGCAGTAGTGACCCCGAGTGCGCATGAGCAGTAGTGACCCCGAGTGCGCATGCACAGTAGTGAGCCCGATTGCGCATCCGCTGTAGTGAGTCCGTGTGCGCATGTGCAGGTCTGAGCCGGAGTGCGCATGCGCAGTAGTGGGCCTGTGCGCGCATGCGCAGTAGTGAGCCCGGGTGCGCATGCGCAGTAGTGAGCCCGAGCGCGCATGCGCAGTAGTGAGTCCGATTGCGCATGTGCAGGTCTGAGCCGGAGTGCGCATGCGCAGTAGTGGGCCCGTGCGCGCATGCGCAGTAGTGAGCCCGTGTGCGCATGCGCAGTAGTGAGCCCGAGCGCGCATCCGCAGTAGTGAGTCCGAGTGCGCATGCGCAGTAGTGACCCCGAATGCCCATGAGCAGTAGTGAGTCCGAGTGCGCATGAGCAGTAGTAACCCCGAGTGCGCGTGAGCAGTAGTGAGTCCGAGTGCGCATCAGCAGTAGTGACCCCGAGTGCGCATGAGCAGTAGTGACCCCGAGTGCGCATGCACAGTAGTGATCCCGTGTGCGCATGCGCAGAAGTGAGCTCGAATGCGCATGAGCAGTAGTGACCCCGAGTGCGCATGAGCAGTAGTGAGTCCGAGTGCGCATGAGCAGTAGTGACCCCGAGTGCGCATGCACATTAGTGAGCCCGAGTGTGCATGAGTAGTAGTGACCCCGAGTGCGCATGCACAGTAGCGAGCCCGTGTGCGCATGCGCAGAAGTGAGCTCGAATGCGCATGTGCAGGTGTGAGCCGGACCGCGCATGCGCAGAAGTGAGCCCGTGTGCACATGCGCAGTAGTGACCCCGAATGCGCATGATCAGTAGTGAGTCCGAGTGCGCATGAGCAGTAGTGACCCCGAGTGCGCATGAGCAGTAGTGAGACCGAGTGCGCATGAACAGTAGTGACCCCCAGTGCGCATGAGCAGTAGTGACCCCGAGTGCGCATGCACAGTAGTGAGCCCGATTGCGCATCCGCAGTAGTGAGTCCGTGTGCGCCTGTGCATGTCTGAGCCGGAGTGCGCATGCGCAGTAGTGGGCCCGTGCGCGCATGCGCAGTAGTGAGCCAGGGTGCGCATGAGCAGTAGTGAATCCGAGTGCGCATGAGCAGTAGTGACCCCAAGTGCGCATGAGCAGTAGTGAGTCCGAGTGCGCATGAGCAGTAGTGACCCCAAGTGCGCATGAGCAGTAGTGAGTCCGAGTGCGCATGAGCAGTAGTGACCCCGAGTGCGCATGAGCAGTAGTGACCCCGAGTGCGCATGCACAGTAGTGAGTCCGAGTGCGCATGAGCAGTAGTGACCCCGAGTGCGCATGAGCAGTAGTGAGTCCGAGTGCGCACGAGCAGTAGTGACCCCGAGTGCGCGTACACAGTAGTGCGCGTGCACAGTAGTGCGCCCCTGTGCGCATGAGCAGTAGTGAGTCCGAGTGCGCGTGAGCAGTAGTGACCCCAAGTGCGCATGAGCAGTAGTGAGTCCGAGTGCGCATGAGCAGTAGTGACCCCGAGTGCGCATGCACAGTAGTGAGTCCGAGTGCGCATGAGCAGTAGTGACCCCTAGTGCGCATGAGCAGTAGTGAGTCCGAGTGCGCATGAGCAGTAGTGACCCCGAGTGCGCATGCACAGTAGTGAGTCCGAGTGCGCATGAGCGGTAGTGACCCCGAGTGCGCATGAGCAGTAGTGAGTCCGAGTACGCATGAGCTGTAGTGACCCCGAGTGCGCGTGCACAGTAGTGCGCCCCTGTGCGCATGAGCAGTAGTGAGCCCGATTGCGCATCCGCAGTAGTGAGTCCGTGTGCGCATGTGCAGGTCTGAGCCGGAGTGCGCATGCGCAGTAGTGACCCCGAGTGCGCATGCACAGTAGTGAGCTCGAATTCGCATGTGCAGCTCTGAGCCTGAGTGCGCATGCGCAGTAGCGGGCCGTGCGCGCATGCGCAGTAGTGAGCCCGGGTGCGCATCCGCAGTAGTGAGTCCGAGTGCGCATGCGCAGTAGTGACCCCGAATGCGCATGAGTAGTAGTGAGTTCGAGTGCGCATGAGCAGTAGTGACCCCTAGTGCGCATGAGCAGTAGTGAGTCCGAGTGCGCATGAGCAGTAGTGACCCCGAGTGCGCATGCACAGTAGTGAGTCCGAGTGCGCATGAGCGGTAGTGACCCCGAGTGCGCATGCACAGTAGTGTGCCCGTGTGAGCATGCGCAGAAGTGAGCTCGAATGCGCATGTGCAGCTCTGAGCCGGAGTGCGCATGCGCAGTAGTGGGCCCGTGCGCGCATGCGCAGTAGTGAGCCCGGGTGCGCATGCGCAGTAGTGAGCCCGAGCGCGCATCCGCAGTAGTGAGCCCGAGCGCGCATGCGCAGTAGTGAGTCCGATTGCGCATGTGCAGGTCTGAGCCGGAGTGCGCATGCGCAGTAGTGGGCCCGTGCGCGCATGCGCAGTAGTGAGCCCGTGTGCGCATGCGCAGTAGTGAGCCCGAGCGCGCATGCGCAGTAGTGAGTCCGATTGCGCATGTGCAGGTCTGAGCCGGAGTGCGCATGCGCAGTAGTGACCCCGAGTGCGCATGCACAGTAGTGTGCCCGTGTGAGCATGCGCAGAAGTGAGCTCGAATGCGCATGTGCAGCTCTGAGCCTGAGTGCGCATGCGCAGTAGTGGGCCCGTGCGCGCACGCGCAGTAGTGAGCCCGTGTGCGCATGCGCAGTAGTGACCCCGAGCGCGCATCCGCAGTAGTGAGTCCGAGTGCGCATGCGCAGTAGTGACCCCGAATGCGCATGAGTAGTAGTGAGTTCGAGTGCGCATGAGCAGTAGTGACCCCGAGTGCGCATGCCCAGTAGTGTGCCCGTGTGAGCATGCGCAGAAGTGAGCTCGAATGCGCATGTGCAGGTCTGAGCCGGAGTGCGCATGCGCAGTAGTGGGCCCGTGCGCGCATGCGCAGTAGTCAGCCCGGGTGCGCATGCGCAGTAGTGAGCCCGAGCGCGCATCCGCAGTAGTGAGTCCGAGTGCGCATGCGCAGTAGTGACCCCGAATGCGCATGAGTAGTAGTGAGTTCGAGTGCGCATGAGCAGTAGTGACCCCGAGTGCGCATGAGCAGTAGTGAGTCCGAGTGCGCATGAGCAGTAGTGACCCCGAGTGCGCATGAGCAGTAGTGACCCCGAGTGCGCATGCACAATAGTGAGCCCGATTGCGCATCCGCAGTAGTGAGACCGTGTGCGCATGTGCATGTCTGAGCCGGAGTGCGCATGCGCAGTAGTGGGCCCGTGCGCGCATGCGCAGTAGTGAGGCCGGGTGCGCATGCGCAGTAGTGAGCCCGAGCGCGCATCCGCAGTAGTGAGCGAGATTGCGCATCCGCAGTAGTGAGTCCGTGTGCGCATGTGCAGGTCTGAGCCGGAGTGCGCATGCGCAGTAGTGGGCCCCTGCGCGCATGCGCAGTAGTGAGCCCGTGTGCGCATGCGCAGTAGTGAGCCCGAGCGCGCATCCGCAGTAGTGAGTCCGAGTGCGCATGCGCAGTAGTGACCCCGAATGCGCATGCAGAGTAGTGAGCCCGAGTGCGCATGAGCAGTAGTGAGTCCGAGTGCGCATGAGCAGTAGTGACCCCGAGTGCGCATGAGCAGTAGTGACCCCTAGTGCGCATGAGCAGTAGTGAGTCCGAGTGCGCATGAGCAGTAGTGACCCCGAGTGCGCATGCACAGTAGTGAGTCCGAGTGCGCATGAGCGGTAGTGACCCCGAGTGCGCATGCACAGTAGTGTGCCCGTGTGAGCATGCGCAGAAGTGAGCTCGAATGCGCATGTGCAGCTCTGAGCCGGAGTGCGCATGCGCAGTAGTGGGCCCGTGCGCGCATGCGCAGTAGTGAGCCCGGGTGCGCATGCGCAGTAGTGAGCCCGAGCGCGCATCCGCAGTAGTGAGCCCGAGCGCGCATGCGCAGTAGTGAGTCCGATTGCGCATGTGCAGGTCTGAGCCGGAGTGCGCATGCGCAGTAGTGGGCCCGTGCGCGCATGCGCAGTAGTGAGCCCGTGTGCGCATGCGCAGTAGTGAGCCCGAGCGCGCATGCGCAGTAGTGAGTCCGATTGCGCATGTGCAGGTCTGAGCCGGAGTGCGCATGCGCAGTAGTGACCCCGAGTGCGCATGCACAGTAGTGTGCCCGTGTGAGCATGCGCAGAAGTGAGCTCGAATGCGCATGTGTAGCTCTGAGCCTGAGTGCGCATGCGCAGTAGTGGGCCCGTGCGCGCACGCGCAGTAGTGAGCCCGTGTGCGCATGCGCAGTAGTGAGCCCGAGCGCGCATCCGCAGTAGTGAGTCCGAGTGCGCATGCGCAGTAGTGACCCCGAATGCGCATGAGTAGTAGTGAGTTCGAGTGCGCATGAGCAGTAGTGTGCCCGTGTGAGCATGCGCAGAAGTGAGCTCGAATGCGCATGTGCAGGTCTGAGCCGGAGTGCGCATGCGCAGTAGTGGGCCCGTGCGCGCATGCGCAGTAGTCAGCCCGGGTGCGCATGCGCAGTAGTGAGCCCGAGCGCGCATCCGCAGTAGTGAGTCCGAGTGCGCATGCGCAGTAGTGACCCCGAATGCGCATGAGTAGTAGTGAGTTCGAGTGCGCATGAGCAGTAGTGACCCCGAGTACGCATGAGCAGTAGTGAGTCCGAGTGCGCATGAGCAGTAGTGACCCCGAGTGCGCATGAGCAGTAGTGACCCCGAGTGCGCATGCACAGTAGTGAGCCCGATTGCGCATCCGCAGTAGTGAGACCGTGTGCGCATGTGCATGTCTGAGCCGGAGTGCGCATGCGCAGTAGTGGGCCCGTGCGCGCATGCGCAGTAGTGAGGCCGGGTGCGCATGCGCAGTAGTGAGCCCGAGCGCGCATCCGCAGTAGTGAGCGAGATTGCGCATCCGCAGTAGTGAGTCCGTGTGCGCATGTGCAGGTCTGAGCCGGAGTGCGCATGCGCAGTAGTGGGCCCCTGCGCGCATGCGCAGTAGTGAGCCCGTGTGCGCAAGCGCAGTAGTGAGCCCGAGCGCGCATCCGCAGTAGTGAGTCCGAGTGCGCATGCGCAGTAGTGACCCCGAATGCGCATGCAGAGTAGTGAGCCCGAGTGCGCATGAGCAGTAGTGAGTCCGAGTGCGCATGAGCAGTAGTGACCCCGAGTGCGCATGAGCAGTAGTGACCCCGAGTGCGCATGCACAGTAGTGTGCCCGTGTGAGCATGCGCAGAAGTGATCTCGAATGCGCATGTGCAGCTCTGAGCCGGAGTGCGCATGCGCAGTAGTGGGCCCGTGCGCGCATGCGCAGTAGTGAGCCCGGCTGCGCATGCGCAGTAGTGAGCCCGAGCGCGCATCCGCAGTAGTGAGCCCGAGCGCGCATGCGCAGTAGTGAGTCCGATTGCGCATGTGCAGGTCTGAGCCGGAGTGCGCATGCGCAGTAGTGGGCCCGTGCGCGCAAGCGCAGTAGTGAGCCCGTGTGCGCATGCGCAGTAGTGAGCCCGAGCGCGCATGCGCAGTAGTGAGTCCGATTGCGCATGTGCAGGTCTGAGCCGGAGTGCGCATGCGCAGTAGTGACCCCGAGTGCGCATGCACAGTAGTGTGCCCGTGTGAGCATGCGCAGAAGTGAGCTCGAATGCGCATGTGCAGCTCTGAGCCTGAGTGCGCATGCGCAGTAGTGGGCCCGTGCGCGCACGCGCAGTAGTGAGCCCGTGTGCGCATGCGCAGTAGTGAGCCCGAGCGCGCATCGGCAGTAGTGAGTCCGAGTGCGCATGCGCAGTAGTGACCCCGAATGCGCATGAGTAGTAGTGAGTTCGAGTGCGCATGAGCAGTAGTGACCCCGAGTGCGCATGAGCAGTAGTGAGTCCGAGTGCGCATGAGCAGTAGTGACCCCGAGTGCGCATGAGCAGTAGTGACCACGAGTGCGCATGCCCAGTAGTGTGCCCGTGTGAGCATGCGCAGAAGTGAGCTCGAATGCGCATGTGCAGGTCTGAGCCGGAGTGCGCATGCGCAGTAGTGGGCCCGTGCGCGCATGCGCAGTAGTCAGCCCTGGTGCGCATGCGCAGTAGTGACTTCGAGTGCGCATCCGCAGTAGTGACCCCGAGTGCGCATGCGCAGTAGTGACCCCGAATGCGCATGAGTAGTAGTGACTTCGAGTGCGCATGAGCAGTAGTGACCCCGAGTGCGCATGAGCAGTAGTGAGTCCGAGTGCGCATGAGCAGTAGTGACCCCGAGTGCGCATGAGCAGTAGTGACCCCGAGTGCGCATGCACAGTAGTGAGCCCGATTGCGCATCCGCAGTAGTGAGACCGTGTGCGCATGTGCATGTCTGAGCCGGAGTGCGCATGCGCAGTAGTGAGCGAGATTGCGCATCCGCAGTAGTGAGTCCGTGTGCGCATGTGCAGGTCTGAGCCGGAGTGCGCATGCGCAGTAGTGGGCCCGTGCGCGCATGCGCAGTAGTGAGCCCGTGTGCGCATGCGCAGTAGTGAGCCCGAGCGCGCATCCGCAGTAGTGAGTCCGAGTGCGCATGCGCAGTAGTGACCCCGAATGCGCATGCAGAGTAGTGAGCCCGAGTGCGCATGAGCAGTAGTGAGTCCGAGTGCGCATGAGCAGTAGTGACCCCGAGTGCGCATGAGCAGTAGTGAGCCCGAGTGCGCATGCGCAGTTGTGACCCCGAAAGCGCATGAGCAGTAGTGAGTCCGAGTGCGCATGCACAGTAGTGAGCCCGAGTGCGCACGAGCAGTAGTGAGTCCGAGTGCGCATGAGCAGTAGTGACCCCGAGTGCGCGTGCACAGTAGTGAGCCCGAGTGCGCATGAGTAGTAGTGAGTCCGAGTGCGCGTGAGCAGTAGTGACCCCGAGTGCGCATGCACAGTAGTGAGTCCGAGTGCGCATGAGCAGTAGTGACCCCGAGTGCGCGTGCACAGTAGTGCGCCCCTGTGCGCATGAGCAGTAGTGAGTCCGAGTGCGTGTGAGCAGTAGTGACCCCAAGTGCGCATGCACAGTAGTGAGTCCGAGTGCGCATGAGCAGTAGTGACCCCGAGTGCGCGTGCACAGTAGTGCGCCCCTGTGCGCATGAGCAGTAGTGAGTCCGAGTGCGTGTGAGCAGTAGTGACCCCAAGTGCGCATGAGCAGTAGTGAGCCCGAGCGCGCATCCGCAGTAGTGAGCCCGAGCGCGCATGCGCAGTGGTGAGTCCGATTGCGCATGTGCAGGTCTGAGCCGGAGTGCGCATGCGCAGTAGTGGGCCCGTGCACGCATGCGCAGTAGTGAGCCCGGGTGCGCATGCGCAGTAGTGAGCCCGAGCGCGCATGCGCAGTAGTGAGTCCGATTGCGCATGTGCAGGTCTGAGCCGGAGTGCGCATGCGCAGTAGTGACCCCGAATGCGCATGAGCAGCAGTGAGTCCGAGTGCGCATGAGCAGTAGTGACCCCGAGTGCGCATGAGCAGTAGTGACCCCGAGTGCGCATGCACATTAGTGAGTCCGAGTGCGCATGAGCAGTAGTGACCCCGAGTGCGCGTGCACAGTAGTGCGCCCCTGTGCGCATGAGCAGTAGTGAGTCCGAGTGCGTGTGAGCAGTAGTGACCCCAAGTGCGCATGAGCAGTAGTGAGTCCGAGTGCGCATGAGCAGTAGTGACCCCGAGTGCGTGTGAGCAGTAGTGACCCCAAGTGCGCATGAGCAGTAGTGAGTCCGAGTGCGCATGAGCAGTAGTGACCCCGAGTGCGCGTGAGCAGTAGTGACCCCGAGTGCGCATGCACAGTAGTGAGCCCGATTGCGCATCCGCAGTAGTGAGTCCGTGTGCGCATGTGCAGGTCTGAGCCGGAGTGCGCATCCGCAGTAGTGAGCCCGAGCGCGCATGCGCAGTAGTGAGTCCGATTGCGCATGTGCAGGTCTGAGCCGGAGTGCGCATGCGCGGTAGTGACCCCGAATGCGCATGAGCAGTAGTGAGTCCGAGTGCGCATGAGCAGTAGTGACCCCGAGTGCGCGTGCACAGTAGAGCGCCCCTGTGCGCATGAGCAGTAGTGAGTCCGAGTGCGCGTGAGCAGTAGTGACCCCAAGTGCGCATGAGCAGTAGTGAGTCCGAGTGCGCATGAGCAGTAGTGACCCCGAGTGCGCATGAGCAGTAGTGACCCCGAGTGCGCAGGCACAGTTGTGAGCCCGAGTGCGCACGAGCAGTAGTGAGTCCGAGTGCGCATGCGCAGTAGTGACCCCAAGTGCGCGTGCACAGTAGTGAGCCCGAGTGCGCATGAGCAGTAGTGAGTCCGAGGGCGCGTGAGCAGTAGTGACCCCGAGTGCGCATGCACAGTAGTGAGTCCGAGTGCGCATGAGCAGTAGTGACCCCGAGTGCGCGTGCACAGTAGAGCGCCCCTGTGCGCATGAGCAGTAGTGAGTCCGAGTGCGCGTGAGCAGTAGTGACCCCAAGTGCGCATGAGCAGTAGTGAGTCCGAGTGCGCATGAGCAGTAGTGACCCCGAGTGCGCATGAGCAGTAGTGACCCCGAGTGCGCATGCACAGTAGTGAGCCCGATTGCGCATCCGCTGTAGTGAGTCCGTGTGCGCATGTGCAGGTCTGAGCCGGAGTGCGCATGCGCAGTAGTGGGCCTGTGCGCGCATGCGCAGTAGTGAGCCCGGGTGCGCATGCGCAGTAGTGAGCCCGAGCGCGCATGCGCAGTAGTGAGTCCGATTGCGCATGTGCAGGTCTGAGCCGGAGTGCGCATGCGCAGTAGTGGGCCCGTGCGCGCATGCGCAGTAGTGAGCCCGTGTGCGCATGCGCAGTAGTGAGCCCGAGCGCGCATCCGCAGTAGTGAGTCCGAGTGCGCATGCGCAGTAGTGACCCCGAATGCGCATGAGCAGTAGTGAGTCCGAGTGCGCATGAGCAGTAGTAACCCCGAGTGCGCGTGAGCAGTAGTGAGTCCGAGTGCGCATCAGCAGTAGTGACCCCGAGTGCGCATGAGCAGTAGTGACCCCGAGTGCGCATGCACAGTAGTGATCCCGTGTGCGCATGCGCAGAAGTGAGCTCGAATGCGCATGAGCAGTAGTGACCCCGAGTGCGCATGAGCAGTAGTGAGTCCGAGTGCGCATGAGCAGTAGTGACCCCGAGTGCGCATGCACATTAGTGAGCCCGAGTGTGCATGAGTAGTAGTGACCCCGAGTGCGCATGCACAGTAGCGAGCCCGTGTGCGCATGCGCAGAAGTGAGCTCGAATGCGCATGTGCAGGTGTGAGCCGGACCGCGCATGCGCAGAAGTGAGCCCGTGTGCACATGCGCAGTAGTGACCCCGAATGCGCATGATCAGTAGTGAGTCCGAGTGCGCATGAGCAGTAGTGACCCCGAGTGCGCATGAGCAGTAGTGAGACCGAGTGCGCATGAACAGTAGTGACCCCCAGTGCGCATGAGCAGTAGTGACCCCGAGTGCGCATGCACAGTAGTGAGCCCGATTGCGCATCCGCAGTAGTGAGTCCGTGTGCGCCTGTGCATGTCTGAGCCGGAGTGCGCATGCGCAGTAGTGGGCCCGTGCGCGCATGCGCAGTAGTGAGCCAGGGTGCGCATGAGCAGTAGTGAATCCGAGTGCGCATGAGCAGTAGTGACCCCAAGTGCGCATGAGCAGTAGTGAGTCCGAGTGCGCATGAGCAGTAGTGACCCCAAGTGCGCATGAGCAGTAGTGAGTCCGAGTGCGCATGAGCAGTAGTGACCCCGAGTGCGCATGAGCAGTAGTGACCCCGAGTGCGCATGCACAGTAGTGAGTCCGAGTGCGCATGAGCAGTAGTGACCCCGAGTGCGCATGAGCAGTAGTGAGTCCGAGTGCGCACGAGCAGTAGTGACCCCGAGTGCGCGTACACAGTAGTGCGCGTGCACAGTAGTGCGCCCCTGTGCGCATGAGCAGTAGTGAGTCCGAGTGCGCGTGAGCAGTAGTGACCCCAAGTGCGCATGAGCAGTAGTGAGTCCGAGTGCGCATGAGCAGTAGTGACCCCGAGTGCGCATGCACAGTAGTGAGTCCGAGTGCGCATGAGCAGTAGTGACCCCTAGTGCGCATGAGCAGTAGTGAGTCCGAGTGCGCATGAGCAGTAGTGACCCCGAGTGCGCATGCACAGTAGTGAGTCCGAGTGCGCATGAGCGGTAGTGACCCCGAGTGCGCATGAGCAGTAGTGAGTCCGAGTACGCATGAGCTGTAGTGACCCCGAGTGCGCGTGCACAGTAGTGCGCCCCTGTGCGCATGAGCAGTAGTGAGCCCGATTGCGCATCCGCAGTAGTGAGTCCGTGTGCGCATGTGCAGGTCTGAGCAGGAGTGCGCATGCGCAGTAGTGACCCCGAGTGCGCATGCACAGTAGTGAGCTCGAATTCGCATGTGCAGCTCTGAGCCTGAGTGCGCATGCGCAGTAGCGGGCCGTGCGCGCATGCGCAGTAGTGAGCCCGGGTGCGCATCCGCAGTAGTGAGTCCGAGTGCGCATGCGCAGTAGTGACCCCGAATGCGCATGAGTAGTAGTGAGTTCGAGTGCGCATGAGCAGTAGTGACCCCGAGTGCGCATGAGCAGTAGTGAGTCCGAGTGCGCATGAGCAGTAGCGACCCCGAGTGCGCATGAGCAGTAGTGACCCCGAGTGCGCATGCACAGTAGTGAGCCCGATTGCGCATCTGCAGTAGTGAGACCGTGTGCGCATGTGCATGTCTGAGCCGGAGTGCGCATGCGCAGTAGTGGGCCCGTGCGCGCATCCGCAGTAGTGAGCCAGAGCGTGCATCCGCAGTAGTGAGTCCGAGTGCGCATGCGCAGTAGTGACCCCGAATGCGCATGAGCAGTAGTGAATCCGAGTGCGCATGAGCAGTAGTGACCCCGAGTGCGCATGAGCAGTAGTGAGTCCGAGTGCGCATGAACAGTAGTGACCCCCAGTGCGCATGAGCAGTAGTGACCCCGAGTGCGCATGCACAGTAGTGAGCCCGATTGCGCATCCGCAGTAGTGAGTCCGTGTGCGCCTGTGCATGTCTGAGCCGGAGTGCGCATGCGCAGTAGTGGGCCCGTGCGCGCATGCGCAGTAGTGAGCCAGGGTGCGCATGCGCAGTAGTGAGCCCGAGCGCGCATCCGCAGTAGTGAGCCCGATTGCGCATCCGCAGTAGTGAGTCCGTGTGCGCATGTGCAGGTCTGAGCCGTAGTGCGCATGCGCGGTAGTGGGCCCGTGCGCACATGCGCAGTAGTGAGCCCGCGTGTGCATGCGCAGTAGTGAGCCCGAGCGCGCATCCGCAGTAGTGAGCCCGAGCGCGCATCCGCAGTAGTGAGTCCGAGTGCGCATGCGCAGTAGTGACCCCGAATGCGCATGAGCAGTAGTGAATCCGAGTGCGCATGAGCAGTAGTGACCCCAAGTGCGCATGAGCAGTAGTGAGTCCGAGTGCGCATGAGCAGTAGTGACCCCGAGTGCGCATGAGCAGTAGTGACCCCGAGTGCGCATGCACAGTAGTGAGTCCGAGTGCGCATGAGCAGTAGTGACCCCGAGTGCGCATGAGCAGTAGTGAGTCCGAGTGCGCATGAGCAGTAGTGACCCCGAGTGCGCGTGCACAGTAGTGCGCCCCTGTGCGCATGAGCAGTAGTGAGCCCGATTGCGCATCTGCAGTAGTGAGTCCGTGTGCGCATGTGCAGGTCTGAGCCGGAGTGCGCATGCGCAGTGGTGGGCCCGTGCGCGCATGCGCAGTAGTGAGCCCGGGTGCGCATGCGCAGTAGTGAGCCCGAGCGCGCATCCGCAGTAGTGAGCCCGATTGCGCATCCGCAGTAGTGAGTCCGTGTGCGCATGTGCAGGTCTGAGCCGGAGTGCGCATGCGCAGTAGTGGGCCCGTGCGCGCATGCGCAGTAGTGAGCCCGCGTGTGCATGCGCAGTAGTGAGCCCGAGCGCGCATCCGCAGTAGTGAGCCCGAGCGCGCATCCGCAGTAGTGAGTCCGAGTGCGCATGCGCAGTAGTGACCCCGAATGCGCATGAGCAGTAGTGAATCCGAGTGCGCATGAGCAGTAGTGACCCCAAGTGCGCATGAGCAGTAGTGAGTCCGAGTGCGCATGAGCAGTAGTGACCCCGAGTGCGCATGAGCAGTAGTGACCCCAAGTGCGCATGCACAGTAGTGAGTCCGAGTGCGCATGAGCAGTAGTGAGCCCGAGCGCGCATCCGCAGTAGTGAGTCCGAGTGCGCATGCGCAGTAGTGACCCCGAACGCGCATGCAGAGTAGTGAGCCCGAGTGCGCATGAGCAGTAGTGAGTCCGAGTGCGCATGAGCAGTAGTGACCCCGAGTGCGCATGAGCAGTAGTGACCCCGAGTGCCCATGCACAGTAGTGGGTCCGAGTGCGCATGAGCAGTAGTGACCCCTAGTGCGCATGAGCAGTAGTGAGTCCGAGTGGGCATGAGCAGTAGTGACCCCGAGTGCGCATGAGTAGTAGTGACCCCGAGTGCGCATGCACAGTAGTGAGTCCGAGTGCGCATGAGCGGTAGTGACCCCGAGTGCGCATGCACAGTAGTGTGCCCGTGTGAGCATGCGCAGAAGTGAGCTCGAATGCGCATGTGCAGCTCTGAGCCGGAGTGCGCATGCGCAGTAGTGGGCCCGTGCGCGCATGCGCAGTAGTGAGCCCGGGTGCGCATGCGCAGTAGTGAGCCCGAGCGCGCATCCGCAGTAGTGAGTCCGAGCGCGCATGCGCAGTAGTGAGTCCGATTGCGCATCCGCAGTAGTGAGACCGTGTGCGCATGTGCAGGTCTGAGCCGGAGTGCGCATGCGCAGTAGTGGGCCCGTGCGCGCATGCGCAGTAGTGAGCCCGTGTGCGCATGCGCAGTAGTGAACCCGAGCGCGCATGCGCAGTAGTGAGTCCGATTGCGCATGTGCAGGTCTGAGCCGGAGTGCGCATGCGCAGTAGTGACCCCGAGTGCGCATGCACAGTAGTGTGCCCGTGTGAGCATGCGCAGAAGTGAGCTCGAATGCGCATGTGCAGCTCTGAGCCTGAGTGCGCATGCGCAGTAGTCGGCCCGTGCGCGCATGCGCAGTAGTTAGCCCGTGTGCGCATGCGCAGTAGTGAGCCCGAGCGCGCATCCGCAGTAGTGAGTCCGAGTGCGCATGCGCAGTAGTGACCCCGAATGCGCATGAGTAGTAGTGAGTTCGAGTGCGCATGAGCAGTAGTGACCCCGAGTGCGGATGAGCAGTAGTGACCCCGAGTGCGCATGCCCAGTAGTGTGCCCGTGTGAGCATGCGCAGAAGTGAGCTCGAATGCGCATGTGCAGGTCTGAGCGGGAGTGCGCATGCGCAGTAGTGGGCCCGTGCGCGCATGCGCAGTAGTCAGCCCGGGTGCGCATGCGCAGTAGTGAGCCCGAGCGCGCATCCGCAGTAGTGAGTCCGAGTGCGCATGCGCAGTAGTGACCCCGAATGCGCATGAGTAGTAGTCAGTTCGAGTGCGCATGAGCAGTAGTGACCCCGAGTGCGCATGAGCAGTAGTGAGTCCGAGTGCGCATGAGCAGTAGTGACCCCGAGTGCGCATGAGCAGTAGTGACC
Source organism: Megachile leachella (assembly GCA_963576845.1). Taxonomy (NCBI): domain Eukaryota; kingdom Metazoa; phylum Arthropoda; class Insecta; order Hymenoptera; family Megachilidae; genus Megachile; species Megachile leachella. The sequence goes on from OY756247.1 coordinate 6,153,720, forward strand.
CCGAGTGCGCATGCACAGTAGTGAGCCCGATTGCGCATCCGCAGTAGTGAGACCGTGTGCGCATGTGCATGTCTGAGCCGGAGTACGCATGCGCAGTAGTGGGCCCGTGCGCGCATGCGCAGTAGTGAGCCCGTGTGCGCATGCGCAGTAGTGAGCCCGAGCGCGCATCCGCAGTAGTGAGTCCGAGTGCGCACGCGCAGTAGTGACCCCGAATGCGCATGCAGAGTAGTGAGCCCGAGTGCGCATGAGCAGTAGTGAGTCCGAGTGCGCATGAGCAGTAGTGACCCCGAGTGCGCATGAGCAGTAGTGAGTCCGAGTGCGCATGAGCAGTAGTGACCCCGAGTGCGCATGCACAGTAGTGTGCCCGTGTGAGCATGCGCAGAAGTGAGCTCGAATGCGCATGTGCAGCTCTGAGCCGGAGTGCGCATGCGCAGTAGTGGGCCCGTGCGCGCATGCGCAGTAGTGAGCCCGGGTGCGCATGCGCAGTAGTGAGCCCAAGCGCGCATCCGCAGTAGTGAGCCCGAGTGCGCATGCGCAGTAGTGACCCCGAATGCGCATGAGTAGTAGTGAGTTCGAGTGCGCATGACCACCAGTGACCCCGAGTGCGCATACGCAGTAGTGACTCCCAGTGCGCATGCGCAGTAGTGAGCCCGAGCGCGCATCCGCAGTAGTGAGTCCGAGTGCGCATGAGCAGTAGTGACCCCGAGTGCGCATGAGCAGTAGTGAGCCCGGGTGCGCATGCGCAGTAGTGAGCCCGAGCGCGCATCCGCAGTAGTGAGCCCGAGCGCGCATGCGCAGTAGTGAGTCCGATTGCGCATGAGCAGTAGTGAGCCGGATTGCGCATACGCAGTAGTGACTCCGAGTGCGCATGAGCAGTAGTGAGTCCGAGTGCGCATGAGCAGTAGTGACCCCGAGTGCGCATGAGTAGTAGTGACCCCGAGTGCGCATGCACAGTAGTGAGCCCGTGTGCGCATGCGCAGAAGTGAGCTCGAATGCACATGTGCAGGTCTGAGCCGGAGTGTGCATGCGCAGTAGTGGGCCCGTGCGCGCATGCGCAGTAGTGAGCCCATGTGCGCATGCGCAGTAGTGGGCCCGTGCGCGCATGCGCAGTAGTGAGCCCGCGTGCGCATGCGCAGTAGTGAGCCCGAGCGCGCATCCGCAGTAGTGAGTCCGAGTGCGCATGCGCAGTAGTGACCCCGAATGCGCATGCAGAGTAGTGAGCCCGAGTGCACTAGAGCAGTAGTGAGTCCGAGTGCGCATGAGCAGTAGCGACCCCGTGCGCGCATGCGCAGTAGTGAGCCCGAGCGCGCATGCGCAGTAGTGAGTCTGATTTCGCATGTGCAGGTCTGAGCCGGAGTGCGCATGCGCAGTAGTGGGCCCGTGCGCGCATGCGCAGTAGTGAGCCCGTGTGCGCATGCACAGTAGTGAGCCCGAGCGCGCATGCGCAGTAGTGAGTCCGATTGCGCATGTGCAGGTCTGAGCCGGAGTGCGCATGCGCAGTAGTGACCCCGAGTGCGCATGAGTAGTAGTGAGTTCGAGTGCGCATGAGCAGTAGTGACCCCGAGTGCGCATGAGCAGTAGTGAGTCCGAGTGCGCATGAGCAGTAGTGACCCCGAGTGCGCATGAGCAGTAGTGACCCCGAGTGCCCATGCCCAGTAGTGTGCCCGTGTGAGCATGCGCAGAAGTGAGCTCGAATGCGCATGTGCAGGTCTGAGCCGGAGTGCGCATGCGCAGTAGTGGGCCCGTGCGCGCATGCGCAGTAGTCAGCCCGGGTGCGCATGCGCAGTAGTGAGCCCGAGCGCGCATCCGCAGTAGTGAGTCCGAGTGCGCATGCACAGTAGTGACCCCGAATGCGCATGAGTAGTAGTGAGTTCGAGTGCGCATGAGCAGTAGTGAGTCCGAGTGCGCATGAGCAGTAGTGACCCCGAGTGCGCATGAGCAGTAGTGACCCCGAGTGCGCATGCACAGTAGTGAGCCCGATTGCGCATCCGCAGTAGTGAGACTGTGTGCGCATGTGCATGTCTGAGCCGGAGTGCGCATGCGCAGTAGTGGGCCCGTGCGCGCATGCGCAGTAGTGAGGCCGGGTGCGCATGCGCAGTAGTGAGCCCGAGCGCGCATCCGCAGTAGTGAGCGAGATTGCGCATCCGCAGTAGTGAGTCCGTGTGCGCATGTGCAGGTCTGAGACGGAGTGCGCATGCGCAGTAGTGGGCCCGTGCGCGCATGCGCAGTAGTGAGCCCGTGTGCGCATGCGCAGTAGTGAGCCCGAGCGCGCATCCGCAGTAGTGAGTCCGTGTGCGCATGCGCAGCAGTGACCCCGAATGCGCATGCAGAGTAGTGAGCCCGAGCGCGCATGAGCAGTAGTGAGTCCGAGTGCGCATGAGCAGTAGTGACCCCGAGTGCGCATGAGCAGTAGTGAGTCCGAGTGCGCATGAGCAGTAGTGACCCCGAGTGCGCATGAGCAGTAGTGAGTCCGAGTGCGCATCAGCAGTAGTGACCCCGAGTGCGCATGAGCAGTAGTGACCCCGAGTGCGCATGCACAGTAGTGAGCCCGTGTGCGCATGCGCAGAAGTGAGCTCGAAAGCGCATGTGCAGGTCTGAGCCGGAGTGCGCATGCGCAGTAGTGGGCCCGTGCGCGCATGCGCAGTAGTGAGCCCGTGTGCGCATGCGCAGTAGTGAGCCCGAGCGCGCATCCGCAGTAGTGAGTCCGAGTGCGCATGCGCAGTAGTGACCCCGAATGCGCATGCAGAGTAGTGAGCCCGAGTGCGCATGAGCAGTAGTGAGTCCGAGTGCGCATGAGCAGTAGCGACCCCGAGTGCGCATGAGCAGTAGTGAGTCCGAGTGCGCATGAGCAGTAGTGACCCCGAGTGCGCATGAGCAGTAGTGACCCCGAGTGCGCATGCCCAGTAGTGTGCCCGTGTGAGCATGCGCAGAAGTGAGCTCGAATGCGCATGTGCAGGTCTGAGCCGGAGTGCGCATGCGCAGTAGTGGGCCCGTGCGCGCATGCGCAGTAGTGAGCCCGAGCGCGCATGCGCAGTAGTGAGTCCGATTGCGCATGTGCAGGTCTGAGCCGGAGTGCGCATGCGCAGTAGTGGGCCCGTGCGCGCATGCGCAGTAGTGAGCCCGTGTGCGCATGCGCAGTAGTGAGCCCGAGCGCGCATGCGCAGTAGTGAGTCCGATTGCGCATGTGCAGGTCTGAGCCGGAGTGCGCATGCGCAGTAGTGACCCCGAGTGCGCATGCACAGTAGTGTGCCCGTGTGAGCATGCGCAGAAGTGAGCTCGAATGCGCATGTGCAGCTCTGAGCCTGAGTGCGCATGCGCAGTAGTGGGCCCGTGCGCGCATGCGCAGTAGTGAGCCCGTGTGCGCATGCGCAGTAGTGAGCCCGAGCGCGCATCCGCAGTAGTGAGCCCGAGCGTGCATCCGCAGTAGTGAGTCCGAGTGCGCATGCGCAGTAGTGACCCCGAATGCGCATGAGCAGTAGTGACCCCGAGTGCGCATGAGCAGTAGTGAGTCCGAGTGCGCATGAGCAGTAGTGACCCCGAGTGCGCATGAGCAGTAGTGACCCCGAGTGCCCATGCCCAGTAGTGTGCCCGTGTGAGCATGCGCAGAAGTGAGCTCGAATGCGCATGTGCAGGTCTGAGCCGGAGTGCGCATGCGCAGTAGTGGGCCCGTGCGCGCATGCGCAGTAGTCAGCCCGGGTGCGCATGCGCAGTAGTGAGCCCGAGCGCGCATCCGCAGTAGTGAGTCCGAGTGCGCATGCACAGTAGTGACCCCGAATGCGCATGAGTAGTAGTGAGTTCGAGTGCGCATGAGCAGTAGTGAGTCCGTGTGCGCATGAGCAGTAGTGACCCCGAGTGCGCATGAGCAGTAGTGACCCCGAGTGCGCATGCACAGTAGTGAGCCCGATTGCGCATCCGCAGTAGTGAGACTGTGTGCGCATGTGCATGTCTGAGCCGGAGTGCGCATGCGCAGTAGTGGGCCCGTGCGCGCATGCGCAGTAGTGAGGCCGGGTGCGCATGCGCAGTAGTGAGCCCGAGCGCGCATCCGCAGTAGTGAGCGAGATTGCGCATCCGCAGTAGTGAGTCCGTGTGCGCATGTGCAGGTCTGAGACGGAGTGCGCATGCGCAGTAGTGGGCCCGTGCGCGCATGCGCAGTAGTGAGCCCGTGTGCGCATGCGCAGTAGTGAGCCCGAGCGCGCATCCGCAGTAGTGAGTCCGTGTGCGCATGCGCAGCAGTGACCCCGAATGCGCATGCAGAGTAGTGAGCCCGAGCGCGCATGAGCAGTAGTGAGTCCGAGTGCGCATGAGCAGTAGTGACCCCGAGTGCGCATGAGCAGTAGTGAGTCCGAGTGCGCATGAGCAGTAGTGACCCCGAGTGCGCATGAGCAGTAGTGAGTCCGAGTGCGCATCAGCAGTAGTGACCCCGAGTGCGCATGAGCAGTAGTGACCCCGAGTGCGCATGCACAGTAGTGAGCCCGTGTGCGCATGCGCAGAAGTGAGCTCGAAAGCGCATGTGCAGGTCTGAGCCGGAGTGCGCATGCGCAGTAGTGGGCCCGTGCGCGCATGCGCAGTAGTGAGCCCGTGTGCGCATGCGCAGTAGTGAGCCCGAGCGCGCATCCGCAGTAGTGAGTCCGAGTGCGCATGCGCAGTAGTGACCCCGAATGCGCATGCAGAGTAGTGAGCCCGAGTGCGCATGAGCAGTAGTGAGTCCGAGTGCGCATGAGCAGTAGCGACCCCGAGTGCGCATGAGCAGTAGTGAGTCCGAGTGCGCATGAGCAGTAGTGACCCCGAGTGCGCATGAGCAGTAGTGACCCCGAGTGCGCATGCCCAGTAGTGTGCCCGTGTGAGCATGCGCAGAAGTGAGCTCGAATGCGCATGTGCAGGTCTGAGCCGGAGTGCGCATGCGCGGTAGTGGGCCCGTGCGCGCATGCGCAGTAGTGAGCCCGAGCGCGCATGCGCAGTAGTGAGTCCGATTGCGCATGTGCAGGTCTGAGCCGGAGTGCGCATGCGCAGTAGTGGGCCCGTGCGCGCATGCGCAGTAGTGAGCCCGTGTGCGCATGCGCAGTAGTGAGCCCGAGCGCGCATGCGCAGTAGTGAGTCCGATTGCGCATGTGCAGGTCTGAGCCGGAGTGCGCATGCGCAGTAGTGACCCCGAGTGCGCATGCACAGTAGTGTGCCCGTGTGAGCATGCGCAGAAGTGAGCTCGAATGCGCATGTGCAGCTCTGAGCCTGAGTGCGCATGCGCAGTAGTGGGCCCGTGCGCGCATGCGCAGTAGTGAGCCCGTGTGCGCATGCGCAGTAGTGAGCCCGAGCGCGCATCCGCAGTAGTGAGCCCGAGCGTGCATCCGCAGTAGTGAGTCCGAGTGCGCATGCGCAGTAGTGACCCCGAATGCGCATGAGCAGTAGTGAATCCGAGTGCGCATGAGCAGTAGTGACCCCGAGTGCGCAAGAGCAGTAGTGAGTCCGAGTGCGCATCAGCAGTAGTGACCCCGAGTGCGTATGAGCAGTAGTGACCCCGAGTGCGCATGCACAGTAGTGATCCCGTGTGCGCATGCGCAGAAGTGAGCTCGAATGCGCATGAGCAGTAGTGACCCCGAGTGCGCATGAGCAGTAGTGAGTCCGAGTGCGCATGAGCAGTAGTGACCCCGAGTGCGCATGCACATTAGTGAGCCCGAGTGTGCATGAGTAGTAGTGACCCCGAGTGCGCATGCACAGTAGCGAGCCCGTGTGCGCATGCGCAGAAGTGAGCTCGAATGCGCATGTGCAGGTGTGAGCCGTACCGCGCATGCGCAGTAGTGAGCCCGTGTGCACATGCGCAGTAGTGACCCCGAATGCGCATGATCAGTAGTGAGTCCGAGTGCGCATGAGCAGTAGTGACCCCGAGTGCGCATGAGCAGTAGTGAGACCGAGTGCGCATGAACAGTAGTGACCCCCAGTGCGCATGAGCAGTAGTGACCCCGAGTGCGCATGCACAGTAGTGAGTCCGAGTGCGCATGAGCGGTAGTGACCCCGAGTGCGCATGAGCAGTAGTGAGTCCGAGTACGCATGAGCAGTAGTGACCCCGAGTGCGCGTGCACAGTAGTGCGCCCCTGTGCGCATGAGCAGTAGTGAGCCCGATTGCGCATCCGCAGTAGTGAGTCCGTGTGCGCATGTGCAGGTCTGAGCCGGAGTGCGCATGCGCAGTAGTGGGCCCGTGCGCGCATGCGCAGTAGTGAGCCAGGATGCGCATGAGCAGTAGTGAATCCGAGTGCGCATGAGCAGTAGTGACCCCAAGTGCGCATGAGCAGTAGTGAGTCCGAGTGCGCATGAGCAGTAGTGACCCCAAGTGCGCATGAGCAGTAGTGAGTCCGAGTGCGCATGAGCAGTAGTGACCCCGAGTGCGCATGAGCAGTAGTGACCCCGAGTGCGCATGCACAGTAGTGAGTCCGAGTGCGCATGAGCAGTAGTGACCCCGAGTGCGCATGAGCAGTAGTGACCCCGAGTGCGCATGCACAGTAGTGAGTCCGAGTGCGCATGAGCGGTAGTGACCCCGAGTGCGCATGAGCAGTAGTGAGTCCGAGTACGCATGAGCAGTAGTGACCCCGAGTGCGCGTGCACAGTAGTGCGCCCCTGTGCGCATGAGCAGTAGTGAGCCCGATTGCGCATCCGCAGTAGTGAGTCCGTGTGCGCATGTGCAGGTCTGAGCCTGAGTGCGCATGCGCAGTAGCGGGCCCGTGCGCGCATGCGCAGTAGTGAGCCCGGGTGCGCATCCGCAGTAGTGAGTCCGAGTGCGCATGCGCAGTAGTGACCCCGAATGCGCATGAGTAGTAGTGAGTTCGAGTGCGCATGAGCAGTAGTGACCCCGAGTGCGCATGCACAGTAGTGAGCCCGTGTGCGCATGCGCAGAAGTGAGCTCGAAAGCGCATGTGCAGGTCTGAGCCGGAGTGCGCATGCGCAGTAGTGGGCCCGTGCGCGCATGCGCAGTAGTGAGCCCGTGTGCGCATGCGCAGTAGTGAGCCCGAGCGCGCATCCGCAGTAGTGAGTCCGAGTGCGCATGCGCAGTAGTGACCCCGAATGCGCATGCAGAGTAGTGAGCCCGAGTGCGCATGAGCAGTAGTGAGTCCGAGTGCGCATGAGCAGTAGCGACCCCGAGTGCGCATGAGCAGTAGTGAGTCCGAGTGCGCATGAGCAGTAGTGACCCCGAGTGCGCATGAGCAGTAGTGACCCCGAGTGCGCATGCCCAGTAGTGTGCCCGTGTGAGCATGCGCAGAAGTGAGCTCGAATGCGCATGTGCAGGTCTGAGCCGGAGTGCGCATGCGCAGTAGTGGGCCCGTGCGCGCATGCGCAGTAGTGAGCCCGAGCGCGCATGCGCAGTAGTGAGTCCGATTGCGCATGTGCAGGTCTGAGCCGGAGTGCGCATGCGCAGTAGTGGGCCCGTGCGCGCATGCGCAGTAGTGAGCCCGTGTGCGCATGCGCAGTAGTGAGCCCGAGCGCGCATGCGCAGTAGTGAGTCCGATTGCGCATGTGCAGGTCTGAGCCGGAGTGCGCATGCGCAGTAGTGACCCCGAGTGCGCATGCACAGTAGTGTGCCCGTGTGAGCATGCGCAGAAGTGAGCTCGAATGCGCATGTGCAGCTCTGAGCCTGAGTGCGCATGCGCAGTAGTGGGCCCGTGCGCGCATGCGCAGTAGTGAGCCCGTGTGCGCATGCGCAGTAGTGAGCCCGAGCGCGCATCCGCAGTAGTGAGCCCGAGCGTGCATCCGCAGTAGTGAGTCCGAGTGCGCATGCGCAGTAGTGACCCCGAATGCGCATGAGCAGTAGTGAATCCGAGTGCGCATGAGCAGTAGTGACCCCGAGTGCGCAAGAGCAGTAGTGAGTCCGAGTGCGCATCAGCAGTAGTGACCCCGAGTGCGTATGAGCAGTAGTGACCCCGAGTGCGCATGCACAGTAGTGATCCCGTGTGCGCATGCGCAGAAGTGAGCTCGAATGCGCATGAGCAGTAGTGACCCCGAGTGCGCATGAGCAGTAGTGAGTCCGAGTGCGCATGAGCAGTAGTGACCCCGAGTGCGCATGCACATTAGTGAGCCCGAGTGTGCATGAGTAGTAGTGACCCCGAGTGCGCATGCACAGTAGCGAGCCCGTGTGCGCATGCGCAGAAGTGAGCTCGAATGCGCATGTGCAGGTGTGAGCCGTACCGCGCATGCGCAGTAGTGAGCCCGTGTGCACATGCGCAGTAGTGACCCCGAATGCGCATGATCAGTAGTGAGTCCGAGTGCGCATGAGCAGTAGTGAGACCGAGTGCGCATGAACAGTAGTGACCCCCAGTGCGCATGAGCAGTAGTGACCCCGAGTGCGCATGCACAGTAGTGAGTCCGAGTGCGCATGAGCGGTAGTGACCCCGAGTGCGCATGAGCAGTAGTGAGTCCGAGTACGCATGAGCAGTAGTGACCCCGAGTGCGCGTGCACAGTAGTGCGCCCCTGTGCGCATGAGCAGTAGTGAGCCCGATTGCGCATCCGCAGTAGTGAGTCCGTGTGCGCATGTGCAGGTCTGAGCCGGAGTGCGCATGCGCAGTAGTGGGCCCGTGCGCGCATGCGCAGTAGTGAGCCAGGGTGCGCATGAGCAGTAGTGAATCCGAGTGCGCATGAGCAGTAGTGACCCCAAGTGCGCATGAGCAGTAGTGAGTCCGAGTGCGCATGAGCAGTAGTGACCCCAAGTGCGCATGAGCAGTAGTGAGTCCGAGTGCGCATGAGCAGTAGTGACCCCGAGTGCGCATGAGCAGTAGTGACCCCGAGTGCGCATGCACAGTAGTGAGTCCGAGTGCGCATGAGCAGTAGTGACCCCGAGTGCGCATGAGCAGTAGTGACCCCGAGTGCGCATGCACAGTAGTGAGTCCGAGTGCGCATGAGCGGTAGTGACCCCGAGTGCGCATGAGCAGTAGTGAGTCCGAGTACGCATGAGCAGTAGTGACCCCGAGTGCGCGTGCACAGTAGTGCGCCCCTGTGCGCATGAGCAGTAGTGAGCCCGATTGCGCATCCGCAGTAGTGAGTCCGTGTGCGCATGTGCAGGTCTGAGCCGGAGTGCGCATGCGCAGTAGTGACCCCGAGTGCGCATGCACAGTAGTGAGCTCGAATTCGCATGTGCAGCTCTGAGCCTGAGTGCGCATGCGCAGTAGCGGGCCCGTGCGCGCATGCGCAGTAGTGAGCCCGGGTGCGCATCCGCAGTAGTGAGTCCGAGTGCGCATGCGCAGTAGTGACCCCGAATGCGCATGAGTAGTAGTGAGTTCGAGTGCGCATGAGCAGTAGTGACCCCGAGTGCGCATGAGCAGTAGTGAGTCCGAGTGCGCATGAACAGTAGTGACCCCCAGTGCGCATGAGCAGTAGTGAGCCCGATTGCGCATCCGCAGTAGTGAGTCCGTGTGCGCATGTGCAGGTCTGAGCCGGAGTGCGCATGCGCAGTGGTGGGCCCGTGCGCGCATGCGCAGTAGTGAGCCCGGGTGCGCATGCGAAGTAGTGAGCCCGAGCGCGCATCCGCAGTAGTGAGCCCGAGCGCGCATGCGCAGTAGTGAGTCCGATTGCGCATGTGCAGGTCTGAGCCGGAGTGCGCATGCGCAGTAGTGGGCCCGTGCGCGCATGCGCAGTAGTGAGCCCGGGTGCGCATGCGCAGTAGTGAGCCCGAGCGCGCATCCGCAGTAGTGAGCCCGATTGCGCATCCGCAGCAGTGAGTCCGTGTGCGCATGTGCAGGTCTGAGCCGGAGTGCGCATGCGCAGTAGTGGGCCCGTGCGCGCATGCGCAGTAGTGAGCCCGTGTGCGCATGCGCAGTAGTGAGCCCGAGCGCGCATCCGCAGTAGTGAGTCCGAGTGCGCATGCGCAGCAGTGACCCCGAATGCGCATGCAGAGTAGTGAGCCCGAGTGCGCATGAGCAGTAGTGAGTCCGAGTGCGCATGAGCAGTAGTGACCCCGAGTGCGCATGAGCAGTAGTGAGTCCGAGTGCGCATGAGCAGTAGTGAGTCCGAGTGCGCATGAGCAGTAGTGACCCCGAGTGCGCATCCGCAGTAGTGAGTCCGTGTGCGCATGCGCAGCAGTGACCCCGAATGCGCATGCAGAGTAGTGAGCCCGAGCGCGCATGAGCAGTAGTGAGTCCGAGTGCGCATGAGCAGTAGTGACCCCGAGTGCGCATGAGCAGTAGTGAGTCCGAGTGCGCATGAGCAGTAGTGACCCCGAGTGCGCATGAGCAGTAGTGAGTCCGAGTGCGCATCAGCAGTAGTGACCCCGAGTGCGCATGAGCAGTAGTGACCCCGAGTGCGCATGCACAGTAGTGAGCCCGTGTGCGCATGCAGAGTAGTGAGCCCGAGTGCGCATGAGCAGTAGTGAGTCCGAGTGCGCATGAGCAGTAGCGACCCCGAGTGCGCATGCGCAGTAGTGACCCCGAGTGCGCATGCACAGTAGTGTGCCCGTGTGAGCATGCGCAGAAGTGAGCTCGAATGCGCATGTGCAGCTCTGAGCCTGAGTGCGCATGCGCAGTAGTGGGCCCGTGCGCGCATGCGCAGTAGTGAGCCCGTGTGCGCATGCGCAGTAGTGAGCCCGAGCGCGCATCCGCAGTAGTGAGCCCGAGCGTGCATCCGCAGTAGTGAGTCCGAGTGCGCATGCGCAGTAGTGACCCCGAATGCGCATGAGCAGTAGTGAATCCGAGTGCGCATGAGCAGTAGTGACCCCGAGTGCGCAAGAGCAGTAGTGAGTCCGAGTGCGCATCAGCAGTAGTGACCCCGAGTGCGTATGAGCAGTAGTGACCCCGAGTGCGCATGCACAGTAGTGATCCCGTGTGCGCATGCGCAGAAGTGAGCTCGAATGCGCATGAGCAGTAGTGACCCCGAGTGCGCATGAGCAGTAGTGAGTCCGAGTGCGCATGAGCAGTAGTGACCCCGAGTGCGCATGCACATTAGTGAGCCCGAGTGTGCATGAGTAGTAGTGACCCCGAGTGCGCATGCACAGTAGCGAGCCCGTGTGCGCATGCGCAGGAGTGAGCTCGAATGCGCATGTGCAGGTGTGAGCCGTACCGCGCATGCGCAGTAGTGAGCCCGTGTGCACATGCGCAGTAGTGACCCCGAATGCGCATGATCAGTAGTGAGTCCGAGTGCGCATGAGCAGTAGTGACCCCGAGTGCGCATGAGCAGTAGTGAGACCGAGTGCGCATGAACAGTAGTGACCCCCAGTGCGCATGAGCAGTAGTGACCCCGAGTGCGCATGCACAGTAGTGAGTCCGAGTGCGCATGAGCGGTAGTGACCCCGAGTGCGCATGAGCAGTAGTGAGTCCGAGTACGCATGAGCAGTAGTGACCCCGAGTGCGCGTGCACAGTAGTGCGCCCCTGTGCGCATGAGCAGTAGTGAGCCCGATTGCGCATCCGCAGTAGTGAGTCCGTGTGCGCATGTGCAGGTCTGAGCCGGAGTGCGCATGCGCAGTAGTGGGCCCGTGCGCGCATGCGCAGTAGTGAGCCAGGGTGCGCATGAGCAGTAGTGAATCCGAGTGCGCATGAGCAGTAGTGACCCCAAGTGCGCATGAGCAGTAGTGAGTCCGAGAGCGCATGAGCAGTAGTGACCCCAAGTGCGCATGAGCAGTAGTGAGTCCGAGTGCGCATGAGCAGTAGTGACCCCGAGTGCGCATGAGCAGTAGTGACCCCGAGTGCGCATGCACAGTAGTGAGCTCGAATTCGCATGTGCAGCTCTGAGCCTGAGTGCGCATGCGCAGTAGCGGGCCCGTGCGCGCATGCGCAGTAGTGAGCCCGGGTGCGCATCCGCAGTAGTGAGTCCGAGTGCGCATGCGCAGTAGTGACCCCGAATGCGCATGAGTAGTAGTGAGTTCGAGTGCGCATGAGCAGTAGTGACCCCGAGTGCGCATGAGCAGTAGTGAGTCCGAGTGCGCATGAACAGTAGTGACCCCCAGTGCGCATGAGCAGTAGTGAGCCCGATTGCGCATCCGCAGTAGTGAGTCCGTGTGCGCATGTGCAGGTCTGAGCCGGAGTGCGCATGCGCAGTGGTGGGCCCGTGCGCGCATGCGCAGTAGTGAGCCCGGGTGCGCATGCGAAGTAGTGAGCCCGAGCGCGCATCCGCAGTAGTGAGCCCGAGCGCGCATGCGCAGTAGTGAGTCCGATTGCGCATGTGCAGGTCTGAGCCGGAGTGCGCATGCGCAGTAGTGGGCCCGTGCGCGCATGCGCAGTAGTGAGCCCGTGTGCGCATGCGCAGTAGTGAGCCCGAGCGCGCATCCGCAGTAGTGAGTCCGAGTGCGCATGCGCAGCAGTGACCCCGAATGCGCATGCAGAGTAGTGAGCCCGAGTGCGCATGAGCAGTAGTGAGTCCGAGTGCGCATGAGCAGTAGTGACCCCGAGTGCGCATGAGCAGTAGTGAGTCCGAGTGCGCATGAGCAGTAGTGAGTCCGAGTGCGCATGAGCAGTAGTGACCCCGAGTGCGCATGCACATTAGTGAGCCCGAGTGTGCATGAGTAGTAGTGACCCCAGTGCGCATGCACAGTAGTGAGCCCGTGTGCGCATGCGCAGAAGTGAGCTCGAATGCGCATGTGCAGGTCTGAGCCGGACTGCGCATGCGCAGTAGTGAGCCCGTGTGCGCATCAGCTGTAGTGACCCGAGTGCGCATGAGCAGTAGTGACCCCGAGTGCGCATGAGCAGTAGTGAGTCCGAGTGCGCATGAACAGTAGTGACCCCCAGTGCGCATGAGCAGTAGTGAGCCCGATTGCGCATCCGCAGTAGTGAGTCCGTGTGCGCATGTGCAGGTCTGAGCCGGAGTGCGCATGCGCAGTGGTGGGCCCGTGCGCGCATGCGCAGTAGTGAGCCCGGGTGCGCATGCGAAGTAGTGAGCCCGAGCGCGCATCCGCAGTAGTGAGCCCGAGCGCGCATGCGCAGTAGTGAGTCCGATTGCGCATGTGCAGGTCTGAGCCGGAGTGCGCATGCGCAGTAGTGGGCCCGTGCGCGCATGCGCAGTAGTGAGCCCGGGTGCGCATGCGCAGTAGTGAGCCCGAGCGCGCATCCGCAGTAGTGAGCCCGATTGCGCATCCGCAGCAGTGAGTCCGTGTGCGCATGTGCAGGTCTGAGCCGGAGTGCGCATGCGCAGTAGTGGGCCCGTGCGCGCATGCGCAGTAGTGAGCCCGTGTGCGCATGCGCAGTAGTGAGCCCGAGCGCGCATCCGCAGTAGTGAGTCCGAGTGCGCATGCGCAGCAGTGACCCCGAATGCGCATGCAGAGTAGTGAGCCCGAGTGCGCATGAGCAGTAGTGAGTCCGAGTGCGCATGAGCAGTAGTGACCCCGAGTGCGCATGAGCAGTAGTGAGTAGGAGTGCGCATGAGCAGTAGTGAGTCCGAGTGCGCATGAGCAGTAGTGACCCCGAGTGCGCATGCACATTAGTGAGCCCGAGTGTGCATGAGTAGTAGTGACCCCAGTGCGCATGCACAGTAGTGAGCCCGTGTGCGCATGCGCAGAAGTGAGCTCGAATGCGCATGTGCAGGTCTGAGCCGGACTGCGCATGCGCAGTAGTGAGCCCGTGTGCGCATCAGCTGTAGTGACCCGAGTGCGCATGAGCAGTAGTGACCCCGAGTGCGCATGCACAGTAGTGAGCCCGTGTGCGCATGCGCAGAAGTGAGCTCGAATGCGCATGTGCAGGTCTGAGCCGGAGTGCGCATGCGCAGTAGTGGGCCCGTGCGCGCATGCGCAGTAGTGAGCCCGTGTGCGCATGCGCAGTAGTGAGCCCGAGCGCGCATCCGCAGTAGCGAGTCCGAGTGCGCATGCGCAGTAGTGACCCCGAATGCGCATGAGCAGTAGTGAGTCCGAGTGCGCATGAGCAGTAGTGACCCCGAGTGCGCATGAGCAGTAGTGACCCCGAGTGCGCATGCACAGTAGTGAGCCCGTGTGCGCATGCGCAGAAGTGAGCTCGAATGCGCATGTGCAGGTCTGAGCCGGAGTGCGCATGCGCAGTAGTGAGCCCGAGCGCGCATGCGCAGTAGTGAGTCCGATTGCGCATCCGCAGTAGTGAGACCGTGTGCGCATGTGCAGGTCTGAGCCGGAGTGCGCATGCGCAGTAGTGAGCCACGTGTGCGCATGCGCAGTAGTGAGCCCGAGCGCGCATGCGCAGTAGTGAGTCCGATTGCGCATGTGCAGGTCTGAGCCGGAGTGCGCATGCGCAGTAGTGACCCCGAGTGCGCATGCACAGTAGTGTGCCCGTGTGAGCATGCGCAGAAGTGAGCTCGAATGCGCATGTGCAGCTCTGAGCCTGAGTGCGCATGCGCAGTAGTCGGCCCGTGCGCGCATGCGCAGTAGTGAGCCCGTGTGCGCATGCGCAGTAGTGAGCCCGAGCGCGCATCCGCAGTAGTGAGTCCGAGTGCGCATGCGCAGTAGTGACCCCGAATGCGCATGAGTAGTAGTGAGTTCGAGTGCGCATGAGCAGTAGTGACCCCGAGTGCGCATGAGCAGTAGTGACCCCGAGTGCGCATGCCCAGTAGTGTGCCCGTGTGAGCATGCGCAGAAGTGAGCTCGAATGCGCATGTGCAGGTCTGAGCCGGAGTGCGCATGCGCAGTAGTGGGCCCGTGCGCGCATGCGCAGTAGTCAGCCCGGGTGCGCATGCGCAGTAGTGAGCCCGAGCGCGCATCCGCAGTAGTGAGTCCGAGTGCGCATGCGCAGTAGTGACCCCGAATGCGCATGAGTAGTAGTCAGTTCGAGTGCGCATGAGCAGTAGTGACCCCGAGTGCGCATGAGCAGTAGTGAGTCCGAGTGCGCATGAGCAGTAGTGACCCCGAGTGCGCATGAGCAGTAGTGACCCCGAGTGCGCATGCACAGTAGTGAGCCCGATTGCGCATCCGCAGTAGTGAGACCGTGTGCGCATGTGCATGTCTGAGCCGGAGTACGCATGCGCAGTAGTGGGCCCGTGCGCGCATGCGCAGTAGTGAGGCCGGGTGCGCATGCGCAGTAGTGAGCCCGAGTGCGCATCTGCAGTAGTGAGCGAGATTGCGCATCCGCAGTAGTGAGTCCGTGTGCGCATGTGCAGGTCTGAGCCGGAGTGCGCATGCGCAGTAGTGGGCCCGTGCGCGCATGCGCAGTAGTGAGCCCGTGTGCGCATGCGCAGTAGTGAGCCCGAGCGCGCATCCGCAGTAGTGAGTCCGAGTGCGCATGCGCAGTAGTGACCCCGAATGCGCATGCAGAGTAGTGAGCCCGAGTGCGCATGAGCAGTAGTGAGTCCGAGTGCGCATGAGCAGTAGTGACCCCGAGTGCGCATGAGCAGTAGTGAGTCCGAGTGCGCATGAGCAGTAGTGAGTCCGAGTGCGCATGAGCAGTAGTGACCCCGAGTGCGCATGCACAGTAGTGTGCCCGTGTGAGCATGCGCAGAAGTGAGCTCGAATGCGCATGTGCAGCTCTGAGCCGGAGTGCGCATGCGCAGTAGTGGGCCCGTGCGCGCATGCGCAGTAGTGAGCCCGGGTGCGCATGCGCAGTAGTGAGCCCAAGCGCGCATCCGCAGTAGTGAGCCCGAGTGCGCATGCGCAGTAGTGACCCCGAATGCGCATGAGTAGTAGTGAGTTCGAGTGCGCATGACCAGTAGTGACCCCGAGTGCGCATACGCAGTAGTGACTCCCAGTGCGCATGCGCAGTAGTGAGCCCGAGCGCGCATCCGCAGTAGTGAGTCCGAGTGCGCATGAGCAGTAGTGACCCCGAGTGCGCATGAGCAGTAGTGAGCCCGGGTGCGCATGCGCAGTAGTGAGCCCGAGCGCGCATCCGCAGTAGTGAGCCCGAGCGCGCATGCGCAGTAGTGAGTCCGATTGCGCATGAGCAGTAGTGAGCCGGATTGCGCATACGCAGTAGTGACTCCGAGTGCGCATGAGCAGTAGTGAGTCCGAGTGCGCATGAGCAGTAGTGACCCCGAGTGCGCATGAGTAGTAGTGACCCCGAGTGCGCATGCACAGTAGTGAGCCCGTGTGCGCATGCGCAGAAGTGAGCTCGAATGCACATGTGCAGTAGTGAGTCTGATTTCGCATGTGCAGGTCTGAGCCGGAGTGCGCATGCGCAGTAGTGGGCCCGTGCGCGCATGCGCAGTAGTGAGCCCGTGTGCGCATGCACAGTAGTGAGCCCGTGCGCGCATGCGCAGTAGTGAGCCCGCGTGCGCATGCGCAGTAGTGAGCCCGAGCGCGCATCCGCAGTAGTGAGTCCGAGTGCGCATGCGCAGTAGTGACCCCGAATGCGCATGCAGAGTAGTGAGCCCGAGTGCACTAGAGCAGTAGTGAGTCCGAGTGCGCATGAGCAGTAGCGACGCCGTGCGCGCATGCGCAGTAGTGAGCCCGAGCGCGCATGCGCAGTAGTGAGTCTGATTTCGCATGTGCAGGTCTGAGCCGGAGTGCGCATGCGCAGTAGTGGGCCCGTGCGCGCATGCGCAGTAGTGAGCCCGTGTGCGCATGCACAGTAGTGAGCCCGAGCGCGCATGCGCAGTAGTGAGTCCGATTGCGCATGTGCAGGTCTGAGCCGGAGTGCGCATGCGCAGTAGTGACCCCGAGTGCGCATGAGTAGTAGGGAGTTCGAGTGCGCATGAGCAGTAGTGACCCCGAGTGCGCATGAGCAGTAGTGAGTCCGAGTGCGCATGAGCAGTAGTGACCCCGAGTGCGCATGAGCAGTAGTGACCCCGAGTGCCCATGCCCAGTAGTGTGCCCGTGTGAGCATGCGCAGAAGTGAGCTCGAATGCGCATGTGCAGGTCTGAGCCGGAGTGCGCATGCGCAGTAGTGGGCCCGTGCGCGCATGCGCAGTAGTCAGCCCGGGTGCGCATGCGCAGTAGTGAGCCCGAGCGCGCATCCGCAGTAGTGAGTCCGAGTGCGCATGAGCAGTAGTGACCCCGAGTGCGCATGAGCAGTAGTGAGTCCGAGTGCGCATGCACAGTAGTGACCCCGAATGCGCATGAGTAGTAGTGAGTTCGAGTGCGCATGAGCAGTAGTGTGTCCGAGTGCGCATGAGCAGTAGTGACCCCGAGTGCGCATGAGCAGTAGTGACCCCGAGTGCGCATGCACAGTAGTGAGCCCGATTGCGCATCCGCAGTAGTGAGACCGTGTGCGCATGTGCATGTCTGAGCCGGAGTGCGCATGCGCAGTAGTGGGCCCGTGCGCGCATGCGCAGTAGTGAGGCCGGGTGCGCATGCGCAGTAGTGAGCCCGAGCGCGCATCCGCAGTAGTGAGCGAGATTGCGCATCCGCAGTAGTGAGTCCGTGTGCGCATGTGCAGGTCTGAGCCGGAGTGCGCATGCGCAGTAGTGGGCCCGTGCGCGCATGCGCAGTAGTGAGCCCGTGTGCGCATGCGCAGTAGTGAGCCCGAGCGCGCATCCGCAGTAGTGAGTCCGTGTGCGTATGCGCAGCAGTGACCCCGAATGCGCATGCAGAGTAGTGAGCCCGAGCGCGCATGAGCAGTAGTGAGTCCGAGTGCGCATGAGCAGTAGTGACCCCGAGTGCGCATGAGCAGTAGTGAGTCCGAGTGCGCATGAGCAGTAGTGACCCCGAGTGCGCATGAGCAGTAGTGAGTCCGAGTGCGCAGCAGCAGTAGTGACCCCGAGTGCGCATGAGCAGTAGTGACCCCGAGTGCGCATGCACAGTAGTGAGCCCGTGTGCGCATGCGCAGAAGTGAGCTCGAAAGCGCATGTGCAGGTCTGAGCCGGAGTGCGCATGCGCAGTAGTGGGCCCGTGCGCGCATGCGCAGTAGTGAGCCCGTGTGCGCATGCGCAGTAGTGAGCCCGAGCGCGCATCCGCAGTAGTGAGTCCGAGTGCGCATGCGCAGTAGTGACCCCGAATGCGCATGCAGAGTAGTGAGCCCGAGTGCGCATGAGCAGTAGTGAGTCCGAGTGCGCATGAGCAGTAGCGACCCCGAGTGCGCATGAGCAGTAGTGAGTCCGAGTGCGCATGAGCAGTAGTGACCCCGAGTGCGCATGAGCAGTAGTGACCCCGAGTGCGCATGCCCAGTAGTGTGCCCGTGTGAGCATGCGCAGAAGTGAGCTCGAATGCGCATGTGCAGGTCTGAGCCGGAGTGCGCATGCGCAGTAGTGGGCCCGTGCGCGCATGCGCAGTAGTGAGCCCGAGCGCGCATGCGCAGTAGTGAGTCCGATTGCGCATGTGCAGGTCTGAGCCGGAGTGCGCATGCGCAGTAGTGGGCCCGTGCGCGCATGCGCAGTAGTGAGCCCGTGTGCGCATGCGCAGTAGTGAGCCCGAGCGCGCATGCGCAGTAGTGAGTCCGATTGCGCATGTGCAGGTCTGAGCCGGAGTGCGCATGCGCAGTAGTGACCCCGAGTGCGCATGCACAGTAGTGTGCCCGTGTGAGCATGCGCAGAAGTGAGCTCGAATGCGCATGTGCAGCTCTGAGCCTGAGTGCGCATGCGCAGTAGTGGGCCCGTGCGCGCATGCGCAGTAGTGAGCCCGTGTGCGCATGCGCAGTAGTGAGCCCGAGCGCGCATCCGCAGTAGTGAGCCCGAGCGTGCATCCGCAGTAGTGAGTCCGAGTGCGCATGCGCAGTAGTGACCCCGAATGCGCATGAGCAGTAGTGAATCCGAGTGCGCATGAGCAGTAGTGACCCCGAGTGCGCAAGAGCAGTAGTGAGTCCGAGTGCGCATCAGCAGTAGTGACCCCGAGTGCGCATGAGCAGTAGTGACCCCGAGTGCGCATGCACAGTAGTGATCCCGTGTGCGCATGCGCAGAAGTGAGCTCGAATGCGCATGAGCAGTAGTGACCCCGAGTGCGCATGAGCAGTAGTGAGTCCGAGTGCGCATGAGCAGTAGTGACCCCGAGTGCGCATGCACATTAGTGAGCCCGAGTGTGCATGAGTAGTAGTGACCCCGAGTGCGCATGCACAGTAGCGAGCCCGTGTGCGCATGCGCAGAAGTGAGCTCGAATGCGCATGTGCAGGTGTGAGCCGTACCGCGCATGCGCAGTAGTGAGCCCGTGTGCACATGCGCAGTAGTGACCCCGAATGCGCATGATCAGTAGTGAGTCCGAGTGCGCATGAGCAGTAGTGACCCCGAGTGCGCATGAGCAGTAGTGAGACCGAGTGCGCATGAACAGTAGTGACCCCCAGTGCGCATGAGCAGTAGTGACCCCGAGTGCGCATGCACAGTAGTGAGTCCGAGTGCGCATGAGCGGTAGTGACCCCGAGTGCGCATGAGCAGTAGTGAGTCCGAGTACGCATGAGCAGTAGTGACCCCGAGTGCGCGTGCACAGTAGTGCGCCCCTGTGCGCATGAGCAGTAGTGAGCCCGATTGCGCATCCGCAGTAGTGAGTCCGTGTGCGCATGTGCAGGTCTGAGCCGGAGTGCGCATGCGCAGTAGTGGGCCCGTGCGCGCATGCGCAGTAGTGAGCCAGGGTGCGCATGGGCAGTAGTGAATCCGAGTGCGCATGAGCAGTAGTGACCCCAAGTGCGCATGAGCAGTAGTGAGTCCGAGTGCGCATGAGCAGTAGTGACCCCAAGTGCGCATGAGCAGTAGTGAGTCCGAGTGCGCATGAGCAGTAGTGACCCCGAGTGCGCATGAGCAGTAGTGACCCCGAGTGCGCATGCACAGTAGTGAGTCCGAGTGCGCATGAGCAGTAGTGACCCCGAGTGCGCATGAGCAGTAGTGACCCCGAGTGCGCATGCACAGTAGTGAGTCCGAGTGCGCATGAGCGGTAGTGACCCCGAGTGCGCATGAGCAGTAGTGAGTCCGAGTACGCATGAGCAGTAGTGACCCCGAGTGCGCGTGCACAGTAGTGCGCCCCTGTGCGCATGAGCAGTAGTGAGCCCGATTGCGCATCCGCAGTAGTGAGTCCGTGTGCGCATGTGCAGGTCTGAGCCGGAGTGCGCATGCGCAGTAGTGACCCCGAGTGCGCATGCACAGTAGGGAGCTCGAATTCGCATGTGCAGCTCTGAGCCTGAGTGCGCATGCGCAGTAGCGGGCCCGTGCGCGCATGCGCAGTAGTGAGCCCGGGTGCGCATCCGCAGTAGTGAGTCCGAGTGCGCATGCGCAGTAGTGACCCCGAATGCGCATGAGTAGTAGTGAGTTCGAGTGCGCATGAGCAGTAGTGACCCCGAGTGCGCATGAGCAGTAGTGAGTCCGAGTGCGCATGAACAGTAGTGACCCCCAGTGCGCATGAGCAGTAGTGACCCCGAGTGCGCATGCACAGTAGTGAGCCCGATTGCGCATCCGCAGTAGTGAGTCCGTGTGCGCCTGTGCATGTCTGAGCCGGAGTGCGCATGCGCAGTAGTGGGCCCGTGCGCGCATGCGCAGTAGTGAGCCCGAGCGCGCATCCGCAGTAGTGAGCCCGATTGCGCATCCGCAGTAGTGAGTCCGTGTGCGCATGTGCAGGTCTGAGCCGGAGTGCGCATGCGCGGTAGTGGGCCCGTGCGCACATGCGCAGTAGTGAGCCCGCGTGTGCATGCGCAGTAGTGAGCCCGAGCGCGCATCCGCAGTAGTGAGCCCGAGCGCGCATCCGCAGTAGTGAGTCCGAGTGCGCATGCGCAGTAGTGACCCCGAATGCGCATGAGCAGTAGTGAATCCGAGTGCGCATGAGCAGTAGTGACCCCAAGTGCGCATGAGCAGTAGTGAGTCCGAGTGCGCATGAGCAGTAGTGACCCCGAGTGCGCATGAGCAGTAGTGACCCCGAGTGCGCATGCACAGTAGTGAGTCCGAGTGCGCATGAGCGGTAGTGACCCCGAGTGCGCATGAGCAGTAGTGAGTCCGAGTACGCATGAGCAGTAGTGACCCCGAGTGCGCGTGCACAGTAGTGCGCCCCTGTGCGCATGAGCAGTAGTGAGACCGTGTGCGCATGTGCATGTCTGAGCCGGAGTGCGCATGCGCAGTAGTGGGCCCGTGCGCGCATGCGCAGTAGTGAGGCCGGGTGCGCATGTGCAGTAGTGAGCCCGAGCGCGCATCCGCAGTAGCGAGCGAGATTGCGCATCCGCAGTAGTGAGTCCGTGTGCGCATGTGCAGGTCTGAGCCGGAGTGCGCATGCGCAGTAGTGGGCCCGTGCGCGCATGCGCAGTTGTGAGCCCGTGTGCGCATGCGCAGTAGTGAGCCCGAGCGCGCATGCGCAGTAGTGAGTCCGATTGCGCATGTGCAGGTCTGAGCCGGAGTGCGCATGCGCAGTAGTGACCCCGAGTGCGCATGCACAGTAGTGTGCCCGTGTGAGCATGCGCAGAAGTGAGCTCGAATGCGCATGTGCAGCTCTGAGCCTGAGTGCGCATGCGCAGTAGTGGGCCCGTGCGCGCATGCGCAGTAGTGAGCCCGTGTGCGCATGCGCAGTAGTGAGCCCGAGCGCGCATCCGCAGTAGTGAGTCCGAGTGCGCATGCGCAGTAGTGACCCCGAATGCGCATGAGTAGTAGTGAGTTCGAGTGCGCATGGGCAGTAGTGACCCCGAGTGCGCATGAGCAGTAGTGAGTCCGAGTGCGCATGAGCAGTAGTGACCCCGAGTGCGCATGAGTAGTAGTGAGTTCGAGTGCGCATGAGCAGTAGTGACCCCGAGTGCGCATGCCCAGTAGTGTGCCCGTGTGAGCATGCGCAGAAGTGAGCTCGAATGCGCATGTGCAGGTCTGAGCCGGAGTGCGCATGCGCAGTAGTGGGCCCGTGCGCGCATGCGCAGTAGTCAGCCCGGGTGCGCATGCGCAGTAGTGAGCCCGAGTGCGCATGAGCAGTAGTGACCCCGAGTGCGCATGCACAGTAGTGAGCCCGATTGCGCATCCGCAGTAGTGAGCGAGATTGCGCATCCGCAGTAGTGAGTCCGTGTGCGCATGTGCAGGTCTGAGCCGGAGTGCGCATGCGCAGTAGTGGGCCCGTGCGCGCATGCGCAGTAGTGAGCCCGTGTGCGCATGCAAAGTAGTGAGCCCGAGCGCGCATCCGCAGTAGTGAGTCCGAGTGCGCATGCGCAGTAGTGACCCCGAATGCGCATGCAGAGTAGTGAGCCCGAGTGCGCATGAGCAGTAGTGAGTCCGAGTGCGCATGAGCAGTAGTGACCCCGAGTGCGCATGAGCAGTAGTGAGTCCGAGTGCGCATGAGCAGTAGTGACCCCGAGTGCGCATGAGCAGTAGTGAGTCCGAGAGCGCATGAGCAGTAGTGGCCCCGAGTGCGCATGCACATTAGTGAGCCCGAGTGTGCATGAGTAGTAGTGACCCCGAGTGCGCATGCACAGTAGTGAGCCCGTGTGCGCATGCGCAGAAGTGAGCTCGAATGCGCATGTGCAGGTCTGAGCCGGACTGCGCATGCGCAGTAGTGAGCCCGTGTGCGCATCAGCTGTAGTGACCCGAGTGCGCATGAGCAGTAGTGACCCCGAGTGCGTATGCACAGTAGTGAGCCCGTGTGCGCATGCGCAGAAGTGAGCTCGAATGCGCATGTGCAGGTCTGAGCCGGAGTGCGCATGCGCAGTAGTGGGCCCGTGCGCGCATGCGCAGTAGTGAGCCCGTGTGCGCATGCGCAGTAGTGAGCCCGAGCGCGCATCCGCAGTAGCGAGTCCGAGTGCGCATGCGCAGTAGTGTCCCCGAATGCGCATGAGCAGTAGTGAGTCCGAGTGCGCATGAGCAGTAGAGACCCCGAGTGCGCATGAGCAGTAGTGAGTCCGAGTGCGCATGAGCAGTAGTGAGTCCGAGTGCGCATGAGCAGTAGTGACCCCGAGTGCGCATGCACAGTAGTGAGTCCGAGTGCGCATGAGCAGTAGTGACCCCTAGTGCGCATGAGCAGTAGTGAGTCCGCGTGCGCATGAGCAGTAGTGACCCCGAGTGCGCATGAGCAGTAGTGACCCCGAGTGCGCGTGCACAGTAGTGAGTCCGAGTGCGCATGAGCGGTAGTGACCCCGAGTGCGCATGCACAGTAGTGTGCCCGTGTGAGCATGCGCAGAAGTGAGCTCGAATGCGCATGTGCAGCTCTGAGCCGGAGTGCGCATGCGCAGTAGTGGGCCCGTGCGCGCATGCGCAGTAGTGAGCCCGGGTGCGCATGCGCAGTAGTGAGCCCAAGCGCGCATCCGCAGTATTGAGCCCGAGTGCGGATGCGCAGTAGTGACCCCGAATGCGCATGAGTAGTAGTGAGTTCGAGTGCGCATGACCAGTAGTGACCCCGAGTGCGCATACGCAGTAGTGACTCCCAGTGCGCATGCGCAGTAGTGAGCCCGAGAGCGCATCCGCAGTAGTGAGTCCGAGTGCGCATGAGCAGTAGTGACCCCGAGTGCGCATGAGCAGTAGTGAGCCCGGGTGCGCATGCGCAGTAGTGAGCCCGAGCGCGCATCCGCAGTAGTGAGCCCGAGCGCGCATGCGCAGTAGTGAGTCCGATTGCGCATGAGCAGTAGTGAGCCGGATTGCGCATACGCAGTAGTGACTCCGAGTGCGCATGAGCAGTAGTGAGTCCGAGTGCGCATGAGCAGTAGTGACCCCGAGTGCGCATGAGTAGTAGTGACCCCGAGTGCGCATGCACAGTAGTGAGCCCGTGTGCGCATGCGCAGAAGTGAGCTCGAATGCGCATGTGCAGGTTTGAGCCGGAGTGCGCACGCGCAGTAGTGGGCCCGTGCGCGCATGCGCAGTAGTGAGCCCGTGTACGCATGCGCAGTAGTGAGCCCGAGCGCGCATCCGCAGTAGTGAGTCCGAGTGCGCATGCGCAGTAGTGACCCCGAATGCGCATGCAGAGTAGTGAGCCCGAGTGCGCATGAGCAGTAGTGAGTCCGAGTGCGCATGAGCAGTAGCGACCCCGTGCGCGCATGCGCAGTAGTGAGCCCGAGCGCGCATGCGCAGTTGTGAGTCCGATTGCGCATGTGCAGGTCTGAGCCGGAGTGCGCATGCGCAGTAGTGGGCCCGTGCGCGCATGCGCAGTAGTGAGCCCGTGTGCGCATGCACAGTAGTGAGCCCGAGCGCGCATGCGCAGTAGTGAGTCCGATTGCGCATGTGCAGGTCTGAGCCGGAGTGCGCATGCGCAGTAGTGATCCCGAGTGCGCATGAGTAGTAGTGAGTTCGAGTGCGCATGAGCAGTAGTGACCCCGAGTGCGCATGAGCAGTAGTGAGTCCGAGTGCGCATGAGCAGTAGTGACCCCGAGTGCGCATGAGCAGTAGTGACCCCGAGTGCCCATGCCCAGTAGTGTGCCCGTGTGAGCATGCGCAGAAGTGAGCTCGAATGCGCATGTGCAGGTCTGAGCCGGAGTGCGCATGCGCAGTAGTGGGCCCGTGCGCGCATGCGCAGTAGTCAGCCCGGGTGCGCATGCGCAGTAGTGAGCCCGAGCGCGCATCCGCAGTAGTGAGTCCGAGTGCGCATGCGCAGTAGTGACCCCGAATGCGCATGAGTAGTAGTGAGTTCGAGTGCGCATGAGCAGTAGTGAGTCCGAGTGCTCATGAGCAGTAGTGACCCCGAGTGCGCATGAGCAGTAGTGACCCCGAGTGTGCATGCACAGTTGTGAGCCCGATTGCGCATCCGCAGTAGTGAGACCGTGTGCGCATGTGCATGTCTGAGCCGGAGTGCGCATGCGCAGTAGTGGGCCCGTGCGCGCATGCGCAGTAGTGAGGCCGGGTGCGCATGCGCAGTAGTGAGCCCGAGCGCGCATCCGCAGTAGTGAGCGAGATTGCGCATCCGCAGTAGTGAGTCCGTGTGCGCATGTG
The DNA here is from genome assembly GCA_963576845.1 of Megachile leachella. Lineage (NCBI taxonomy): Eukaryota > Metazoa > Arthropoda > Insecta > Hymenoptera > Megachilidae > Megachile > Megachile leachella. The sequence goes on from OY756247.1 coordinate 6,178,301, forward strand.
CAGGTCTGAGCCGGAGTGCGCATGCGCAGTAGTGGGCCCGTGCGCGCATGCGCAGTAGTGAGCCCGTGTGCGCATGCGCAGTAGTGAGCCCGAGCGCGCATCCGCAGTAGTGAGTCCGAGTGCGCATGCGCAGTAGTGACCCCGAATGCGCATGCACATTAGTGTGCCCGTGTGAGCATGCGCAGAAGTGAGCTCGAATGCGCATGTGCAGCTCTGTGCCGGAGTGCGCATGCGCAGTAGTGGGCCCGTGCGCGCATGCGCAGTAGTGAGCCCGGGTGCGCATGCGCAGCAGTGAGCCCGTTTGCGCATCAGATGTAGTGACCCGAGTGCGCATGAGCAGTAGTGACCCCGAGTGCGCGTGCACAGTAGTGCGCCCCTGTGCGCATGAGCAGTAGTGAGCCCGATTGCGCATCCGCAGTAGTGAGTCCGTGTGCGCATGTGCAGGTCTGAGCCGGAGTGCGCATGCGCAGTAGTGGGCCCGTGCGCGCATGCGCAGTAGTGAGCCCGGGTGCGCATGCGCAGTAGTGAGCCCGAGCGCGCATCCGCAGTAGTGAGCCCGAGCGCGCATGCGCAGTAGTGAGTCCGATTGCGCATGTGCAGGTCTGAGCCGGAGTGCGCATGCGCAGTAGTGGTTCCGTGCGCGCATGCGCAGTAGCGAGCCCGTGTGCGCATGCGCAGTAGTGAGCCCGAGCGCGCATCCGCAGTAGTGAGTCCGATTGCGCATGCGCAGTAGTGACCCCGAATGCGCATGAGCAGTAGCGACCCCGAGTGCGCATGCACAGTAGTGTGCCCGTGTGAGCATGCGCAGAAGTGAGCTCGAATGCGCATGTGCAGCTCTGAGCCGGAGTGCGCATGCGCAGTAGTGGGCCCGTGCGCGCATGCGCAGTAGTGAGCCCGGGTGCGCATGCGCAGTAGTGAGCCCAAGCGCGCATCCGCAGTATTGAGCCCGAGAGCGCATGCGCAGTAGTGACCCCGAATGCGCATGAGTAGTAGTGAGTTCGAGTGCGCATGACCAGTAGTGACCCCGAGTGCGCATACGCAGTAGTGACTCCCAGTGCGCATGCGCAGTAGTGAGCCCGAGAGCGCATCCGCAGTAGTGAGTCCGAGTGCGCATGAGCAGTAGTGACCCCGAGTGCGCATGAGCAGTAGTGAGCCCGGGTGCGCATGCGCAGTAGTGAGCCCGAGCGCGCATCCGCAGTAGTGAGCCCGAGCGCGCATGCGCAGTAGTGAGTTCGAGTGCGCATGACCAGTAGTGACCCCGAGTGCGCATACGCAGTAGTGACTCCCAGTGCGCATGAGCAGTAGTGAGTCCGAGTGCGCATGAGCAGTAGTGACCCCGAGTGCGCATGAGTAGTAGTGACCCCGAGTGCGCATGCACAGTAGTGAGCCCGTGTGCGCATGCGCAGAAGTGAGCTCGAATGCGCATGTGCAGGTTTGAGCCGGAGTGCGCATGCGCAGTAGTGGGCCCGTGCGCGCATGCGCAGTAGTGAGCCCGTGTACGCATGCGCAGTAGTGAGCCCGAGCGCGCATCCGCAGTAGTGAGTCCGAGTGCGCATGCGCAGTAGTGACCCCGAATGCGCATGCAGAGTAGTGAGCCCGAGTGCGCATGAGCAGTAGTGAGTCCGAGTGCGCATGAGCAGTAGCGACCCCGTGCGCGCATGCGCAGTAGTGAGCCCGAGCGCGCATGCGCAGTAGTGAGTCCGATTGCGCATGTGCAGGTCTGAGCCGGAGTGCGCATGCGCAGTAGTGGGCCCGTGCGCGCATGCGCAGTAGTGAGCCCGTGTGCGCATGCACAGTAGTGAGCCCGAGCGCGCATGCGCAGTAGTGAGTCCGATTGCGCATGTGCAGGTCTGAGCCGGAGTGCGCATGCGCAGTAGTGATCCCGAGTGCGCATGAGTAGTAGTGAGTTCGAGTGCGCATGAGCAGTAGTGACCCCGAGTGCGCATGAGCAGTAGTGAGTCCGAGTGCGCATGAGCAGTAGTGACCCCGAGTGCGCATGAGCAGTAGTGACCCCGAGTGCCCATGCCCAGTAGTGTGCCCGTGTGAGCATGCGCAGAAGTGAGCTCGAATGCGCATGTGCAGGTCTGAGCCGGAGTGCGCATGCGCAGTAGTGGGCCCGTGCGCGCATGCGCAGTAGTCAGCCCGGGTGCGCATGCGCAGTAGTGAGCCCGAGCGCGCATCCGCAGTAGTGAGTCCGAGTGCGCATGCGCAGTAGTGACCCCGAATGCGCATGAGTAGTAGTGAGTTCGAGTGCGCATGAGCAGTAGTGAGTCCGAGTGCTCATGAGCAGTAGTGACCCCGAGTGCGCATGAGCAGTAGTGACCCCGAGTGTGCATGCACAGTTGTGAGCCCGATTGCGCATCCGCAGTAGTGAGACCGTGTGCGCATGTGCATGTCTGAGCCGGAGTGCGCATGCGCAGTAGTGGGCCCGTGCGCGCATGCGCAGTAGTGAGGCCGGGTGCGCATGCGCAGTAGTGAGCCCGAGCGCGCATCCGCAGTAGTGAGCGAGATTGCGCATCCGCAGTAGTGAGTCCGTGTGCGCATGTGCAGGTCTGAGCCGGAGTGCGCATGCGCAGTAGTGGGCCCGTGCGCGCATGCGCAGTAGTGAGCCCGTGTGCGCATGCGCAGTAGTGAGCCCGAGCGCGCATCCGCAGTAGTGAGTCCGAGTGCGCATGCGCAGTAGTGACCCCGAATGCGCATGCACATTAGTGTGCCCGTGTGAGCATGCGCAGAAGTGAGCTCGAATGCGCATGTGCAGCTCTGTGCCGGAGTGCGCATGCGCAGTAGTGGGCCCGTGCGCGCATGCGCAGTAGTGAGCCCGGGTGCGCATGCGCAGCAGTGAGCCCGTTTGCGCATCAGCTGTAGTGACCCGAGTGCGCATGAGCAGTAGTGACCCCGAGTGCGCGTGCACAGTAGTGCGCCCCTGTGCGCATGAGCAGTAGTGAGCCCGATTGCGCATCCGCAGTAGTGAGTCCGTGTGCGCATGTGCAGGTCTGAGCCGGAGTGCGCATGCGCAGTAGTGGGCCCGTGCGCGCATGCGCAGTAGTGAGCCCGGGTGCGCATGCGCAGTAGTGAGCCCGAGCGCGCATCCGCAGTAGTGAGCCCGAGCGCGCATGCGCAGTAGTGAGTCCGATTGCGCATGTGCAGGTCTGAGCCGGAGTGCGCATGCGCAGTAGTGGTTCCGTGCGCGCATGCGCAGTAGCGAGCCCGTGTGCGCATGCGCAGTAGTGAGCCCGAGCGCGCATCCGCAGTAGTGAGTCCGATTGCGCATGCGCAGTAGTGACCCCGAATGCGCATGAGCAGTAGCGACCCCGAGTGCGCATGCACAGTAGTGTGCCCGTGTGAGCATGCGCAGAAGTGAGCTCGAATGCGCATGTGCAGCTCTGAGCCGGAGTGCGCATGCGCAGTAGTGGGCCCGTGCGCGCATGCGCAGTAGTGAGCCCTGGTGCGCATGCGCAGTAGTGAGCCCGAGCGCGCATCCGCAGTAGTGAGTCCGAGTGCGCATGCGCAGTAGTGACCCCGAATGCGCATGAGTAGTAGTGAGTTCGAGTGCGCATGAGCAGTAGTGAGCCCGAGCCCGCATCCGCAGTAGTGAGTCCGATTGCGCATGCGCAGTAGTGACCCCGAATGCGCATGAGCAGTAGTGACCCCGAGTGCGCATGCACAGTAGTGTGCCCGTGTGAGCATGCGCAGAAGTGAGCTCGAATGCGCATGTGCAGGTCTGAGCCGGAGTGCGCATGCGCAGTATTGGACCCGTGCGCGCATGCGCAGTAGTGAGCCCGAGCGTGCATCCGCAGTAGTGAGTCCGAGTGCGCATGCGCAGTTGTGACCCCGAATGCGCATGAGTAGTAGTGAGTTCGAGTGCGCATGAGCAGTAGTGAGTCCGAGTGCTCATGAGCAGTAGTGACCCCGAGTGCGCATGCACAGTTGTGAGCCCGATTGCGCATCCGCAGTAGTGAGACCGTGTGCGCATGTGCATGTCTGAGCCGGAGTGCGCATGCGCAGAAGTGAGGCCGGGTGCGCATGCGCAGTAGTGAGCCCGAGCGCGCATCCGCAGTAGTGAGCGAGATTGCGCATCCGCAGTAGTGAGTCCGTGTGCGCATGTGCAGGTCTGAGCCGGAGTGCGCATGCTCAGTAGTCAGCCCGGGTGCGCATGCGCAGTAGTGAGCCCGAGCGCGCATCCGCAGTAGTGAGTCCGAGTGCGCATGCGCAGTAGTGACCCCGAATGCGCATGCAGAGTAGTGAGCCCGAGCGCGCATGAGCAGTAGTGAGTCCGAGTGCGCATGAGCAGTAGTGACCCCGAGTGCGCATGAGCAGTAGTGAGTCCGAGTGCGCATGAGCAGTAGTGACCCCGAGTGCGCATGAGCAGTAGTGAGTCCGAGTGCGCATGAGCAGTAGTGGCCCCGAGTGCGCATGAGCAGTAGTGAGTCCGAGTGCGCATGAGCAGTAGTGACGCCGAGTGCGCATGAGCAGTAGTGACCCCGAGTGCGCATGCCCAGTAGTGTGCCCGTGTGAGCATGCGCAGAAGTGAGCTCGAATGCGCATGTGCAGGTCTGAGCCGGAGTGCGCATGCGCAGTAGTGGGCCCGTGCGCGCATGCGCAGTAGTCAGCCCGGGTGCGCATGCGCAGTAGTGAGCCCGAGCGCGCATCCGCAGTAGTGAGTCCGAGTGCGCATGCGCAGTAGTGACCCCGAATGCGCATGAGTAGTAGTGAGTTCGAGTGCGCATGAGCAGTAGTGACCCCGAGTGCGCATGAGCAGTAGTGAGTCCGAGTGCGCATGAGCAGTAGTGACCCCGAGTGCGCATGCACAGTAGTGAGCCCGATTGCGCATCCGCAGTAGTGAGACCGTGTGCGCATGTGCATGTCTGAGCCGGAGTGCGCATGCGCAGTAGTGGGCCCGTGCGCGCATGCGCAGTAGTGAGGCCGGGTGCGCATGCGCAGTAGTGAGCCCGAGCGCGCATCCGCAGTAGTGAGCGAGATTGCGCATCCGCAGTAGTGAGTCCGTGTGCGCATGTGCAGGTCTGAGCCGGAGTGCGCATGCGCAGTAGTGGGCCCGTGCGCGCATGCGCAGTAGTGAGCCCGTGTGCGCATGCGCAGTAGTGAGCCCGAGCGCGCATCCGCAGTAGTGAGTCCGAGTGCGTATGCGCAGTAGTGACCCCGAATGCGCATGCACAGTAGTGTGCCCGTGTGAGCATGCGCAGAAGTGAGCTCGAATGCGCATGTGCAGCTCTGTGCCGGAGTGCGCATGCGCAGTAGTGGGCCCGTGCGCGCATGCGCAGTAGTGAGCCCGGGTGCGCATGCGCAGCAGTGAGCCCGTTTGCGCATCAGCTGTAGTGACCCGAGTGCGCATGAGCAGTAGTGACCCCGAGTGCGCATGAGCAGTAGTGAGTCCGAGTGCGCATGAGCAGTAGTGACCCCGAGTGCGCATGAGCAGTAGTGACCCCGAGTGCGCATGCACAGTAGTGAGTCCGAGTGCGCATGAGCGGTAGTGACCCCGAGTGCGCATGCACAGTAGTGTGCCCGTGTGAGCATGCGCAGAAGTGAGCTCGAATGCGCATGTGCAGCTCTGAGCCGGAGTGCGCATGCGCAGTAGTGGGCCCGTGCGCGCATGCGCAGTAGTGAGCCCGGGTGCGCATGCGCAGTAGTGAGCCCAAGCGCGCATCCGCAGTAGTGAGCCCGAGTGCGCATGCGCAGTAGTGACCCCGAATGCGCATGAGTAGTAGTGACCCCGAGTGCGCATGCACAGTAGTGAGTCCGAGTGCGCATGAGCGGTAGTGACCCCGAGTGCGCATGCACAGTAGTGTGCCCGTGTGAGCATGCGCAGAAGTGAGCTCGAATGCGCATGTGCAGCTCTGTGCCGGAGTGCGCATGCGCAGTAGTGGGCCCGTGCGCGCATGCGCAGTAGTGAGCCCGGGTGCGCATGCGCAGTAGTGAGCCCGGGTGCGCATGCGCAGCAGTGAGCCCGTTTGCGCATCAGCTGTAGTGACCCGAGTGCGCATGAGCAGTAGTGACCCCGAGTGCGCATGAGCAGTAGTGAGTCCGAGTGCGCATGAGCAGTAGTGACCCCGAGTGCGCATGAGCAGTAGTGACCCCGAGTGCGCATGCACAGTAGTGAGTCCGAGTGCGCATGAGCGGTAGTGACCCCGAGTGCGCATGCACAGTAGTGTGCCCGTGTGAGCATGCGCAGAAGTGAGCTCGAATGCGCATGTGCAGCTCTGAGCCGGAGTGCGCATGCGCAGTAGTGGGCCCGTGCGCGCATGCGCAGTAGTGAGCCCGGGTGCGCATGCGCAGTAGTGAGCCCAAGCGCGCATCCGCAGTAGTGAGCCCGAGTGCGCATGCGCAGTAGTGACCCCGAATGCGCATGAGTAGTAGTGACCCCGAGTGCGCATGCACAGTAGTGAGTCCGAGTGCGCATGAGCGGTAGTGACCCCGAGTGCGCATGCACAGTAGTGTGCCCGTGTGAGCATGCGCAGAAGTGAGCTCGAATGCGCATGTGCAGCTCTGTGCCGGAGTGCGCATGCGCAGTAGTGGGCCCGTGCGCGCATGCGCAGTAGTGAGCCCGGGTGCGCATGCGCAGTAGTGAGCCCAAGCGCGCATCCGCAGTAGTGAGCCTGAGTGCGCATTAGCAGTAGTGACCCCGAATGCGCATGAGTAGTAGTGAGTTCGAGTGCGCATGACCAGTAGTGACCCCGAGTGCGCATACGCAGTAGTGACTCCCAGTGCGCATGCGCAGTAGTGAGCCCGAGCGCGCATCCGCAGTAGTGAGTCCGAGTGCGCATGAGCAGTAGTGACCCCGAGTGCGCGTGAGCAGTAGTGAGCCCGGGTGCGCATGCGCAGTAGCGAGCCCGAGCGCGCATCCGCAGTAGTGAGCCCGAGCGCGCATGCGCAGTAGTGAGTCCGATTGCGCATGAGCAGTAGTGAGCCGGATTGCGCATACGCAGTAGTGACTCCGAGTGCGCATGAGCAGTAGTGAGTCCGAGTGCGCATGAGCAGTAGTGACCCCGAGTGCGCATGAGTAGTAGTGACCCCGAGTGCGCATGCACAGTAGTGAGCCCGTGTGCGCATGCGCAGAAGTGAGCTCGAATGCACATGTGCAGGTCTGAGCCGGAGTGTGCATGCGCAGTAGTGGGCCCGTGCGCGCATGCGCAGTAGTGAGCCCGTGTGCGCATGCGCAGTAGCGAGCACGAGCGCGCATCCGCAGTAGTGATTCCGAGTGCGCATGAGCAGTAGTGAGTCCGAGTGCGCATGAGCAGTAGTGAGTCCGAGTGCGCATGAGCAGTAGTGACCCCGAGTGCGCATGAGTAGTAGTGACCCCGAGTGCGCATGCACAGTAGTGAGCCCGTGTGCGCATGCGCAGAAGTGAGCTCGAATGCACATGTGCAGGTCTGAGCCGGAGTGTGCATGCGCAGTAGTGGGCCCGTGCGCGCATGCGCAGTAGTGAGCCCGTGTGCGCATGCGCAGTAGCGAGCACGAGCGCGCATCCGCAGTAGTGAGTCCGAGTGCGCATGAGCAGTAGTGACCCCGAGTGCGCATGAGCAGTAGTGAGTCCGAGTGCGCATGAGCAGTAGTGACCCCGAGTGCGCATGAGCAGTAGTGACCCCGAGTGCGCATGCACAGTAGTGAGTCCGAGTGCGCATGAGCGGTAGTGACCCCGAGTGCGCATGCACAGTAGTGTGCCCGTGTGAGCATGCGCAGAAGTGAGCTCGAATGCGCATGTGCAGCTCTGAGCCGGAGTGCGCATGCGCAGTAGTGGGCCCGTGCGCGCATGCGCAGTAGTGAGCCCGGGTGCGCATGCGCAGTAGTGAGCCCAAGCGCGCATCCGCAGTAGTGAGCCCGAGTGCGCATGCGCAGTAGTGACCCCGAATGCGCATGAGTAGTAGTGACCCCGAGTGCGCATGCACAGTAGTGAGTCCGAGTGCGCATGAGCGGTAGTGACCCCTAGTGCGCATGCACAGTAGTGTGCCCGTGTGAGCATGCGCAGAAGTGAGCTCGAATGTGCATGTGCAGCTCTGTGCCGGAGTGCGCATGCGCAGTAGTGGGCCCGTGCGCGCATGCGCAGTAGTGAGCCCGGGTGCGCATTCTCAGTAGTGAGCCCAAGCGCGCATCCGCAGTAGTGAGCCCGAGTGCGCATGCGCAGTAGTGACCCCGAATGCGCATGAGTAGTAGTGAGTTCGAGTGCGCATGACCAGTAGTGACCCCGAGTGCGCAAACGCAGTAGTGACTCCCAGTGCGCATGCGCAGTAGTGAGCCCGAGCGCGCATCCGCAGTAGTGAGTCCGAGTGCTCATGAGCAGTAGTGACCCCGAGTGCGCGTGAGCAGTAGTGAGCCCGGGTGCGCATGCGCAGTAGTGAGCCCGAGCGCGCATACGCAGTTGTGAGCCCGAGCGCGCATGCGCAGTAGTGAGTCCGATTGCGCATGAGCAGTAGTGAGCCGGATTGCGCATACGCAGTAGTGACTCCGAGTGCGCATGAGCAGTAGTGAGTCCGAGTGAGCATGAGCAGTAGTGACCCCGAGTGCGCATGAGCAGTAGTGACCCCGAGTGCGCATGCACAGTAGTGAGCCCGTGTGCGCATGCGCAGAAGTGAGCTCGAATGCACATGTGCAGGTCTGAGCCGGAGTGTGCATGCGCAGTAGTGGGCCCGTGCGCGCATGCGCAGTAGTGAGCCCGTGTGCGCATGCGCAGTAGCGAGCACGAGCGCGCATCCGCAGTAGTGAGTCCGAGTGCGCATGCGCAGTAGTGAGCCCGAGCGCGCATCCGCAGTAGTGAGTCCGAGTGCGCATGCGCAGTAGTGACCCCGAATGCGCATGAGTAGTAGTGAGTTCGAGTGCGCATGAGCAGTAGTGACCCCGAGTGCGCATGAACAGTAGTGAGTCCGAGTGCGCATGAGCAGTAGTGACCCCAAGTGCGCATGAGCAGTAGTGACCCCAAGTGCGCATGAGCAGTAGTGAGCCCGAGCGCGCATCCGCAGTAGTGAGCCCGAGCGCGCATGCGCAGTGGTGAGTCCGATTGCGCATGTGCAGGTCTGAGCCGGAGTGCGCATGCGCAGTAGTGGGCCCGTGCGCGCATGCGCAGTAGTGAGCCCGTGTGCGCATGCGCAGTAGTGAGCCCGAGCGCGCATCCGCAGTAGTGAGTCCGAGTGCGCATGCGCAGTAGTGACCCCGAATGCGCGTGAGCAGTAATGACCCCGAGTGCGCATGCACAGTAGTGTGGCCGTGTGCGCATGCGCAGAAGTGAGCTCGAATGCGCATGTGCAGGTCTGAGCCGGAGTGCGCATGCGCAGTAGTGGGCCCGTGCACGCATGCGCAGTAGTGAGCCCGGGTGCGCATGCGCAGTAGTGAGCCCGAGCGCGCATGCGCAGTAGTGAGTCCGATTGCGCATGTGCAGGTCTGAGCCGGAGTGCGCATGCGCAGTAGTGACCCCGAATGCGCATGAGCAGCAGTGAGTCCGAGTGCGCATGAGCAGTAGTGACCCCGAGTGCGCATGAGCAGTAGTGACCCCGAGTGCGCATGCACATTAGTGAGTCCGAGTGCGCATGAGCAGTAGTGACCCCGAGTGCGCGTGCACAGTAGTGCGCCCCTGTGCGCATGAGCAGTAGTGAGTCCGAGTGCGTGTGAGCAGTAGTGACCCCAAGTGCGCATGAGCAGTAGTGAGTCCGAGTGCGCATGAGCAGTAGTGACCCCGAGTGCGCGTGAGCAGTAGTGACCCCGAGTGCGCATGCACAGTAGTGAGCCCGATTGCGCATCCGCAGTAGTGAGTCCGTGTGCGCATGTGCAGGTCTGAGCCGGAGTGCGCATGCGCAGTAGTGGGCCCGTGCGCGCATGCGCAGTAGTGAGCCCGGGTGCGCATGCGCAGTAGTGAGCCCGAGCGCGCATCCGCAGTAGTGAGCCCGAGCGCGCATGCGCAGTAGTGAGTGCGATTGCGCATGTGCAGGTCTGAGCCGGAGTGCGCATGCGCGGTAGTGACCCCGAACGCGCATGAGCAGTAGTGAGTCCGAGTGCGCATGAGCAGTAGTGACCCCGAGTGCGATTGCACAGTAGAGCGCCCCTGTGCGCATGAGCAGTAGTGAATCCGAGTGCGCGTGAGCAGTAGTGACCCCAAGTGCGCATGAGCAGTAGTGAGTCCGAGTGCGCATGAGCAGTAGTGACCCCGAGTGCGCATGAGCAGTAGTGACCCCGAGTGCGCAGGCACAGTAGTGAGCCCGAGTGCGCACGAGCTGTAGTGAGTCCGAGTGCGCATGCGCAGTAGTGATCCCGAGTGCGCGTGCACAGTAGTGAGCCCGAGTGCGCATGAGCAGTAGTGAGTCCGAGTGCGCGTGAGCAGTAGTGACCCCGAGTGCGCATGCACAGTAGTGAGTCCGAGTGCGCATGAGCAGTAGTGACCCCGAGTGCGCGTGCACAGTAGAGCGCCCCTGTGCGCATGAGCAGTAGTGAGTCCGAGTGCGCGTGAGCAGTAGTGACCCCAAGTGCGCATGAGCAGTAGTGAGTCCTAGTGCGCATGAGCAGTAGTGACCCCGAGTGCGCATGAGCAGTAGTGACCCCGAGTGCGCATGCACAGTAGTGAGCCCGATTGCGCATCCGCTGTAGTGAGTCCGTGTGCGCATGTGCAGGTCTGAGCCGGAGTGCGCATGCGCAGTAGTGGGCCCGTGCGCGCATGCGCAGTAGTGAGCCCGGGTGCGCATGCGCAGTAGTGAGCCCGAGCGCGCATGCGCAGTAGTGAGTCCGATTGCGCATGTGCAGGTCTGAGCCGGAGTGCGCATGCGCAGTAGTGAGCCCGAGCGCGCATCCGCAGTAGTGAGCCCGAGCGCGCATGCGCAGTAGTGAGTCCGATTGCGCATGTGCAGGTCTGAGCCGGAGTGCGCATGCGCGGTAGTGACCCCGAATGCGCATGAGCAGTAGTGAGTCCGAGTGCGCATGAGCAGTAGTGACCCCGAGTGCGCGTGCACAGTAGAGCGCCCCTGTGCGCATGAGCAGTAGTGAGTCCGAGTGCGCGTGAGCAGTAGTGAGCCCGAGTGCGCATGAGCAGTAGTGAGTCCGAGTGCGCGTGAGCAGTAGTGACCCCGAGTGCGCATGCACAGTAGTGAGCCCGTGTACGCATGCGCAGTAGTGAGCCCGAGCGCGCATCCGCAGTAGTGAGTCCGAGTGCGCATGCGCAGTAGTGACCCCGAATGCGCATGAGCAGTAGTGAGTCCGAGTGCGCATGAGCAGTCGTAACCCCGAGTGCGCATGAGCAGTAGTGAGTCCGAGTGCGCATCAGCAGTAGTGACCCCGAGTGCGCATGAGCAGTAGTGACCCCGAGTGCGCATGCACAGTAGTGATCCCGTGTGCGCATGCGCAGAAGTGAGCTCGAATGCGCATGTGCAGGCCTGAGCCGGAGTGCGCATGCGCAGTAGTGGGCCCGTGCGCGCATGCGCGGTAGTGAGACCGTGTGCGCATGCGCAGTAGTGAGCCCGAGCGCGCATCCGCAGTAGTGAGTCCGAGTGCGCATGCGCAGTAGTGACCCCGAACGCGCATGAGCAGCAGTGAGTCCGAGTGCGCAAGAGCAGTAGTGACCCCGAGTGCGCAAAAGCAGTAGTGAGTCCGAGTGCGCATGAGCAGTAGTGACCCCGAGTGCGCATACACATTAGTGAGCCCGAGTGTGCATGAGTAGTAGTGACCCCGAGTGCGCATGCACAGTAGCGAGCCCGTGTGCGCATGCGCAGAAGTGAGCTCGAATGCGCATGTGCAGGTGTGAGCCGGACCGCGCATGCGCAGTAGTGAGCCCGTGTGCACATGCGCAGTAGTGACCCCGAATGCGCATGAGCAGTAGTGAGTCCGAGTGCGCATGAGCAGTAGTGACCCCGAGTGCGCATGAGCAGTAGTGAGACCGAGTGCGCATGAACAGTAGTGACCCCCAGTGCGCATGAGCAGTAGTGACCCCGAGTGCGCATGCACAGTAGTGAGCCCGATTGCGCATCTGCAGTAGTGAGACCGTGTGCGCATGTGCATGTCTGAACCGGAGTGCGCATGCGCAGTAGTGGGCCCGTGCGCGCATGCGCAGTAGTGAGCCCGGGTGCGCATGCGCAGTACTGAGCCCGAGCGCGCATCCGCAGTAGTGAGCCCGAGCGTGCATCCGCAGTAGTGAGTCCGAGTGCGCATGCGCAGTAGTGACCCCGAATGCGCATGAGCAGTAGTGAATCCGAGTGCGCATGAGCAGTAGTGACCCCGAGTGCGCATGAACAGTAGTGACCTCCAGTGCGCATGAGCAGTAGTGACCCCGAGTGCGCATGCACAGTAGTGAGCCCGATTGCGCATCCGCAGTAGTGAGTCCGTGTGCGCATGTGCAGGTCTGAGCCGGAGTGCGCATGCGCGGTAGTGAGCCCGAGCGCGCATCCGCAGTAGTGAGCCCGAGCGCGCATGCGCAGTAGTGAGTCCGATTGCGCATGTGCAGGTCTGAGCCGGAGTGCGCATGCGCAGTAGTGGGCCCGTGCGCGCATGCGCAGTAGTGAGCCCGGGTGCGCATGCGCAGTAGTGAGCCCGAGCGCGCATCCGCAGTAGTGAGCCCGATTGCGCATCCGCAGTAGTGAGTCCGTGTGCGCATGTGCAGGTCTGAGCCGGAGTGTGCATGCGCAGTAGTGGGCCCGTGCGCGCATGCGCAGTAGTGAGCCCGTGTGCGCATGCGCAGTAATGAGCCCGAGCGCGCATCCGCAGTAGTGAGTCCGAGTGCGCATGCGCAGTAGTGACCCCGAATGCGCATGCAGAGTAGTGAGCCCGAGTGCGCATGAGCAGTAGTGAGTCCGAGTGCGCATGAGCAGTAGTGACCCCGAGTGCGCATCCGCAGTAGTGAGCCCGATTGCGCATCCGCAGTAGTGAGTCCGTGTGCGCATGTGCAGGTCTGAGCCGGAGTGCGCATGCGCGGTAGTGAGCCCGAGCGCGCATCCGCAGTAGTGAGCCCGAGCGCGCATGCGCAGTAGTGAGTCCGATTGCGCATGTGCAGGTCTGAGCCGGAGTGCGCATGCGCAGTAGTGGGCCCGTGCGCGCATGCGCAGTAGTGAGCCCGGGTGCGCATGCGCAGTAGTGAGCCCGATTGCGCATGTGCAGGTCTGAGCCGGAGTGCGCATGCGCAGTAGTGGGCCCGTGCGCGCATGCGCAGTAGTGGGCCCGTGCGCGCATTCGCAGTAGTGACCCCGAGTGCGCATGAGCAGTAGTGAGTCCGAGTGCGCATGAGCAGTAGTGACCCCGAGTGCGCATGAGCAGTAGTGGGCCCGTGCGCGCATGCGCAGTAGTGAGCCCGGGTGCGCATGCGCAGAAGTGAGCCCGAGCGCGCATCCGTAGTAGTGAGTCCGAGTGCGCATGCGCAGTAGTGACCCCGAATGCGCATGAGTAGTAGTGAGTTCGAGTGCGCATGAGCAGTAGTGACCCCGAGTGCGCATGAGCAGTAGTGAGTCCGAGTGCGCATGAGCAGTAGTGACCCCGAGTGCGCATGAGCAGTAGTGACCCCGAGTGCGCATGCACAGTAGTGAGTCCGAGTGCGCATGAGCGGTAGTGACCCCGAGTGCGCATGAGCAGTAGTGAGTCCGAGTACGCATGAGCAGTAGTGACCCCGAGTGCGCGTGCACAGTAGTGCGCCCCTGTGCGCATGAGCAGTAGTGAGACCGTGTGCGCATGTGCATGTCTGAGCCGGAGTGCGCATGCGCAGTAGTGGGCCCGTGCGCGCATGCGCAGTAGTGAGGCCGGGTGCGCATGCGCAGTAGTGAGCCCGAGCGCGCATCCGCAGTAGTGAGCGAGATTGCGCATCCGCAGTAGTGAGTCCGTGTGCGCATGTGCAGGTCTGAGCCGGAGTGCGCATGCGCAGTAGTGGGCCCGTGCGCGCATGCGCAGTAGTGAGCCCGTGTGCGCATGCGCAGTAGTGAGCCCGAGCGCGCATGCGCAGTAGTGAGTCCGATTGCGCATGTGCAGGTCTGAGCCGGAGTGCGCATGAGCAGTAGTGACCCCGAGTGCGCATGCACAGTAGTGTGCCCGTGTGAGCATGCGCAGAAGTGAGCTCGAATGCGCATGTGCAGCTCTGAGCCTGAGTGCGCATGCGCAGTAGTGGGCCCGTGCGCGCATGCGCAGTAGTCAGCCCGGGTGCGCATGCGCAGTAGTGAGCCCGAGCGCGCATCCGCAGTAGTGAGTCCGAGTGCGCATGCGCAGTAGTGACCCCGAATGCGCATGAGTAGTAGTCAGTTCGAGTGCGCATGAGCAGTAGTGACCCCGAGTGCGCATGAGCAGTAGTGAGTCCGAGTGCGCATGAGCAGTAGTGACCCCGAGTGCGCATGAGCAGTAGTGACCCCGAGTGCGCATGCACAGTAGTGAGCCCGATTGCGCATCCGCAGTAGTGAGACCGTGTGCGCATGTGCATGTCTGTGCCGGAGTACGCATGCGCAGTAGTGGGCCCGTGCGCGCATGCGCAGTAGTGAGGCCGGGTGCGCATGCGCAGTAGTGAGCGCGAGCGCGCATCCGCAGTAGTGAGCGAGATTGCGCATCCGCAGTAGTGAGTCCGTGTGCGCATGTGCAGGTCTGAGCCGGAGTGCGCATGCGCAGTAGTGGGCCCGTGCGCGCATGCGCAGTAGTGAGCCCGTGTGCGCATGCGCAGTAGTGAGTCCGAGTGCGCATGAGCAGTAGTGACCCCGAGTGCGCATGAGCAGTAGTGAGTCCGAGTGCGCATGAGCAGTAGTGACCCCGAATGCGCAAGAGCAGTAGTGAATCCGAGTGCGCATGAGCAGTAGTGACCCCAAGTGCGCATGAGCAGTAGTGAGTCCGAGTGCGTATGAGCAGTAGTGACCCCGAGTGCGCATGAGCAGTAGTGACCCCGAGTGCGCATGCACAGTAGTGAGTCCGAGTGCGCATGAGCAGTAGTGACCCCGAGTGCGCATGAGCAGTAGTGACCCCGAGTGCGCATGCACAGTAGTGAGCCCGATTGCGCATCCGCAGTAGTGAGACCGTGTGCGCATCAGCTGTAGTGACCCGAGTGCGCATGAGCAGTAGTGACCCCGAGTGCGCATGCACAGTAGTGAGCCCGTGTGCGCATGCGCAGAAGTGAGCTCGAATGCGCATGTGCAGGTCTGAGCCGGAGTGCGCATGCGCAGTAGTGGGCCCGGGTGCGCATGCGCAGTAGTGGGCCCGTGCGCGCATGCGCAGTAGTGAGCCCGGGTGCGCATCCGCAGAAGTGAGCCGAGCGCGCATCCGCAGTAGTGAGTCCGAGTGCGCATGCGCAGTAGTGACCCCGAGTGCGCATGAGCAGTAGTGACCCCGAGTGCGCATGCACAGTAGTGAGCCCGATTGCGCATCCGCAGTAGTGAGACCGTGTGCGCATGTGCATGTCTGAGCCGGAGTACGCATGCGCAGTAGTGGGCCCGTGCGCGCATGCGCAGTAGTGAGGCCGGGTGCGCATGCGCAGTAGTGAGCCCGAGCGCGCATCCGCAGTAGTGAGCGAGATTGCGCATCCGCAGTAGTGAGTCCGTGTGCGCATGTGCAGGTCTGAGCCGGAGTGCGCATGCGCAGTAGTGGGCCCGTGCGCGCATGCGCAGTAGTGAGCCCGTGTGCGCATGCGCAGTAGTGAGCCCGAGCGCGCATCCGCAGTAGTGAGTCCGAGTGCGCATGCGCAGTAGTGACCCCGAATGCGCATGCAGAGTAGTGAGCCCGAGTGCGCATGAGCAGTAGTGAGTCCGAGTGCGCATGAGCAGTAGTGACCCCGAGTGCGCATGAGCAGTAGTGAGTCCGAGTGCGCATGAGCAGTAGTGACCCCGAGTGCGCATGAGCAGTAGTGAGTCCGAGTGCGCATGAGCAGTAGTGGCCCCGAGTGCGCATGCACATTAGTGAGCCCGAGTGTGCATGAGTAGTAGTGACCCCGAGTGCGCATGCACAGTAGTGAGCCCGTGTGCGCATGCGCAGAAGTGAGCTCGAATGCGCATGTGCAGGTCTGAGCCGGACTGCGCATGCGCAGTAGTGAGCCCGTGTGCGCATCAGCTGTAGTGACCCGAGTGCGCATGAGCAGTAGTGACCCCGAGTGCGTATGCATAGTAGTGAGCCCGTGTGCGCATGCGCAGAAGTGAGCTCGAATGCGCATGTGCAGGTCTGAGCCGGAGTGCGCATGCGCAGTAGTGGGCCCGTGCGCGCATGCGCAGTAGTGAGCCCGGGTGCGCATGCGCAGTAGTGAGCCCGATTGCGCATGTGCAGGTCTGAGCCGGAGTGCGCATGCGCAGTAGTGGGCCCGTGCGCGCATGCGCAGTAGTGGGCCCGTGCGCGCATGCGCAGTAGTGACCCCGAGTGCGCATGAGCAGTAGTGAGTCCGAGTGCGCATGAGCAGTAGTGACCCCGAGTGCGCATGAGCAGTAGTGGGCCCGTGCGCGCATGCGCAGTAGTGAGCCCGGGTGCGCATGCGCAGAAGTGAGCCCGAGCGCGCATCCGTAGTAGTGAGTCCGAGTGCGCATGCGCAGTAGTGACTCCGAATGCGCATGAGTAGTAGTGAGTTCGAGTGCGCATGAGCAGTAGTGACCCCGAGTGCGCATGAGCAGTAGTGAGTCCGAGTGCGCATGAGCAGTAGTGACCCCGAGTGCGCATGAGCAGTAGTGACCCCGAGTGCGCATGCACAGTAGTGAGTCCGAGTGCGCATGAGCGGTAGTGACCCCGAGTGCGCATGAGCAGTAGTGAGTCCGAGTACGCATGAGCAGTAGTGACCCCGAGTGCGCGTGCACAGTAGTGCGCCCCTGTGCGCATGAGCAGTAGTGAGACCGTGTGCGCATGTGCATGTCTGAGCCGGAGTGCGCATGCGCAGTAGTGGGCCCGTGCGCGCATGCGCAGTAGTGAGGCCGGGTGCGCATGCGCAGTAGTGAGCCCGAGCGCGCATCCGCAGTAGTGAGCGAGATTGCGCATCCGCAGTAGTGAGTCCGTGTGCGCATGTGCAGGTCTGAGCCGGAGTGCGCATGCGCAGTAGTGGGCCCGTGCGCGCATGCGCAGTAGTGAGCCCGTGTGCGCATGCGCAGTAGTGAGCCCGAGCGCGCATGCGCAGTAGTGAGTCCGATTGCGCATGTGCAGGTCTGAGCCGGAGTGCGCATGAGCAGTAGTGACCCCGAGTGCGCATGCACAGTAGTGTGCCCGTGTGAGCATGCGCAGAAGTGAGCTCGAATGCGCATGTGCAGCTCTGAGCCTGAGTGCGCATGCGCAGTAGTGGGCCCGTGCGCGCATGCGCAGTAGTCAGCCCGGGTGCGCATGCGCAGTAGTGAGCCCGAGCGCGCATCCGCAGTAGTGAGTCCGAGTGCGCATGCGCAGTAGTGACCCCGAATGCGCATGAGTAGTAGTCAGTTCGAGTGCGCATGAGCAGTA
Source organism: Megachile leachella (assembly GCA_963576845.1). Lineage (NCBI taxonomy): Eukaryota > Metazoa > Arthropoda > Insecta > Hymenoptera > Megachilidae > Megachile > Megachile leachella. The sequence goes on from OY756247.1 coordinate 6,195,641, forward strand.
GTGACCCCGAGTGCGCATGAGCAGTAGTGAGTCCGAGTGCGCATGAGCAGTAGTGACCCCGAGTGCGCATGAGCAGTAGTGACCCCGAGTGCGCATGCACAGTAGTGAGCCCGATTGCGCATCCGCAGTAGTGAGACCGTGTGCGCATGTGCATGTCTGTGCCGGAGTACGCATGCGCAGTAGTGGGCCCGTGCGCGCATGCGCAGTAGTGAGGCCGGGTGCGCATGCGCAGTAGTGAGCGCGAGCGCGCATCCGCAGTAGTGAGCGAGATTGCGCATCCGCAGTAGTGAGTCCGTGTGCGCATGTGCAGGTCTGAGCCGGAGTGCGCATGCGCAGTAGTGGGCCCGTGCGCGCATGCGCAGTAGTGAGCCCGTGTGCGCATGCGCAGTAGTGAGTCCGAGTGCGCATGAGCAGTAGTGACCCCGAGTGCGCATGAGCAGTAGTGAGTCCGAGTGCGCATGAGCAGTAGTGACCCCGAATGCGCATGAGCAGTAGTGAATCCGAGTGCGCATGAGCAGTAGTGACCCCAAGTGCGCATGAGCAGTAGTGAGTCCGAGTGCGTATGAGCAGTAGTGACCCCGAGTGCGCATGAGCAGTAGTGACCCCGAGTGCGCATGCACAGTAGTGAGTCCGAGTGCGCATGAGCAGTAGTGACCCCGAGTGCGCATGAGCAGTAGTGACCCCGAGTGCGCATGCACAGTAGTGAGCCCGATTGCGCATCCGCAGTAGTGAGACCGTGTGCGCATCAGCTGTAGTGACCCGAGTGCGCATGAGCAGTAGTGACCCCGAGTGCGCATGCACAGTAGTGAGCCCGTGTGCGCATGCGCAGAAGTGAGCTCGAATGCGCATGTGCAGGTCTGAGCCGGAGTGCGCATGCGCAGTAGTGGGCCCGGGTGCGCATGCGCAGTAGTGGGCCCGTGCGCGCATGCGCAGTAGTGAGCCCGGGTGCGCATCCGCAGAAGTGAGCCCGAGCGCGCATCCGCAGTAGTGAGTCCGAGTGCGCATGCGCAGTAGTGACCCCGAGTGCGCATGAGCAGTAGTGACCCCGAGTGCGCATGCACAGTAGTGAGCCCGATTGCGCATCCGCAGTAGTGAGACCGTGTGCGCATGTGCATGTCTGAGCCGGAGTACGCATGCGCAGTAGTGGGCCCGTGCGCGCATGCGCAGTAGTGAGGCCGGGTGCGCATGCGCAGTAGTGAGCCCGAGCGCGCATCCGCAGTAGTGAGCGAGATTGCGCATCCGCAGTAGTGAGTCCGTGTGCGCATGTGCAGGTCTGAGCCGGAGTGCGCATGCGCAGTAGTGGGCCCGTGCGCGCATGCGCAGTAGTGAGCCCGTGTGCGCATGCGCAGTAGTGAGCCCGAGCGCGCATCCGCAGTAGTGAGTCCGAGTGCGCATGCGCAGTAGTGACCCCGAATGCGCATGCAGAGTAGTGAGCCCGAATGCGCATGAGCAGTAGTGAGTCCGAGTGCGCATGAGCAGTAGTGACCCCGAGTGCGCATGAGCAGTAGTGAGTCCGAGTGCGCATGAGCAGTAGTGACCCCGAGTGCGCATGAGCAGTAGTGAGTCCGAGTGCGCATGAGCAGTAGTGGCCCCGAGTGCGCATGCACATTAGTGAGCCCGAGTGTGCATGAGTAGTAGTGACCCCGAGTGCGCATGCACAGTAGTGAGCCCGTGTGCGCATGCGCAGAAGTGAGCTCGAATGCGCATGTGCAGGTCTGAGCCGGACTGCGCATGCGCAGTAGTGAGCCCGTGTGCGCATCAGCTGTACTGACCCGAGTGCGCATGAGCAGTAGTGACCCCGAGTGCGTATGCATAGTAGTGAGCCCGTGTGCGCATGCGCAGAAGTGAGCTCGAATGCGCATGTGCAGGTCTGAGCCGGAGTGCGCATGCGCAGTAGTGGGCCCGTGCGCGCATGCGCAGTAGTGAGCCCGTGTGCGCATGCGCAGTAGTGAGCCCGAGCGCGCATCCGCAGTAGTGAGTCCGAGTGCGCATGAGCAGTAGTGACCCCGAGTGCGCATGAGCAGTAGTGAGCCCGGGTGCGCATGCGCAGTAGTGAGCCCGAGCGCGCATCCGCAGTAGTGAGCCCGAGCGCGCATGCGCAGTAGTGAGTCCGATTGCGCATGAGCAGTAGTGAGCCGGATTGCGCATACGCAGTAGTGACTCCGAGTGCGCATGAGCAGTAGTGAGTCCGAGTGCGCATGAGCAGTAGTGACCCCGATTGCGCATGAGTAGTAGTGACCCCGAGTGCGCATGCACAGTAGTGAGCCCGTGTGCGCATGCGCAGAAGTGAGCTCGAATGCACATGTGCAGGTCTGAGCCGGAGTGTGCATGCGCAGTAGTGGGCCCGTGCGCGCATCAGCTGTAGTGACCCGAGTGCGCATGAGCAGTAGTGACCCCGAGTGCGTATGCATAGTAGTGAGCCCGTGTGCGCATGCGCAGAAGTGAGCTCGAATGCGCATGTGCAGGTCTGAGCCGGAGTGCGCATGCGCAGTAGTGGGCCCGTGCGCGCATGCGCAGTAGTGAGCCCGTGTGCGCATGCGCAGTAGCGAGCCCGAGCGCGCATCCGCAGTAGCGAGTCCGAGTGCGCATGCGCAGTAGTGTCCCCGAATGCGCATGAGCAGTAGTGAGTCCGAGTGCGCATGAGCAGTAGTGACCCCGAGTGCGCATGCACAGTAGTGAGTCCGAGTGCGCATGAGCAGTAGTGACCCCTAGTGCGCATGAGCAGTAGTGAGTCCGAGTGCGCATGAGCAGTAGTGACCCCGAGTGCGCATGAGCAGTAGTGACCCCGAGTGCGCATGCACAGTAGTGAGTCCGAGTGCGCATGAGCGGTAGTGACCCCGAGTGCGCATGCACAGTAGTGTGCCCGTGTGAGCATGCGCAGAAGTGAGCTCGAATGCGCATGTGCAGCTCTGAGCCGGAGTGCGCATGCGCAGTAGTGGGCCCGTGCGCGCATGCGCAGTAGTGAGCCCGGGTGCGCATGCGAAGTAGTGAGCCCAAGCGCGCATCCGCAGTAGTGAGCCCGAGTGCGCATGCGCAGTAGTGACCCCGAATGCGCATGAGCAGTAGTGAGTTCGAGTGCGCATGACCAGTAGTGACCCCGAGCGCGCATGCGCAGTAGTGAGTCCGATTGCGCATGAGCAGTAGTGAGCCGGATTGCGCATACGCAGTAGTGACTCCGAGTGCGCATGAGCAGTAGTGAGTCCGAGTGCGCATGAGCAGTAGTGACCCCGAGTGCGCATGAGTAGTAGTGACCCCGAGTGCGCATGCACAGTAGTGAGCCCGTGTGCGCATGCGCAGAAGAGAGCTCGAATGCACATGTGCAGGTCTGAGCCGGAGTGTGCATGCGCAGTAGTGGGCCCGTGCGCGCATGCGCAGTAGTGAGCCCGTGTGCGCATGCGCAGTAGCGAGCACGAGCGCGCATCCGCAGTAGTGAGTCCGAGTGCGCATGCGCAGTAGTGACCCCGAATGCGCATGAGCAGTAGTGAGTCCGAGTGCGCATGAGCAGTAGTGACCCCGAGTGCGCATGAGCAGTAGTGAGTCCGAGTGCGCACCAGCAGTAGTGACCCCGAGTGCGCATGAGCAGTAGTGACCCCGAGTGCGTATGCACAGTAGTGAGCCCGTGTGCGCATGCGCAGAAGTGAGCTCGAATGCGCATGAGCAGTAGTGACCCCGAGTGCGCATGCCCAGTAGTGTGCCCGTGTGAGCATGCGCAGAAGTGAGCTCGAATGCGCATGTGCAGGTCTGAGCCGGAGTGCGCATGCGCAGTAGTGGGCCCGTGCGCGCATGCGCAGTAGTGAGCCCGAGCGCGCATGCGCAGTAGTGAGTCCGATTGCGCATGTGCAGGTCTGAGCCGGAGTGCGCATGCGCAGTAGTGGGCCCGTGCGCGCATGCGCAGTAGTGAGCCCGTGTGCGCATGCGCAGTAGTGAGCCCGAGCGCGCATGCGCAGTAGTGAGTCCGTTTGCGCATGTGCAGGTCTGAGCCGGAGTGCGCATGCACAGTAGTGTGCCCGTGTGAGCATGCGCAGAAGTGAGCTCGAATGCGCATGTGCAGCTCTGAGCCTGAGTGCGCATGCGCAGTAGTGGGCCCGTGCGCGCATGCGCAGTAGTGAGCCCGTGTGCGCATGCGCAGTAGCGAGCACGAGCGCGCATCCGCAGTAGTGAGTCCGAGTGCGCATGCGCAGTAGTGAACCCGAATGCGCATGAGCAGTAGTGAGTCCGAGTGCGCATGAGCAGTAGTGACCCCGAGTGCGCATGAGCAGTAGTGAGTCCGAGTGCGCATCAGCAGTAGTGACCCCGAGTGCGCATGCGCAGTAGTGAGTCCGATTGCGCATGAGCAGTAGTGAGCCGGATTGCGCATACGCAGTAGTGACTCCCAGTGCGCATGCGCAGTAGTGAGCCCGAGCGCGCATCCGCAGTAGTGAGTCCGAGTGCGCATGAGCAGTAGTGACCCCGAGTGCGCATGCACAGTAGTGAGCCCGTGTGCGCATGCGCAGAAGTGAGCTCGAATGCGCATGTGCAGGTCTGAGCCGGAGTGCGCATGCGCAATAGTGGGCCCGTGCGCGCATGCGCAGTAGTGAGCCCGTGTGCGCATGCGCAGTAGTGAGCCCGAGCGCGCATCCGCAGTAGTGAGTCCGAGTGCGCATGCGCAGTAGTGACCCCGAATGCGCACGCAGAGTAGTGAGCCCGAGTGCGCATGAGCAGTAGTGAGTCCGAGTGCGCATGAGCAGTAGCGACCCCGAGTGCGCATGAGCAGTAGTGAGTCCGAGTGCGCGTGGGCAGTAGTGACCCCGAGTACGCATGAGCAGTAGTGAGTCCGAGTGCGCATGAGCAGTAGTGACCCCGAGTGCGCATGCACATTAGTGAGCCCGAGTGTGCATGAGTAGTATTGACCCCGAGTGCGCATGCACAGTAGTGAGCCCGTGTGCGCATGCGCAGAAGTGAGCTCGAATGCGCATGTGCAGGTCTGAGCCGGACTGCGCATGCGCAGTAGTGAGCCCGTGTGCGCATCAGCTGTAGTGACCCGAGTGCGCATGAGCAGTAGTGACCCCGAGTGCGCATGCACAGTAGTGAGCCCGTGTGCGCATGCGCAGAAGTGAGCTCGAATGCGCATGTGCAGGTCTGAGCCGGAGTGCGCATGCGCAGTAGTGGGCCCGTGCGCGCATGCGCAGTAGTGAGCTCGGGTGCGCATGCGCAGTAGTGAGCCCGAGCGCGCATGCGCAGTAGTGAGTCCGATTGCGCATGTGCAGGTCTGAGCCGGAGTGCGCATGCGCAGTAGTGGGCCCGTGCGCGCATGCGCAGTAGCGAGCCCGTGTGCGCATGCGCAGTAGTGAGCCCGAGCGCGCATCCGCAGTAGTGAGTCCGATTGCGCATGCGCAGTAGTGACCCCGAATGCGCATGAGCAGTAGTGACCCCGAGTGCGCATGCACAGTAGTGTGCCCGTGTGAGCATGCGCAGAAGTGAGCTCGAATGCGCATGTGCAGGTCTGAGCCGGAGTGCGCATGCGCAGTAGTGGGCCCGTGCGCGCATGCGCAGTAGTGAGCCCGGGTGCGCATGCGCAGTAGTGAGCCCGAGCGCGCATCCGCAGTAGTGAGTCCGAGTGCGCATGCGCAGTAGTGACCCCGAATGCGCATGAGTAGTAGTGAGTTCGAGTGCGCATGAGCAGTAGTGACCCCGAGTGCGCATGAGCAGTAGTGAGTCCGAGTGCGCATGAGCAGTAGTGACCCCGAGTGCGCATGAGCAGTAGTGACCCCGAGTGCGCATGAGCAGTAGTGACCCCGAGTGCGCATGCACAGTAGTGTGCCCGTGTGAGCATGCGCAGAAGTGAACTCGAATGCGCATGTGCAGGTCTGAGCCGGAGTGCGCATGCGCAGTAGTGGGCCCGGGTGCGCATGCGCAGTAGTGAGCCCGAGCGCGCATCCGCAGTAGTGAGTCCGAGTGCGCATGCGCAGTAGTGACCCCGAATGCGCATGGGTAGTAGTGAGTTCGAGTGCGCATGAGCAGTAGTGAGTCCGAGTGCGCATGAGCAGTAGTGACCCCGAGTGCGCATGAGCAGTAGTGACCCCGAGTGCGCATGCACAGTAGTGAGCCCGATTGCGCATCCGCAGTAGTGAGACCGTGTGCACATGTGCATGTCCGAGCCGGAGTGCGTATGCGCAGTAGTGGGCCCGTGCGCGCATGCGCAGTAGTGAGGCCGGGTGCGCATGCGCAGTAGTGAGCCCGAGCGCGCATCCGCAGTAGTGAGCGAGATTGCGCATCCGCAGTAGTGAGTCCGTGTGCGCATGTGCAGGTCTGAGCCGGAGTGCGCATGCGCAGTAGTGGGCCCGTGCGCGCATGCGCAGTAGTGAGCCCGTGTGCGCATGCGCAGTAGTGAGCCCGAGCGCGCATCCGCAGTAGTGAGTCCGAGTGCGCATGCGCAGTAGTGACCCCGAATGCGCATGCAGAGTAGTGAGCCCGAGCGCGCATGAGCAGTAGTGAGTCCGAGTGCGCATGAGCAGTAGTGACCCCGAGTGCGCATGAGCAGTAGTGAGTCCGAGTGCGCATGAGCAGTAGTGACCCCGAGTGCGCATGAGCAGTAGTGAGTCCGAGTGCGCATGAGCAGTAGTGGCCCCGAGTGCGCATGAGCAGTAGTGAGTCCGAGTGCGCATGAGCAGTAGTGACCCCGAGTGCGCATGAGCAGTAGTGACCCCGAGTGCGCATGCCCAGTAGTGTGCCCGTGTGAGCATGCGCAGAAGTGAGCTCGAATGCGCATGTGCAGGTCTGAGCCGGAGTGCGCATGCGCAGTAGAGGGCCCGTGCGCGCATGCGCAGTAGTCAGCCCGGGTGCGCATGCGCAGTAGTGATCCCGAGCGCGCATCCGCAGTAGTGAGTCCGAGTGCGCATGCGCAGTAGTGACCCCGAGTGCGCATGAGCAGTAGTGACCCCGAGTGCGCATGAGCAGTAGTGAGTCCGAGTGTGCATGAGCAGTAGTGACCCCGCGTGCGCATGAGCAGTAGTGACCCCGAGTGCGCATGCACAGTAGTGACCCCGAGTGCGTATGCACAGTAGTGAGCCCGTGTGCGCATGCGCAGAAGTGAGCTCGAATGCGCATGAGCAGTAGTGACCCCGAGTGCGCATGCCCAGTAGTGTGCCCGTGTGAGCATGCGCAGAAGTGAGCTCGAATGCGCATGTGCAGGTCTGAGCCGGAGTGCGCATGCGCAGTAGTGGGCCCGTGCGCGCATGCGCAGTAGTGAGCCCGAGCGCGCATGCGCAGTAGTGAGTCCGATTGCGCATGTGCAGGTCTGAGCCGGAGTGCGCATGCGCAGTAGTGGGCCCGTGCGCGCATGCGCAGTAGTGAGCCCGTGTGCGCATGCGCAGTAGTGAGCCCGAGCGCGCATGCGCAGTAGTGAGTCCGTTTGCGCATGTGCAGGTCTGAGCCGGAGTGCGCATGCACAGTAGTGTGCCCGTGTGAGCATGCGCAGAAGTGAGCTCGAATGCGCATGTGCAGCTCTGAGCCTGAGTGCGGATGCGCAGTAGTGGGCCCGTGCGCGCATGCGCAGTAGTGAGCCCGTGTGCGCATGCGCAGTAGCGAGCACGAGCGCGCATCCGCAGTAGTGAGTCCGAGTGCGCATGCGCAGTAGTGAACCCGAATGCGCATGAGCAGTAGTGAGTCCGAGTGCGCATGAGCAGTAGTGACCCCGAGTGCGCATGAGCAGTAGTGAGTCCGAGTGCGCATCAGCAGTAGTGACCCCGAGTGCGCATGCGCAGTAGTGAGTCCGATTGCGCATGAGCAGTAGTGAGCCGGATTGCGCATACGCAGTAGTGACTCCCAGTGCGCATGCGCAGTAGTGAGCCCGAGCGCGCATCCGCAGTAGTGAGTCCGAGTGCGCATGAGCAGTAGTGACCCCGAGTGCGCATGCACAGTAGTGAGCCCGTGTGCGCATGCGCAGAAGTGAGCTCGAATGCGCATGTGCAGGTCTGAGCCGGAGTGCGCATGCGCAATAGTGGGCCCGTGCGCGCATGCGCAGTAGTGAGCCCGTGTGCGCATGCGCAGTAGTGAGCCCGAGCGCGCATCCGCAGTAGTGAGTCCGAGTGCGCATGCGCAGTAGTGACCCCGAATGCGCACGCAGAGTAGTGAGCCCGAGTGCGCATGAGCAGTAGTGAGTCCGAGTGCGCATGAGCAGTAGCGACCCCGAGTGCGCATGAGCAGTAGTGAGTCCGAGTGCGCGTGGGCAGTAGTGACCCCGAGTACGCATGAGCAGTAGTGAGTCCGAGTGCGCATGAGCAGTAGTGACCCCGAGTGCGCATGCACATTAGTGAGCCCGAGTGTGCATGAGTAGTATTGACCCCGAGTGCGCATGCACAGTAGTGAGCCCGTGTGCGCATGCGCAGAAGTGAGCTCGAATGCGCATGTGCAGGTCTGAGCCGGACTGCGCATGCGCAGTAGTGAGCCCGTGTGCGCATCAGCTGTAGTGACCCGAGTGCGCATGAGCAGTAGTGACCCCGAGTGCGCATGCACAGTAGTGAGCCCGTGTGCGCATGCGCAGAAGTGAGCTCGAATGCGCATGTGCAGGTCTGAGCCGGAGTGCGCATGCGCAGGAGTGGGCCCGTGCGCGCATGCGCAGTAGTGAGCTCGGGTGCGCATGCGCAGTAGTGAGCCCGAGCGCGCATGCGCAGTAGTGAGTCCGATTGCGCATGTGCAGGTCTGAGCCGGAGTGCGCATGCGCAGTAGTGGGCCCGTGCGCGCATGCGCAGTAGCGAGCCCGTGTGCGCATGCGCAGTAGTGAGCCCGAGCGCGCATCCGCAGTAGTGAGTCCGATTGCGCATGCGCAGTAGTGACCCCGAATGCGCATGAGCAGTAGTGACCCCGAGTGCGCATGCACAGTAGTGTGCCCGTGTGAGCATGCGCAGAAGTGAGCTCGAATGCGCATGTGCAGGTCTGAGCCGGAGTGCGCATGCGCAGTAGTGGGCCCGTGCGCGCATGCGCAGTAGTGAGCCCGGGTGCGCATGCGCAGTAGTGAGCCCGAGCGCGCATCCGCAGTAGTGAGTCCGAGTGCGCATGCGCAGTAGTGACCCCGAATGCGCATGAGTAGTAGTGAGTTCGAGTGCGCATGAGCAGTAGTGACCCCGAGTGCGCATGAGCAGTAGTGAGTCCGAGTGCGCATGAGCAGTAGTGACCCCGAGTGCGCATGAGCAGTAGTGACCCCGAGTGCGCATGAGCAGTAGTGACCCCGAGTGCGCATGCACAGTAGTGTGCCCGTGTGAGCATGCGCAGAAGTGAACTCGAATGCGCATGTGCAGGTCTGAGCCGGAGTGCGCATGCGCAGTAGTGGGCCCGGGTGCGCATGCGCAGTAGTGAGCCCGAGCGCGCATCCGCAGTAGTGAGTCCGAGTGCGCATGCGCAGTAGTGACCCCGAATGCGCATGGGTAGTAGTGAGTTCGAGTGCGCATGAGCAGTAGTGAGTCCGAGTGCGCATGAGCAGTAGTGACCCCGAGTGCGCATGAGCAGTAGTGACCCCGAGTGCGCATGCACAGTAGTGAGCCCGATTGCGCATCCGCAGTAGTGAGACCGTGTGCACATGTGCATGTCCGAGCCGGAGTGCGTATGCGCAGTAGTGGGCCCGTGCGCGCATGCGCAGTAGTGAGGCCGGGTGCGCATGCGCAGTAGTGAGCCCGAGCGCGCATCCGCAGTAGTGAGCGAGATTGCGCATCCGCAGTAGTGAGTCCGTGTGCGCATGTGCAGGTCTGAGCCGGAGTGCGCATGCGCAGTAGTGGGCCCGTGCGCGCATGCGCAGTAGTGAGCCCGTGTGCGCATGCGCAGTAGTGAGCCCGAGCGCGCATCCGCAGTAGTGAGTCCGAGTGCGCATGCGCAGTAGTGACCCCGAATGCGCATGCAGAGTAGTGAGCCCGAGCGCGCATGAGCAGTAGTGAGTCCGAGTGCGCATGAGCAGTAGTGACCCCGAGTGCGCATGAGCAGTAGTGAGTCCGAGTGCGCATGAGCAGTAGTGACCCCGAGTGCGCATGAGCAGTAGTGAGTCCGAGTGCGCATGAGCAGTAGTGGCCCCGAGTGCGCATGAGCAGTAGTGAGTCCGAGTGCGCATGAGCAGTAGTGACCCCGAGTGCGCATGAGCAGTAGTGACCCCGAGTGCGCATGCCCAGTAGTGTGCCCGTGTGAGCATGCGCAGAAGTGAGCTCGAATGCGCATGTGCAGGTCTGAGCCGGAGTGCGCATGCGCAGTAGAGGGCCCGTGCGCGCATGCGCAGTAGTCAGCCCGGGTGCGCATGCGCAGTAGTGATCCCGAGCGCGCATCCGCAGTAGTGAGTCCGAGTGCGCATGCGCAGTAGTGACCCCGAGTGCGCATGAGCAGTAGTGACCCCGAGTGCGCATGAGCAGTAGTGAGTCCGAGTGTGCATGAGCAGTAGTGACCCCGCGTGCGCATGAGCAGTAGTGACCCCGAGTGCGCATGCACAGTAGTAAGCCCGATTGCGCATCCGCAGTAGTGAGTCCGAGTGCGCATGCGCAGTAGTGACGCCGAGTGCGCATGAGCAGTAGTGAGTCCGAGTGCGCATGAGCAGTAGTGGCCCCGAGTGCGCATGCACATTAGTGAGCCCGAGTGTGCATGAGTAGTAGTGACCCCGAGCGCGCATGCACAGTAGTGAGCCCGTGTGCGCATGCGCAGAAGTGAGCTCGAATGCGCATGTGCAGGTCTGAGCCGGACTGCGCATGCGCAGTAGTGAGCCCGTGTGCGCATCAGCTGTAGTGACCCGAGTGCGCATGAGCAGTAGTGACCCCGAGTGCGTATGCACAGTAGTGAGCCCGTGTGCGCATGCGCAGAAGTGAGCTCGAATGCGCATGTGCAGGTCTGAGCCGGAGTGCGCATGCGCAGTAGTGGGCCCGTCCGCGCATGCGCAGTAGTGAGCCCGTGTGCGCATGCGCAGTAGTGAGCCCGAGCGCGCATCCGCAGTAGCGAGTCCGAGTGCGCATGCGCAGTAGTGTCCCCGAATGCGCAAGAGCAGTAGTGAGTCCGAGTGCTCATGAGCAGTAGTGACCCCGAGTGCGCATGACCAGTAGTGACCCCGAGTGCGCATGAGCAGTAGTGAGCCCGAGTGCGCATGAGCAGTAGTGAGTCCGAGTGCGCATGAGCAGTAGCGACCCCGAGTGCGCATGAGCAGTAATGAGTCCGAGTGCGCATGAGCAGTAGTGAGTCCGAGTGCGCATGAGCAGTAGTGACCCCGAGTGCGCATGCACAGTAGTGAGTCCGAGTGCGCATGAGCAGTAGTGACCCCTAGTGCGCATGAGCAGTAGTGAGTCCGAGTGCGCATGAGCAGTAGTGACCCCGAGTGCGCATGAGCAGTAGTGACCCCGAGTGCGCATGCACAGTAGTGAGTCCGAGTGCGCATGAGCGGTAGTGACCCCGAGTGCGCATGCCCAGTAGTGTGCCCGTGTGAGCATGCGCAGAAGTGAGCTTGAATGCGCATGTGCAGGTCTGAGCCGGAGTGCGCATGCGCAGTAGTGGGCCCGTGCGCGCATGCGCAGTAGTGAGCCCGAGCGCGCATGCGCAGTAGTGAGTCCGATTGCGCATGAGCAGTAGTGAGCCGGATTGCGCATACGCAGTAGTGACTCCGAGTGCGCATGAGCAGTAGTGAGTCCGAGTGCGCATGAGCAGTAGTGACCCCGAGTGCGCATGAGTAGTAGTGACCCCGAGTGCGCATGCACAGTAGTGAGCCCGTGTGCGCATGCGCAGAAGTGAGCTCGAATGCACATGTGCAGGTCTGAGCCGGAGTGTGCATGCGCAGTAGTGGGCCCGTGCGCGCATGCGCAGTAGTGAGCCCGTGTGCGCATGCGCAGTAGCGAGCACGAGCGCGCATCCGCAGTAGTGAGTCCGAGTGCGCATGCGCAGTAGTGACCCCGAATGCGCATGAGCAGTAGTGAGTCCGAGTGCGCATGAGCAGTAATGAGTCCGAGTGCGCATGAGCAGTAGTGAGTCCGAGTGCGCATGAGCAGTAGTGACCCCGAGTGCGCATGCACAGTACTGAGTCCGAGTGCGCATGAGCAGTACTGACCCCTAGTGCGCATGAGCAGTAGTGAGTCCGAGTGCGCATGAGCAGTAGTGACCCCGAGTGCGCATGAGCAGTAGTGACCCCGAGTGCGCATGAGCAGTAGTGAGCCCGTGTGCGCATCAGCTGTAGTGACCCGAGTGCGCATGAGCAGTAGTGACCCCGAGTGCGTATGCACAGTAGTGAGCCCGTGTGCGCATGCGCAGAAGTGAGCTCGAATGCGCATGTGCAGGTCTGAGCCGGAGTGCGCATGCGCAGTAGTGGGCCCGTGCGCGCATGCGCAGTAGTGAGCCCGTGTGCGCATGCGCAGTAGTGAGCCCGAGCGCGCATCCGCAGTAGCGAGTCCGAGTGCGCATGCGCAGTAGTGACGCCGAGTGCGCATGAGCAGTAGTGAGTCCGAGTGCGCATGAGCAGTAGTGGCCCCGAGTGCGCATGCACATTAGTGAGCCCGAGTGTGCATGAGTAGTAGTGACCCCGAGCGCGCATGCACAGTAGTGAGCCCGTGTGCGCATGCGCAGAAGTGAGCTCGAATGCGCATGTGCAGGTCTGAGCCGGACTGCGCATGCGCAGTAGTGAGCCCGTGTGCGCATCAGCTGTAGTGACCCGAGTGCGCATGAGCAGTAGTGACCCCGAGTGCGTATGCACAGTAGTGAGCCCGTGTGCGCATGCGCAGAAGTGAGCTCGAATGCGCATGTGCAGGTCTGAGCCGGAGTGCGCATGCGCAGTAGTGGGCCCGTGCGCGCATGCGCAGTAGTGAGCCCGTGTGCGCATGCGCAGTAGTGAGCCCGAGCGCGCATCCGCAGTAGCGAGTCCGAGTGCGCATGCGCAGTAGTGTCCCCGAATGCGCAAGAGCAGTAGTGAGTCCGAGTGCTCATGAGCAGTAGTGACCCCGAGTGCGCATGACCAGTAGTGACCCCGAGTGCGCATGAGCAGTAGTGAGCCCGAGTGCGCATGAGCAGTAGTGAGTCCGAGTGCGCATGAGCAGTAGCGACCCCGAGTGCGCATGAGCAGTAATGAGTCCGAGTGCGCATGAGCAGTAGTGAGTCCGAGTGCGCATGAGCAGTAGTGACCCCGAGTGCGCATGCACAGTAGTGAGTCCGAGTGCGCATGAGCAGTAGTGACCCCTAGTGCGCATGAGCAGTAGTGAGTCCGAGTGCGCATGAGCAGTAGTGACCCCGAGTGCGCATGAGCAGTAGTGACCCCGAGTGCGCATGCACAGTAGTGAGTCCGAGTGCGCATGAGCGGTAGTGACCCCGAGTGCGCATGCCCAGTAGTGTGCCCGTGTGAGCATGCGCAGAAGTGAGCTTGAATGCGCATGTGCAGGTCTGAGCCGGAGTGCGCATGCGCAGTAGTGGGCCCGTGCGCGCATGCGCAGTAGTGAGCCCGAGCGCGCATGCGCAGTAGTGAGTCCGATTGCGCATGAGCAGTAGTGAGCCGGATTGCGCATACGCAGTAGTGACTCCGAGTGCGCATGAGCAGTAGTGAGTCCGAGTGCGCATGAGCAGTAGTGACCCCGAGTGCGCATGAGTAGTAGTGACCCCGAGTGCGCATGCACAGTAGTGAGCCCGTGTGCGCATGCGCAGAAGTGAGCTCGAATGCACATGTGCAGGTCTGAGCCGGAGTGTGCATGCGCAGTAGTGGGCCCGTGCGCGCATGCGCAGTAGTGAGCCCGTGTGCGCATGCGCAGTAGCGAGCACGAGCGCGCATCCGCAGTAGTGAGTCCGAGTGCGCATGCGCAGTAGTGACCCCGAATGCGCATGAGCAGTAGTGAGTCCGAGTGCGCATGAGCAGTAATGAGTCCGAGTGCGCATGAGCAGTAGTGAGTCCGAGTGCGCATGAGCAGTAGTGACCCCGAGTGCGCATGCACAGTACTGAGTCCGAGTGCGCATGAGCAGTACTGACCCCTAGTGCGCATGAGCAGTAGTGAGTCCGATTGCGCATGTGCAGGTCTGAGCCGGAGTGCGCATGCGCAGTAGTGGGCCCGTGCGCGCATGCGCAGTAGCGAGCCCGTGTGCGCATGCGCAGTAGTGAGCCCGAGCGCGCATCCGCAGTAGTGAGTCCGATTGCGCATGCGCAGTAGTGACCCCGAATGCGCATGAGCAGTAGTGACCCCGAGTGCGCATGCACAGTAGTGTGCCCGTGTGAGCATGCGCAGAAGTGAGCTCGAATGCGCATGTGCAGGTCTGAGCCGGAGTGCGCATGCGCAGTAGTGGGCCCGTGCGCGCATGCGCAGTAGTGAGCCCGGGTGCGCATGCGCAGTAGTGAGCCCGAGCGCGCATCCGCAGTAGTGAGTCCGAGTGCGCATGCGCAGTAGTGACCCCGAATGCGCATGAGTAGTAGTGAGTTCGAGTGCGCATGAGCAGTAGTGACCCCGAGTGCGCATGAGCAGTAGTGAGTCCGAGTGCGCATGAGCAGTAGTGACCCCGAGTGCGCATGAGCAGTAGTGACCCCGAGTGCGCATGAGCAGTAGTGACCCCGAGTGCGCATGCACAGTAGTGTGCCCGTGTGAGCATGCGCAGAAGTGAACTCGAATGCGCATGTGCAGGTCTGAGCCGGAGTGCGCATGCGCAGTAGTGGGCCCGGGTGCGCATGCGCAGTAGTGAGCCCGAGCGCGCATCCGCAGTAGTGAGTCCGAGTGCGCATGCGCAGTAGTGACCCCGAATGCGCATGGGTAGTAGTGAGTTCGAGTGCGCATGAGCAGTAGTGAGTCCGAGTGCGCATGAGCAGTAGTGACCCCGAGTGCGCATGAGCAGTAGTGACCCCGAGTGCGCATGCACAGTAGTGAGCCCGATTGCGCATCCGCAGTAGTGAGACCGTGTGCACATGTGCATGTCCGAGCCGGAGTGCGTATGCGCAGTAGTGGGCCCGTGCGCGCATGCGCAGTAGTGAGGCCGGGTGCGCATGCGCAGTAGTGAGCCCGAGCGCGCATCCGCAGTAGTGAGCGAGATTGCGCATCCGCAGTAGTGAGTCCGTGTGCGCATGTGCAGGTCTGAGCCGGAGTGCGCATGCGCAGTAGTGGGCCCGTGCGCGCATGCGCAGTAGTGAGCCCGTGTGCGCATGCGCAGTAGTGAGCCCGAGCGCGCATCCGCAGTAGTGAGTCCGAGTGCGCATGCGCAGTAGTGACCCCGAATGCGCATGCAGAGTAGTGAGCCCGAGCGCGCATGAGCAGTAGTGAGTCCGAGTGCGCATGAGCAGTAGTGACCCCGAGTGCGCATGAGCAGTAGTGAGTCCGAGTGCGCATGAGCAGTAGTGACCCCGAGTGCGCATGAGCAGTAGTGAGTCCGAGTGCGCATGAGCAGTAGTGGCCCCGAGTGCGCATGAGCAGTAGTGAGTCCGAGTGCGCATGAGCAGTAGTGACCCCGAGTGCGCATGAGCAGTAGTGACCCCGAGTGCGCATGCCCAGTAGTGTGCCCGTGTGAGCATGCGCAGAAGTGAGCTCGAATGCGCATGTGCAGGTCTGAGCCGGAGTGCGCATGCGCAGTAGAGGGCCCGTGCGCGCATGCGCAGTAGTCAGCCCGGGTGCGCATGCGCAGTAGTGATCCCGAGCGCGCATCCGCAGTAGTGAGTCCGAGTGCGCATGCGCAGTAGTGACCCCGAGTGCGCATGAGCAGTAGTGACCCCGAGTGCGCATGAGCAGTAGTGAGTCCGAGTGTGCATGAGCAGTAGTGACCCCGCGTGCGCATGAGCAGTAGTGACCCCGAGTGCGCATGCACAGTAGTGACCCCGAGTGCGTATGCACAGTAGTGAGCCCGTGTGCGCATGCGCAGAAGTGAGCTCGAATGCGCATGAGCAGTAGTGACCCCGAGTGCGCATGCCCAGTAGTGTGCCCGTGTGAGCATGCGCAGAAGTGAGCTCGAATGCGCATGTGCAGGTCTGAGCCGGAGTGCGCATGCGCAGTAGTGGGCCCGTGCGCGCATGCGCAGTAGTGAGCCCGAGCGCGCATGCGCAGTAGTGAGTCCGATTGCGCATGTGCAGGTCTGAGCCGGAGTGCGCATGCGCAGTAGTGGGCCCGTGCGCGCATGCGCAGTAGTGAGCCCGTGTGCGCATGCGCAGTAGTGAGCCCGAGCGCGCATGCGCAGTAGTGAGTCCGTTTGCGCATGTGCAGGTCTGAGCCGGAGTGCGCATGCACAGTAGTGTGCCCGTGTGAGCATGCGCAGAAGTGAGCTCGAATGCGCATGTGCAGCTCTGAGCCTGAGTGCGCATGCGCAGTAGTGGGCCCGTGCGCGCATGCGCAGTAGTGAGCCCGTGTGCGCATGCGCAGTAGCGAGCACGAGCGCGCATCCGCAGTAGTGAGTCCGAGTGCGCATGCGCAGTAGTGAACCCGAATGCGCATGAGCAGTAGTGAGTCCGAGTGCGCATGAGCAGTAGTGACCCCGAGTGCGCATGAGCAGTAGTGAGTCCGAGTGCGCATCAGCAGTAGTGACCCCGAGTGCGCATGCGCAGTAGTGAGTCCGATTGCGCATGAGCAGTAGTGAGCCGGATTGCGCATACGCAGTAGTGACTCCCAGTGCGCATGCGCAGTAGTGAGCCCGAGCGCGCATCCGCAGTAGTGAGTCCGAGTGCGCATGAGCAGTAGTGACCCCGAGTGCGCATGCACAGTAGTGAGCCCGTGTGCGCATGCGCAGAAGTGAGCTCGAATGCGCATGTGCAGGTCTGAGCCGGA
Organism: Megachile leachella; assembly: GCA_963576845.1. NCBI lineage: Eukaryota > Metazoa > Arthropoda > Insecta > Hymenoptera > Megachilidae > Megachile > Megachile leachella. Next base: position 6,212,335 of record OY756247.1, read on the forward strand.
GTGCGCATGCGCAATAGTGGGCCCGTGCGCGCATGCGCAGTAGTGAGCCCGTGTGCGCATGCGCAGTAGTGAGCCCGAGCGCGCATCCGCAGTAGTGAGTCCGAGTGCGCATGCGCAGTAGTGACCCCGAATGCGCACGCAGAGTAGTGAGCCCGAGTGCGCATGAGCAGTAGTGAGTCCGAGTGCGCATGAGCAGTAGCGACCCCGAGTGCGCATGAGCAGTAGTGAGTCCGAGTGCGCGTGGGCAGTAGTGACCCCGAGTACGCATGAGCAGTAGTGAGTCCGAGTGCGCATGAGCAGTAGTGACCCCGAGTGCGCATGCACATTAGTGAGCCCGAGTGTGCATGAGTAGTATTGACCCCGAGTGCGCATGCACAGTAGTGAGCCCGTGTGCGCATGCGCAGAAGTGAGCTCGAATGCGCATGTGCAGGTCTGAGCCGGACTGCGCATGCGCAGTAGTGAGCCCGTGTGCGCATCAGCTGTAGTGACCCGAGTGCGCATGAGCAGTAGTGACCCCGAGTGCGCATGCACAGTAGTGAGCCCGAGCGCGCATGCGCAGTAGTGAGTCCGATTGCGCATGTGCAGGTCTGAGCCGGAGTGCGCATGCGCAGTAGTGGGCCCGTGCGCGCATGCGCAGTAGCGAGCCCGTGTGCGCATGCGCAGTAGTGAGCCCGAGCGCGCATCCGCAGTAGTGAGTCCGATTGCGCATGCGCAGTAGTGACCCCGAATGCGCATGAGCAGTAGTGACCCCGAGTGCGCATGCACAGTAGTGTGCCCGTGTGAGCATGCGCAGAAGTGAGCTCGAATGCGCATGTGCAGGTCTGAGCCGGAGTGCGCATGCGCAGTAGTGGGCCCGTGCGCGCATGCGCAGTAGTGAGCCCGGGTGCGCATGCGCAGTAGTGAGCCCGAGCGCGCATCCGCAGTAGTGAGTCCGAGTGCGCATGCGCAGTAGTGACCCCGAATGCGCATGAGTAGTAGTGAGTTCGAGTGCGCATGAGCAGTAGTGACCCCGAGTGCGCATGAGCAGTAGTGAGTCCGAGTGCGCATGAGCAGTAGTGACCCCGAGTGCGCATGAGCAGTAGTGACCCCGAGTGCGCATGAGCAGTAGTGACCCCGAGTGCGCATGCACAGTAGTGTGCCCGTGTGAGCATGCGCAGAAGTGAACTCGAATGCGCATGTGCAGGTCTGAGCCGGAGTGCGCATGCGCAGTAGTGGGCCCGGGTGCGCATGCGCAGTAGTGAGCCCGAGCGCGCATCCGCAGTAGTGAGTCCGAGTGCGCATGCGCAGTAGTGACCCCGAATGCGCATGGGTAGTAGTGAGTTCGAGTGCGCATGAGCAGTAGTGAGTCCGAGTGCGCATGAGCAGTAGTGACCCCGAGTGCGCATGAGCAGTAGTGACCCCGAGTGCGCATGCACAGTAGTGAGCCCGATTGCGCATCCGCAGTAGTGAGACCGTGTGCACATGTGCATGTCCGAGCCGGAGTGCGTATGCGCAGTAGTGGGCCCGTGCGCGCATGCGCAGTAGTGAGGCCGGGTGCGCATGCGCAGTAGTGAGCCCGAGCGCGCATCCGCAGTAGTGAGCGAGATTGCGCATCCGCAGTAGTGAGTCCGTGTGCGCATGTGCAGGTCTGAGCCGGAGTGCGCATGCGCAGTAGTGGGCCCGTGCGCGCATGCGCAGTAGTGAGCCCGTGTGCGCATGCGCAGTAGTGAGCCCGAGCGCGCATCCGCAGTAGTGAGTCCGAGTGCGCATGCGCAGTAGTGACCCCGAATGCGCATGCAGAGTAGTGAGCCCGAGCGCGCATGAGCAGTAGTGAGTCCGAGTGCGCATGAGCAGTAGTGACCCCGAGTGCGCATGAGCAGTAGTGAGTCCGAGTGCGCATGAGCAGTAGTGACCCCGAGTGCGCATGAGCAGTAGTGAGTCCGAGTGCGCATGAGCAGTAGTGGCCCCGAGTGCGCATGAGCAGTAGTGAGTCCGAGTGCGCATGAGCAGTAGTGACCCCGAGTGCGCATGAGCAGTAGTGACCCCGAGTGCGCATGCCCAGTAGTGTGCCCGTGTGAGCATGCGCAGAAGTGAGCTCGAATGCGCATGTGCAGGTCTGAGCCGGAGTGCGCATGCGCAGTAGAGGGCCCGTGCGCGCATGCGCAGTAGTCAGCCCGGGTGCGCATGCGCAGTAGTGATCCCGAGCGCGCATCCGCAGTAGTGAGTCCGAGTGCGCATGCGCAGTAGTGACCCCGAGTGCGCATGAGCAGTAGTGACCCCGAGTGCGCATGAGCAGTAGTGAGTCCGAGTGTGCATGAGCAGTAGTGACCCCGCGTGCGCATGAGCAGTAGTGACCCCGAGTGCGCATGCACAGTAGTAAGCCCGATTGCGCATCCGCAGTAGTGAGTCCGAGTGCGCATGCGCAGTAGTGACGCCGAGTGCGCATGAGCAGTAGTGAGTCCGAGTGCGCATGAGCAGTAGTGGCCCCGAGTGCGCATGCACATTAGTGAGCCCGAGTGTGCATGAGTAGTAGTGACCCCGAGCGCGCATGCACAGTAGTGAGCCCGTGTGCGCATGCGCAGAAGTGAGCTCGAATGCGCATGTGCAGGTCTGAGCCGGACTGCGCATGCGCAGTAGTGAGCCCGTGTGCGCATCAGCTGTAGTGACCCGAGTGCGCATGAGCAGTAGTGACCCCGAGTGCGTATGCACAGTAGTGAGCCCGTGTGCGCATGCGCAGAAGTGAGCTCGAATGCGCATGTGCAGGTCTGAGCCGGAGTGCGCATGCGCAGTAGTGGGCCCGTCCGCGCATGCGCAGTAGTGAGCCCGTGTGCGCATGCGCAGTAGTGAGCCCGAGCGCGCATCCGCAGTAGCGAGTCCGAGTGCGCATGCGCAGTAGTGTCCCCGAATGCGCAAGAGCAGTAGTGAGTCCGAGTGCTCATGAGCAGTAGTGACCCCGAGTGCGCATGACCAGTAGTGACCCCGAGTGCGCATGAGCAGTAGTGAGCCCGAGTGCGCATGAGCAGTAGTGAGTCCGAGTGCGCATGAGCAGTAGCGACCCCGAGTGCGCATGAGCAGTAATGAGTCCGAGTGCGCATGAGCAGTAGTGAGTCCGAGTGCGCATGAGCAGTAGTGACCCCGAGTGCGCATGCACAGTAGTGAGTCCGAGTGCGCATGAGCAGTAGTGACCCCTAGTGCGCATGAGCAGTAGTGAGTCCGAGTGCGCATGAGCAGTAGTGACCCCGAGTGCGCATGAGCAGTAGTGACCCCGAGTGCGCATGCACAGTAGTGAGTCCGAGTGCGCATGAGCGGTAGTGACCCCGAGTGCGCATGCCCAGTAGTGTGCCCGTGTGAGCATGCGCAGAAGTGAGCTTGAATGCGCATGTGCAGGTCTGAGCCGGAGTGCGCATGCGCAGTAGTGGGCCCGTGCGCGCATGCGCAGTAGTGAGCCCGAGCGCGCATGCGCAGTAGTGAGTCCGATTGCGCATGAGCAGTAGTGAGCCGGATTGCGCATACGCAGTAGTGACTCCGAGTGCGCATGAGCAGTAGTGAGTCCGAGTGCGCATGAGCAGTAGTGACCCCGAGTGCGCATGAGTAGTAGTGACCCCGAGTGCGCATGCACAGTAGTGAGCCCGTGTGCGCATGCGCAGAAGTGAGCTCGAATGCACATGTGCAGGTCTGAGCCGGAGTGTGCATGCGCAGTAGTGGGCCCGTGCGCGCATGCGCAGTAGTGAGCCCGTGTGCGCATGCGCAGTAGCGAGCACGAGCGCGCATCCGCAGTAGTGAGTCCGAGTGCGCATGCGCAGTAGTGACCCCGAATGCGCATGAGCAGTAGTGAGTCCGAGTGCGCATGAGCAGTAATGAGTCCGAGTGCGCATGAGCAGTAGTGAGTCCGAGTGCGCATGAGCAGTAGTGACCCCGAGTGCGCATGCACAGTACTGAGTCCGAGTGCGCATGAGCAGTACTGACCCCTAGTGCGCATGAGCAGTAGTGAGTCCGAGTGCGCATGAGCAGTAGTGACCCCGAGTGCGCATGAGCAGTAGTGACCCCGAGTGCGCATGAGCAGTAGTGAGCCCGTGTGCGCATCAGCTGTAGTGACCCGAGTGCGCATGAGCAGTAGTGACCCCGAGTGCGTATGCACAGTAGTGAGCCCGTGTGCGCATGCGCAGAAGTGAGCTCGAATGCGCATGTGCAGGTCTGAGCCGGAGTGCGCATGCGCAGTAGTGGGCCCGTGCGCGCATGCGCAGTAGTGAGCCCGTGTGCGCATGCGCAGTAGTGAGCCCGAGCGCGCATCCGCAGTAGCGAGTCCGAGTGCGCATGCGCAGTAGTGACGCCGAGTGCGCATGAGCAGTAGTGAGTCCGAGTGCGCATGAGCAGTAGTGGCCCCGAGTGCGCATGCACATTAGTGAGCCCGAGTGTGCATGAGTAGTAGTGACCCCGAGCGCGCATGCACAGTAGTGAGCCCGTGTGCGCATGCGCAGAAGTGAGCTCGAATGCGCATGTGCAGGTCTGAGCCGGACTGCGCATGCGCAGTAGTGAGCCCGTGTGCGCATCAGCTGTAGTGACCCGAGTGCGCATGAGCAGTAGTGACCCCGAGTGCGTATGCACAGTAGTGAGCCCGTGTGCGCATGCGCAGAAGTGAGCTCGAATGCGCATGTGCAGGTCTGAGCCGGAGTGCGCATGCGCAGTAGTGGGCCCGTGCGCGCATGCGCAGTAGTGAGCCCGTGTGCGCATGCGCAGTAGTGAGCCCGAGCGCGCATCCGCAGTAGCGAGTCCGAGTGCGCATGCGCAGTAGTGTCCCCGAATGCGCAAGAGCAGTAGTGAGTCCGAGTGCTCATGAGCAGTAGTGACCCCGAGTGCGCATGACCAGTAGTGACCCCGAGTGCGCATGAGCAGTAGTGAGCCCGAGTGCGCATGAGCAGTAGTGAGTCCGAGTGCGCATGAGCAGTAGCGACCCCGAGTGCGCATGAGCAGTAATGAGTCCGAGTGCGCATGAGCAGTAGTGAGTCCGAGTGCGCATGAGCAGTAGTGACCCCGAGTGCGCATGCACAGTAGTGAGTCCGAGTGCGCATGAGCAGTAGTGACCCCTAGTGCGCATGAGCAGTAGTGAGTCCGAGTGCGCATGAGCAGTAGTGACCCCGAGTGCGCATGAGCAGTAGTGACCCCGAGTGCGCATGCACAGTAGTGAGTCCGAGTGCGCATGAGCGGTAGTGACCCCGAGTGCGCATGCCCAGTAGTGTGCCCGTGTGAGCATGCGCAGAAGTGAGCTTGAATGCGCATGTGCAGGTCTGAGCCGGAGTGCGCATGCGCAGTAGTGGGCCCGTGCGCGCATGCGCAGTAGTGAGCCCGAGCGCGCATGCGCAGTAGTGAGTCCGATTGCGCATGAGCAGTAGTGAGCCGGATTGCGCATACGCAGTAGTGACTCCGAGTGCGCATGAGCAGTAGTGAGTCCGAGTGCGCATGAGCAGTAGTGACCCCGAGTGCGCATGAGTAGTAGTGACCCCGAGTGCGCATGCACAGTAGTGAGCCCGTGTGCGCATGCGCAGAAGTGAGCTCGAATGCACATGTGCAGGTCTGAGCCGGAGTGTGCATGCGCAGTAGTGGGCCCGTGCGCGCATGCGCAGTAGTGAGCCCGTGTGCGCATGCGCAGTAGCGAGCACGAGCGCGCATCCGCAGTAGTGAGTCCGAGTGCGCATGCGCAGTAGTGACCCCGAATGCGCATGAGCAGTAGTGAGTCCGAGTGCGCATGAGCAGTAATGAGTCCGAGTGCGCATGAGCAGTAGTGAGTCCGAGTGCGCATGAGCAGTAGTGACCCCGAGTGCGCATGCACAGTACTGAGTCCGAGTGCGCATGAGCAGTACTGACCCCTAGTGCGCATGAGCAGTAGTGAGTCCGAGTGCGCATGAGCAGTAGTGACCCCGAGTGCGCATGAGCAGTAGTGACCCCGAGTGCGCATGAGCAGTAGTGAGCCCGTGTGCGCATCAGCTGTAGTGACCCGAGTGCGCATGAGCAGTAGTGACCCCGAGTGCGTATGCACAGTAGTGAGCCCGTGTGCGCATGCGCAGAAGTGAGCTCGAATGCGCATGTGCAGGTCTGAGCCGGAGTGCGCATGCGCAGTAGTGGGCCCGTGCGCGCATGCGCAGTAGTGAGCCCGTGTGCGCATGCGCAGTAGTGAGCCCGAGCGCGCATCCGCAGTAGCGAGTCCGAGTGCGCATGCGCAGTAGTGTCCCCGAATGCGCAAGAGCAGTAGTGAGTCCGAGTGCTCATGAGCAGTAGTGACCCCGAGTGCGCATGACCAGTAGTGACCCCGAGTGCGCATGAGCAGTAGTGAGCCCGAGTGCGCATGAGCAGTAGTGAGTCCGAGTGCGCATGAGCAGTAGCGACCCCGAGTGCGCATGAGCAGTAATGAGTCCGAGTGCGCATGAGCAGTAGTGAGTCCGAGTGCGCATGAGCAGTAGTGACCCCGAGTGCGCATGCACAGTAGTGAGTCCGAGTGCGCATGAGCAGTAGTGACCCCTAGTGCGCATGAGCAGTAGTGAGTCCGAGTGCGCATGAGCAGTAGTGACCCCGAGTGCGCATGAGCAGTAGTGACCCCGAGTGCGCATGCACAGTAGTGAGTCCGAGTGCGCATGAGCGGTAGTGACCCCGAGTGCGCATGCCCAGTAGTGTGCCCGTGTGAGCATGCGCAGAAGTGAGCTTGAATGCGCATGTGCAGGTCTGAGCCGGAGTGCGCATGCGCAGTAGTGGGCCCGTGCGCGCATGCGCAGTAGTGAGCCCGAGCGCGCATGCGCAGTAGTGAGTCCGATTGCGCATGAGCAGTAGTGAGCCGGATTGCGCATACGCAGTAGTGACTCCGAGTGCGCATGAGCAGTAGTGAGTCCGAGTGCGCATGAGCAGTAGTGACCCCGAGTGCGCATGAGTAGTAGTGACCCCGAGTGCGCATGCACAGTAGTGAGCCCGTGTGCGCATGCGCAGAAGTGAGCTCGAATGCACATGTGCAGGTCTGAGCCGGAGTGTGCATGCGCAGTAGTGGGCCCGTGCGCGCATGCGCAGTAGTGAGCCCGTGTGCGCATGCGCAGTAGCGAGCACGAGCGCGCATCCGCAGTAGTGAGTCCGAGTGCGCATGCGCAGTAGTGACCCCGAATGCGCATGAGCAGTAGTGAGTCCGAGTGCGCATGAGCAGTAATGAGTCCGAGTGCGCATGAGCAGTAGTGAGTCCGAGTGCGCATGAGCAGTAGTGACCCCGAGTGCGCATGCACAGTAGTGAGTCCGAGTGCGCATGAGCAGTACTGACCCCTAGTGCGCATGAGCAGTAGTGAGTCCGAGTGCGCATGAGCAGTAGTGACCCCGAGTGCGCATGAGCAGTAGTGACCCCGAGTGCGCATGAGCAGTAGTGAGCCCGAGTGCGCATGAGCAGTAGTGAGTCCGAGTGCGCATGAGCAGTAGTGACCCCGAGTGCGCATGAGCAGTAATGAGTCCGAGTGCGCATGAGCAGTAGTGACCCCGAGTGCGCATGAGCAGTAGTGACCCCGAGTGCGCATGCACAGTAGTGAGTCCGAGTGCGCATGAGCGGTAGTGACCCCGAGTGCGCATGCACAGTAGTGTGCCCGTGTGAGCATGCGCAGAAGTGAGCTCGAATGCGCATGTGCAGCTCTGAGCCGGAGTGCGCATGCGCAGTAGTGAGCCCGTGTGCGCATCAGCTGTAGTGACCCGAGTGCGCATGAGCAGTAGTGACCCCGAGTGCGTATGCACAGTAGTGAGCCCGTGTGCGCATGCGCAGAAGTGAGCTCGAATGCGCATGTGCAGGTCTGAGCCGGAGTGCGCATGCGCAGTAGTGAGCCCGTGTGCGCATCAGCTGTAGGGACCCGAGTGCGCATGAGCAGTAGTGACCCCGAGTGCGTATGCACAGTAGTGAGCCCGTGTGCGCATGCGCAGAAGTGAGCTCGAATGCGCATGTGCAGGTCTGAGCCGGAGTGCGCATGCGCAGTAGTGGGCCCGTGCGCGCATGCGCAGTAGTGAGCCCGTGTGCGCATGCGCAGTAGTGAGCCCGAGCGCGCATCCGCAGTAGCGAGTCCGAGTGCGCATGCGCAGTAGTGTCCCCGAATGCGCAAGAGCAGTAGTGAGTCCGAGTGCTCATGAGCAGTAGTGACCCCGAGTGCGCATGACCAGTAGTGACCCCGAGTGCGCATGAGCAGTAGTGAGCCCGAGTGCGCATGAGCAGTAGTGAGTCCGAGTGCGCATGAGCAGTAGCGACCCCGAGTGCGCGTGAGCAGTAATGAGTCCGAGTGCGCATGAGCAGTAGTGAGTCCGAGTGCGCATGAGCAGTAGTGACCCCGAGTGCGCATGCACAGTAGTGAGTCCGAGTGCGCATGAGCAGTAGTGACCCCTAGTGCGCATGAGCAGTAGTGAGTCCGAGTGCGCATGAGCAGTAGTGACCCCGAGTGCGCATGCACAGTAGTGAGTCCGAGTGCGCATGAGCGGTAGTGACCCCGAGTGCGCATGCCCAGTAGTGTGCCCGTGTGAGCATGCGCAGAAGTGAGCTTGAATGCGCATGTGCAGGTCTGAGCCGGAGTGCGCATGCGCAGTAGTGGGCCCGTGCGCGCATGCGCAGTAGTGAGCCCGAGCGCGCATGCGCAGTAGTGAGTCCGATTGCGCATGAGCAGTAGTGAGCCGGATTGCGCATACGCAGTAGTGACTCCGAGTGCGCATGAGCAGTAGTGAGTCCGAGTGCGCATGAGCAGTAGTGACCCCGAGTGCGCATGAGTAGTAGTGACCCCGAGTGCGCATGCACAGTAGTGAGCCCGTGTGCGCATGCGCAGAAGTGAGCTCGAATGCACATGTGCAGGTCTGAGCCGGAGTGTGCATGCGCAGTAGTGGGCCCGTGCGCGCATGCGCAGTAGTGAGCCCGTGTGCGCATGCGCAGTAGCGAGCACGAGCGCGCATCCGCAGTAGTGAGTCCGAGTGCGCATGAGCAGTAGTGACCCCGAGTGCGCATGAGCAGTAGTGAGTCCGAGTGCGCATCAGCAGTAGTGACCCCGAGTGCGCATGAGCAGTAGTGACCCCGAGTGCGCATGCACAGTAGTGAGCCCGTGTGCGCATGCGCAGAAGTGAGCTCGAATGCGCATGAGCAGTAGTGACCCCGAGTGCGCATGCCCAGTAGTGTGCCCGTGTGAGCATGCGCAGAAGTGAGCTCGAATGCGCATGTGCAGGTCTGAGCCGGAGTGCGCATGCGCAGTAGTGGGCCCGTGCGCGCATGCGCAGTAGTGAGCCCGAGCGCGCATGCGCAGTAGTGAGTCCGATTGCGCATGTGCAGGTCTGAGCCGGAGTGCGCATGCGCAGTAGTGGGCCCGTGCGCGCATGCGCAGTAGTGAGCCCGTGTGCGCATGCGCAGTAGTGAGCCCGAGCGCGCATGCGCAGTAGTGAGTCCGTTTGCGCATGTGCAGGTCTGAGCCGGAGTGCGCATGCACAGTAGTGTGCCCGTGTGCGCATGCGCAGAAGTGAGCTCGAATGCGCATGTGCAGGTCTGAGCCGGAGTGCGCATGCGCAATAGTGGGCCCGTGCGCGCATGCGCAGTAGTGAGCCCGTGTGCGCATGCGCAGTAGTGAGCCCGAGCGCGCATCCGCAGTAGTGAGTCCGAGTGCGCATGCGCAGTAGTGACCCCGAATGCGCACGCAGAGTAGTGAGCCCGAGTGCGCATGAGCAGTAGTGAGTCCGAGTGCGCATGAGCAGTAGCGACCCCGAGTGCGCATGAGCAGTAGTGAGTCCGAGTGCGCATGGGCAGTAGTGACCCCGAGTACGCATGAGCAGTAGTGAGTCCGAGTGCGCATGAGCAGTAGTGACCCCGAGTGCGCATGAGCAGTAGTGAGACCGAGTGCGCATGAACAGTAGTGACCCCCAGTGCGCATGAGCAGTAGTGACCCCGAGTGCGCATGCACAGTAGTGAGCCCGATTGCGCATCTGCAGTAGTGAGACCGTGTGCGCATGTGCATGTCTGAACCGGAGTGCGCATGCGCAGTAGTGGGCCCGTGCGCGCATGCGCAGTAGTGAGCCCGGGTGCGCATGCGCAGTAGTGAGCCCGAGCGCGCATCCGCAGTAGTGAGCCCGAGCGTGCATCCGCAGTAGTGAGTCCGAGTGCGCATGCGCAGTAGTGACCCCGAATGCGCATGAGCAGTAGTGAATCCGAGTGCGCATGAGCAGTAGTGACCCCGAGTGCGCATGAACAGTAGTGACCTCCAGTGCGCATGAGCAGTAGTGACCCCGAGTGCGCATGCACAGTAGTGAGCCCGATTGCGCATCCGCAGTAGTGAGTCCGTGTGCGCATGTGCAGGTCTGAGCCGGAGTGCGCATGCGCGGTAGTGAGCCCGAGCGCGCATCCGCAGTAGTGAGCCCGAGCGCGCATGCGCAGTAGTGAGTCCGATTGCGCATGTGCAGGTCTGAGCCGGAGTGCGCATGCGCAGTAGTGGGCCCGTGCGCGCATGCGCAGTAGTGAGCCCGGGTGCGCATGCGCAGTAGTGAGCCCGAGCGCGCATCCGCAGTAGTGAGCCCGATTGCGCATCCGCAGTAGTGAGTCCGTGTGCGCATGTGCAGGTCTGAGCCGGAGTGTGCATGCGCAGTAGTGGGCCCGTGCGCGCATGCGCAGTAGTGAGCCCGTGTGCGCATGCGCAGTAATGAGCCCGAGCGCGCATCCGCAGTAGTGAGTCCGAGTGCGCATGCGCAGTAGTGACCCCGAATGCGCATGCAGAGTAGTGAGCCCGAGTGCGCATGAGCAGTAGTGAGTCCGAGTGCGCATGAGCAGTAGTGACCCCGAGTGCGCATGAGCAGTAGTGAGTCCGAGTACGCATGAGCAGTAGTGACCCCGAGTGCGCATGAGCAGTAGTGGGCCCGTGCGCGCATGCGCAGTAGTGAGCCCGGGTGCGCATGCGCAGAAGTGAGCCCGAGCGCGCATCCGTAGTAGTGAGTCCGAGTGCGCATGCGCAGTAGTGACCCCGAATGCGCATGAGTAGTAGTGAGTTCGAGTGCGCATGAGCAGTAGTGACCCCGAGTGCGCATGAGCAGTAGTGAGTCCGAGTGCGCATGAGCAGTAGTGACCCCGAGTGCGCATGAGCAGTAGTGACCCCGAGTGCGCATGCACAGTAGTGAGTCCGAGTGCGCATGAGCGGTAGTGACCCCGAGTGCGCATGAGCAGTAGTGAGTCCGAGTACGCATGAGCAGTAGTGACCCCGAGTGCGCGTGCACAGTAGTGCGCCCCTGTGCGCATGAGCAGTAGTGAGACCGTGTGCGCATGTGCATGTCTGAGCCGGAGTGCGCATGCGCAGTAGTGGGCCCGTGCGCGCATGCGCAGTAGTGAGGCCGGGTGCGCATGCGCAGTAGTGAGCCCGAGCGCGCATCCGCAGTAGTGAGCGAGATTGCGCATCCGCAGTAGTGAGTCCGTGTGCGCATGTGCAGGTCTGAGCCGGAGTGCGCATCCGCAGTAGTGGGCCCGTGCGCGCATGCGCAGTAGTGAGCCCGTGTGCGCATGCGCAGTAGTGAGCCCGAGCGCGCATGCGCAGTAGTGAGCCCGGGTGCGCATGCGCAGTAGTGAGCCCGAGCGCGCATGCGCAGTAGTGAGTCCGATTGCGCATGTGCAGGTCTGAGCCGGAGTGCGCATGCGCAGTAGTGAGCCCGAGCGCGCATCCGCAGTAGTGAGCCCGAGCGCGCATGCGCAGTAGTGAGTCCGATTGCGCATGTGCAGGTCTGAGCCGGAGTGCGCATGCGCGGTAGTGACCCCGAACGCGCATGAGCAGTAGTGAGTCCGAGTGCGCATGAGCAGTAGTGACCCCGAGTGCGCGTGCACAGTAGAGCGCCCCTGTGCGCATGAGCAGTAGTGAGTCCGAGTGCGCGTGAGCAGTAGTGAGCCCGAGTGCGCATGAGCAGTAGTGAGTCCGAGTGCGCGTGAGCAGTAGTGACCCCGAGTGCGCATGCACAGTAGTGAGCCCGTGTACGCATGCGCAGTAGTGAGCCCGAGCGCGCATCCGCAGTAGTGAGTCCGAGTGCGCATGCGCAGTAGTGACCCCGAACGCGCATGAGCAGCAGTGAGTCCGAGTGCGCATGAGCAGTAGTGACCCCGAGTGCGCATGAGCAGTAGTGAGTCCGAGTGCGCATGAGCAGTAGTGACCCCGAGTGCGCATGCACATTAGTGAGCCCGAGTGTGCATGAGTAGTAGTGACCTCGAGTGCGCATGCACAGTAGCGAGCCCGTGTGCGCATGCGCAGAAGTGAGCTCGAATGCGCATGTGCAGGTGTGAGCCGGACCGCGCATGCGCAGTAGTGAGCCCGTGTGCACATGCGCAGTAGTGACCCCGAATGCGCATGAGCAGTAGTGAGTCCGAGTGCGCATGAGCAGTAGTGACCCCGAGTGCGCATGAGCAGTAGTGAGACCGAGTGCGCATGAACAGTAGTGACCCCCAGTGCGCATGAGCAGTAGTGACCCCGAGTGCGCATGCACAGTAGTGAGCCCGATTGCGCATCTGCAGTAGTGAGACCGTGTGCGCATGTGCATGTCTGAACCGGAGTGCGCATGCGCAGTAGTGGGCCCGTGCGCGCATGCGCAGTAGTGAGCCCGGGTGCGCATGCGCAGTAGTGAGCCCGAGCGCGCATCCGCAGTAGTGAGCCCGAGCGTGCATCCGCAGTAGTGAGTCCGAGTGCGCATGCGCAGTAGTGACCCCGAATGCGCATGAGCAGTAGTGAATCCGAGTGCGCATGAGCAGTAGTGACCCCGAGTGCGCATGAACAGTAGTGACCTCCAGTGCGCATGAGCAGTAGTGACCCCGAGTGCGCATGCACAGTAGTGAGCCCGATTGCGCATCCGCAGTAGTGAGTCCGTGTGCGCCTGTGCATGTCTGCGCCGGAGTGCGCATGCGCAGTAGTGGGCCCGTGCGCGCATGCGCAGTAGTGAGCCAGGGTGCGCATGCGCAGTAGTGAGCCCGAGCGCGCATCCGCAGTAGTGAGCCCGATTGCGCATCCGCAGTAGTGAGTCCGTGTGCGCATGTGCAGGTCTGAGCCGGAGTGCGCATGCGCGGTAGTGGGCCCGTGCGCACATGCGCAGTAGTGAGCCCGCGTGTGCATGCGCAGTAGTGAGCCCGAGCGCGCATCCGCAGTAGTGAGCCCGAGCGTGCATCCGCAGTAGTGAGTCCGAGTGCGCATGCACAGTGGTGACCCCGAATGCGCATGAGCAGTAGTAAGTCCGAGTGCGCGTGAGCAGTAGTGACCCCAAGTGCGCATGAGCAGTAGTGAGTCCGAGTGCGCATGAGCAGTAGTGACCCCGAGTGCGCATGCACAGTAGTGAGTCCGAGTGCGCATGAGCAGTAGTGACCCCTAGTGCGCATGAGCAGTAGTGAGTCCGAGTGCGCGTGTGCAGGTCTGAGCCGGAGTGCGCATGCGCAGTAGTGGGCCCGTGCGCGCATGCGCAGTAGTGAGCCCGGGTGCGCATGCGCAGTAGTGAGCCCCAGCGCGCATCCGCAGTAGTGAGCCCGAGCGTGCATCCGCAGTAGTGAGTCCGAGTGCGCATGCGCAGTAGTGACCCCGAATGCGCATGAGCAGTAGTGAATCCGAGTGCGCATGAGCAGTAGTGACCCCGAGTGCGCATGAGCAGTAGTGAGTCCGAGTGCGCATGAACAGTAGTGACCCCCAGTGCGCATGAGCAGTAGTGACCCCGAGTGCGCCTGCACAGTAGTGAGCCCGATTGCGCATCCGCAGTAGTGAGTCCGTGTGCGCCTGTGCATGTCTGAGCCGGAGTGCGCATGCGCAGTAGTGGGCCCGTGCGCGCATGCGCAGTAGTGAGCCAGGGTGCGCATGCGCAGTAGTGAGCCCGAGCACGCATCCGCAGTAGTGAGCCCGATTGCGCATCCGCAGTAGTGAGTCCGTGTGCGCATGTGCAGGTCTGAGCCGGAGTGCGCATGCGCGGTAGTGAGCCCGAGCGCGCATCCGCAGTAGTGAGCCCGAGCGCGCATGCGCAGTAGTGAGTCCGATTGCGCATGTGCAGGTCTGAGCCGGAGTGCGCATGCGCAGTAGTGGGCCCGTGCGCGCATGCGCAGTAGTGAGCCCGGGTGCGCATGCGCAGTAGTGAGCCCGATTGCGCATGTGCAGGTCTGAGCCGGAGTGCGCATGCGCAGTAGTGGGCCCGTGCGCGCATGCGCAGTAGTGGGCCCGTGCGCGCATGCGCAGTAGTGACCCCGAGTGCGCATGAGCAGTAGTGAGTCCGAGTGCGCATGAGCAGTAGTGACCCCGAGTGCGCATGAGCAGTAGTGGGCCCGTGCGCGCATGCGCAGTAGTGAGCCCGGGTGCGCATGCGCAGAAGTGAGCCCGAGCGCGCATCCGTAGTAGTGAGTCCGAGTGCGCATGCGCAGTAGTGACCCCGAATGCGCATGAGTAGTAGTGAGTTCGAGTGCGCATGAGCAGTAGTGACCCCGAGTGCGCATGAGCAGTAGTGAGTCCGAGTGCGCATGAGCAGTAGTGACCCCGAGTGCGCATGAGCAGTAGTGACCCCGAGTGCGCATGCACAGTAGTGAGTCCGAGTGCGCATGAGCGGTAGTGACCCCGAGTGCGCATGAGCAGTAGTGAGTCCGAGTACGCATGAGCAGTAGTGACCCCGAGTGCGCGTGCACAGTAGTGCGCCCCTGTGCGCATGAGCAGTAGTGAGACCGTGTGCGCATGTGCATGTCTGAGCCGGAGTGCGCATGCGCAGTAGTGGGCCCGTGCGCGCATGCGCAGTAGTGAGGCCGGGTGCGCATGCGCAGTAGTGAGCCCGAGCGCGCATCCGCAGTAGTGAGCGAGATTGCGCATCCGCAGTAGTGAGTCCGTGTGCGCATGTGCAGGTCTGAGCCGGAGTGCGCATGCGCAGTAGTGGGCCCGTGCGCGCATGCGCAGTAGTGAGCCCGTGTGCGCATGCGCAGTAGTGAGCCCGAGCGCGCATGCGCAGTAGTGAGTCCGATTGCGCATGTGCAGGTCTGAGCCGGAGTGCGCATGAGCAGTAGTGACCCCGAGTGCGCATGCACAGTAGTGTGCCCGTGTGAGCATGCGCAGAAGTGAGCTCGAATGCGCATGTGCAGCTCTGAGCCTGAGTGCGCATGCGCAGTAGTGGGCCCGTGCGCGCATGCGCAGTAGTCAGCCCGGGTGCGCATGCGCAGTAGTGAGCCCGAGCGCGCATCCGCAGTAGTGAGTCCGAGTGCGCATGCGCAGTAGTGACCCCGAATGCGCATGAGTAGTAGTCAGTTCGAGTGCGCATGAGCAGTAGTGACCCCGAGTGCGCATGAGCAGTAGTGAGTCCGAGTGCGCATGAGCAGTAGTGACCCCAAGTGCGCATGAGCAGTAGTGAGTCCGAGTGCGTATGAGCAGTAGTGACCCCGAGTGCGCATGAGCAGTAGTGACCCCGAGTGCGCATGCACAGTAGTGAGCCCGATTGCGCATCCGCAGTAGTGAGACCGTGTGCGCATCAGCTGTAGTGACCCGAGTGCGCATGAGCAGTAGTGACCCCGAGTGCGCATGCACAGTAGTGAGCCCGTGTGCGCATGCGCAGAAGTGAGCTCGAATGCGCATGTGCAGGTCTGAGCCGGAGTGCGCATGCGCAGTAGTGGGCCCGGGTGCGCATGCGCAGTAGTGGGCCCGTGCGCGCATGCGCAGTAGTGAGCCCGGGTGCGCATCCGCAGAAGTGAGCCCGAGCGCGCATCCGCGGTAGTGAGTCCGAGTGCGCATGCGCAGTAGTGACCCCGAGTGCGCATGAGCAGTAGTGACCCCGAGTGCGCATGCACAGTAGTGAGCCCGATTGCGCATCCGCAGTAGTGAGACCGTGTGCGCATGTGCATGTCTGAGCCGGAGTACGCATGCGCAGTAGTGGGCCCGTGCGCGCATGCGCAGTAGTGAGGCCGGGTGCGCATGCGCAGTAGTGAGCCCGAGCGCGCATCCGCAGTAGTGAGCGAGATTGCGCATCCGCAGTAGTGAGTCCGTGTGCGCATGTGCAGGTCTGAGCCGGAGTGCGCATGCGCAGTAGTGGGCCCGTGCGCGCATGCGCAGTAGTGAGCCCGTGTGCGCATGCGCAGTAGTGAGCCCGAGCGCGCATCCGCAGTAGTGAGTCCGAGTGCGCATGCGCAGTAGTGACCCCGAATGCGCATGCAGAGTAGTGAGCCCGAGTGCGCATGAGCAGTAGTGAGTCCGAGTGCGCATGAGCAGTAGTGACCCCGAGTGCGCATGAGCAGTAGTGAGTCCGAGTGCGCATGAGCAGTAGTGACCCCGAGTGCGCATGAGCAGTAGTGAGTCCGAGTGCGCATGAGCAGTAGTGGCCCCGAGTGCGCATGCACATTAGTGAGCCCGAGTGTGCATGAGTAGTAGTGACCCCGAGTGCGCATGCACAGTAGTGAGCCCGTGTGCGCATGCGCAGAAGTGAGCTCGAATGCGCATGTGCAGGTCTGAGCCGGACTGCGCATGCGCAGTAGTGAGCCCGTGTGCGCATCAGCTGTAGTGACCCGAGTGCGCATGAGCAGTAGTGACCCCGAGTGCGTATGCATAGTAGTGAGCCCGTGTGCGCATGCGCAGAAGTGAGCTCGAATGCGCATGTGCAGGTCTGAGCCGGAGTGCGCATGCGCAGTAGTGGGCCCGTGCGCGCATGCGCAGTAGTGAGCCCGTGTGCGCATGCGCAGTAGTGAGCCCGAGCGCGCATCCGCAGTAGTGAGTCCGAGTGCGCATGAGCAGTAGTGACCCCGAGTGCGCATGAGCAGTAGTGAGCCCGGGTGCGCATGCGCAGTAGTGAGCCCGAGCGCGCATCCGCAGTAGTGAGCCCGAGCGCGCATGCGCAGTAGTGAGTCCGATTGCGCATGAGCAGTAGTGAGCCGGATTGCGCATACGCAGTAGTGACTCCGAGTGCGCATGAGCAGTAGTGAGTCCGAGTGCGCATGAGCAGTAGTGACCCCGAGTGCGCATGAGTAGTAGTGACCCCGAGTGCGCATGCACAGTAGTGAGCCCGTGTGCGCATGCGCAGAAGTGAGCTCGAATGCACATGTGCAGGTCTGAGCCGGAGTGTGCATGCGCAGTAGTGGGCCCGTGCGCGCATCAGCTGTAGTGACCCGAGCGCGCATGAGCAGTAGTGACCCCGAGTGCGTATGCATAGTAGTGAGCCCGTGTGCGCATGCGCAGAAGTGAGCTCGAATGCGCATGTGCAGGTCTGAGCCGGAGTGCGCATGCGCAGTAGTGGGCCCGTGCGCGCATGCGCAGTAGTGAGCCCGTGTGCGCATGCGCAGTAGTGAGCCCGAGCGCGCATCCGCAGTAGCGAGTCCGAGTGCGCATGCGCAGTAGTGTCCCCGAATGCGCATGAGCAGTAGTGAGTCCGAGTGCGCATGAGCAGTAGTGACCCCGAGTGCGCATGCACAGTAGTGAGTCCGAGTGCGCATGAGCAGTAGTGACCCCTAGTGCGCATGAGCAGTAGTGAGTCCGAGTGCGCATGAGCAGTAGTGACCCCGAGTGCGCATGAGCAGTAGTGACCCCGAGTGCGCATGCACAGTAGTGAGTCCGAGTGCGCATGAGCGGTAGTGACCCCGAGTGCGCATGCACAGTAGTGTGCCCGTGTGAGCATGCGCAGAAGTGAGCTCGAATGCGCATGTGCAGCTCTGAGCCGGAGTGCGCATGCGCAGTAGTGGGCCCGTGCGCGCATGCGCAGTAGTGAGCCCGGGTGCGCATGCGCAGTAGTGAGCCCAAGCGCGCATCCGCAGTAGTGAGCCCGAGTGCGCATGCGCAGTAGTGACCCCGAATGCGCATGAGCAGTAGTGAGTTCGAGTGCGCATGACCAGTAGTGACCCCGAGTGCGCATACGCAGTAGTGACTCCCAGTGCGCATGCGCAGTAGTGAGCCCGAGCGCGCATCCGCAGTAGTGAGTCCGAGTGCGCATGAGCAGTAGTGACCCCGAGTGCGCATGAGCAGTAGTGAGACCGGGTGCGCATGCGCAGTAGTGAGCCCGAGCGCGCATCCGCAGTAGTGAGCCCGAGCGCGCATGCGCAGTAGTGAGTCCGATTGCGCATGAGCAGTAGTGAGCCGGATTGCGCATACGCAGTAGTGACTCCGAGTGCGCATGAGCAGTAGTGAGTCCGAGTGCGCATGCGCAGTAGTGTCCCCGAATGCGCAAGAGCAGTAGTGAGTCCGAGTGCTCATGAGCAGTAGTGAGTCCGAGTGCGCATGAGCAGTAGCGACCCCGAGTGCGCATGAGCAGTAGTGAGTCCGAGTGCGCATGGGCAGTAGTGACCCCGAGTACGCATGAGCAGTAGTGAGTCCGAGTGCGCATGAGCAGTAGTGACCCCGAGTGCGCATGCACATTAGTGAGCCCGAGTGTGCATGAGTAGTATTGACCCCGAGTGCGCATGCACAGTAGTGAGCCCGTGTGCGCATGCGCAGAAGTGAGCTCGAATGCGCATGTGCAGGTCTGAGCCGGACTGCGCATGCGCAGTAGTGAGCCCGTGTGCGCATCAGCTGTAGTGACCCGAGTGCGCATGAGCAGTAGTGACCCCGAGTGCGCATGCACAGTAGTGAGCCCGTGTGCGCATGCGCAGAAGTGAGCTCGAATGCGCATGTGCAGGTCTGAGCCGGAGTGCGCATGCGCAGTAGTGGGCCCGTGCGCGCATGCGCAGTAGTGAGCTCGGGTGCGCATGCGCAGTAGTGAGCCCGAGCGCGCATGCGCAGTAGTGAGTCCGATTGCGCATGTGCAGGTCTGAGCCGGAGTGCGCATGCGCAGTAGTGGGCCCGTGCGCGCATGCGCAGTAGCGAGCCCGTGTGCGCATGCGCAGTAGTGAGCCCGAGCGCGCATCCGCAGTAGTGAGTCCGATTGCGCATGCGCAGTAGTGACCCCGAATGCGCATGAGCAGTAGTGACCCCGAGTGCGCATGCACAGTAGTGTGCCCGTGTGAGCATGCGCAGAAGTGAGCTCGAATGCGCATGTGCAGGTCTGAGCCGGAGTGCGCATGCGCAGTAGTGGGCCCGTGCGCGCATGCGCAGTAGTGAGCCCGGGTGCGCATGCGCAGTAGTGAGCCCGAGCGCGCATCCGCAGTAGTGAGTCCGAGTGCGCATGCGCAGTAGTGACCCCGAATGCGCATGAGTAGTAGTGAGTTCGAGTGCGCATGAGCAGTAGTGACCCCGAGTGCGCATGAGCAGTAGTGAGTCCGAGTGCGCATGAGCAGTAGTGACCCCGAGTGCGCATGAGCAGTAGTGACCCCGAGTGCGCATGCACAGTAGTGTGCCCGTGTGAGCATGCGCAGAAGTGAACTCGAATGCGCATGTGCAGGTCTGAGCCGGAGTGCGCATGCGCAGTAGTGGGCCCGGGTGCGCATGCGCAGTAGTGAGCCCGAGCGCGCATCCGCAGTAGTGAGTCCGAGTGCGCATGCGCAGTAGTGACCCCGAATGCGCATGGGTAGTAGTGAGTTCGAGTGCGCATGAGCAGTAGTGAGTCCGAGTGCGCATGAGCAGTAGTGACCCCGAGTGCGCATGAGCAGTAGTGACCCCGAGTGCGCATGCACAGTAGTGAGCCCGATTGCGCATCCGCAGTAGTGAGACCGTGTGCACATGTGCATGTCCGAGCCGGAGTGCGTATGCGCAGTAGTGGGCCCGTGCGCGCATGCGCAGTAGTGAGGCCGGGTGCGCATGCGCAGTAGTGAGCCCGAGTGTGCATGAGTAGTAGTGACCCCGAGCGCGCATGCACAGTAGTGAGCCCGAGTGCGCATGAGCAGTAGTGACCCCGAGTGCGCATGAGCAGTAGTGAGTCCGAGTGTGCATGAGCAGTAGTGACCCCGCGTGCGCATGAGCAGTAGTGACCCCGAGTGCGCATGCACAGTAGTAAGCCCGATTGCGCATCCGCAGTAGTGAGTCCGAGTGCGCATGCGCAGTAGTGACGCCGAGTGCGCATGAGCAGTAGTGAGTCCGAGTGCGCATGAGCAGTAGTGGCCCCGAGTGCGCATGCACATTAGTGAGCCCGAGTGTGCATGAGTAGTAGTGACCCCGAGCGCGCATGCACAGTAGTGAGCCCGTGTGCGCATGCGCAGAAGTGAGCTCGAATGCGCATGTGCAGGTCTGAGCCGGACTGCGCATGCGCAGTAGTGAGCCCGTGTGCGCATCAGCTGTAGTGACCCGAGTGCGCATGAGCAGTAGTGACCCCGAGTGCGTATGCACAGTAGTGAGCCCGTGTGCGCATGCGCAGAAGTGAGCTCGAATGCGCATGTGCAGGTCTGAGCCGGAGTGCGCATGCGCAGTAGTGGGCCCGTGCGCGCATGCGCAGTAGTGAGCCCGTGTGCGCATGCGCAGTAGTGAGCCCGAGCGCGCATCCGCAGTAGCGAGTCCGAGTGCGCATGCGCAGTAGTGTCCCCGAATGCGCATGAGCAGTAGTGAGTCCGAGTGCGCATGAGCAGTAGTGACCCTGAGTGCGCATGAGCAGTAGTGACCCCGAGTGCGCATGAGCAGTAGCGAGCCCGAGTGCGCATGAGCAGTAGTGAGTCCGAGTGCGCATGAGCAGTAGTGACCCCGAGTGCGCATGAGCAGTAATGAGTCCGAGTGCGCATGAGCAGTAGTGAGTCCGAGTGCGCATGAGCAGTAGTGACCCCGAGTGCGCATGCACAGTAGTGAGTCCGAGTGCGCATGAGCAGTACTGACCCCTAGTGCGCATGAGCAGTAGTGAGTCCGAGTGCGCATGAGCAGTAGTGACCCCGAGTGCGCATGAGCAGTAGTG
The DNA here is from genome assembly GCA_963576845.1 of Megachile leachella. Taxonomy (NCBI): domain Eukaryota; kingdom Metazoa; phylum Arthropoda; class Insecta; order Hymenoptera; family Megachilidae; genus Megachile; species Megachile leachella. The sequence goes on from OY756247.1 coordinate 6,233,038, forward strand.
ACCCCGAGTGCGCATGAGCAGTAGTGAGCCCGAGTGCGCATGAGCAGTAGTGAGTCCGAGTGCGCATGAGCAGTAGTGACCCCGAGTGCGCATGAGCAGTAATGAGTCCGAGTGCGCATGAGCAGTAGTGACCCCGAGTGCGCATGAGCAGTAGTGACCCCGAGTGCGCATGCACAGTAGTGAGTCCGAGTGCGCATGAGCGGTAGTGACCCCGAGTGCGCATGCACAGTAGTGTGCCCGTGTGAGCATGCGCAGAAGTGAGCTCGAATGCGCATGTGCAGCTCTGAGCCGGAGTGCGCATGCGCAGTAGTGAGCCCGTGTGCGCATCAGCTGTAGTGACCCGAGTGCGCATGAGCAGTAGTGACCCCGAGTGCGTATGCACAGTAGTGAGCCCGTGTGCGCATGCGCAGAAGTGAGCTCGAATGCGCATGTGCAGGTCTGAGCCGGAGTGCGCATGCGCAGTAGTGAGCCCGTGTGCGCATCAGCTGTAGGGACCCGAGTGCGCATGAGCAGTAGTGACCCCGAGTGCGTATGCACAGTAGTGAGCCCGTGTGCGCATGCGCAGAAGTGAGCTCGAATGCGCATGTGCAGGTCTGAGCCGGAGTGCGCATGCGCAGTAGTGGGCCCGTGCGCGCATGCGCAGTAGTGAGCCCGTGTGCGCATGCGCAGTAGTGAGCCCGAGCGCGCATCCGCAGTAGCGAGTCCGAGTGCGCATGCGCAGTAGTGTCCCCGAATGCGCAAGAGCAGTAGTGAGTCCGAGTGCTCATGAGCAGTAGTGACCCCGAGTGCGCATGACCAGTAGTGACCCCGAGTGCGCATGAGCAGTAGTGAGCCCGAGTGCGCATGAGCAGTAGTGAGTCCGAGTGCGCATGAGCAGTAGCGACCCCGAGTGCGCATGAGCAGTAATGAGTCCGAGTGCGCATGAGCAGTAGTGAGTCCGAGTGCGCATGAGCAGTAGTGACCCCGAGTGCGCATGCACAGTAGTGAGTCCGAGTGCGCATGAGCAGTAGTGACCCCTAGTGCGCATGAGCAGTAGTGAGTCCGAGTGCGCATGAGCAGTAGTGACCCCGAGTGCGCATGAGCAGTAGTGACCCCGAGTGCGCATGCACAGTAGTGAGTCCGAGTGCGCATGAGCGGTAGTGACCCCGAGTGCGCATGCCCAGTAGTGTGCCCGTGTGAGCATGCGCAGAAGTGAGCTTGAATGCGCATGTGCAGGTCTGAGCCGGAGTGCGCATGCGCAGTAGTGGGCCCGTGCGCGCATGCGCAGTAGTGAGCCCGAGCGCGCATGCGCAGTAGTGAGTCCGATTGCGCATGAGCAGTAGTGAGTCCGAGTGCGCATGCGCAGTAGTGACCCCGAATGCGCATGAGCAGTAGTGAGTCCGAGTGCGCATGAGCAGTAATGAGTCCGAGTGCGCATGAGCAGTAGTGAGTCCGAGTGCGCATGAGCAGTAGTGACTCCGAGTGCGCATGCACAGTAGTGAGTCCGAGTGCGCATGAGCAGTACTGACCCCTAGTGCGCATGAGCAGTAGTGAGTCCGAGTGCGCATGAGCAGTAGTGACCCCGAGTGCGCATGAGCAGTAGTGACCCCGAGTGCGCATGAGCAGTAGTGAGCCCGAGTGCGCATGAGCAGTAGTGAGTCCGAGTGCGCATGAGCAGTAGTGACCCCGAGTGCGCATGAGCAGTAATGAGTCCGAGTGCGCATGAGCAGTAGTGACCCCGAGTGCGCATGAGCTGTAGTGACCCCGAGTGCGCATGCACAGTAGTGAGTCCGAGTGCGCATGAGCGGTAGTGACCCCGAGTGCGCATGCACAGTAGTGTGCCCGTGTGAGCATGCGCAGAAGTGAGCTCGAATGCGCATGTGCAGCTCTGAGCCGGAGTGCGCATGCGCAGTAGTGAGCCCGTGTGCGCATCAGCTGTAGTGACCCGAGTGCGCATGAGCAGTAGTGACCCCGAGTGCGTATGCACAGTAGTGAGCCCGTGTGCGCATGCGCAGAAGTGAGCTCGAATGCGCATGTGCAGGTCTGAGCCGGAGTGCGCATGCGCAGTAGTGAGCCCGTGTGCGCATCAGCTGTAGGGACCCGAGTGCGCATGAGCAGTAGTGACCCCGAGTGCGTATGCACAGTAGTGAGCCCGTGTGCGCATGCGCAGAAGTGAGCTCGAATGCGCATGTGCAGGTCTGAGCCGGAGTGCGCATGCGCAGTAGTGGGCCCGTGCGCGCATGCGCAGTAGTGAGCCCGTGTGCGCATGCGCAGTAGTGAGCCCGAGCGCGCATCCGCAGTAGCGAGTCCGAGTGCGCATGCGCAGTAGTGTCCCCGAATGCGCAAGAGCAGTAGTGAGTCCGAGTGCTCATGAGCAGTAGTGACCCCGAGTGCGCATGACCAGTAGTGACCCCGAGTGCGCATGAGCAGTAGTGAGCCCGAGTGCGCATGAGCAGTAGTGAGTCCGAGTGCGCATGAGCAGTAGCGACCCCGAGTGCGCATGAGCAGTAATGAGTCCGAGTGCGCATGAGCAGTAGTGAGTCCGAGTGCGCATGAGCAGTAGTGACCCCGAGTGCGCATGCACAGTAGTGAGTCCGAGTGCGCATGAGCAGTAGTGACCCCTAGTGCGCATGAGCAGTAGTGAGTCCGAGTGCGCATGAGCAGTAGTGACCCCGAGTGCGCATGAGCAGTAGTGACCCCGAGTGCGCATGCACAGTAGTGAGTCCGAGTGCGCATGAGCGGTAGTGACCCCGAGTGCGCATGCCCAGTAGTGTGCCCGTGTGAGCATGCGCAGAAGTGAGCTTGAATGCGCATGTGCAGGTCTGAGCCGGAGTGCGCATGCGCAGTAGTGGGCCCGTGCGCGCATGCGCAGTAGTGAGCCCGAGCGCGCATGCGCAGTAGTGAGTCCGATTGCGCATGAGCAGTAGTGAGCCGGATTGCGCATACGCAGTAGTGACTCCGAGTGCGCATGAGCAGTAGTGAGTCCGAGTGCGCATGAGCAGTAGTGACCCCGAGTGCGCATGAGTAGTAGTGACCCCGAGTGCGCATGCACAGTAGTGAGCCCGTGTGCGCATGCGCAGAAGTGAGCTCGAATGCACATGTGCAGGTCTGAGCCGGAGTGTGCATGCGCAGTAGTGGGCCCGTGCGCGCATGCGCAGTAGTGAGCCCGTGTGCGCATGCGCAGTAGCGAGCACGAGCGCGCATCCGCAGTAGTGAGTCCGAGTGCGCATGAGCAGTAGTGACCCCGAGTGCGCATGAGCAGTAGTGAGTCCGAGTGCGCATCAGCAGTAGTGACCCCGAGTGCGCATGAGCAGTAGTGACCCCGAGTGCGCATGCACAGTAGTGAGCCCGTGTGCGCATGCGCAGAAGTGAGCTCGAATGCGCATGAGCAGTAGTGACCCCGAGTGCGCATGCCCAGTAGTGTGCCCGTGTGAGCATGCGCAGAAGTGAGCTCGAATGCGCATGTGCAGGTCTGAGCCGGAGTGCGCATGCGCAGTAGTGGGCCCGTGCGCGCATGCGCAGTAGTGAGCCCGAGCGCGCATGCGCAGTAGTGAGTCCGATTGCGCATGTGCAGGTCTGAGCCGGAGTGCGCATGCGCAGTAGTGGGCCCGTGCGCGCATGCGCAGTAGTGAGCCCGTGTGCGCATGCGCAGTAGCGAGCACGAGCGCGCATCCGCAGTAGTGAGTCCGAGTGCGCATGCGCAGTAGTGACCCCGAATGCGCATGAGCAGTAGTGAGTCCGAGTGCGCATGAGCAGTAGTGACCCCGAGTGCGCATGAGCAGTAGTGAGTCCGAGTGCGCATCAGCAGTAGTGACCCCGAGTGCGCATGCGCAGTAGTGAGTCCGATTGCGCATGAGCAGTAGTGAGCCGGATTGCGCATACGCAGTAGTGACTCCCAGTGCGCATGCGCAGTAGTGAGCCCGAGCGCGCATCCGCAGTAGTGAGTCCGAGTGCGCATGAGCAGTAGTGACCCCGAGTGCGCATGCACAGTAGTGAGCCCGTGTGCGCATGCGCAGAAGTGAGCTCGAATGCGCATGTGCAGGTCTGAGCCGGAGTGCGCATGCGCAATAGTGGGCCCGTGCGCGCATGCGCAGTAGTGAGCCCGTGTGCGCATGCGCAGTAGTGAGCCCGAGCGCGCATCCGCAGTAGTGAGTCCGAGTGCGCATGCGCAGTAGTGACCCCGAATGCGCACGCAGAGTAGTGAGCCCGAGTGCGCATGAGCAGTAGTGAGTCCGAGTGCGCATGAGCAGTAGCTACCCCGAGTGCGCATGAGCAGTAGTGAGTCCGAGTGCGCATGGGCAGTAGTGACCCCGAGTACGCATGAGCAGTAGTGAGTCCGAGTGCGCATGAGCAGTAGTGACCCCGAGTGCGCATGCACATTAGTGAGCCCGAGTGTGCATGAGTAGTAGTGACCCCGAGTGCGCATGCACAGTAGTGAGCCCGTGTGCGCATGCGCAGAAGTGAGCTCGAATGCGCATGTGCAGGTCTGAGCCGGACTGCGCATGCGCAGTAGTGAGCCCGTGTGCGCATCAGCTGTAGTGACCCGAGTGCGCATGAGCAGTAGTGACCCCGAGTGCGCATGCACAGTAGTGAGCCCGTGTGCGCATGCGCAGAAGTGAGCTCGAATGCGCATGTGCAGGTCTGAGCCGGAGTGCGCATGCGCAGTAGTGGGCCCGTGCGCGCATGCGCAGTAGTGAGCTCGGGTGCGCATGCGCAGTAGTGAGCCCGAGCGCGCATGCGCAGTAGTGAGTCCGATTGCGCATGTGCAGGTCTGAGCCGGAGTGCGCATGCGCAGTAGTGGGCCCGTGCGCGCATGCGCAGTAGCGAGCCCGTGTGCGCATGCGCAGTAGTGAGCCCGAGCGCGCATCCGCAGTAGTGAGCCCGTGTGCGCATGCGCAGAAGTGAGCTCGTATGCGCATGTGCAGGTCTGAGCCGGACTGCGCATGCGCAGTAGTGAGCCCGTGTGCGCATCAGCTGTAGTGACCCGAGTGCGCATGAGCAGTAGTGACCCCGAGTGCGCATGCACAGTAGTGAGCCCGTGTGCGCATGCGCAGAAGTGAGCTCGAATGCGCATGTGCAGGTCTGAGCCGGAGTGCGCATGCGCAGTAGTGGGCCCGTGCGCGCATGCGCAGTAGTGAGCTCGGGTGCGCATGCGCAGTAGTGAGCCCGAGCGCGCATGCGCAGTAGTGAGTCCGATTGCGCATGTGCAGGTCTGAGCCGGAGTGCGCATGCGCAGTAGTGGGCCCGTGCGCGCATGCGCAGTAGCGAGCCCGTGTGCGCATGCGCAGTAGTGAGCCCGAGCGCGCATCCGCAGTAGTGAGTCCGATTGCGCATGCGCAGTAGTGACCCCGAATGCGCATGAGCAGTAGTGACCCCGAGTGCGCATGCACAGTAGTGTGCCCGTGTGAGCATGCGCAGAAGTGAGCTCGAATGCGCATGTGCAGGTCTGAGCCGGAGTGCGCATGCGCAGTAGTGGGCCCGTGCGCGCATGCGCAGTAGTGAGCCCGGGTGCGCATGCGCAGTAGTGAGCCCGAGCGCGCATCCGCAGTAGTGAGTCCGAGTGCGCATGCGCAGTAGTGACCCCGAATGCGCATGCACAGTAGTGAGCCCGCGTGCGCATGCGCAGAAGTGAGCTCGAATGCGCATGTGCAGGTCTGAGCCGGAGTGCGCATGCGCAATAGTGGGCCCGTGCGCGCATGCGCAGTAGTGAGCCCGTGTGCGCATGCACAGTAGTGTGCCCGTGTGAGCATGCGCAGAAGTGAGCTCGAATGCGCATGTGCAGGTCTGAGCCGGAGTGCGCATGCGCAGTAGTGGGCCCGTGCGCGCATGCGCAGTAGTGAGCCCGGGTGCGCATGCGCAGTAGTGAGCCCGAGCGCGCATCCGCAGTAGTGAGTCCGAGTGCGCATGCGCAGTAGTGACCCCGAATGCGCATGAGTAGTAGTGAGTTCGAGTGCGCATGAGCAGTAGTGAGTCCGAGTGCGCATGAGCAGTAGTGACCCCGACTGCGCATGAGCAGTAGTGACCCCGAGTGCGCATGCACAGTAGTGTGCCCGTGTGAGCATGCGCAGAAGTGAACTCGAATGCGCATGTGCAGGTCTGAGCCGGAGTGCGCATGCGCAGTAGTGGGCCCGTGCGCGCATGCGCAGTAGTGAGCCCGGGTGCGCATGCGCAGTAGTGAGCCCGAGCGCGCATCCGCAGTAGTGAGTCCGAGTGCGCATGCGTAGTAGTGACCCCGAATGCGCATGAGTAGTAGTGAGTTCGAGTGCGCATACGCAGTAGTGACTCCGAGTGCGCATGAGTAGTAGTGACCCCGAGTGCGCGTGCACAGTAGTGAGCCCGTGTGCGCATGCGCAGAAGTGAGCTCGAATGCACATGTGCAGGTCTGAGCCGGAGTGTGCATGCGCAGTAGTGGGCCCGTGCGCGCATGCGCAGTAGTGAGCCCGTGTGCGCATGCGCAGTAGCGAGCACGAGCGCGCATCCGCAGTAGTGAGTCCGAGTGCGCATGCGCAGTAGTGACCCCGAATGCGCATGAGCAGTAGTGAGTCCGAGTGCGCATGAGCAGTAGTGACCCCGAGTGCGCATGAGCAGTAGTGAGTCCGAGTGCGCATCAGCAGTAGTGACCCCGAGTGCGCATGCGCAGTAGTGAGTCCGATTGCGCATGTGCAGGTCTGAGCCGGAGTGCGCATGCGCAATAGTGGGCCCGTGCGCGCATGCGCAGTAGTGAGCCCGTGTGCGCATGCGCAGTAGTGACCCCGAATGCGCATGAGTAGTAGTGAGTCCGAGTGCGCATGAGCAGTAGTGACCCCGAGTGCGCATGAGTAGTAGTGACCCCGAGTGCGCGTGCACAGTAGTGAGCCCGTGTGCGCATGCGCAGAAGTGAGCTCGAATGCACATGTGCAGGTTTGAGCCGGAGTGTGCATGCGCAGTAGTGGGCCCGTGCGCGCATGCGCAGTAGTGAGCCCGTGTGCGCATGCGCAGTAGCGAGCACGAGCGCGCATCCGCAGTAGTGAGTCCGAGTGCGCATGCGCAGTAGTGACCCCGAATGCGCATGAGCAGTAGTGAGTCCGAGTGCGCATGAGCAGTAGTGACCCCGAGTGCGCATGAGCAGTAGTGAGTCCGAGTGCGCATCAGCAGTAGTGACCCCGAGTGCGCATGCGCAGTAGTGAGTCCGATTGCGCATGTGCAGGTCTGAGCCGGAGTGCGCATGCGCAATAGTGGGCCCGTGCGCGCATGCGCAGTAGTGAGCCCGTGTGCGCATGCGCAGTAGTGAGCCCGAGCGCGCATCCGCAGTAGTGAGTCCGAGTGCGCATGCGCAGTAGTGACCCCGAATGCGCATGCAGAGTAGTGAGCCCGAGTGCGCATGAGCAGTAGTGAGTCCGAGTGCGCATGAGCAGTAGCGACCCCGAGTGCGCATGAGCAGTAGTGAGTCCGAGTGCGCATGAGCAGTAGTGACCCCGAGTGCGCATGCACATTAGTGAGCCCGAGTGTGCATGCACAGTAGTGAGCCCGTGTGCGCATGCGCAGAAGTGAGCTCGAATGCGCATGTGCAGGTCTGAGCCGGAGTGCGCATGCGCAGTAGTGGGCCCGTGCGCGCATGAGCAGTAGTGACCCCGAGTGCGCATGAGCAGTAGTGAGTCCGAGTGCGCATGAGCAGTAGTGACCCCGAGTGCGCATGAGCAGTAGTGAGTCCGAGTGCGCATGTGCAGTAGTGAGCCCGTTTGCGCATCAGCTGTAGTGACCCGAGTGCGCATGAGCAGTAGTGACCCCGAGTGCGCGTGCACAGTAGTGCGCCCCTGTGCGCATGAGCAGTAGTGAGCCCGATTGCGCATCGGCAGTAGTGAGTCCGTGTGCGCATGTGCAGGTCTGAGCCGGAGTGCGCATGCGCAGTAGTGGGCCCGTGCGCGCATGCGCAGTAGTGAGCTCGGGTGCGCATGCGCAGTAGTGAGCCCGAGCGCGCATGCGCAGTAGTGAGTCCGATTGCGCATGTGCAGGTCTGAGCCGGAGTGCGCATGCGCAGTAGTGGGCCCGTGCGCGCATGCGCAGTAGCGAGCCCGTGTGCGCATGCGCAGTAGTGAGCCCGAGCGCGCATCCGCAGTAGTGAGTCCGATTGCGCATGCGCAGTAGTGACCCCGAATGCGCATGAGCAGTAGTGACCCCGAGTGCGCATGCACAGTAGTGTGCCCGTGTGAGCATGCGCAGAAGTGAGCTCGAATGCGCATGTGCAGGTCTGAGCCGGAGTGCGCATGCGCAGTAGTGGGCCCGTGCGCGCATGAGCAGTAGTGAGTCCGAGTGCGCATGAGCAGTAGTGACCCCGAGTGCGCATGAGCAGTAGTGAGTCCGAGTGCGCATGAGCAGTAGTGACCCCGAGTGCGCATGCACATTAGTGAGCCCGAGTGTGCATCCGCAGTAGCGAGCCCGAGCGCGCATGCGCAGTAGTGAGTCCGATTGCGCATGTGCAGGTCTGAGCCGGAGTGCGCATGCGCAGTAGTGGGCCCGTGCGCGCATGCGCAGTAGCGAGCCCGTGTGCGCATGCGCAGTAGTGAGCCCGAGCGCGCATCCGCAGTAGTGAGTCCGATTGCGCATGCGCAGTAGTGACCCCGAATGCGCATGAGCAGTAGTGACCCCGAGTGCGCATGCACAGTAGTGTGCCCGTGTGAGCATGCGCAGAAGTGAGCTCGAATGCGCATGTGCAGGTCTGAGGCGGAGTGCGCATGCGCAGTAGTGGGCCCGTGCGCGCATGCGCAGTAGTGAGCCCGGGTGCGCATGCGCAGTAGTGAGCCCGAGCGCGCATCCGCAGTAGTGAGTCCGAGTGCGCATGCGCAGTAGTGACCCCGAATGCGCATGCACAGTAGTGAGCCCGCGTGCGCATGCGCAGAAGTGAGCTCGAATGCGCATGTGCAGGTCTGAGCCGGAGTGCGCATGCGCAATAGTGGGCCCGTGCGCGCATGCGCAGTAGTGAGCTCGGGTGCGCATGCGCAGTAGTGAGCCCGAGCGCGCATGCGCAGTAGTGAGTCCGATTGCGCATGTGCAGGTCTGAGCCGGAGTGCGCATGCGCAGTAGTGGGCCCGTGCGCGCATGCGCAGTAGTGAGCCCGGGTGCGCATGCGCAGTAGTGAGCCCGAGCGCGCATCCGCAATAGTGAGCCCGATTGCGCATCCGCAGTAGTGAGTCCGTGTGCGCATGTGCAGGTCTGAGCCGGAGTGCGCATGCGCGGTAGTGGGCCCGTGCGCACATGCGCAGTAGTGAGCCCGTGTGCGCATGCGCAGTAGTGAGCCCGAGCGCGCATCCGCAGTAGTGACCCCGAGTGCGCATGAGTAGTAGTGAGTTCGAGTGCGCATGAGCAGTAGTGACCCCGAGTGCGCATGAGCAGTAGTGAGTCCGAGTGCGCATGAGCAGTAGTGACCCCGAGTGCGCATGAGCAGTAGTGACCCCGAGTGCGCATGCACAGTAGTGAGTCCGAGTGCGCATGAGCAGTAGTGACCCCGAGTGCGCATGAGCAGTAGTGAGTCCGAGTGCGCATGAGCAGTAGTGACCCCGAGTGCGCATGAGCAGTAGTGAGTCCGAGTGCGCATGAGCAGTAGTGAGTCCGAGTGCGAATGAGCAGTAGTGACCCCGAGTGCGCATGCACAGTAGTGAGTCCGAGTGCGCATGAGCAGTAGTGACCCCTAGTGCGCATGAGCAGTAGTGAGTCCGAGTGCGAATGAGCAGTAGTGACCCCGAGTGCGCATGAGCAGTAGTGACCCCGAGTGCGCATGCACAGTAGTGAGTCCGAGTGCGCATGAGCGGTAGTGACCCCGAGTGCGCATGCACGGTAGTGTGCCCGTGTGAGCATGCGCAGAAGTGAGCTCGAATGCGCATGCGCAGTAGTGGGCCCGTGCGCGCATGCGCAGTAGTGAGCCCGGGTGCGCATGCGCAGTAGTGAGCCCAAGCGCGCATCCGCAGTAGTGAGCCCGAGTGCGCATGCGCAGTAGTGACCCCGAATGCGCATGAGTAGTAGTGACCCCGAGTGCGCATGCACAGTAGTGAGTCCGAGTGCGCATGAGCGGTAGTGACCCCGTGTGCGCATGCACAGTAGTGTGCCCGTGTGAGCATGCGCAGAAGTGAGCTCGAATGCGCATGTGCAGCTCTGTGCCGGAGTGCGCATGCGCAGTAGTGGGCCCGTGCGCGCATGCGCAGTAGTGAGCCCGGGTGCGCATGCGCAGTAGTGAGCCCAAGCGCGCATCCGCAGTAGTGAGCCCGAGTGCGCATGCGCAGTAGTGACCCCGAATGCGCATGAGTAGTAGTGAGTTCGAGTGCGCATAACCAGTAGTGACCCCGAGTGCGCATACGCAGTAGTGACTCCCAGTGCGCATGCGCAGTAGTGAGCCCGAGCGCGCATCCGCAGTAGTGAGTCCGAGTGCGCATGAGCAGTAGTGACCCCGAGTGCGCATGAGCAGTAGTGAGCCCGGGTGCGCATGCGCAGTAGTGAGCCCGAGCGCGCATCCGCAGTAGTGAGCCCGAGCGCGCATGCGCAGTAGTGAGTCCGATTGCGCATGAGCAGTAGTGAGCCGGATTGCGCATACGCAGTAGTGACTCCGAGTGCGCATGAGCAGTAGTGAGTCCGAGTGCGCATGAGCAGTAGTGACCCCGAGTGCGCATGAGTAGTAGTGACCCCGAGTGCGCATGCACAGTAGTGAGCCCGTGTGCGCATGCGCAGAAGTGAGCTCGAATGCACATGTGCAGGTCTGAGCCGGAGTGTGCATGCGCAGTAGTGGGCCCGTGCGCGCATGCGCAGTAGTGAGCCCGTGTGCGCATGCGCAGTAGCGAGCACGAGCGCGCATCCGCAGTAGTGAGTCCGAGTGCGCATGCGCAGTAGTGACCCCGAATGCGCATGAGCAGTAGTGAGTCCGAGTGCGCATGAGCAGTAGTGACCCCGAGTGCGCATGAGCAGTAGTGAGTCCGAGTGCGCATGAGCAGTAGTGACCCCGAGTACGCATGAGCAGTAGTGAGTCCGAGTGCGCATGAGCAGTAGTGACCCCGAGTGCGCATGAGCAGTAGTGAGTCCGAGTGCGCATGAACAGTAGTGACCCCGAGTGCGCATGAGCAGTAGTGAGTCCGAGTGCGCATGAGCAGTAGTGACCCCGAGTACGCATGAGCAGTAGTGAGTCCGAGTGCGCATGAGCAGTAGTGACCCCGAGTGCGCATGCACATTAGTGAGCCCGAGTGTGCATGAGTAGTAGTGACCCCGAGTGCGCATGCACAGTAGTGAGCCCGTGTGCGCATGCGCAGAAGTGAGCTCGAATGCGCATGTGCAGGTCTGAGCCGGACTGCGCATGCGCAGTAGTGAGCCCGTGTGCGCATCAGCTGTAGTGACCCGAGTGCGCATGAGCAGTAGTGACCCCGAGTGCGCATGCACAGTAGTGAGCCCGTGTGCGCATGCGCAGAAGTGAGCTCGAATGCGCATGTGCAGGTCTGAGCCGGAGTGCGCATGCGCAGTAGTGGGCCCGTGCGCGCATGCGCAGTAGTGAGCCCGTGTGCGCATGCGCAGTAGTGAGCCCGAGCGCGCATCCGCAGTAGCGAGTCCGAGTGCGCATGCGCAGTAGTGACCCCGAATGCGCATGAGCAGTAGTGAGTCCGAGTGCGCATGAGCAGTAGTGACCCCGAGTGCGCATGAGCAGTAGTGAGCCCGAGTGCGCATGAGCAGTAGTGAGTCCGAGTGCGCATGAGCAGTAGTGACCCCGAGTGCGCATGAGCAGTAGTGAGTCCGAGTGCGCATGAGCAGTAGTGACCCCGAGTGCGCATGAGCAGTAGTGAGTCCGAGTGCGCATGAGCAGTAGTGACCCCGAGTGCGCATGCACATAAGTGAGCCCGAGTGTGCATGAGTAGTAGTGACCCCGAGTGCGCATGCACAGTAGTGAGCCCGTGTGCGCATGCGCAGAAGTGAGCTCGAATGCGCATGTGCAGGTCTGAGACGGACTGCGCATGCGCAGTAGTGAGCCCGTTTGCGCATCAGCTGTAGTGACCCGAGTGCGCATGAGCAGTAGTGACCCCGAGTGCGCGTGCACAGTAGTGCGCCCCTGTGCGCATGAGCAGTAGTGAGCCCGATTGCGCATCCGCAGTAGTGAGTCCGTGTGCGCATGTGCAGGTCTGAGCCGGAGTGCGCATGCGCAGTAGTGGGCCCGTGCGCGCATGCGCAGTAGTGAGCCCGGGTGCGCATGCGCAGTAGTGAGCCCGAGCGCGCATCCGCAGTAGTGAGCCCGAGCGCGCATGCGCAGTAGTGAGTCCGATTGCGCATGTGCAGGTCTGAGCCGGAGTGCGCATGCGCAGTAGTGGGCCCGTGCGCGCATGCGCAGTAGCGAGCCCGTGTGCGCATGCGCAGTAGTGAGCCCGAGCGCGCATCCGCAGTAGTGAGTCCGATTGCGCATGCGCAGTAGTGACCCCGAATGCGCATGAGCAGTAGTGACCCCGAGTGTGCATGCACAGTAGTGTGCCCGTGTGAGCATGCGCAGAAGTGAGCTCGAATGCGCATGTGCAGGTCTGAGCCGGAGTGCGCATGCGCAGTAGTGGGCCCGTGCGCGCATGCGCAGTAGTGAGCCCGGGTGCGCATGCGCAGTAGTGAGCCCGAGCGCGCATCCGCAGTAGTGAGTCCGAGTGCGCATGCGTAGTAGTGACCCCGAATGCGCATGAGTAGTAGTGAGTTCGAGTGCGCATGGGCAGTAGTGACCCCGAGTGCGCATGAGCAGTAGTGAGTCCGAGTGCGCATGAGCAGTAGTGACCCCGAGTGCGCATGAGCAGTAGTGACCCCGAGTGCGCATGCACAGTAGTGAGCCCGATTGCGCATCCGCAGTAGTGAGACCGTTTGCGCATGTGCATGTCTGAGCCGGAGTGCGCATGCGCAGTAGTGGGCCCGTGCGCGCATGCGCAGTAGTGATCCCGGGTGCGCATGCGCAGTAGTGAGCCCGAGCGCGCATCCGCAGTAGTGAGCCCGATTGCGCATCCGCAGTAGTGAGTCCGTGTGCGCATGTGCAGGTCTGAGCCGGAGTGCGCATGCGCGGTAGTGGGCCCGTGCGCACATGCGCAGTAGTGAGCCCGTGTGCGCATGCGCAGTAGTGAGCCCGAGCGCGCATCCGCAGTAGTGACCCCGAGTGCGCATGAGTAGTAGTGAGTTCGAGTGCGCATGAGCAGTAGTGACCCCGAGTGCGCATGAGCAGTAGTGAGTCCGAGTGCGCATGAGCAGTAGTGAGTCCGAGTGCGCATGAGCAGTAGTGACCCCGAGTGCGCATGAGCAGTAGTGAGTCCGAGTGCGCATGAGCAGTAGTGACCCCGAGTGCGCATGCACATTAGTGAGCCCGAGTGTGCATGAGTAGTAGTGTCCCCTAGTGCGCATGCACAGTAGTGAGCCCGTGTGCGCATGCACAGTAGTGAGCCCGTGTGCGCATGCGCAGTAGTGAGCCCGATAGCGCATGCACATTAGTGAGCCCGAGTGTGCATGAGTAGTAGTGTCCCCGAGTGCGCATGCACAGTAGTGAGCCCGTGTGCGCATGCGCAGAAGTGAGCTCGAATGCGCATGTGCAGGTCTGAGCCGGAGTGCGCATGCGCAGTAGTGAGCCCGAGCGCGCATCCGCAATAGTGAGTCCGAGTGCGCACGCGCAGTAGTGACCCCGAATGCGCATGAGCAGTAGTGAGTCCGAGTGCGCATGAGCAGTAGTGACCCCGAGTGCGCATGAGCAGTAGTGAGTCCGAGTGCGCATACGCAGAAGTGAGCTCGAATGCGCATGTGCAGGTCTGAGCCGGACTGCGCTTGCGCTGTAGTGAGCCCGATTGCGCATCCGCAGTAGTGAGTCCGTGTGCGCATGCGCAGTAGTGACCCCGAGTGCGCATGAGCAGTAGTGAGTCCGAGTGCGCGTGAGCAGTAGTGACCCCGAGTGCGCATGCACAGTAGTGAGTCCGAGTGCGCATGCGCAGTAGTGACCCCGAGTGCGCATGAGCAGTAGTGAGTCCGAGTGCGCGTGAGCAGTGGTGACCCCGAGCACGCATGCACAGTAGTGAGCTCGAGTGCGCATGAGCAGTAGTAAGTCCGAGTGCGCATGAGCAGTAGTGACCCCGAGTGCGCGTGCACAGTAGTGCGCCCCTGTGCGCATGAGCAGTAGTGAGTCCGAGTGCGCGTGAGCAGTAGTGACCCCAAGTGCGCATGAGCAGTAGTGAGTCCGAGTGCGCATGAGCAGTAGTGACCCCGAGTGCGCATGAGCAGTAGTGACCCCGAGGGCGCATGCACAGTAGTGAGCCCGATTGCGCATCCGCAGTAGTGAGTCCGTGTGCGCATGTGCAGGTCTGAGCCGGAGTGCGCATGCGCAGTAGTGGGCCCGTGCGCGCATGCGCAGTAGTGAGCCCTGGTGCGCATGCGCAGTAGTGACCCCGAGTGCGCATGAGCAGTAGTGAGTCCGAGTGCGCATCAGCAATAGTGACCCCGAGTGCGCATGAGCAGTCGTGACCCCGAGTGCGCATGCACAGTAGTGAGCCCGATTGCGCATCCGCAGTAGTGAGGCTGTGTGCGCATGTGCAGGTCTGAGCCGTAGTGCGCATGCGCAGTAGTGGGCCCGTGCGCGCATGCGCAGTAGTGAGCCCGGGTGCGCATGCGCAGTAGTGACCCCGAGTGCGCATGCACAGTAGTGAGCCCGAGTGCCCATGAGCAGTAGTGAGTCCGATGGCGCATGAGCAGTAGTGACCCCGAGTGCGCGTGCACATTAGTGCGCCCCTGTGCGCATGAGCAGTAGTGAGTCCGAGTGCGCGTGGGCAGTAGTGACCCCAAGTGCGTATGAGCAGTAGTGAGTCCGAGTGCGCATGAGCAGTAGTGACCCCGAGTGCGCATGAGCAGTAGTGACCCCGAGTGCGCATGCACAGTAGTGAGCCCGATTGCGCATCCTGCGTTAGTGAGTCCGTGTGCGCATGTGCAGGTCTGAGCCGGAGTGCGCATGCGCAGTAGTGGGCCTGTGCGCGCATGCGCAGTAGTGAGCCCGGGTGCGCATGCGCAGTAGTGAGCCCGAGCGCGCATCCGCAGTAGTGAGCCCGAGCGCGCATGCGCAGTGGTGAGTCCGATTGCGCATGTGCAGGTCTGAGCCGGAGTGCGCATGCGCAGTAGTGGGCCCGTGCGCGCATGCGCAGTAATGAGCCCGAGCGCGCATCCGCTGTAGTGAGTCCGAGTGCGCATGCGCAGTAGTGAGTCCGAGTGCGCATGCGCAGAAGTGAGCTCGAATGCGCATGTGCAGGTCTGAGCCGGACTGCGCATGCGCTGTAGTGAGCCCGATTGCGCATCCGCAGTAGTGAGTCCGTGTGCGCATGTGCAGGTCTGAGCCGGAGTGCGCATGCGCAGTAGTGGGCCCGTGCGCGCATGCGCAGTAGTGAGCCCTGGTGCGCATGCGCAGTAGTGACCCCGAGTGCGCATGAGCAGTAGTGAGTCCGAGTGCGCATCAGCAATAGTGACCCCGAGTGCGCATGAGCAGTAGTGAGTCCGAGTGCGCATGAGCAGTAGTGACCCCGAGTGCGCATGAGCAGTAGTGAGTCCGAGTGCGCATCAGCAATAGTGACCCCGAGTGCGCATGAGCAGTAGTGACCCCGAGTGCGCATGCACAGTAGTGAGCCCGATTGCGCATGAGCAGTAGTGAGTCCGAGTGCGCATGAGCAGTAGTGACCCCGAGTGCGCGTGCACATTAGTGCGCCCCTGTGCGCATGAGCAGTAGTGAGTCCGAGTGCGCGTGAGCAGTAGTGACCCCGAGTGCGCATGAGCAGTAGTGAGTCCGAGTGCGCATCAGCAATAGTGACCCCGAGTGCGCATGAGCAGTAGTGACCCCGAGTGCGCATGCACAGTAGTGAGCCCGATTGCGCATCCGCAGTAGTGAGGCTGTGTGCGCATGTGCAGGTCTGAGCCGTAGTGCGCATGCGCAGTAGTGGGCCCGTGCGCGCATGCGCAGTAGTGAGCCCGGGTGCGCATGCGCAGTAGTGACCCCGAGTGCGCATGCACAGTAGTGAGCCCGAGTGCGCATGAGCAGTAGTGAGTCCGAGTGCGCATGAGCAGTAGTGACCCCGAGTGCGCGTGCACATTAGTGCGCCCCTGTGCGCATGAGCAGTAGTGAGTCCGAGTGCGCGTGAGCAGTAGTGACCCCAAGTGCGTATGAGCAGTAGTGAGTCCGAGTGCGCATGAGCAGTAGTGACCCCGAGTGCGCATGAGCAGTAGTGACCCCGAGTGCGCATGCACAGTAGTGAGCCCGATTGCGCATCCTGCGTTAGTGAGTCCGTGTGCGCATGTGCAGGTCTGAGCCGGAGTGCGCATGCGCAGTAGTGGGCCTGTGCGCGCATGCGCAGTAGTGAGCCCGGGTGCGCATGCGCAGTAGTGAGCCCGAGCGCGCATCCGCAGTAGTGAGCCCGAGCGCGCATGCGCAGTGGTGAGTCCGATTGCGCATGCGCAGGTCTGAGCCGGAGTGCGCATGCGCAGTAGTGGGCCCGTGCGCGCATGCGCAGTAGTGAGCCCGAGCGCGCATCCGCAGTAGTGAGTCCGAGTGCGCATGCGCAGTAGTGAACCCGAATGCGTATGAGCAGTAGTGAGTCCGAGTGCGCATGAGCAGTAGTGACCCCGAGTGCGCATGCACAGTAGTGAGCCCGTGTGCGCATGCACAGTAGTGAGCCCGTGTGCGCATGCGCAGAAGTGAGCTCGAATGCGCATGTGCAGGTCTGAGCCGGAGTGCGCATGCGCAGTAGTGGGCCCGTGCGCGCATGCGCAGTAGTGAGCCCGTGTGCGCATGCGCAGTAGTGAGCCCGAGCGCGCATGAGCAGTAGTGACCCCGAGTGTGCATGAGCAGTAGTGAGTCCGAGTGCGCATGAGAAGTAGTGACCCCGTGTGCGCATGAGCAGTAGTGAGTCCGAGTGCGCATGAGCAGTAGTGAGCCCGAGCGCGCATCCGCAGTAGTGAGCCCGATTGTGCATCCGCAGTAGTGAGTCCGAGTGCGCATGAGCAGTAGTGACCCCGAGTGCGCATGCACAGTAGTGAGCCCGTGTGCGCATGCGCAGAAGTGAGCTCGAATGCGCATGTGCAGGTCTGAGCCGGAGTGCGCATGCGCAGTAGTGGGCCCGTGCGCGCATGCGCAGTAGTGAGCCCGGGTGCTCATGCGCACTAGTGAGCCCGAGCGCGCATCCGCAGTAGTGAGCCCGATTGTGCATCCGCAGTAGTGAGTCCGTGTGCGCATGTGCAGGTCTGAGCCGGAGTGCGCATGCGCAGTAGTGGGCCCGTGCGCGCATGCGCAGTAGTGAGCCCGTGTGCGCATGCCCAGTAGTGAGCCCGAGCGCGCATCCGCAGTAGTGAGTCCGAGTGCGCATGCGCAGTAGTGAGCCCGAGCGCGCATCCGCAGTAGTGAGCCCGATTGTGCATCCGCAGTAGTGAGTCCGAGTGCGCATGAGCAGTAGTGTCCCCGAGTGCGCATGCACAGTAGTGAGCCCGTGTGCGCATGCGCAGAAGTGAGCTCGAATGCGCATGTGCAGGTCTGAGCCGGAGTGCGCATGCGCAGTAGTGGGCCCGTGCGCGCATGCGCAGTAGTGAGCCCGAGCGCGCATGCGCAGTAGTGAGTCCGATTGCGCATGTGCAGGTCTGAGCCGGAGTGCGCATGCGCAGTAGTGGGCCCGTGCGCGCATGCGCAGTAGTGAGCCCGTGTGCGCATGCGCAGTAGTGAGCCCGAGCGCGCATGCGCAGTAGTGAGTCCGATTGCGCATGTGCAGGTCTGAGCCGGAGTGCGCATGCGCAGTAGTGACCCCGAGTGCGCATGCACAGTAGTGAGCCCGATTGCGCATCCTGCGTTAGTGAGTCCGTGTGCGCATGTGCAGGTCTGAGCCGGAGTGCGCATGCGCAGTAGTGGGCCTGTGCGCGCATGCGCAGTAGTGAGCCCGGGTGCGCATGCGCAGTAGTGAGCCCGAGCGCGCATCCGCAGTAGTGAGCCCGAGCGCGCATGCGCAGTGGTGAGTCCGATTGCGCATGTGCAGGTCTGAGCCGGAGTGCGCATGCGCAGTAGTGGGCCCGTGCGCGCATGCGCAGTAGTGAGCCCGAGCGCGCATCCGCAGTAGTGAGTCCGAGTGCGCATGCGCAGTAGTGACCCCGAATGCGTATGAGCAGTAGTGAGTCCGAGTGCGCATGAGCAGTAGTGACCTCGAGTGCGCATGAGCAGTAGTGAGTCCGAGTGCGCATGAGCAGTAGTGACCCCGAGTGCGCATGCACATTAGTGAGCCCGAGTGTGCATGAGTAGTAGTGTCCCCGAGTGCGCATGCACAGTAGTGAGCCCGTGTGCGCATGCACAGTAGTGAGCCCGATTGCGCATGAGCAGTAGTGAGTCCGAGTGCGCATGAGCAGTAGTGACCCCGAGTGCGCATGAGCAGTAGTGAGTCCGAGTGCGCACGAGCAGTAGTGACCCCGAGTGCGCATGAGCAGTAGTGAGTCCGAGTGCGCATGAGCAGTAGTGACCCCGAGTGCGCATGCACAGTAGTGTGCCCGTGTGAGCATGCGCAGAAGTGAGCTCGAATGCGCATGTGCAGCTCTGTGCCGGAGTGCGCATGCGCAGTAGTGGGCCCGTGCGCGCATGCGCAGTAGTGAGCCCGGGTGCGCATGCGCAGTAGTGAGCCCAAGCGCGCATCCGCAGTAGTGAGCCCGAGTGCGCATGCGCAGTAGTGACCCCGAATGCGCATGAGTAGTAGTGAGTTCGAGTGCGCATAACCAGTAGTGACCCCGAGTGCGCATACGCAGTAGTGACTCCCAGTGCGCATGCGCAGTAGTGAGCCCGAGCGCGCATCCGCAGTAGTGAGTCCGAGTGCGCATGAGCAGTAGTGACCCCGAGTGCGCATGAGCAGTAGTGAGCCCGGGTGCGCATGCGCAGTAGTGAGCCCGAGCGCGCATCCGCAGTAGTGAGCCCGAGCGCGCATGCGCAGTAGTGAGTCCGATTGCGCATGAGCAGTAGTGAGCCGGATTGCGCATACGCAGTAGTGACTCCGAGTGCGCATGAGCAGTAGTGAGTCCGAGTGCGCATGAGCAGTAGTGACCCCGAGTGCGCATGAGTAGTAGTGACCCCGAGTGCGCATGCACAGTAGTGAGCCCGTGTGCGCATGCGCAGAAGTGAGCTCGAATGCACATGTGCAGGTCTGAGCCGGAGTGTGCATGCGCAGTAGTGGGCCCGTGCGCGCATGCGCAGTAGTGAGCCCATGTGCGCATGCGCAGTAGCGAGCACGAGCGCGCATCCGCAGTAGTGAGTCCGAGTGCGCATGCGCAGTAGTGACCCCGAATGCGCATGAGCAGTAGTGAGTCCGGGTGCGCATGAGCAGTAGTGACCCCGAGTGCGCATGAGCAGTAGTGAGTCCGAGTGCGCATGAGCAGTAGTGACCCCGAGTGCGCATGAGCAGTAGTGAGTCCGAGTGCGCATGAGCAGTAGTGACCCCGAGTGCGCATGAGCAGTAGTGAGTCCGAGTGCGCATGAGCAGTAGTGACCCCGAGTGCGCATGAGCAGTAGTGAGTCCGAGTGCGCATGAGCAGTAGTGACCCCGAGTACGCATGAGCAGTAGTGAGTCCGAGTGCGCATGAGCAGTAGTGACCCCGAGTGCGCATGCACATTAGTGAGCCCGAGTGTGCATGAGTAGTAGTGACCCCGAGTGCGCATGCACAGTAGTGAGCCCGTGTGCGCATGCGCAGAAGTGAGCTCGAATGCGCATGTGCAGGTCTGAGCCGGACTGCGCATGCGCAGTAGTGAGCCCGTGTGCGCATCAGCTGTAGTGACCCGAGTGCGCATGAGCAGTAGTGACCCCGAGTGCGCATGCACAGTAGTGAGCCCGTGTGCGCATGCGCAGAAGTGAGCTCGAATGCGCATGTGCAGGTCTGAGCCGGAGTGCGCATGCGCAGTAGTGGGCCCGTGCGCGCATGCGCAGTAGTGAGCCCGTGTGCGCATGCGCAGTAGTGAGCCCGAGCGCGCATCCGCAGTAGCGAGTCCGAGTGCGCATGCGCAGTAGTGACCCCGAATGCGCATGAGCAGTAGTGAGTCCGAGTGCGCATGAGCAGTAGTGACCCCGAGTGCGCATGAGCAGTAGTGAGCCCGAGTGCGCATGAGCAGTAGTGAGTCCGAGTGCGCATGAGCAGTAGTGACCCCGAGTGCGCATGAGCAGTAGTGAGTCCGAGTGCGCATGAGCAGTAGTGACCCCGAGTGCGCATGAGCAGTAGTGAGTCCGAGTGCGCATGAGCAGTAGTGACCTCGAGTGCGCATGCACATAAGTGAGCCCGAGTGTGCATGAGTAGTAGTGACCCCGAGTGCGCATGCACAGTAGTGAGCCCGTGTGCGCATGCGCAGAAGTGAGCTCGAATGCGCATGTGCAGGTCTGAGCCGGACTGCGCATGCGCAGTAGTGAGCCCGTTTGCGCATCAGCTGTAGTGACCCGAGTGCGCATGAGCAGTAGTGACCCCGAGTGCGCGTGCACAGTAGTGCGCCCCTGTGCGCATGAGCAGTAGTGAGCCCGATTGCGCATCCGCAGTAGTGAGTCCGTGTGCGCATGTGCAGGTCTGAGCCGGAGTGCGCATGCGCAGTAGTGGGCCCGTGCGCGCATGCGCAGTAGTGAGCCCGGGTGCGCATGCGCAGTAGTGAGCCCGAGCGCGCATCCGCAGTAGTGAGCCCGAGCGCGCATGCGCAGTAGTGAGTCCGATTGCGCATGTGCAGGTCTGAGCCGGAGTGCGCATGCGCAGTAGTGGGCCCGTGCGCGCATGCGCAGTAGCGAGCCCGTGTGCGCATGCGCAGTAGTGAGCCCGAGCGCGCATCCGCAGTAGTGAGTCCGATTGCGCATGCGCAGTAGTGACCCCGAATGCGCATGAGCAGTAGTGACCCCGAGTGTGCATGCACAGTAGTGTGCCCGTGTGAGCATGCGCAGAAGTGAGCTCGAATGCGCATGTGCAGCTCTGTGCCGGAGTGCGCATGCGCAGTAGTGGGCCCGTGCGCGCATGCGCAGTAGTGAGCCCGGGTGCGCATGCGCAGTAGTGAGCCCAAGCGCGCATCCGCAGTAGTGAGCCCGAGTGCGCATGCGCAGTAGTGACCCCGAATGCGCATGAGTAGTAGTGAGTTCGAGTGCGCATAACCAGTAGTGACCCCGAGTGCGCATACGCAGTAGTGACTCCCAGTGCGCATGCGCAGTAGTGAGCCCGAGCGCGCATCCGCAGTAGTGAGTCCGAGTGCGCATGAGCAGTAGTGACCCCGAGTGCGCATGAGCAGTAGTGAGCCCGGGTGCGCATGCGCAGTAGTGAGCCCGAGCGCGCATCCGCAGTAGTGAGCCCGAGCGCGCATGCGCAGTAGTGAGTCCGATTGCGCATGAGCAGTAGTGAGCCGGATTGCGCATACGCAGTAGTGACTCCGAGTGCGCATGAGCAGTAGTGAGTCCGAGTGCGCATGAGCAGTAGTGACCCCGAGTGCGCATGAGTAGTAGTGACCCCGAGTGCGCATGCACAGTAGTGAGCCCGTGTGCGCATGCGCAGAAGTGAGCTCGAATGCACATGTGCAGGTCTGAGCCGGAGTGTGCATGCGCAGTAGTGGGCCCGTGCGCGCATGCGCAGTAGTGAGCCCGTGTGCGCATGCGCAGTAGCGAGCACGAGCGCGCATCCGCAGTAGTGAGTCCGAGTGCGCATGCGCAGTAGTGACCCCGAATGCGCATGAGCAGTAGTGAGTCCGAGTGCGCATGAGCAGTAGTGACCCCGAGTGCGCATGAGCAGTAGTGAGTCCGAGTGCGCATGAGCAGTAGTGACCCCGAGTACGCATGAGCAGTAGTGAGTCCGAGTGCGCATGAGCAGTAGTGACCCCGAGTGCGCATGAGCAGTAGTGAGTCCGAGTGCGCATGAACAGTAGTGACCCCGAGTGCGCATGAGCAGTAGTGAGTCCGAGTGCGCATGAGCAGTAGTGACCCCGAGTACGCATGAGCAGTAGTGAGTCCGAGTGCGCATGAGCAGTAGTGACCCCGAGTGCGCATGCACATTAGTGAGCCCGAGTGTGCATGAGTAGTAGTGACCCCGAGTGCGCATGCACAGTAGTGAGCCCGTGTGCGCATGCGCAGAAGTGAGCTCGAATGCGCATGTGCAGGTCTGAGCCGGACTGCGCATGCGCAGTAGTGAGCCCGTGTGCGCATCAGCTGTAGTGACCCGAGTGCGCATGAGCAGTAGTGACCCCGAGTGCGCATGCACAGTAGTGAGCCCGTGTGCGCATGCGCAGAAGTGAGCTCGAATGCGCATGTGCAGGTCTGAGCCGGAGTGCGCATGCGCAGTAGTGGGCCCGTGCGCGCATGCGCAGTAGTGAGCCCGTGTGCGCATGCGCAGTAGTGAGCCCGAGCGCGCATCCGCAGTAGCGAGTCCGAGTGCGCATGCGCAGTAGTGACCCCGAATGCGCATGAGCAGTAGTGAGTCCGAGTGCGCATGAGCAGTAGTGACCCCGAGTGCGCATGAGCAGTAGTGAGCCCGAGTGCGCATGAGCAGTAGTGAGTCCGAGTGCGCATGAGCAGTAGTGACCCCGAGTGCGCATGAGCAGTAGTGAGTCCGAGTGCGCATGAGCAGTAGTGACCCCGAGTGCGCATGAGCAGTAGTGAGTCCGAGTGCGCATGAGCAGTAGTGACCCCGAGTGCGCATGCACATAAGTGAGCCCGAGTGTGCATGAGTAGTAGTGACCCCGAGTGCGCATGCACAGTAGTGAGCCCGTGTGCGCATGCGCAGAAGTGAGCTCGAATGCGCATGTGCAGGTCTGAGACGGACTGCGCATGCGCAGTAGTGAGCCCGTTTGCGCATCAGCTGTAGTGACCCGAGTGCGCATGAGCAGTAGTGACCCCGAGTGCGCGTGCACAGTAGTGCGCCCCTGTGCGCATGAGCAGTAGTGAGCCCGATTGCGCATCCGCAGTAGTGAGTCCGTGTGCGCATGTGCAGGTCTGAGCCGGAGTGCGCATGCGCAGTAGTGGGCCCGTGCGCGCATGCGCAGTAGTGAGCCCGGGTGCGCATGCGCAGTAGTGAGCCCGAGCGCGCATCCGCAGTAGTGAGCCCGAGCGCGCATGCGCAGTAGTGAGTCCGATTGCGCATGTGCAGGTCTGAGCCGGAGTGCGCATGCGCAGTAGTGGGCCCGTGCGCGCATGCGCAGTAGCGAGCCCGTGTGCGCATGCGCAGTAGTGAGCCCGAGCGCGCATCCGCAGTAGTGAGTCCGATTGCGCATGCGCAGTAGTGACCCCGAATGCGCATGAGCAGTAGTGACCCCGAGTGTGCATGCACAGTAGTGTGCCCGTGTGAGCATGCGCAGAAGTGAGCTCGAATGCGCATGTGCAGGTCTGAGCCGGAGTGCGCATGCGCAGTAGTGGGCCCGTGCGCGCATGCGCAGTAGTGAGCCCGGGTGCGCATGCGCAGTAGTGAGCCCGAGCGCGCATCCGCAGTAGTGAGTCCGAGTGCGCATGCGTAGTAGTGACCCCGAATGCGCATGAGTAGTAGTGAGTTCGAGTGCGCATGGGCAGTAGTGACCCCGAGTGCGCATGAGCAGTAGTGAGTCCGAGTGCGCATGAGCAGTAGTGACCCCGAGTGCGCATGAGCAGTAGTGACCCCGAGTGCGCATGCACAGTAGTGAGCCCGATTGCGCATCCGCAGTAGTGAGACCGTTTGCGCATGTGCATGTCTGAGCCGGAGTGCGCATGCGCAGTAGTGGGCCCGTGCGCGCATGCGCAGTAGTGATCCCGGGTGCGCATGCGCAGTAGTGAGCCCGAGCGCGCATCCGCAGTAGTGAGCCCGATTGCGCATCCGCAGTAGTGAGTCCGTGTGCGCATGTGCAGGTCTGAGCCGGAGTGCGCATGCGCGGTAGTGGGCCCGTGCGCACATGCGCAGTAGTGAGCCCGTGTGCGCATGCGCAGTAGTGAGCCCGAGCGCGCATCCGCAGTAGTGACCCCGAGTGCGCATGAGTAGTAGTGAGTTCGAGTGCGCATGAGCAGTAGTGACCCCGAGTGCGCATGAGCAGTAGTGAGTCCGAGTGCGCATGAGCAGTAGTGAGTCCGAGTGCGCATGAGCAGTAGTGACCCCGAGTGCGCATGAGCAGTAGTGAGTCCGAGTGCGCATGAGCAGTAGTGACCCCGAGTGCGCATGCACATTAGTGAGCCCGAGTGTGCATGAGTAGTAGTGTCCCCTAGTGCGCATGCACAGTAGTGAGCCCGTGTGCGCATGCACAGTAGTGAGCCCGTGTGCGCATGCGCAGTAGTGAGCCCGATAGCGCATGCACATTAGTGAGCCCGAGTGTGCATGAGTAGTAGTGTCCCCGAGTGCGCATGCACAGTAGTGAGCCCGTGTGCGCATGCGCAGAAGTGAGCTCGAATGCGCATGTGCAGGTCTGAGCCGGAGTGCGCATGCGCAGTAGTGAGCCCGAGCGCGCATCCGCAATAGTGAGTCCGAGTGCGCACGCGCAGTAGTGACCCCGAATGCGCATGAGCAGTAGTGAGTCCGAGTGCGCATGAGCAGTAGTGACCCCGAGTGCGCATGAGCAGTAGTGAGTCCGAGTGCGCATACGCAGAAGTGAGCTCGAATGCGCATGTGCAGGTCTGAGCCGGACTGCGCTTGCGCTGTAGTGAGCCCGATTGCGCATCCGCAGTAGTGAGTCCGTGTGCGCATGCGCAGTAGTGACCCCGAGTGCGCATGAGCAGTAGTGAGTCCGAGTGCGCGTGAGCAGTAGTGACCCCGAGTGCGCATGCACAGTAGTGAGTCCGAGTGCGCATGCGCAGTAGTGACCCCGAGTGCGCATGAGCAGTAGTGAGTCCGAGTGCGCGTGAGCAGTGGTGACCCCGAGCACGCATGCACAGTAGTGAGCTCGAGTGCGCATGAGCAGTAGTAAGTCCGAGTGCGCATGAGCAGTAGTGACCCCGAGTGCGCGTGCACAGTAGTGCGCCCCTGTGCGCATGAGCAGTAGTGAGTCCGAGTGCGCGTGAGCAGTAGTGACCCCAAGTGCGCATGAGCAGTAGTGAGTCCGAGTGCGCATGAGCAGTAGTGACCCCGAGTGCGCATGAGCAGTAGTGACCCCGAGGGCGCATGCACAGTAGTGAGCCCGATTGCGCATCCGCAGTAGTGAGTCCGTGTGCGCATGTGCAGGTCTGAGCCGGAGTGCGCATGCGCAGTAGTGGGCCCGTGCGCGCATGCGCAGTAGTGAGCCCTGGTGCGCATGCGCAGTAGTGACCCCGAGTGCGCATGAGCAGTAGTGAGTCCGAGTGCGCATCAGCAATAGTGACCCCGAGTGCGCATGAGCAGTCGTGACCCCGAGTGCGCATGCACAGTAGTGAGCCCGATTGCGCATCCGCAGTAGTGAGGCTGTGTGCGCATGTGCAGGTCTGAGCCGTAGTGCGCATGCGCAGTAGTGGGCCCGTGCGCGCATGCGCAGTAGTGAGCCCGGGTGCGCATGCGCAGTAGTGACCCCGAGTGCGCATGCACAGTAGTGAGCCCGAGTGCCCATGAGCAGTAGTGAGTCCGATGGCGCATGAGCAGTAGTGACCCCGAGTGCGCGTGCACATTAGTGCGCCCCTGTGCGCATGAGCAGTAGTGAGTCCGAGTGCGCGTGGGCAGTAGTGACCCCAAGTGCGTATGAGCAGTAGTGAGTCCGAGTGCGCATGAGCAGTAGTGACCCCGAGTGCGCATGAGCAGTAGTGACCCCGAGTGCGCATGCACAGTAGTGAGCCCGATTGCGCATCCTGCGTTAGTGAGTCCGTGTGCGCATGTGCAGGTCTGAGCCGTAGTGCGCATGCGCAGTAGTGGGCCCGTGCGCGCATGCGCAGTAGTGAGCCCGGGTGCGCATGCGCAGTAGTGACCCCGAGTGCGCATGCACAGTAGTGAGCTCGAGTGCGCATGAGCAGTAGTAAGTCCGAGTGCGCATGAGCAGTAGTGACCCCGAGTGCGCGTGCACAGTAGTGCGCCCCTGTGCGCATGAGCAGTAGTGAGTCCGAGTGCGCGTGAGCAGTAGTGACCCCAAGTGCGCATGAGCAGTAGTGAGTCCGAGTGCGCATGAGCAGTAGTGACCCCGAGTGCGCATGAGCAGTAGTGACCCCGAGGGCGCATGCACAGTAGTGAGCCCGATTGCGCATCCGCAGTAGTGAGTCCGTGTGCGCATGTGCAGGTCTGAGCCGGAGTGCGCATGCGCAGTAGTGGGCCCGTGCGCGCATGCGCAGTAGTGAGCCCTGGTGCGCATGCGCAGTAGTGACCCCGAGTGCGCATGAGCAGTAGTGAGTCCGAGTGCGCATCAGCAATAGTGACCCCGAGTGCGCATGAGCAGTCGTGACCCCGAGTGCGCATGCACAGTAGTGAGCCCGATTGCGCATCCGCAGTAGTGAGGCTGTGTGCGCATGTGCAGGTCTGAGCCGTAGTGCGCATGCGCAGTAGTGGGCCCGTGCGCGCATGCGCAGTAGTGAGCCCGGGTGCGCATGCGCAGTAGTGACCCCGAGTGCGCATGCACAGTAGTGAGCCCGAGTGCCCATGAGCAGTAGTGAGTCCGATGGCGCATGAGCAGTAGTGACCCCGAGTGCGCGTGCACATTAGTGCGCCCCTGTGCGCATGAGCAGTAGTGAGTCCGAGTGCGCGTGGGCAGTAGTGACCCCAAGTGCGTATGAGCAGTAGTGAGTCCGAGTGCGCATGAGCAGTAGTGACCCCGAGTGCGCATGAGCAGTAGTGACCCCGAGTGCGCATGCACAGTAGTGAGCCCGATTGCGCATCCTGCGTTAGTGAGTCCGTGTGCGCATGTGCAGGTCTGAGCCGGAGTGCGCATGCGCAGTAGTGGGCCTGTGCGCGCATGCGCAGTAGTGAGCCCGGGTGCGCATGCGCAGTAGTGAGCCCGAGCGCGCATCCGCAGTAGTGAGCCCGAGCGCGCATGCGCAGTGGTGAGTCCGATTGCGCATGTGCAGGTCTGAGCCGGAGTGCGCATGCGCAGTAGTGGGCCCGTGCGCGCATGCGCAGTAATGAGCCCGAGCGCGCATCCGCTGTAGTGAGTCCGAGTGCGCATGCGCAGTAGTGAGTCCGAGTGCGCATGCGCAGAAGTGAGCTCGAATGCGCATGTGCAGGTCTGAGCCGGACTGCGCATGCGCTGTAGTGAGCCCGATTGCGCATCCGCAGTAGTGAGTCCGTGTGCGCATGTGCAGGTCTGAGCCGGAGTGCGCATGCGCAGTAGTGGGCCCGTGCGCGCATGCGCAGTAGTGAGCCCTGGTGCGCATGCGCAGTAGTGACCCCGAGTGCGCATGAGCAGTAGTGAGTCCGAGTGCGCATCAGCAATAGTGACCCCGAGTGCGCATGAGCAGTAGTGAGTCCGAGTGCGCATGAGCAGTAGTGACCCCGAGTGCGCATGAGCAGTAGTGAGTCCGAGTGCGCATCAGCAATAGTGACCCCGAGTGCGCATGAGCAGTAGTGACCCCGAGTGCGCATGCACAGTAGTGAGCCCGATTGCGCATGAGCAGTAGTGAGTCCGAGTGCGCATGAGCAGTAGTGACCCCGAGTGCGCGTGCACATTAGTGCGCCCCTGTGCGCATGAGCAGTAGTGAGTCCGAGTGCGCGTGAGCAGTAGTGACCCCGAGTGCGCATGAGCAGTAGTGAGTCCGAGTGCGCATCAGCAATAGTGACCCCGAGTGCGCATGAGCAGTAGTGACCCCGAGTGCGCATGCACAGTAGTGAGCCCGATTGCGCATCCGCAGTAGTGAGGCTGTGTGCGCATGTGCAGGTCTGAGCCGTAGTGCGCATGCGCAGTAGTGGGCCCGTGCGCGCATGCGCAGTAGTGAGCCCGTGTGCGCATGCGCAGTAGTGAGTCCGAGTGCGCATGAGCAGTAGTGACCCCGAGTGCGCGTGCACATTAGTGCGCCCCTGTGCGCATGAGCAGTAGTGAGTCCGAGTGCGCGTGAGCAGTAGTGACCCCAAGTGCGTATGAGCAGTAGTGAGTCCGAGTGCGCATGAGCAGTAGTGACCCCGAGTGCGCATGAGCAGTAGTGACCCCGAGTGCGCATGCACAGTAGTGAGCCCGATTGCGCATCCTGCGTTAGTGAGTCCGTGTGCGCATGTGCAGGTCTGAGCCGGAGTGCGCATGCGCAGTAGTGGGCCTGTGCGCGCATGCGCAGTAGTGAGCCCGGGTGCGCATGCGCAGTAGTGAGCCCGAGCGCGCATCCGCAGTAGTGAGCCCGAGCGCGCATGCGCAGTGGTGAGTCCGATTGCGCATGCGCAGGTCTGAGCCGGAGTGCGCATGCGCAGTAGTGGGCCCGTGCGCGCATGCGCAGTAGTGAGCCCGAGCGCGCATCCGCAGTAGTGAGTCCGAGTGCGCATGCGCAGTAGTGAACCCGAATGCGTATGAGCAGTAGTGAGTCCGAGTGCGCATGAGCAGTAGTGACCCCGAGTGCGCATGCACAGTAGTGAGCCCGTGTGCGCATGCACAGTAGTGAGCCCGTGTGCGCATGCGCAGAAGTGAGCTCGAATGCGCATGTGCAGGTCTGAGCCGGAGTGCGCATGCGCAGTAGTGGGCCCGTGCGCGCATGCGCAGTAGTGAGCCCGTGTGCGCATGCGCAGTAGTGAGCCCGAGCGCGCATGAGCAGTAGTGACCCCGAGTGTGCATGAGCAGTAGTGAGTCCGAGTGCGCATGAGAAGTAGTGACCCCGTGTGCGCATGAGCAGTAGTGAGTCCGAGTGCGCATGAGCAGTAGTGAGCCCGAGCGCGCATCCGCAGTAGTGAGCCCGATTGTGCATCCGCAGTAGTGAGTCCGAGTGCGCATGAGCAGTAGTGACCCCGAGTGCGCATGCACAGTAGTGAGCCCGTGTGCGCATGCGCAGAAGTGAGCTCGAATGCGCATGTGCAGGTCTGAGCCGGAGTGCGCATGCGCAGTAGTGGGCCCGTGCGCGCATGCGCAGTAGTGAGCCCGGGTGCTCATGCGCACTAGTGAGCCCGAGCGCGCATCCGCAGTAGTGAGCCCGATTGTGCATCCGCAGTAGTGAGTCCGTGTGCGCATGTGCAGGTCTGAGCCGGAGTGCGCATGCGCAGTAGTGGGCCCGTGCGCGCATGCGCAGTAGTGAGCCCGTGTGCGCATGCCCAGTAGTGAGCCCGAGCGCGCATCCGCAGTAGTGAGTCCGAGTGCGCATGCGCAGTAGTGAGCCCGAGCGCGCATCCGCAGTAGTGAGCCCGATTGTGCATCCGCAGTAGTGAGTCCGAGTGCGCATGAGCAGTAGTGTCCCCGAGTGCGCATGCACAGTAGTGAGCCCGTGTGCGCATGCGCAGAAGTGAGCTCGAATGCGCATGTGCAGGTCTGAGCCGGAGTGCGCATGCGCAGTAGTGGGCCCGTGCGCGCATGCGCAGTAGTGAGCCCGAGCGCGCATGCGCAGTAGTGAGTCCGATTGCGCATGTGCAGGTCTGAGCCGGAGTGCGCATGCGCAGTAGTGGGCCCGTGCGCGCATGCGCAGTAGTGAGCCCGTGTGCGCATGCGCAGTAGTGAGCCCGAGCGCGCATGCGCAGTAGTGAGTCCGATTGCGCATGTGCAGGTCTGAGCCGGAGTGCGCATGCGCAGTAGTGACCCCGAGTGCGCATGCACAGTAGTGAGCCCGATTGCGCATCCTGCGTTAGTGAGTCCGTGTGCGCATGTGCAGGTCTGAGCCGGAGTGCGCATGCGCAGTAGTGGGCCTGTGCGCGCATGCGCAGTAGTGAGCCCGGGTGCGCATGCGCAGTAGTGAGCCCGAGCGCGCATCCGCAGTAGTGAGCCCGAGCGCGCATGCGCAGTGGTGAGTCCGATTGCGCATGTGCAGGTCTGAGCCGGAGTGCGCATGCGCAGTAGTGGGCCCGTGCGCGCATGCGCAGTAGTGAGCCCGAGCGCGCATCCGCAGTAGTGAGTCCGAGTGCGCATGCGCAGTAGTGACCCCGAATGCGTATGAGCAGTAGTGAGTCCGAGTGCGCATGAGCAGTAGTGACCTCGAGTGCGCATGAGCAGTAGTGAGTCCGAGTGCGCATGAGCAGTAGTGACCCCGAGTGCGCATGCACATTAGTGAGCCCGAGTGTGCATGAGTAGTAGTGTCCCCGAGTGCGCATGCACAGTAGTGAGCCCGTGTGCGCATGCACAGTAGTGAGCCCGAGTGCGCATGAGCAGTAGTGAGTCCGAGTGCGCATGAGCAGTAGTGACCCCGAGTGCGCATGAGCAGTAGTGAGTCCGAGTGCGCATGAGCAGTAGTGACCCCGAGTGCGCATGAGCAGTAGTGAGTCCGAGTGCGCATGAGCAGTAGTGACCCCGAGTGCGCATGCACAGTAGTGTGCCCGTGTGAGCATGCGCAGAAGTGAGCTCGAATGCGCATGTGCAGCTCTGTGCCGGAGTGCGCATGCGCAGTAGTGGGCCCGTGCGCGCATGCGCAGTAGTGAGCCCGGGTGCGCATGCGCAGTAGTGAGCCCAAGCGCGCATCCGCAGTAGTGAGCCCGAGTGCGCATGCGCAGTAGTGACCCCGAATGCGCATGAGTAGTAGTGAGTTCGAGTGCGCATAACCAGTAGTGACCCCGAGTGCGCATACGCAGTAGTGACTCCCAGTGCGCATGCGCAGTAGTGAGCCCGAGCGCGCATCCGCAGTAGTGAGTCCGAGTGCGCATGAGCAGTAGTGACCCCGAGTGCGCATGAGCAGTAGTGAGCCCGGGTGCGCATGCGCAGTAGTGAGCCCGAGCGCGCATCCGCAGTAGTGAGCCCGAGCGCGCATGCGCAGTAGTGAGTCCGATTGCGCATGAGCAGTAGTGAGCCGGATTGCGCATACGCAGTAGTGACTCCGAGTGCGCATGAGCAGTAGTGAGTCCGAGTGCGCATGAGCAGTAGTGACCCCGAGTGCGCATGAGTAGTAGTGACCCCGAGTGCGCATGCACAGTAGTGAGCCCGTGTGCGCATGCGCAGAAGTGAGCTCGAATGCACATGTGCAGGTCTGAGCCGGAGTGTGCATGCGCAGTAGTGGGCCCGTGCGCGCATGCGCAGTAGTGAGCCCGTGTGCGCATGCGCAGTAGCGAGCACGAGCGCGCATCCGCAGTAGTGAGTCCGAGTGCGCATGCGCAGTAGTGACCCCGAATGCGCATGAGCAGTAGTGAGTCCGGGTGCGCATGAGCAGTAGTGACCCCGAGTGCGCATGAGCAGTAGTGAGTCCGAGTGCGCATGAGCAGTAGTGACCCCGAGTGCGCATGAGCAGTAGTGAGTCCGAGTGCGCATGAGCAGTAGTGACCCCGAGTGCGCATGCACATTAGTGAGCCCGAGTGTGCATGAGTAGTAGTGACCCCGAGTGCGCATGCACAGTAGTGAGCCCGTGTGCGCATGCGCAGAAGTGAGCTCGAATGCGCATGTGCAGGTCTGAGCCGGACTGCGCATGCGCAGTAGTGAGCCCGTGTGCGCATCAGCTGTAGTGACCCGAGTGCGCATGAGCAGTAGTGACCCCGAGTGCGCATGCACAGTAGTGAGCCCGTGTGCGCATGCGCAGAAGTGAGCTCGAATGCGCATGTGCAGGTCTGAGCCGGAGTGCGCATGCGCAGTAGTGGGCCCGTGCGCGCATGCGCAGTAGTGAGCCCGTGTGCGCATGCGCAGTAGTGAGCCCGAGCGCGCATCCGCAGTAGCGAGTCCGAGTGCGCATGCGCAGTAGTGACCCCGAATGCGCATGAGCAGTAGTGAGTCCGAGTGCGCATGAGCAGTAGTGACCCCGAGTGCGCATGAGCAGTAGTGAGCCCGAGTGCGCATGAGCAGTAGTGAGTCCGAGTGCGCATGAGCAGTAGTGACCCCGAGTGCGCATGAGCAGTAGTGAGTCCGAGTGCGCATGAGCAGTAGTGACCCCGAGTGCGCATGAGCAGTAGTGAGTCCGAGTGCGCATGAGCAGTAGTGACCTCGAGTGCGCATGCACATAAGTGAGCCCGAGTGTGCATGAGTAGTAGTGACCCCGAGTGCGCATGCACAGTAGTGAGCCCGTGTGCGCATGCGCAGAAGTGAGCTCGAATGCGCATGTGCAGGTCTGAGCCGGACTGCGCATGCGCAGTAGTGAGCCCGTTTGCGCATCAGCTGTAGTGACCCGAGTGCGCATGAGCAGTAGTGACCCCGAGTGCGCGTGCACAGTAGTGCGCCCCTGTGCGCATGAGCAGTAGTGAGCCCGATTGCGCATCCGCAGTAGTGAGTCCGTGTGCGCATGTGCAGGTCTGAGCCGGAGTGCGCATGCGCAGTAGTGGGCCCGTGCGCGCATGCGCAGTAGTGAGCCCGGGTGCGCATGCGCAGTAGTGAGCCCGAGCGCGCATCCGCAGTAGTGAGCCCGAGCGCGCATGCGCAGTAGTGAGTCCGATTGCGCATGTGCAGGTCTGAGCCGGAGTGCGCATGCGCAGTAGTGGGCCCGTGCGCGCATGCGCAGTAGCGAGCCCGTGTGCGCATGCGCAGTAGTGAGCCCGAGCGCGCATCCGCAGTAGTGAGTCCGATTGCGCATGCGCAGTAGTGACCCCGAATGCGCATGAGCAGTAGTGACCCCGAGTGTGCATGCACAGTAGTGTGCCCGTGTGAGCATGCGCAGAAGTGAGCTCGAATGCGCATGTGCAGGTCTGAGCCGGAGTGCGCATGCGCAGTAGTGGGCCCGTGCGCGCATGCGCAGTAGTGAGCCCGGGTGCGCATGCGCGGTAGTGAGCCCGAGCGCGCATCCGCAGTAGTGAGTCCGAGTGCGCATGCGTAGTAGTGACCCCGAATGCGCATGAGTAGTAGTGAGTTCGAGTGCGCATGGGCAGTAGTGACCCCGAGTGCGCATGAGCAGCAGTGAGTCCGAGTGCGCATGAGCAGTAGTGACCCCGAGTGCGCATGAGCAGTAGTGACCCCGAGTGCGCATGCACAGTAGTGAGCCCGATTGCGCATCCGCAGTAGTGAGACCGTTTGCGCATGTGCAGGTCTGAGCCGGACTGCGCTTGCGCTGTAGTGAGCCCGATTGCGCATCCGCAGTAGTGAGTCCGTGTGCGCATGCGCAGTAGTGACCCCGAGTGCGCATGAGCAGTAGTGAGTCCGAGTGCGCGTGAGCAGTAGTGACCCCGAGTGCGCATGCACAGTAGTGAGTCCGAGTGCGCATGCGCAGTAGTGACCCCGAGTGCGCATGAGCAGTAGTGAGTCCGAGTGCGCGTGAGCAGTAGTGACCCCGAGCACGCATGCACAGTAGTGAGCTCGAGTGCGCATGAGCAGTAGTAAGTCCGAGTGCGCATGAGCAGTAGTGACCCCGAGTGCGCGTGCACAGTAGTGCGCCCCTGTGCGCATGAGCAGTAGTGAGTCCGAGTGCGCGTGAGCAGTAGTGACCCCAAGTGCGCATGAGCAGTAGTGAGTCCGAGTGCGCATGAGCAGTAGTGACCCCGAGTGCGCATGAGCAGTAGTGACCCCGAGGGCGCATGCACAGTAGTGAGCCCGATTGCGCATCCGCAGTAGTGAGTCCGTGTGCGCATGTGCAGGTCTGAGCCGGAGTGCGCATGCGCAGTAGTGGGCCCGTGCGCGCATGCGCAGTAGTGAGCCCTGGTGCGCATGCGCAGTAGTGACCCCGAGTGCGCATGAGCAGTAGTGAGTCCGAGTGCGCATCAGCAATAGTGACCCCGAGTGCGCATGAGCAGTCGTGACCCCGAGTGCGCATGCACAGTAGTGAGCCCGATTGCGCATCCGCAGTAGTGAGGCTGTGTGCGCATGTGCAGGTCTGAGCCGTAGTGCGCATGCGCAGTAGTGGGCCCGTGCGCGCATGCGCAGTAGTGAGCCCGGGTGCGCATGCGCAGTAGTGACCCCGAGTGCGCATGCACAGTAGTGAGCCCGAGTGCCCATGAGCAGTAGTGAGTCCGATGGCGCATGAGCAGTAGTGACCCCGAGTGCGCGTGCACATTAGTGCGCCCCTGTGCGCATGAGCAGTAGTGAGTCCGAGTGCGCGTGGGCAGTAGTGACCCCAAGTGCGTATGAGCAGTAGTGAGTCCGAGTGCGCATGAGCAGTAGTGACCCCGAGTGCGCATGAGCAGTAGTGACCCCGAGTGCGCATGCACAGTAGTGAGCCCGATTGCGCATCCTGCGTTAGTGAGTCCGTGTGCGCATGTGCAGGTCTGAGCCGGAGTGCGCATGCGCAGTAGTGGGCCTGTGCGCGCATGCGCAGTAGTGAGCCCGGGTGCGCATGCGCAGTAGTGAGCCCGAGCGCGCATCCGCAGTAGTGAGCCCGAGCGCGCATGCGCAGTGGTGAGTCCGATTGCGCATGTGCAGGTCTGAGCCGGAGTGCGCATGCGCAGTAGTGGGCCCGTGCGCGCATGCGCAGTAGTGAGCCCGAGCGCGCATCCGCAGTAGTGAGTCCGAGTGCGCATGCGCAGTAGTGAGTCCGAGTGCGCATGCGCAGAAGTGAGCTCGAATGCGCATGTGCAGGTCTGAGCCGGACTGCGCATGCGCTGTAGTGAGCCCGATTGCGCATCCGCAGTAGTGAGTCCGTGTGCGCATGTGCAGGTCTGAGCCGGAGTGCGCATGCGCAGTAGTGGGCCCGTGCGCGCATGCGCAGTAGTGAGCCCTGGTGCGCATGCGCAGTAGTGACCCCGAGTGCGCATGAGCAGTAGTGAGTCCGAGTGCGCATCAGCAATAGTGACCCCGAGTGCGCATGAGCAGTAGTGAGTCCGAGTGCGCATGAGCAGTAGTGACCCCGAGTGCGCATGAGCAGTAGTGAGTCCGAGTGCGCATCAGCAATAGTGACCCCGAGTGCGCATGAGCAGTAGTGACCCCGAGTGCGCATGCACAGTAGTGAGCCCGATTGCGCATGAGCAGTAGTGAGTCCGAGTGCGCATGAGCAGTGGTGACCCCGAGTGCGCGTGCACATTAGTGCGCCCCTGTGCGCATGAGCAGTAGTGAGTCCGAGTGCGCGTGAGCAGTAGTGACCCCGAGTGCGCATGAGCAGTAGTGAGTCCGAGTGCGCATCAGCAATAGTGACCCCGAGTGCGCATGAGCAGTAGTGACCCCGAGTGCGCATGCACAGTAGTGAGCCCGATTGCGCATCCGCAGTAGTGAGGCTGTGTGCGCATGTGCAGGTCTGAGCCGTAGTGCGCATGCGCAGTAGTGGGCCCGTGCGCGCATGCGCAGTAGTGAGCCCGGGTGCGCATGCGCAGTAGTGACCCCGAGTGCGCATGCACAGTAGTGAGCCCGAGTGCGCATGAGCAGTAGTGAGTCCGAGTGCGCATGAGCAGTAGTGACCCCGAGTGCGCGTGCACATTAGTGCGCCCCTGTGCGCATGAGCAGTAGTGAGTCCGAGTGCGCGTGAGCAGTAGTGACCCCAAGTGCGTATGAGCAGTAGTGAGTCCGAGTGCGCATGAGCAGTAGTGACCCCGAGTGCGCATGAGCAGTAGTGACCCCGAGTGCGCATGCACAGTAGTGAGCCCGATTGCGCATCCTGCGTTAGTGAGTCCGTGTGCGCATGTGCAGGTCTGAGCCGGAGTGCGCATGCGCAGTAGTGGGCCTGTGCGCGCATGCGCAGTAGTGAGCCCGGGTGCGCATGCGCAGTAGTGAGCCCGAGCGCGCATCCGCAGTAGTGAGCCCGAGCGCGCATGCGCAGTGGTGAGTCCGATTGCGCATGCGCAGGTCTGAGCCGGAGTGCGCATGCGCAGTAGTGGGCCCGTGCGCGCATGCGCAGTAGTGAGCCCGAGCGCGCATCCGCAGTAGTGAGTCCGAGTGCGCATGCGCAGTAGTGAACCCGAATGCGTATGAGCAGTAGTGAGTCCGAGTGCGCATGAGCAGTAGTGACCCCGAGTGCGCATGCACAGTAGTGAGCCCGTGTGCGCATGCACAGTAGTGAGCCCGTGTGCGCATGCGCAGAAGTGAGCTCGAATGCGCATGTGCAGGTCTGAGCCGGAGTGCGCATGCGCAGTAGTGGGCCCGTGCGCGCATGCGCAGTAGTGAGCCCGTGTGCGCATGCGCAGTAGTGAGCCCGAGCGCGCATGAGCAGTAGTGACCCCGAGTGTGCATGAGCAGTAGTGAGTCCGAGTGCGCATGAGAAGTAGTGACCCCGTGTGCGCATGAGCAGTAGTGAGTCCGAGTGCGCATGAGCAGTAGTGACCCCGAGTGCGCATGCACATTAGTGAGCCCGAGTGTGCATGAGTAGTAGTGACCCCGAGTGCGCATGCGCAGTAGTGACCCCGAATGCGCATGAGCAGTAGTGAGTCCGTGTGCGCATGAGCAGGTCTGAGCCGGAGTGCGCATGCGCAGTAGTGGGCCCGTGCGCGCATGCGCAGTAGTGAGCCCGGGTGCTCATGCGCACTAGTGAGCCCGAGCGCGCATCCGCAGTAGTGAGCCCGATTGTGCATCCGCAGTAGTGAGTCCGTGTGCGCATGTGCAGGTCTGAGCCGGAGTGCGCATGCGCAGTAGTGGGCCCGTGCGCGCATGCGCAGTAGTGAGCCCGTGTGCGCATGCCCAGTAGTGAGCCCGAGCGCGCATCCGCAGTAGTGAGTCCGAGTGCGCATGCGCAGTAGTGAGCCCGAGCGCGCATCCGCAGTAGTGAGCCCGATTGTGCATCCGCAGTAGTGAGTCCGAGTGCGCATGAGCAGTAGTGACCCCGAGTGCGCATGCACAGTAGTGAGCCCGTGTGCGCATGCGCAGAAGTGAGCTCGAATGCGCATGTGCAGGTCTGAGCCGGAGTGCGCATGCGCAGTAGTGGGCCCGTGCGCGCATGCGCAGTAGTGAGCCCGAGCGCGCATGCGCAGTAGTGAGTCCGATTGCGCATGTGCAGGTCTGAGCCGGAGTGCGCATGCGCAGTAGTGGGCCCGTGCGCGCATGCGCAGTAGTGAGCCCGTGTGCGCATGCGCAGTAGTGAGCCCGAGCGCGCATGCGCAGTAGTGAGTCCGATTGCGCATGTGCAGGTCTGAGCCGGAGTGCGCATGCGCAGTAGTGACCCCGAGTGCGCATGCACAGTAGTGAGCCCGATTGCGCATCCTGCGTTAGTGAGTCCGTGTGCGCATGTGCAGGTCTGAGCCGGAGTGCGCATGCGCAGTAGTGGGCCTGTGCGCGCATGCGCAGTAGTGAGCCCGGGTGCGCATGCGCAGTAGTGAGCCCGAGCGCGCATCCGCAGTAGTGAGCCCGAGCGCGCATGCGCAGTGGTGAGTCCGATTGCGCATGTGCAGGTCTGAGCCGGAGTGCGCATGCGCAGTAGTGGGCCCGTGCGCGCATGCGCAGTAGTGAGCCCGAGCGCGCATCCGCAGTAGTGAGTCCGAGTGCGCATGCGCAGTAGTGACCCCGAATGCGTATGAGCAGTAGTGAGTCCGAGTGCGCATGAGCAGTAGTGACCTCGAGTGCGCATGAGCAGTAGTGAGTCCGAGTGCGCATGAGCAGTAGTGACCCCGAGTGCGCATGCACATTAGTGAGCCCGAGTGTGCATGAGTAGTAGTGTCCCCGAGTGCGCATGCACAGTAGTGAGCCCGTGTGCGCATGCACAGTAGTGAGCCCGAGTGCGCATGAGCAGTAGTGAGTCCGAGTGCGCATGAGCAGTAGTGACCCCGAGTGCGCATGAGCAGTAGTGAGTCCGAGTGCGCATGAGCAGTAGTGAGTCCGATTGCGCATGTGCAGGTCTGAGCCGGAGTGCGCATGCGCAGTAGTGGGCCCGTGCGCGCATGCGCAGTAGTGAGCCCGGGTGCGCATGCGCAGTAGTGAGCCCGAGCGCGCATCCGCAGTAGTGAATCCGAGTGCGCATGCGCAGTAGTGACCCCGAATGCGCATGAGTAGTAGTGAGTTCGAGTGCGCATGAGCAGTAGTGACCCCGAGTGCGCATGAGCAGTAGTGAGTCCGAGTGCGCATGAGCAGTAGTGACCCCGAGTGCGCATGAGCAGTAGTGACCCCGAGTGCGCATGCACAGTAGTGTGCCCGAGTGCGCATGAGCAGTAGTGAGTCCGAGTGCGCATGAGCAGTAGTGACCCCGAGTGCGCATGAGCAGTAGTGACCCCGAGTGCGCATGCACAGTAGTGTGCCCGTGAGAGCATGCGCAGAAGTGAACTCGAATGCGCATGTGCAGGTCTGAGCCGGAGTGCGCATGCGCAGTAGTGGGCCCGTGCGCGCATGCGCAGTAGTGAGCCCGGGTGCGCATGCGCAGTAGTGAGCCCGAGCGCGCATCCGCAGTAGTGAGTCCGAGTGCGCATGCGTAGTAGTGACCCCGAATGCGCATGAGTAGTAGTGAGTTCGAGTGCGCATGAGCAGTAGTGACCCCGAGTGCGCATGAGCAGTAGTGAGTCCGAGTGCGCATGAGCAGTAGTGACCCCGAGTGCGCATGAGCAGTAGTGACCCCGAGTGCGCATGCACAGTAGTGAGCCCGATTGCGCATCCGCAGTAGTGAGACCGTTTGCGCATGTGCTTGTCTGAGCCGGAGTGCGCATGCGCAGTAGTGGGCCCGTGCGCGCATGCGCAGTAGTGAGCCCGGGTGCGCATGCGCAGTAGTGAGCCCGAGCGCGCATCCGCAGTAGTGAGCCCGATTGCGCATCCGCAGTAGTGAGTCCGTGTGCGCATGTGCAGGTCTGAGCCGGAGTGCGCATGCGCGGTAGTGGGCCCGTGCGCACATGCGCAGTAGTGAGCCCGTGTGCGCATGCGCAGTAGTGAGCCCGAGCGCGCATCCGCAGTAGTGACCCCGAGTGCGCATGAGTAGTAGTGAGTTCGAGTGCGCATGAGCAGTAGTGACCCCGAGTGCGCATGAGCAGTAGTGAGTCCGAGTGCGCATGAGCAGTAGTGACCCCGAGTGCGCATGAGCAGTAGTGACCCCGAGTGCGCATGCACAGTAGTGAGTCCGAGTGCGCATGAGCAGTAGTGACCCCGAGTGCGCATGAGCAGTAGTGAGTCCGAGTGCGCATGAGCAGTAGTGACCCCGAGTGCGCATGAGCAGTAGTGAGTCCGAGTGCGCATGAGCAGTAGTGACCCCGAGTGCGCATGCACATCAGTGAGCCCGAGTGTGCATGAGTAGTAGTGTCCCCTAGTGCGCATGCACAGTAGTGAGCCCGTGTGCGCATGCACAGTAGTGAGCCCGTGTGCGCATGCGCAGTAGTGAGCCCGAGCGCGCATGCACATTAGTGAGCCCGAGTGTGCATGAGTAGTAGTGTCCCCGAGTGCGCATGCACAGTAGTGAGCCCGTGTGCGCATGCGCAGAAGTGAGCTCGAATGCGCATGTGCAGGTCTGAGCCGGAGTGCGCATGCGCAGTAGTGGGCCCGTGCACGTATGCGCAGCAGTGAGCCCGTGTTCGCATGCGCAGTAGTGAGCCCGAGCGCGCATCCGCAATAGTGAGTCCGAGTGCGCACGCGCAGTAGTGACCCCGAATGCGCATGAGCAGTAGTGAGTCCGAGTGCGCATGAGCAGTAGTGACCCCGAGTGCGCATGAGCAGTAGTGAGTCCGAGTGCGCATGCGCAGAAGTGAGCTCGAATGCGCATGTGCAGGTCTGAGCGGGACTGCGCATGCGCTGTAGTGAGCCCGATTGCGCATCCGCAGTAGTGAGTCCGTGTGGGCATGTGCAGGTCTGAGCCGGAGTGCGCATGCGCAGTAGTGGGCCCGTGCGCGCATGCGCAGTAGTGAGCCCGGGTGCGCATGCGCAGTAGTGAGCCCGAGCGCGCATCCGCAGTAGTGAGCCCGATTGCGCATCCGCAGTAGTGAGTCCGTGTGCGCATGTGCAGGTCTGAGCCGGAGTGCGCATGCGCAGTATTGGGCCCGTGCGCGCATGCGCAGTAGTGAGCCCGAGCGCGCATGCGCAGTAGTGAGTCCGAGTGCGCATGCGCAGTAGTGACCCCGAGTGCGCATGAGCAGTAGTGAGTCCGAGTGCGCGTGAGCAGTAGTGACCCCGAGTGCGCATGCACAGTAGTGAGTCCGATTGCGCATGCGCAGTAGTGACCCCGAGTGCGCATGGGCAGTAGTGAGTCCGAGCGCGCGTGAGCAGTAGTGACCCCGAGTACGCATGCACAGTAGTGAGCTCGAGTGCGCATGAGCAGTAGTGAGTCCGAGTGCGCATGAGCAGTAGTGACCCCGAGTGCGCGTGCACAGTAGTGCGCCCCTGTGCGCATGAGCAGTAGTGAGTCCGAGTGCGCGTGAGCAGTAGTGACCCCGAGTGCGCATGAGCAGTAGTGAGTCCGAGTGCGCGTGAGCAGTAGTGACCCCGAGTACGCATGCACAGTAGTGAGCTCGAGTGCGCATGAGCAGTAGTGAGTCCGAGTGCGCATGAGCAGTAGTGAGTCCGTGTGCGCATGTGCAGGTCTGAGCCGGAGTGCGCATGCGCAGTAGTGGGCCTGTGCGCGCATGCGCAGTAGTGAGCCCGGGTGCGCATGCGCAGTAGTGAGCCCGATCGCGCATCCGCAGTAGTGAGCCCGAGCGCGCATGCGCAGTGGTGAGTCCGATTGCGCATGTGCAGGTCTGAGCCGGAGTGCGCATGCGCAGTAGTGGGCCCGTGCGCGCATGCGCAGTAGTGAGCCCGAGCGCGCATCCGCAGTAGTGAGTCCGATTGCGCATGCGCAGTAGTGACCCCGAATGCGTATGAGCAGTAGTGAGTCCGAGTGCGCATGAGCAGTAGTGACCT
This sequence comes from Megachile leachella, assembly GCA_963576845.1. Classification (NCBI taxonomy): domain Eukaryota; kingdom Metazoa; phylum Arthropoda; class Insecta; order Hymenoptera; family Megachilidae; genus Megachile; species Megachile leachella. The sequence goes on from OY756247.1 coordinate 6,273,545, forward strand.
CGAGTGCGCATGAGCAGTAGTGAGTCCGAGTGCGCATGAGCAGTAGTGACCCCGAGTGCGCATGCACATTGGTGAGCCCGAGTGTGCATGAGTAGTAGTGTCCCCGAGTGCGCATGCACAGTAGTGAGCCCGTGTGCGCATGCACAGTAGTGAGCCCGTGTGCGCATGCGCAGAAGTGAGCTCGAATGCGCATGTGCAGGTCTGAGCCGGAGTGCGCATGCGCAGTAGTGGGCCCGTGCGCGCATGCGCAGTAGTGAGCCCGTGTGCGAATGCGCAGTAGTGAGCCCGAGCACGCATGAGCAGTAGTGACCCCGAGTGTGCATGAGCAGTAGTGAGTCCGAGTGCGCATGAGCAGTAGTGACCCCGTGTGCGCATGAGCAGTAGTGCGTCCGAGTGCGCATGAGCAGTAGTGACCCCGAGTGCGCATGCACATTAGTGAGCCCGAGTGTGCATGAGTAGTAGTGACCCCGAGTGCGCATGCGCAGTAGTGACCCCGAATGCGCATGAGCAGTAGTGAGTCCGAGTTCGCATGAGCAGTAGTGACCCCGAGTGCGCATGAGCAGTAGTGAGTCCGAGTGCGCATGCGCAGAAGTGAGCTCGAATGCGCATGTGCAGGTCTGAGCCGGACTGCGCATGCGCAGTAGTGAGCCCGATTGCGCATCCGCAGTAGTGAGTCCGTGTGCGCATGTGCAGGTCTGAGCCGGAGTGCGCATGCGCAGTAGTGGGCCCGTGCGCGCATGCGCAGTAGTGAGCCCGGGTGCTCATGCGCACTAGTGAGCCCGAGCGCGCATCCGCAGTAGTGAGCCCGATTGTGCATCCGCAGTACTGAGTCCGTGTGCGCATGTGCAGGTCTGAGCCGGAGTGCGCATGCGCAGTAGTGGGCCCGTGCGCGCATGCGCAGTAGTGAGCCCGTGTGCGCATGCCCAGTAGTGAGCCCGAGCGCGCATCCGCAGTAGTGAGTCCGAGTGCGCATGCGCAGTAGTGAGCCCGAGCGCGCATCCGCAGTAGTGAGCCCGATTGTGCATCCGCAGTAGTGAGTCCGAGTGCGCATGAGCAGTAGTGACCCCGAGTGCGCATGCACAGTAGTGAGCCCGTGTGCGCATGCGCAGAAGTGAGCTCGAATGCGCATGTGCAGGTCTGAGCCGGAGTGCGCATGCGCAGTAGTGAGCCCGTGTGTGCATGCGCAGTAGTGAGCCCGAGCGCGCATCCGCAGTAGTGAGTCCGAGTGCGCATGCGCAGTAGTGACCCCGAATGCGCATGCAGAGTAGTGAGCCCGAGTGCGCATGAGCAGTAGTGAGTCCGAGTGCGCATGAGCAGTAGCGACCCCGAGTGCGCATGAGCAGTAGTGAGTCCGAGTGCGCATGAGCAGTAGTGACCCCGAGTGCGCATGAGCAGTAGTGAACCCGAGTGCGCATGCCCAGTAGTGTGCCCGTGTGAGCATGCGCAGAAGTGAGCTCGAATGCGCATGTGCAGGTCTGAGCCGGAGTGCGCATGCGCAGTAGTGGGCCCGTGCGCGCATGCGCAGTAGTGAGCCCGAGCGCGCATGCGCAGTAGTGAGTCCGATTGCGCATGTGCAGGTCTGAGCCGGAGTGCGCATGCGCAGTAGTGGGCCCGTGCGCGCATGCGCAGTAGTGAGCCCGTGTGCGCACGCGCAGTAGTGAGCCCGAGCGCGCATGCGCAGTAGTGAGTCCGATTGCGCATGTGCAGGTCTGAGCCGGAGTGCGCATGCGCAGTAGTGACCCCGAGTGCGCATGCACAGTAGTGTGCCCGTGTGAGCATGCGCAGAAGTGAGCTCGAATGCGCATGTGCAGCTCTGAGCCTGAGTGCGCATGCGCAGTAGTGGGCCCGTGCGCGCATGCGCAGTAGTGAGCCCGTGTGCGCATGCGCAGTAGTGAGCCCGAGCGCGCATCCGCAGTAGTGAGTCCGAGTGCGCATGAGCAGTAGTGAGTCCGAGTGCGCATGAGCAGTAGTGACCCCGAGTGCGCATGAGCAGTAGTGAGTCCGAGTGCGCATGAGCAGTAGTGACCCCGAGTGCGCATGAGCAGTAGTGACCCCGAGTGCGCATGCACAGTAGTGAGTCCGAGTGCGAATGAGCGGTAGTGACCCCGAGTGCGCATGAGTAGTAGTGACCCCGAGTGCGCATGCACAGTAGTGAGCCCGTGTGCGCATGCGCAGAAGTGAGCTCGAATGCACATGTGCAGGTCTGAGCCGGAGTGTGCATGCGCAGTAGTGGGCCCGTGCGCGCATGCGCAGTAGTGGGCCCGTGCGCGCATGCGCAGTAGTGAGCCCGAGCGCGCATCCGCAGTAGTGAGTCCGAGTGCGCATGCGCAGTAGTGACCCCGAATGCGTATGAGCAGTAGTGTGTCCGAGTGCGCATGAGCAGTAGTGACCTCGAGTGCGCATGAGCAGTAGTGAGTCCGAGTGCGCATGAGCAGTAGTGACCCCGAGTGCGCATGCACATTAGTGAGCCCGAGTGTGCATGAGTAGTAGTGTCCCCGAGTGCGCATGAGCAGTAGTGAGTCCGAGTGCGCATGAGCAGTAGTGACCCCGAGTGCGCATGCACATTAGTGAGCCCGAGTGTGCATGGGTAGTAGTGACCCCGAGTGCGCATGCGCAGTAGTGACCCCGAATGCGCATGAGCAGTAGTGAGTCCGAGTGCGCATGAGCAGTAGTGACCCCGAGTGCGCATGAGCAGTAGTGAGTCCGAGTGCGCATGCGCAGAAGTGAGCTCGAATGCGCATGTGCAGGTCTGAGCCGGACTGCGCATGCGCAGTAGTGAGCCCGTGTGCGCATCAGCTGTAGTGACCCGAGTGCGCATGAGCAGTAGTGACCCCGAGTGCGTATGCACAGTAGTGAGCCCGTGTGCGCATGCGCAGAAGTGAGCTCGAATGCGCATGTGCAGGTCTGAGCCGGAGTGCGCATGCGCAGTAGTGACCCCGAGTGCGCATGCACAGTAGTGTGCCCGTGTGAACATGCGCGGAAGTGAGCTCGAATGCGCATGTGCAGCTCTGAGCCTGAGTGCGCATGCGCAGTAGTGGGCCCGTGCGCGCATGCGCAGTAGTGAGCCCGTGTGCGCATGCGCAGTAGTGAGCCCGAGCGCGCATCCGCAGTAGTGACCGCGAGTGCGCATGAGCAGTAGTGAGTCCGAGTGCGCATGAGCAGTAGTGAGCCCGAGTGCGCATGAGCAGTAGTGAGTCCGAGTGCGCATGAGCAGTAGTGACCCCGAGTGCGCATGAGCAGTAGTGAGTCCGAGTGCGCATGAGCAGTAGTGAGTCCGAGTGCGCATGAGCAGTAGTGACCCCGAGTGCGCATGCACAGTAGTGAGTCCGAGTGCGCATGAGCAGTAGTGACCCCTAGTGCGCATGAGCAGTAGTGAGTCCGAGTGCGCATGAGCAGTAGTGACCCCGAGTGCGCATGAGCAGTAGTGACCCTGAGTGCGCATGCACAGTAGTGAGTCCGAGTGCGAATGAGCGGTAGTGACCCCGAGTGCGCATGCACAGTAGTGTGCCCGTGTGAGCATGCGCAGAAGTGAGCTCGAATGCGCATGTGCAGCTCTGAGCCGGAGTGCGCATGCGCAGTAGTGGGCCCGTGCGCGCATGCGCAGTAGTGAGCCCGGGTGCGCATGCGCAGTAGTGAGCCCAAGCGCGCATCCGCAGTAGTGAGCCCGAGTGCGCATGCGCAGTAGTGACCCCGAGTGCGCATGCGCAGTAGTGACCCCGAATGCGCATGAGTAGTAGTGAGTTCGAGTGCGCATGACAAGTAGTGACCCCGAGCGCGCATACGGAGTAGTGACTCCCAGTGCGCATGCGCAGTAGTGAGCCCGAGCCCGCATCCGCAGTAGTGAGTCCGAGTGCGCATGAGCAGTAGTGACCCCGAGTGCGCATGAGCAGTAGTGAGTCCGAGTGCGCATGAGCAGTAGTGACCCCGAGTGCGCATGAGTAGTAGTGACCCCGAGTGCGCATGCACAGTAGTGAGCCCGTGTGCGCATGCGCAGAAGTGAGCTCGAATGCACATGTGCAGGTCTGAGCCGGAGTGTGCATGCGCAGTAGTGGGCCCGTGCGCGCATGCGCAGTAGTGAGCCCGTGTGCGCATGCGCAGTAGCGAGCCCGAGCGCGCATCCGCAGTAGTGAGCCCGAGCGCGCATGCGCAGTGGTGAGTCCGATTGCGCATGTGCAGGTCTGAACCGGAGTGCGCATGCGCAGTAGTGGGCCCGTGCGCGCATGCGCAGTAGTGAGCCCGAGCGCGCATCCGCAGTAGTGAGTCCGAGTGCGCATGCGCAGTAGTGACCCCGAATGCGTATGAGCAGTAGTGTGTCCGAGTGCGCATGAGCAGTAGTGACCTCGAGTGCGCATGAGCAGTAGTGAGTCCGAGTGCGCATGAGCAGTAGTGACCCCGAGTGCGCATGCACATTAGTGAGCCCGAGTGTGCATGAGTGGTAGTGTCCCCGAGTGCGCATGAGCAGTAGTGAGTCCGAGTGCGCATGAGCAGTAGTGACCCCGAGTACGCATGCACATTAGTGAGCCCGAGTGTGCATGAGTAGTAGTGACCCCGAGTGCGCATGCGCAGTAGTGACCCCGAATGCGCATGAGCAGTAGTGAGTCCGAGTGCGCATGAGCAGTAGTGACCCCGAGTGCGCATGAGCAGTAGTGAGTCCGAGTGCGCATGCGCAGAAGTGAGCTCGAATGCGCATGTGCAGGTCTGAGCCGGACTGCGCATGCGCAGTAGTGAGCCCGATTGCGCATCCGCAGTAGTGAGTCCGTGTGCGCATGTGCAGGTCTGAGCCGGAGTGCGCATGCGCAGTAGTGGGCCCGTGCGCGCATGAGCAGTAGTGACCCCAAGAGCGCATGCACAGTAGTGAGCCCGATTGCGCATCCGCAGTAGTGAGGCTGTGTGCGCATCTGCAGGTCTGAGCCGGAGTGCGCATGCGCAGTAGTGGGCCCGTGCGCGCATGCGCAGTAGTGAGCCCTGGTGCGCATGCGCAGTAGTGACCCCGAGTGCGCATGAGCAGTAGTGAGTCCGAGTGCGCATCAGCAATATTGACCCCGAGTGCGCATGAGCAGTAGTGACCCCGAGTGCGCATGCACAGTAGTGAGCCCGATTGCGCATCCGCAGTAGTGAGGCTGTGTGCGCATGTGCAGGTCTGAGCCGGAGTGCGCATGCGCAGTAGTGGGCCCGTGCGCGCATGCGCAGTAGTGAGCCCGGGTGCGCATGCGCAGTAGTGACCCCGACTGCGCATGCACAGTAGTCAGCCCGAGTGCGCATGAGCAGTAGTGAGTCCGAGTGCGCATGAGCAGTAGTGACCCCGAGTGTGCGTGCACAGTAGTGCGCCCGTGCGCGCATGCGCAGTAGTGAGCCCGAGCGCGCATCCGCAATAGTGAGTCCGAGTGCGCATGAGCAGTAGTGACCCCAAGTGCGCATGAGCAGTAGTGACCCCGAGTGCGCATGCACAGTAGTGAGCCCGATTGCGCATCTGCAGTACTGAGTCCGTGTGCGCATGTGCATGTCTGAGCCGGAGTGCGCATGCGCAGCAGTGGGCCCGTGCGCGCATGCGCAGTAGTGAGCCCGGGTGCGCATGCGCAGTAGTGAGCCCGAGCTCGCATCCGCAGTAGTGAGCCCGATTGCGCATCCGCAGTAGTGAGTCCGAGTGCGCATGAGCAGTAGTGACCCCGAGTGCGCATGAGCAGTAGTGAGTCCGAGTGCGCATGAGCAGTGGTGACCCCGAGTGCGCATGCACATTAGTGAGCCCGAGTGTGCATGAGTAGTAGTGTCCCCGAGTGCGCATGCGCAGTAGTGAGCCCGGGTGCGCATGCGCAGTAGTGAGCCCGAGCGCGCATCCGCAGTAGTGAGCCCGATTGCGCATCCGCAGTAGTGAGTCCGTGTGCGCATGTGCAGGTCTGAGCCGGAGTGCGCATGCGCAGTATTGGGCCCGTGCGCGCATGCGCAGTAGTGAGCCCGCGCGCGCATGCGTAGTAGTGAGTCCGAGTGCGCATGCGCAGTAGTGACCCCGAGTGCGCATGAGCAGTAGTGAGTCCGAGTGCGCGTGAGCAGTAGTGACCCCGAGTGCGCATGCACAGTAGTGAGTCCGAGTGCGCATGCGCAGTAGTGACCCCGAGTGCGCATGAGCAGTAGTGAGTCCGAGTGCGCGTGAGCAGTAGTGACCCCGAGTGCGCATGCACAGTAGTGAGCTCGAGTGCGCATGAGCAGTAGTGAGTCCGAGTGCGCATGAGCAGTAGTGACCCCGAGTGCGCGTGCACAGTAGTGCGCCCCTGTGCGCATGAGCAGTAGTGAGTCCGAGTGCGCGTGAGCAGTAGTGACCCCAAGTGCGCATGAGCAGTAGTGAGTCCGAGTGCGCATGAGCAGTAGTGACCCCGAGTGCGCATGAGCAGTAGTGACCCCGAGAGCGCATGCACAGTAGTGAGCCCGATTGCGCATCCGCAGTAGTGAGGCTGTGTGCGCATGTGCAGGTCTGAGCCGGAGTGCGCATGCGCAGTAGTGGGCCCGTGCGCGCATGCGCAGTAGTGAGCCCTGGTGCGCATGCGCAGTAGTGACCCCGAGTGCGCATGAGCAGTAGTGAGTCCGAGTGCGCATCAGCAATAGCGACCCCGAGTGCGCATGAGCAGTAGTGACCCCGAGTGCGCATGCACAGTAGTGAGCCCGATTGCGCATCCGCAGTAGTGAGGCTGTGTGCGCATGTGCAGGTCTGAGCCGGAGTGCACATGCGCAGTAGTGGGCACGTGCGCGCATGCGCAGTAGTGAGCCCGGGTGCGCATGCGCAGTAGTGACCCCGACTGCGCATGCACTGTAGTCAGCCCGAGTGCGCATGAGCAGTAGTGAGTCCGAGTGCGCATGCGCAGTAGTGACCCCGAATGCGCATGAGTAGTAGTGAGTTCGAGTGCGCATGACCAGTAGTGACCCCGAGCGCGCATACGGAGTAGTGACTCCCAGTGCGCATGCGCAGTAGTGAGCCCGAGCCCGCATCCGCAGTAGTGAGTCCGAGTGCGCATGAGCAGTAGTGACCCCGAGTGCGCATGAGCAGTAGTGAGTCCGAGTGCGCATGAGCAGTAGTGACCCCGAGTGCGCATGAGTAGTAGTGACCCCGAGTGCGCATGCACAGTAGTGAGCCCGTGTGCGCATGCGCAGAAGTGAGCTCGAATGCACATGTGCAGGTCTGAGCCGGAGTGTGCATGCGCAGTAGTGGGCCCGTGCGCGCATGCGCAGTAGTGAGCCCGTGTGCGCATGCGCAGGTCTGAACCGGAGTGCGCATGCGCAGTAGTGGGCCCGTGCGCGCATGCGCAGTAGTGAGCCCGAGCGCGCATCCGCAGTAGTGAGTCCGAGTGCGCATGCGCAGTAGTGACCCCGAATGCGTATGAGCAGTAGTGTGTCCGAGTGCGCATGAGCAGTAGTGACCTCGAGTGCGCATGAGCAGTAGTGAGTCCGAGTGCGCATGAGCAGTAGTGACCCCGAGTGCGCATGCACATTAGTCAGCCCGAGTGTGCATGAGTAGTAGTGTCCCCGAGTGCGCATGAGCAGTAGTGAGTCCGAGTGCGCATGAGCAGTAGTGACCCCGAGTGCGCATGCACATTAGTGAGCCCGAGTGTGCATGAGTAGTAGTGACCCCGAGTGCGCATGCGCAGTAGTGACCCCGAATGCGCATGAGCAGTAGTGAGTCCGAGTGCGCATGAGCAGTAGTGACCCCGAGTGCGCATGAGCAGTAGTGAGTCCGAGTGCGCATGCGCAGAAGTGAGCTCGAATGCGCATGTGCAGGTCTGAGCCGGACTGCGCATGCGCAGTAGTGAGCCCGATTGCGCATCCGCAGTAGTGAGTCCGTGTGCGCATGTGCAGGTCTGAGCCGGAGTGCGCATGCGCAGTAGTGGGCCCGTGCGCGCATGCGCAGTAGTGAGCCCGGGTGCTCATGCGCAGTAGTGAGCCCGAGCGCGCATCCGCAGTAGTGAGCCCGATTGTGCATCCGCAGTAGTGAGTCCGTGTGCGCATGTGCAGGTCTGAGCCGGAGTGCGCATGCGCAGTAGTGGGCCCGTGCGCGCATGCGCAGTAGTGAGCCCGTGTGCGCATGCGCAGTAGTGAGCCCGAGCGCGCATCCGCAGTAGTGAGTCCGAGTGCGCATGCGCAGTAGTGACCCCGAATGCGCATGAGTAGTAGTGAGTTCGAGTGCGCATGAGCAGTAGTGACCCCGAGTGCGCATGAGCAGTAGTGAGTCCGAGTGCGCATGAGCAGTAGTGACCCCGAGTGCGCATGAGCAGTAGTGAGTCCGAGTGCGCATGAGCAGTAGTGACCCCGAGTGCGCATGAGCAGTAGTGAGTCCGAGTGCGCATGAGCAGTAGTGGCCCCGAGTGCGCATGCACATTAGTGAGCCCGAGTGTGCATGAGTAGTAGTGACCCCGAGTGCGCATGCACAGTAGTGAGCCCGTGTGCGCATGCGCAGAAGTGAGCTCGAATGCGCATGTGCAGGTCTGAGCCGGACTGCGCATGCGCAGTAGTGAGCCCGTGTGCGCATCAGCTGTAGTGACCCGAGTGCGCATGAGCAGTAGTGACCCCGAGTGCGTATGCACAGTAGTGAGCCCGTGTGCGCATGCACAGAAGTGAGCTCGAATGCGCATGTGCAGGTCTGAGCCGGAGTGCGCATGCGCAGTAGTGACCCCGAGTGCGCATGCACAGTAGTGTGCCCGTGTGAGCATGCGCAGAAGTGAGCTCGAATGCGCATGTGCAGCTCTGAGCCTGAGTGCGCATGCGCAGTAGTGGGCCCGTTCGCGCATGCGCAGTAGTGAGCCCGTGTGCGCATGCGCAGTAGTGAGCCCGAGCGCGCATCCGCAGTAGTGAGTCCGAGTGCGCATGCACATTAGTGAGCCCGAGTGTGCATGAGTAGTAGTGTCCCCGAGTGCGCATGCGCAGTAGTGAGCCCGGGTGCGCATGCGCAGTAGTGAGCCCGAGCGCGCATCCGCAGTAGTGAGCCCGATTGCGCATCCGCAGTAGTGAGTCCGTGTGCGCATGTGCAGGTCTGAGCCGGAGTGCGCATGCGCAGTATTGGGCCCGTGCGCGCATGCGCAGTAGTGAGCCCGCGCGCGCATGCGTAGTAGTGAGTCCGAGTGCGCATGCGCAGTAGTGACCCCGAGTGCGCATGAGCAGTAGTGAGTCCGAGTGCGCGTGAGCAGTAGTGACCCCGAGTGCGCATGCACAGTAGTGAGTCCGAGTGCGCATGCGCAGTAGTGACCCCGAGTGCGCATGAGCAGTAGTGAGTCCGAGTGCGCGTGAGCAGTAGTGACCCCGAGTGCGCATGCACAGTAGTGAGCTCGAGTGCGCATGAGCAGTAGTGAGTCCGAGTGCGCATGAGCAGTAGTGACCCCGAGTGCGCGTGCACAGTAGTGCGCCCCTGTGCGCATGAGCAGTAGTGAGTCCGAGTGCGCGTGAGCAGTAGTGACCCCAAGTGCGCATGAGCAGTAGTGAGTCCGAGTGCGCATGAGCAGTAGTGACCCCGAGTGCGCATGAGCAGTAGTGACCCCGAGAGCGCATGCACAGTAGTGAGCCCGATTGCGCATCCGCAGTAGTGAGGCTGTGTGCGCATGTGCAGGTCTGAGCCGGAGTGCGCATGCGCAGTAGTGGGCCCGTGCGCGCATGCGCAGTAGTGAGCCCTGGTGCGCATGCGCAGTAGTGACCCCGAGTGCGCATGAGCAGTAGTGAGTCCGAGTGCGCATCAGCAATAGCGACCCCGAGTGCGCATGAGCAGTAGTGACCCCGAGTGCGCATGCACAGTAGTGAGCCCGATTGCGCATCCGCAGTAGTGAGGCTGTGTGCGCATGTGCAGGTCTGAGCCGGAGTGCACATGCGCAGTAGTGGGCACGTGCGCGCATGCGCAGTAGTGAGCCCGGGTGCGCATGCGCAGTAGTGACCCCGACTGCGCATGCACTGTAGTCAGCCCGAGTGCGCATGAGCAGTAGTGAGTCCGAGTGCGCATGCGCAGTAGTGACCCCGAATGCGCATGAGTAGTAGTGAGTTCGAGTGCGCATGACCAGTAGTGACCCCGAGCGCGCATACGGAGTAGTGACTCCCAGTGCGCATGCGCAGTAGTGAGCCCGAGCCCGCATCCGCAGTAGTGAGTCCGAGTGCGCATGAGCAGTAGTGACCCCGAGTGCGCATGAGCAGTAGTGAGTCCGAGTGCGCATGAGCAGTAGTGACCCCGAGTGCGCATGAGTAGTAGTGACCCCGAGTGCGCATGCACAGTAGTGAGCCCGTGTGCGCATGCGCAGAAGTGAGCTCGAATGCACATGTGCAGGTCTGAGCCGGAGTGTGCATGCGCAGTAGTGGGCCCGTGCGCGCATGCGCAGTAGTGAGCCCGTGTGCGCATGCGCAGTAGCGAGCCCGAGCGCGCATCCGCAGTAGTGAGCCCGAGCGCGCATGCGCAGTGGTGAGTCCGATTGCGCATGTGCAGGTCTGAACCGGAGTGCGCATGCGCAGTAGTGGGCCCGTGCGCGCATGCGCAGTAGTGAGCCCGAGCGCGCATCCGCAGTAGTGAGTCCGAGTGCGCATGCGCAGTAGTGACCCCGAATGCGTATGAGCAGTAGTGTGTCCGAGTGCGCATGAGCAGTAGTGACCTCGAGTGCGCATGAGCAGTAGTGAGTCCGAGTGCGCATGAGCAGTAGTGACCCCGAGTGCGCATGCACATTAGTGAGCCCGAGTGTGCATGAGTAGTAGTGACCCCGAGTGCGCATGCGCAGTAGTGACCCCGAATGCGCATGAGCAGTAGTGAGTCCGAGTGCGCATGAGCAGTAGTGACCCCGAGTGCGCATGAGCAGTAGTGAGTCCGAGTGCGCATGCGCAGAAGTGAGCTCGAATGCGCATGTGCAGGTCTGAGCCGGACTGCGCATGCGCAGTAGTGAGCCCGATTGCGCATCCGCAGTAGTGAGTCCGTGTGCGCATGTGCAGGTCTGAGCCGGAGTGCGCATGCGCAGTAGTGGGCCCGTGCGCGCATGCGCAGTAGTGAGCCCGGGTGCTCATGCGCAGTAGTGAGCCCGAGCGCGCATCCGCAGTAGTGAGCCCGATTGTGCATCCGCAGTAGTGAGTCCGTGTGCGCATGTGCAGGTCTGAGCCGGAGTGCGCATGCGCAGTAGTGGGCCCGTGCGCGCATGCGCAGTAGTGAGCCCGTGTGCGCATGCGCAGTAGTGAGCCCGAGCGCGCATCCGCAGTAGTGAGTCCGAGTGCGCATGCGCAGTAGTGACCCCGAATGCGCATGAGTAGTAGTGAGTTCGAGTGCGCATGAGCAGTAGTGACCCCGAGTGCGCATGAGCAGTAGTGAGTCCGAGTGCGCATGAGCAGTAGTGACCCCGAGTGCGCATGAGCAGTAGTGAGTCCGAGTGCGCATGAGCAGTAGTGACCCCGAGTGCGCATGAGCAGTAGTGAGTCCGAGTGCGCATGAGCAGTAGTGGCCCCGAGTGCGCATGCACATTAGTGAGCCCGAGTGTGCATGAGTAGTAGTGACCCCGAGTGCGCATGCACAGTAGTGAGCCCGTGTGCGCATGCGCAGAAGTGAGCTCGAATGCGCATGTGCAGGTCTGAGCCGGACTGCGCATGCGCAGTAGTGAGCCCGTGTGCGCATCAGCTGTAGTGACCCGAGTGCGCATGAGCAGTAGTGACCCCGAGTGCGTATGCACAGTAGTGAGCCCGTGTGCGCATGCGCAGAAGTGAGCTCGAATGCGCATGTGCAGGTCTGAGCCGGAGTGCGCATGCGCAGTAGTGACCCCGAGTGCGCATGCACAGTAGTGTGCCCGTGTGAGCATGCGCAGAAGTGAGCTCGAATGCGCATGTGCAGCTCTGAGCCTGAGTGCGCATGCGCAGTAGTGGGCCCGTTCGCGCATGCGCAGTAGTGAGCCCGTGTGCGCATGCGCAGTAGTGAGCCAGAGCGCGCATCCGCAGTAGTGAGTCCGAGTGCGCATGCGCAGTAGTGACCGCGAGTGCGCATGAGCAGTAGTGAGTCCGAGTGCGCATGAGCAGTAGTGAGCCCGAGTGCGCATGAGCAGTAGTGAGTCCGAGTGCGCATGAGCAGTAGTGACCCCGAGTGCGCATGAGCAGTAGTGAGTCCGAGTGCGCATGAGCAGTAGTGAGTCCGAGTGCGCATGAGCAGTAGTGACCCCGAGTGCGCATGCACAGTAGTGAGTCCGAGTGCGCATGAGCAGTAGTGACCCCTAGTGCGCATGAGCAGTAGTGAGTCCGAGTGCGCATGAGCAGTAGTGACCCCGAGTGCGCATGAGCAGTAGTGACCCCGAGTGCGCATGCACAGTAGTGAGTCCGAGTGCGAATGAGCGGTAGTGACCCCGAGTGCGCATGCACAGTAGTGTGCCCGTGTGAGCATGCGCAGAAGTGAGCTCGAATGCGCATGTGCAGCTCTGAGCCGGAGTGCGCATGCGCAGTAGTGGGCCCGTGCGCGCATGCGCAGTAGTGAGCCCGGGTGCGCATGCGCAGTAGTGAGCCCAAGCGCGCATCCGCAGTAGTGAGCCCGAGTGCGCATGCGCAGTAGTGACCCCGAGTGCGCATGCGCAGTAGTGACCCCGAATGCGCATGAGTAGTAGTGAGTTCGAGTGCGCATGACCAGTAGTGACCCCGAGCGCGCATACGGAGTAGTGACTCCCAGTGCGCATGCGCAGTAGTGAGCCCGAGCCCGCATCCGCAGTAGTGAGTCCGAGTGCGCATGAGCAGTAGTGACCCCGAGTGCGCATGAGCAGTAGTGAGTCCGAGTGCGCATGAGCAGTAGTGACCCCGAGTGCGCATGAGTAGTAGTGACCCCGAGTGCGCATGCACAGTAGTGAGCCCGTGTGCGCATGCGCAGTAGTGAGCCCGAGCGCGCATCCGCAGTAGTGAGTCCGAGTGCGCATGCGCAGTAGTGACCCCGAATGCGTATGAGCAGTAGAGTGTCCGAGTGCGCATGAGCAGTAGTGACCTCGAGTGCGCATGAGCAGTAGTGAGTCCGAGTGCGCATGAGCAGTAGTGACCCCGTGTGCGCATGCACATTAGTGAGCCCGAGTGTGCATGAGTAGTAGTGTCCCCGAGTGCGCATGAGCAGTAGTGAGTCCGAGTGCGCATGAGCAGTAGTGACCCCGAGTGCGCATGCACATTAGTGAGCCCGAGTGTGCATGAGTAGTAGTGACCCCGAGTGCGCATGCGCAGTAGTGACCCCGAATGCGCATGAGCAGTAGTGAGTCCGAGTGCGCATGAGCAGTAGTGACCCCGAGTGCGCATGAGCAGTAGTGAGTCCGAGTGCGCATGCGCAGAAGTGAGCTCGAATGCGCATGTGCAGGTCTGAGCCGGACTGCGCATGCGCAGTAGTGAGCCCGATTGCGCATCCGCAGTAGTGAGTCCGTGTGCGCATGTGCAGGTCTGAGCCGGAGTGCGCATGCGCAGTAGTGGGCCCGTGCGCGCATGCGCAGTAGTGAGCCCGGGTGCTCATGCGCAGTAGTGAGCCCGAGCGCGCATCCGCAGTAGTGAGCCCGATTGTGCATCCGCAGTAGTGAGTCCGAGTGCGCATGAGCAGTAGTGACCCCGAGTGCGCATGAGCAGTAGTGAGTCCGAGTGCGCATGAGCAGTGGTGACCCCGAGTGCGCATGCACATTAGTGAGCCCGAGTGTGCATGAGTAGTAGTGTCCCCGAGTGCGCATGCGCAGTAGTGAGCCCGGGTGCGCATGCGCAGTAGTGAGCCCGAGCGCGCATCCGCAGTAGTGAGCCCGATTGCGCATCCGCAGTAGTGAGTCCGTGTGCGCATGTGCAGGTCTGAGCCGGAGTGCGCATGCGCAGTATTGGGCCCGTGCGCGCATGCGCAGTAGTGAGCCCGCGCGCGCATGCGCAGTAGTGAGTCCGAGTGCGCATGCGCAGTAGTGACCCCGAGTGCGCATGAGCAGTAGTGAGTCCGAGTGCGCGTGAGCAGTAGTGACCCCGAGTGCGCATGCACAGTAGTGAGTCCGAGTGCGCATGCGCAGTAGTGACCCCGAGTGCGCATGAGCAGTAGTGAGTCCGAGTGCGCGTGAGCAGTAGTGACCCCGAGTGCGCATGCACAGTAGTGAGCTCGAGTGCGCATGAGCAGTAGTGAGTCCGAGTGCGCATGAGCAGTAGTGACCCCGAGTGCGCGTGCACAGTAGTGCGCCCCTGTGCGCATGAGCAGTAGTGAGTCCGAGTGCGCGTGAGCAGTAGTGACCCCAAGTGCGCATGAGCAGTAGTGAGTCCGAGTGCGCATGAGCAGTAGTGACCCCGAGTGCGCATGAGCAGTAGTGACCCCGAGAGCGCATGCACAGTAGTGAGCCCGATTGCGCATCCGCAGTAGTGAGTCCGTGTGCGCATGTGCATGTCTGAGCCGGAGTGCGCATGCGCAGCAGTGGGCCCGTGCGCGCATGCGCAGTAGTGAGCCCGGGTGCGCATGCGCAGTAGTGAGCCCGAGCTCGCATCCGCAGTAGTGAGCCCGATTGCGCATCCGCAGTAGTGAGTCCGAGTGCGCATGAGCAGTAGTGACCCCGAGTGCGCATGAGCAGTAGTGAGTCCGAGTGCGCATGAGCAGTGGTGACCCCGAGTGCGCATGCACATTAGTGAGCCCGAGTGTGCATGAGTAGTAGTGTCCCCGAGTGCGCATGCGCAGTAGTGAGCCCGGGTGCGCATGCGCAGTAGTGAGCCCGAGCGCGCATCCGCAGTAGTGAGCCCGATTGCGCATCCGCAGTAGTGAGTCCGTGTGCGCATGTGCAGGTCTGAGCCGGAGTGCGCATGCGCAGTATTGGGCCCGTGCGCGCATGCGCAGTAGTGAGCCCGCGCGCGCATGCGCAGTAGTGAGTCCGAGTGCGCATGCGCAGTAGTGACCCCGAGTGCGCATGAGCAGTAGTGAGTCCGAGTGCGCATGAGCAGTAGTGAGTCCGAGTGCGCATGAGCAGTAGTGACCCCGAGTGCGCATGCACAGTAGTGAGTCCGAGTGCGCATGAGCAGTAGTGACCCCTAGTGCGCATGAGCAGTAGTGAGTCCGAGTGCGCATGAGCAGTAGTGACCCCGAGTGCGCATGCACAGTAGTAAGTCCGAGTGCGAATGAGCGGTAGTGACCCCGAGTGCGCATGCACAGTAGTGTGCCCGTGTGAGCATGCGCAGAAGTGAGCTCGAATGCGCATGTGCAGCTCTGAGCCGGAGTGCGCATGCGCAGTAGTGGGCCCGTGCGCGCATGCGCAGTAGTGAGCCCGGGTGCGCATGCGCAGTAGTGAGCCCAAGCGCGCATCCGCAGTAGTGAGCCCGAGTGCGCATGCGCAGTAGTGACCCCGAGTGCGCATGCGCAGTAGTGACCCCGAATGCGCATGAGTAGTAGTGAGTTCGAGTGCGCATGACCAGTAGTGACCCCGAGCGCGCATACGGAGTAGTGACTCCCAGTGCGCATGCGCAGTAGTGAGCCCGAGCCCGCATCCGCAGTAGTGAGTCCGAGTGCGCATGAGCAGTAGTGACCCCGAGTGCGCATGAGCAGTAGTGAGTCCGAGTGCGCATGAGCAGTAGTGACCCCGAGTGCGCATGAGAAGTAGTGACCCCGAGTGCGCATGCACAGTAGTGAGCCCGTGTGCGCATGCGCAGTAGTGAGCCCGAGCGCGCATCCGCAGTAGTGAGTCCGAGTGCGCATGCGCAGTAGTGACCCCGAATGCGTATGAGCAGTAGAGTGTCCGAGTGCGCATGAGCAGTAGTGACCTCGAGTGCGCATGAGCAGTAGTGAGTCCGAGTGCGCATGAGCAGTAGTGACCCCGTGTGCGCATGCACATTAGTGAGCCCGAGTGTGCATGAGTAGTAGTGTCCCCGAGTGCGCATGAGCAGTAGTGAGTCCGAGTGCGCATGAGCAGTAGTGACCCCGAGTGCGCATGCACATTAGTGAGCCCGAGTGTGCATGAGTAGTAGTGACCCCGAGTGCGCATGCGCAGTAGTGACCCCGAATGCGCATGAGCAGTAGTGAGTCCGAGTGCGCATGAGCAGTAGTGACCCCGAGTGCGCATGAGCAGTAGTGAGTCCGAGTGCGCATGCGCAGAAGTGAGCTCGAATGCGCATGTGCAGGTCTGAGCCGGACTGCGCATGCGCAGTAGTGAGCCCGATTGCGCATCCGCAGTAGTGAGTCCGTGTGCGCATGTGCAGGTCTGAGCCGGAGTGCGCATGCGCAGTAGTGGGCCCGTGCGCGCATGCGCAGTAGTGAGCCCGGGTGCTCATGCGCAGTAGTGAGCCCGAGCGCGCATCCGCAGTAGTGAGCCCGATTGTGCATCCGCAGTAGTGAGTCCGAGTGCGCATGAGCAGTAGTGACCCCGAGTGCGCATGAGCAGTAGTGAGTCCGAGTGCGCATGAGCAGTGGTGACCCCGAGTGCGCATGCACATTAGTGAGCCCGAGTGTGCATGAGTAGTAGTGTCCCCGAGTGCGCATGCGCAGTAGTGAGCCCGGGTGCGCATGCGCAGTAGTGAGCCCGAGCGCGCATCCGCAGTAGTGAGCCCGATTGCGCATCCGCAGTAGTGAGTCCGTGTGCGCATGTGCAGGTCTGAGCCGGAGTGCGCATGCGCAGTATTGGGCCCGTGCGCGCATGCGCAGTAGTGAGCCCGCGCGCGCATGCGCAGTAGTGAGTCCGAGTGCGCATGCGCAGTAGTGACCCCGAGTGCGCATGAGCAGTAGTGAGTCCGAGTGCGCGTGAGCAGTAGTGACCCCGAGTGCGCATGCACAGTAGTGAGTCCGAGTGCGCATGCGCAGTAGTGACCCCGAGTGCGCATGAGCAGTAGTGAGTCCGAGTGCGCGTGAGCAGTAGTGACCCCGAGTGCGCATGCACAGTAGTGAGCTCGAGTGCGCATGAGCAGTAGTGAGTCCGAGTGCGCATGAGCAGTAGTGACCCCGAGTGCGCGTGCACAGTAGTGCGCCCCTGTGCGCATGAGCAGTAGTGAGTCCGAGTGCGCGTGAGCAGTAGTGACCCCAAGTGCGCATGAGCAGTAGTGAGTCCGAGTGCGCATGAGCAGTAGTGACCCCGAGTGCGCATGAGCAGTAGTGACCCCGAGAGCGCATGCACAGTAGTGAGCCCGATTGCGCATCCGCAGTAGTGAGTCCGTGTGCGCATGTGCATGTCTGAGCCGGAGTGCGCATGCGCAGCAGTGGGCCCGTGCGCGCATGCGCAGTAGTGAGCCCGGGTGCGCATGCGCAGTAGTGAGCCCGAGCTCGCATCCGCAGTAGTGAGCCCGATTGCGCATCCGCAGTAGTGAGTCCGAGTGCGCATGAGCAGTAGTGACCCCGAGTGCGCATGAGCAGTAGTGAGTCCGAGTGCGCATGAGCAGTGGTGACCCCGAGTGCGCATGCACATTAGTGAGCCCGAGTGTGCATGAGTAGTAGTGTCCCCGAGTGCGCATGCGCAGTAGTGAGCCCGGGTGCGCATGCGCAGTAGTGAGCCCGAGCGCGCATCCGCAGTAGTGAGCCCGATTGCGCATCCGCAGTAGTGAGTCCGTGTGCGCATGTGCAGGTCTGAGCCGGAGTGCGCATGCGCAGTATTGGGCCCGTGCGCGCATGCGCAGTAGTGAGCCCGCGCGCGCATGCGCAGTAGTGAGTCCGAGTGCGCATGCGCAGTAGTGACCCCGAGTGCGCATGAGCAGTAGTGAGTCCGAGTGCGCGTGAGCAGTAGTGACCCCGAGTGCGCATGCACAGTAGTGAGTCCGAGTGCGCATGCGCAGTAGTGACCCCGAGTGCGCATGAGCAGTAGTGAGTCCGAGTGCGCGTGAGCAGTAGTGACCCCGAGTGCGCATGCACAGTAGTGAGCTCGAGTGCGCATGAGCAGTAGTGAGTCCGAGTGCGCATGAGCAGTAGTGACCCCGAGTGCGCGTGCACAGTAGTGCGCCCCTGTGCGCATGAGCAGTAGTGAGTCCGAGTGCGCGTGAGCAGTAGTGACCCCAAGTGCGCATGAGCAGTAGTGAGTCCGAGTGCGCATGAGCAGTAGTGACCCCGAGTGCGCATGAGCAGTAGTGACCCCGAGAGCGCATGCACAGTAGTGAGCCCGATTGCGCATCCGCAGTAGTGAGGCTGTGTGCGCATGTGCAGGTCTGAGCCGGAGTGCGCATGCGCAGTAGTGGGCCCGTGCGCGCATGCGCAGTAGTGAGCCCTGGTGCGCATGCGCAGTAGTGACCCCGAGTGCGCATGAGCAGTAGTGAGTCCGAGTGCGCATCAGCAATAGCGACCCCGAGTGCGCATGAGCAGTAGTGACCCCGAGTGCGCATGCACAGTAGTGAGCCCGATTGCGCATCCGCAGTAGTGAGGCTGTGTGCGCATGTGCAGGTCTGAGCCGGAGTGCGCATGCGCAGTAGTGACCCCGAGTGCGCATGCACAGTAGTGAGCCCGATTGCGCATCCGCAGTAGTGAGGCTGTGTGCGCATGTGCAGGTCTGAGCCGGAGTGCGCATGCGCAGTAGTGGGCACGTGCGCGCATGCGCAGTAGTGAGCCCGGGTGCGCATGCGCAGTAGTGACCCCGACTGCGCATGCACAGTAGTCAGCCCGAGTGCGCATGAGCAGTAGTGAGTCCGAGTGCGCATGGGCAGTAGTGACCCCGAGTGTGCGTGCACAGTGAGTGATGCCCACTTGGACGCCGACCGTTTGGACGCGTCCCGATTGGACGGTCCCGATTCGACTCGTTCCATTTCGAAGCGGTGCCGATTGGACGCGTTCCAATTCTAAGCAGGGCTTATAGAACCTAACCTAACCAAATCTAACCTCTTCGAATTGGGACGCGTCGAATCGGCACCGCTTCGAATTGGAACGCGTCGAATCGGGACCGTCCAAACGGAACGCGTCCAATCGGTCGACGTCCAAGTGGGACACCCCCTGCACAGTAGTGCGCCCGTGCGCGCATGCGCAGTAGTGAGCCCGAGCGCGCATCCGCAGTAGTGAGTCCGAGTGCGCATGCGCAGTAGTGACCCCGAATGCGTATGAGCAGTAGTGAGTCCGAGTGCGCATGAGCAGTAGTGACCTCGAGTGCGCATGAGCAGTAGTGAGTCCGAGTGCGCATGAGCAGTAGTGACCCCGAGTGCGCATGCGCAGTAGTGAGCCCGAGCGCGCATCCGCAGTAGTGAGTCCGAGTGCGCATGCGCAGTAGTGACCCCGAATGCGCATGAGTAGTGGTGAGTTCGAGTGCGCATGAGCAGTAGTGACCCCGAGTGCGCATGGGCAGTAGTGAGTCCGAGTGCGCATCCGCAGTAGTGAGTCCGAGTGCGCATGCGCAGTAGTGAGCCCGTGCGCGCATGCGCAGTAGTGACCCCGAATGCGCATGAGCAGTAGTGACCCCGAGTGCGCATGAGCAGTAGTGACCCCGAGTGCGCATGAGCAGTAGTGAATCCGAGTGCACATGAGCAGTAGTGACCCCGAATGCGCATGAGCAGTAGTGAGTCCGAGTGCGCATGAGCAGTAGTGACCCCGAGTGCGCATGAGCAGTAGTGACCCCGAGTGCGCATGCACAGTAGTGAGCCCGATTGCGCATCCGCAGTAGTGAGTCCGTGTGCGCATGTGCAGGTCTGAGCTGGAGTGCGCATGCGCAGTAGTGAGCCCGATTGTGCATCCGCAGTAGTGAGTCCGAGTGCGCATGAGCAGTAGTGAGCCCGTGTGCGCATGCGCAGTAGTGAGCCCGAGCGCGCATCCGCAGTAGTGAGTCCGAGTGCGCATGCGCAGTAGTGACCCCGAATGCGCATGAGCAGTAGTGAGTCCGAGTGCGCATGAGCTGTAGTGACCCCGAGTGCGCATGAGCTGTAGTGACCCCGAGTGCGCATGAGCAGTAGTGACCCCGAGTGCGCATGAGCAGTAGTGACCCCGAGTGCGCATGCACAGTAGTGAGCCCGTGTGCGCATGCGCAGAAGTGAGCTCGAATGCGCATGTGCGGGTCTGAGCCGGAGTGCGCATGCGCAGTAGTGGGCCCGTGCGCGCATGCGCAGTAGTGAGCCCGTGTGTGCATGCGCAGTAGTGAGCGCGAGCGCGCATCCGCAGTAGTGAGTCCGAGTGCGCATGCGCAGTAGTGACCCCGAATGCGCATGCAGAGTAGTGAGCCCGAGTGCGCATGAGCAGTAGTGAGTCCGAGTGCGCATGAGCAGTAGCGACCCCGAGTGCGCATGAGCAGTAGTGAGTCCGAGTGCGCATGAGCAGTAGTGACCCCGAGTGCGCATGAGCAGTAGTGACCCCGAGTGCGCATGCCCAGTAGTGTGCCCGTGTGAGCATGCGCAGAAGTGAGCTCGAATGCGCATGTGCAGGTCTGAGCCGGAGTGCGCATGCGCAGTAGTGGGCCCGTGCGCGCATCCGCAGTAGTGAGTCCGAGTGCGCATGCGCAGTAGTGACCCCGAATGCGCATGCAGAGTAGTGAGCCCGAGTGCGCATGCACATTAGTGAGCCCGAGTGCGCATGAGCAGTAGCGACCCCGAGTGCGCATGAGCAGTAGTGAGTCCGAGTGCGCATGAGCAGTAGTGACCCCGAGTGCGCATGAGCAGTAGTGACCCCGAGTGCGCATGCACATTAGTGAGCCCGAGTGTGCATGAGTAGTAGTGACCCCGAGTGCGCATGCACAGTAGTGAGCCCGTGTGCGCATGCGCAGAAGTGAGCTCGAATGCGCATGTGCAGGTCTGAGCCGGACTGCGCATGCGCAGTAGTGAGCCCGTGTGCGCATCAGCTGTAGTGACCCGAGTGCGCATGAGCAGTAGTGACCCCGAGTGCGCATGCACAGTAGTGAGCCCGTGTGCGCATGCGCAGAAGTGAGCTCGAATGCGCATGTGCAGGTCTGAGCCGGAGTGCGCATGCGCAGTAGTGGGCCCGTGCGCGCATGAGCAGTAGTGAGTCCGAGTGCGCATGCACATAAGTGAGCCCGAGTGTGCATGAGTAGTAGTGACCCCGAGTGCGCATGCACAGTAGTGAGCCCGTGTGCGCATGCGCAGAAGTGAGCTCGAATGCGCATGTGCAGGTCTGAGCCGGACTGCGCATGCGCAGTAGTGAGCCCGTTTGCGCATCAGCTGTAGTGACCCGAGTGCGCATGAGCAGTAGTGACCCCGAGTGCGCGTGCACAGTAGTGCGCCCCTGTGCGCATGAGCAGTAGTGTGCCCGATTGCGCATCCGTAGTAGTGAGTCCGTGTGCGCATGTGCAGGTCTGAGCCGGAGTGCGCATGCGCAGTAGTGGGCCCGTGCGCGCATGCGCAGTAGTGAGCCCGGGTGCGCATGCGCAGTAGTGAGCCCGAGCGCGCATCCGCAGTAGTGAGCCCGAGCGCGCATGCGCAGTAGTGAGTCCGATTGCGCATGTGCAGGTCTGAGCCGGAGTGCGCATGCGCAGTAGTGGGCCCGTGCGCGCATGCGCAGTAGCGAGCCCGTGTGCGCATGCGCAGTAGTGAGCCCGAGCGCGCATCCGCAGTAGTGAGTCCGATTGCGCATGCGCAGTAGTGACCCCGAATGCGCATGAGCAGTAGTGACCCCGAGTGCGCATGCACAGTAGTGTGCCCGTGTGAGCATGCGCAGAAGTGAGCTCGAATGCGCATGTGCAGGTCTGAGCCGGAGTGCGCATGCGCAGTAGTGGGCCCGTGCGCGCATGCGCAGTAGTGAGCCCGGGTGCGCATGCGCAGTAGTGAGCGCGAGCGCGCATCCGCAGTAGTGAGTCCGAGTGCGCATGCGTAGTAGTGACCCCGAATGCGCATGAGTAGTAGTGAGTTCGAGTGCGCATGAGCAGTAGTGACCCCGAGTGCGCATGAGCAGTAGTGAGTCCGAGTGCGCATGAGCAGTAGTGACCCCGAGTGCGCATGAGCAGTAGTGACCCCGAGTGCGCATGCACAGTAGTGAGCCCGATTGCGCATGTGCAGGTCTGAGCCGGACTGCGCATGCGCAGTAGTGAGCCCGATTGCGCATCCGCAGTAGTGAGTCCGTGTGCGCATGTGCAGGTCTGAGCCGGAGTGCGCATGCGCAGTAGTGGGCCCGTGCGCGCATGCGCAGTAGTGAGCCCGGGTGCTCATGCGCAGTAGTGAGCCCGAGCGCGCATCCGCAGTAGTGAGCCCGATTGTGCATCCGCAGTAGTGAGTCCGTGTGGGCATGTGCAGGTCTGAGCCGGAGTGCGCATGCGCAGTAGTGGGCCCGTGCGCGCATGCGCAGTAGTGAGCCCGTGTGCGCATGCCCAGTAGTGAGCCCGAGCGCGCATCCGCAGTAGTGAGTCCGAGTGCGCATGCGCAGTAGTGAGCCCGAGCGCGCATCCGCAGTAGTGAGTCCGAGTGCGCATCAGCAGTAGTGACCCCGAGGGCGCATGAGCAGTAGTGAGTCCGAGTGCGCATGAGCAGTAGTGACCCCAAGTGCGCATGAGCAGTAGTGATCCCGAGTGCGCATGCACAGTAGTGAGCCCGATTGCGCATCCGCAGTAGTGAGTCCGTGTGCGCATGTGCATGTCTGAGCCGGAGTGCGCATGCGCAGCAGTGGGCCCGTGCGCGCATGCGCAGTAGTGAGCCCTGGTGCGCATGCGCAGTAGTGACCCCGAGTGCGCATGAGCAGTAGTGAGTCCGAGTGCGCATCAGCAATATTGACCCCGAGTGCGCATGAGCAGTAGTGACCCCGAGTGCGCATGCACAGTAGTGAGCCCGATTGCGCATCCGCAGTAGTGAGGCTGTGTGCGCATGTGCAGGTCTGAGCCGGAGTGCGCATGCGCAGTAGTGGGCCCGTGCGCGCATGCGCAGTAGTGAGCCCGGGTGCGCATGCGCAGTAGTGACCCCGACTGCGCATGCACAGTAGTCAGCCCGAGTGCGCATGAGCAGTAGTGAGTCCGAGTGCGCATGAGCAGTAGTGACCCCGAGTGTGCGTGCACAGTAGTGCGCCCGTGCGCGCATGCGCAGTAGTGAGCCCGAGCGCGCATCCGCAATAGTGAGTCCGAGTGCGCATGAGCAGTAGTGACCCCAAGTGCGCATGAGCAGTAGTGATCCCGAGTGCGCATGCACAGTAGTGAGCCCGATTGCGCATCCGCAGTAGTGAGTCCGTGTGCGCATGTGCATGTCTGAGCCGGAGTGCGCATGCGCAGCAGTGGGCCCGTGCGCGCATGCGCAGTAGTGAGCCCGGGTGCGCATGCGCAGTAGTGAGCCCGAGCTCGCATCCGCAGTAGTGAGCCCGATTGCGCATCCGCAGTAGTGAGTCCGAGTGCGCATGAGCAGTAGTGACCCCGAGTGCGCATGAGCAGTAGTGAGTCCGAGTGCGCATGAGCAGTGGTGACCCCGAGTGCGCATGCACATTAGGGAGCCCGAGTGTGCATGAGTAGTAGTGTCCCCGAGTGCGCATGCGCAGTAGTGAGCCCGGGTGCGCATGCGCAGTAGTGAGCCCGAGCGCGCATCCGCAGTAGTGAGCCCGATTGCGCATCCGCAGTAGTGAGTCCGTGTGCGCATGTGCAGGTCTGAGCCGGAGTGCGCATGCGCAGTATTGGGCCCGTGCGCGCATGCGCAGTAGTGAGCCCGCGCGCGCATGCGCAGTAGTGAGTCCGAGTGCGCATGCGCAGTAGTGACCCCGAGTGCGCATGAGCAGTAGTGAGTCCGAGTGCGCGTGAGCAGTAGTGACCCCGAGTGCGCATGCACAGTAGTGAGTCCGAGTGCGCATGTGCATGTCTGAGCCGGAGTGCGCATGCGCAGCAGTGGGCCCGTGCGCGCATGCGCAGTAGTGAGCCCGGGTGCGCATGCGCAGTAGTGAGCCCGAGCTCGCATCCGCAGTAGTGAGCCCGATTGCGCATCCGCAGTAGTGAGTCCGAGTGCGCATGAGCAGTAGTGACCCCGAGTGCGCATGAGCAGTAGTGAGTCCGAGTGCGCATGAGCAGTGGTGACCCCGAGTGCGCATGAGCAGTACTGAGCCCGATTGCGCATCCGCAGTAGTGAGTCCGTGTGCGCATGTGCAGGTCTGAGCCGGAGTGCGCATGCGCAGTATTGGGCCCGTGCGCGCATGAGCAGTAGTGACCCCAAGTGCGCATGAGCAGTAGTGATCCCGAGTGCGCATGCACAGTAGTGAGCCCGATTGCGCATCCGCAGTAGTGAGTCCGTGTGCGCATGTGCAGGTCTGAGCCGGAGTGCGCATGCGCAGTATTGGGCCCGTGCGCGCATGAGCAGTAGTGACCCCAAGTGCGCATGAGCAGTAGTGATCCCGAGTGCGCATGCACAGTAGTGAGCCCGATTGCGCATCCGCAGTAGTGAGTCCGTGTGCGCATGTGCATGTCTGAGCCGGAGTGCGCATGCGCAGCAGTGGGCCCGTGCGCGCATGAGCAGTAGTGACCCCAAGTGCGCATGAGCAGTAGTGATCCCGAGTGCGCATGCACAGTAGTGAGCCCGATTGCGCATCCGCAGTAGTGAGTCCGTGTGCGCATGTGCAGGTCTGAGCCGGAGTGCGCATGCGCAGTATTGGGCCCGTGCGCGCATGAGCAGTAGTGACCCCAAGTGCGCATGAGCAGTAGTGATCCCGAGTGCGCATGCACAGTAGTGAGCCCGATTGCGCATCCGCAGTAGTGAGTCCGTGTGCGCATGTGCATGTCTGAGCCGGAGTGCGCATGCGCAGCAGTGGGCCCGTGCGCGCATGCGCAGTAGTGAGCCCGGGTGCGCATGCGCAGTAGTGAGCCCGAGCTCGCATCCGCAGTAGTGAGCCCGATTGCGCATCCGCAGTAGTGAGTCCGAGTGCGCATGAGCAGTAGTGACCCCGAGTGCGCATGAGCAGTAGTGAGTCCGAGTGCGCATGAGCAGTGGTGACCCCGAGTGCGCATGCACATTAGGGAGCCCGAGTGTGCATGAGTAGTAGTGTCCCCGAGTGCGCATGCGCAGTAGTGAGCCCGGGTGCGCATGCGCAGTAGTGAGCCCGAGCGCGCATCCGCAGTACTGAGCCCGATTGCGCATCCGCAGTAGTGAGTCCGTGTGCGCATGTGCAGGTCTGAGCCGGAGTGCGCATGCGCAGTATTGGGCCCGTGCGCGCATGCGCAGTAGTGAGCCCGCGCGCGCATGCGCAGTAGTGAGTCCGAGTGCGCATGCGCAGTAGTGACCCCGAGTGCGCATGAGCAGTAGTGAGTCCGAGTGCGCGTGAGCAGTAGTGACCCCGAGTGCGCATGCACAGTAGTGAGTCCGAGTGCGCATGCGCAGTAGTGACCCCGAGTGCGCATGAGCAGTAGTGAGTCCGAGTGCGCGTGAGCAGTAGTGACCCCGAGTGCGCATGCACAGTAGTGAGCTCGAGTGCGCATGAGCAGTAGTGAGTCCGAGTGCGCATGAGCAGTAGTGACCCCGAGTGCGCGTGCACAGTAGTGCGCCCCTGTGCGCATGAGCAGTAGTGAGTCCGAGTGCGCGTGAGCAGTAGTGACCCCAAGTGCGCATGAGCAGTAGTGAGTCCGAGTGCGCATGAGCAGTAGTGACCCCGAGTGCGCATGAGCAGTAGTGACCCCGAGAGCGCATGCACAGTAGTGAGCCCGATTGCGCATCCGCAGTAGTGAGTCCGTGTGCGCATGTGCAGGTCTGAGCCGGAGTGCGCACGCGCAGTAGTGGGCCCGTGCGCGCATGCGCAGTAGTGAGCCCTGGTGCGCATGCGCAGTAGTGACCCCGAGTGCGCATGAGCAGTAGTGAGTCCGAGTGCGCATGCGTAGTAGTGACCCCGAATGCGCATGAGTAGTAGTGAGTTCGAGTGCGCATGAGCAGTAGTGACCCCGAGTGCGCATGAGCAGTAGTGAGTCCGAGTGCGCATGAGCAGTAGTGACCCCGAGTGCGCATGAGCAGTAGTGACCCCGAGTGCGCATGCACAGTAGTGAGCCCGATTGCGCATGTGCAGGTCTGAGCCGGACTGCGCATGCGCAGTAGTGAGCCCGATTGCGCATCCGCAGTAGTGAGTCCGAGTGCGCATGCGCAGTAGTGAGCCCGAGCGCGCATCCGCAGTAGTGAGTCCGAGTGCGCATCAGCAGTAGTGACCCCGAGTGCGCATGAGCAGTAGTGAGTCCGAGTGCGCATAAGCAGTAGTGACCCCAAGTGCGCATGCGCAGTAGTGAGCCCGAGCGCGCATCCGCAGTACTGAGCCCGATTGCGCATCCGCAGTAGTGAGTCCGTGTGCGCATGTGCAGGACTGAGCCGGAGTGCGCATGCGCAGCAGTGGGCCCGTGCGCGCATGCGCAGTAGTGAGCCCGGGTGCGCATGCGCAGTAGTGAGCCCGAGCTCGCATCCGCAGTAGTGAGCCCGATTGCGCATCCGCAGTAGTGAGTCCGAGTGCGCATGAGCAGTAGTGACCCCGAGTGCGCATGAGCAGTAGTGAGTCCGAGTGCGCATGAGCAGTGGTGACCCCGAGTGCGCATGCACATTAGGGAGCCCGAGTGTGCATGAGTAGTAGTGTCCCCGAGTGCGCATGCGCAGTAGTGAGCCCGGGTGCGCATGCGCAGTAGTGAGTCCGAGTGCGCATGAGCAGTAGTGACCCCGAGTGCGCATGAGCAGTAGTGACCCCGAGTGCGCATGAGCAGTAGTGACCCCGAGAGCGCGTGCACAGTAGTGCGCCCCTGTGCGCATGAGCAGTAGTGAGTCCGAGTGCGCGTGAGCAGTAGTGACCCCAAGTGCGCATGAGCAGTAGTGAGTCCGAGTGCGCATGAGCAGTAGTGACCCCGAGTGCGCATGAGCAGTAGTGACCCCGAGAGCGCATGCACAGTAGTGAGCCCGATTGCGCATCCGCAGTAGTGAGTCCGTGTGCGCATGTGCAGGTCTGAGCCGGAGTGCGCACGCGCAGTAGTGGGCCCGTGCGCGCATGCGCAGTAGTGAGCCCTGGTGCGCATGCGCAGTAGTGACCCCGAGTGCGCATGAGCAGTAGTGAGTCCGAGTGCGCATGCGTAGTAGTGACCCCGAATGCGCATGAGTAGTAGTGATTTCGAGTGCGCATGAGCAGTAGTGACCCCGAGTGCGCATGCACAGTAGTGAGCCCGATTGCGCATGTGCAGGTCTGAGCCGGACTGCGCATGCGCAGTAGTGAGCCCGATTGCGCATCCGCAGTAGTGAGTCCGAGTGCGCATGCGCAGTAGTGAGCCCGAGCGCGCATCCGCAGTAGTG
This sequence comes from Megachile leachella, assembly GCA_963576845.1. Classification (NCBI taxonomy): domain Eukaryota; kingdom Metazoa; phylum Arthropoda; class Insecta; order Hymenoptera; family Megachilidae; genus Megachile; species Megachile leachella. The sequence continues at coordinate 6,300,581 of OY756247.1, forward strand.
AGTCCGAGTGCGCATCAGCAGTAGTGACCCCGAGTGCGCATGAGCAGTAGTGAGTCCGAGTGCGCATAAGCAGTAGTGACCCCAAGTGCGCATGAGCAGTAGTGATCCCGAGTGCGCATGCACAGTAGTGAGCCCGATTGCGCATCCGCAGTAGTGAGTCCGTGTGCGCATGTGCATGTCTGAGCCGGAGTGCGCATGCGCAGCAGTGGGCCCGTGCGCGCATGCGCAGTAGTGAGCCCGGGTGCGCATGCGCAGTAGTGAGCCCGAGCTCGCATCCGCAGTAGTGAGCCCGATTGCGCATCCGCAGTAGTGAGTCCGAGTGCGCATGAGCAGTAGTGACCCCGAGTGCGCATGAGCAGTAGTGAGTCCGAGTGCGCATGAGCAGTGGTGACCCCGAGTGCGCATGCACATTAGGGAGCCCGAGTGTGCATGAGTAGTAGTGTCCCCGAGTGCGCATGCGCAGTAGTGAGCCCGGGTGCGCATGCGCAGTAGTGAGCCCGAGCGCGCATCCGCAGTACTGAGCCCGATTGCGCATCCGCAGTAGTGAGTCCGTGTGCGCATGTGCAGGTCTGAGCCGGAGTGCGCATGCGCAGTATTGGGCCCGTGCGCGCATGCGCAGTAGTGAGCCCGCGCGCGCATGCGCAGTAGTGAGTCCGAGTGCGCATGCGCAGTAGTGACCCCGAGTGCGCATGAGCAGTAGTGAGTCCGAGTGCGCGTGAGCAGTAGTGACCCCGAGTGCGCATGCACAGTAGTGAGTCCGAGTGCGCATGCGCAGTAGTGACCCCGAGTGCGCATGAGCAGTAGTGAGTCCGAGTGCGCGTGAGCAGTAGTGACCCCGAGTGCGCATGCACAGTAGTGAGCTCGAGTGCGCATGAGCAGTAGTGAGTCCGAGTGCGCATGAGCAGTAGTGACCCCGAGTGCGCGTGCACAGTAGTGCGCCCCTGTGCGCATGAGCAGTAGTGAGTCCGAGTGCGCGTGAGCAGTAGTGACCCCAAGTGCGCATGAGCAGTAGTGAGTCCGAGTGCGCATGAGCAGTAGTGACCCCGAGTGCGCATGAGCAGTAGTGACCCCGAGAGCGCATGCACAGTAGTGAGCCCGATTGCGCATCCGCAGTAGTGAGTCCGTGTGCGCATGTGCAGGTCTGAGCCGGAGTGCGCACGCGCAGTAGTGGGCCCGTGCGCGCATGCGCAGTAGTGAGCCCTGGTGCGCATGCGCAGTAGTGACCCCGAGTGCGCATGAGCAGTAGTGAGTCCGAGTGCGCATGCGTAGTAGTGACCCCGAATGCGCATGAGTAGTAGTGAGTTCGAGTGCGCATGAGCAGTAGTGACCCCGAGTGCGCATGAGCAGTAGTGAGTCCGAGTGCGCATGAGCAGTAGTGACCCCGAGTGCGCATGAGCAGTAGTGACCCCGAGTGCGCATGCACAGTAGTGAGCCCGATTGCGCATGTGCAGGTCTGAGCCGGACTGCGCATGCGCAGTAGTGAGCCCGATTGCGCATCCGCAGTAGTGAGTCCGAGTGCGCATGCGCAGTAGTGAGCCCGAGCGCGCATCCGCAGTAGTGAGTCCGAGTGCGCATCAGCAGTAGTGACCCCGAGTGCGCATGAGCAGTAGTGAGTCCGAGTGCGCATAAGCAGTAGTGACCCCAAGTGCGCATGAGCAGTAGTGATCCCGAGTGCGCATGCACAGTAGTGAGCCCGATTGCGCATCCGCAGTAGTGAGTCCGTGTGCGCATGTGCATGTCTGAGCCGGAGTGCGCATGCGCAGCAGTGGGCCCGTGCGCGCATGCGCAGTAGTGAGCCCGGGTGCGCATGCGCAGTAGTGAGCCCGAGCTCGCATCCGCAGTAGTGAGCCCGATTGCGCATCCGCAGTAGTGAGTCCGAGTGCGCATGAGCAGTAGTGACCCCTAGTGCGCATGAGCAGTAGTGAGTCCGAGTGCGCATGAGCAGTGGTGACCCCGAGTGCGCATGCACATTAGGGAGCCCGAGTGTGCATGAGTAGTAGTGTCCCCGAGTGCGCATGCGCAGTAGTGAGCCCGGGTGCGCATGCGCAGTAGTGAGCCCGAGCGCGCATCCGCAGTAGTGAGCCCGATTGCGCATCCGCAGTAGTGAGTCCGTGTGCGCATGTGCAGGTCTGAGCCGGAGTGCGCATGCGCAGTATTGGGCCCGTGCGCGCATGCGCAGTAGTGAGCCCGCGCGCGCATGCGCAGTAGTGAGTCCGAGTGCGCATGCGCAGTAGTGACCCCGAGTGCGCATGAGCAGTAGTGAGTCCGAGTGCGCGTGAGCAGTAGTGACCCCGAGTGCGCATGCACAGTAGTGAGTCCGAGTGCGCATGCGCAGTAGTGACCCCGAGTGCGCATGAGCAGTAGTGAGTCCGAGTGCGCGTGAGCAGTAGTGACCCCGAGTGCGCATGCACAGTAGTGAGCTCGAGTGCGCATGAGCAGTAGTGAGTCCGAGTGCGCATGAGCAGTAGTGACCCCGAGTGCGCGTGCACAGTAGTGCGCCCCTGTGCGCATGAGCAGTAGTGAGTCCGAGTGCGCGTGAGCAGTAGTGACCCCAAGTGCGCATGAGCAGTAGTGAGTCCGAGTGCGCATGAGCAGTAGTGACCCCGAGTGCGCATGAGCAGTAGTGACCCCGAGAGCGCATGCACAGTAGTGAGCCCGATTGCGCATCCGCAGTAGTGAGTCCGTGTGCGCATGTGCAGGTCTGAGCCGGAGTGCGCACGCGCAGTAGTGGGCCCGTGCGCGCTTGCGCAGTAGTGACCCCAAGTGCGCATGAGCAGTAGTGAGTCCGAGTGCGCATGAGCAGTAGTGACCCCGAGTGCGCATGAGCAGTAGTGACCCCGAGTGCGCATGAGCAGTAGTGACCCCGAGTGCGCATGCACAGTAGTGAGCCCGATTGCGCATGTGCAGGTCTGAGCCGGACTGCGCATGCGCAGTAGTGAGCCCGATTGCGCATCCGCAGTAGTGAGTCCGTGTGCGCATGTGCAGGTCTGAGCCGGAGTGCGCATGCGCAGTATTGGGCCCGTGCGCGCATGAGCAGTAGTGACCCCAAGTGCGCATGAGCAGTAGTGATCCCGAGTGCGCATGCACAGTAGTGAGCCCGATTGCGCATCCGCAGTAGTGAGTCCGTGTGCGCATGTGCCTGTCTGAGCCGGAGTGCGCATGCGCAGCAGTGGGCCCGTGCGCGCATGCGCAGTAGTGAGCCCGGGTGCGCATGCGCAGTAGTGAGCCCGAGCTCGCATCCGCAGTAGTGAGCCCGATTGCGCATCCGCAGTAGTGAGTCCGAGTGCGCATGAGCAGTAGTGACCCCGAGTGCGCATGAGCAGTAGTGAGTCCGAGTGCGCATGAGCAGTGGTGACCCCGAGTGCGCATGCACATTAGGGAGCCCGAGTGTGCATGAGTAGTAGTGTCCCCGAGTGCGCATGCGCAGTAGTGAGCGCGGGTGCGCATGCGCAGTAGTGAGCCCGAGCGCGCATCCGCAGTAGTGAGCCCGATTGCGCATCCGCAGTAGTGAGTCCGTGTGCGCATGTGCAGGTCTGAGCCGGAGTGCGCATGCGCAGTATTGGGCCCGTGCGCGCATGCGCAGTAGTGAGCCCGCGCGCGCATGCGCAGTAGTGAGTCCGAGTGCGCATGCGCAGTAGTGACCCCGAGTGCGCATGAGCAGTAGTGAGTCCGAGTGCGCGTGAGCAGTAGTGACCCCGAGTGCGCATGCACAGTAGTGAGTCCGAGTGCGCATGTGCATGTCTGAGCCGGAGTGCGCATGCGCAGCAGTGGGCCCGTGCGCGCATGCACAGTAGTGAGCCCGGGTGCGCATGCGCAGTAGTGAGCCCGAGCTCGCATCCGCAGTAGTGAGCCCGATTGCGCATCCGCAGTAGTGAGTCCGAGTGCGCATGAGCAGTAGTGACCCCGAGTGCGCATGAGCAGTAGTGAGTCCGAGTGCGCATGAGCAGTGGTGACCCCGAGTGCGCATGCACATTAGGGAGCCCGAGTGTGCATGAGTAGTAGTGTCCCCGAGTGCGCATGCGCAGTAGTGAGCCCGGGTGCGCATGCGCAGTAGTGAGCCCGAGCGCGCATCCGCAGTAGTGAGCCCGATTGCGCATCCGCAGTAGTGAGTCCGTGTGCGCATGTGCAGGTCTGAGCCGGAGTGCGCATGCGCAGTATTGGGCCCGTGCGCGCATGAGCAGTAGTGACCCCAAGTGCGCATGAGCAGTAGTGATCCCGAGTGCGCATGCACAGTAGTGAGCCCGATTGCGCATCCGCAGTAGTGAGTCCGTGTGCGCATGTGCATGTCTGAGCCGGAGTGCGCATGCGCAGCAGTGGGCCCGTGCGCGCATGCGCAGTAGTGAGCCCGGGTGCGCATGCGCAGTAGTGAGCCCGAGCTCGCATGAGCAGTAGTGAGTCCGAGTGCGCATGCGTAGTAGTGACCCCGAATGCGCATGAGTAGTAGTGAGTTCGAGTGCGCATGAGCAGTTGTGACCCCGAGTGCGCATGAGCAGTAGTGACCCCGAGTGCGCATGCACAGTAGTGAGCCCGATTGCGCATGTGCAGGTCTGAGCCGGACTGCGCATGCGCAGTAGTGAGCCCGATTGCGCATCCGCAGTAGTGAGTCCGTGTGCGCATGTGCAGGTCTGAGCCGGAGTGCGCATGCGCAGTATTGGGCCCGTGCGCGCATGAGCAGTAGTGACCCCAAGTGCGCATGAGCAGTAGTGATCCCGAGTGCGCATGCACAGTAGTGAGCCCGATTGCGCATCCGCAGTAGTGAGTCCGTGTGCGCATGTGCCTGTCTGAGCCGGAGTGCGCATGCGCAGCAGTGGGCCCGTGCGCGCATGCGCAGTAGTGAGCCCGGGTGCGCATGCGCAGTAGTGAGCCCGAGCTCGCATCCGCAGTAGTGAGCCCGATTGCGCATCCGCAGTAGTGAGTCCGAGTGCGCATGAGCAGTAGTGACCCCGAGTGCGCATGAGCAGTAGTGAGTCCGAGTGCGCATGAGCAGTGGTGACCCCGAGTGCGCATGCACATTAGGGAGCCCGAGTGTGCATGAGTAGTAGTGTCCCCGAGTGCGCATGCGCAGTAGTGAGCCCGGGTGCGCATGCGCAGTAGTGAGCCCGAGCGCGCATCCGCAGTAGTGAGCCCGATTGCGCATCCGCAGTAGTGAGTCCGTGTGCGCATGTGCAGGTCTGAGCCGGAGTGCGCATGCGCAGTATTGGGCCCGTGCGCGCATGCGCAGTAGTGAGCCCGCGCGCGCATGCGCAGTAGTGAGTCCGAGTGCGCATGCGCAGTAGTGACCCCGAGTGCGCATGAGCAGTAGTGAGTCCGAGTGCGCGTGAGCAGTAGTGACCCCGAGTGCGCATGCACAGTAGTGAGTCCGAGTGCGCATGTGCATGTCTGAGCCGGAGTGCGCATGCGCAGCAGTGGGCCCGTGCGCGCATGCGCAGTAGTGAGCCCGGGTGCGCATGCGCAGTAGTGAGCCCGAGCTCGCATCCGCAGTAGTGAGCCCGATTGCGCATCCGCAGTAGTGAGTCCGAGTGCGCATGAGCAGTAGTGACCCCGAGTGCGCATGAGCAGTAGTGAGTCCGAGTGCGCATGAGCAGTGGTGACCCCGAGTGCGCATGCACATTAGGGAGCCCGAGTGTGCATGAGTAGTAGTGTCCCCGAGTGCGCATGCGCAGTAGTGAGCCCGGGTGCGCATGCGCAGTAGTGAGCCCGAGCGCGCATCCGCAGTAGTGAGCCCGATTGCGCATCCGCAGTAGTGAGTCCGTGTGCGCATGTGCAGGTCTGAGCCGGAGTGCGCATGCGCAGTATTGGGCCCGTGCGCGCATGAGCAGTAGTGACCCCAAGTGCGCATGAGCAGTAGTGATCCCGAGTGCGCATGCACAGTAGTGAGCCCGATTGCGCATCCGCAGTAGTGAGTCCGTGTGCGCATGTGCATGTCTGAGCCGGAGTGCGCATGCGCAGCAGTGGGCCCGTGCGCGCATGCGCAGTAGTGAGCCCGGGTGCGCATGCGCAGTAGTGAGCCCGAGCTCGCATCCGCAGTAGTGAGCCCGATTGCGCATCCGCAGTAGTGAGTCCGAGTGCGCATGAGCAGTAGTGACCCCGAGTGCGCATGAGCAGTAGTGAGTCCGAGTGCGCATGAGCAGTGGTGACCCCGAGTGCGCATGCACATTAGGGAGCCCGAGTGTGCATGAGTAGTAGTGTCCCCGAGTGCGCATGCGCAGTAGTGAGCCCGGGTGCGCATGCGCAGTAGTGAGCCCGAGCTCGCATCCGCAGTAGTGAGCCCGATTGCGCATCCGCAGTAGTGAGTCCGAGTGCGCATGAGCAGTAGTGACCCCGAGTGCGCATGAGCAGTAGTGAGTCCGAGTGCGCATGAGCAGTGGTGACCCCGAGTGCGCATGCACATTAGGGAGCCCGAGTGTGCATGAGTAGTAGTGTCCCCGAGTGCGCATGCGCAGTAGTGAGCCCGGGTGCGCATGCGCAGTAGTGAGCCCGAGCGCGCATCCGCAGTAGTGAGCCCGATTGCGCATCCGCAGTAGTGAGTCCGTGTGCGCATGTGCAGGTCTGAGCCGGAGTGCGCATGCGCAGTATTGGGCCCGTGCGCGCATGAGCAGTAGTGACCCCAAGTGCGCATGAGCAGTAGTGATCCCGAGTGCGCATGCACAGTAGTGAGCCCGATTGCGCATCCGCAGTAGTGAGTCCGTGTGCGCATGTGCATGTCTGAGCCGGAGTGCGCATGCGCAGCAGTGGGCCCGTGCGCGCATGCGCAGTAGTGAGCCCGGGTGCGCATGCGCAGTAGTGAGCCCGAGCTCGCATCCGCAGTAGTGAGCCCGATTGCGCATCCGCAGTAGTGAGTCCGAGTGCGCATGAGCAGTAGTGACCCCGAGTGCGCATGAGCAGTAGTGAGTCCGAGTGCGCATGAGCAGTGGTGACCCCGAGTGCGCATGCACATTAGGGAGCCCGAGTGTGCATGAGTAGTAGTGTCCCCGAGTGCGCATGCGCAGTAGTGAGCCCGGGTGCGCATGCGCAGTAGTGAGCCCGAGCGCGCATCCGCAGTACTGAGCCCGATTGCGCATCCGCAGTAGTGAGTCCGTGTGCGCATGTGCAGGTCTGAGCCGGAGTGCGCATGCGCAGTATTGGGCCCGTGCGCGCATGCGCAGTAGTGAGCCCGCGCGCGCATGCGCAGTAGTGAGTCCGAGTGCGCATGCGCAGTAGTGACCCCGAGTGCGCATGAGCAGTAGTGAGTCCGAGTGCGCGTGAGCAGTAGTGACCCCGAGTGCGCATGCACAGTAGTGAGTCCGAGTGCGCATGCGCAGTAGTGACCCCGAGTGCGCATGAGCAGTAGTGAGTCCGAGTGCGCGTGAGCAGTAGTGACCCCGAGTGCGCATGCACAGTAGTGAGCTCGAGTGCGCATGAGCAGTAGTGAGTCCGAGTGCGCATGAGCAGTAGTGACCCCGAGTGCGCGTGCATAGTAGTGCGCCCCTGTGCGCATGAGCAGTAGTGAGTCCGAGTGCGCGTGAGCAGTAGTGACCCCAAGTGCGCATGAGCAGTAGTGAGTCCGAGTGCGCATGAGCAGTAGTGACCCCGAGTGCGCATGAGCAGTAGTGACCCCGAGAGCGCATGCACAGTAGTGAGCCCGATTGCGCATCCGCAGTAGTGAGTCCGTGTGCGCATGTGCAGGTCTGAGCCGGAGTGCGCACGCGCAGTAGTGGGCCCGTGCGCGCATGCGCAGTAGTGAGCCCTGGTGCGCATGCGCAGTAGTGACCCCGAGTGCGCATGAGCAGTAGTGAGTCCGAGTGCGCATGCGTAGTAGTGACCCCGAATGCGCATGAGTAGTAGTGAGTTCGAGTGCGCATGAGCAGTAGTGACCCCGAGTGCGCATGAGCAGTAGTGAGTCCGAGTGCGCATGAGCAGTAGTGACCCCGAGTGCGCATGAGCAGTAGTGACCCCGAGTGCGCATGCACAGTAGTGAGCCCGATTGCGCATGTGCAGGTCTGAGCCGGACTGCGCATGCGCAGTAGTGAGCCCGATTGCGCATCCGCAGTAGTGAGTCCGAGTGCGCATGCGCAGTAGTGAGCCCGAGCGCGCATCCGCAGTAGTGAGTCCGAGTGCGCATCAGCAGTTGTGACCCCGAGTGCGCATGAGCAGTAGTGAGTCCGAGTGCGCATAAGCAGTAGTGACCCCAAGTGCGCATGAGCAGTAGTGATCCCGAGTGCGCATGCACAGTAGTGAGCCCGATTGCGCATCCGCAGTAGTGAGTCCGTGTGCGCATGTGCATGTCTGAGCCGGAGTGCGCATGCGCAGCAGTGGGCCCGTGCGCCCATGCGCAGTAGTGAGCCCGGGTGCGCATGCGCAGTAGTGAGCCCGAGCTCGCATCCGCAGTAGTGAGCCCGATTGCGCATCCGCAGTAGTGAGTCCGAGTGCGCATGAGCAGTAGTGACCCCGAGTGCGCATGAGCAGTAGTGAGTCCGAGCGCGCATGAGCAGTGGTGACCCCGAGTGCGCATGCACATTAGGGAGCCCGAGTGTGCATGAGTAGTAGTGTCCCCGAGTGCGCATGCGCAGTAGTGAGCCCGGGTGCGCATGCGCAGTAGTGAGCCCGAGCGAGCATCCGCAGTACTGAGCCCGATTGCGCATCCGCAGTAGTGAGTCCGTGTGCGCATGTGCAGGTCTGAGCCGGAGTGCGCATGTGCAGTATTGGGCCCGTGCGCGCATGCGCAGTAGTGAGCCCGCGCGCGCATGCGCAGTAGTGAGTCCGAGTGCGCATGCGCAGTAGTGACCCCGAGTGCGCATGAGCAGTAGTGAGTCCGAGTGCGCGTGAGCAGTAGTGACCCCGAGTGCGCATGCACAGTAGTGAGTCCGAGTGCGCATGCGCAGTAGTGACCCCGAGTGCGCATGAGCAGTAGTGAGTCCGAGTGCGCGTGAGCAGTAGTGACCCCGAGTGCGCATGCACAGTAGTGAGCTCGAGTGCGCATGAGCAGTAGTGAGTCCGAGTGCGCATGAGCAGTAGTGACCCCGAGTGCGCGTGCACAGTAGTGCGCCCCTGTGCGCATGAGCAGTAGTGAGTCCGAGTGCGCGTGAGCAGTAGTGACCCCAAGTGCGCATGAGCAGTAGTGAGTCCGAGTGCGCATGAGCAGTAGTGACCCCGAGTGCGCATGAGCAGTAGTGACCCCGAGAGCGCATGCACAGTAGTGAGCCCGATTGCGCATCCGCAGTAGTGAGTCCGTGTGCGCATGTGCAGGTCTGAGCCGGAGTGCGCACGCGCAGTAGTGGGCCCGTGCGCGCATGCGCAGTAGTGAGCCCTGGTGCGCATGCGCAGTAGTGACCTCGAGTGCGCATGAGCAGTAGTGAGTCCGAGTGCGCATGCGTAGTAGTGACCCCGAATGCGCATGAGTAGTAGTGAGTTCGAGTGCGCATGAGCAGTAGTGACCCCGAGTGCGCATGAGCAGTAGTGAGTCCGAGTGCGCATGAGCAGTAGTGACCCCGAGTGCGCATGAGCAGTAGTGACCCCGAGTGCGCATGCACAGTAGTGAGCCCGATTGCGCATGTGCAGGTCTGAGCCGGACTGCGCATGCGCAGTAGTGAGCCCGATTGCGCATCCGCAGTAGTGAGTCCGAGTGCGCATGCGCAGTAGTGAGCCCGAGCGCGCATCCGCAGTAGTGAGTCCGAGTGCGCATCAGCAGTAGTGACCCCGAGTGCGCATGAGCAGTAGTGAGTCCGAGTGCGCATAAGCAGTAGTGACCCCAAGTGCGCATGAGCAGTAGTGATCCCGAGTGCGCATGCACAGTAGTGAGCCCGATTGCGCATCCGCAGTAGTGAGTCCGTGTGCGCATGTGCATGTCTGAGCCGGAGTGCGCATGCGCAGCAGTGGGCCCGTGCGCGCATGCGCAGTAGTGAGCCCGGGTGCGCATGCGCAGTAGTGAGCCCGAGCTCGCATCCGCAGTAGTGAGCCCGATTGCGCATCCGCAGTAGTGAGTCCGAGTGCGCATGAGCAGTAGTGACCCCGAGTGCGCATGAGCAGTAGTGAGTCCGAGTGCGCATGAGCAGTGGTGACCCCGAGTGCGCATGCACATTAGGGAGCCCGAGTGTGCATGAGTAGTAGTGTCCCCGAGTGCGCATGCGCAGTAGTGAGCCCGGGTGCGCATGCGCAGTAGTGAGCCCGAGCGCGCATCCGCAGTAGTGAGCCCGATTGCGCATCCGCAGTAGTGAGTCCGTGTGCGCATGTGCAGGTCTGAGCCGGAGTGCGCATGCGCAGTATTGGGCCCGTGCGCGCATGCGCAGTAGTGAGCCCGCGCGCGCATGCGCAGTAGTGAGTCCGAGTGCGCATGCGCAGTAGTGACCCCGAGTGCGCATGAGCAGTAGTGAGTCCGAGTGCGCGTGAGCAGTAGTGACCCCGAGTGCGCATGCACAGTAGTGAGTCCGAGTGCGCATGCGCAGTAGTGACCCCGAGTGCGCATGAGCAGTAGTGAGTCCGAGTGCGCGTGAGCAGTAGTGACCCCGAGTGCGCATGCACAGTAGTGAGCTCGAGTGCGCATGAGCAGTAGTGAGTCCGAGTGCGCATGAGCAGTAGTGACCCCGAGTGCGCGTGCACAGTAGTGCGCCCCTGTGCGCATGAGCAGTAGTGAGTCCGAGTGCGCGTGAGCAGTAGTGACCCCAAGTGCGCATGAGCAGTAGTGAGTCCGAGTGCGCATGAGCAGTAGTGACCCCGAGTGCGCATGAGCAGTAGTGACCCCGAGAGCGCATGCACAGTAGTGAGCCCGATTGCGCATCCGCAGTAGTGAGTCCGTGTGCGCATGTGCAGGTCTGAGCCGGAGTGCGCACGCGCAGTAGTGGGCCCGTGCGCGCATGCGCAGTAGTGAGCCCTGGTGCGCATGCGCAGTAGTGACCCCGAGTGCGCATGAGCAGTAGTGAGTCCGAGTGCGCATCAGCAATAGTGACCCCGAGTGCGCATGAGCAGTAGTGACCCCGAGTGCGCATGCACAGTAGTGAGCCCGATTGCGCATCCGCAGTAGTGAGGCTGTGTGCGCATGTGCAGGTCTGAGCCGGAGTGCGCATGCGCAGTAGTGGGCCCGTGCGCGCATGCGCAGTAGTGACCCCGACTGCGCATGCACAGTAGTCAGCCCGAGTGCGCATGAGCAGTAGTGAGTCCGAGTGCGCATGAGCAGTAGTGACCCCGAGTGTGCGTGCACAGTAGTGCGCCCGTGCGCGCATGCGCAGTAGTGAGCCCGAGCGCGCATCCGCAGTAGTGAGTACGAGTGCGCATGCGCAGTAGTGACCCCGAATGCGTATGAGCAGTAGTGAGTCCGAGTGCGCATGAGCAGTAGTGACCTCGAGTGCGCATGAGCAGTAGTGAGTCCGAGTGCGCATGAGCAGTAGTGACCCCGAGTGCGCATGCGCAGTAGTGAGCCCGAGCGCGCATCCGCAGTAGTGAGTCCGAGTGCGCATGCGCAGTAGTGACCCCGAATGCGCATGAGTAGTAGTGAGTTCGAGTGCGCATGAGCAGTAGTGACCCCGAGTGCGCATGAGCAGTAGTGAGTCCGAGTGCGCATGAGCAGTAGTGACCCCAAGTGCGCATGAGCAGTAGTGACCCCGAGTGCGCATGCACAGTAGTGAGCCCGATTGCGCATCCGCAGTAGTGAGTCCGAGTGCGCATGCACAGTACTGACCCCGAATGCGCATGAGCAGTAGTGAGTCCGAGTGCGCATCAGCAGTAGTGACCCCGAGTGCGCATGCACAGTAGTGAGCCCGATTGCGCATCCTGCGTTAGTGAGTCCGTGTGCGCATGTGCAGGTCTGAGCCGGAGTGCGCATGCGCAGTAGTGGGCCTGTGCGCGCATGCGCAGTAGTGAGCACGGGTGCGCATGCGCAGTAGTGAGCCCGAGCGCGCATCCGCAGTAGTGAGCCCGAGCGCGCATGCGCAGTGGTGAGTCCGATTGCGCATGTGCAGGTCTGAGCCGGATTGCGCATGCGCAGTAGTGGGCCCGTGCGCGCATGCGCAGTAGTGAGCCCGAGCGCGCATCCGCAGTAGTGAGTCAAAGTGCGCACGCGCAGTAGTGACCCCGAATGCGCATGAGCAGTAGTGAGTCCGAGTGCGCATGAGCAGTAGTGACCCCGAGTGCGCATGAGCAGTAGTGAGTCCGAGTGCGCATGCGCAGTAGTGAGTCCGTGTGCGCATGTGCAGGTCTGAGCCGGAGTGCGCATGCGCAGTTGTGGGCCCGTGCGCGCATGCGCAGTAGTGAGCCCGCGTGCGCATGCGCAGTAGTGAGCCCGAGCGCGCATCCGCAGTAGTGAGCCCGAGCGCGCATGCGCAGTGGTGAGTCCGATTGCGCATGTGCAGGTCTGAGCCGGAGTGCACATGCGCAGTAGTGGGCCCGTGCGCGCATGCGCACTAGTGAGCCCGAGCGCGCATCCGCAGTAGTGAGCTCGAATGCGCATGTGCAGGTCTGAGCCGGACTGCGCATGCGCAGTAGTGAGCCCGATTGCGCATCCGCAGTAGTGAGTCCGTGTGCGCATGTGCAGGTCTGAGCCGGAGTGCGCATGCGCAGTAGTGGGCCCGTGCGCGCATCCGCAGTAGTGAGCCCGAGCGCGCATGCGCAGTGGTGAGTCCGATTGCGCATGTGCAGGTCTGAGCCGGAGTGCGCATGCGCAGTAGTGGGCCCGTGCGCGCATGCGCACTAGTGAGCCCGAGCGCGCATCCGCAGTAGTGAGTCCGGGTGCGCATCCGCAGAAGTGAGCTCGAATGCGCATGTGCAGGTCTGAGCCGGACTGCGCATGCGCAGTAGTGAGCCCGATTGCGCATCCGCAGTAGTGAGTCCGTGTGCGCATGTGCAGGTCTGAGCCGGAGTGCGCATGCGCAGTAGTGGGCCCGTGCGCGCATGCGCAGTAGTGAGCCCGGGTGCTCATGCGCAGTAGTGAGCCCCAGCGCGCATCCGCAGTAGTGAGCCCGATTGCGCATCCGCAGTAGTGAGTCCGTGTGCGCATGTGCAGGTCTGAGCCGGAGTGCGCATGCGCAGTAGTGGGCCCGTGCGCGCATGCGCAGTAGTGAGCCCGTGTGCGCATGCGCAGTAGTGAGCCCGAGCGCGCATCCGCAGTAGTGAGTCCGAGTGCGCATGCGCAGTAGTGAGCCCGAGCGCGCATCCGCAGTAGTGAGTCCGAGTGCGCATGCGCAGTAGTGACCCCGAATGCGCATGAGTAGTAGTGAGTTCGAGTGCGCATGAGCAGTAGTGACCACGAGTGCGCATGAGCAGTAGTGAGTCCGAGTGCGCATGAGCAGTAGTGACCCCAAGTGCGCATGAGCAGTAGTGACCCCGAGTGCGCATGCACAGTAGTGAGCCCGATTGCGCATCCGCAGTAGTGAGTCCGAGTGCGCATGGACAGTACTGACCCCGAATGCGCATGAGCAGTTTTGAGTCCGAGTGCGCATGAGCAGTAGTGACCCCGAGTGCGCATGAGCAGTAGTGAGTCCGAGTGCGCATCAGCAGTAGTGACCCCGAGTGCGCATGCACAGTAGTGAGCCCGTGTGCGCATGCGCAGAAGTGAGCTCGAGTGCGCATGTGCAGGTCTGAGCCGGACTGCGCATGCGCAGTAGTGAGCCCGTGCGCGCATGCGCAGTAGTGACCCCGAATGCGCATGAGCAGTAGTGAGTCCGAGTGCGCATGAGCAGTAGTGACCCCGAGTGCGCATGAGCAGTAGTGACCCCGAGTGCGCATGAGCAGTAGTGAATCCGAGTGCACATGAGCAGTAGTGACCCCGAGTGCGCATGAGCAGTAGTGAGTCCGAGTGCGCATGCGCAGTAGTGACCCCGAATGCGCATGAGCAGTAATGAGTCCGAGTGCGCATGAGCAGTAGTGACTCCGAGTGCGCATGCACATTAGTGAGCCCGAGTGTGCATGAGTAGTAGTGTCCCCGAGTGCGCATGCACAGTAGTGAGCCCGTGTGCGCATGCGCAGAAGTGAGCTCGAATGCGCATGTGCAGGTCTGAGCCGGAGTGCGCATGCGCAGTAGTGGGCCCGCGCGCATGCGCAGTAGTGAGCCCGAGCTCGCATCCGCAGTAGTGAGCCCGATTGCGCATCCGCAGTAGTGAGTCCGTGTGCGCGTGTGCAGGTCTGAGCCGGAGTGCGCATGCGCAGTAGTGAGCCCGAGCGCGCATCCGCAGTAGTGAGTCCGAGTGCGCATGCGCAGTAGTGACCCCGAATGCGCATGAGCAGTAATGAGTCCGAGTGCGCATGAGCAGTAGTGACCCCGAGTGCGCATGAGCAGTAGTGAACCCGAGTGCGCATGAGCAGTAGTGACCCCGAGTGCGCATGCACAGTAGTGAGCCCGATTGCGCATCCGCAGTAGTGAGTCCGTGTGCGCATGTGCAGGTCTGAGCCGAAGTGCGCGTGCGCAGTAGTGAGCCCGATTGTGCATCCGCAGTAGTGAGCCCGAGTGCGCATGAGCAGAAGTGAGCTCGAATGCGCATGTGCAGGTCTGAGCCGGACTGCGCATGCGCAGTAGTAAGCCCGATTGCGCATCCGCAGAAGTGAGTCCGTGTGCGCATGTGCAGGTCTGAGCCCGAGTGCGCATGCGCAGTAGTGGGCCCGTGCGCGCATGCGCAGTAGTGAGCCCGGGTGCGCATGCGCAGTAGTGAGCCCGAGCGCGCATCCGCAGTAGTGAGCCCGAATGCGCATCCGCAGTAGTGAGTCCGTGTGCGCGTGTGCAGGTCTGAGCCGGAGTGCGCATGCGCAGTAGTGGGCCCGTGCGCGCATGCGCAGTAGTGAGCCCGGGTGCGCATGCGCAGTAGTGAGCCCGAGCGCGCATCCGCAGTAGTGAGCCCGATTGCGCATCCGCAGTAGTGAGTCCGTGTGCGCATGTGCAGGTCTGAGCCGGAGTGCGCATGCGCAGTAGTGGGCCCGTGCGCGCATGGGCAGTAGTGAGCCCGTGTGCGCATGCGCAGTAGTGAGCCCGAGCGCGCATCCGCAGTAGTGAGTCCGAGTGCGCATGCGCAGTAGTGACCCCGAATGCGCATTAGCAGTAGTGAATCCGAGTGCGCATGAGCAGTAGTGACCGCGAGTGCGCATGAGCAGTAGTGAGCCCGATTGCGCATCCGCAGTAGTGAGTCCGTGTGCGCGTGTGCAGGTCTGAGCCGGAGTGCGCATGCGCAGTAGTGGGCCCGTGCGCGCATGCGCAGTAGTGACCCCGAATGCGCATTAGCAGTAGTGAATCCGAGTGCGCATGAGCAGTAGTGACCGCGAGTGCGCATGAGCAGTAGTGAGACCGAGTGCGCATGAGCAGTAGTGACCCCGAGTGCGCATGAGCAGTAGTGAGTCCGAGTGCGCATGCGCAGTAGTGACCCCGAGTGCGCATGAGCAGTAGTGAGTCCGAGTGCGCGTGAGCAGTAGTGACCCCGAGTGCGCATGCACAGTAGTGAGTCCGAGTGCGCATGCGCAGTAGTGACCCCGAGTGCGCATGAGCAGTAGTGACTCCGAGTGCGCATGCACATTAGTGAGCCCGAGTGCGCATGAGCAGTAGTGACCCCGTGTGCGCATGAGCAGTAGTGAGTCCGAGTGCGCATGCGCAGAAGTGAGCTCGAATGCGCATGCGCAGGTCTGAGCCGGACTGCGCATGCGCAGTAGTGAGCCCGATTGCGCATCCGCAGTAGTGAGTCCGTGTGCGCATGTGCGGGTCTGAGCCGGAGTGCGCATGCGCTGTAGTGAGCCCGGGTGCGCATCCGCAGTAGTGAGTCCGAGTGCGCGTGCACAGTAGTGAGCCCGAGTGCGCATGAGCAGTAGTGAGTCCGAGTGCGCGTGAGCAGTAGTGACCCCGAGTGCGCATGCACAGTAGTGAGTCCGAGTGCGCATGAGCAGTAGTGACCCCGAGTGCGCGTGCACAGTAGAGCGCCCCTGTGCGCATGAGCAGTAGTGAGTCCGAGTGCGCGTGAGCAGTAGTGACCCCAAGTGCGCATGAGCAGTAGTGAGTCCGAGTGCGCATGAGCAGTAGTGACCCCGAGTGCGCATTCACAGTAGTAAGCCCGAGTGCGCATGAGCAGTAGTGAGTCCGAGTGCGCATGAGCAGTAGTGACCCCGAGTGCGCGTGCACAGTAGTGAGCCCGAGTGCGCATGAGCAGTAGTGACCCCGAGTGCGCATGCACAGTAGTGAGCCCGTGTGCGCATGCGCAGAAGTGAGCTCGAATGCGCATGTGCAGGTCTGAGCCGGAGTGCGCATGCGCAGTAGTGGGCCCGTGCGCGCATGCGCAGTAGTGAGCCCGTGTGCGCATGCGCAGTAGTGAGCCCGAGCGCGCATCCGCAGTAGCGAGTCCGAGTGCGCATGCGCAGTAGTGACCCCGAATGCGCATGAGCAGTAGTGAGTCCGAGTGCGCATGAGCAGTAGTGACCCCGAGTGCGCATGAGCAGTAGTGAGCCCGAGTGCGCATGAGCAGTAGTGACCCCGAGTGCGCATGAGCAGTAGTGAGTCCGAGTGCGCATGAGCAGTAGTGACCCCGAGTGCGCATGCACATAAGTGAGCCCGAGTGTGCATGAGTAGTAGTGACCCCGAGTGCGCATGCACAGTAGTGAGCCCGTGTGCGCATGCGCAGAAGTGAGCTCGAAAGCGCATGTGCAGGTCTGAGCCGGACTGCGCATGCGCAGTAGTGAGCCCGTTTGCGCATCAGCTGTAGTGACCCGAGTGCGCATGAGCAGTAGTGACCCCGAAGGGGCGTGCACAGTAGTGCTCCCCTGTGCGCATGAGCAGTAGTGAGCCCGATTGCGCATCCGCAGTAGTGAGTCCGTGTGCGCATGTGCAGGTCTGAGCCGGAGTGCGCATGCGCAGTAGTGGGCCCGTGCGCGCATGCGCAGTAGTGAGCCCGGGTGCGCATGCGCAGTAGTGAGCCCGAGCGCGCATCCGCAGTAGTGAGCCCGAGCGCGCATGCGCAGTAGTGAGTCCGATTGCGCATGTGCAGGTCTGAGCCGGAGTGCGCATGCGCAGTAGTGGGCCCGTGCGCGCATGCGCAGTAGCGAGCCCGTGTGCGCATGCGCAGTAGTGAGCCCGAGCGCGCATCCGCAGTAGTGAGTCCGATTGCGCATGCGCAGTAGTGACCCCGAGTGCGCATGCACATTAGTGAGCCCGAGTGTGCATGAGTAGTAGTGACCCCGAGTGCGCATGCACAGTAGTGAGCCCGTGTGCGCATGCGCAGAAGTGAGCTCGAATGCGCATGTGCAGGTCTGAGCCGGAGTGCGCATGCGCAGTAGTGGGCCCGTGCGCGCATGCGCAGTAGTGAGCGCGGGTGCGCATGCGCAGTAGTGAGCGCGAGCGCGCATCTGCAGTAGTGAGTCCGAGTGCGCATGCGTAGTAGTGACCCCGAATGCGCATGAGTAGTAGTGAGTTCGAGTGCGCATGAGCAGTAGTGACCCCGAGTGCGCATGAGCAGTAGTGAGTCCGAGTGCGCATGAGCAGTAGTGACCCCGAGTGCGCATGAGCAGTAGTGACCCCGAGTGCGCATGCACAGTAGTGAGCGCGATTGCGCATCCGCAGTAGTGAGACCGTGTGCGCATGTGCATGTCTGAGCCGGAGTGCGCATGCGCAGTAGTGGGCCCGTGCGCACATGCGCAGTAGTGAGCCCGTGTGCGCATGCGCAGTAGTGAGCCCGAGCGCGCATCCGCAGTAGTGACCCCGAGTGCGCATGAGTAGTAGTGAATTCGAGTGCGCATGAGCAGTAGTGACCCCGAGTGCGCATGAGCAGTAGTGAGTCCGAGTGCGCATGAGCAGTAGTGAGTCCGAGTGCGCATGAGCAGTAGTGACCCCGAGTGCGCATGAGCAGTAGTGAGTCCGAGTGCGCATGAGCAGTAGTGACCCCGAGTGCGCATGCTCATTAGTGAGCCCGAGTGTGCATGAGTAGTAGTGTCCCCGAGTGCGCATGCACAGTAGTGAGCCCGTGTGCGCATGCACAGTAGTGAGCCCGTGTGCGCATGCGCAGTAGTGAGCCCGAGCGCGCATCCGCAGTAGTGAGTCCGAGTGCGCATGCGCAGTAGTGACCCCGAATGCGCATGAGCAGTAATGAGTCCGAGTGCGCATGAGCAGTAGTGACCCCGAGTGCGCATGAGCAGTAGTGAGTCCGAGTGCGCATGAGCAGTAGTGACCCCGAGTGCGCATGCACATTAGTGAGCCCGAGTGTGCATGAGTAGTAGTGTCCCCGAGTGCGCGTGCACAGTAGTGCGCCCCTGTGCGCATGAGCAGTAGTGAGTCCGAGTGCGCGTGAGCAGTAGTGACCCCAAGTGCGCATGAGCAGTAGTGAGTCCGAGTGCGCATGAGCAGTAGTGACCCCGAGTGCGCATGAGCAGTAGTGACCCCGAGAGCGCATGCACAGTAGTGAGCCCGATTGCGCATCCGCAGTAGTGAGTCCGTGTGCGCATGTGCAGGTCTGAGCCGGAGTGCGCATGCGCAGTAGTGGGCCCGTGCGCGCATGCGCAGTAGTGAGCCCTGGTGCGCATGCGCAGTAGTGACCCCGAGTGCGCATGAGCAGTAGTGAGTCCGAGTGCGCATCAGCAATAGTGACCCCGAGTGCGCATGAGCAGTAGTGACCCCGAGTGCGCATGCACAGTAGTGAGCCCGATTGCGCATCCGCAGTAGTGAGGCTGTGTGCGCATGTGAAAGTCTGAGCCGGAGTGCGCATGCGCAGTAGTGGGCCCGTGCGCGCATGCGCAGTAGTGAGCCCGGGTGCGCATGCGCAGTAGTGACCCCGACTGCGCATGCACAGTAGTCAGCCCGAGTGCGCATGAGCAGTAGTGAGTCCGAGTGCGCATGAGCAGTAGTGACCCCGAGTGTGCGTGCACAGTAGTGCGCCCCTGTGCGCATGAGCAGTAGTGAGTCCGAGTGCGCGTGAGCAGTAGTGACCCCAAGTGCGCATGAGCAGTAGTGAGTCCGAGTGCGCGTGAGCAGTAGTGACCCCAAGTGCGTATGAGCAGTAGTGAGTCCGAGTGCGCATGAGCAGTAGTGACCCCGAGTGCGCATGAGCAGTAGTGACCCCGAGTGCGCATGTACAGTAGTGAGCCCGATTGCGCATCCGCAGTAGTGAGTCCGTGTGCGCATGTGCAGGTCTGAGCCGGAGTGCGCATGCGCAGTAGTGGGCCCGGGTGCTCATGCGCAGTAGTGAGCCCCAGCGCGCATCCGCAGTAGTGAGCCCGATTGCGCATCCGCAGTAGTGAGTCCGTGTGCGCATGTGCAGGTCTGAGCCGGAGTGCGCATGCGCAGTAGTGGGCCCGTGCGCGCATGCGCAGTAGTGAGCCCGTGTGCGCATGCGCAGTAGTGAGCCCGAGCGCGCATCCGCAGTAGTGAGCCCGAGCGCGCATGCGCAGTGGTGAGTCCGATTGCGCATGTGCAGGTCTGAGCCGGAGTGCGCATGCGCAGTAGTGAGCCCGAGCGCGCATCCGCAGTTGTGAGTCCGAGTGCGCATGCGCAGTAGTGAGCCCGAGCGCGCATCCGCAGTAGTGAGTCCGAGTGCGCATGCGCAGTAGTGACTCCGAATGCGCATGAGTAGTAGTGAGTTCGAGTGCGCATGAGCAGTAGTGACCCCGAGTGCGCATGAGCAGTAGTGAGTCCGAGTGCGCATGAGCAGTAGTGACCCCAAGTGCGCATGAGCAGTAGTGACCCCGAGTGCGCATGCACAGTAGTGAGCCCGATTGCGCATCCGCAGTAGTGTGTCCGTGTGCGCATGTGCAGGTCTGAGCCGGAGTGCGCATGCGCAGTAGTGGGCCCGTGCGCGCATGCGCACTAGTGAGCCCGAGCGCGAATCCGCAGTAGTGAGCTCGAATGCGCATGTGCAGGTCTGAGCCGGACTGCGCATGCGCAGTAGTGAGCCCGATTGCGCATCCGCAGTAGTGAGTCCGTGTGCGCATGTGCAGGTCTGAGCCGGAGTGCGCATGCGCAGTAGTGGGCCCGTGCGCGCATCCGCAGTAGTGAGCCCGAGCGCGCATGCGCAGTGGTGAGTCCGATTGCGCATGTGCAGGTCTGAGCCGGAGTGCGCATGCGCAGTAGTGGGCCCGTGCGCGCATGCGCAGTAGTGAGCCCGGGTGCTCATGCGCAGTAGTAAGCCCCAGCGCGCATCCGCAGTAGTGAGCCCGATTGCGCATCCGCAGTAGTGAGTCCGTGTGCGCATCCGCAGTAGTGAGTCCGAGTGCGCATGCGCAGTAGTGAGCCCGAGCGCGCATCCGCAGTAGTGAGTCCGAGTGCGCATGCGCAGTAGTGACCCCGAATGCGCATGAGTAGTAGTGAGTTCGAGTGCGCATGAGCAGTAGTGACCCCGAGTGCGCATGCACAGAGATGTCCTGTTTGATTTATCGTGCGGTTCCCGCCATAGGCCCTACCACACGGCCCCCATGGGCGTGGAATTGGGATACGCCCAATTAGCGCGTCCCCGCCGAAGCAGGGACTACCAGAAACGGCACCAGGCTCTACGGGTCCCGGTAACCGACCTCTGGTGGGGCCGAGTGACTTTCCAACACTCTACCAGCTAAGACAGGCTGGTACCCGAGCTGTTGGGACGCAGCTCACCCGCCGAGGGCCCGACTAGCAGGCCCTCTAGCCAGCATGCGGCTTTTAAACCACTGCCCCCGCGATGGTCCAACCCACGACCGAGCCAGGGTTGCCCCTGTAGGCGCCTCGGTCCCCGCGGTACCAGTCAGGATCACTGGTGGGATCTGCGCGACCGAAGTCGCTTCCATTTGGGGGGTCCCGCAACCCCCGGCAATGGTCAGCCGGCGACTCGGGTACGTGGAGACGCCAACCTCCAAAGGCCACGAGTAGGAATCGACCCTAAGGTCTTTGACCTCCTCGCGGCCACCCTGCGCACACCTCAGACACCCCATTCATTCAATTCACACACTCACTCTCGCTCTTCTCCTCTCAAACACCCTTCTCGCATACACACAGAAACATTCATACTTTTCCTTGCATTCCAACACACCACTCACATCCAGACTACCATCCTCTCTTCTCACCACGCCACATTCACTCAGGTTCCGGAGGTCAGCATACATCACACACTCGGCCAGGACATGCTTCCAGTCCTCGCACTCAGCACCACACATACATCGCTCGCTCTCACCCAACCCTCGTTTGTACAAAAACTCATTCATACTACCATGGCCAGTCATCAGGAAACATGCATACACATTCGGCTCAAAATTCACACAACTTTCAGCAAACCTAACATCCTTAATATACTCATACGTAACTCGTCCTTTTTCACTTGAATCCCATCTTCTCTGCCAACACTCATACGCCCTATCATTCACGACTTCCACACACTCATCCACTGTCCTCCCATTCAAATCATTCGAAGCGACGAGCTCATTCACACTCAGACTCACGCCATTCTTTATCCTACTACACACACCCCTCCTTACACACTCTAGATCCCAAGGTAGGGCACCCATCATCACTTGCATGCACTCAGTCGACACAGTTCTACACACATTCAAACACGCATACAACACAACACGCTGACATCTATTCATCAACTCTCTCGCATATCCATACTGCATCACATCATACCATACACTCGCACCGTACATAACACACGCAACAAATAATCCTTTATACAACACTCTGACTGCTCTTTTCCTCATACCCCATTCTCTCCTCAACACTCTTCTCATCGCACCCACCACATTCGTTACCTTTTTCCTCACATACTCCAAATGCACTTTGAAATTCATTCTCTCACTCATCCATATACCCAAATACTTAACTTTATCTACATACTTCACAGACACTCCATTCATTCGCACAATCGGACGTCTATTCACAGCCATACTGCCTTTGAGCAACATAGTCACACTCTTACTCTCAGACACACTAACACCTACTCCTGCACCCCATTCACAAACTATTTTCATCCACTCTGCTCCGATTCGCTCAACTTCCATTCGGCTCTGTCCTTCAATCATCAAATACAAATCATCTGCAAAAGCCACACACTTACATCCACATTCTCTTAAGCGCCGCAGAAGTCCGTCCATCCGCCCAATCCAAAGGAAAGGGCCAGAGACAGACCCCTGCGGGCATCCTCGCTCTACATTTTTCCACACAGTCTCATTCACACCACACATACACGCTGTCCTCCCCTGGAAGTAACTCTTCCAGAGGGGCATTTCCTTACATCCAGTTTCATGCAACCATTCAATCACGCTTTTCCATTCTAAGTTGTCAAACGCTCCCTTGAAGTCAACAAATATACCCAACACATACTTACTTTCACTCTGCTGCACATATTCTCTCACTCTCAACCATGCACTCTCCGTCGATCGTCCCCTGCGAAATCCGTGCTGTGCGTCATCCAATCTCTCATTCACTCTCCGTTCATGCCTTCTAACCATCATTCGCTCTAACGTCTTTCCAAGCACGGACAACAGACTTATCGGTCTATAGGACGCAGGGTCCGATCGCGGTTTCTCAGGAGACTTCAGCAGAACAACAACACACGCTTTCTTCCATTCATACGGGAAGCATCCATTCCTCAAGCACGCATTGTACAAATTCAGCAAGCATCCCGGAATCGCATCCCAAATCACACGCAACATCTTCGCTGTTATTCCATCCAAGCCAGGTGCCTTATTCAGCTTTGCTGCCATTACGGCCTCATTCACTTCATCCCATTCAAACTCTTCTACCTGATTCACACTCTCTTCCATACCACTCATTCCACCTGCCATACCTGAGGCTGGGAAGAAACGCTCAAGTAATACCTCTGCACATTCTCTCCACGTGGAATAGGTTACAACATCGACATTCAACGATCTCATACTCTCTCGCTCATTCTTTCCTCTACACACCCTATACACAGGGCCCCATGGTTCCAGGTTCGATGACTCACTCACAAAACATCGCCAGCTTTCCTCTTTCACCCTACACAACTCACGCTTATACTCTTTCATCAAACTTTTATACCTATTCAGTCGCTCATCAACATCCTCGCTTCGTCTTCTTTTCGCTCTCTGCCATAATTTTCTACTCTTCCGCACTTTAACTTTCAATCTTCTCAGTTCATCCGTCCACCATATAATCTTCCTATCATTCACTCTTACCTTCTTTTTCATTCTTTTGTCATTCGAATCCTGGATCCAACTCATAATACACTCAAGCATCCTATCCACGTTTGTTTCATTACATACATCCTGTCCACACATCAACGCATATTCGATCAAATCATTCTTATATCCTTCCCAGTCTACATCCTTACACACCCATCCCTTACGTACGTTTGAGGCATTCGACTGGCTCTCATCATACATTATATCAATCACAATCACATTATGATCACTCACTCCCCAATCATTCTTCACTTCCCATTCCACACGGCACCTGGCTAAAGATTCATTCATCAGAGTGACATCAATGTCACTCTGCCCATTCACGCCCGAGAAAGTATAGTACTCACTCGGCTCATTCATTACAATCATACCACTCGCTAACACCCATTCTTCCAAAATCCTTCCACGCATTTCATTCTCTCTACTGCGTCCCCCACCCTTACTAAACCATAGGGGTGAGGTCGCATTCGCATCCATTCCAAACAGCACTCGCTTCCCGTTTACAAATTCTATCACTCTCTCCATATACACTAAATACGGCACGATGTCATAACCCCATCTACAATACATTGACACAACATACAGTTCGCCGAAGTCTCCCTTGATCCACACACACACACCATACTCATTAGTACATTCACTCACACACATCACTTCCACATTCACATCACGAACGACCACTGCAGCCTTGGCAGGGTCGTCCTCACAAACATACACTTTCCATCCACTCGGTAATCCTTTCACACAACCTTGCAACACATATAACTCTTGTAGCAAGGCCACACTTACATTCTTTTCGTTCATAACAACACTCAAATCACACAACACAGTATACGACTTTTGACAATTACACTGCACAATTCTTAAACATTCAGTCATCACAAATTCGCGCCCTCTCTCTTTCCAACACTCTCACATATTCAGGACATTCACTCGACAGAACCGAATGGCTCGCATCCTTACCTCTCAACTTACAATTCCTACATACACACTCACTCTTACACTTATCTCTCAGATGCCCACTTTCACCACACTTCTCACATAATCTGTCTTTCACGCTACACTCACGCATCATGTGCCCAAAGGCAAAACATTTATAGCATCTCATCACATTCACAAAATCTCTCACCTTGCACGCCCTCCATTTCACATACACACGCTCTTCGCTCACTAACACATCACGCATTTTCCTAGACATTTCCACAATTACGTTTCCAACATTCACACCTTTCTTATTCGTTCTACTCACAACACGCACTCTATCTTTAAACTCCATTTCCGTAACACCAGCAGTCTTAAGGTTCTTCACATATAGCTCATTCATCAATTCATCATTACTCATTTCATTTTCCACATCATACACAATAACTTTCGGACCCACTCTTTTAGGCGCCTCTACCTTGAGTCCCAATTCCTCAAACTTCCTATGCTCTTTCAACATATCCATCTCACGCGCACTCGCCGCTTCAATGACCACACCACCACTCCTTGTCTTCCTCACAGCTTTCACTCTCACATTCAAATCACCACTAACATTTTTCATCACTCTCTCTTTCACTTGTTCACTCGTCATCTTTGCACTTTCATCCCTCGCTTTCACCACAACAGCAAACGATCTCACTCTCGGCTTCTCACTCATACCAGTCTTCACTCGCTCAGTCGCACTCTTACCGCTCACACTCACTGTACTTCTACCAGCCACACTAGCAAAACTCACTGCTCCGGAATCACACACATGCTCACTCAAAATTCTTCGGCTTTCCTCTAATCGACCAGTCAATCTCTCATTCTTCGCAACCATACCCATCATACACTCTTCATAATCACTCACACAATTTAAAATAAAATCAGCGGCTGCCTTGGAGACGCGGTTAGATTCCGTCAATAAGAATCTCCGCAGCTTCTCCCCGACCTTCCGCAACACCTTCATCTCTTTCTCCTCTCCTTCTTCCTCCTCCATCCTCACATCCTCCTCCGTCACTCTTACCCTTTTCCTCGGACTAAGGCTCCGTGACACAGCCTTCCTTCCTCTCCCCTCCTTTCCACCGTTACCCTCTCCTTCCTTCTTCCCCCCCATATCCCCAAGTTTTACAAATTTTTCCTTCTCCATAATATTCCCACGAGTAGGGACGAACAACTGTCACTCCCCGGGTGACGCCCTTTCCGGGGAGAAGGCTCATTCTCTCAGGAGGTCGCCAGGTGTCCTGAGGTGGCCGCTAATGGCTGGTGCTCCCACCAGCCCACCCCCCAGTGCAAGACTGGGAGGTGCCCCATCGCCGCGCACCATAGCTTGGGGTTAGGGTATTTTTTATAGAGGTTTACATCCTCGCGGCCCGGCCGGTTAAGGCAAGGCCCCCGTTCCTGCGAAACATGACCACAGGCTTACGGTATGAGCACAAACCCCACTAGGGGGTCCGCCGTTCTCCCGTTAGCATAGAGGCCCTCACCCTTGGGTAGCACCGAAGTACTACCGAAGGGCATAGAGTGCCTCTATCCCAGCGACCACCACGAGGAGGTGGGAGATCCGACTTGCGTCAACTGACGCCATTCGGTCACCAGTGCGCATGCACAGTAGTCAGCCCGAGCGCGCATCCGCAGTAGTGAGTCCGAGTGCGCATGCGCAGAAGTGAGCTCGAATGCGCATGTGCAGGTCTGAGCCGGACTGCGCATGCGCAGTAGTGAGCCCGATTGCGCATCCGCAGTAGTGAGTCCGTGTGCGCATGTGCAGGTCTGAGCCGGAGTGCGCATGCGCAGTAGTGGGCCCGTGCGCGCATGCGCAGTAGTGAGCCCGGGTGCTCATGCGCAGTAGTAAGCCCCAGCGCGCATCCGCAGTAGTGAGCCCGATTGCGCATCCGCAGTAGTGAGTCCGTGTGCGCATGTGCAGGTCTGAGCCGGAGTGCGCATGCACAGTAGTGGGCCCGTGCGCGCATGCGCAGTAGTGAGCCCGTGTGCGCATGCGCAGTAGTGAGCCCGAGCGCGCATCCGCAGTAGTGAGTCCGAGTGCGCATGCGCAGTAGTGAGCCCGAGCGCGCATCCGCAGTAGTGAGTCCGAGTGCGCATGCGCAGTAGTGACCCCGAATGCGCATGAGTAGTAGTGAGTTCGAGTGCGCATGAGCAGTAGTGACCCCGAGTGCGCATGAGCAGTAGTGAGTCCGAGTGCGCATGAGCAGTAGTGACCCCAAGTGCGCATGAGCAGTAGTGACCCCGAGTGCGCATGCACAGTAGTGAGCCCGATTGCGCATCCGCAGTAGTGAGTCCGAGTGCGCATGGACAGTACTGACCCCGAATGCGCATGAGCAGTTTTGAGTCCGAGTGCGCATGAGCAGTAGTGACCCCGAGTGCGCATGAGCAGTAGTGAGTCCGAGTGCGCATCAGCAGTAGTGACCCCGAGTGCGCATGCACAGTAGTGAGCCCGTGTGCGCATGCGCAGAAGTGAGCTCGAGTGCGCATGTGCAGGTCTGAGCCGGACTGCGCATGCGCAGTAGTGAGCCCGTGCACGCATGCGCAGTAGTGACCCCGAATGCGCATGAGCAGTAGTGAGTCCGAGTGCGCATGAGCAGTAGTGACCCCGAGTGCGCATGAGCAGTAGTGACCCCGAGTGCGCATGAGCAGTAGTGAATCCGAGTGCACATGAGCAGTAGTGACCCCGAGTGCGCATGAGCAGTAGTGAGTCCGAGTGCGCATGAGCAGTAGTGACCCCGAGTGCGCATGAGCAGTAGTGACCCCGAGTGCGCATGCGCAGTAGTGAGTCCGAGTGCGCATGCGCAGTAGTGGGCCCGTGAGCGAATGCGCAGTAGTGAGCCCGGGTGCTCATGCGCAGTAGTGAGCCCCAGCGCGCATCCGCAGTAGTGAGCCCGATTGCGCATCCGCAGTAGTGAGTCCGTGTGCGCATGTGCAGGTCTGAGCCGGAGTGCGCATGCGCAGTAGTGGGCCCGTGCGCGCATGCGCAGTAGTGAGCCCGGGTGCGCATGCGCAGTAGTGAGCCCGAGCGCGCATCCGCAGTAGTGAGCCCGATTGCGCATCCGCAGTAGTGAGTCCGTGTGCGCATGTGCAGGTCTGAGCCGGAGTGCGCATGCGCAGTAGTGGGCCCGTGCGCGCATGGGCAGTAGTGAGCCCGTGTGCGCATGCGCAGTAGTGAGCCCGAGCGCGCATCCGCAGTAGTGAGTCCGAGTGCGCATGCGCAGTAGTGACCCCGAGTGCGCATTAGCAGTAGTGAATCCGAGTGCGCATGAGCAGTAGTGACCGCGAGTGCGCATGAGCAGTAGTGAGACCGATTGCGCATGAGCAGTAGTGACCCCGAGTGCGCATGAGCAGTAGTGACCCCGTGTGCGCATGAGCAGTAGTGAGTCCGAGTGCGCATGAGCAGTAGTGACCCCGAGTGCGCATGAGCAGTAGTGAGTCCGAGTGCGCATGAGCAGTACTGACCCCGAGTGCGCATGAGCAGTAGTGAGTCCGAGTGCGCATGAGCAGTAGTGACTCCGAGTGCGCATGCACATTAGTGAGCCCGAGTGTGCATGAGTAGTAGTGTCCCCGAGTGCGCATGCACAGTAGTGAGTCCGTGTGCGCATGCACAGTAGTGAGCCCGTGTGCGCATGCGCAGAAGTGAGCTCGAATGCGCATGTGCAGGTCTGAGCCGGAGTGCGCATGCGCAGTAGTGGGCCCGCGCGCATGCGCAGAAGTGAGCCCGGGTGCGCATGCGCAGTAGTGAGCCCGAGCTCGCATCCGCAGTAGTGAGCCCGATTGCGCATCCGCAGTAGTGAGTCCGTGTGCGCGTGTGCAGGTCTGAGCCGGAGTGCGCATGCGCAGTAGTGAGCCCGAGCGCGCATCCGCAGTAGTGAGTCCGAGTGCGCATGCGCAGTAGTGACCCCGAATGCGCATGAGCAGTAATGAGTCCGAGTGCGCATGAGCAGTAGTGACCCCGAGTGCGCATGAGCAGTAGTGAACCCGAGTGCGCATGAGCAGTAGTGACCCCGAGTGCGCATGCACAGTAGTGAGCCCGATTGCGCATCCGCAGTAGTGAGTCCGTGTGCGCATGTGCATGTCTGAGCCGGAGTGCGCATGCGCAGTAGTGGGCCCTTGCGCGCATGCGCAGTAGTGAGCCCGAGCGCGCATCCGCAGTTGTGAGTCCGAGTGCGCATGCGCAGTAGTGAGCCCGAGCGCGCATCCGCAGTAGTGAGTCCGAGTGCGCATGCGCAGTAGTGACTCCGAATGCGCATGAGTAGTAGTGAGTTCGAGTGCGCATGAGCAGTAGTGACCCCGAGTGCGCATGAGCAGTAGTGAGTCCGAGTGCGCATGAGCAGTAGTGACCCCAAGTGCGCATGAGCAGTAGTGACCCCGAGTGCGCATGCACAGTAGTGAGCCCGATTGCGCATCCGCAGTAGTGTGTCCGTGTGCGCATGTGCATGTCTGAGCCGGAGTGCGCATGCGCAGTAGTGGGCCCGTGCGCGCATGCGCAGTAGTGAGCCCGGGTGCGCATGCGCAGTAGTGAGCCCGAGCTCGCATCCGCAGTAGTGAGCCCGATTGCGCATCCGCAGTAGTGAGTCCGAGTGCGCATGAGCAGTAGTGACCCCGAGTGCGCATGCACATTAGTGAGCCCGAGTGTGCATGAGTAGTAGTGTCCCCGAGTGCGCATGCACAGTAGTGAGCCCGATTGCGCATCCGCAGTAGTGAGTCCGTGTGCGCATGTGCAGGTCTGAGCCGGAGTGCGCGTGCGCAGTAGTGAGCCCGATTGTGCATCCGCAGTAGTGAGCCCGAGTGCGCATGAGCAGAAGTGAGCTCGAATGCGCATGTGCAGGTCTGAGCCGGACTGCACATGCGCAGTAGTAAGCCCGATTGCGCATCCGCAGTAGTGAGTCCGTGTGCGCATGTGCAGGTCTGAGCCCGAGTGCGCATGCGCAGTAGTGGGCCCGTGCGCGCATGCGCAGTAGTGAGCCCGGGTGCGCATGCGCAGTAGTGAGCCCGAGCGCGCATCCGCAGTAGTGAGCCCGATTGCGCATCCGCAGTAGTGAGTCCGTGTGCGCGTGTGCAGGTCTGAGCCGGAGTGCGCATGCGCAGTAGTGGGCCCGTGCGCGCATGCGCAGTAGTGAGCCCGGGTGCGCATGCGCAGTAGTGAGCCCGAGCGCGCATCCGCAGTAGTGAGCCCGATTGCGCATCCGCAGTAGTGAGTCCGTGTGCGCATGTGCAGGTCTGAGCCCGAGTGCGCATGCGCAGTAGTGGGCCCGTGCGCGCATGGGCAGTAGTGAGCCCGTGTGCGCATGCACAGTAGTGAGCCCGAGCGCGCATCCGCAGTAGTGAGTCCGAGTGCGCATGCGCAGTAGTGACCCCGAATGCGCATTAGCAGTAGCGAATCCGAGTGCGCATGAGCAGTAGTGACCGCGAGTGCGCATGAGCAGTAGTGAGACCGAGTGCGCATGAGCAGTAGTGACCCCGAGTGCGCATGAGCAGTAGTGAGTCCGAGTGCGCATGCGCAGTAGTGACCCCGAGTGCGCATGAGCAGTAGTGAGTCCGAGTGCGCGTGAGCAGTAGTGACCCCGAGTGCGCATGCACAGTAGTGAGTCCGAGTGCGCATGCGCAGTAGTGACCCCGAGTGCGCATGAGCAGTAGTGACTCCGAGTGCGCATGCACATTAGTGAGCCCGAGTGCGCATGAGCAGTAGTGACCCCGTGTGCGCATGAGCAGTAGTGAGTCCGACTGCGCATGCGCAGAAGTGAGCTCGAATGCGCATGTGCAGGTCTGAGCCGGACTGCGCATGCGCAGTAGTGAGCCCGATTGCGCATCCGCAGTAGTGAGTCCGTGTGCGCATGTGCGGGTCTGAGCCGGAGTGCGCATGCGCAGTAGTGAGCCCGGGTGCGCATCCGCAGTAGTGAGTCCGAGTGCGCGTGCACAGTAGTGAGCCCGAGTGCGCATGAGCAGTAGTGAGTCCGAGTGCGCGTGAGCAGTAGTGACCCCGAGTGCGCATGCACAGTAGTGAGTCCGAGTGCGCATGAGCAGTAGTGACCCCGAGTGCGCGTGCACAGTAGAGCGCCCCTGTGCGCATGAGCAGTAGTGAGTCCGAGTGCGCGTGAGCAGTAGTGACCCCAAGTGCGCATGAGCAGTAGTGAGTCCGAGTGCGCATGAGCAGTAGTGACCCCGAGTGCGCATTCACAGTAGTAAGCCCGAGTGCGCATGAGCAGTAGTGAGTCCGAGTGCGCATGAGCAGTAGTGACCCCGAGTGCGCGTGCACAGTAGTGAGCCCGAGTGCGCATGAGCAGTAGTGAGTCCGAGTGCGCGTGAGCAGTAGTGACCCCGAGTGCGCATGAGCAGCAGTGAGTCCGAGTGCGCATGAGCAGTAGTGACCCCGAGTGCGCATGAGCAGTAGTGACCCCGAGTGCGCATGCACATTAGTGAGTCCGAGTGCGCATGAGCAGTAGTAACCCCGAGTGCGCGTGCACAGTAGTGCGCCCCTGTGCGCATGAGCAGTAGTGAGTCCGAGTGCGTGTGAGCAGTAGTGACCCCAAGTGCGCATGAGCAGTAGTGAGTCCGAGTGCGCATGAGCAGTAGTGACCCCGAGTGCGCGTGAGCAGTAGTGACCCCGAGTGCGCATGCACAGTAGTGAGCCCGATTGCGCATCCGCAGTAGTGAGTCCGTGTGCGCATGTGCGGGTCTGAGCCGGAGTGCGCATGCGCAGTAGTGAGCCCGGGTGCGCATGCGCAGTAGTGACCCCGAGTGCGCGTGCACAGTAGTGAGCCCGAGTGCGCATGAGCAGTAGTGAGTCCGAGTGCGCGTGAGCAGTAGTGAGCCCGAGCGCGCATGCGCAGTAGTGAGTCCGATTGCGCATGTGCAGGTCTGAGCCGGAGTGCGCATGCGCAGTAGTGACCCCGAATGCGCATGAGCAGCAGTGAGTCCGAGTGCGCATGAGCAGTAGTGACCCCGAGTGCGCATGCACATTAGTGAGTCCGAGTGCGCATGAGCAGTAGTAACCCCGAGTGCGCGTGCACAGTAGTGCGCCCCTGTGCGCATGAGCAGTAGTGAACCCGAGTGCGCATGAGCAGTAGTGACCCCGAGTGCGCATGCACAGTAGTGAGCCCGATTGCGCATCCGCAGTAGTGAGTCCGTGTGCGCATGTGCAGGTCTGAGCCGGAGTGCGCGTGCGCAGTAGTGAGCCCGATTGTGCATCCGCAGTAGTGAGCCCGAGTGCGCATGAGCAGAAGTGAGCTCGAATGCGCATGTGCAGGTCTGAGCCGGACTGCACATGCGCAGTAGTAAGCCCGATTGCGCATCCGCAGTAGTGAGTCCGTGTGCGCATGTGCAGGTCTGAGCCCGAGTGCGCATGCGCAGTAGTGGGCCCGTGCGCGCATGCGCAGTAGTGAGCCCGGGTGCGCATGCGCAGTAGTGAGCCCGAGCGCGCATCCGCAGTAGTGAGCCCGATTGCGCATCCGCAGTAGTGAGTCCGTGTGCGCGTGTGCAGGTCTGAGCCGGAGTGCGCATGCGCAGTAGTGGGCCCGTGCGCGCATGCGCAGTAGTGAGCCCGGGTGCGCATGCGCAGTAGTGAGCCCGAGCGCGCATCCGCAGTAGTGAGCCCGATTGCGCATCCGCAGTAGTGAGTCCGTGTGCGCATGTGCAGGTCTGAGCCGGAGTGCGCATGCGCAGTAGTGGGCCCGTGCGCGCATGGGCAGTAGTGAGCCCGTGTGCGCATGCACAGTAGTGAGCCCGAGCGCGCATCCGCAGTAGTGAGTCCGAGTGCGCATGCGCAGTAGTGACCCCGAATGCGCATTAGCAGTAGCGAATCCGAGTGCGCATGAGCAGTAGTGACCGCGAGTGCGCATGAGCAGTAGTGAGACCGAGTGCGCATGAGCAGTAGTGACCCCGAGTGCGCATGAGCAGTAGTGAGTCCGAGTGCGCATGCGCAGTAGTGACCCCGAGTGCGCATGAGCAGTAGTGAGTCCGAGTGCGCGTGAGCAGTAGTGACCCCGAGTGCGCATGCACAGTAGTGAGTCCGAGTGCGCATGCGCAGTAGTGACCCCGAGTGCGCATGAGCAGTAGTGACTCCGAGTGCGCATGCACATTAGTGAGCCCGAGTGCGCATGAGCAGTAGTGACCCCGTGTGCGCATGAGCAGTAGTGAGTCCGAGTGCGCATGCGCAGAAGTGAGCTCGAATGCGCATGTGCAGGTCTGAGCCGGACTGCGCATGCGCAGTAGTGAGCCCGATTGCGCATCCGCAGTAGTGAGTCCGTGTGCGCATGTGCGGGTCTGAGCCGGAGTGCGCATGCGCAGTAGTGAGCCCGGGTGCGCATCCGCAGTAGTGAGTCCGAGTGCGCGTGCACAGTAGTGAGCCCGAGTGCGCATGAGCAGTAGTGAGTCCGAGTGCGCGTGAGCAGTAGTGACCCCGAGTGCGCATGCACAGTAGTGAGTCCGAGTGCGCATGAGCAGTAGTGACCCCGAGTGCGCGTGCACAGTAGAGCGCCCCTGTGCGCATGAGCAGTAGTGAGTCCGAGTGCGCATGAGCAGTAGTGACCCCGAGTGCGCGTGCACAGTAGTGAGCCCGAGTGCGCATGAGCAGTAGTGAGTCCGAGTGCGCGTGAGCAGTAGTGACCCCGAGTGCGCATGAGCAGCAGTGAGTCCGAGTGCGCATGAGCAGTAGTGACCCCGAGTGCGCATGAGCAGTAGTGACCCCGAGTGCGCATGCACATTAGTGAGTCCGAGTGCGCATGAGCAGTAGTAACCCCGAGTGCGCGTGCACAGTAGTGCGCCCCTGTGCGCATGAGCAGTAGTGAGTCCGAGTGCGTGTGAGCAGTAGTGACCCCAAGTGCGCATGAGCAGTAGTGAGTCCGAGTGCGCATGAGCAGTAGTGACCCCGAGTGCGCGTGAGCAGTAGTGACCCCGAGTGCGCATGCACAGTAGTGAGCCCGATTGCGCATCCGCAGTAGTGAGTCCGTGTGCGCATGTGCGGGTCTGAGCCGGAGTGCGCATGCGCAGTAGTGAGCCCGGGTGCGCATGCGCAGTAGTGACCCCGAGTGCGCGTGCACAGTAGTGAGCCCGAGTGCGCATGAGCAGTAGTGAGTCCGAGTGCGCGTGAGCAGTAGTGAGCCCGAGCGCGCATGCGCAGTAGTGAGTCCGATTGCGCATGTGCAGGTCTGAGCCGGAGTGCGCATGCGCAGTAGTGACCCCGAATGCGCATGAGCAGCAGTGAGTCCGAGTGCGCATGAGCAGTAGTGACCCCGAGTGCGCATGAGCAGTAGTGACCCCGAGTGCGCATGCACATTAGTGAGTCCGAGTGCGCATGAGCAGTAGTAACCCCGAGTGCGCGTGCACAGTAGTGCGCCCCTGTGCGCATGAGCAGTAGTGAGTCCGA
This sequence comes from Megachile leachella, assembly GCA_963576845.1. Classification (NCBI taxonomy): domain Eukaryota; kingdom Metazoa; phylum Arthropoda; class Insecta; order Hymenoptera; family Megachilidae; genus Megachile; species Megachile leachella. Next base: position 6,333,957 of record OY756247.1, read on the forward strand.
GTGCGTGTGAGCAGTAGTGACCCCAAGTGCGCATGAGCAGTAGTGAGTCCGAGTGCGCATGAGCAGTAGTGACCCCGAGTGCGCGTGAGCAGTAGTGACCCCGAGTGCGCATGCACAGTAGTGAGCCCGATTGCGCATCCGCAGTAGTGAGTCCGTGTGCGCATGTGCGGGTCTGAGCCGGAGTGCGCATGCGCAGTAGTGAGCCCGGGTGCGCATGCGCAGTAGTGACCCCCAGTGCGCGTGCACAGTAGTGAGCCCGAGTGCGCATGAGCAGTAGTGAGTCCGAGTGCGCGTGAGCAGTAGTGACCCCGAGTGCGCATGCACAGTAGTGAGTCCGAGTGCGCATGAGCAGTAGTGACCCCGAGTGCGCGTGCACAGTAGAGCGCCCCTGTGCGCATGAGCAGTAGTGAGTCCGAGTGCGCGTGAGCAGTAGTGACCCCAAGTGCGCATGAGCAGTAGTGAGTCCGAGTGCGCATGAGCAGTAGAGACCCCGAGTGCGCATGAGCAGTAGTGACCCCGAGTGCGCATGCACAGTAGTGAGCCCGATTGCGCATCCGCTGTAGTGAGTCCGTGTGCGCATGTGCAGGTCTGAGCCGGAGTGCGCATGCGCAGTAGTGGGCCCGTGCGCGCATGCGCAGTAGTGAGCCCGAGTGCGCATGCGCAGTAGTGAGCCCGAGCGCGCATGCGCAGTAGTGAGTCCGATTGCGCATGTGCAGGTCTGAGCCGGAGTGCGCATGCGCAGTAGTGGGCCCGTGCGCGCATGCGCAGTAGTGAGCCCGTGTGCGCATGCGCAGTAGTGAGCCCGAGCGCGCATCCGCAGTAGTGAGCCCGATTGCGCATCCGCAGTAGTGAGTCCGTGTGCGCATGTGCAGGTCTGAGCCGGAGTGCGCATGCGCAGTATTGGGCCCGTGCGCGCATGCGCAGTAGTGAGCCCGCGCGCGCATGCGCAGTAGTGAGTCCGAGTGCGCATGCGCAGTAGTGACCCCGAGTGCGCATGAGCAGTAGTGAGTCCGAGTGCGCGTGAGCAGTAGTGACCCCGAGTGCGCATGCACAGTAGTGAGTCCGAGTGCGCATGCGCAGTAGTGACCCCGAGTGCGCATGAGCAGTAGTGAGTCCGAGTGCGCGTGAGCAGTAGTGACCCCGAGTGCGCATGCACAGTAGTGAGCTCGAGTGCGCATGAGCAGTAGTGAGTCCGAGTGCGCATGAGCAGTAGTGACCCCGAGTGCGCGTGCACAGTAGTGCGCCCCTGTGCGCATGAGCAGTAGTGAGTCCGAGTGCGCGTGAGCAGTAGTGACCCCAAGTGCGCATGAGCAGTAGTGAGTCCGAGTGCGCATGAGCAGTAGTGACCCCGAGTGCGCATGAGCAGTAGTGACCCCGAGAGCGCATGCACAGTAGTGAGCCCGATTGCGCATCAGCAGTAGTGAGTCCGTGTGCGCATGTGCAGGTCTGAGCCGGAGTGCGCATGCGCAGTAGTGGGCCCGTGCGCGCATGCGCAGTAGTGAGCCCTGGTGCGCATGCGCAGTAGTGACCCCGAGTGCGCATGAGCAGTAGTGAGTCCGAGTGCGCATCAGCAATAGTGACCCCGAGTGCGCATGAGCAGTAGTGACCCCGAGTGCGCATGCACAGTAGTGAGCCCGATTGCGCATCCGCAGTAGTGAGGCTGTGTGCGCATGTGCAGGTCTGAGCCGGAGTGCGCATGCGCAGTAGTGGGCCCGTGCGCGCATGCGCAGTAGTGAGCCCGGGTGCGCATGCGCAGTAGTGACCCCGACTGCGCATGCACAGTAGTCAGCCCGAGTGCGCATGAGCAGTAGTGAGTCCGAGTGCGCATGAGCAGTAGTGACCCCGAGTGTGCGTGCACAGTAGTGCGCCCCTGTGCGCATGAGCAGTAGTGAGTCCGAGTGCGCGTGAGCAGTAGTGACCCCAAGTGCGTATGAGCAGTAGTGAGTCCGAGTGCGCATGAGCAGTAGTGACCCCGAGTGCGCATGAGCAGTAGTGACCCCGAGTGCGCATGCACAGTAGTGAGCCCGATTGCGCATCCTGCGTTAGTGAGTCCGTGTGCGCATGTGCAGGTCTGAGCCGGAGTGCGCATGCGCAGTAGTGGGCCTGTGCGCGCATGCGCAGTAGTGAGCCCGGGTGCTCATGCGCAGTAGTGAGCCCGAGCGCGCATCCGCAGTAGTGAGCCCGAGCGCGCATGCGCAGTGGTGAGTCCGATTGCGCATGTGCAGGTCTGAGCCGGAGTGCGCATGCGCAGTAGTTGGCCCGTGCGCGCATGCGCAGTAGTGAGCCCGAGCGCGCATCCGCAGTAGTGAGTCCGTGTGCGCATGTGCAGGTCTGAGCCGGAGTGCGCATGCGCAGTAGTGGGCCCGTGCGCGCATGCGCAGTAGTGAGCCCGGGTGCTCATGCGCAGTAGTGAGCCCCAGCGCGCATCCGCAGTAGTGAGCCCGATTGCGCATCCGCAGTAGTGAGTCCGTGTGCGCATGTGCAGGTCTGAGCCGGAGTGCGCATGCGCAGTAGTGGGCCCGTGCGCGCATGCGCAGTAGTGAGCCCGTGTGCGCATGCGCAGTAGTGAGCCCGAGCGCGCATCCGCAGTAGTGAGTCCGAGTGCGCATGCGCAGTAGTGAGCCCGAGCGCGCATCCGCAGTAGTGAGTCCGAGTGCGCATGCGCAGTAGTGACCCCGAATGCGCATGAGTAGTAGTGAGTTCGTGTGCGCATGAGCAGTAGTGACCCCGAGTGCGCATGAGCAGTAGTGGGTCCGAGTGCGCATGAGCAGTAGTGACCCCACGTGCGCATGAGCAGTAGTGACCCCGAGTGCGCATGCACAGTAGTGAGCCCGATTGCGCATCCGCAGTAGTGAGTCCGAGTGCGCATGCACGGTACTGACCCCGAATGCGCATGAGCAGTTTTGAGTCCGAGTGCGCATGAGCAGTAGTGACCCCGAGTGCGCATGAGCAGTAGTGAGTCCGAGTGCGCATGAGCAGTAGTGAGTCCGAGTGCGCGTGAGCAGTAGTGACCCCGAGTGCGCATGAGCAGCAGTGAGTCCGAGTGCGCATGAGCAGTAGTGACCCCGAGTGCGCATGAGCAGTAGTGACCCCGAGTGCGCATGCACATTAGTGAGTCCGAGTGCGCATGAGCAGTAGTAACCCCGAGTGCGCGTGCACAGTAGTGCGCCCCTGTGCGCATGAGCAGTAGTGAGTCCGAGTGCGTGTGAGCAGTAGTGACCCCAAGTGCGCATGAGCAGTAGTGAGTCCGAGTGCGCATGAGCAGTAGTGACCCCGAGTGCGCGTGAGCAGTAGTGACCCCGAGTGCGCATGCACAGTAGTGAGCCCGATTGCGCATCCGCAGTAGTGAGTCCGTGTGCGCATGTGCGGGTCTGAGCCGGAGTGCGCATGCGCAGTAGTGAGCCCGGGTGCGCATGCGCAGTAGTGACCCCGAGTGCGCGTGCACAGTAGTGAGCCCGAGTGCGCATGAGCAGTAGTGAGTCCGAGTGCGCGTGAGCAGTAGTGAGCCCGAGCGCGCATGCGCAGTAGTGAGTCCGATTGCGCATGTGCAGGTCTGAGCCGGAGTGCGCATGCGCAGTAGTGACCCCGAATGCGCATGAGCAGCAGTGAGTCCGAGTGCGCATGAGCAGTAGTGACCCCGAGTGCGCATGAGCAGTAGTGACCCCGAGTGCGCATGCACATTAGTGAGTCCGAGTGCGCATGAGCAGTAGTAACCCCGAGTGCGCGTGCACAGTAGTGCGCCCCTGTGCGCATGAGCAGTAGTGAGTCCGAGTGCGTGTGAGCAGTAGTGACCCCAAGTGCGCATGAGCAGTAGTGAGTCCGAGTGCGCATGAGCAGTAGTGACCCCGAGTGCGCGTGAGCAGTAGTGACCCCGAGTGCGCATGCACAGTAGTGAGCCCGATTGCGCATCCGCAGTAGTGAGTCCGTGTGCGCATGTGCGGGTCTGAGCCGGAGTGCGCATGCGCAGTAGTGAGCCCGGGTGCGCATGCGCAGTAGTGACCCCCAGTGCGCGTGCACAGTAGTGAGCCCGAGTGCGCATGAGCAGTAGTGAGTCCGAGTGCGCGTGAGCAGTAGTGACCCCGAGTGCGCATGCACAGTAGTGAGTCCGAGTGCGCATGAGCAGTAGTGACCCCGAGTGCGCGTGCACAGTAGAGCGCCCCTGTGCGCATGAGCAGTAGTGAGTCCGAGTGCGCGTGAGCAGTAGTGACCCCAAGTGCGCATGAGCAGTAGTGAGTCCGAGTGCGCATGAGCAGTAGAGACCCCGAGTGCGCATGAGCAGTAGTGACCCCGAGTGCGCATGCACAGTAGTGAGCCCGATTGCGCATCCGCTGTAGTGAGTCCGTGTGCGCATGTGCAGGTCTGAGCCGGAGTGCGCATGCGCAGTAGTGGGCCCGTGCGCGCATGCGCAGTAGTGAGCCCGAGTGCGCATGCGCAGTAGTGAGCCCGAGCGCGCATGCGCAGTAGTGAGTCCGATTGCGCATGTGCAGGTCTGAGCCGGAGTGCGCATGCGCAGTAGTGGGCCCGTGCGCGCATGCGCAGTAGTGAGCCCGTGTGCGCATGCGCAGTAGTGAGCCCGAGCGCGCATCCGCAGTAGTGAGCCCGATTGCGCATCCGCAGTAGTGAGTCCGTGTGCGCATGTGCAGGTCTGAGCCGGAGTGCGCATGCGCAGTATTGGGCCCGTGCGCGCATGCGCAGTAGTGAGCCCGCGCGCGCATGCGCAGTAGTGAGTCCGAGTGCGCATGCGCAGTAGTGACCCCGAGTGCGCATGAGCAGTAGTGAGTCCGAGTGCGCGTGAGCAGTAGTGACCCCGAGTGCGCATGCACAGTAGTGAGTCCGAGTGCGCATGCGCAGTAGTGACCCCGAGTGCGCATGAGCAGTAGTGAGTCCGAGTGCGCGTGAGCAGTAGTGACCCCGAGTGCGCATGCACAGTAGTGAGCTCGAGTGCGCATGAGCAGTAGTGAGTCCGAGTGCGCATGAGCAGTAGTGACCCCGAGTGCGCGTGCACAGTAGTGCGCCCCTGTGCGCATGAGCAGTAGTGAGTCCGAGTGCGCGTGAGCAGTAGTGACCCCAAGTGCGCATGAGCAGTAGTGAGTCCGAGTGCGCATGAGCAGTAGTGACCCCGAGTGCGCATGAGCAGTAGTGACCCCGAGAGCGCATGCACAGTAGTGAGCCCGATTGCGCATCAGCAGTAGTGAGTCCGTGTGCGCATGTGCAGGTCTGAGCCGGAGTGCGTATGCGCAGTAGTGGGCCCGTGCGCGCATGCGCAGTAGTGAGCCCTGGTGCGCATGCGCAGTAGTGACCCCGAGTGCGCATGAGCAGTAGTGAGTCCGAGTGCGCATCAGCAATAGTGACCCCGAGTGCGCATGAGCAGTAGTGACCCCGAGTGCGCATGCACAGTAGTGAGCCCGATTGCGCATCCGCAGTAGTGAGGCTGTGTGCGCATGTGCAGGTCTGAGCCGGAGTGCGCATGCGCAGTAGTGGGCCCGTGCGCGCATGCGCAGTAGTGAGCCCGGGTGCGCATGCGCAGTAGTGACCCCGACTGCGCATGCACAGTAGTCAGCCCGAGTGCGCATGAGCAGTAGTGAGTCCGAGTGCGCATGAGCAGTAGTGACCCCGAGTGTGCGTGCACAGTAGTGCGCCCCTGTGCGCATGAGCAGTAGTGAGTCCGAGTGCGCGTGAGCAGTAGTGACCCCAAGTGCGTATGAGCAGTAGTGAGTCCGAGTGCGCATGAGCAGTAGTGACCCCGAGTGCGCATGAGCAGTAGTGACCCCGAGTGCGCATGAGCAGTAGTGACCCCGAGTGCGCATGCACAGTAGTGAGCCCGATTGCGCATCCTGCGTTAGTGAGTCCGTGTGCGCATGTGCAGGTCTGAGCCGGAGTGCGCATGCGCAGTAGTGGGCCTGTGCGCGCATGCGCAGTAGTGAGCCCGGGTGCTCATGCGCAGTAGTGAGCCCGAGCGCGCATCCGCAGTAGTGAGCCCGAGCGCGCATGCGCAGTGGTGAGTCCGATTGCGCATGTGCAGGTCTGAGCCGGAGTGCGCATGCGCAGTAGTTGGCCCGTGCGCGCATGCGCAGTAGTGAGCCCGAGCGCGCATCCGCAGTAGTGAGTCCGAGTGCGCATGCGCAGAAGTGAGCTCGAATGCGCATGTGCAGGTCTGAGCCGGACTGCGCATGCGCAGTAGTGAGCCCGATTGCGCATCCGCAGTAGTGAGTCCGTGTGCGCATGTGCAGGTCTGAGCCGGAGTGCGCATGCGCAGTAGTGGGCCCGTGCGCGCATGCGCAGTAGTGAGCCCGGGTGCTCATGCGCAGTAGTGAGCCCCAGCGCGCATCCGCAGTAGTGAGCCCGATTGCGCATCCGCAGTAGTGAGTCCGTGTGCGCATGTGCAGGTCTGAGCCGGAGTGCGCATGCGCAGTAGTGGGCCCGTGCGCGCATGCGCAGTAGTGAGCCCGTGTGCGCATGCGCAGTAGTGAGCCCGAGCGCGCATCCGCAGTAGTGAGTCCGAGTGCGCATGCGCAGTAGTGAGCCCGAGCGCGCATCCGCAGTAGTGAGTCCGAGTGCGCATGCGCAGTAGTGACCCCGAATGCGCATGAGTAGTAGTGAGTTCGTGTGCGCATGAGCAGTAGTGACCCCGAGTGCGCATGAGCAGTAGTGGGTCCGAGTGCGCATGAGCAGTAGTGACCCCAAGTGCGCATGAGCAGTAGTGACCCCGAGTGCGCATGCACAGTAGTGAGCCCGATTGCGCATCCGCAGTAGTGAGTCCGAGTGCGCATGCACGGTACTGACCCCGAATGCGCATGAGCAGTTTTGAGTCCGAGTGCGCATGAGCAGTAGTGACCCCGAGTGCGCATGAGCAGTAGTGAGTCCGAGTGCGCATCAGCAGTAGTGACCCCGAGTGCGCATGCACAGTAGTGAGCCCGTGTGCGCATGCGCAGAAGTGAGCTCGAGTGCGCATGTGCAGGTCTGAGCCGGACTGCGCATGCGCAGTAGTGAGCCCGTGCGCGCATGCGCAGTAGTGACCCCGAATGCGCATGAGCAGTAGTGAGTCCGAGTGCGCATGAGCAGTAGTGACCCCGAGTGCGCATGAGCAGTAGTGACCCCGAGTGCGCATGCGCAGAAGTGAGCTCGAGTGCGCATGTGCAGGTCTGAGCCGGACTGCGCATGCGCAGTAGTGAGCCCGATTGCGCATCCGCAGTCGTGAGTCCGTGTGCGCATGTGCAGGTCTGAGCCGGAGTGCGCATGCGCAGTAGTGGGCCCGTGCGCGCATGCGCAGTAGTGAGCCCGTGTGCGCATGCGCAGTAGTGAGCCCGAGCACGCATCCGCAGTAGTGAGTCCGAGTGCGCATGCGCAGTAGTGAGCCCGAGCGCGCAGCCGCAGTAGTGAGTCCGAGTGCGCATGCGCAGTAGTGACCCCGAATGCGCATGAGTAGTAGTGAGTTCGAGTGCGCATGAGCAGTAGTGACCCCGAGTGCGCATGAGCAGTAGTGAGTCCGAGTGCGCATGAGCAGTAGTGACCCCAAGTGCGCATGAGCAGTAGTGACCCCGAGTGCGCATGCACAGTAGTGAGCCCGATTGCGCATCCGCAGTAGTGAGTCCGAGTGCGCATGCACAGTACTGACCCCGAATGCGCATGAGCAGTTTTGAGTCCGAGTGCGCATGAGCAGTAGTGACCCCGAGTGCGCATGAGCAGTAGTGAGTCCGAGTGCGCATCAGCAGTAGTGACCCCGAGTGCGCATGCACAGTAGTGAGCCCGTGTGCGCATGCGCAGAAGTGAGCTCGAGTGCGCATGTGCAGGTCTGAGCCGGACTGCGCATGCGCAGTAGTGAGCCCGTGCGCGCATGCGCAGTAGTGACCCCGAATGCGCATGAGCAGTAGTGAGTCCGAGTGCGCATGAGCAGTAGTGACCCCGAGTGCGCATGAGCAGTAGTGACCCCGAGTGCGCATGAGCAGTAGTGAATCCGAGTGCACATGAGCAGTAGTGACCCCGAGTGCGCATGAGCAGTAGTGACCCCGAGTGCGCATGAGCAGTAGTGACCCCGAGTGCGCATGCACAGTAGTGAGCCCGATTGCGCATCCGCAGTAGTGAGTCCGTGTGCGCATGTGCAGGTCTGAGCCGGAGTGCGCGTGCGCAGTAGTGGGCCCGTGCGCGCATGCGCAGTAGTGAGCCCGTGCGCGCATGCGCAGTAGTGAGCCCGGGTGCGCATGCGCAGTAGTGAGCCCGAGCGCGCATGCGCAGTAGTGAGCCCGGGTGCGCATGTGCAGGTCTGAGCCGGAGTGCGCATGCGCAGTAGTGAGCCCGAGCGCGCATCCGCAGTAGTGAGTCCGAGTGCGCATGCGCAGTAGTGACCCCGAATGCGCATGAGCAGTAATGGGTCCGAGTGCGCATGAGCAGTAGTGAGCCCGAGTGCGCATGAGCAGTAGTGACCCCGAGTGCGCATGCACAGTAGTGAGCCCGATTGCGCATCCGCAGTAGTGTGTCCGTGTGCGCATGTGCATGTCTGAGCCGGAGTGCGCATGCGCAGTAGTGAGCCCGGGTGCTCATGCGCAGTAGTGAGCCCCAGCGCGCATCCGCAGTAGTGTGCCCGATTGCGCATCCGCAGTAGTGAGCCCGTGTGCGCATGCGCAGTAGTGAGCCCGAGCGCGCATCCGCAGTAGTGAGTCCGAGTGCGCATGCGCAGTAGTGAGCCCGAGCGCGCATCCGCAGTAGTGAGTCCGAGTGCGCATGCGCAGTAGTGACCCCGAATGCGCATGAGTAGTAGTGAGTTCGTGTGCGCATGAGCAGTAGTGACCCCGAGTGCGCATGAGCAGTAGTGAGTCCGAGTGCGCATGAGCAGTAGTGACCCCAAGTGCGCATGAGCAGTAGTGACCCCGAGTGCGCATGCACAGTAGTGAGCCCGATTGCGCATCCGCAGTAGTGAGTCCGAGTGCGCATGCACAGTACTGACCCCGAATGCGCATGAGCAGTTTTGAGTCCGAGTGCGCATGAGCAGTAGTGACCCCGAGTGCGCATGAGCAGTAGTGAGTCCGAGTGCGCATCAGCAGTAGTGACCCCGAGTGCGCATGCACAGTAGTGAGCCCGTGTGCGCATGCGCAGAAGTGAGCTCGAGTGCGCATGTGCAGGTCTGAGCCGGACTGCGCATGCGCAGTAGTGAGCCCGTGCGCGCATGCGCAGTAGTGACCCCGAATGCGCATGAGCAGTAGTGAGTCCGAGTGCGCATGAGCAGTAGTGACCCCGAGTGCGCATGAGCAGTAGTGACCCCGAGTGCGCATGCACAGTAGTGAGCCCGATTGCGCATCCTGCGTTAGTGAGTCCGTGTGCGCATGTGCAGGTCTGAGCCGGAGTGCGCATGCGCAGTAGTGGGTCTGTGCGCGCATGCGCAGTAGTGTGCCCGGGTGCGCATGCGCAGTAGTGAGCTCGAGCGCGTATCCGCAGTAGTGAGCCCGAGCGCGCATGCGCAGTGGTGAGTCCGATTGCGCATGTGCAGGTCTGAGCCGGAGTGCACATGCGCAGTAGTGGGCCCGTGCGCGCATGCGCAGTAGTGAGCCCGAGCGCGCATCCGCAGTAGTGAGTCCGAGTGCGCATGCGCAGAAGTGAGCTCGAATGCGCATGTGCAGGTCTGAGCCGGACTGCGCATGCGCAGTAGTGAGCCCGATTGCGCATCCGCAGTAGTGAGTCCGTGTGTGCATGTGCAGGTCTGAGCCGGAGTGCGCATGCGCAGTAGTGGGCCCGTGCGCGCATGCGCAGTAGTGAGCCCGGGTGCTCATGCGCAGTAGTGAGCCCCAGCGCGCATCCGCAGTAGTGAGCCCGCTTGCGCTTCCGCAGTAGTGAGTCCGTGTGCGCATGTGCAGGTCTGAGCCGGAGTGCGCATGCGCAGTAGTGGGCCCGTGCGCGCATGCGCAGTAGTGAGCCCGTGTGCGCATGCGCAGTAGTGAGCCCGAGCGCGCATCCGCAGTAGTGAGTCCGAGTGCGCATGCGCAGTAGTGAGCCCGAGCGCGCATCCGCAGTAGTGAGTCCGAGTGCGCATGCGCAGTAGTGACCCCGAATGCGCATGAGTAGTAGTGAGTTCGAGTGCGCATGAGCAGTAGTGACCCCGAGTGCGCATGAGCAGTAGTGAGTCCGAGTGCGCATGAGCAGTAGTGACCCCAAGTGCGCATGAGCAGTAGTGACCCCGAGTGCGCATGCACAGTAGTGAGCCCGATTGCGCATCCGCAGTAGTGAGTCCGAGTGCGCATGCACAGTACTGACCCCGAATGCGCATGAGCAGTTTTGAGTCCGAGTGCGCATGAGCAGTAGTGACCCCGAGTGCGCATGAGCAGTAGTGAGTCCGAGTGCGCATCAGCAGTAGTGACCCCGAGTGCGCATGCACAGTAGTGAGCCCGTGTGCGCATGCGCAGAAGTGAGCTCGAGTGCGCATGTGCAGGTCTGAGCCGGACTGCGCATGCGCAGTAGTGAGCCCGTGCGCGCATGCGCAGTAGTGACCCCGAATGCGCATGAGCAGTAGTGAGTCCGAGTGCGCATGAGCAGTAGTGACCCCGAGTGCGCATGAGCAGTAGTGACCCCGAGTGCGCATGAGCAGTAGTGAATCCGAGTGCACATGAGCAGTAGTGACCCCGAGTGCGCATGAGCAGTAGTGACCCCGAGTGCGCATGAGCAGTAGTGACCCCGAGTGCGCATGCACAGTAGTGAGCCCGATTGCGCATCCGCAGTAGTGAGTCCGTGTGCGCATGTGCAGGTCTGAGCCGGAGTGCGCGTGCGCAGTAGTGGGCCCGTGCGCGCATGCGCAGTAGTGAGCCCGTGCGCGCATGCGCAGTAGTGAGCCCGGGTGCGCATGCGCAGTAGTGAGCCCGAGCGCGCATGCGCAGTAGTGAGCCCGGGTGCTCATGCGCAGTAGTGAGCCCCAGCGCGCATCCGCAGTAGTGAGCCCGCTTGCGCATCCGCAGTAGTGAGTCCGTGTGCGCATGTGCAGGTCTGAGCCGGAGTGCGCATGCGCAGTAGTGGGCCCGTGCGCGCATGCGCAGTAGTGAGCCCGTGTGCGCATGCGCAGTAGTGAGCCCGAGCGCGCATCCGCAGTAGTGAGTCCGAGTGCGCATGCGCAGTAGTGAGCCCGAGCGCGCATCCGCAGTAGTGAGTCCGAGTGCGCATGCGCAGTAGTGACCCCGAATGCGCATGAGCAGTAATGGGTCCGAGTGCGCATGAGCAGTAGTGACCCCGAGTGCGCATGCACAGTAGTGAGCCCGATTGCGCATCCGCAGTAGTGTATCCGTGTGCGCATGTGCATGTCTGAGCCGGAGTGCGCATGCGCAGTAGTGGGCCCGTGCGCGCATGCGCAGTAGTGAGCCCGGCTGCGCATGCGCAGTAGTGAGCACGAGCGCGCATGAGTAGTAGTGAGTTCGAGTGCGCATGAGCAGTAGTGACCCCGAGTGCGCATGAGCAGTAGTGACTCCGAGTGCGCATGCACATTAGTGAGCCCGAGTGTGCATGAGTAGTAGTGTCCCCGAGTGCGCATGCACAGTAGTGAGCCCGTGTGCGCATGCACAGTAGTGAGCCCGTGTGCGCATGCGCAGAAGTGAGCTCGAATGCGCATGTGCAGGTCTGAGCCGGAGTGCGCAGGCGCAGTAGTGGGCCCGTGCGCGCATGCGCAGTAGTGAGCCCGTGTGCGCATCCGCAGTAGTGAGTCCGAGTGCGCATGCGCAGTAGTGACCACGAATGCGCATGAGCAGTAATGAGTCCGAGTGCGCATGAGCAGTAGTGACCCCGAGTGCGCATGAGCAGTAGTGAGCCCGAGTGCGCATGAGCAGTAGTGACCCCGAGTGCGCATGCACAGTAGTGAGCCCGATTGCGCATCCGCAGTAGTGAGTCCGAGTGCGCATGCACAGTACTGACCCCGAATGCGCATGAGCAGTTTTGAGTCCGAGTGCGCATGAGCAGTAGTGACCCCGAGTGCGCATGAGCAGTAGTGAGTCCGAGTGCGCATCAGCAGTAGTGACCCCGAGTGCGCATGCACAGTAGTGAGCCCGTGTGCGCATGCGCAGAAGTGAGCTCGAATGCGCATGTGCAGGTCTGAGCCGGCGTGCGCATGCGCAGTAGTGGGCCCGTGCGCGCATGCGCAGCAGTGTGGCCGTGTTCGCATGCGCAGTAGTGAGCCCGGCTGCGCATGCGCAGTAGTGAGCCCGAGCTCGCATCCGCAGTAGTGAGCCCGATTGCGCATCCGCAGTAGTGAGTCCGTGTGCGCATGTGCAGGTCTGAGCCGGAGTGCGCATGCGCAGTAGTGAGCCCGAGCGCGCATCCGCAGTACTGAGTCCGAGTGCGCGTGAGCAGTAGGACCCCGAGTGCGCATTCACAGTAGTAAGCCCGAGTGCGCATGAGCAGTAGTGAGTCCGAGTGCACATGAGCAGTAGTGACCCCGAGTGCGCGTGCACAGTAGTGAGCCCGAGTGCGCATGAGCAGTAGTGAGTCCGAGTGCGCGTGAGAAGTAGTGACCCCGAGTGCGCATGCACAGTAGTGAGTCCGAGTGCATGTGAGCAGTAGTGACCCCAAGTGCGCATGAGCAGTAGTGAGTCCGAGTGCGCATGCGCAGTTGTGACCCCGAAAGCGCATGAGCAGTAGTGAGTCCGAGTTCGCATGCAGAGTAGTGAGCCCGAGTGCGCACGAGCAGTAGTGAGTCCGAGTGCGCATGAGCAGTAGTGACCCCGAGTGCGCGTGCACAGTAGTGAGACCGATTGCGCATCCGCAGTAGTGAGTCCGTGTGCGCATGTGCAGGTCTGAGCCGGAGTGCGCATGCGCAGAAGTGAGCTCGAATGCGCATGTGCAGGTCTGAGCCGGAGTGCGCATGCGCAGTAGTGGGCCCGTGCACGCATGCGCAGTAGTGAGCCCGGGTGCGCATGCGCTGTAGTGAGTCCGAGTGCGCATGAGCAGTAGTGACCCCGAGTGCGCGTGAGCAGTAGTGACCCCGAGTGCGCATGCACAGTAGTGAGCCCGATTGCGCATCCGCAGTAGTGAGTCCGTGTGCGCATGTGCGGGTCTGAGCCGGAGTGCGCATGCGCAGTAGTGAGCCCGGGTGCGCATGCGCAGTAGTGACCCCGAGTGCGCGTGCACAGTAGTGAGCCCGAGTGCGCATGAGCAGTAGTGAGTCCGAGTGCGCGTGAGCAGTAGTGACCCCGAGTGCGCATGCACAGTAGTGAGTCCGAGTGCGCATGAGCAGTAGTGACCCCGAGTGCGCGTGCACAGTAGAGCGCCCCTGTGCGCATGAGCAGTAGTGAGTCCGAGTGCGCGTGAGCAGTAGTGACCCCAAGTGCGCATGAGCAGTAGTGAGACCGACTGCGCATGAGCAGTAGTGACCCCGAGTGCGCATTCACAGTAGTAAGCCCGAGTGCGCATGAGCAGTAGTGAGTCCGAGTGCGCGTGAGCAGTAGTGACCCCGAGTGCGCATGCACAGTAGTGAGTCCGAGTGCGCATGAGCAGTAGTGAGCCCGTGCGCGCATGCGCAGTAGTGACTCCGAATGCGCATGAGCAGTAGTGAGTCCGTGTGCGCATGTGCAGGTCTGAGCCGGAGTGCGCATGCGCAGTAGTGGGCCCGTGCGCGCATGCGCAGTAGTGAGCCCGGGTGCGCATGCGCAGTAGTGAGCCCGAGCGCGCATGCGCAGTAGTGAGTCCGATTGCGCATGTGCAGGTCTGAGCCGGAGTGCGCATGCGCAGTAGTGGGCCCGTGCGCGCATGCGCAGTAGTGAGCCCGTGTGCGCATGCGCAGTAGTGAGCCCGAGCGCGCATCCGCAGTAGTGAGCCCGATTGCGCATCCGCAGTAGTGAGTCCGTGTGCGCATGTGCAGGTCTGAGCCGGAGTGCGCATGCGCAGTATTGGGCCCGTGCGCGCATGCGCAGTAGTGAGCCCGCGCGCGCATGCGCAGTAGTGAGTCCGAGTGCGCATGCGCAGTAGTGACCCCGAGTGCGCATGAGCAGTAGTGAGTCCGAGTGCGCGTGAGCAGTAGTGACCCCGAGTGCGCATGCACAGTAGTGAGTCCGAGTGCGCATGCGCAGTAGTGACCCCGAGTGCGCATGAGCAGTAGTGAGTCCGAGTGCGCGTGAGCAGTAGTGACCCCGAGTGCGCATGCACAGTAGTGAGCTCGAGTGCGCATGAGCAGTAGTGAGTCCGAGTGCGCATGAGCAGTAGTGACCCCGAGTGCGCGTGCACAGTAGTGCGCCCCTGTGCGCATGAGCAGTAGTGAGTCCGAGTGCGCGTGAGCAGTAGTGACCCCAAGTGCGCATGAGCAGTAGTGACCCCGAGTGCGCATGAGCAGTAGTGACCCCGAGAGCGCATGCACAGTAGTGAGCCCGATTGCGCATCAGCAGTAGTGAGTCCGTGTGCGCATGTGCAGGTCTGAGGCGGAGTGCGCATGCGCAGTAGTGGGCCCGTGCGCGCATGCGCAGTAGTGAGCCCTGGTGCGCATGCGCAGTAGTGACCCCGAGTGCGCATGAGCAGTAGTGAGTCCGAGTGCGCATCAGCAATAGTGACCCCGAGTGCGCATGAGCAGTAGTGACCCCGAGTGCGCATGCACAGTAGTGAGCCCGATTGCGCATCCGCAGTAGTGAGTCCGCGTGCGCGCGAGCAGTAGTGACCCCAAGTGCGTATGAGCAGTAGTGAGTCCGAGTGCGCATGAGCAGTAGTGACCCCGAGTGCGCATGAGCAGTAGTGACCCCGAGTGCGCATGCACAGTAGTGAGCCCGATTGCGCATCCTGCGTTAGTGAGTCCGTGTGCGCATGTGCAGGTCTGAGCCGGAGTGCGCATGCGCAGTAGTGGGCCTGTGCGCGCATGCGCAGTAGTGAGCCCGGGTGCTCATGCGCAGTAGTGAGCCCGAGCGCGCATCCGCAGTAGTGAGCCCGAGCGCGCATGCGCAGTGGTGAGTCCGATTGCGCATGTGCAGGTCTGAGCCGGAGTGCGCATGCGCAGTAGTGGGCCCGTGCGCGCATGCGCAGTAGTGAGCCCGAGCGCGCATCCGCAGTAGTGAGTCCGAGTGCGCATGCGCAGAAGTGAGCTCGAATGCGCATGTGCAGGTCTGAGCCGGACTGCGCATGCGCAGTAGTGAGCCCGATTGCGCATCCGCAGTAGTGAGTCCGTGTGCGCATGTGCAGGTCTGAGCCGGAGTGCGCATGCGCAGTAGTGGGCCCGTGCGCGCATGCGCAGTAGTGAGCCCGGGTGCTCATGCGCAGTAGTGAGCCCCAGCGCGCATCCGCAGTAGTGAGCCCGATTGCGCATCCGCAGTAGTGAGTCCGTGTGCGCATGTGCAGGTCTGAGCCGGAGTGCGCATGCGCAGTAGTGGGCCCGTGCGCGCATGCGCAGTAGTGAGCCCGTGTGCGCATGCGCAGTAGTGAGCCCGAGCGCGCATCCGCAGTAGTGAGTCCGAGTGCGCATGCGCAGTAGTGAGCCCGAGCGCGCATCCGCAGTAGTGAGTCCGAGTGCGCATGCGCAGTAGTGACCCCGAATGCGCATGAGTAGTAGTGAGTTCGTGTGCGCATGAGCAGTAGTGACCCCGAGTGCGCATGAGCAGTAGTGAGTCCGAGTGCGCGTGAGAAGTAGTGACCCCGAGTGCGCATGCACAGTAGTGAGTCCGAGTGCATGTGAGCAGTAGTGACCCCAAGTGCGCATGAGCAGTAGTGAGTCCGAGTGCGCATGCGCAGTTGTGACCCCGAAAGCGCATGAGCAGTAGTGAGTCCGAGTTCGCATGCAGAGTAGTGAGCCCGAGTGCGCACGAGCAGTAGTGAGTCCGAGTGCGCATGAGCAGTAGTGACCCCGAGTGCGCGTGCACAGTAGTGAGACCGATTGCGCATCCGCAGTAGTGAGTCCGTGTGCGCATGTGCAGGTCTGAGCCGGAGTGCGCATGCGCAGAAGTGAGCTCGAATGCGCATGTGCAGGTCTGAGCCGGAGTGCGCATGCGCAGTAGTGGGCCCGTGCACGCATGCGCAGTAGTGAGCCCGGGTGCGCATGCGCTGTAGTGAGTCCGAGTGCGCATGAGCAGTAGTGACCCCGAGTGCGCGTGAGCAGTAGTGACCCCGAGTGCGCATGCACAGTAGTGAGCCCGATTGCGCATCCGCAGTAGTGAGTCCGTGTGCGCATGTGCGGGTCTGAGCCGGAGTGCGCATGCGCAGTAGTGAGCCCGGGTGCGCATGCGCAGTAGTGACCCCGAGTGCGCGTGCACAGTAGTGAGCCCGAGTGCGCATGAGCAGTAGTGAGTCCGAGTGCGCGTGAGCAGTAGTGACCCCGAGTGCGCATGCACAGTAGTGAGTCCGAGTGCGCATGAGCAGTAGTGACCCCGAGTGCGCGTGCACAGTAGAGCGCCCCTGTGCGCATGAGCAGTAGTGAGTCCGAGTGCGCGTGAGCAGTAGTGACCCCAAGTGCGCATGAGCAGTAGTGAGACCGACTGCGCATGAGCAGTAGTGACCCCGAGTGCGCATTCACAGTAGTAAGCCCGAGTGCGCATGAGCAGTAGTGAGTCCGAGTGCGCGTGAGCAGTAGTGACCCCGAGTGCGCATGCACAGTAGTGAGTCCGAGTGCGCATGAGCAGTAGTGAGCCCGTGCGCGCATGCGCAGTAGTGACTCCGAATGCGCATGAGCAGTAGTGAGTCCGTGTGCGCATGTGCAGGTCTGAGCCGGAGTGCGCATGCGCAGTAGTGGGCCCGTGCGCGCATGCGCAGTAGTGAGCCCGGGTGCGCATGCGCAGTAGTGAGCCCGAGCGCGCATGCGCAGTAGTGAGTCCGATTGCGCATGTGCAGGTCTGAGCCGGAGTGCGCATGCGCAGTAGTGGGCCCGTGCGCGCATGCGCAGTAGTGAGCCCGTGTGCGCATGCGCAGTAGTGAGCCCGAGCGCGCATCCGCAGTAGTGAGCCCGATTGCGCATCCGCAGTAGTGAGTCCGTGTGCGCATGTGCAGGTCTGAGCCGGAGTGCGCATGCGCAGTATTGGGCCCGTGCGCGCATGCGCAGTAGTGAGCCCGCGCGCGCATGCGCAGTAGTGAGTCCGAGTGCGCATGCGCAGTAGTGACCCCGAGTGCGCATGAGCAGTAGTGAGTCCGAGTGCGCGTGAGCAGTAGTGACCCCGAGTGCGCATGCACAGTAGTGAGTCCGAGTGCGCATGCGCAGTAGTGACCCCGAGTGCGCATGAGCAGTAGTGAGTCCGAGTGCGCGTGAGCAGTAGTGACCCCGAGTGCGCATGCACAGTAGTGAGCTCGAGTGCGCATGAGCAGTAGTGAGTCCGAGTGCGCATGAGCAGTAGTGACCCCGAGTGCGCGTGCACAGTAGTGCGCCCCTGTGCGCATGAGCAGTAGTGAGTCCGAGTGCGCGTGAGCAGTAGTGACCCCAAGTGCGCATGAGCAGTAGTGAGTCCGAGTGCGCATGAGCAGTAGTGACCCCGAGTGCGCATGAGCAGTAGTGACCCCGAGAGCGCATGCACAGTAGTGAGCCCGATTGCGCATCAGCAGTAGTGAGTCCGTGTGCGCATGTGCAGGTCTGAGGCGGAGTGCGCATGCGCAGTAGTGGGCCCGTGCGCGCATGCGCAGTAGTGAGCCCTGGT
Organism: Megachile leachella; assembly: GCA_963576845.1. Taxonomy (NCBI): domain Eukaryota; kingdom Metazoa; phylum Arthropoda; class Insecta; order Hymenoptera; family Megachilidae; genus Megachile; species Megachile leachella. The sequence goes on from OY756247.1 coordinate 6,351,512, forward strand.
GCGCATGCGCAGTAGTGACCCCGAGTGCGCATGAGCAGTAGTGAGTCCGAGTGCGCATCAGCAATAGTGACCCCGAGTGCGCATGAGCAGTAGTGACCCCGAGTGCGCATGCACAGTAGTGAGCCCGATTGCGCATCCGCAGTAGTGAGTCCGCGTGCGCGCGAGCAGTAGTGACCCCAAGTGCGTATGAGCAGTAGTGAGTCCGGGTGCGCATGAGCAGTAGTGACCCCGAGTGCGCATGAGCAGTAGTGACCCCGAGTGCGCATGCACAGTAGTGAGCCCGATTGCGCATCCTGCGTTAGTGAGTCCGTGTGCGCATGTGCAGGTCTGAGCCGGAGTGCGCATGCGCAGTAGTGGGCCTGTGCGCGCATGCGCAGTAGTGAGCCCGGGTGCTCATGCGCAGTAGTGAGCCCGAGCGCGCATCCGCAGTAGTGAGCCCGAGCGCGCATGCGCAGTGGTGAGTCCGATTGCGCATGTGCAGGTCTGAGCCGGAGTGCGCATGCGCAGTAGTGGGCCCGTGCGCGCATGCGCAGTAGTGAGCCCGAGCGCGCATCCGCAGTAGTGAGTCCGAGTGCGCATGCGCAGAAGTGAGCTCGAATGCGCATGTGCAGGTCTGAGCCGGACTGCGCATGCGCAGTAGTGAGCCCGATTGCGCATCCGCAGTAGTGAGTCCGTGTGCGCATGTGCAGGTCTGAGCCGGAGTGCGCATGCGCAGTAGTGGGCCCGTGCGCGCATGCGCAGTAGTGAGCCCGGGTGCTCATGCGCAGTAGTGAGCCCCAGCGCGCATCCGCAGTAGTGAGCCCGATTGCGCATCCGCAGTAGTGAGTCCGTGTGCGCATGTGCAGGTCTGAGCCGGAGTGCGCATGCGCAGTAGTGGGCCCGTGCGCGCATGCGCAGTAGTGAGCCCGTGTGCGCATGCGCAGTAGTGAGCCCGAGCGCGCATCCGCAGTAGTGAGTCCGAGTGCGCATGCGCAGTAGTGAGCCCGAGCGCGCATCCGCAGTAGTGAGTCCGAGTGCGCATGCGCAGTAGTGACCCCGAATGCGCATGAGTAGTAGTGAGTTCGTGTGCGCATGAGCAGTAGTGACCCCGAGTGCGCATGAGCAGTAGTGAGTCCGAGTGCGCATGAGCAGTAGTGACCCCAAGTGCGCATGAGCAGTAGTGACCCCGAGTGCGCATGCACAGTAGTGAGCCCGATTGCGCATCCGCAGTAGTGAGTCCGAGTGCGCATGCACGGTACTGACCCCGAATGCGCATGAGCAGTTTTGAGTCCGAGTGCGCATGAGCAGTAGTGACCCCGAGTGCGCATGAGCAGTAGTGAGTCCGAGTGCGCATCAGCAGTAGTGACCCCGAGTGCGCATGCACAGTAGTGAGCCCGTGTGCGCATGCGCAGAAGTGAGCTCGAGTGCGCATGTGCAGGTCTGAGCCGGACTGCGCATGCGCTGTAGTGAGCCCGTGCGCGCATGCGCAGTAGTGACCCCGAATGCGCATGAGCAGTAGTGAGTCCGAGTGCGCATGAGCAGTAGTGACCCCGAGTGCGCATGAGCAGTAGTGACCCCGAGTGCGCATGCACAGTAGTGAGCCCGATTGCGCATCCTGCGTTAGTGAGTCCGTGTGCGCATGTGCAGGTCTGAGCCGGAGTGCGCATGCGCAGTAGTGGGCCTGTGCGCGCATGCGCAGTAGTGTGCCCGGGTGCGCATGCGCAGTAGTGAGCCCGAGCGCGCATCCGCAGTAGTGAGCCCGAGCGCGCATGCGCAGTGGTGAGTCCGATTGCGCATGTGCAGGTCTGAGCCGGAGTGCACATGCGCAGTAGTGGGCCCGTGCGCGCATGCGCAGTAGTGAGCCCGAGCGCGCATCCGCAGTAGTGAGTCCGAGTGCGCATGCGCAGAAGTGAGCTCGAATGCGCATGTGCAGGTCTGAGCCGGACTGCGCATGCGCAGTAGTGAGCCCGATTGCGCATCCGCAGTAGTGAGTCCGTGTGCGCATGTGCAGGTCTGAGCCGGAGTGCGCATGCGCAGTAGTGGGCCCGTGCGCGCATGCGCAGTAGTGAGCCCGTGTGCGCATGCGCAGTAGTGAGCCCGAGCGCGCATCCGCAGTAGTGAGTCGGAGTGCGCATGCGCAGTAGTGAGCCCGAGCGCGCATCCGCAGTAGTGAGTCCGAGTGCGCATGCGCAGTAGTGACCCCGAATGCGCATGAGTAGTAGTGAGTTCGAGTGCGCATGAGCAGTAGTGACCCCGAGTGCGCATGAGCAGTAGTGAGTCCGAGTGCGCATGAGCAGTAGTGACCCCAAGTGCGCATGAGCAGTAGTGACCCCGAGTGCGCATGCACAGTAGTGAGTCCGATTGCGCATCCGCAGTAGTGAGTCCGAGTGCGCATGCACAGTACTGACCCCGAATGCGCATGAGCAGTTTTGAGTCCGAGTGCGCATGAGCAGTAGTGACCCCGAGTGCGCATGAGCAGTAGTGAGTCCGAGTGCGCATCAGCAGTAGTGACCCCGAGTGCGCATGCACAGTAGTGAGCCCGTGTGCGCATGCGCAGAAGTGAGCTCGAGTGCGCATGTGCAGGTCTGAGCCGGACTGCGCATGCGCAGTAGTGGGCCCGTGCGCGCATGCGCAGTAGTGACCCCGAATGCGCATGAGCAGTAGTGAGTCCGAGTGCGCATGAGCAGTAGTGACCCCGAGTGCGCATGAGCAGTAGTGACCCCGAGTGCGCATGAGCAGTAGTGAATCCGAGTGCACATGAGCAGTAGTGACCCCGAGTGCGCATGAGCAGTAGTGACCCCGAGTGCGCATGAGCAGTAGTGACCCCGAGTGCGCATGCACAGTAGTGAGCCCGATTGCGCATCCGCAGTAGTGAGTCCGTGTGCGCATGTGCAGGTCTGAGCCGGAGTGCGCGTGCGCAGTAGTGGGCCCGTGCGCGCATGCGCAGTAGTGAGCCCGTGCGCGCATGCGCAGTAGTGAGCCCGGGTGCGCATGCGCAGTAGTGAGCCCGAGCGCGCATGCGCAGTAGTGAGCCCGGGTGCGCATGTGCAGGTCTGAGCCGGAGTGCGCATGCGCAGTAGTGAGCCCGAGCGCGCATCCGCAGTAGTGAGTCCGAGTGCGCATGCGCAGTAGTGACCCCGAATGCGCATGAGCAGTAATGGGTCCGAGTGCGCATGAGCAGTAGTGAGCCCGAGTGCGCATGAGCAGTAGTGACCCCGAGTGCGCATGCACAGTAGTGAGCCCGATTGCGCATCCGCAGTAGTGTGTCCGTGTGCGCATGTGCATGTCTGAGCCGGAGTGCGCATGCGCAGTAGTGAGCCCGGGTGCTCATGCGCAGTAGTGAGCCCCAGCGCGCATCCGCAGTAGTGAGCCCGATTGCGCATCCGCAGTAGTGAGTCCGTGTGCGCATGTGCAGGTCTGAGCCGGAGTGCGCATGCGCAGTAGTGGGCCCGTGCGCGCATGCGCAGTAGTGAGCCCGTGTGCGCATGCGCAGTAGTGAGCCCGAGCGCGCATCCGCAGTAGTGAGTCCGAGTGCGCATGCGCAGTAGTGAGCCCGAGCGCGCATCCGCAGTAGTGAGTCCGAGTGCGCATGCGCAGTAGTGACCCCGAATGCGCATGAGTAGTAGTGAGTTCGTGTGCGCATGAGCAGTAGTGACCCCGAGTGCGCATGAGCAGTAGTGAGTCCGAGTGCGCATGAGCAGTAGTGACCCCAAGTGCGCATGAGCAGTAGTGACCCCGAGTGCGCATGCACAGTAGTGAGCCCGATTGCGCATCCGCAGTAGTGAGTCCGAGTGCGCATGCACAGTACTGACCCCGAATGCGCATGAGCAGTTTTGAGTCCGAGTGCGCATGAGCAGTAGTGACCCCGAGTGCGCATGAGCAGTAGTGAGTCCGAGTGCGCATCAGCAGTAGTGACCCCGAGTGCGCATGCACAGTAGTGAGCCCGTGTGCGCATGCGCAGAAGTGAGCTCGAGTGCGCATGTGCAGGTCTGAGCCGGACTGCGCATGCGCAGTAGTGAGCCCGTGCGCGCATGCGCAGTAGTGACCCCGAATGCGCATGAGCAGTAGTGAGTCCGAGTGCGCATGAGCAGTAGTGACCCCGAGTGCGCATGAGCAGTAGTGACCCCGAGTGCGCATGAGCAGTAGTGAATCCGAGTGCACATGAGCAGTAGTGACCCCGAGTGCGCATGAGCAGTAGTGACCCCGAGTGCGCATGAGCAGTAGTGACCCCGAGTGCGCATGCACAGTAGTGAGCCCGATTGCGCATCCGCAGTAGTGAGTCCGTGTGCGCATGTGCAGGTCTGAGCCGGAGTGCGCGTGCGCAGTAGTGGGCCCGTGCGCGCATGCGCAGTAGTGAGCCCGTGCGCGCATGCGCAGTAGTGAGCCCGGGTGCGCATGCGCAGTAGTGAGCCCGAGCGCGCATGCGCAGTAGTGAGCCCGGGTGCGCATGTGCAGGTCTGAGCCGGAGTGCGCATGCGCAGTAGTGAGCCCGAGCGCGCATCCGCAGTAGTGAGGCCGAGTGCGCATGCGCAGTAGTGACCCCGAATGCGCATGAGTAGTAGTGAGTTCGAGTGCGCATGAGCAGTAGTGACCCCGAGTGCGCATGAGCAGTAGTGAGTCCGAGTGCGCATGAGCAGTAGTGACCCCAAGTGCGCATGAGCAGTAGTGACCCCGAGTGCGCATGCACAGTAGTGAGCCCGATTGCGCATCCGCAGTAGTGAGTCCGAGTGCGCATGCACAGTACTGACCCCGAATGCGCATGAGCAGTTTTGAGTCCGAGTGCGCATGAGCAGTAGTGACCCCGAGTGCGCATGAGCAGTAGTGAGTCCGAGTGCGCATCAGCAGTAGTGACCCCGAGTGCGCATGCACAGTAGTGAGCCCGTGTGCGCATGCGCAGAAGTGAGCTCGAGTGCGCATGTGCAGGTCTGAGCCGGACTGCGCATGCGCAGTAGTGAGCCCGTGCGCGCATGCGCAGTAGTGACCCCGAATGCGCATGAGCAGTAGTGAGTCCGAGTGCGCATGAGCAGTAGTGACCCCGAGTGCGCATGAGCAGTAGTGACCCCGAGTGCGCATGAGCAGTAGTGAATCCGAGTGCACATGAGCAGTAGTGACCCCGAGTACGCATGAGCAGTAGTGACCCCGAGTGCGCATGAGCAGTAGTGACCCCGAGTGCGCATGCACAGTAGTGAGCCCGATTGCGCATCCGCAGTAGTGAGTCCGTGTGCGCATGTGCAGGTCTGAGCCGGAGTGCGCGTGCGCAGTAGTGGGCCCCAGCGCGCATCCGCAGTAGTGAGCCCGCTTGCGCATCCGCAGTAGTGAGTCCGTGTGCGCATGTGCAGGTCTGAGCCGGAGTGCGCATGCGCAGTAGTGGGCCCGTGCGCGCATGCGCAGTAGTGAGCCCGTGTGCGCATACGCAGTAGTGAGCCCGAGCGCGCATCCGCAGTAGTGAGTCCGAGTGCGCATGCGCAGTAGTGACCCCGAATGCGCATGAGTAGTAGTGAGTTCGAGTGCGCATGAGCAGTAGTGACCCCGAGTGCGCATGAGCAGTAGTGAGTCCGAGTGCGCATGAGCAGTAGTGACCCCAAGTGCGCATGAGCAGTAGTGACCCCGAGTGCGCATGCACAGTAGTGAGCCCGATTGCGCATCCGCAGTAGTGAGTCCGAGTGCGCATGCACAGTACTGACCCCGAATGCGCATGAGCAGTTTTGAGTCCGAGTGCGCATGAGCAGTAGTGACCCCGAGTGCGCATGAGCAGTAGTGAGTCCGAGTGCGCATCAGCAGTAGTGACCCCGAGTGCGCATGCACAGTAGTGAGCCCGTGTGCGCATGCGCAGAAGTGAGCTCGAGTGCGCATGTGCAGGTCTGAGCCGGACTGCGCATGCGCAGTAGTGAGCCCGTGCGCGCATGCGCAGTAGTGACCCCGAATGCGCATGAGCAGTAGTGAGTCCGAGTGCGCATGAGCAGTAGTGACCCCGAGTGCGCATGAGCAGTAGTGACCCCGAGTGCGCATGAGCAGTAGTGAATCCGAGTGCACATGAGCAGTAGTGACCCCGAGTGCGCATGAGCAGTAGTGACCCCGAGTGCGCATGAGCAGTAGTGACCCCGAGTGCGCATGCACAGTAGTGAGCCCGATTGCGCATCCGCAGTAGTGAGTCCGTGTGCGCATGTGCAGGTCTGAGCCGGAGTGCGCGTGCGCAGTAGTGGGCCCGTGCGCGCATGCGCAGTAGTGAGCCCGTGCGCGCATGCGCAGTAGTGAGCCCGGGTGCGCATGCGCAGTAGTGAGCCCGAGCGCGCATGCGCAGTAGTGAGCCCGGGTGCGCATGTGCAGGTCTGAGCCGGAGTGCGCATGCGCAGTAGTGAGCCCGAGCGCGCATCCGCAGTAGTGAGGCCGAGTGCGCATGCGCAGTAGTGACCCCGAATGCGCATGAGCAGTAATGGGTCCGAGTGCGCATGAGCAGTAGTGAGCCCGAGTGCGCATGAGCAGTAGTGACCCCGAGTGCGCATGCATAGTAGTGAGCCCGATTGCGCATCCGCAGTAGTGTGTCCGTGTGCGCATGTGCATGTCTGAGCCGGAGTGCGCATGCGCAGTAGTGGGCCCGTGCGCGCATGCGCAGTAGTGAGCCCGGCTGCGCATGCGCAGTAGTGAGCACGAGCGCGCATGAGTAGTAGTGAGTTCGAGTGCGCATGAGCAGTAGTGACCCCGAGTGCGCATGAGCAGTAGTGACTCCGAGTGCGCATGCACATTAGTGAGCCCGAGTGTGCATGAGTAGTAGTGTCCCCGAGTGCGCATGCACAGTAGTGAGCCCGTGTGCGCATGCACAGTAGTGAGCCCGTGTGCGCATGCGCAGAAGTGAGCTCGAATGCGCATGTGCAGGTCTGAGCCGGAGTGCGCAGGCGCAGTAGTGGGCCCGTGCGCGCATGCGCAGTAGTGAGCCCGTGTGCGCATGCGCAGTAGTGAGCCCGAGCGCGCATCCGCAGTAGTGAGTCCGAGTGCGCATGCGCAGTAGTGACCACGAATGCGCATGAGCAGTAATGAGTCCGAGTGCGCATGAGCAGTAGTGACCCCGAGTGCGCATGAGCAGTAGTGACCCCGAGTGCGCATGCACAGTAGTGAGCCCGATTGCGCATCCGCAGTAGTGAGTCCGAGTGCGCATGCACAGTACTGACCCCGAATGCGCATGAGCAGTTTTGAGTCCGAGTGCGCATGAGCAGTAGTGACCCCGAGTGCGCATGAGCAGTAGTGAGTCCGAGTGCGCATCAGCAGTAGTGACCCCGAGTGCGCATGCACAGTAGTGAGCCCGTGTGCGCATGCGCAGAAGTGAGCTCGAATGCGCATGTGCAGGTCTGAGCCGGCGTGCGCATGCGCAGTAGTGGGCCCGTGCGCGCATGCGCAGCAGTGTGGCCGTGTTCGCATGCGCAGTAGTGAGCCCGGCTGCGCATGCGCAGTAGTGAGCCCGAGCTCGCATCCGCAGTAGTGAGCCCGATTGCGCATCCGCAGTAGTGAGTCCGTGTGCGCATGTGCAGGTCTGAGCCGGAGTGCGCATGCGCAGTAGTGAGCCCGAGCGCGCATCCGCAGTACTGAGTCCGAGTGCGCGTGAGCAGTAGGACCCCGAGTGCGCATTCACAGTAGTAAGCCCGAGTGCGCATGAGCAGTAGTGAGTCCGAGTGCACATGAGCAGTAGTGACCCCGAGTGCGCGTGCACAGTAGTGAGCCCGAGTGCGCATGAGCAGTAGTGAGTCCGAGTGCGCGTGAGAAGTAGTGACCCCGAGTGCGCATGCACAGTAGTGAGTCCGAGTGCATGTGAGCAGTAGTGACCCCAAGTGCGCATGAGCAGTAGTGAGTCCGAGTGCGCATGCGCAGTTGTGACCCCGAAAGCGCATGAGCAGTAGTGAGTCCGAGTTCGCATGCAGAGTAGTGAGCCCGAGTGCGCACGAGCAGTAGTGAGTCCGAGTGCGCATGAGCAGTAGTGACCCCGAGTGCGCGTGCACAGTAGTGAGACCGATTGCGCATCCGCAGTAGTGAGTCCGTGTGCGCATGTGCAGGTCTGAGCCGGAGTGCGCATGCGCAGAAGTGAGCTCGAATGCGCATGTGCAGGTCTGAGCCGGAGTGCGCATGCGCAGTAGTGGGCCCGTGCACGCATGCGCAGTAGTGAGCCCGGGTGCGCATGCGCTGTAGTGAGTCCGAGTGCGCATGAGCAGTAGTGACCCCGAGTGCGCGTGAGCAGTAGTGACCCCGAGTGCGCATGCACAGTAGTGAGCCCGATTGCGCATCCGCAGTAGTGAGTCCGTGTGCGCATGTGCGGGTCTGAGCCGGAGTGCGCATGCGCAGTAGTGAGCCCGGGTGCGCATGCGCAGTAGTGACCCCGAGTGCGCGTGCACAGTAGTGAGCCCGAGTGCGCATGAGCAGTAGTGAGTCCGAGTGCGCGTGAGCAGTAGTGACCCCGAGTGCGCATGCACAGTAGTGAGTCCGAGTGCGCATGAGCAGTAGTGACCCCGAGTGCGCGTGCACAGTAGAGCGCCCCTGTGCGCATGAGCAGTAGTGAGTCCGAGTGCGCGTGAGCAGTAGTGACCCCAAGTGCGCATGAGCAGTAGTGAGACCGACTGCGCATGAGCAGTAGTGACCCCGAGTGCGCATTCACAGTAGTAAGCCCGAGTGCGCATGAGCAGTAGTGAGTCCGAGTGCGCATGAGCAGTAGTGACCCCGAGTGCGCGTGCACAGTAGTGAGCCCGAGTGCGCATGAGCAGTAGTGAGTCCGAGTGCGCGTGAGCAGTAGTGACCCCGAGTGCGCATGCACAGTAGTGAGTCCGAGTGCGCATGAGCAGTAGTGACCCCGAGTGCGCATGCACAGTAGTGAGACCGATTGCGCATCCGCAGTAGTGAGTCCGTGTGCGCATGTGCAGGTCTGAGCCGGAGTGCGCATGCGCAGTAGTGGGCCCGTGCGCGCATGCGCAGTAGTGGTCCCGGGTGCGCATGCGCAGTAGTGAGCCCGAGCGCGCATCCGCAGTAGTGAGTCCGAGTGCGCATGCGCAGTAGTGAGCCCGATTGCGCATCCGCAGTAGTGAGCCCGTGTGCGCATGTGCGGGTCTGAGCCGGAGTGCGCATGCGCAGTAGTGGGTCCGTGCGCGCATGCGCAGTAGTGAGCCCGGGTGCGCATGCGCAGTAGTGAGCCCGAGCGCGCATCCGCAGTAGTGAGCCCGAGCGCGCATGCGCAGTAGTGAGTCCGATTGCGCATGTGCAGGTCTGAGCCGGAGTGCGCATGCGCAGTAGTGACCCCGAATGCGCATGAGCAGTAGTGAGTCCGAGTGCGCATGAGCAGTAGTGACCCCGAGTGCGCATGAGCAGTAGTGAGTCCGAGTGCGCGTGAGCAGTAGTGACCCCAAGTGCGCATGAGCAGTAGTGAGTCCGAGTGCGCATGAGCAGTAGTGACCCCGAGTGCGCAGGAGCAGTAGTGACCCCGAGTGCGCATGCACAGTAGTGAGCCCGAGTGCGCACGAGCAGTAGTGAGTCCGAGTGCGCATGCGCAGTAGTGACCCCGAGTGCGCGTGCACAGTAGTGAGCCCGAGTGCGCATGAGCAGTAGTGAGTCCGAGTGCGCGTGAGCAGTAGTGACCCCGAGTGCGCATGCACAGTAGTGAGTCCGAGTGCGCATGAGCAGTAGTGACCCCGAGTGCGCGTGCACAGTAGAGCGCCCCTGTGCGCATGAGCAGTAGTGAGTCCGAGTGCGCGTGAGCAGTAGTGACCCCAAGTGCGCATGAGCAGTAGTGAGTCCGAGTGCGCATGAGCAGTAGTGACCCCGAGTGCGCATGAGCAGTAGTGACCCCGATTGCGCATGCACAGTAGTGAGCCCGATTGCGCATCCGCTGTAGTGAGTCCGTGTGCGCATGTGCAGGTCTCAGCCGGAGTGCGCATGCGCAGTAGTGGGCCCGTGCGCGCGTGCGCAGTAGTGAGCCCGGGTGCGCATGCGCAGTAGTGAGCCCGAGCGCGCATGCGCAGTAGTGAGTCCGATTGCGCATGTGCAGGTCTGAGCCGGAGTGCGCATGCGCAGTAGTGGGCCCGTGCGCGCATGCGCAGTAGTGAGCCCGTGTGCGCATGCGCAGTAGTGATCCCGAGCGCGCATCCGCAGTAGTGAGTCCGAGTGCGCATGAGCAGTAGTGAGTCCGAGTGCGCATGAGCAGTAGTAACCCCGAGTGCGCATGAGCAGTAGTGAGTCCGAGTGCGCATCAGCAGTAGTGACCCCGAGTGCGCATGCACAGTAGTGAGCCCGTGTGCGCATGTGCAGGTCTGAGCCGGAGTGCGCATGCGCAGTAGTGAGCCCGAGCGCGCATCCGCAGTAGTGAGTCCGTGTGCGCATGCGCAGTAGTGACCCCGAATGCGCATGAGCAGTAATGGGTCCGAGTGCGCATGAGCAGTAGTGAGCCCGAGTGCGCATGAGCAGTAGTGACCCCGAGTGCGCATGAGCAGTAATGAGCCCGGGTGCGCATGTGCAGGTCTGAGCCGGAGTGCGCATGCGCAGTAGTGAGCCCGAGCGCGCATCCGCAGTAGTGAGTCCGAGTGCGCATGCGCAGTAGTGACCCCGAATGCGCATGAGCAGTAATGGGTCCGAGTGCGCATGAGCAGTAGTGAGCCCGAGTGCGCATGAGCAGTAGTGACCCCGAGTGCGCATGCACAGTAGTGAGCCCGATTGCGCATCCGCAGTAGTGTGTCCGTGTGCGCATGTGCATGTCTGAGCCGGAGCGCGCATGCGCAGTAGTGGGCCCGTGCGCGCATGCGCAATAGTGAGCCCGGCTGCGCATGCGCAGTAGTGAGCACGAGCGCGCATCCGCAGTAGTGAGTCTGAGTGCGCATGCGCAGTAGTGAGCCCGAGCGCGCATCCGCAGTAGTGAGTCCGTGTGCGCATGCGCAGTAGTGACCCCGAATGCGCATGAGTAGTAGTGAGTTCGAGTGCGCATGAGCAGTAGTGACCCCGAGTGCGCATGAGCAGTAGTGACTCCGAGTGCGCATGCACATTAGTGAGCCCGAGTGTGCATGAGTAGTAGTGTCCCCGAGTGCGCATGCACAGTAGTGAGCCCGTGTGCGCATGCACAGTAGTGAGCCCGTGTGCGCATGCGCAGAAGTGAGCTCGAATGCGCATGTGCAGGTCTGAGCCGGAGTGCGCAGGCGCAGTAGTGGGCCCGTGTTCGCATGCGCAGTAGTGAGCCCGGCTGCGCATGCGCAGTAGTGAGCCCGAGCTCGCATCCGCAGTAGTGAGCCCGATTGCGCATCCGCAGTAGTGAGTCCGTGTGCGCATGTGCAGGTCTGAGCCGGAGTGCGCATGCGCAGTAGTGAGCCCGAGCGCGCATCCGCAGTACTGAGTCCGAGTGCGCGTGAGCAGTAGGACCGCGAGTGCGCATTCACAGTAGTAAGCGCGAGTGCGCATGAGCAGTAGTGAGTCCGAGTGCACATGAGCAGTAGTGACCCCGAGTGCGCGTGCACAGTAGTGAGCCCGAGTGCGCATGAGCAGTAGTGAGCCCGAGTGCGCATGAGCAGTAGTGAGTCCGAGTGCGCGTGAGCAGTAGTGACCCCGAGTGCGCATGAGTAGTAGTGAGTCCGAGTGCGCGTGAGCAGTAGTGACCCCGAGTGCGCATGCACAGTAGTGAGTCCGAGTGCGCATGAGCAGTAGTGACCCCGAGTGCGCGTGCACAGTAGAGCGCCCCTGTGCGCATGAGCAGTAGTGAGTCCGAGTGCGCGTGAGCAGTAGTGACCCCAAGTGCGCATGAGCAGTAGTGAGTCCGAGTGCGCGTGAGCAGTAGTGACCCCAAGTGCGCATGAGCAGTAGTGAGTCCGAGTGCGCATGCGCAGTTGTGACCCCGAAAGCGCATGAGCAGTAGTGAGTCCGTGTGCGCATGCACAGTAGTGAGCCCGAGTGCGCACGAGCAGTAGTGAGTCCAAGTGCGCATGAGCAGTAGTGACCCCGAGTGCGCGTGCACAGTAGTGAGCCCGAGTGCGCATGAGTAGTAGTGAGTCCGAGTGCGCGTGAGCAGTAGTGACCCCGAGTGCGCATGCACAGTAGTGAGTCCGAGTGCGCATGAGCAGTAGTGACCCCGAGTGCGCGTGCACAGTAGAGCGCCCCTGTGCGCATGAGCAGTAGTGAGTCCGAGTGCGCGTGAGCAGTAGTGACCCCAAGTGCGCATGAGCAGTAGTGAGTCCGAGTGCGCATGAGCAGTAGTGACCCCGAGTGCGCATGAGCAGTAGTGACCCCGAGTGCGCATGCACAGTAGTGAGACCGATTGCGCATCCGCAGTAGTGAGTCCGTGTGCGCATGTGCAGGTCTGACCCGGAGTGCGCATGCGCAGTAGTGAGCCCGAGCGCGCATGCGCAGTAGTGAGTCCGATTGCGCATGTGCAGGTCTGAGCCGGAGTGCGCATGCACAGTAGTGGGCCCGTGCGCGCATGCGCAGTAGTGAGCCCGTGTGCGCATGCGCAGTAGTGATCCCGAGCGCGCATCCGCAGTAGTGAGTCCGAGTGCGCATGAGCAGTAGTGAGTCCGAGTGCGCATGAGCAGTAGTAACCCCGAGTGCGCATGAGCAGTAGTGAGTCCGAGTGCGCATCAGCAGTAGTGACCCCGAGTGCGCATGCACAGTAGTGAGCCCGTGTGCGCATGCGCAGAAGTGAGCTCGAATGCGCATCCGCTGTAGTGAGTCCGTGTGCGCATGTGCAGGTCTCAGCCGGAGTGCGCATGCGCAGTAGTGGGCCCGTGCGCGCATGCGCAGTAGTGAGCCCGGGTGCGCATGCGCAGTAGTGAGCCCGAGCGCGCATGCGCAGTAGTGATTCCGATTGCGCATGTGCAGGTCTGAGCCGGAGTGCGCATGCGCAGTAGTGGGCCCGTGCGCGCATGCGCAGTAGTGAGCCCGTGTGCGCATGCGCAGTAGTGAGCCCGAGCGCGCATCCGCAGTAGTGAGTCCGAGTGCGCATGCGCAGTAGTGACCCCGAATGCGCATGAGCAGTAGTGAGTCCGAGTGCGCATGAGCAGTAGTAACCCCGAGTGCGCATGAGCAGTAGTGAGTCCGAGTGCGCATCAGCAGTAGTGACCCCGAGTGCGCATGAGCAGTAGTGACCCCGAGTGCGCATGCACAGTAGTGAGCCCGTGTGCGCATGCGCAGAAGTGAGCTCGAATGCGCATGTGCAGGTCTGAGCCGGAGTGCGCATGCGCAGTAGTGGGCCCGTGCGCGCATGCGCAGTAGTGAGCCCGTGTGCGGATGCGCAGTAGTGAGCCCGAGCGCGCATCCGCAGTAGTGAGTCCGAGTGCGCATGAGCAGTAGTGAGTCCGAGTGCGCATGAGCAGTAGTAACCCCGAGTGCGCATGAGCAGTAGTGAGTCCGAGTGCGCATCAGCAGTAGTGACCCCGAGTGCGCATGCACAGTAGTGAGCCCGTGTGCGCATGCGCAGAAGTGAGCTCGAATGCGCATCCGCTGTAGTGAGTCCGTGTGCGCATGTGCAGGTCTCAGCCGGAGTGCGCATGCGCAGTAGTGGGCCCGTGCGCGCATGCGCAGTAGTGAGCCCGGGTGCGCATGCGCAGTAGTGAGCCCGAGCCCGCATGCGCAGTAGTGAGTCCGATTGCGCATGTGCAGGTCTGAGCCGGAGTGCGCATGCGCAGTAGTGGGCCCGTGCGCGCATGCGCAGTAGTGAGCCCGTGTGCGCATGCGCAGTAGTGAGCCCGAGCGCGCATCCGCAGTAGTGAGTCCGAGTGCGCATGCGCAGTAGTGACCCCGAATGTGCATGAGCAGTAGTGAGTCCGAGTGCGCATGAGCAGTAGTAACCCCGAGTGCGCATGAGCAGTAGTGAGCCCGAGTGCGCATGAGCAGTAGTGACCCCGAGTGCGCATGCACAGTAGTGAGCCCGTGTGCGCATGCGCAGAAGTGAGCTCGAATGCGCATGTGCAGGTCTGAGCCGGAGTGCGCATGCGCAGTAGTGGGCCCGTGCGCGCATGCGCGGTAGTGAGCCCGTGTGCGCATGCGCAGTAGTGAGCCCGAGCGCGCATCCGCAGTAGTGAGTCCGAGTGCGCATGCGCAGTAGTGAGTCCGAGTGCGCATGAGCAGTAGTGAGTCCGAGTGCGCATGAGCAGTAGTAACCCCGAGTGCGCATGAGCAGTAGTGAGTCCGAGTGCGCATCAGCAGTATTGACCCCGAGTGCGCATGCACAGTAGTGAGCCCGTGTGCGCATGCGCAGAAGTGAGCCCGAGCGCGCATCCGCAGTAGTGAGTCCGATTGCGCATGTGCAGGTCTGAGCCGGAGTGCGCATGCGCAGTAGTGGGCCCGTGCGCGCATGCGCAGTAGTGAGCCCGTGTGCGCATGCGCAGTAGTGAGCCCGAGCGCGCATCCGCAGTAGTGAGTCCGAGTGCGCATGCGCAGTAGTGACCCCGAATGTGCATGAGCAGTAGTGAGTCCGAGTGCGCATGAGCAGTAGTAACCCCGAGTGCGCATGAGCAGTAGTGAGCCCGAGTGCGCATGAGCAGTAGTGACCCCGAGTGCGCATGCACAGTAGTGAGCCCGTGTGCGCATGCGCAGAAGTGAGCTCGAATGCGCATGTGCAGGTCTGAGCCGGAGTGCGCATGCGCAGTAGTGGGCCCGTGCGCGCATGCGCGGTAGTGAGCCCGTGTGCGCATGCGCAGTAGTGAGCCCGAGCGCGCATCCGCAGTAGTGAGTCCGAGTGCGCATGCGCAGTAGTGACCCCGAATGCGCATGAGCAGCAGTGAGTCCGAGTGCGCATGAGCAGTAGTGACCCCGAGTGCGCATGAGCAGTAGTGAGTCCGAGTGCGCATGAGCAGTAGTGACCCCGAGTGCGCATGCACATTAGTGAGCCCGAGTGTGCATGAGTAGTAGTGACCCCGAGTGCGCATGCACAGTAGCGAGCCCGTGTGCGCATGCGCAGAAGTGAGCTCGAATGCGCATATGCAGGTGTGAGCCGGGCTGCGCATGCGCAGTAGTGAGCCCGTGTGCACATGAGCAGTAGTGACCCCGAGTGCGCATGCACAGTAGTGAGCCCCATTGCGCATCCGCAGTAGTGAGTCCGTGTGCGCATGTGCAGGTCTGAGCCGGAGTGCGCATGCGCAGTAGTGGGCCCGTGCGCGCATGCGCAGTAGTGAGCCCGTGTGCGCATGCGCAGTAGTGAGCCCGAGCGCGCATCCGCAGTAGTGAGTCCGAGTGCGCATGCGCAGTAGTGACCCCGAATGTGCATGAGCAGTAGTGAGTCCGAGTGCGCATGAGCAGTAGTAACCCCGAGTGCGCATGAGCAGTAGTGAGCCCGAGTGCGCATGAGCAGTAGTGACCCCGAGTGCGCATGCACAGTAGTGAGCCCGTGTGCGCATGCGCAGAAGTGAGCTCGAATGCGCATGTGCAGGTCTGAGCCGGAGTGCGCATGCGCAGTAGTGGGCCCGTGCGCGCATGCGCGGTAGTGAGCCCGTGTGCGCATGCGCAGTAGTGAGCCCGAGCGCGCATCCGCAGTAGTGAGTCCGAGTGCGCATGCGCAGTAGTGAGTCCGAGTGCGCATGAGCAGTAGTGAGTCCGAGTGCGCATGAGCAGTAGTAACCCCGAGTGCGCATGAGCAGTAGTGAGTCCGAGTGCGCATCAGCAGTATTGACCCCGAGTGCGCATGCACAGTAGTGAGCCCGTGTGCGCATGCGCAGAAGTGAGCCCGAGCGCGCATCCGCAGTAGTGAGTCCGATTGCGCATGTGCAGGTCTGAGCCGGAGTGCGCATGCGCAGTAGTGGGCCCGTGCGCGCATGCGCAGTAGTGAGCCCGTGTGCGCATGCGCAGTAGTGAGCCCGAGCGCGCATCCGCAGTAGTGAGTCCGAGTGCGCATGCGCAGTAGTGACCCCGAATGTGCATGAGCAGTAGTGAGTCCGAGTGCGCATGAGCAGTAGTAACCCCGAGTGCGCATGAGCAGTAGTGAGCCCGAGTGCGCATGAGCAGTAGTGACCCCGAGTGCGCATGCACAGTAGTGAGCCCGTGTGCGCATGCGCAGAAGTGAGCTCGAATGCGCATGTGCAGGTCTGAGCCGGAGTGCGCATGCGCAGTAGTGGGCCCGTGCGCGCATGCGCGGTAGTGAGCCCGTGTGCGCATGCGCAGTAGTGAGCCCGAGCGCGCATCCGCAGTAGTGAGTCCGAGTGCGCATGCGCAGTAGTGACCCCGAATGCGCATGAGCAGCAGTGAGTCCGAGTGCGCATGAGCAGTAGTGACCCCGAGTGCGCATGAGCAGTAGTGAGTCCGAGTGCGCATGAGCAGTAGTGACCCCGAGTGCGCATGCACATTAGTGAGCCCGAGTGTGCATGAGTAGTAGTGACCCCGAGTGCGCATGCACAGTAGCGAGCCCGTGTGCGCATGCGCAGAAGTGAGCTCGAATGCGCATGTGCAGGTGTGAGCCGGGCTGCGCATGCGCAGTAGTGAGCCCGTGTGCACATGAGCAGTAGTGACCCCGAGTGCGCATGCACAGTAGTGAGCCCCATTGCGCATCCGCAGTAGTGAATCCGTGTGCGCATGTGCAGGTCTGAGCCGGAGTGCGCATGCGCAGTAGTGGGCCCGTGCGCGCATGCGCAGTAGTGAGCCCGGGTGCGCATGCGCAGTAGTGAGCCCGAGCGCGCATCCGCAGTAGTGAGCCCGAGCGCGCATGCGCAGTAGTGAGTCCGATTGCGCATGTGCAGGTCTGAGCCGGAGTGCGCATGCGCAGTAGTGGGCCCGTGCGCGCATGCGCAGTAGTGAGCCCGTGTGCGCATGCGCAGTAGTGAGCCCGAGCGCGCATGCGCAGTAGTGAGTCCGATTGCGCATGTGCAGGTCTGAGCCGGAGTGCGCATGCGCAGTAGTGACCCCGAGTGCGCATGCACAGTAGTGTGCCCGTGTGAGCATGCGCAGAAGTGAGCTCGAATGCGCATGTGCAGCTCTGAGCCTGAGTGCGCATGCGCAGTAGTGGGCCCGTGCGCGCATGCGCAGTAGTGAGCCCGTGTGCGCATGCGCAGTAGTGAGCCCGAGCGCGCATCCGCAGTAGTGAGTCCGAGTGCGCATGCGCAGTAGTGACCCCGAATGCGCATGAGTAGTAGTGAGTTCGAGTGCGCATGAGCAGTAGTGACCCCGAGTGCGCATGAGCAGTAGTGAGTCCGAGTGCGCATGAGCAGTAGTGACCCCGAGTGCGCATGAGCAGTAGTGACCCCGAGTGCGCATGCCCAGTAGTGTGCCCGTGTGAGCATGCGCAGAAGTGAGCTCGAATGCGCATGTGCAGGTCTGAGCCGGAGTGCGCATGCGCAGTAGTGGGCCCCTGTGCGCATGAGCAGTAGTGAGTCCGAGTGCGCGTGAGCAGTAGTGACCCCAAGTGCGCATGAGCAGTAGTGAGTCCGAGTGCGCATGAGCAGTAGTGACCCCGAGTGCGCAGGAGCAGTAGTGACCCCGAGTGCGCATGCACAGTAGTGAGCCCGAGTGCGCACGAGCAGTAGTGAGTCCGAGTGCGCATGCGCAGTGGTGACCCCGAGTGCGCGCGCACAGTAGTGAGCCCGAGTGCGCATGAGCAGTAGTGAGTCCGAGTGCGCGTGAGCAGTAGTGACCCCGAGTGCGCATGCACAGTAGTGAGTCCGAGTGCGCATGAGCAGTAGTGACCCCGAGTGCGCGTGCACAGTAGAGCGCCCCTGTGCGCATGAGCAGTAGTGAGTCCGAGTGCGCGTGAGCAGTAGTGACCCCAAGTGCGCATGAGCAGTAGTGAGTCCGAGTGCGAATGAGCAGTAGTGACCCCGAGTGCGCATGAGCAGTAGTGACCCCGAGTGCGCATGCACAGTAGTGAGTCCGAGAGCGCATGAGCAGTAGTGACCCCGAGTGCGCATGAGCAGTAGTGAGTCCGAGTGCGCATGAGCAGTAGTGACCCCGAGTGCGCGTGCACAGTAGTGCGCGTGCACAGTAGTGCGCCCCTGTGCGCATGAGCAGTAGTGAGTCCGAGTGCGCGTGAGCAGTAGTGACCCCAAGTGCGCATGAGCAGTAGTGAGTCCGAGTGCGCATGAGCAGTAGTGACCCCGAGTGCGCATGCACAGTAGTGAGTCCGAGTGCGCATGAGCAGTAGTGACCCCTAGTGCGCATGAGCAGTAGTGAGTCCGAGTGCGCATGAGCAGTAGTGACCCCGAGTGCGCATGAGCAGTAGTGACCCCGAGTGCGCATGCGCAGTAGTGAGTCCGATTGCGCATGTGCAGGTCTGAGCCGGAGTGCGCATGCGCAGTAGTGGGCCCGTGCGCGCATGCGCAGTAGTGAGCCCGTGTGCGCATCCGCAGTAGTGAGCCCGAGCGCGCATGCGCAGTAGTGAGTCCGATTGCGCATGCGCAGTAGTGGGCCCGTGCGCGCATGCGCAGTAGTGAGCCCGGGTGCGCATGCGCAGTAGTGAGCCCGTGTGCGCATGCGCAGTAGTGAGCCCGAGCGCACATGCGCAGTAGTGAGTCCGATTGCGCATGTGCAGGTCTGAGCCGGAGTGCGCATGCGCAGTAGTGACCCCGAGTGCGCATGCACCGTAGTGTGCCCGTGTGCGCATGCGCAGTAGTGAGCCCGAGCGCGCATCCGCAGTAGTGAGTCCGAGTGCGCATGCGCAGTAGTGACCCCGAATGCGCATGAGTAGTAGTGAGTTCGAGTGCGCATGAGCAGTAGTGACCCCGAGTGCGCATGAGCAGTAGTGAGTCCGATTGCGCATGTGCAGGTCTGAGCCGGAGTGCGCATGCGCAGTAGTGACCCCGAGTGCGCATGCACAGTAGTGTGCCCGTGTGCGCATGCGCAGTTGTGAGCCCGAGCGCGCATCCGCAGTAGTGAGTCCGAGTGCGCATGCGCAGTAGTGACCCCGAATGCGCATGAGTAGTAGTGAGTTCGAGTGCGCATGAGCAGTAGTGACCCCGAGTGCGCATGCCCAGTAATGTGCCCGAGTGAGCATGCGCAGAAGTGAGCTCGAATGCGCATGTGCAGGTCTGAGCCGGAGTGCGCATGCGCAGTAGTGGACCCGTGCGCGCATGCGCAGTAGTGAGCCCGGGTGCGCATGCGCAGTAGTGAGCCCGAGCGCGCATCCGCAGTAGTGAGTCCGAGGGCGCATGCGCAGTAGTGACCCCGAATGCGCATGAGTAGTAGTGAGTTCGAGTGCGCATAAGCAGTAGTGACCCCGAGTGCGCATGAGCAGTAGTGAGTCCGAGTGCGCATGAGCAGTAGTGACCCCGAGTGCGCATGAGCAGTAGTGACCCCGAGTGCGCATGCCCAGTAATGTGCCCGAGTGAGCATGCGCAGAAGTGAGCTCGAATGCGCATGTGCAGGTCTGAGCCGGAGTGCGCATGCGCAGTAGTGGACCCGTGCGCGCATGCGCAGTAGTGAGCCCGGGTGCGCATGCGCAGTAGTGAGCCCGAGCGCGCATCCGCAGTAGTGAGTCCGAGGGCGCATGCGCAGTAGTGACCCCGAATGCGCATGAGTAGTAGTGAGTTCGAGTGCGCATGAGCAGTAGTGACCCCGAGTGCGCATGAGCAGTAGTGAGTCCGAGTGCGCATGAGCAGTAGTGACCCCGAGTGCGCATGCACAGTAGTGAGCCCGTGTGCGCATGCGCAGAAGTGAGCTCGAATGCGCATCCGCTGTAGTGAGTCCGTGTGCGCATGTGCAGGTCTCAGCCGGAGTGCGCATGCGCAGTAGTGGGCCCGTGCGAGCATGCGCAGTAGTGAGCCCGGGTGCGCATGCGCAGTAGTGAGCCCGAGCGCGCATGCGCAGTAGTGAGTCCGATTGCGCATGTGCAGGTCTGAGCCGGAGTGCGCATGCGCAGTAGTGGGCCCGTGCGCGCATGCGCAGTAGTGAGCCCGTGTGCGCATGCGCAGTAGTGAGCCCGAGCGCGCATCCGCAGTAGTGAGTCCGAGTGCGCATGCGCAGTAGTGACCCCGAATGCGCATGAGCAGTAGTGAGTCCGAGTGCGCATGAGCAGTAGTAACCCCGAGTGCGCATGAGCAGTAGTGAGTCCGAGTGCGCATCAGCAGTAGTGACCCCGAGTGCGCATGAGCAGTAGTGACCCCGAGTGCGCATGCACAGTAGTGAGCCCGTGTGCGCATGCGCAGAAGTGAGCTCGAATGCGCATGTGCAGGTCTGAGCCGGAGTGCGCATGCGCAGTAGTGGGCCCGTGCGCGCATGCGCAGAAGTGAGCTCGAATGCGCATCCGCTGTAGTGAGTCCGTGTGCGCATGTGCAGGTCTCAGCCGGAGTGCGCATGCGCAGTAGTGGGCCCGTGCGCGCATGCGCAGTAGTGAGCCCGGGTGCGCATGCGCAGTAGTGAGCCCGAGCCCGCATGCGCAGTAGTGAGTCCGATTGCGCATGTGCAGGTCTCAGCCGGAGTGCGCATGCGCAGTAGTGGGCCCGTGCGCGCATGCGCAGTAGTGAGCCCGGGTGCGCATGCGCAGTAGTGAGCCCGAGCCCGCATGCGCAGTAGTGAGTCCGATTGCGCATGTGCAGGTCTGAGCCGGAGTGCGCATGCGCAGTAGTGGGCCCGTGCGCGCATGCGCAGTAGTGAGCCCGTGTGCGCATGCGCAGTAGTGAGCCCGAGCGCGCATCCGCAGTAGTGAGTCCGAGTGCGCATGCGCAGTAGTGACCCCGAATGTGCATGAGCAGTAGTGAGTCCGAGTGCGCATGAGCAGTAGTAACCCCGAGTGCGCATGAGCAGTAGTGAGTCCGAGTGCGCATGAGCAGTAGTGACCCCGAGTGCGCATGCACATTAGTGAGCCCGAGTGTGCATGAGTAGTAGTGACCCCGAGTGCGCATGCACAGTAGCGAGCCCGTGTGCGCATGCGCAGAAGTGAGCTCGAATGCGCATGTGCAGGTGTGAGCCGGGCTGCGCATGCGCAGTAGTAAGCCCGTGTGCACATGAGCAGTAGTGACCCCGAGTGCGCATGCACAGTAGTGAGCCCCATTGCGCATCCGCAGTAGTGAGTCCGTGTGCGCATGTGCAGGTCTGAGCCGGAGTGCGCATGCGCAGTAGTGGGCCCGTGCGCGCATGCGCAGTAGTGTGCCCGTGTGAGCATGCGCAGAAGTGAGCTCGAATGCGCATGTGCAGCTCTGAGCCTGAGTGCGCATGCGCAGTAGTGGGCCCGTGCGCGCATGCGCAGTAGTGAGCCCGTGTGCGCATGCGCAGTAGTGAGCCCCATTGCGCATCCGCAGTAGTGAGCCCGGGTGCGCATGCGCAGTAGTGAGCCCGAGCGCGCATCCGCAGTAGTGAGCCCGAGCGCGCATGCGCAGTAGTGAGTCCGATTGCGCATGTGCAGGTCTGAGCCGGAGTGCGCATGCGCAGTAGTGGGCCCGTGCGCGCATGCGCAGTAGTGAGCCCGTGTGCGCATGCGCAGTAGTGAGCCCGAGCGCGCATGCGCAGTAGTGAGTCCGATTGCGCATGTGCAGGTCTGAGCCGGAGTGCGCATGCGCAGTAGTGACCCCGAGTGCGCATGCACAGTAGTGTGCCCGTGTGAGCATGCGCAGAAGTGAGCTCGAATGCGCATGTGCAGCTCTGAGCCTGAGTGCGCATGCGCAGTAGTGGGCCCGTGCGCGCATGCGCAGTAGTGAGCCCGTGTGCGCATGCGCAGTAGTGAGCCCGAGCGCGCATCCGCAGTAGTGAGTCCGAGTGCGCATGCGCAGTAGTGACCCCGAATGCGCATGAGTAGTAGTGAGTTCGAGTGCGCATGAGCAGTAGTGACCCCGAGTGCGCATGAGCAGTAGTGAGTCCGAGTGCGCATGAGCAGTAGTGACCCCGAGTGCGCATGAGCAGTAGTGACCCCGAGTGCGCATGCCCAGTAGTGTGCCCGTGTGAGCATGCGCAGAAGTGAGCTCGAATGCGCATGTGCAGGTCTGAGCCGGAGTGCGCATGCGCAGTAGTGGGCCCCTGTGCGCATGAGCAGTAGTGAGTCCGAGTGCGCGTGAGCAGTAGTGACCCCAAGTGCGCATGAGCAGTAGTGAGTCCGAGTGCGCATGAGCAGTAGTGACCCCGAGTGCGCAGGAGCAGTAGTGACCCCGAGTGCGCATGCACAGTAGTGAGCCCGAGTGCGCACGAGCAGTAGTGAGTCCGAGTGCGCATGCGCAGTGGTGACCCCGAGTGCGCGCGCACAGTAGTGAGCCCGAGTGCGCATGAGCAGTAGTGAGTCCGAGTGCGCGTGAGCAGTAGTGACCCCGAGTGCGCATGCACAGTAGTGAGTCCGAGTGCGCATGAGCAGTAGTGACCCCGAGTGCGCGTGCACAGTAGAGCGCCCCTGTGCGCATGAGCAGTAGTGAGTCCGAGTGCGCGTGAGCAGTAGTGACCCCAAGTGCGCATGAGCAGTAGTGAGTCCGAGTGCGCATGAGCAGTAGTGACCCCGAGTGCGCATGAGCAGTAGTGACCCCGAGTGCGCATGCACAGTAGTGAGTCCGAGAGCGCATGAGCAGTAGTGACCCCGAGTGCGCATGAGCAGTAGTGAGTCCGAGTGCGCATGAGCAGTAGTGACCCCGAGTGCGCGTGCACAGTAGTGCGCGTGCACAGTAGTGCGCCCCTGTGCGCATGAGCAGTAGTGAGTCCGAGTGCGCGTGAGCAGTAGTGACCCCGAGTGCGCATGAGCAGTAGTGACCCCGAGTGCGCATGCCCAGTAATGTGCCCGAGTGAGCATGCGCAGAAGTGAGCTCGAATGCGCATGTGCAGGTCTGAGCCGGAGTGCGCATGCGCAGTAGTGGACCCGTGCGCGCATGCGCAGTAGTGAGCCCGGGTGCGCATGCGCAGTAGTGAGCCCGAGCGCGCATCCGCAGTAGTGAGTCCGAGGGCGCATGCGCAGTAGTGACCCCGAATGCGCATGAGTAGTAGTGAGTTCGAGTGCGCATGAGCAGTAGTGACCCCGAGTGCGCATGAGCAGTAGTGAGTCCGAGTGCGCATGAGCAGTAGTGACCCCGAGTGCGCATGCACAGTAGTGAGCCCGTGTGCGCATGCGCAGAAGTGAGCTCGAATGCGCATCCGCTGTAGTGAGTCCGTGTGCGCATGTGCAGGTCTCAGCCGGAGTGCGCATGCGCAGTAGTGGGCCCGTGCGAGCATGCGCAGTAGTGAGCCCGGGTGCGCATGCGCAGTAGTGAGCCCGAGCGCGCATGCGCAGTAGTGAGTCCGATTGCGCATGTGCAGGTCTGAGCCGGAGTGCGCATGCGCAGTAGTGGGCCCGTGCGCGCATGCGCAGTAGTGAGCCCGTGTGCGCATGCGCAGTAGTGAGCCCGAGCGCGCATCCGCAGTAGTGAGTCCGAGTGCGCATGCGCAGTAGTGACCCCGAATGCGCATGAGCAGTAGTGAGTCCGAGTGCGCATGAGCAGTAGTAACCCCGAGTGCGCATGAGCAGTAGTGAGTCCGAGTGCGCATCAGCAGTAGTGACCCCGAGTGCGCATGAGCAGTAGTGACCCCGAGTGCGCATGCACAGTAGTGAGCCCGTGTGCGCATGCGCAGAAGTGAGCTCGAATGCGCATGTGCAGGTCTGAGCCGGAGTGCGCATGCGCAGTAGTGGGCCCGTGCGCGCATGCGCAGAAGTGAGCTCGAATGCGCATCCGCTGTAGTGAGTCCGTGTGCGCATGTGCAGGTCTCAGCCGGAGTGCGCATGCGCAGTAGTGGGCCCGTGCGCGCATGCGCAGTAGTGAGCCCGGGTGCGCATGCGCAGTAGTGAGCCCGAGCCCGCATGCGCAGTAGTGAGTCCGATTGCGCATGTGCAGGTCTCAGCCGGAGTGCGCATGCGCAGTAGTGGGCCCGTGCGCGCATGCGCAGTAGTGAGCCCGGGTGCGCATGCGCAGTAGTGAGCCCGAGCCCGCATGCGCAGTAGTGAGTCCGATTGCGCATGTGCAGGTCTGAGCCGGAGTGCGCATGCGCAGTAGTGGGCCCGTGCGCGCATGCGCAGTAGTGAGCCCGTGTGCGCATGCGCAGTAGTGAGCCCGAGCGCGCATCCGCAGTAGTGAGTCCGAGTGCGCATGCGCAGTAGTGACCCCGAATGTGCATGAGCAGTAGTGAGTCCGAGTGCGCATGAGCAGTAGTAACCCCGAGTGCGCATGAGCAGTAGTGAGTCCGAGTGCGCATGAGCAGTAGTGACCCCGAGTGCGCATGCACATTAGTGAGCCCGAGTGTGCATGAGTAGTAGTGACCCCGAGTGCGCATGCACAGTAGCGAGCCCGTGTGCGCATGCGCAGAAGTGAGCTCGAATGCGCATGTGCAGGTGTGAGCCGGGCTGCGCATGCGCAGTAGTAAGCCCGTGTGCACATGAGCAGTAGTGACCCCGAGTGCGCATGCACAGTAGTGAGCCCCATTGCGCATCCGCAGTAGTGAGTCCGTGTGCGCATGTGCAGGTCTGAGCCGGAGTGCGCATGCGCAGTAGTGGGCCCGTGCGCGCATGCGCAGTAGTGTGCCCGTGTGAGCATGCGCAGAAGTGAGCTCGAATGCGCATGTGCAGCTCTGAGCCTGAGTGCGCATGCGCAGTAGTGGGCCCGTGCGCGCATGCGCAGTAGTGAGCCCGTGTGCGCATGCGCAGTAGTGAGCCCCATTGCGCATCCGCAGTAGTGAGCCCGGGTGCGCATGCGCAGTAGTGAGCCCGAGCGCGCATCCGCAGTAGTGAGCCCGAGCGCGCATGCGCAGTAGTGAGTCCGATTGCGCATGTGCAGGTCTGAGCCGGAGTGCGCATGCGCAGTAGTGGGCCCGTGCGCGCATGCGCAGTAGTGAGCCCGTGTGCGCATGCGCAGTAGTGAGCCCGAGCGCGCATGCGCAGTAGTGAGTCCGATTGCGCATGTGCAGGTCTGAGCCGGAGTGCGCATGCGCAGTAGTGACCCCGAGTGCGCATGCACAGTAGTGTGCCCGTGTGAGCATGCGCAGAAGTGAGCTCGAATGCGCATGTGCAGCTCTGAGCCTGAGTGCGCATGCGCAGTAGTGGGCCCGTGCGCGCATGCGCAGTAGTGAGCCCGTGTGCGCATGCGCAGTAGTGAGCCCGAGCGCGCATCCGCAGTAGTGAGTCCGAGTGCGCATGCGCAGTAGTGACCCCGAATGCGCATGAGTAGTAGTGAGTTCGAGTGCGCATGAGCAGTAGTGACCCCGAGTGCGCATGAGCAGTAGTGAGTCCGAGTGCGCATGAGCAGTAGTGACCCCGAGTGCGCATGAGCAGTAGTGACCCCGAGTGCGCATGCCCAGTAGTGTGCCCGTGTGAGCATGCGCAGAAGTGAGCTCGAATGCGCATGTGCAGGTCTGAGCCGGAGTGCGCATGCGCAGTAGTGGGCCCCTGTGCGCATGAGCAGTAGTGAGTCCGAGTGCGCGTGAGCAGTAGTGACCCCAAGTGCGCATGAGCAGTAGTGAGTCCGAGTGCGCATGAGCAGTAGTGACCCCGAGTGCGCAGGAGCAGTAGTGACCCCGAGTGCGCATGCACAGTAGTGAGCCCGAGTGCGCACGAGCAGTAGTGAGTCCGAGTGCGCATGCGCAGTGGTGACCCCGAGTGCGCGCGCACAGTAGTGAGCCCGAGTGCGCATGAGCAGTAGTGAGTCCGAGTGCGCGTGAGCAGTAGTGACCCCGAGTGCGCATGCACAGTAGTGAGTCCGAGTGCGCATGAGCAGTAGTGACCCCGAGTGCGCGTGCACAGTAGAGCGCCCCTGTGCGCATGAGCAGTAGTGAGTCCGAGTGCGCGTGAGCAGTAGTGACCCCAAGTGCGCATGAGCAGTAGTGAGTCCGAGTGCGCATGAGCAGTAGTGACCCCGAGTGCGCATGAGCAGTAGTGACCCCGAGTGCGCATGCACAGTAGTGAGTCCGAGAGCGCATGAGCAGTAGTGACCCCGAGTGCGCATGAGCAGTAGTGAGTCCGAGTGCGCATGAGCAGTAGTGACCCCGAGTGCGCATGAGCAGTAGTGACCCCGAGTGCGCATGCGCAGTAGTGAGTCCGATTGCGCATGTGCAGGTCTGAGCCGGAGTGCGCATGCGCAGTAGTGGGCCCGTGCGCGCATGCGCAGTAGTGAGCCCGTGTGCGCATCCGCAGTAGTGAGCCCGAGCGCGCATGCGCAGTAGTGAGTCCGATTGCGCATGCGCAGTAGTGGGCCCGTGCGCGCATGCGCAGTAGTGAGCCCGGGTGCGCATGCGCAGTAGTGAGCCCGTGTGCGCATGCGCAGTAGTGAGCCCGAGCGCGCATGCGCAGTAGTGAGTCCGATTGCGCATGTGCAGGTCTGAGCCGGAGTGCGCATGCGCAGTAGTGACCCCGAGTGCGCATGCACCGTAGTGTGCCCGTGTGCGCATGCGCAGTAGTGAGCCCGAGCGCGCATCCGCAGTAGTGAGTCCGAGTGCGCATGCGCAGTAGTGACCCCGAATGCGCATGAGTAGTAGTGAGTTCGAGTGCGCATGAGCAGTAGTGACCCCGAGTGCGCATGAGCAGTAGTGAGTCCGATTGCGCATGTGCAGGTCTGAGCCGGAGTGCGCATGCGCAGTAGTGACCCCGAGTGCGCATGCACAGTAGTGTGCCCGTGTGCGCATGCGCAGTAGTGAGCCCGAGCGCGCATCCGCAGTAGTGAGTCCGAGTGCGCATGCGCAGTAGTGACCCCGAATGCGCATGAGTAGTAGTGAGTTCGAGTGCGCATGAGCAGTAGTGACCCCGAGTGCGCATGCCCAGTAATGTGCCCGAGTGAGCATGCGCAGAAGTGAGCTCGAATGCGCATGTGCAGGTCTGAGCCGGAGTGCGCATGCGCAGTAGTGGACCCGTGCGCGCATGCGCAGTAGTGAGCCCGGGTGCGCATGCGCAGTAGTGAGCCCGAGCGCGCATCCGCAGTAGTGAGTCCGAGGGCGCATGCGCAGTAGTGACCCCGAATGCGCATGAGTAGTAGTGAGTTCGAGTGCGCATAAGCAGTAGTGACCCCGAGTGCGCATGAGCAGTAGTGAGTCCGAGTGCGCATGAGCAGTAGTGACCCCGAGTGCGCATGAGCAGTAGTGACCCCGAGTGCGCATGCCCAGTAATGTGCCCGAGTGAGCATGCGCAGAAGTGAGCTCGAATGCGCATGTGCAGGTCTGAGCCGGAGTGCGCATGCGCAGTAGTGGACCCGTGCGCGCATGCGCAGTAGTGAGCCCGGGTGCGCATGCGCAGTAGTGAGCCCGAGCGCGCATCCGCAGTAGTGAGTCCGAGGGCGCATGCGCAGTAGTGACCCCGAATGCGCATGAGTAGTAGTGAGTTCGAGTGCGCATGAGCAGTAGTGACCCCGAGTGCGCATGAGCAGTAGTGAGTCCGAGTGCGCATGAGCAGTAGTGACCCCGAGTGCGCATGCACAGTAGTGAGCCCGTGTGCGCATGCGCAGAAGTGAGCTCGAATGCGCATCCGCTGTAGTGAGTCCGTGTGCGCATGTGCAGGTCTCAGCCGGAGTGCGCATGCGCAGTAGTGGGCCCGTGCGAGCATGCGCAGTAGTGAGCCCGGGTGCGCATGCGCAGTAGTGAGCCCGAGCGCGCATGCGCAGTAGTGAGTCCGATTGCGCATGTGCAGGTCTGAGCCGGAGTGCGCATGCGCAGTAGTGGGCCCGTGCGCGCATGCGCAGTAGTGAGCCCGTGTGCGCATGCGCAGTAGTGAGCCCGAGCGCGCATCCGCAGTAGTGAGTCCGAGTGCGCATGCGCAGTAGTGACCCCGAATGCGCATGAGCAGTAGTGAGTCCGAGTGCGCATGAGCAGTAGTAACCCCGAGTGCGCATGAGCAGTAGTGAGTCCGAGTGCGCATCAGCAGTAGTGACCCCGAGTGCGCATGAGCAGTAGTGACCCCGAGTGCGCATGCACAGTAGTGAGCCCGTGTGCGCATGCGCAGAAGTGAGC
This sequence comes from Megachile leachella, assembly GCA_963576845.1. Taxonomy (NCBI): domain Eukaryota; kingdom Metazoa; phylum Arthropoda; class Insecta; order Hymenoptera; family Megachilidae; genus Megachile; species Megachile leachella. Next base: position 6,379,280 of record OY756247.1, read on the forward strand.
TCGAATGCGCATGTGCAGGTCTGAGCCGGAGTGCGCATGCGCAGTAGTGGGCCCGTGCGCGCATGCGCAGAAGTGAGCTCGAATGCGCATCCGCTGTAGTGAGTCCGTGTGCGCATGTGCAGGTCTCAGCCGGAGTGCGCATGCGCAGTAGTGGGCCCGTGCGCGCATGCGCAGTAGTGAGCCCGGGTGCGCATGCGCAGTAGTGAGCCCGAGCCCGCATGCGCAGTAGTGAGTCCGATTGCGCATGTGCAGGTCTCAGCCGGAGTGCGCATGCGCAGTAGTGGGCCCGTGCGCGCATGCGCAGTAGTGAGCCCGGGTGCGCATGCGCAGTAGTGAGCCCGAGCCCGCATGCGCAGTAGTGAGTCCGATTGCGCATGTGCAGGTCTGAGCCGGAGTGCGCATGCGCAGTAGTGGGCCCGTGCGCGCATGCGCAGTAGTGAGCCCGTGTGCGCATGCGCAGTAGTGAGCCCGAGCGCGCATCCGCAGTAGTGAGTCCGAGTGCGCATGCGCAGTAGTGACCCCGAATGTGCATGAGCAGTAGTGAGTCCGAGTGCGCATGAGCAGTAGTAACCCCGAGTGCGCATGAGCAGTAGTGAGCCCGAGTGCGCATGAGCAGTAGTGACCCCGAGTGCGCATGCACAGTAGTGAGCCCGTGTGCGCATGCGCAGAAGTGAGCTCGAATGCGCATGTGCAGGTCTGAGCCGGAGTGCGCATGCGCAGTAGTGGGCCCGTGCGCGCATGCGCGGTAGTGAGCCGGTGTGCGCATGCGCAGTAGTGAGCCCGAGCGCGCATCCGCAGTAGTGAGTCCGAGTGCGCATGCGCAGTAGTGACCCCGAATGCGCATGAGCAGCAGTGAGTCCGAGTGCGCATGAGCAGTAGTGACCCCGAGTGCGCATGAGCAGTAGTGAGTCCGAGTGCGCATGAGCAGTAGTGACCCCGAGTGCGCATGCACATTAGTGAGCCCGAGTGTGCATGAGTAGTAGTGACCCCGAGTGCGCATGCACAGTAGCGAGCCCGTGTGCGCATGCGCAGAAGTGAGCTCGAATGCGCATGTGCAGGTGTGAGCCGGGCTGCGCATGCGCAGTAGTAAGCCCGTGTGCACATGAGCGGTAGTGACCCCGAGTGCGCATGCACAGTAGTGAGCCCCATTGCGCATCCGCAGTAGTGAGTCCGTGTGCGCATGTGCAGGTCTGAGCCGGAGTGCGCATGCGCAGTAGTGGGCCCGTGCGCGCATGCGCAGTAGTGAGCCCGGGTGCGCATGCGCAGTAGTGAGCCCGAGCGCGCATGCGCAGTAGTGAGTCCGATTGCGCATGTGCAGGTCTGAGCCGGAGTGCGCATGCGCAGTAGTGACCCCGAGTGCGCATGCACAGTAGTGTGCCCGTGTGAGCATGCGCAGAAGTGAGCTCGAATGCGCATGTGCAGCTCTGAGCCTGAGTGCGCATGCGCAGTAGTGGGCCCGTGCGCGCATGCGCAGTAGTGAGCCCGTGTGCGCATGCGCAGTAGTGAGCCCGAGCGCGCATCCGCAGTAGTGAGTCCGAGTGCGCATGCGCAGTAGTGACCCCGAATGCGCATGAGTAGTAGTGAGTTCGAGTGCGCATGAGCAGTAGTGACCCCGAGTGCGCATGAGCAGTAGTGAGTCCGAGTGCGCATGAGCAGTAGTGACCCCGAGTGCGCATGAGCAGTAGTGACCCCGAGTGCGCATGCCCAGTAGTGTGCCCGTGTGAGCATGCGCAGAAGTGAGCTCGAATGCGCATGTGCATGTCTGAGCCGGAGTGCGCATGCGCAGTAGTGGGCCCCTGTGCGCATGAGCAGTAGTGAGTCCGAGTGCGCGTGAGCAGTAGTGACCCCAAGTGCGCATGAGCAGTAGTGAGTCCGAGTGCGCATGAGCAGTAGTGACCCCGAGTGCGCAGGAGCAGTAGTGACCCCGAGTGCGCATGCACAGTAGTGAGCCCGAGTGCGCACGAGCAGCAGTGAGTCCGAGTGCGCATGCGCAGTGGTGACCCCGAGTGCGCGCGCACAGTAGTGAGCCCGAGTGCGCATGAGCAGTAGTGAGTCCGAGTGCGCGTGAGCAGTAGTGACCCCGAGTGCGCATGCACAGTAGTGAGTCCGAGTGCGCATGAGCAGTAGTGACCCCGAGTGCGCGTGCACAGTAGAGCGCCCCTGTGCGCATGAGCAGTAGTGAGTCCGAGTGCGCGTGAGCAGTAGTGACCCCAAGTGCGCATGAGCAGTAGTGAGTCCGAGTGCGCATGAGCAGTAGTGACCCCGAGTGCGCATGAGCAGTAGTGACCCCGAGTGCGCATGCACAGTAGTGAGTCCGAGAGCGCATGAGCAGTAGTGACCCCGAGTGCGCATGAGCAGTAGTGAGTCCGAGTGCGCATGAGCAGTAGTGACCCCGAGTGCGCGTGCACAGTAGTGCGCGTGCACAGTAGTGCGCCCCTGTGCGCATGAGCAGTAGTGAGTCCGAGTGCGCGTGAGCAGTAGTGACCCCAAGTGCGCATGAGCAGTAGTGAGTCCGAGTGCGCATGAGCAGTAGTGACCCCGAGTGCGCATGCACAGTAGTGAGTCCGAGTGCGCATGAGCAGTAGTGACCCCTAGTGCGCATGAGCAGTAGTGAGTCCGAGTGCGCATGAGCAGTAGTGACCCCGAGTGCGCATGAGCAGTAGTGACCCCGTGTGCGCATGCGCAGTAGTGAGTCCGATTGCGCATGTGCAGGTCTGAGCCGGAGTGCGCATGCGCAGTAGTGGGCCCGTGCGCGCATGCGCAGTAGTGAGCCCGTGTGCGCATCCGCAGTAGTGAGCCCGAGCGCGCATGCGCAGTAGTGAGTCCGATTGCGCATGCGCAGTAGTGGGCCCGTGCGCGCATGCGCAGTAGTGAGCCCGGGTGCGCATGCGCAGTAGTGAGCCCGTGTGCGCATGCGCAGTAGTGAGCCCGAGCGCGCATGCGCAGTAGTGAGTCCGATTGCGCATGTGCAGGTCTGAGCGGGAGTGCGCATGCGCAGTAGTGACCCCGAGTGCGCATGCACAGTAGTGTGCCCGTGTGCGCATGCGCAGTAGTGAGCCCGAGCGCGCATCCGCAGTAGTGAGTCCGAGTGCGCATGCGCAGTAGTGACCCCGAATGCGCATGAGTAGTAGTGAGTTCGAGTGCGCATGAGCAGTAGTGACCCCGAGTGCGCATGAGCAGTAGTGAGTCCGGGTGCGCATGCGCAGTAGTGAGCCCGAGCGCGCATGCGCAGTAGTGAGTCCGATTGCGCATGTGCAGGTCTGAGCCGGAGTGCGCATGCGCAGTAGTGACCCCGAGTGCGCATGCACAGTAGTGTGCCCGTGTGAGCATGCGCAGAAGTGAGCTCGAATGCGCATGTGCAGCTCTGAGCCTGAGTGCGCATGCGCAGTAGTGGGCCCGTGCGCGCATGCGCAGTAGTGAGCCCGTGTGCGCATGCGCAGTAGTGAGCCCGAGCGCGCATCCGCAGTAGTGAGTCCGAGTGCGCATGCGCAGTAGTGACCCCGAATGCGCATGAGTAGTAGTGAGTTCGAGTGCGCATGAGCAGTAGTGACCCCGAGTGCGCATGAGCAGTAGTGAGTCCGAGTGCGCATGAGCAGTAGTGACCCCGAGTGCGCATGAGCAGTAGTGACCCCGAGTGCGCATGCCCAGTAGTGTGCCCGTGTGAGCATGCGCAGAAGTGAGCTCGAATGCGCATGTGCATGTCTGAGCCGGAGTGCGCATGCGCAGTAGTGGGCCCCTGTGCGCATGAGCAGTAGTGAGTCCGAGTGCGCGTGAGCAGTAGTGACCCCAAGTGCGCATGAGCAGTAGTGAGTCCGAGTGCGCATGAGCAGTAGTGACCCCGAGTGCGCAGGAGCAGTAGTGACCCCGAGTGCGCATGCACAGTAGTGAGCCCGAGTGCGCACGAGCAGCAGTGAGTCCGAGTGCGCATGCGCAGTGGTGACCCCGAGTGCGCGCGCACAGTAGTGAGCCCGAGTGCGCATGAGCAGTAGTGAGTCCGAGTGCGCGTGAGCAGTAGTGACCCCGAGTGCGCATGCACAGTAGTGAGTCCGAGTGCGCATGAGCAGTAGTGACCCCGAGTGCGCGTGCACAGTAGAGCGCCCCTGTGCGCATGAGCAGTAGTGAGTCCGAGTGCGCGTGAGCAGTAGTGACCCCAAGTGCGCATGAGCAGTAGTGAGTCCGAGTGCGCATGAGCAGTAGTGACCCCGAGTGCGCATGAGCAGTAGTGACCCCGAGTGCGCATGCACAGTAGTGAGTCCGAGAGCGCATGAGCAGTAGTGACCCCGAGTGCGCATGAGCAGTAGTGAGTCCGAGTGCGCATGAGCAGTAGTGACCCCGAGTGCGCGTGCACAGTAGTGCGCGTGCACAGTAGTGCGCCCCTGTGCGCATGAGCAGTAGTGAGTCCGAGTGCGCGTGAGCAGTAGTGACCCCAAGTGCGCATGAGCAGTAGTGAGTCCGAGTGCGCATGAGCAGTAGTGACCCCGAGTGCGCATGCACAGTAGTGAGTCCGAGTGCGCATGAGCAGTAGTGACCCCTAGTGCGCATGAGCAGTAGTGAGTCCGAGTGCGCATGAGCAGTAGTGACCCCGAGTGCGCATGAGCAGTAGTGACCCCGTGTGCGCATGCGCAGTAGTGAGTCCGATTGCGCATGTGCAGGTCTGAGCCGGAGTGCGCATGCGCAGTAGTGGGCCCGTGCGCGCATGCGCAGTAGTGAGCCCGTGTGCGCATCCGCAGTAGTGAGCCCGAGCGCGCATGCGCAGTAGTGAGTCCGATTGCGCATGCGCAGTAGTGGGCCCGTGCGCGCATGCGCAGTAGTGAGCCCGGGTGCGCATGCGCAGTAGTGAGCCCGTGTGCGCATGCGCAGTAGTGAGCCCGAGCGCGCATGCGCAGTAGTGAGTCCGATTGCGCATGTGCAGGTCTGAGCGGGAGTGCGCATGCGCAGTAGTGACCCCGAGTGCGCATGCACAGTAGTGTGCCCGTGTGCGCATGCGCAGTAGTGAGCCCGAGCGCGCATCCGCAGTAGTGAGTCCGAGTGCGCATGCGCAGTAGTGACCCCGAATGCGCATGAGTAGTAGTGAGTTCGAGTGCGCATGAGCAGTAGTGACCCCGAGTGCGCATGAGCAGTAGTGAGTCCGAGTGCGCATGAGCAGTAGTGACCCCGAGTGCGCATGAGCAGTAGTGACCCCGAGTGCGCATGCCCAGTAATGTGCCCGAGTGAGCATGCGCAGAAGTGAGCTCGAATGCGCATGTGCAGGTCTGAGCCGGAGTGCGCATGCGCAGTAGTGGACCCGTGCGCGCATGCGCAGTAGTGAGCCCGGGTGCGCATGCGCAGTAGTGAGCCCGAGCGCGCATCCGCAGTAGTGAGTCCGAGGGCGCATGCGCAGTAGTGACCCCGAATGCGCATGAGTAGTAGTGAGTTCGAGTGCGCATGAGCAGTAGTGACCCCGAGTGCGCATGAGCAGTAGTGAGTCCGAGTGCGCATGAGCAGTAGTGACCCCGAGTGCGCATGAGCAGTAGTGACCCCGAGTGCGCATGCCCAGTAATGTGCCCGAGTGAGCATGCGCAGAAGTGAGCTCGAATGCGCATGTGCAGGTCTGAGCCGGAGTGCGCATGCGCAGTAGTGGACCCGTGCGCGCATGCGCAGTAGTGAGCCCGGGTGCGCATGCGCAGTAGTGAGCCCGAGCGCGCATCCGCAGTAGTGAGTCCGAGGGCGCATGCGCAGTAGTGACCCCGAATGCGCATGAGTAGTAGTGAGTTCGAGTGCGCATGAGCAGTAGTGACCCCGAGTGCGCATGAGCAGTAGTGAGTCCGAGTGCGCATGAGCAGTAGTGACCCCGAGTGCGCACGAGCAGTAGTGACCCCGAGTGCGCATGCACAGTAGTGAGCCCGATTGCGCATCCGCAGTAGTGAGACTGTGTGCGCATGTGCATGTCTGAGCCGGAGTGCGCATGCGCAGTAGTGGGCCCGTGCGCGCATGCGCAGTAGTGAGCCCGGGTGCGCATGCGCAGTAGTGAGCCCGAGCGTGCATCCGCAGTAGTGAGCCCGATTGCGCATCCGCAGTAGTGAGTCCGTGTGCGCATGTGCAGGTCTGAGCCGGAGTGCGCATGCGCGGTAGTGGGCCCGTGCGCACATGCGCAGTAGTGAGCCCGTGTGCGCATGAGCAGTAGTGACCCCGAGTGCGCATGAGCAGTAGTGACCCCGAGTGCGCATGCACAGTAGTGAGCCCGATTGCGCATCCGCAGTAGTGAGACTGTGTGCGCATGTGCATGTCTGAGCCGGAGTGCGCATGCGCAGTAGTGGGCCCGTGCGCGCATGCGCAGTAGTGAGCCCGGGTGCGCATGCGCAGTAGTGAGCCCGAGCGCGCATCCGCAGTAGTGAGCCCGATTGCGCATCCGCAGTAGTGAGTCCGTGTGCGCATGTGCAGGTCTGAGCCGGAGTGCGCATGCGCGGTAGTGGGCCCGTGCGCACATGCGCAGTAGTGAGCCCGTGTACGCATGCGCAGTAGTGAGCCCGTGCGCGCATCCGCAGTAGTGAGTCCGAGTGCGCATCCGCAGTGGTGAGCCCGAGCGCGCATGCGCAGTAGTGAGTCCGATTGCGCATGCGCAGTAGTGGGCCCGTGCACGCATGCGCAGTAGTGAGCCCGGGTGCGCATGCGCAGTAGTGAGCCCGTGTGCGCATGCGCAGTAGTGAGCCCGAGCGCGCATGCGCAGTATTGAGTCCGATTGCGCATGTGCAGGTCTGAGCCGGAGTGCGCATGCGCAGTAGTGACCCCGAGTGCGCATGCACAGTAGTGTGCCCGTGTGCGCATGCGCAGTAGTGAGCCCGAGCGCGCATCCGCAGTAGTGAGTCCGAGTGCGCATGCGCAGTAGTGACCCCGAATGCGCATGAGTAGTAGTGAGTTCGAGTGCGCATGACTAGTAGTGACCCGGAGTGCGCATGAGCAGTAGTGAGTCCGAGTGCGCATGAGCAGTAGTGACCCCGAGTGCGCATGAGCAGTAGTGACCCCGAGTGCGCATGCACAGTAGTGAGCCCGATTGCGCATCCGCAGTAGTGAGACCGTGTGCGCATGAGCAGTAGTGACCCCGAGTGCGCGTGCACAGTAGAGCGCCCCTGTGCGCATGAGCAGTAGTGAGTCCGAGTGCGCGTGAGCAGTAGTGAGCCCGTGTGCGCATCCGCAGTAGTGAGCCCGAGCGCGCATGCGCAGTAGTGAGTCCGATTGCGCATGCGCAGTAGTGGGCCCGTGCGCGCATGCGCAGTAGTGAGCCCGGGTGCGCATGCGCAGTAGTGAGCCCGTGTGCGCATGCGCAGTAGTGAGCCCGAGCGCGCATGCGCAGTAGTGAGTCCGATTGCGCATGTGCAGGTCTGAGCCGGAGTGCGCATGCGCAGTAGTGACCCCGAGTGCGCATGCACAGTAGTGTGCCCGTGTGCGCATGCGCAGTAGTGAGCCCGAGCGCGCATCCGCAGTCGTGAGTCCGAGTGCGCATGCGCAGTAGTGACCCCGAATGCGCATGAGTAGTAGTGAGTTCGAGTGCGCATGAGCAGTAGTGACCCCGAGTGCGCATGAGCAGTAGTGAGTCCGAGTGCGCATGAGCAGTAGTGACCGCGAGTGCGCATGAGCAGTAGTGACCCCGAGTGCGCATGCCCAGTAATGTGCCCGAGTGAGCATGCGCAGAAGTGAGCTCGAATGCGCATGTGCAGGTCTGAGCCGGAGTGCGCATGCGCAGTAGTGGACCCGTGCGCGCATGCGCAGTAGTGAGCCCGGGTGCGCATGCGCAGTAGTGAGCCCGAGCGCGCATCCACAGTAGTGAGTCCGAGGGCGCATGCGCAGTAGTGACCCCGAATGCGCATGAGTAGTAGTGAGTTCGAGTGCGCATGAGCAGTAGTGACCCCGAGTGCGCATGAGCAGTAGTGAGTCCGAGTGCGCATGAGCAGTAGTGACCCCGAGTGCGCATGAGCAGTAGTGACCCCGAGTGCGCATGCCCAGTAATGTGCCCGAGTGAGCATGCGCAGAAGTGAGCTCGAATGCGCATGTGCAGGTCTGAGCCGGAGTGCGCATGCGCTGTAGTGGACCCGTGCGCGCATGCGCAGTAGTGAGCCCGGGTGCGCATGCGCAGTAGTGAGCCCGAGCGCGCACCCGCAGTAGTGAGTCCGAGGGCGCATGCGCAGTAGTGACCCCGAATGCGCATGAGTAGTAGTGAGTTCGAGTGCGCATGAGCAGTAGTGACCCCGAGTGCGCATGAGCAGTAGTGAGTCCGAGTGGGCATGAGCAGTAGTGACCCCGAGTGCGCATGAGCAGTAGTGACCCCGAGTGCGCATGCACAGTAGTGAGCCCGATTGCGCATCCGCAGTAGTGAGACCGTGTGCGCATGAGCAGTAGTGACCCCGAGTGCGCGTGCACAGTAGAGCGCCCCTGTGCGCATGAGCAGTAGTGAGTCCGAGTGCGCGTGAGCAGTAGTGAGCCCGGGTGCGCATGCGCAGTAGTGAGCCCGAGCGCGCATCCGCAGTAGTGAGTCCGAGGGCGCATGCGCAGTAGTGACCCCGAATGCGCATGAGTAGTAGTGAGTTCGAATGCGCATGAGCAGTAGTGACCCCGAGTGCGCATGAGCAGTAGTGAGTCCGAGTCCGCATGCGCAGTAGTGAGCCCGGGTGCGCATGCGCAGTAGTGAGCCCGAGCGCGCATCCGCAGTAGTGAGCCCGAGCGCGCATGCGCAGTAGTGCGTCCGATTGCGCATGTGCAGGTCTGAGCCGGAGTGCGCATGCGCAGTAGTGACCCCGAATGCGCATGAGCAGTAGTGAGTCCGAGTCCGCATGCGCAGTAGTGAGTCCGAGTGCGCGTGAGCAGTAGTGACCCCGAGTGCGCATGCACAGTAGTGAGTCCGAGTGCGCATGAGCAGTAGTGACCCCGAGTGCGCGTGCACAGTAGAGCGCCCCTGTGCGCATGAGCAGTAGTGAGTCCGAGTGCGCGTGAGCAGTAGTGACCCCAAGTGCGCATGAGCAGTAGTGAGTCCGAGTGCGCATGAGCAGTAGTGACCCCGAGTGCGCATGAGCAGTAGTGACCCCGAGTGCGCATGCACAGTAGTGAGTCCGAGAGCGCATGAGCAGTAGTGACCCCGAGTGCGCATGAGCAGTAGTGAGTCCGAGTGCGCATGAGCAGTAGTGACCCCGAGTGCGCGTGCACAGTAGTGCGCGTGCACAGTAGTGCGCCCCTGTGCGCATGAGCAGTAGTGAGTCCGAGTGCGCGTGAGCAGTAGTGACCCCAAGTGCGCATGAGCAGTAGTGAGTCCGAGTGCGCATGAGCAGTAGTGACCCCGAGTGCGCATGCACAGTAGTGAGTCCGAGTGCGCATGAGCAGTAGTGACCCCTAGTGCGCATGAGCAGTAGTGAGTCCGAGTGCGCATGAGCAGTAGTGACCCCGAGTGCGCATGAGCAGTAGTGACCCCGAGTGCGCATGCGCAGTAGTGAGTCCGATTGCGCATGTGCAGGTCTGAGCCGGAGTGCGCATGCGCAGTAGTGGGCCCGTGCGCGCATGCGCAGTAGTGAGCCCGTGTGCGCATCCGCAGTAGTGAGCCCGAGCGAGCATGCGCAGTAGTGAGTCCGATTGCGCATGCGCAGTAGTGGGCCCGTGCGCGCATGCGCAGTAGTGAGCCCGGGTGCGCATGCGCAGTAGTGAGCCCGTGTGCGCATGCGCAGTAGTGAGCCCGAGCGCGCATGCGCAGTAGTGAGTCCGAATGCGCATGAGTAGTAGTGAGTTCGAGTGCGCATGAGCAGTAGTGACCCCGAGTGCGCATGAGCAGTAGTGAGTCCGAGTGCGCATGAGCAGTAGTGACCCCGAGTGCGCATGAGCAGTAGTGACCCCGAGTGCGCATGCCCAGTAATGTGCCCGAGTGAGCATGCGCAGAAGTGAGCTCGAATGCGCATGTGCAGGTCTGAGCCGGAGTGCGCATGCGCAGTAGTGGACCCGTGCGCGCATGCGCAGTAGTGAGCCCGGGTGCGCATGCGCAGTAGTGAGCCCGAGCGCGCATCCGCAGTAGTGAGTCCGAGGGCGCATGCGCAGTAGTGACCCCGAATGCGCATGAGTAGTAGTGAGTTCGAGTGCGCATGAGCAGTAGTGACCCCGAGTGCGCATGAGCAGTAGTGAGTCCGAGTGCGCATGAGCAGTAATGACGCCGAGTGCGCATGAGCAGTAGTGACCCCGAGTGCGCATGCACAGTAGTGAGCCCGATTGCGCATCCGCAGTAGTGAGACTGTGTGCGCATGTGCATGTCTGAGCCGGAGTGCGCATGCGCAGTAGTGGGCCCGTGCGCGCATGCGCAGTAGTGAGCCCGGGTGCGCATGCGCAGTAGTGAGCCCGAGCGTGCATCCGCAGTAGTGAGCCCGATTGCGCATCCGCAGTAGTGAGTCCGTGTGCGCATGTGCAGGTCTGAGCCGGAGTGCGCATGCGCGGTAGTGGGCCCGTGCGCACATGCGCAGTAGTGAGCCCGTGTGCGCATGAGCAGTAGTGACCCCGAGTGCGCATGAGCAGTAGTGACCCCGAGTGCGCATGCACAGTAGTGAGCCCGATTGCGCATCCGCAGTAGTGAGACTGTGTGCGCATGTGCATGTCTGAGCCGGAGTGCGCATGCGCAGTAGTGGGCCCGTGCGCGCATGCGCAGTAGTGAGCCCGGGTGCGCATGCGCAGTAGTGAGCCCGAGCGCGCATCCGCAGTAGTGAGCCCGATTGCGCATCCGCAGTAGTGAGTCCGTGTGCGCATGTGCAGGTCTGAGCCGGAGTGCGCATGCGCGGTAGTGGGCCCGTGCGCACATGCGCAGTAGTGAGCCCGTGTACGCATGCGCAGTAGTGAGCCCGAGCGCGCATCCGCAGTAGTGAGTCCGAGTGCGCATCCGCAGTGGTGAGCCCGAGCGCGCATGCGCAGTAGTGAGTCCGATTGCGCATGCGCAGTAGTGGGCCCGTGCGCGCATGCGCAGTAGTGAGCCCGGGTGCGCATGCGCAGTAGTGAGCCCGTGTGCGCATGCGCAGTAGTGAGCCCGAGCGCGCATGCGCAGTATTGAGTCCGATTGCGCATGTGCAGGTCTGAGCCGGAGTGCGCATGCGCAGTAGTGACCCCGAGTGCGCATGCACAGTAGTGTGCCCGTGTGCGCATGCGCAGTAGTGACCCCGAATGCGCATGAGTAGTAGTGAGTTCGAGTGCGCATGACTAGTAGTGACCCGGAGTGCGCATGAGCAGTAGTGAGTCCGAGTGCGCATGAGCAGTAGTGACCCCGAGTGCGCATGAGCAGTAGTGACCCCGAGTGCGCATGCACAGTAGTGAGCCCGATTGCGCATCCGCAGTAGTGAGACCGTGTGCGCATGAGCAGTAGTGACCTCGAGTGCGCGTGCACAGTAGAGCGCCCCTGTGCGCATGAGCAGTAGTGAGTCCGAGTGCGCGTGAGCAGTAGTGAGCCCGTGTGCGCATCCGCAGTAGTGAGCCCGAGCGCGCATGCGCAGTAGTGAGTCCGATTGCGCATGCGCAGTAGTGGGCCCGTGCGCGCATGCGCAGTAGTGAGCCCGGGTGCGCATGCGCAGTAGTGAGCCCGTGTGCGCATGCGCAGTAGTGAGCCCGAGCGCGCATGCGCAGTAGTGAGTCCGATTGCGCATGTGCAGGTCTGAGCCGGAGTGCGCATGCGCAGTAGTGACCCCGAGTGCGCATGCACAGTAGTGTGCCCGTGTGCGCATGCGCAGTAGTGAGCCCGAGCGCGCATCCGCAGTCGTGAGTCCGAGTGCGCATGCGCAGTAGTGACCCCGAATGCGCATGAGTAGTAGTGAGTTCGAGTGCGCATGAGCAGTAGTGACCCCGAGTGCGCATGAGCAGTAGTGAGTCCGAGTGCGCATGAGCAGTAGTGACCGCGAGTGCGCATGAGCAGTAGTGACCCCGAGTGCGCATGCCCAGTAATGTGCCCGAGTGAGCATGCGCAGAAGTGAGCTCGAATGCGCATGTGCAGGTCTGAGCCGGAGTGCGCATGCGCAGTAGTGGACCCGTGCGCGCATGCGCAGTAGTGAGCCCGGGTGCGCATGCGCAGTAGTGAGCCCGAGCGCGCATCCGCAGTAGTGAGTCCGAGGGCGCATGCGCAGTAGTGACCCCGAATGCGCATGAGTAGTAGTGAGTTCGAGTGCGCATGAGCAGTAGTGACCCCGAGTGCGCATGAGCAGTAGTGAGTCCGAGTGCGCATGAGCAGTAGTGACCCCGAGTGCGCATGAGCAGTAGTGACCCCGAGTGCGCATGCCCAGTAATGTGCCCGAGTGAGCATGCGCAGGAGTGAGCTCGAATGCGCATGTGCAGGTCTGAGCCGGAGTGCGCATGCGCTGTAGTGGACCCGTGCGCGCATGCGCAGTAGTGAGCCCGGGTGCGCATGCGCAGTAGTGAGCCCGAGCGCGCACCCGCAGTAGTGAGTCCGAGGGCGCATGCGCAGTAGTGACCCCGAATGCGCATGAGTAGTAGTGAGTTCGAGTGCGCATGAGCAGTAGTGACCCCGAGTGCGCATGAGCAGTAGTGAGTCCGAGTGCGCATGAGCAGTAGTGACCCCGAGTGCGCATGAGCAGTAGTGACCCCGAGTGCGCATGCACAGTAGTGAGCCCGATTGCGCATCCGCAGTAGTGAGACCGTGTGCGCATGAGCAGTAGTGACCCCGAGTGCGCGTGCGCAGTAGAGCGCCCCTGTGCGCATGAGCAGTAGTGAGTCCGAGTGCGCGTGAGCAGTAGTGAGCCCGGGTGCGCATGCGCAGTAGTGAGCCCGAGCGCGCATCCGCAGTAGTGAGTCCGAGGGCGCATGCGCAGTAGTGACCCCGAATGCGCATGAGTAGTAGTGAGTTCGAATGCGCATGAGCAGTAGTGACCCCGAGTGCGCATGAGCAGTAGTGAGTCCGAGTCCGCATGCGCAGTAGTGAGCCCGGGTGCGCATGCGCAGTAGTGAGCCCGAGCGCGCATCCGCAGTAGTGAGCCCGAGCGCGCATGCGCAGTAGTGAGTCCGATTGCGCATGTGCAGGTCTGAGCCGGAGTGCGCATGCGCAGTAGTGACCCCGAATGCGCATGAGCAGTAGTGAGTCCGAGTGCGCGTGAGCAGTAGTGACCCCGAGTGCGCGTGCACAGTAGAGCGCCCCTGTGCGCATGGGTAGTAGTGAGTCCGAGTGCGCGTGAGCAGTAGTGACCCCAAGTGCGCATGAGCAGTAGTGAGTCCGAGTGCGCATGAGCAGTAGTGACCCCGAGTGCGCATGAGCAGTAGTGACCCCGAGTGCGCATGCACAGTAGTGAGCCCGATTGCGCATCCGCAGTAGTGAGTCCGTGTGCGCATGTGCAGGTCTGAGCCGGAGTGCGCATGCGCAGTAGTGGGCCCGTGCGCGCATGCGCAGTAGTGAGCCCGGGTGCGCATGCGCAGTAGTGAGCCCGAGCGCGCATCCGCAGTAGTGAGCCCGATTGCGCATCCGCAGTAGTGAGTCCGTGTGCGCATGTGCAGGTCTGAGCCGGAGTGCGCATGCGCGGTAGTGGGCCCGTGCGCACATGCGCAGTAGTGAGCCCGTGTACGCATGCGCAGTAGTGAGCCCGAGCGCGCATCCGCAGTAGTGACCCCGAGTGCGCATGAGTAGTAGTGAGTTCGAGTGCGCATGAGTAGTAGTGAGTTCGAGTGCGCATGAGCAGTAGTGACCCCGAGTGCGCATGAGCAGTAGTGAGTCCGAGTGCGCATGAGCAGTAGTGACCCCGAGTGCGCATGAGCAGTAGTGACCCCGAGTGCGCATGCCCAGTAATGTGCCCGAGTGAGCATGCGCAGAAGTGAGCTCGAATGCGCATGTGCAGGTCTGAGCCGGAGTGCGCATGCGCAGTAGTGGACCCGTGCGCGCATGCGCAGTAGTGAGCCCGGGTGCGCATGCGCAGTAGTGAGCCCGAGCGCGCATCCGCAGTAGTGAGTCCGAGGGCGCATGCGCAGTAGTGACCCCGAATGCGCATGAGTAGTAGTGAGTTCGAGTGCGCATGAGCAGTAGTGACCCCGAGTGCGCATGAGCAGTAGTGAGTCCGAGTGCGCATGAGCAGTAGTGACGCCGAGTGCGCATGAGGAGTAGTGACCCCGAGTGCGCATGCACAGTAGTGAGCCCGATTGCGCATCCGCAGTAGTGAGACTGTGTGCGCATGTGCATGTCTGAGCCGGAGTGCGCATGCGCAGTAGTGGGCCCGTGCGCGCATGCGCAGTAGTGAGCCCGGGTGCGCATGCGCAGTAGTGAGCCCGAGCGTGCATCCGCAGTAGTGAGCCCGATTGCGCATCCGCAGTAGTGAGTCCGTGTGCGCATGTGCAGGTCTGAGCCGGAGTGCGCATGCGCGGTAGTGGGCCCGTGCGCACATGCGCAGTAGTGAGCCCGTGTGCGCATGAGCAGTAGTGACCCCGAGTGCGCATGAGCAGTAGTGACCCCGAGTGCGCATGCACAGTAGTGAGCCCGATTGCGCATCCGCAGTAGTGAGACTGTGTGCGCATGTGCATGTCTGAGCCGGAGTGCGCATGCGCAGTAGTGGGCCCGTGCGCGCATGCGCAGTAGTGAGCCCGGGTGCGCATGCGCAGTAGTGAGCCCGAGCGCGCATCCGCAGTAGTGAGCCCGATTGCGCATCCGCAGTAGTGAGTCCGTGTGCGCATGTGCAGGTCTGAGCCGGAGTGCGCATGCGCGGTAGTGGGCCCGTGCGCACATGCGCAGTAGTGAGCCCGTGTACGCATGCGCAGTAGTGAGCCCGAGCGCGCATCCGCAGTAGTGAGTCCGAGTGCGCATCCGCAGTGGTGAGCCCGAGCGCGCATGCGCAGTAGTGAGTCCGATTGCGCATGCGCAGTAGTGGGCCCGTGCGCGCATGCGCAGTAGTGAGCCCGGGTGCGCATGCGCAGTAGTGAGCCCGTGTGCGCATGCGCAGTAGTGAGCCCGAGCGCGCATGCGCAGTATTGAGTCCGATTGCGCATGTGCAGGTCTGAGCCGGAGTGCGCATGCGCAGTAGTGACCCCGAGTGCGCATGCACAGTAGTGTGCCCGTGTGCGCATGCGCAGTAGTGACCCCGAATGCGCATGAGTAGTAGTGAGTTCGAGTGCGCATGACTAGTAGTGACCCGGAGTGCGCATGAGCAGTAGTGAGTCCGAGTGCGCATGAGCAGTAGTGACCCCGAGTGCGCATGAGCAGTAGTGACCCCGAGTGCGCATGCACAGTAGTGAGCCCGATTGCGCATCCGCAGTAGTGAGACCGTGTGCGCATGAGCAGTAGTGACCCCGAGTGCGCGTGCACAGTAGAGCGCCCCTGTGCGCATGAGCAGTAGTGAGTCCGAGTGCGCGTGAGCAGTAGTGAGCCCGTGTGCGCATCCGCAGTAGTGAGCCCGAGCGCGCATGCGCAGTAGTGAGTCCGATTGCGCATGCGCAGTAGTGGGCCCGTGCGCGCATGCGCAGTAGTGAGCCCGGGTGCGCATGCGCAGTAGTGAGCCCGTGTGCGCATGCGCAGTAGTGAGCCCGAGCGCGCATGCGCAGTAGTGAGTCCGATTGCGCATGTGCAGGTCTGAGCCGGAGTGCGCATGCGCAGTAGTGACCCCGAGTGCGCATGCACAGTAGTGTGCCCGTGTGCGCATGCGCAGTAGTGAGCCCGAGCGCGCATCCGCAGTCGTGAGTCCGAGTGCGCATGCGCAGTAGTGACCCCGAATGCGCATGAGTAGTAGTGAGTTCGAGTGCGCATGAGCAGTAGTGACCCCGAGTGCGCATGAGCAGTAGTGAGTCCGAGTGCGCATGAGCAGTAGTGACCGCGAGTGCGCATGAGCAGTAGTGACCCCGAGTGCGCATGCCCAGTAATGTGCCCGAGTGAGCATGCGCAGAAGTGAGCTCGAATGCGCATGTGCAGGTCTGAGCCGGAGTGCGCATGCGCAGTAGTGGACCCGTGCGCGCATGCGCAGTAGTGAGCCCGGGTGCGCATGCGCAGTAGTGAGCCCGAGCGCGCATCCGCAGTAGTGAGTCCGAGGGCGCATGCGCAGTAGTGACCCCGAATGCGCATGAGTAGTAGTGAGTTCGAGTGCGCATGAGCAGTAGTGACCCCGAGTGCGCATGAGCAGTAGTGAGTCCGAGTGCGCATGAGCAGTAGTGACCCCGAGTGCGCATGAGCAGTAGTGACCCCGAGTGCGCATGCCCAGTAATGTGCCCGAGTGAGCATGCGCAGGAGTGAGCTCGAATGCGCATGTGCAGGTCTGAGCCGGAGTGCGCATGCGCTGTAGTGGACCCGTGCGCGCATGCGCAGTAGTGAGCCCGGGTGCGCATGCGCAGTAGTGAGCCCGAGCGCGCACCCGCAGTAGTGAGTCCGAGGGCGCATGCGCAGTAGTGACCCCGAATGCGCATGAGTAGTAGTGAGTTCGAGTGCGCATGAGCAGTAGTGACCCCGAGTGCGCATGAGCAGTAGTGAGTCCGAGTGCGCATGAGCAGTAGTGACCCCGAGTGCGCATGAGCAGTAGTGACCCCGAGTGCGCATGCACAGTAGTGAGCCCGATTGCGCATCCGCAGTAGTGAGACCGTGTGCGCATGAGCAGTAGTGACCCCGAGTGCGCGTGCACAGTAGAGCGCCCCTGTGCGCATGAGCAGTAGTGAGTCCGAGTGCGCGTGAGCAGTAGTGAGCCCGGGTGCGCATGCGCAGTAGTGAGCCCGAGCGCGCATCCGCAGTAGTGAGTCCGAGGGCGCATGCGCAGTAGTGACCCCGAATGCGCATGAGTAGTAGTGAGTTCGAATGCGCATGAGCAGTAGTGACCCCGAGTGCGCATGAGCAGTAGTGAGTCCGAGTCCGCATGCGCAGTAGTGAGCCCGGGTGCGCATGCGCAGTAGTGAGCCCGAGCGCGCATCCGCAGTAGTGAGCCCGAGCGCGCATGCGCAGTAGTGAGTCCGATTGCGCATGTGCAGGTCTGAGCCGGAGTGCGCATGCGCAGTAGTGACCCCGAATGCGCATGAGCAGTAGTGAGTCCGAGTGCGCGTGAGCAGTAGTGACCCCGAGTGCGCGTGCACAGTAGAGCGCCCCTGTGCGCATGGGCAGTAGTGAGTCCGAGTGCGCGTGAGCAGTAGTGACCCCAAGTGCGCATGAGCAGTAGTGAGTCCGAGTGCGCATGAGCAGTAGTGACCCCGAGTGCGCATGAGCAGTAGTGACCCCGAGTGCGCATGCACAGTAGTGAGCCCGATTGCGCATCCGCAGTAGTGAGTCCGTGTGCGCATGTGCAGGTCTGAGCCGGAGTGCGCATGCGCAGTAGTGGGCCCGTGCGCGCATGCGCAGTAGTGAGCCCGGGTGCGCATGCGCAGTAGTGAGCCCGAGCGCGCATCCGCAGTAGTGAGCCCGATTGCGCATCCGCAGTAGTGAGTCCGTGTGCGCATGTGCAGGTCTGAGCCGGAGTGCGCATGCGCGGTAGTGGGCCCGTGCGCACATGCGCAGTAGTGAGCCCGTGTACGCATGCGCAGTAGTGAGCCCGAGCGCGCATCCGCAGTAGTGACCCCGAGTGCGCATGAGTAGTAGTGAGTTCGAGTGCGCATGAGTAGTAGTGAGTTCGAGTGCGCATGAGCAGTAGTGACCCCGAGTGCGCATGAGCAGTAGTGAGTCCGAGTGCGCATGAGCAGTAGTGACCCCGAGTGCGCATGCGCAGTAGTGACCCCGAATGCGCATGAGCAGTAGTGAATCCGAGTGCGCATGAGCAGTAGTGACCCCAAGTGCGCATGAGCAGTAGTGAGTCCGAGTGCGCATGAGCAGTAGTGACCCCGAATGCGCATGAGCAGTAGTGAACCCGAGTGCGCATGAGCAGTAGTGACCCCGAGTGCGCATGCGCAGTAGTGACCCCGAATGCGCATGAGCAGTAGTGAATCCGAGTGCGCATGAGCAGTAGTGACCCCAAGTGCGCATGAGCAGTAGTGACCCCGAGTGCGCATGAGCAGTAGTGACCCCGAGTGCGCATGCACAGTAGTGAGCCCGATTGCGCATCCGCAGTAGTGAGACTGTGTGCGCATGTGCATGTCTGAGCCGGAGTGCGCATGCGCAGTAGTGGGCCCGTGCGCGCATGCGCAGTAGTGAGCCCGGGTGCGCATGCGCAGTAGTGAGCCCGAGCGCGCATCCGCAGTAGTGAGCCCGATTGCGCATCCGCAGTAGTGAGTCCGTGTGCGCATGTGCAGGTCTGAGCCGGAGTGCGCATGCGCGGTAGTGGGCCCGTGCGCACATGCGCAGTAGTGAGCCCGTGTACGCATGCGCAGTAGTGAGCCCGAGCGCGCATCCGCAGTAGTGAGTCCGAGTGCGCATGCGCAGTAGTGACCCCGAATGCGCATGAGCAGTAGTGAATCCGAGTGCGCATGGGCAGTAGTGACCCCAAGTGCGCATGAGCAGTAGTGAGTCCGAGTGCGCATGAGCAGTAGTGACCCCGAGTGCGCATGCACAGTAGTGAGTCCGAGTGCGCATGAGCAGTAGTGACCCCTAGTACGCATGAGCAGTAGTGAGTCCGAGTGCGCATGAGCAGTAGTGACCCCGAGTGCGCATGAGCAGTAGTGACCCCGAGTGCGCATGCGCAGTAGTGAGTCCGATTGCGCATGTGCAGGTCTGAGCCGGAGTGCGCATGCGCAGTAGTGGGCCCGTGCGCGCATGCGCAGTAGTGAGCCCGTGTGCGCATCCGCAGTGGTGAGCCCGAGCGCGCATGCGCAGTAGTGAGTCCGATTGCGCATGCGCATTAGTGGGCCCGTGCGCGCATGCGCAGTAGTGAGCCCGAGTGCGCATGCGCAGTAGTGAGCCCGTGTGCGCATGCGCAGTAGTGAGCCCGAGCGCGCATGCGCAGTATTGAGTCCGATTGCGCATGTGCAGGTCTGAGCCGGAGTGCGCATGCGCAGTAGTGACCCCGAGTGCGCATGCACAGTAGTGTGCCCGTGTGCGCATGCGCAGTAGTGAGCCTGAGCGCGCATCCGCAGTAGTGAGTCCGAGTGCGCATGCGCAGTAGTGACCCCGAATGCGCATGAGTAGTAGTGAGTTCGAGTGCGCATGACTAGTAGTGACCCGGAGTGCGCATGAGCAGTAGTGAGTCCGAGTGCGCATGAGCAGTAGTGAGTCCGAGTGCGCATGAGCAGTAGTGACCCCGAGTGCGCATGAGCAGTAGTGACCCCGAGTGCGCATGCCCAGTAATGTGCCCGAGTGAGCATGCGCAGGAGTGAGCTCGAATGCGCATGTGCAGGTCTGAGCCGGAGTGCGCATGCGCTGTAGTGGACCCGTGCGCGCATGCGCAGTAGTGAGCCCGGGTGCGCATGCGCAGTAGTGAGCCCGAGCGCGCACCCGCAGTAGTGAGTCCGAGGGCGCATGCGCAGTAGTGACCCCGAATGCGCATGAGTAGTAGTGAGTTCGAGTGCGCATGAGCAGTAGTGACCCCGAGTGCGCATGAGCAGTAGTGAGTCCGAGTGCGCATGAGCAGTAGTGACCCCGAGTGCGCATGAGCAGTAGTGACCCCGAGTGCGCATGCACAGTAGTGAGCCCGATTGCGCATCCGCAGTAGTGAGACCGTGTGCGCATGAGCAGTAGTGACCCCGAGTGCGCGTGCACAGTAGAGCGCCCCTGTGCGCATGAGCAGTAGTGAGTCCGAGTGCGCGTGAGCAGTAGTGAGCCCGGGTGCGCATGCGCAGTAGTGAGCCCGAGCGCGCATCCGCAGTAGTGAGTCCGAGGGCGCATGCGCAGTAGTGACCCCGAATGCGCATGAGTAGTAGTGAGTTCGAATGCGCATGAGCAGTAGTGACCCCGAGTGCGCATGAGCAGTAGTGAGTCCGAGTCCGCATGCGCAGTAGTGAGCCCGGGTGCGCATGCGCAGTAGTGAGCCCGAGCGCGCATCCGCAGTAGTGAGCCCGAGCGCGCATGCGCAGTAGTGAGTCCGATTGCGCATGTGCAGGTCTGAGCCGGAGTGCGCATGCGCAGTAGTGACCCCGAATGCGCATGAGCAGTAGTGAGTCCGAGTGCGCGTGAGCAGTAGTGACCCCGAGTGCGCGTGCACAGTAGAGCGCCCCTGTGCGCATGGGCAGTAGTGAGTCCGAGTGCGCGTGAGCAGTAGTGACCCCAAGTGCGCATGAGCAGTAGTGAGTCCGAGTGCGCATGAGCAGTAGTGACCCCGAGTGCGCATGAGCAGTAGTGACCCCGAGTGCGCATGCACAGTAGTGAGCCCGATTGCGCATCCGCAGTAGTGAGTCCGTGTGCGCATGTGCAGGTCTGAGCCGGAGTGCGCATGCGCAGTAGTGGGCCCGTGCGCGCATGCGCAGTAGTGAGCCCGGGTGCGCATGCGCAGTAGTGAGCCCGAGCGCGCATCCGCAGTAGTGAGCCCGATTGCGCATCCGCAGTAGTGAGTCCGTGTGCGCATGTGCAGGTCTGAGCCGGAGTGCGCATGCGCGGTAGTGGGCCCGTGCGCACATGCGCAGTAGTGAGCCCGTGTACGCATGCGCAGTAGTGAGCCCGAGCGCGCATCCGCAGTAGTGACCCCGAGTGCGCATGAGTAGTAGTGAGTTCGAGTGCGCATGACCAGTAGTGACCCCGAGTGCGCATGACCAGTAGTGACCCCGAGTGCGCATACGCAGTAGTGACTCCCAGTGCGCATGCGCAGTAGTGAGCCCGAGCGCGCATCCGCAGTAGTGAGTCCGAGTGCGCATCCGCAGTAGTGAGTCCGAGTGCGCATGCGCAGTAGTGACCCCGAGTGCGCATGAGCAGTAGTGACCCCGAGTGCGCATGCCCAGTAATGTGCCCGAGTGAGCATGCGCAGAAGTGAGCTCGAATGCGCATGTGCAGGTCTGAGCCGGAGTGCGCATGCGCAGTAGTGGACCCGTGCGCGCATGCGCAGTAGTGAGCCCGGGTGCGCATGCGCAGTAGTGAGCCCGAGCGCGCATCTGCAGTAGTGAGTCCGAGGGCGCATGCGCAGTAGTGACCCCGAATGCGCATGAGTAGTAGTGAGTTCGAGTGCGCATGAGCAGTAGTGACCCCGAGTGCGCATGAGCAGTAGTGAGTCCGAGTGCGCATGAGCAGTAGTGACCCCGAGTGCGCATGCGCAGTAGTGACCCCGAATGCGCATGAGCAGTAGTGAATCCGAGTGCGCATGAGCAGTAGTGACCCCAAGTGCGCATGAGCAGTAGTGAGTCCGAGTGCGCATGAGCAGTAGTGACCCCGAATGCGCATGAGCAGTAGTGAACCCGAGTGCGCATGAGCAGTAGTGACCCCGAGTGCGCATGCGCAGTAGTGACCCCGAATGCGCATGAGCAGTAGTGAATCCGAGTGCGCATGAGCAGTAGTGAACCCAAGTGCGCATGAGCAGTAGTGACCCCGAGTGCGCATGAGCAGTAGTGACCCCGAGTGCGCATGCACAGTAGTGAGCCCGATTGCGCATCCGCAGTAGTGAGACTGTGTGCGCATGTGCATGTCTGAGCCGGAGTGCGCATGCGCAGTAGTGGGCCCGTGCGCGCATGCGCAGTAGTGAGCCCGGGTGCGCATGCGCAGTAGTGAGCCCGAGCGCGCATCCGCAGTAGTGAGCCCGATTGCGCATCCGCAGTAGTGAGTCCGTGTGCGCATGTGCAGGTCTGAGCCGGAGTGCGCATGCGCGGTAGTGGGCCCGTGCGCACATGCGCAGTAGTGAGCCCGTGTACGCATGCGCAGTAGTGAGCCCGAGCGCGCATCCGCAGTAGTGAGTCCGAGTGCGCATGCGCAGTAGTGACCCCGAATGCGCATGAGCAGTAGTGAATCCGAGTGCGCATGGGCAGTAGTGACCCCAAGTGCGCATGAGCAGTAGTGAGTCCGAGTGCGCATGAGCAGTAGTGACCCCGAGTGCGCATGCACAGTAGTGAGTCCGAGTGCGCATGAGCAGTAGTGACCCCTAGTACGCATGAGCAGTAGTGAGTCCGAGTGCGCATGAGCAGTAGTGACCCCGAGTGCGCATGAGCAGTAGTGACCCCGAGTGCGCATGCGCAGTAGTGAGTCCGATTGCGCATGTGCAGGTCTGAGCCGGAGTGCGCATGCGCAGTAGTGGGCCCGTGCGCGCATGCGCAGTAGTGAGCCCGTGTGCGCATCCGCAGTGGTGAGCCCGAGCGCGCACGCGCAGTAGTGAGTCCGATTGCGCATGCGCAGTAGTGGGCCCGTGCGCGCATGCGCAGTAGTGAGCCCGGGTGCGCATGCGCAGTAGTGAGCCCGTGTGCGCATGCGCAGTAGTGAGCCCGAGCGCGCATGCGCAGTATTGAGTCCGATTGCGCATGTGCAGGTCTGAGCCGGAGTGCGCATGCGCAGTAGTGACCCCGAGTGCGCATGCACAGTAGTGTGCCCGTGTGCGCATGCGCAGTAGTGAGCCTGAGCGCGCATCCGCAGTAGTGAGTCCGAGTGCGCATGCGCAGTAGTGACCCCGAATGCGCATGAGTAGTAGTGAGTTCGAGTGCGCATGACTAGTAGTGACCCGGAGTGCGCATGAGCAGTAGTGAGTCCGAGTGCGCATGAGCAGTAGTGACCCCGAGTGCGCATGAGCAGTAGTGACCCCGAGTGCGCATGCACAGTAGTGAGCCCGATTGCGCATCCGCAGTAGTGAGACCGTGTGCGCATGAGCAGTAGTGACCCCGAGTGCGCGTGCACAGAAGAGCGCCCCTGTGCGCATGAGCAGTAGTGAGTCCGAGTGCGCGTGAGCAGTAGTGAGCCCGGGTGCGCATGCGCAGTAGTGAGCCCGAGCGCGCATCCGCAGTAGTGAGTCCGAGGGCGCATGCGCAGTAGTGACCCCGAATGCGCATGAGTAGTAGTGAGTTCGAATGCGCATGAGCAGTAGTGACCCCGAGTGCGCATGAGCAGTAGTGAGTCCGAGTCCGCATGCGCAGTAGTGAGCCCGGGTGCGCATGCGCAGTAGTGAGCCCGAGCGCGCATCCGCAGTAGTGAGCCCGAGCGCGCATGCGCAGTAGTGAGTCCGATTGCGCATGTGCAGGTCTGAGCCGGAGTGCGCATGCGCAGTAGTGACCCCGAATGCGCATGAGCAGTAGTGAGTCCGAGTGCGCGTGAGCAGTAGTGACCCCGAGTGCGCGTGCACAGTAGAGCGCCCCTGTGCGCATGAGCAGTAGTGAGTCCGATTGCGCGTGAGCAGTAGTGACCCCAAGTGCGCATGAGCAGTAGTGAGTCCGAGTGCGCATGAGCAGTAGTGATCCCGAGTGCGCATGAGCAGTAGTGACCCCGAGTGCGCATGCACAGTAGTGAGCCCGATTGCGCATCCGCAGTAGTGAGTCCGTGTGCGCATGTGCAGGTCTGAGCCGGAGTGCGCATGCGCAGTAGTGAGTCCGAGTGCGCATCCGCAGTAGTGAGTCCGAGTGCGCATGCGCAGTAGTGACCCCGAATGCGCATGAGCAGTAGTGAATCCGAGTGCGCATGAGCAGTAGTGACCCCAAGTGCGCATGAGCAGTAGTGAGTCCGAGTGCGCATGAGCAGTAGTGACCCCGAGTGCGCATGAGCAGTAGTGACCCCGAGTGCGCATGCGCAGTAGTGAGTCCGATTGCGCATGTGCAGGTCTGAGCCGGAGTGCGCATGCGCAGTAGTGGGCCCGTGCGCGCATGCGCAGTAGTGAGCCCGTGTGCGCATCCGCAGTAGTGAGCCCGAGCGCGCATGCGCAGTAGTGAGTCCGATTGCGCATGCGCAGTAGTGGGCCCGTGCGCGCATGCGCAGTAGTGAGCCCGTGTGCGCATGCGCAGTAGTGAGCCCGAGCGCGCATCCGCAGTAGTGAGTCCGAGTGCGCATGCGCAGTAGTGACCCCGAATGCGCATGAGCAGTAGTGAGTCCGAGTGCGCATGAGCAGTAGTAACCCCGAGTGCGCATGAGCAGTAGTGAGTCCGAGTGCGCATCAGCAGTAGTGACCCCGAGTGCGCACGAGCAGTAGTGACCCCGAGTGCGCATGCACAGTAGTGCGCCCCTGTGCGCATGAGCAGTAGTGAGTCTGAGTGCGCGTGAGCAGTAGTGACCCCAAGTGCGCATGAGCAGTAGTGAGTCCGAGTGCGCATGAGCAGTAGTGACCCCGAGTGCGCATGCACAGTAGTGAGTCCGATTGCGCATGCGCAGTAGTGGGCCCGTGCGCGCATGCGCAGTAGTGAGCCCGGGTGCGCAACCGCAGTAGTGAGCCCGAGCGCGCATGCGCAGTAGTGAGTCCGATTGCGCATGCGCAGTAGTGACCCCGAGTGCGCGTGCACAGTAGAGCGCCCCTGTGCGCATGAGCAGTAGTGAGTCCGAGTGCGCGTGAGCAGTAGTGACCCCAAGTGCGCATGAGCAGTAGTGAGTCCGAGTGCGCATGAGCAGTAGTGACCCCGAGTGCGCATGAGCTGTAGTGACCCCGAGTGCGCATGCACAGTAGTGAGCCCGATTGCGCATCCGCAGTAGTGAGTCCGTGTGCGCATGTGCAGGTCTGAGCCGGAGTGCGCATGCGCAGTAGTGGGCCCGTGCGCGCATGCGCAGTAGTGAGCCCGTGTGCGCATGCGCAGTAGTGAGCCCGAGCGCGCATCCGTAGTAGTGAGTCCGAGTGCGCATGCGCAGTAGTGACCCCGAATGCGCATGAGCAGTAGTGAGTCCGAGTGCGCATGAGCAGTAGTAACCCCGAGTGCGCATGAGCAGTAGTGAGTCCGAGTGCGCATCAGCAGTAGTGACCCCGAGTGCGCACGAGCAGTAGTGACCCCGAGTGCGCATGCACAGTAGTGCGCCCCTGTGCGCATGAGCAGTAGTGAGTCCGAGTGCGCGTGAGCAGTAGTGACCCCAAGTGCGCATGAGCAGTAGTGAGTCCGAGTGCGCATGAGCAGTAGTGACCCCGAGTGCGCATGCACAGTAGTGAGTCCGATTGCGCATGCGCAGTAGTGGGCCCGTGCGCGCATGCGCAGTAGTGAGCCCGGGTGCGCATCCGCAGTAGTGAGCCCGAGCGCGCATGCGCAGTAGTGAGTCCGATTGCGCATGCGCAGTAGTGGGCCCGTGCGCGCATGCGCAGTAGTGAGCCCGGGTGCGCATGCGCAGTAGTGAGCCCGTGTGCGCATGCGCAGTAGTGAGCCCGAGCGCGCATGCGCAGTAGTGAGTCCGATTGCGCATGTGCAGGTCTGAGCCGGAGTGCGCATGCGCAGTAGTGACCCCGAGTGCGCATGCACAGTAGTGTGCCCGTGTGCGCATGCGCAGTAGTGAGCCCGAGCGCGCATCCGCAGTAGTGAGTCCGAGTGCGCATGCGCAGTAGTGACCCCGAATGCGCATGAGTAGTAGTGAGTTCGAGTGCGCATGAGCAGTAGTGACCCCGAGTGCGCATGAGCAGTAGTGAGTCCGAGTGCGCATGAGCAGTAGTGACCCCGAGTGCGCATGAGCAGTAGTGACCCCGAGTGCGCATGCCCAGTAATGTGCCCGTGTGAGCATGCGCAGAAGTGAGCTCGAATGCGCATGTGCAGGTCTGAGCCGGAGTGCGCATGCGCAGTAGTGGACCCGTGCGCGCATGCGCAGTAGTGAGCCCGGGTGCGCATGCGCAGTAGTGAGCCCGAGCGCGCATCCGCAGTAGTGAGTCCGAGGGTGCATGCGCAGTAGTGACCCCGAATGCGCATGAGTAGT
This sequence comes from Megachile leachella, assembly GCA_963576845.1. Classification (NCBI taxonomy): domain Eukaryota; kingdom Metazoa; phylum Arthropoda; class Insecta; order Hymenoptera; family Megachilidae; genus Megachile; species Megachile leachella. The sequence continues at coordinate 6,404,853 of OY756247.1, forward strand.
AGTGAGTTCGAGTGCGCATGAGCAGTAGTGACCCCGAGTGCGCATGAGCAGTAGTGAGTCCGAGTGCGCATGAGCAGTAGTGACCCCGAGTGCGCATGAGCAGTAGTGACCCCGAGTGCGCATGCACAGTAGTGAGCCCGATTGCGCATCCGCAGTAGTGAGACTGTGTGCGCATGTGCATGTCTGAGCCGGAGTGCGCATGCGCAGTAGTGGGCCCGTGCGCGCATGCGCAGTAGTGAGCCCGGGTGCGCATGCGCAGTAGTGAGCCCGAGCGCGCATCCGCAGTAGTGAGCCCGATTGCGCATCCGCAGTAGTGAGTCCGTGTGCGCATGTGCAGGTCTGAGCCGGAGTGCGCATGCGCAGTAGTGGGCCCGTGCGCGCATGCGCAGTAGTGAGCCCGGGTGCGCATGCGCAGTAGTGGACCCGTGCGCGCATGCGCAGCAGTGAGCCCGGGTGCGCATGCGCAGTAGTGAGCCCGAGCGCGCATCCGCAGTAGTGAGTCCGAGTGCGCATGCGCAGTAGTGACCCCGAATGCGCATGAGTAGTAGTGAGTTCGAATGCGCATGAGCAGTAGTGACCCCGAGTGCGCATGAGCAGTAGTGAGTCCGCGTCCGCATGAGCAGTAGTGACCCCGAGTGCGCATGAGCAGTAGTGGCCCCGAGTGCGCATGCACAGTAGTGAGCCCGATTGCGCATCCGCAGTAGTGAGACCGTGTGCGCATGTGCAGTAGTGAGTCCGATTGCGCATGCACAGTAGTGAGCCCGTGTGCGCATGCGCAGAAGTGAGCTCGAATGCGCATGTGCAGGTCTGAGCCGGACTGCGCATGCGCAGTAGTGAGCCCGTGTGCGCATCAGCTGTAGTGACCCGAGTGCGCATGAGCAGTAGTGACCCCGAGTGCGCATGCACAGTAGTGAGCCCGTGTGCGCATGCGCAGAAGTGAGCTCGAATGCGCATGTGCAGGTCTGAGCCGGAGTGCGCATGCGCAGTAGTGGGCCCGTGCGCGCATGCGCAGTAGTGAGCCCGTGTGCGCATCAGCAGTAGCGAGTCCGAGTGCGCATGCGCAGTAGTGACCCCGAATGCGCATGAGCAGTAGTGAGTCCGAGTGCGCATGAGCAGTAGTGACCCCGAGTGCGCATGAGCAGTAGTGAGCCCCAGTGCGCATGAGCAGTAGTGAGTCCGAGTGCGCATGAGCAGTAGTGACCCCGAGTGCGCATGAGCAGTAGTGAGTCCGAGTGCGCATGAGCAGTAGTGACCCCGAGTGCGCATGAGCAGTAGTGACCTCGAGTGCGCATGAGCAGTAGTGAGTCCGAGTGCGCATGAGCAGTAGTGACCCCGAGTACGCATGCACATAAGTGAGCCCGAGTGTGCATGAGTAGTAGTGACCCCGAGTGCGAATGCACAGTAGTGAGCCCGTGTGCGCATGCGCAGAAGTGAGCTCGAATGCGCATGTGCAGGTCTGAGCCGGACTGCGCATGCGCAGTAGTGAGCCCGTTTGCGCATCAGCTGTAGTGACCCGAGTGCGCATGAGCAGTAGTGACCCCGAGTGCGCGTGCACAGTAGTGCGCCCCTGTGCGCATGAGCAGTAGTGAGCCCGATTGCGCATCCGCAGTAGTGAGTCCGTGTGCGCATGTGCAGGTCTGAGCCGGAGTGCGCATGCGCAGTGGTGAGTCCGAGTGTGCAAGCGCAGTAGTGAGCCCGGGTGCGCATGCGCAGTAGTGAGCCCGAGCGCGCATCCGCAGTAGTGAGCCCGAGCGCGCATGCGCAGTAGTGAGTCCGATTGCGCATGTGCAGGTCTGAGCCGGAGTGCGCATGCGCAGTAGTGGGCCCGTGCGCGCATGCGCAGTAGCGAGCCCGTGTGCGCATGCGCAGTAGTGAGCCCGAGCGCGCATCCGCAGTAGTGAGTCCGATTGCGCATGCGCAGTAGTGACCCCGAATGCGCATGAGTAGTAGTGAGTTCGAGTGCGCATGAGCAGTAGTGACCCCGAGTGCGCATGAGCAGTAGTGAGTCCGAGTGCGCATGAGCAGTAGTGACCCCGAGTGCGCATGAGCAGTAGTGACCCCGAGTGCGCATGCACAGCAGTGTGCCCGTGTGAGCATGCGCAGAAGTGAGCTCGAATGCGCATGTGCAGGTCTGAGCCGGAGTGCGCATGCGCAGTAGTGGGCCCGTGCAGCATGCGCACTAGTGAGCGCGGGTGCGCATGCGCAGTAGTGAGCCCGAGCGCGCATCCGTAGTAGTGAGTCCGAGTGCGCATGCGCAGTAGTGACCCCGAGTGCGCATGAGTAGTAGTGAGTTCGAGTGCGCATGAGCAGTAGTGACCCCGAGTGCGCATGAGCAGTATTGAGTCCGAGTGCGCATGAGCAGTAGTGACCCCGAGTGCGCATGAGCAGTAGTGACCCCGAGTGCGCATGCACAGTAGTGAGCCCGATTGCGCATCCGCAGTAGTGAGACCGTGTGCGCATGTGCATGTCTGAGCCGGAGTGCGCATGCGCAGTAGTGGGCCCGTGCGCGCATGCGCAGTAGTGAGCCCGGGTGCGCATGCGCAGTAGTGAGCCCGAGCGCGCATCCGCAGTAGTGAGCCCGATTGCGCATCCGCAGTAGTGAGTCCGTGTGCGCATGTGCAGGTCTGAGCCGGAGTGCGCATGCGCGGTAGTGGGCCCGTGCGCACATGCGCAGTAGTGTGCCCGTGTGCGCATGCGCAGTAGTGAGCCCGAGCGCGCATCCGCAGTAGTGACCCCGAGTGCGCATGAGTAGTAGTGAGTTCGAGTGCGCATGAGCAGTAGTGACCCCGAGTGCGCATGAGCAGTAGTGAGTCCGAGTGCGCATGAGCAGTAGTGACCCCGAGTGCGCATGAGCAGTAGTGACCCCGAGTGCGCATGCACAGTAGTGAGTCCGAGTGCGCATGAGCAGTAGTGACCCCGAGTGCGCATGAGCAGTAGTGACCCCGAGTGCGCGTGCACAGTAGTGCGCCCCTGTGCGCATGAGCAGTAGTGAGCCCGATTGCGCATCCGCAGTAGTGAGTCCGTGTGCGCATGTGCAGGTCTGAGCCGGAGTGCGCATGCGCAGTGGTGAGTCCGAGTGTGCAAGCGCAGTAGTGAGCCCGGGTGCGCATGCGCAGTAGTGAGCCCGAGCGCGCATCCGCAGTAGTGAGCCCGAGCGCGCATGCGCAGTAGTGAGTCCGATTGCGCATGTGCAGGTCTGAGCCGGAGTGCGCATGCGCAGTAGTGGGCCCGTGCGCGGATGCGCAGTAGCGAGCCCGTGTGCGCATGCGCAGTAGTGAGCCCGAGCGCGCATCCGCAGTAGTGAGTCCGATTGCGCATGCGCAGTAGTGACCCCGAATGCGCATGAGTAGTAGTGAGTTCGAGTGCGCATGAGCAGTAGTGACCCCGAGTGCGCATGAGCAGTAGTGAGTCCGAGTGCGCATGAGCAGTAGTGACCCCGAGTGCGCATGAGCAGTAGTGACCCCGAGTGCGCATGCACAGCAGTGTGCCCGTGTGAGCATGCGCAGAAGTGAGCTCGAATGCGCATGTGCAGGTCTGAGCCGGAGTGCGCATGCGCAGTAGTGGGCCCGTGCAGCATGCGCACTAGTGAGCGCGGGTGCGCATGCGCAGTAGTGAGCCCGAGCGCGCATCCGTAGTAGTGAGTCCGAGTGCGCATGCGCAGTAGTGACCCCGAGTGCGCATGAGTAGTAGTGAGCCCGATTGCGCATCCGCAGTAGTGAGTCCGTGTGCGCATGTGCAGGTCTGAGCCGGAGTGCGCATGCGCGGTAGTGGGCCCGTGCGCACATGCGCAGTATTGTGCCCGAGTGCGCATGCACAGTAGTGAGTCCGAGTGCGCATGAGCAGTAGTGACCCCGAGTGCGCATGAGCAGTAGTGACCCCGAGTGCGCGTGCACAGTAGTGCGCCCCTGTGCGCATGAGCAGTAGTGAGCCCGATTGCGCATCCGCAGTAGTGAGTCCGTGTGCGCATGTGCAGGTCTGAGCCGGAGTGCGCATGCGCAGTGGTGAGTCCGAGTGTGCAAGCGCAGTAGTGAGCCCGGGTGCGCATGCGCAGTAGTGAGCCCGAGCGCGCATCCGCAGTAGTGAGCCCGAGCGCGCATGCGCAGTAGTGAGTCCGATTGCGCATGTGCAGGTCTGAGCCGGAGTGCGCATGCGCAGTAGTGGGCCCGTGCGCGGATGCGCAGTAGCGAGCCCGTGTGCGCATGCGCAGTAGTGAGCCCGAGCGCGCATCCGCAGTAGTGAGTCCGATTGCGCATGCGCAGTAGTGACCCCGAATGCGCATGAGTAGTAGTGAGTTCGAGTGCGCATGAGCAGTAGTGACCCCGAGTGCGCATGAGCAGTAGTGAGTCCGAGTGCGCATGAGCAGTAGTGACCCCGAGTGCGCATGAGCAGTAGTGACCCCGAGTGCGCATGCACAGCAGTGTGCCCGTGTGAGCATGCGCAGAAGTGAGCTCGAATGCGCATGTGCAGGTCTGAGCCGGAGTGCGCATGCGCAGTAGTGGGCCCGTGCAGCATGCGCACTAGTGAGCGCGGGTGCGCATGCGCAGTAGTGAGCCCGAGCGCGCATCCGTAGTAGTGAGTCCGAGTGCGCATGCGCAGTAGTGACCCCGAGTGCGCATGAGTAGTAGTGAGTTCGAGTGCGCATGAGCAGTAGTGACCCCGAGTGCGCATGAGCAGTAGTGAGTCCGAGTGCGCATGAGCAGTAGTGACCCCGAGTGCGCATGAGCAGTAGTGACCCCGAGTGCGCATGCACAGTAGTGAGCCCGATTGCGCATCCGCAGTAGTGAGACCGTGTGCGCATGTGCATGTCTGAGCCGGAGTGCGCATGCGCAGTAGTGGGCCCGTGCGCGCATGCGCAGTAGTGAGCCCGGGTGCGCATGCGCAGTAGTGAGCCCGAGCGCGCATCCGCAGTAGTGAGCCCGATTGCGCATCCGCAGTAGTGAGTCCGTGTGCGCATATGCAGGTCTGAGCCGGAGTGCGCATGCGCGGTAGTGGGCCCGTGCGCACATGCGCAGTAGTGTGCCCGTGTGCGCATGCGCAGTAGTGAGCCCGAGCGCGCATCCGCAGTAGTGACCCCGAGTGCGCATGAGTAGTAGTGAGTTCGAGTGCGCATGAGCAGTAGTGACCCCGAGTGCGCATGAGCAGTAGTGAGTCCGAGTGCGCATGAGCAGTAGTGACCCCGAGTGCGCATGAGCAGTAGTGACCCCGAGTGCGCATGCACAGAGATTATCTGTGTGTGTTTTACGTGCAGTTCCCGCCATTACAGCTCTACTACACGGCCCCCATGGGCGCGGAATTGGGATACGCCCAATTAGCGCGTCCCCGCCGAAGCAAGGACTACCAGAAATGGCACCAGGCTCTACGGGTCCTGGTAACCGACCTCTGGTGGGGCCGAGTGACTTTCCAGCACTCTACCAGCTAAGACAGGCTGGTACCCGAGCTGTTGGGACGCAGCTCACCCGCCGAGGGCCCGACAAGCAGGCCCTCTAGCCAGCATGCGGCTTTTAAACCACTGCCCCCGCGATGGTCCAACCCACGACCGAGCCAGGGTTGCCCCTGTAGGCATCTCGGTCCCCGCGGTACCAGTCAAGATCACTGGTGGGATCTGCGCGACCGAAGTCGCTTCCATTTTGGGGGTCCCGCAACCCCCGGCAATGGTCAGCCGGCGCATCGGGTACGTGGAGACGCCAACCTCCAAAGGCCGCGAATAGGAATCGACCCTAGGGTCTTTGACCTCCTCGCAGCCCCCCTGCGTCCCTCATACACCCATACACACACACTACGCATTCACACACCTTCTTCTCCGCACAAACACACTTCTCGCATACGCACAAAAACGTTCATACTTCTCCTTGCATTCTAACACACCACTCACATCCACACTTCCATCCTCTCTTCTTATCACACCACACTCATCCAGACATCGGAGGTCGTCATACATACTACACTCAACCAACACGTGCTTCCAATCCTCACGCACAGCTCCACATATACACTGTTCACTTTCACTCTTTCCACATCTATACAAATACGCATTCATACTTCCATGTCCAGTCATCAAAAAGCACGCAAACACACTCGGCTCAAAATTCACACACCTTTCAGCAAACCTTACATCCTTTATATATTCATACGTTACTCTACCTTTCTCACTTACATCCCATCTATTCTGCCAACATTCATACGCTCTTTCATTCACCATTTCCACACACTCATCCACATCACGACCATCCATACCAGAAACAGCGAGCGCATTTACATTCTCACACAGATTCACTCTACTCTTTATCCTTGCACACATACCTCGCCTCACACACTCAAGGTCCCAGGGCAGGACACCCATCAACACTTGCATACTTTCCGTCGCGACGGTTCTACACACACTCAAGCATGCATACAACACAACACGCTGGCATCTATTCATCATATCTCTTGCATACCCATACTGCATCACGTCATACCATACACTCGCGCCATACATAACACACGCAACAAACAGACCCTTATACAGCACACGCACAGCTCTCCTTCTCATACCCCATTCTCTCCTCAACACTCTTCTCATCGCACCCACAACATTCATTACTTTCTTTCGCAGATACTCGAGGTGTACCTTAAAATGCATTCTTTCACTCACCCATACACCCAAATATTTCACACGCTCTACATACTTCAAAGCCTTCCCATTCATTCGCACAATCGGTCTTCTGCTCACAGCCATGCTACCTTTCATCAACATTGTAACTGTTTTGCCTTCGGACACACTGACTCCAACACTCGCACCCCATTCACACACTATTTTCATCCATTCCGTTCCGATACGTTCAATTTCCATTCGGCTCTGTCCTTCAACAAACAAATACAAATCATCCGCGAAGGCCACACATTTACACCCACATTCTCTCAAACGCCGCAGGAGTCCATTCATCCGCCCAATCCAGAGGAATGGGCCAGACACAGACCCCTGCGGGCATCCACGCTCAACATTCCTCCACACAACCTCATTCACGCCACACATACATGCTGCCCTCCCTTGGAAATAACTTTTCCAGAGTGGCAGCTCCGCACACCCTGTCTCACTCAACCACTCTATCATACTCTTCCACTCCAAATGATCAAACGCACCCTTAAAATCAACAAATATCCCTAACACATACTTCTTCTCACTCTGTTCCACATACTCTCTCACTTTCAACCAGGCACTCTCCGTCGAACGGCCCCTGCGAAAGCCATACTGCGCATCATCCATACTCTCACTCACTCTCCGTTCATGCCTTTTAATCATCATTCGTTCCAACGTTTTTCCAAACACCGACAGCAGGCTTATCGGCCTATATGACGCAGGGTCCGTTCGCGGCTTGTCAGGGGACTTCAGCAAAACAACAATGCACGCTTTCTTCCACTCATTCGGAAAACATCCAGTCTTCAAGCAAGTATTATACAATCTCAACAGCCATCCCGGTATCGCACTCCAAATCATTCGTAACATCTTCACAGTTACACCATCCAAGCCAGGTGCCTTGCCCAACTTTGATGCCATCACGGCCTCATTCACCTCGTCCCAGTCAAACTCTACCACATCATTCACACTCTCTACAATACCACTCACACTCCTCGAATCATTCGAGACTGGGAAGAATCGCTCTAGCAACACTTGCGCACATTCTCGCCATGTGGAATAATTCACACCATCAACATTCAACGAACTCATTCTCTCCCTCGCATTCTTACCTCTGCATACTCTGTATACAGGACCCCATGGATCAGGGTTCGACGACTCACTTACAAACTTCCTCCAGCATTCTTCTTTCACTCTACACACTTCACGCTTATATTCACGCATCAATCTTCTATACGTCTCCAAACGCGCATCCACATCCACACTTCTTCTTCTCTTCGCTTTCTGCCACAACTTCCGGCTCTTTCGAACCTTAACTTTCATCCTCTTCAGCTCATCCGTCCACCACACCATCCTTCTGTCATTCACTCTCACTCTCCGTTTCATCCTCCTGTCGTTCGAGCCCTGAATCCATTCCATTAAAATTCCTAGCATTCTATCCACATTTGTTTCATCACTCATATCTTGCCCATACATCAACGAAAATTCCCTCAAATCGTTCTTGTATTCTTCCCAGTCTACCTCCTTGCATATCCATCCCATTCGCTCATCTGAGGCATTCTGCACACACTCATCACACATCATCCTAATCAAAATCACATTATGATCGCTTATACCCCAGTCACTCTTAACTTCCCATTCAAGGCGGCACCTGGCTAACGAATCATTCATCAGAGTGACATCAATGTCACTCTGCCCATTCACGCCCGAGAAAGTATAATACTCACTTGGCTCATTCAACACAATCATTCCATTCGCCAAAATCCACTCTTCCAGAATCCTTCCACGCATCTCATTCTCTCTGCTGCGACCCCCACCCTTGCTATACCACAAGGGCGAGGTCGCATTCGCATCCATTCCGAATAACACACGTTTCCCTCTCACATACTCTTTCACACTCTCCATATATCCCAGGTAGGGCTCAATATCTGTGCCCCACCTGCAGTACACAGATACTACATACAACTCGCCAAAGTCCCCTTTCAACCACACACACACACCATATTCATTCGTAACTTCCCTTACACACATCACTTCCACATTCACATCGCGAACAACCACTGCAGCTTTTGCAGGGTCGTCCGCACATGCATACACTTGCCACCCACTTGGTAAGCCTCTCACACTACCATGCGACACATACACCTCTTGCAACAAAGCCACACTCACATCCCTTCCATTCATAACACTACCCAAATCACACAACACACTATACGACCTCTGACAATTACACTGTATCACTCTCAAACACACGTCAGTCATCACATATTCTGGCCTTCTCTCTCTCTAGCATACGCACATATTCGGGACATTCACTCGCCAGAACCGAATGGTCACTCACTCGCCCTTTAATTTTACAATTTCTACACACACACGCATTCTTACATTTCTCTTTCAAGTGACCGCTTTCGCCACACTTCTCACACAACCTCTCTTTCATACTGCATTCACGCATCATGTGCCCGAAGGCAAAACACTTGTAGCACCGCATAACGTTCACGAAATCTCTCACTTTACACGCTCTCCATTTAATGTACACACGCTCCTCACTCATCAATACATCCCGCATTCTTTTGGACACCTCAAGTACCACGTTCCCAACATTCACACCTTTCCTATTCATACGGCTAACTATTCGCACTCTATCTTTAAATTCCATCTCAGTCACACCACTCGCTTTCAGATTCTTCGTATACAATTCACTCATCAACTCATCATTCGTCATCACATTTTCCACATCAAACACAATTACTTTCGGACCCACTCTCTTGGGTGTCTCCACCCTGAGTCCCACTTCCTCAAACTTTTTATGCTGCTTTAGCATCTCCATCTCTCTCGCGCTCGCTGCTTCTATAAACAGACCACAACTCCGCGTCTTCCTCACCGCTTTCACTCTCACATTCAATCCGCTACTCACATCACTCATTACCTTTTCCTTCACTTGCTCGCTAGTCAATTTCACACTATCATCCTTGGCCTTTACGACCACTGCAAACGTACGCGCTTTCGGCTTCTCACTCACACACACACCTTTCGCTCTCTCACTCACACCACTATCACTCTTGCCAGCCACACTCGCATAACTCATCACTGCTGGCACACTCATACGCTCATCCAACATCTTCCTGCTCTCTTCCAATCGTCCAGCCAGTCGTTCATTCTTTCCCATCATGCTCACCACACAATCCTCATACTCACTCACACAGTTTAAAATAAATTCAGCCGCAACCTTCGACACGCGGTTAGTTTCGGTCAGCACAAATTTGCGCAACTTTTCGCTAACCCGCCGCATCACCTTCAACTCCTTATCCTCTCCCTCATCCTCAATCACTACCTCCTCCATCGACCCCACCTCCTGTCTTGTCCGCTTTCGCGGACTCAGGCTTCTAGAAGCCAGCTTCTTGCCTCTAGCAGCAGGCGCACGGCCACGCGAACTAGACGGCAACCCCTCACCACCGCCATCTTTACTTCCCCCCCCCCCGATATCGTCAAGTTTTACATATTCCATGAGAATTCCCACGAGCAGGGACGAAAATCTGTCACTCCCCGGGTGACGCCCTTCCCGGGGAGAAGGCTCATACGCTCAGGAGGTCGCCAGGTGTCCTGAGGGGGTCGCTAATGGCTGATGCTCCCACCAGCCCACCCCCCAGTGCAAGACTGGGAGGTGCCCCATCGCCGCGCACCATAACTTGGGGTTAGGGTATTTTTTATAGAGGTTTACATCCTCGCGACCCAGCCGGTTAAGGCAAGGTCCCCGTTCCTGTGAAACATGACCACAGGCTTACGGTATGAGCACAAACCCCGCTAGGGGGTCCGCCGTTCTCCCGTTAGCATAGAGGCCCTCACCCTTGGGTAGCACCGAAGTACTACCGAAGGGCATAGAGTGCCTCTATCCCAGCGACCACCACGAGGAGGTGGGAGATCCGACTTGCGTCAACTGACGCCATTCGGTCACCAGTGCGCATGCACAGTAGTGAGTCCGAGTGCGCATGAGCAGTAGTGACCCCGAGTGCGCATGAGCAGTAGTGACCCCGAGTGCGCGTGCACAGTAGTGCGCCCCTGTGCGCATGAGCAGTAGTGAGCCCGATTGCGCATCCGCAGTAGTGAGTCCGTGTGCGCATGTGCAGGTCTGAGCCGGAGTGCGCATGCGCAGTGGTGAGTCCGAGTGTGCAAGCGCAGTAGTGAGCCCGGGTGCGCATGCGCAGTAGTGAGCCCGAGCGCGCATGCGCAGTAGTGAGTCCGATTGCGCATGTGCAGGTCTGAGCCGGAGTGCGCATGCGCAGTAGTGGGCCCGTGCGCGGATGCGCAGTAGCGAGCCCGTGTGCGCATGCGCAGTAGTGAGCCCGAGCGCGCATCCGCAGTAGTGAGTCCGATTGCGCATGCGCAGTAGTGACCCCGAATGCGCATGAGTAGTAGTGAGTTCGAGTGCGCATGAGCAGTAGTGACCCCGAGTGCGCATGAGCAGTAGTGAGTCCGAGTGCGCATGAGCAGTAGTGACCCCGAGTGCGCATGAGCAGTAGTGACCCCGAGTGCGCATGCACAGCAGTGTGCCCGTGTGAGCATGCGCAGAAGTGAGCTCGAATGCGCATGTGCAGGTCTGAGCCGGAGTGCGCATGCGCAGTAGTGGGCCCGTGCAGCATGCGCACTAGTGAGCGCGGGTGCGCATGCGCAGTAGTGAGCCCGAGCGCGCATCCGTAGTAGTGAGTCCGAGTGCGCATGCGCAGTAGTGACCCCGAGTGCGCATGAGTAGTAGTGAGTTCGAGTGCGCATGAGCAGTAGTGACCCCGAGTGCGCATGAGCAGTAGTGAGTCCGAGTGCGCATGAGCAGTAGTGACCCCGAGTGCGCATGAGCAGTAGTGACCCCGAGTGCGCATGCACAGTAGTGAGCCCGATTGCGCATCCGCAGTAGTGAGACCGTGTGCGCATGTGCATGTCTGAGCCGGAGTGCGCATGCGCAGTAGTGGGCCCGTGCGCGCATGCGCAGTAGTGAGCCCGGGTGCGCATGCGCAGTAGTGAGCCCGAGCGCGCATCCGCAGTAGTGAGCCCGATTGCGCATCCGCAGTAGTGAGTCCGTGTGCGCATATGCAGGTCTGAGCCGGAGTGCGAATGCGCGGTAGTGGGCCCGTGCGCACATGCGCAGTAGTGTGCCCGTGTGCGCATGCGCAGTAGTGAGCCCGAGCGCGCATCCGCAGTAGTGACCCCGAGTGCGCATGAGTAGTAGTGAGTTCGAGTGCGCATGAGCAGTAGTGACCCCGAGTGCGCATGAGCAGTAGTGACCCCGAGTGCGCATGCACATTAGTGAGCCCGAGTGTGCATGAGTAGTAGTGTCCCCGAGTGCGCATGCACAGTAGTGAGCCCGTGTGCGCATGCACAGTAGTGAGCCTGTGTGCGCATGCGCAGTAGTGAGCCCGAGCGCGCATCCGCAGTAGTGAGTCCGAGTGCGCATGCGCAGTAGTGACCCCGAATGCGCATGAGCAGTAATGAGTCCGAGTGCGCATGAGCAGTAGTGACCCCGAGTGCGCATGGGCAGTAGAGTCCGAGTGCGCATGAGCAGTAGTGACCCCGAGTGCGCATGCACATTAGTGAGCCCGAGTGTGCATGAGTAGTAGTGTCCCCGAGTGCGCATGCACAGTAGTGAGCCCGTGTGCGCATGCACAGTAGTGAGCCCGTGTGCGCATGCGCAGAAGTGAGCTCTAATGCGCATGTGCAGGTCTGAGCCGGAGTGCGCATGCGCAGTAGTGGGCGCGTGCGCGCATGCGCAGTAGTGAGCCCGTGTGCGCATGCGCAGTAGTGAGCCCGAGTGCGCATGAGCAGTAGTGACCCCGAGTGCGCATGCACAGTAGTGAGCCCGATTGCGCATCCGCAGTAGTGAGTCCGAGTGCGCATGCACAGTAGTGACCCCGAATGTGCATGAGCAGTAGTGAGTCCGAGTGCGCACGCGCAGTAGTGACCCCGAATGCGCATGAGCAATAGAGAGTCCGAGTGCGCATGAGCAGTAGTGACCCCGAGTGCGCATGAGCAGTAGTGAGTCCGAGTGCGCATGCGCAGACGTGAGCTCGAATGCGCATGTGCAGGTCTGAGCCAGACTGCGCATGCGCAGTAGTGAGCCCGATTGCGCATCCGCAGTAGTGAGTCCGTGTGCGCATGTGCAGTTCTGAGCCGGAGTGCGCATGCGCAGTAGTGGGCCCGTGCGCGCATGCGCTGTAGTGAGCCCGGGTGCGCATGCGCAGTAGTGAGCCCGAGCGCGCATCCACAGTAGTGAGCCCGATTGCGCATCCGCAGTAGTGAGTCCGTGTGCGCATGTGCAGGTCTGAGCCGGAGTGCGCATGCGCAGTATTGGGCCCGTGCGCGCATGCGCAGTAGTGAGCCCGAGCGCGCATGCGCAGTAGTGAGACCGAGCGCGCATCCGCAGTAGTGAGTCCGAGTGCGCATGCGCAGTAGTGACCCCGAATGCGCATGAGCAGTAGTGAGTCCGAGTGCGCATGAGCAGTAGTTACCCCGAGTGCGCATGAGCAGTAGTGAGTTCGAGTGCGCATGAGCAGTAGTGACCCCGAGTGCGCATGCACATTAGTGAGCCCGAGTGTGCATGAGTAGTAGTGTCCCCGAGTGCGCATGCACAGTAGTGAGCCCGTGTGCGCATGCACAGTAGTGAGCCCGTGTGCGCATGCGCAGAAGTGAGCCCGTGTGCGCATGCGCAGTAGTGAGCCCGAGCGCGCATCCGCAGTAGTGAGTCCGAGTGCGCATGAGCAGTAGTGACCCCGAGTGCGCATGAGCAGTAGTGAGTCCGAGTGCGCATCAGCAGTAGTGACCCCGAGTGCGCATGAGCAGTAGTGACCCCGAGTGCGCATGCACAGTAGTGAGCCCGTGTGCGCATGCGCAGAAGTGAGCTCGAATCCGCATGTGCAGGTCTGAGCCGGAGTGCGCATGCGCAGTAGTGGGCCCGTGCGCGCATGCGCAGTAGTGAGCCCGTGTGTGCATGCGCAGTAGTGAGCCCGAGCGCGCATCCGCAGTAGTGAGTCCGAGTGCGCATGCGCAGTAGTGACCCCGAATGCGCATGAGCAGTAGTGAGTCCGAGTGCGCATGAGCAGTAGTGACCCCGAGTGCGCATGCAGAGTAGTGAGCCCGAGTGCGCATGAGCAGTAGTGAGTCCGAGTGCGCATGAGCAGTAGTGACCCCGAGTGCGCATGAGCAGTAGTGAGTCCGAGTGCGCATCAGCAGTAGTGACCCCGAGTGCGCATGAGCAGTAGTGACCCCGAGTGCGCATGCACAGTAGTGAGCCCGTGTGCGCATGCGCAGAAGTGAGCTCGAATCCGCATGTGCAGGTCTGAGCCGGAGTGCGCATGCGCAGTAGTGGGCCCGTGCGCTCATGCGCAGTAGTGAGCCCGTGTGTGCATGCGCAGTAGTGAGCCCGAGCGCGCATCCGCAGTAGTGAGTCCGAGTGCGCATGCGCAGTAGTGACCCCGAATGCGCATGAGCAGTAGTGAGTCCGAGTGCGCATGAGCAGTAGTGACCCCGAGTGCGCATGCAGAGTAGTGAGCCCGAGTGCGCATGAGCAGTAGTGAGTCCGAGTGCGCATGAGCAGTAGTGACCCCGAGTGCGCATGCACATTAGTGAGCCCGAGTGTGCATGAGTAGTAGTGACGCCGAGTGCGCATGCACAGTAGTGAGCCCGTGTGCGCATGCGCAGAAGTGAGCTCGAATGCGCATGTGCAGGTCTGAGCCGGACTGCGCATGCGCAGTAGTGAGCCCGTGTGCGCATGCGCAGTAGTGACCCCGAATGCGCATGAGCAGTAGTGAGTCCGAGTGCGCATGTGCAGTAGTGACCCCGAGTGCGCATGAGCAGTAGTGACCCCGAGTGCGCATGAGCAGTAGTGAATCCGAGTGCACATGAGCAGTAGTGACCCCGAGTGCGCATGAGCAGTAGTGAGTCCGAGTGCGCATGAGCAGTAGTGAGCCCGAGCGCGCGTCCGCAGTAGTGACCCCGAATGCGCATGAGCAGTAGTGAGTCCGAGTGCGCATGAGCAGTAGTGGCCCCGAGTGTGCATGAGCAGTAGTGAGTCCGAGTGCGCATGAGCAGTAGTGACCCCGAGTGCGCATGAGCAGTAGTGAGTCCGAGTGCGCATGAGAAGTAGTGACCCCGAATGGGCATGCACATTAGTGAGCCCGAGTGTGCATGAGTAGTAGTGACCCCGAGTGCGCATGCACGGTAGTGAGCCCGTGTCCGCATGCGCAGTAGTGAGGCCGAGCGCGCATCCGCAGTAGTGAGTCCGAGTGCGCATGCGCAGTAGTGACCCCGAATGCGCATGAGCAGTAGTGAGTCCGAGTGCGCATGAGCAGTAGTGACCCCGAGTGCGAATGAGCAGTAGTGAGTCCAAGTGCGCATCAGCAGTAGTGACCCCGAGTGCGCATGAGCAGTAGTGACCCCGAGTGCGCATGCACAGTAGTGAGCCCGTGTGCGCATGCGCAGAAGTGAGCTCGAATGCGCATGTGCAGGTCTGAGCCGGAGTGCGCATGCGCAGTAGTGGGCCCGTGCGCGCATGCGCAGTAGTGAGCCCGTGTGCGCATGCGCAGTAGTGAGCCCGAGCGCGCATCCGCAGTAGTGAGTCCGAGTGCGCATGCGCAGTAGTGACCCCGAATGCGCATGAGCAGTAGTGAGTCCGAGTGCGCATGAGCAGTAGTGACCCCGAGTGCGCATGCACATTAGTGAGCCCGAGTGTGCATGAGTAGTAGTGACCCCGAGTGCGCATGCACAGTAGTGAGCCCGTGTGCGCATGCGCAGAAGTGAGCTCGAATGCGCATGTGCAGGTCTGAGCCGTACTGCGCATGCGCAGTAGTGAGCCCGTGTGCGCATGCGCAGTAGTGACCCCGAATGCGCATGAGCAGTAGTGAGTCCGAGTGCGCATGAGCAGTAGTGACCCCGAGTGCGCATGAGCAGTAGTGACCCCGAGTGCGCATGAGCAGTAGTGAATCCGAGTGCACATGAGCAGTAGTGACCCCGAGTGCGCATGAGCAGTAGTGAGTCCGAGTGCGCATGAGCAGTAGTGACCCCGAGTGCGCATGAGCAGTAGTGACCCCGAGTGCGCATGCACAGTAGTGAGCCCGATTGCGCATCCGCAGTAGTGAGTCCGTGTGCGCATGTGCAGGTCTGAGCCGGAGTGCGCATGCGCAGTAGTGAGCCCGATTGTGCATCCGCAGTAGTGAGTCCGAGTGCGCATGAGCAGTAGTGACCCCGAATGCGCATGTGCAGTAGTGAGCCCGTGTGCACATGCGCAGTAGTGAGCCCGAGCGCGCATCCGCAGTAGTGAGTCCGAGTGCGCATGCGCAGTAGTGACCCCGAATGCGCATGAGCAGTAGTGAGTCCGAGTGCGCATGAGCAGTAGTGACCCCGAGTGTGCATGGGCAGTAGTGAGTCCGAGTGCGCATGAGCAGTAGTGACCCCGAGTGCGCATGAGCAGTAGTGAGTCCGAGTGCGCATGAGCAGTAGTGACCCCGAGTGCGCATGCACATTAGTGAGCCCGAGTGTTCATGAGCAGTAGTGACCCCGAGTGCGCATGCACAGTAGTGAGCCCGTGTGCGCATGCGCAGAAGTGAGCTCGAATGCGCATGTGCAGGTCTGAGCCGGTCTGCGCATGCGCAGTAGTGGGACCGTGCGCGCATGCGCAGTAGTGAGCCCGAGCGCGCATCCGCAGTAGTGAGCCCGATTGCGCATCCGCAGTAGTGAGTCCGTGTGCGCATGTGCAGGTCTGAGCCGGAGTGCGCATGCGCAGTAGTGGGCCCGTGCGCGCATGCGCAGTAGTGGGCCCGTGCGCGCATGCGCAGTAGTGAGCCCGTGCGCGCATGCGCAGTAGTGACCCCGAATGCGCATGAGCAGTAGTGAGTCCGAGTGCGCATGAGCAGTAGTGACCCCGAGTGCGCATGCACATTAGTGAGCCCGAGTGTTCATGAGCAGTAGTGACCCCGAGTGCGCATGCACAGTAGTGAGCCCGTGTGCGCATGCGCAGAAGTGAGCTCGAATGCGCATGTGCAGGTCTGAGCCGGTCGGCGCATGCGCAGTAGTGGGACCGTGCGCGCATGCGCAGTAGTGAGCCCGAGCGCGCATCCGCAGTAGTGAGCCCGATTGCGCATCCGCAGTAGTGAGTCCGTGTGCGCATGTGCAGGTCTGAGCCGGAGTGCGCATGCGCAGTAGTGGGCCCGTGCGCGCATGCGCAGTAGTGAGCCCGTGCGCGCATGCGCAGTAGTGACCCCGAATGCGCATGAGCAGTAGTGAGTCCGAGTGCGCATGAGCAGTAGTGACCCCGAGTGCGCATGAGCAGTAGTGACCCCGAGTGCGCATGAGCAGTAGTGAATCCGAGTGCACATGTGCAGTAGTGACCCCGAGTGCGCATGAGCAGTAGTGAGTCCGAGTGCGCATGAGCAGTAGTGACCCCGAGTGCGCATGAGCAGTAGTGACCCCGAGTGCGAATGCACAGTAGTGAGCCCGATTGCGCATCCGCAGTAGTGAGTCCGTGTGCGCATGTGCAGGTCTGAGCCGGAGTGCGCATGCGCAGTAGTGAGCCCGATTGTGCATCCGCAGTAGTGAGTCCGAGTGCGCATGAGCAGTAGTGAGCCCGTGTGCGCATGCGCAGTAGTGAGCCCGAGCGCGCATCCGCAGTAGTGAGTCCGAGTGCGCATGCGCAGTAGTGACCCCGAATGCGCATGAGCAGTAGTGAGTCCGAGTGCGCATGAGCAGTAGTGACCCCGAGTGCGCATGCACATTAGTGAGCCCGAGTGTGCATGAGTAGTAGTGACCCCGAGTGCGCATGCACAGTAGTGAGCCCGTGTGCGCATGCGCAGAAGTGAGCTCGAATGCGCATGTGCAGGTCGGAGCCGGACTGCGCATGCGCAGTAGTGAGCCCGTGTGCGCATGCGCAGTAGTGACCCCGAATGCGCATGAGCAGTAGTGAGTCCGAGTGCGCATGAGCAGTAGTGACCCCGAGTGCGCATGAGCAGTAGTGACCCCGAGTGCGCATGAGCAGTAGTGAATCCGAGTGCACATGAGCAGTAGTGACCCCGAGTGCGCATGAACAGTAGTGAGTCCGAGTGCGCATGAGCAGTAGTGACCCCGAGTGCGCATGAGCAGTAGTGACCCCGAGTGCGCATGCACAGTAGTGAGCCCGATTGCGCATCCGCAGTAGTGAGTCCGTGTGCGCATGTGCAGGTCTGAGCCGGAGTGCGCATGCGCAGTAGTGAGCCCGATTGTGCATCCGCAGTAGTGAGTCCGAGTGCGCATGAGCAGTAGTGAGCCCGTGTGCGCATGAGCAGTAGTGACCCCGAGTGTGCATGGGCAGTAGTGAGTCCGAGTGCGCATGAGCAGTAGTGACCCCGAGTGCGCATGAGCAGTAGTGAGTCCGAGTGCGCATGAGCAGTAGTGAGTCCGAGTGCGCATGAGCAGTAGTGACCCCGAGTGCGCATGCACATTAGTGAGCCCGAGTGTGCATGAGTAGTAGTGACCCCGAGTGCGCATGCACAGTAGTGAGCCCGTGTGCGCATGCGCAGAAGTGAGCTCGAATGCGCATGTGCAGGTCGGAGCCGGACTGCGCATGCGCAGTAGTGAGCCCGTGTGCGCATGCGCAGTAGTGACCCCGAATGCGCATGAGCAGTAGTGAGTCCGAGTGCGCATGAGCAGTAGTGACCCCGAGTGCGCATGAGCAGTAGTGACCCCGAGTGCGCATGAGCAGTAGTGAATCCGAGTGCACATGAGCAGTAGTGACCCCGAGTGCGCATGAGCAGTAGTGAGTCCGAGTGCGCATGAGCAGTAGTGACCCCGAGTGCGCATGAGCAGCAGTGACCCCGAGTGCGCATGCACAGTAGTGAGCCCGATTGCGCATCCGCAGTAGTGAGTCCGTGTGCGCATGTGCAGGTCTGAGCCGGAGTGCGCATGCGCAGTAGTGAGCCCGATTGTGCATCCGCAGTAGTGAGTCCGAGTGCGCATGAGCAGTAGTGACCCCGAATGCGCATGTGCAGTAGTGAGCCCGTGTGCACATGCGCAGTAGTGAGCCCGAGCGCGCATCCGCAGTAGTGAGTCCGAGTGCGCATGCGCAGTAGTGACCCCGAATGCGCATGAGCAGTAGTGAGTCCGAGTGCGCATGAGCAGTAGTGACCCCGAGTGTGCATGGGCAGTAGTGAGTCCGAGTGCGCATGAGCAGTAGTGACCCCGAGTGCGCATGAGCAGTAGTGAGTCCGAGTGCGCATGAGCAGTAGTGACCCCGAGTGCGCATGAGCAGTAGTGACCCCGAGTGCGCATGAGCAGTAGTGACCCCGAGTGCGCATGCACAGTAGTGAGCCCGTGTGCGCATGCGCAGAAGTGAGCTCGAATGCGCATGTGTAGGTCTGAGCCGGAGTGCGCATGCGCAGTAGTGGGCCCGTGCGCGCATGCGCAGTAGTGAGCCCGTGTGCGCATGCGCAGTAGTGAGCCCGAGCGCGCATCCGCAGTAGTGAGTCCGAGTGCGCATGCGCAGTAGTGACCCCGAATGCGCATGAGCAGTAGTGAGTCCGAGTGCGCATGAGCAGTAGTGACCCCGAGTGCGCATGCACATTAGTGAGCCCGAGTGTGCATGAGTAGTAGTGACCCCGAGTGCGCATGCACAGTAGTGAGCCCGTGTGCGCATGCGCAGAAGTGAGCTCGAATGCGCATGTGCAGGTCTGAGCCGGACTGCGCATGCGCAGTAGTGAGCCCGTGTGCGCATGCGCAGTAGTGACCCCGAATGCGCATGAGCAGTAGTGACCCCGAGTGCGAATGCACAGTAGTGAGCCCGATTGCGCATCCGCAGTAGTGAGTCCGTGTGCGCATGTGCAGGTCTGAGCCGGAGTGCGCGTGCGCAGTAGTGAGCCCGATTGTGCATCCGCAGTAGTGAGTCCGAGTGCGCATGAGCAGTAGTGAGCCCGTGTGCGCATGCGCAGTAGTGAGCCCGAGCGCGCATCCGCAGTAGTGAGTCCGAGTGCGCATGCGCAGTAGTGACCCCGAATGCGCATGAGCAGTAGTGAGTCCGAGTGCGCATGAGCAGTAGTGACCCCGAGTGCGCATGAGCAGTAGTGAGTCCAAGTGCGCATCAGCAGTAGTGACCCCGAGTGCGCATGAGCAGTAGTGACCCCGAGTGCGCATGCACAGTAGTGAGCCCGTGTGCGCATGCGCAGAAGTGAGCTCGAATGCGCATGTGCAGGTCTGAGCCGGAGTGCGCATGCGCAGTAGTGGGCCCGTGCGCGCATGCGCAGTAGTGAGCCCGTGTGCGCATGCGCAGTAGTGAGCCCGAGCGCGCATCCGCAGTAGTGAGTCCGAGTGCGCATGCGCAGTAGTGACCCCGAATGCGCATGAGCAGTAGTGAGTCCGAGTGCGCATGAGCAGTAGTGACCCCGAGTGCGCATGCACATTAGTGAGCCCGAGTGTGCATGAGTAGTAGTGACCCCGAGTGCGCATGCACAGTAGTGAGCCCGTGTGCGCATGCGCAGAAGTGAGCTCGAATGCGCATGTGCAGGTCTGAGCCGGACTGCGCATGCGCAGTAGTGAGCCCGTGCGCGCATGCGCAGTAGTGACCCCGAATGCGCATGAGCAGTAGTGAGTCCGAGTGCGCATGAGCAGTAGTGACCCCGAGTGCGCAAGAGCAGTAGTGACCCCGAGTGCGCATGAGCAGTAGTGAATCCGAGTGCACATGAGCAGTAGTGACCCCGAGTGCGCATGAGCAGTAGTGAGTCCGAGTGCGCATGAGCAGTAGTCACCCCGAGTGCGCATGAGCAGTAGTGACCCCGAGTGCGCATGAGCAGTAGTGACCCCGAGTGCGCATGCACAGTAGTGAGCCCGTGTGCGCATGCGCAGAAGTGAGCTCGAATGCGCATGTGTAGGTCTGAGCCGGAGTGCGCATGCGCAGTAGTGGGCCCGTGCGCGCATGCGCAGTAGTGAACCCGTGTGCGCATGCGCAGTAGTGAGCCCGAGCGCGCATCCGCAGTAGTGAGTCCGAATGCGCATGCGCAGTAGTGACCCCGAATGCGCATGTGCAGGTCTGAGCCGGAGTGCGCATGCGCAGTAGTGAGCCCGATTGTGCATCCGCAGTAGTGAGTCCGAGTGCGCATGAGCAGTAGTGACCCCGAATGAGCATGTGCAGTAGTGAGCCCGTGTGCACATGAGCAGTAGTGACCCCGAGTGTGCATGGGCAGTAGTGAGTCCGAGTGCGCATGAGCAGTAGTGACCCCGAGTGCGCATGAGCAGTAGTGAGTCCGAGTGCGCATGAGCAGTAGTGACCCCGAGTGCGCATGCACATTAGTGAGCCCGAGTGTGCATAAGTAGTAGTGACCCCGAGTGCGCATGCACAGTAGTGAGCCCGTGTGCGCATGCGCAGAAGTGAGCTCGAACGCGCATGTGCAGGTCTGAGCCGGACTGCGCATGCGCAGTAGTGAGGCCGTGCGCGCATGCGCAGTAGTGACCCCGAATGCGCATGAGCAGTAGTGAGTCCGAGTGCGCATGAGCAGTAGTGACCCCGAGTGCGCATGAGCAGTAGTGACCCCGAGTGCGCATGAGCAGTAGTGAATCCGAGTGCACATGAGCAGTAGTGACCCCGAGTGCGCATGAGCAGTAGTGAGTCCGAGTGCGCATGAGCAGTAGTGACCCCGAGTGCGCATGAGCAGTAGTGACCCCGAGTGCGCATGAGCAGTAGTGACCCCGAGTGCGCATGCACAGTAGTGAGCCCGTGTGCGCATGCGCAGAAGTGAGCTCGAATGCGCATGTGTAGGTCTGAGCCGGAGTGCGCATGCGCAGTAGTGGGCCCGTGCGCGCATGCGCAGTAGTGAGCCCGTGTGCGCATGCGCAGTAGTGAGCCCGAGCGCGCATCCGCAGTAGTGAGTCCGAATGCGCATGCGCAGTAGTGACCCCGAATGCGCATGAGCAGTAGTGAGTCCGAGTGCGCATGAGCAGTAGTGACCCCGAGTGCGCATGCACATTAGTGAGCCCGAGTGTGCATGAGTAGTAGTGACCCCGAGTGCGCATGCACAGTAGTGAGCCCGTGTGCGCATGCGCAGAAGTGAGCTCGAATGCGCATGTGCAGGTCTGAGCCGGACTGCGCATGCGCAGTAGTGAGCCCGTGTGCGCATGCGCAGTAGTGACCCCGAATGCGCATGAGCAGTAGTGAGTCCGAGTGCGCATGAGCAGTAGTGACCCCGAGTGCGCATGAGCAGTAGTGACCCCGAGTGCGCATGCACAGTAGTGAGCCCGATTGCGCATCCGCAGTAGTGAGTCCGTGTGCGCATGTGCAGGTCTGAGCCGGAGTGCGCATGCGCAGCAGTGAGCCCGATTGTGCATCCGCAGTAGTGAGTCCGAGTGCGCATGAGCAGTAGTGAGCCCGTGTGCGCATGCGCAGTAGTGAGCCCGAGCGCGCATCCGCAGTAGTGAGTCCGAGTGCGCATGCGCAGTAGTGACCCCGAATGCGCATGAGCAGTAGTGAGTCCGAGTGCGCATGAGCAGTAGTGACCCCGAGTGCGCATGAGCAGTAGTGACCCCGAGTGCGCATGAGCAGTAGTGACCCCGAGTGGGCATGAGCAGTAGTGACCCCGAGTGCGCATGCACAGTAGTGAGCCCGTGTGCGCATGCGCAGAAGTGAGGTCGAATGCGCATGTGCAGGTCTGAGCCGGAGTGCGCATGCGCAGTAGTGGGCCCGTGCGCGCATGCGCAGTAGTGAACCCGTGTGCGCATGCGCAGTAGTGAGCCCGAGCGCGCATCCGCAGTAGTGAGTCCGAGTGCGCATGCGCAGTAGTGACCCCGAATGCGCATGAGCAGTAGTGAGTCCGAGTGCGCATGAGCAGTAGTGACCCCGAGTGCGCATGCAGAGTAGTGAGCCCGAGTGCGCATGAGCAGTAGTGAGTCCGAGTGCGCATGAGCAGTAGTGACCCCGAGTGCGCATGAGCAGTAGTGACCCCGAGTGCGCATGCACAGTAGTGAGCCCGTGTGCGCATGCGCAGAAGTGAGCTCGAATGCGCATGTGCAGGTCTGAGCCGGACTGCGCATGCGCAGTAGTGAGCCCGTGTGCGCATCAGCTGTAGTGACCCGAGTGCGCATGAGCAGTAGTGACCCCGAGTGCGCATGCACAGTAGTGAGCCCGTGTGCGCATGCACAGTAGTGAGCCCGATTGCGCATCCGCAGTAGTGAGTCCGAGTGCGCATGCACAGTACTGACCCCGAATGCGCATGAGCAGTTTTGAGTCCGAGTGCGCATGAGCAGTAGTGACCCCGAGTGCGCATGAGCAGTAGTGAGTCCGAGTGCGCATCAGCAGTAGTGACCCCGAGTGCGCATGAGCAGTAGTGACCCCGAGTGCGCATGCACATTAGTGAGCCCGAGTGTGCATGAGTAGTAGTGTCCCCGAGTGCGCATGCACAGTAGTGAGCCCGTGTGCGCATGCACAGTAGTGAGCCCGTGTGCGCATGCGCAGAAGTGAGCTCGAATGCGCATGTGCAGGTCTGAGCCGGAGTGCGCATGCGCAGTAGTGGGTCCGTGCGCTCATGCGCAGTAGTGAGCCCGTGTGCGCATGCGCAGTAGTGAGCCCGAGCGCGCATCCGCAGTAGTGAGTCCGAGTGCGCATGCGCAGTAGTGACCCCGAATGCGCATGAGCAATATTGAGTCCGAGTGCGCATGAGCAGTAGTGACCCCGAGTGCGCATGAGCAGTAGTGAGCCCGAGTGCGCATGAGCAGTAGTGACCCCGAGTGCGCATGCACAGTAGTGAGCCCGATTGCGCATCCGCAGTAGTGAGTCCGAGTGCGCATGCACAGTACTGACCCCGAATGCGCGTGAGCAGTTTTGAGTCCGAGTGCGCATGAGCAGTAGTGACCCCGAGTGCGCACTAGCAGTAGTGAGTCCGAGTGCGCATCAGCAGTAGTGACCCCGAGTGCGCATGCACAGTAGTGAGCCCGTGCGCGCATGGGTAGTAGTGAGCCCGTGTGCGCATGCGCAGTAGTGAGCCCGGGTGCGCATGCGCAGTAGTGAGCCCGAGCGCGCATCCGCAGTAGTGAGCCCGATTGCGCATCCGCAGTAGTGAGTCCGTGTGCGCATGTGCAGGTCTGAGCCGGAGTGCGCATGCGCAGTAGTGGGCCCGTGCGCGCATGGGTAGTAGTGAGCCCGTGTGCGCATGCGCAGTAGTGAGCCCGAGCGCGCATCCGCAGTAGTGAGTCTGAGTGCGCATGCGCAGTAGTGTCCCCAAATGCGCATTAGCAGTAGTGAATCCGAGTGCGCATGAGCAGTAGTGACCGCGAGTGCGCATGAGCAGTAGTGAGACCGAGTGCGCATGTGCAGTAGTGACCCCGAGTGCGCATGAGTAGTAGTGTCCCCGAGTGCGCATGCACAGTAGTGAGCCCGTGTGCGCATGCACAGTAGTGAGCCCGAGCGCGCATCCGCAGTAGTGAGTCCGAGTGCGCATGCGCAGTAGTGACCCCGAATGCGCATGAGCAGTATTGAGTCCGAGTGCGCATGAGCAGTAGTGACCCCGAGTGCGCATGCACAGTAGTGAGCCCGATTGCGCATCCGCAGTAGTGAGTCCGAGTGCGCATGCACAGTAGTGACCCCGAATGTGCATGAGCAGTTTTGAGTCCGAGTGCGCATGAGCAGTAGTGAGTCCGAGTGCGCATCAGCAGTAGTGACCCCGAGTGCGCATGCACAGTAGTGAGCCCGTGTGCGCATGCGCAGAAGTGAGCTCGAATACGCATGTGCAGGTCTGAGCCGGAGTGCGCATGCGCAGTAGTGGGCCCGTGCACGCATGCGCAGCAGTGAGCCCGTGTTCGCATGCGCAGTAGTGAGCCCGAGCGCGCATCCGCAATAGTGAGTCCGAGTGCGCACGCGCAGTAGTGACCCCGAATGCGCATGAGCAATAGAGAGTCCGAGTGCGCATGAGCAGTAGTGACCCCGAGTGCGCATGAGCAGTAGTGAGTCCGAGTGCGCATGCGCAGACGTGAGCTCGAATGCGCATGTGCAGGTCTGAGCCGGACTGCGCATGCGCAGTAGTGAGCCCGATTGCGCATCCGCAGTAGTGAGTCCGTGTGCGCATGTGCAGTTCTGAGCCGGAGTGCGCATGCGCAGTAGTGGGCCCGTGCGCGCATGCGCTGTAGTGAGCCCGGGTGCGCATGCGCAGTAGTGAGCCCGAGCGCGCATCCACAGTAGTGGGCCCGATTGCGCATCCGCAGTAGTGAGTCCGTGTGCGCATGTGCAGGTCTGAGCCGGAGTGCGCATGCGCAGTATTGGGCCCGTGCGCGCATGCGCAGTAGTGAGCCCGAGCGCGCATGCGCAGTAGTGAGACCGAGCGCGCATCCGCAGTAGTGAGTCCGAGTGCGCATGCGCAGTAGTGACCCCGAATGCGCATGAGCAGTAGTGAGTCCGAGTGCGCATGAGCAGTAGTTACCCCGAGTGCGCATGAGCAGTAGTGAGTTCGAGTGCGCATGAGCAGTAGTGACCCCGAGTGCGCATGCACATTAGTGAGCCCGAGTGTGCATGAGTAGTAGTGTCCCCGAGTGCGCATGCACAGTAGTGAGCCCGTGTGCGCATGCACAGTAGTGAGCCCGTGTGCGCATGCGCAGAAGTGAGCCCGTGTGCGCATGCGCAGTAGTGAGCCCGAGCGCGCATCCGCAGTAGTGAGTCCGAGTGCGCATGAGCAGTAGTGAGCCCGAGTGCGCATGAGCAGTAGTGAGTCCGAGTGCGCATCAGCAGTAGTGACCCCGAGTGCGCATGAGCAGTAGTGACCCCGAGTGCGCATGCACAGTAGTGAGCCCGTGTGCGCATGCGCAGAAGTGAGCTCGAATCCGCATGTGCAGGTCTGAGCCGGAGTGCGCATGCGCAGTAGTGGGCCCGTGCGCGCATGCGCAGTAGTGAGCCCGTGTGTGCATGCGCAGTAGTGAGCCCGAGCGCGCATCCGCAGTAGTGAGTCCGAGTGCGCATGCGCAGTAGTGACCCCGAATGCGCATGAGCAGTAGTGAGTCCGAGTGCGCATGAGCAGTAGTGACCCCGAGTGCGCATGAGCAGTAGTGAGTCCGAGTGCGCATCAGCAGTAGTGACCCCGAGTGCGCATGAGCAGTAGTGAGTCCGAGTGCGCATCAGCAGTAGTGACCCCGAGTGCGCATGAGCAGTAGTGACCCCGAGTGCGCATGCACAGTAGTGAGCCCGTGTGCGCATGCGCAGAAGTGAGCTCGAATCCGCATGTGCAGGTCTGAGCCGGAGTGCGCATGCGCAGTAGTGGGCCCGTGCGCGCATGCGCAGTAGTGAGTCCGTGTGCGCATGTGCAGTTCTGAGCCGGAGTGCGCATGCGCAGTAGTGGGCCCGTGCGCGCATGCGCTGTAGTGAGCCCGGGTGCGCATGCGCAGTAGTGAGCCCGAGCGCGCATCCACAGTAGTGGGCCCGATTGCGCATCCGCAGTAGTGAGTCCGTGTGCGCATGTGCAGGTCTGAGCCGGAGTGCGCATGCGCAGTATTGGGCCCGTGCGCGCATGCGCAGTAGTGAGCCCGAGCGCGCATGCGCAGTAGTGAGACCGAGCGCGCATCCGCAGTAGTGAGTCCGAGTGCGCATGCGCAGTAGTGACCCCGAATGCGCATGTGCAGTAGTGAGCCCGAGTGCGCATGAGCAGTAGTGAGTCCGAGTGCGCATGAGCAGTAGTGACCCCGAGTGCGCATGAGCAGTAGTGAGTCCGAGTGCGCATCAGCAGTAGTGACCCCGAGTGCGCATGAGCAGTAGTGACCCCGAGTGCGCATGCACAGTAGTGAGCCCGTGTGCGCATGCGCAGAAGTGAGCTCGAATCCGCATGTGCAGGTCTGAGCCGGAGTGCGCATGCGCAGTAGTGGGCCCGTGCGCGCATGCGCAGTAGTGAGCCCGTGTGTGCATGCGCAGTAGTGAGCCCGAGCGCGCATCCGCAGTAGTGAGTCCGAGTGCGCATGCGCAGTAGTGACCCCGAATGCGCATGAGCAGTAGTGAGTCCGAGTGCGCATGAGCAGTAGTGACCCCGAGTGCGCATGCAGAGTAGTGAGCCCGAGTGCGCATGAGCAGTAGTGAGTCCGAGTGCGCATGAGCAGTAGTGACCCCGAGTGCGCATGCACATTAGTGAGCCCGAGTGTGCATGAGTAGTAGTGACGCCGAGTGCGCATGCACAGTAGTGAGCCCGTGTGCGCATGCGCAGAAGTGAGCTCGAATGCGCATGTGCAGGTCTGAGCCGGACTGCGCATGCGCAGTAGTGAGCCCGTGTGCGCATGCGCAGTAGTGACCCCGAATGCGCATGAGCAGTAGTGAGTCCGAGTGCGCATGTGCAGTAGTGACCCCGAGTGCGCATGAGCAGTAGTGACCCCGAGTGCGCATGAGCAGTAGTGAATCCGAGTGCACATGAGCAGTAGTGACCCCGAGTGCGCATGAGCAGTAGTGAGTCCGAGTGCGCATGAGCAGTAGTGACCCCGAGTGCGCATGAGCAGTAGTGACCCCGAGTGCGCATGCACAGTAGTGAGCCCGATTGCGCATCCGCAGTAGTGAGTCCGTGTGCGCATGTGCAGGTCTGAGCCGGAGTGCGCATGCGCAGTAGTGAGCCCGATTGTGCATCCGCAGTAGTGAGTCCGAGTGCGCATGAGCAGTAGTGACCCCGAATGCGCATGAGCAGTAGTGAGCCCGTGTGCGCATGCGCAGTAGTGAGCCCGAGCGCGCGTCCGCAGTAGTGACCCCGAATGCGCATGAGCAGTAGTGAGTCCGAGTGCGCATGAGCAGTAGTGGCCCCGAGTGTGCATGAGCAGTAGTGAGTCCGAGTGCGCATGAGCAGTAGTGACCCCGAGTGCGCATGAGCAGTAGTGAGTCCGAGTGCGCATGAGAAGTAGTGACCCCGAATGGGCATGCACATTAGTGAGCCCGAGTGTGCATGAGTAGTAGTGACCCCGAGTGCGCATGCACGGTAGTGAGCCCGTGTGCGCATGCGCAGTAGTGACCCCGAATGCGCATGAGCAGCAGTGAGTCCGAGTGCGCATGAGCAGTAGTGACCCCGAGTGCGAATGAGCAGTAGTGAGTCCAAGTGCGCATCAGCAGTAGTGACCCCGAGTGCGCATGAGCAGTAGTGACCCCGAGTGCGCATGCACAGTAGTGAGCCCGTGTGCGCATGCGCAGAAGTGAGCTCGAATGCGCATGTGCAGGTCTGAGCCGGAGTGCGCATGCGCAGTAGTGGGCCCGTGCGCGCATGCGCAGTAGTGAGCCCGTGTGCGCATGCGCAGTAGTGAGCCCGAGCGCGCATCCGCAGTAGTGAGTCCGAGTGCGCATGCGCAGTAGTGACCCCGAATGCGCATGAGCAGTAGTGAGTCCGAGTGCGCATGAGCAGTAGTGACCCCGAGTGCGCATGCACATTAGTGAGCCCGAGTGTGCATGAGTAGTAGTGACCCCGAGTGCGCATGCACAGTAGTGAGCCCGTGTGCGCATGCGCAGAAGTGAGCTCGAATGCGCATGTGCAGGTCTGAGCCGTACTGTGCATGCGCAGTAGTGAGCCCGTGTGCGCATGCGCAGTAGTGACCCCGAATGCGCATGAGCAGTAGTGAGTCCGAGTGCGCATGAGCAGTAGTGACCCCGAGTGCGCATGAGCAGTAGTGACCCCGAGTGCGCATGAGCAGTAGTGAATCCGAGTGCACATGAGCAGTAGTGACCCCGAGTGCGCATGAGCAGTAGTGAGTCCGAGTGCGCATGAGCAGTAGTGACCCCGAGTGCGCATGAGCAGTAGTGACCCCGAGTGCGCATGCACAGTAGTGAGCCCGATTGCGCATCCGCAGTAGTGAGTCCGTGTGCGCATGTGCAGGTCTGAGCCGGAGTGCGCATGCGCAGTAGTGAGCCCGATTGTGCATCCGCAGTAGTGAGTCCGAGTGCGCATGAGCAGTAGTGACCCCGAATGCGCATGTGCAGTAGTGAGCCCGTGTGCACATGCGCAGTAGTGAGCCCGAGCGCGCATCCGCAGTAGTGAGTCCGAGTGCGCATGCGCAGTAGTGACCCCGAATGCGCATGAGCAGTAGTGAGTCCGAGTGCGCATGAGCAGTAGTGACCCCGAGTGTGCATGGGCAGTAGTGAGTCCGAGTGCGCATGAGCAGTAGTGACCCCGAGTGCGCATGAGCAGTAGTGACCCCGAGTGCGCATGCACATTAGTGAGCCCGAGTGTTCATGAGCAGTAGTGACCCCGAGTGCGCATGCACAGTAGTGAGCCCGTGTGCGCATGCGCAGAAGTGAGCTCGAATGCGCATGTGCAGGTCTGAGCCGGTCTGCGCATGCGCAGTAGTGGGACCGTGCGCGCATGCGCAGTAGTGAGCCCGAGCGCGCATCCGCAGTAGTGAGCCCGATTGCGCATCCGCAGTAGTGAGTCCGTGTGCGCATGTGCAGGTCTGAGCCGGAGTGCGCATGCGCAGTAGTGGGCCCGTGCGCGCATGCGCAGTAGTGGGCCCGTGCGCGCATGCGCAGTAGTGAGCCCGTGCGCGCATGCGCAGTAGTGACCCCGAATGCGCATGAGCAGTAGTGAGTCCGAGTGCGCATGAGCAGTAGTGACCCCGAGTGCGCATGCACATTAGTGAGCCCGAGTGTTCATGAGCAGTAGTGACCCCGAGTGCGCATGCACAGTAGTGAGCCCGTGTGCGCATGCGCAGAAGTGAGCTCGAATGCGCATGTGCAGGTCTGAGCCGGTCGGCGCATGCGCAGTAGTGGGACCGTGCGCGCATGCGCAGTAGTGAGCCCGAGCGCGCATCCGCAGTAGTGAGCCCGATTGCGCATCCGCAGTAGTGAGTCCGTGTGCGCATGTGCAGGTCTGAGCCGGAGTGCGCATGCGCAGTAGTGGGCCCGTGCGCGCATGCGCAGTAGTGAGCCCGTGCGCGCATGCGCAGTAGTGACCCCGAATGCGCATGAGCAGTAGTGAGTCCGAGTGCGCATGAGCAGTAGTGACCCCGAGTGCGCATGAGCAGTAGTGACCCCGAGTGCGCATGAGCAGTAGTGAATCCGAGTGCACATGTGCAGTAGTGACCCCGAGTGCGCATGAGCAGTAGTGAGTCCGAGTGCGCATGAGCAGTAGTGACCCCGAGTGCGCATGAGCAGTAGTGACCCCGAGTGCGAATGCACAGTAGTGAGCCCGATTGCGCATCCGCAGTAGTGAGTCCGTGTGCGCATGTGCAGGTCTGAGCCGGAGTGCGCATGCGCAGTAGTGAGCCCGATTGTGCATCCGCAGTAGTGAGTCCGAGTGCGCATGAGCAGTAGTGAGCCCGTGTGCGCATGCGCAGTAGTGAGCCCGAGCGCGCATCCGCAGTAGTGAGTCCGAGTGCGCATGCGCAGTAGTGACCCCGAATGCGCATGAGCAGTAGTGAGTCCGAGTGCGCATGAGCAGTAGTGACCCCGAGTGCGCATGCACATTAGTGAGCCCGAGTGTGCATGAGTAGTAGTGACCCCGAGTGCGCATGCACAGTAGTGAGCCCGTGTGCGCATGCGCAGAAGTGAGCTCGAATGCGCATGTGCAGGTCGGAGCCGGACTGCGCATGCGCAGTAGTGAGCCCGTGTGCGCATGCGCAGTAGTGACCCCGAATGCGCATGAGCAGTAGTGAGTCCGAGTGCGCATGAGCAGTAGTGACCCCGAGTGCGCATGAGCAGTAGTGACCCCGAGTGCGCATGAGCAGTAGTGAATCCGAGTGCACATGAGCAGTAGTGACCCCGAGTGCGCATGAACAGTAGTGAGTCCGAGTGCGCATGAGCAGTAGTGACCCCGAGTGCGCATGAGCAGTAGTGACCCCGAGTGCGCATGCACAGTAGTGAGCCCGATTGCGCATCCGCAGTAGTGAGTCCGTGTGCGCATGTGCAGGTCTGAGCCGGAGTGCGCATGCGCAGTAGTGAGCCCGATTGTGCATCCGCAGTAGTGAGTCCGAGTGCGCATGAGCAGTAGTGAGCCCGTGTGCGCATGAGCAGTAGTGACCCCGAGTGTGCATGGGCAGTAGTGAGTCCGAGTGCGCATGAGCAGTAGTGACCCCGAGTGCGCATGAGCAGTAGTGAGTCCAAGTGCGCATGAGCAGTAGTGAGTCCGAGTGCGCATGAGCAGTAGTGACCCCGAGTGCGCATGCACATTAGTGAGCCCGAGTGTGCATGAGTAGTAGTGACCCCGAGTGCGCATGCACAGTAGTGAGCCCGTGTGCGCATGCGCAGAAGTGAGCTCGAATGCGCATGTGCAGGTCTGAGCCGGATTGCGCATGCGCAGTAGTGAGCCCGTGCGCGCATGCGCAGTAGTGACCCCGAATGCGCATGAGCAGTAGTGAGTCCGAGTGCGCATGAGCAGTAGTGACCCCGAGTGCGCATGAGCAGTAGTGACCCCGAGTGCGCATGAGCAGTAGTGAATCCGGGTGCACATGAGCAGTAGTGACCCCGAGTGCGCATGAGCAGTAGTGAGTCCGAGTGCGCATGAGCAGTAGTGACCCCGAGTGCGCATGAGCAGTAGTGACCCCGAGTGCGCATGCACAGTAGTGAGCCCGATTGCGCATCCGCAGTAGTGAGTCCGTGTGCGCATGTGCAGGTCTGAGCCGGAGTGCGCATGCGCAGTAGTGAGCCCGATTGTGCATCCGCAGTAGTGAGTCCGAGTGCGCATGAGCAGTAGTGAGCCCGTGTGCGCATGCGCAGTAGTGAGCCCGAGCGCGCATCCGCAGTAGTGAGTCCGAGTGCGCATGCGCAGTAGTGACCCCGAATGCGCATGAGCAGTAGTGAGTCCGAGTGCGCATGAGCAGTAGTGACCCCGAGTGCGCATGAGCAGTAGTGAGTCCAAGTGCGCATCAGCAGTACTGACCCCGAGTGCGCATGAGCAGTAGTGACCCCGAGTGCGCATGCACAGTAGTGAGCCCGTGTGCGCATGCGCAGAAGTGAGCTCGAATGCGCATGTGCAGGTCTGAGCCGGAGTGCGCATGCGCAGTAGTGGGCCCGTGCGCGCATGCGCAGTAGTGAGCCCGTGTGCGCATGCGCAGTAGTGAGCCCGAGCGCGCATCCGCAGTAGTGAGTCCGAGTGCGCATGCGCAGTAGTGACCCCGAATGCGCATGAGCAGTAGTGAGTCCGAGTGCGCATGAGCAGTAGTGACCCCGAGTGCGCATGCACATTAGTGAGCCCGAGTGTGCATGAGTAGTAGTGACCCCGAGTGCGCATGCACAGTAGTGAGCCCGTGTGCGCATGCGCAGAAGTGAGCTCGAATGCGCATGTGCAGGTCGGAGCCGGACTGCGCATGCGCAGTAGTGAGCCCGTGTGCGCATGCGCAGTAGTGACCCCGAATGCGCATGAGCAGTAGTGAGTCCGAGTGCGCATGAGCAGTAGTGACCCCGAGTGCGCATGAGCAGTAGTGACCCCGAGTGCGCATGAGCAGTAGTGAATCCGAGTGCACATGAGCAGTAGTGACCCCGAGTGCGCATGAGCAGTAGTGAGTCCGAGTGCGCATGAGCAGTAGTGACCCCGAGTGCGCATGAGCAGCAGTGACCCCGAGTGCGCATGCACAGTAGTGAGCCCGATTGCGCATCCGCAGTAGTGAGTCCGTGTGCGCATGTGCAGGTCTGAGCCGGAGTGCGCATGCGCAGTAGTGAGCCCGATTGTGCATCCGCAGTAGTGAGTCCGAGTGCGCATGAGCAGTAGTGACCCCGAATGCGCATGTGCAGTAGTGAGCCCGTGTGCACATGCGCAGTAGTGAGCCCGAGCGCGCATCCGCAGTAGTGAGTCCGAGTGCGCATGCGCAGTAGTGACCCCGAATGCGCATGAGCAGTAGTGAGTCCGAGTGCGCATGAGCAGTAGTGACCCCGAGTGTGCATGGGCAGTAGTGAGTCCGAGTGCGCATGAGCAGTAGTGACCCCGAGTGCGCATGAGCAGTAGTGAGTCCGAGTGCGCATGAGCAGTAGTGACCCCGAGTGCGCATGAGCAGTAGTGACCCCGAGTGCGCATGAGCAGTAGTGACCCCGAGTGCGCATGCACAGTAGTGAGCCCGTGTGCGCATGCGCAGAAGTGAGCTCGAATGCGCATGTGTAGGTCTGAGCCGGAGTGCGCATGCGCAGTAGTGGGCCCGTGCGCGCATGCGCAGTAGTGAGCCCGTGTGCGCATGCGCAGTAGTGAGCCCGAGCGCGCATCCGCAGTAGTGAGTCCGAGTGCGCATGCGCAGTAGTGACCCCGAATGCGCATGAGCAGTAGTGAGTCCGAGTGCGCATGAGCAGTAGTGACCCCGAGTGCGCATGCACATTAGTGAGCCCGAGTGTGCATGAGTAGTAGTGACCCCGAGTGCGCATGCACAGTAGTGAGCCCGTGTGCGCATGCGCAGAAGTGAGCTCGAATGCGCATGTGCAGGTCTGAGCCGGACTGCGCATGCGCAGTAGTGAGCCCGTGTGCGCATGCGCAGTAGTGACCCCGAATGCGCATGAGCAGTAGTGACCCCGAGTGCGAATGCACAGTAGTGAGCCCGATTGCGCATCCGCAGTAGTGAGTCCGTGTGCGCATGTGCAGGTCTGAGCCGGAGTGCGCGTGCGCAGTAGTGAGCCCGATTGTGCATCCGCAGTAGTGAGTCCGAGTGCGCATGAGCAGTAGTGAGCCCGTGTGCGCATGCGCAGTAGTGAGCCCGAGCGCGCATCCGCAGTAGTGAGTCCGAGTGCGCATGCGCAGTAGTGACCCCGAATGCGCATGAGCAGTAGTGAGTCCGAGTGCGCATGAGCAGTAGTGACCCCGAGTGCGCATGAGCAGTAGTGAGTCCAAGTGCGCATCAGCAGTAGTGACCCCGAGTGCGCATGAGCAGTAGTGACCCCGAGTGCGCATGCACAGTAGTGAGCCCGTGTGCGCATGCGCAGAAGTGAGCTCGAATGCGCATGTGCAGGTCTGAGCCGGAGTGCGCATGCGCAGTAGTGGGCCCGTGCGCGCATGCGCAGTAGTGAGCCCGTGTGCGCATGCGCAGTAGTGAGCCCGAGCGCGCATCCGCAGTAGTGAGTCCGAGTGCGCATGCGCAGTAGTGACCCCGAATGCGCATGAGCAGTAGTGAGTCCGAGTGCGCATGAGCAGTAGTGACCCCGAGTGCGCATGCACATTAGTGAGCCCGAGTGTGCATGAGTAGTAGTGACCCCGAGTGCGCATGCACAGTAGTGAGCCCGTGTGCGCATGCGCAGAAGTGAGCTCGAATGCGCATGTGCAGGTCTGAGCCGGACTGCGCATGCGCAGTAGTGAGCCCGTGCGCGCATGCGCAGTAGTGACCCCGAATGCGCATGAGCAGTAGTGAGTCCGAGTGCGCATGAGCAGTAGTGACCCCGAGTGCGCAAGAGCAGTAGTGACCCCGAGTGCGCATGAGCAGTAGTGAATCCGAGTGCACATGAGCAGTAGTGACCCCGAGTGCGCATGAGCAGTAGTGAGTCCGAGTGCGCATGAGCAGTAGTCACCCCGAGTGCGCATGAGCAGTAGTGACCCCGAGTGCGCATGAGCAGTAGTGACCCCGAGTGCGCATGCACAGTAGTGAGCCCGTGTGCGCATGCGCAGAAGTGAGCTCGAATGCGCATGTGTAGGTCTGAGCCGGAGTGCGCATGCGCAGTAGTGGGCCCGTGCGCGCATGCGCAGTAGTGAACCCGTGTGCGCATGCGCAGTAGTGAGCCCGAGCGCGCATCCGCAGTAGTGAGTCCGAATGCGCATGCGCAGTAGTGACCCCGAATGCGCATGCGCAGTAGTGAGCCCGTGTGCGCATGCGCAATAGTGAGCCCGAGCGCGCATCCGCAGTAGTGAGTCCGAGTGCGCATGCGCAGTAGTGACCCCGAGTGCGCATGAGCAGTAGTGACCCCGAGTGCGCATGAGCAGTAGTGACCCCGAGTGCGCATGCACAGTAGTGAGCCCGTGTGCGCATGCGCAGAAGTGAGGTCGAATGCGCATGTGCAGGTCTGAGCCGGAGTGCGCATGCGCAGTAGTGGGCCCGTGCGCGCATGCGCAGTAGTGAACCCGTGTGCGCATGCGCAGTAGTGAGCCCGAGCGCGCATCCGCAGTAGTGAGTCCGAGTGCGCATGCGCAGTAGTGACCCCGAATGCGCATGAGCAGTAGTGAGTCCGAGTGCGCATGAGCAGTAGTGACCCCGAGTGCGCATGCAGAGTAGTGAGCCCGAGTGCGCATGAGCAGTAGTGAGTCCGAGTGCGCATGAGCAGTAGTGACCCCGAGTGCGCATGAGCAGTAGTGACCCCGAGTGCGCATGCACAGTAGTGAGCCCGTGTGCGCATGCGCAGAAGTGAGCTCGAATGCGCATGTGCAGGTCTGAGCCGGACTGCGCATGCGCAGTAGTGAGCCCGTGTGCGCATCAGCTGTAGTGACCCGAGTGCGCATGAGCAGTAGTGACCCCGAGTGCGCATGCACAGTAGTGAGCCCGTGTGCGCATGCACAGTAGTGAGCCCGATTGCGCATCCGCAGTAGTGAGTCCGAGTGCGCATGCACAGTACTGACCCCGAATGCGCATGAGCAGTTTTGAGTCCGAGTGCGCATGAGCAGTAGTGACCCCGAGTGCGCATGAGCAGTAGTGAGTCCGAGTGCGCATCAGCAGTAGTGACCCCGAGTGCGCATGAGCAGTAGTGACCCCGAGTGCGCATGCACATTAGTGAGCCCGAGTGTGCATGAGTAGTAGTGTCCCCGAGTGCGCATGCACAGTAGTGAGCCCGTGTGCGCATGCACAGTAGTGAGCCCGTGTGCGCATGCGCAGTAGTGAGTCCGAGTGCGCATGCACAGTACTGACCCCGAATGCGCATGCAGAGTAGTGAGCCCGAGTGCGCATGAGCAGTAGTGAGTCCGAGTGCGCATGAGCAGTAGTGACCCCGAGTGCGCATGAGCAGTAGTGACCCCGAGTGCGCATGCACAGTAGTGAGCCCGTGTGCGCATGCGCAGAAGTGAGCTCGAATGCGCATGTGCAGGTCTGAGCCGGACTGCGCATGCGCAGTAGTGAGCCCGTGTGCGCATCAGCTGTAGTGACCCGAGTGCGCATGAGCAGTAGTGACCCCGAGTGCGCATGCACAGTAGTGAGCCCGTGTGCGCATGCACAGTAGTGAGCCCGATTGCGCATCCGCAGTAGTGAGTCCGAGTGCGCATGCACAGTACTGACCCCGAATGCGCATGAGCAGTTTTGAGTCCGAGTGCGCATGAGCAGTAGTGACCCCGAGTGCGCATGAGCAGTAGTGAGTCCGAGTGCGCATCAGCAGTAGTGACCCCGAGTGCGCATGAGCAGTAGTGACCCCGAGTGCGCATGCACATTAGTGAGCCCGAGTGTGCATGAGTAGTAGTGTCCCCGAGTGCGCATGCACAGTAGTGAGCCCGTGTGCGCATGCACAGTAGTGAGCCCGTGTGCGCATGCGCAGTAGTGAGTCCGAGTGCGCATGCACAGTACTGACCCCGAATGCGCATGAGCAGTTTTGAGTCCGAGTGCGCATGAGCAGTAGTGACCCCGAGTGCGCATGAGCAGTAGTGAGTCCGAGTGCGCATCAGCAGTAGTGACCCCGAGTGCGCATGCACAGTAGTGAGCCCGTGTGCGCATGCGCAGAAGTGAGCTCGAATGCGCATGTGCAGGTCTGAGCCGGACTGCGCATGCGCAGTAGTGAGCCCGATTGCGCATCCGCAGTAGTGAGTCCGTGTGCGCATGTGCAGGTCTGAGCCGGAGTGCGCATGCGCAGTAGTGGGCCCGTGCGCGTATGCGCAGTAGTGAGCCCGGGTGCGCATGCGCAGTAGTGAGCCCGAGCGCGCATCCGCAGTAGTGAGCCCGATTGCGCATCCGCAGTAGTGAGTCCGTGTGCGCATGTGCAGGTCTGAGCCGGAGTGCGCATGCGCAGTAGTGGGCCCGTGCGCGCATGCGCAGTAGTGAGCCCGGGTGCGTATGCGCAGTAGTGAGCCCGAGCGCGCATCCGCAGTAGTGAGCCCGATTGCGCATCCGCAGTAGTGAGTCCGTGTGCGCATGTGCAGGTCTGAGCCGGAGTGCGCATGCGCAGTAGTGGGCCCGTGCGCGCATGGGCAGTAGTGAGCCCGTGTGCGCATGCGCAGTAGTGAGCCCGAGCGCGCATCCGCAGTAGTGAGTCCGAGTGCGCATGCGCAGTATTGTCCCCGAATGCGCATTAGCAGTAGTGAATCCGAGTGCGCATGAGCAGTAGTGACCGCGAGTGCGCATGAGCAGTAGTGAGACCGAGTGCGCATGAGTAGTAGTGACCCCGAGTGCGCATGAGCAGTAGTGACCCCGTGTGCGCATGAGCAGTAGTGAGTCCGAGTGCGCATGAGCAGTAGTGACCCCGAGTGCGTATGCACATTAGTGAGCCCGCGCGCGCATACGCGGTAGCGAGCCCGATTTTGCACCCGCAGTAGTGAGTCCGAGTGCGCATGAGCAGTAGTTAGTCCGAGAGCGCATGAGAAGTAGTGACCCCGATTGCGCATGCACAGTAGTGAGCCCATGTGTGCATGCGCAGTAGCGAGCCCGATTGCGCATCCGCAGTAGTGAGTCCGTGTGCGCATGCCCAGTAGTGAGCCAGAGCGCGCATGCGCAGTAGTGAGTCCGAGTGCGCATGCGCAGAAGTGAGCTCGAGTGCGCATGTGCAGGTCTGACCGGAGTGCGCATGCGAAGTAGTGAGCCCGATTGCGCATCGGCAGTAGTGAGTCCGTGTGCGCATGCCCAGTAGTGAGCCCGAGTGCGCATGTGCAGGTCTGAGCCGGAGTGCGCATGCACAGTAGTGACCCCGAGCGCGCATGCACAGTAGTGCGCCCGTGTGCGCATGCGCAGTAGTGAGTCCGATTGCGCATGCGCAGTAGTGAGCCCATGTGTGCATGCGCAGTAGCGAGCCCGATTGCGCATCCGCAGTAGTGAGTCCGTGTGCGCATGAGCAGTAGTGAGTCCGAGTGCCCATGAGCCGTAGTGAGTCCGATTGCGCATGAGCAGTAGTGAGTTCGAGTGCGCATGAGCAGTAGTGAGCCCGTGGCGCGCATCAGCAGTAGTGAGCCCGAGTGCGCATGCGCAGTAGTGACCCCGAGTGCGCATGCACAGTAGTGCGCCCGTGCGCGCATGCGCAGTAGTGCGCCCGTGTGCGCATGCGCAGTAGTGAGTCCGAGTGCGCATGAGCAGTAGTGTGCCCGTGTGTGCGTGAGCAGTAGTGACCCCGAGTGCGCATGCACAGTAGTGAGCCCGATTGCGCATCCGCAGTAGTGAGGCCGAGTGCCCATGTGCAGTAGTGAGCCCGTGTGTGCATGAGCAGTAGTGACCCCGAGTGCGCATGCACAGTAGTGAGTCCGTGCGCGCATACGCGCCAGCGAGCCCGATTTTGTACCCGCAGTAGTGAGTCCGAGTGCGCATGGCCAGTAGTTAGTCCGAGAGCGCATGAGAAGTAGTGACCGGTGTGCGCATGCGCAGTGGTGAGACTCCAGCGCGCATCCGCAGTAGTGAACCCGATTGCGCATCCGCAGTAGTGAATCCGAGTGCGCATGCGCAGTAGTGACCCCGAATGCGAATGAGCAGTATTGAGTCCGAGTGCGCATGAGCAGTAGTGACCCCGAGTGCGCATGAGCAGTAGTGACCCCGAGTGCGCATGCACAGTAGTGA
Organism: Megachile leachella; assembly: GCA_963576845.1. Taxonomy (NCBI): domain Eukaryota; kingdom Metazoa; phylum Arthropoda; class Insecta; order Hymenoptera; family Megachilidae; genus Megachile; species Megachile leachella. Next base: position 6,443,026 of record OY756247.1, read on the forward strand.
GCCCGATTGCGCATCCGCAGTAGTGAGTCCGAGTGCGCATGCACAGTACTGACCCCGAATGCGCGTGAGCAGTTTTGAGTCCGAGTGCGCATGAGCAGTAGTGACCCCGAGTGCGCACTAGCAGTAGTGAGTCCGAGTGCGCATCAGCAGTAGTGACCCCGAGTGCGCATGCACAGTAGTGAGCCCGTGCGCGCATGGGTAGTAGTGAGCCCGTGTGCGCATGCGCAGTAGTGAGCCCGGGTGCGCATGCGCAGTAGTGAGCCCGAGCGCGCATCCGCAGTAGTGAGCCCGATTGCGCATCCGCAGTAGTCAGTCCGTGTGCGCATGTGCAGGTCTGAGCCGGAGTGCGCATGCGCAGTAGTGGGCCCGTGCGCGCATGGGTAGTAGTGAGCCCGTGTGCGCATGCGCAGTAGTGAGCCCGAGCGCGCATCCGCAGTAGTGAGTCTGAGTGCGCATGCGCAGTAGTGTCCCCAAATGCGCATTAGCAGTAGTGAATCCGAGTGCGCATGAGCAGTAGTGACCGCGAGTGCGCATGAGCAGTAGTGAGACCGAGTGCGCATGTGCAGTAGTGACCCCGAGTGCGCATGAGTAGTAGTGTCCCCGAGTGCGCATGCACAGTAGTGAGCCCGTGTGCGCATGCACAGTAGTGAGCCCGAGCGCGCATCCGCAGTAGTGAGTCCGAGTGCGCATGCGCAGTAGTGACCCCGAATGCGCATGAGCAGTATTGAGTCCGAGTGCGCATGAGCAGTAGTGACCCCGAGTGCGCATGAGCAGTAGTGAGCCCGAGTGCGCATGAGCAGTAGTGACCCCGAGTGCGCATGCACAGTAGTGAGCCCGATTGCGCATCCGCAGTAGTGAGTCCGAGTGCGCATGCACAGTACTGACCCCGAATGCGCATGAGCAGTTTTGAGTCCGAGTGCGCATGAGCAGTAGTGACCCCGAGTGCGCATGAGCAGTAGTGAGTCCGAGTGCGCATCAGCAGTAGTGACCCCGAGTGCGCATGCACAGTAGTGAGCCCGTGTGCGCATGCGCAGAAGTGAGCTCGAATGCGCATGTGCAGGTCTGAGCCGGACTGCGCATGCGCAGTAGTGAGCCCGATTGCGCATCCGCAGTAGTGAGTCCGTGTGCGCATGTGCAGGTCTGAGCCGGAGTGCGCATGCGCAGTAGTGGGCCCGTGCGCGTATGCGCAGTAGTGAGCCCGGGTGCGCATGCGCAGTAGTGAGCCCGAGCGCGCATCCGCAGTAGTGAGCCCGATTGCGCATCCGCAGTAGTGAGTCCGTGTGCGCATGTGCAGGTCTGAGCCGGAGTGCGCATGCGCAGTAGTGGGCCCGTGCGCGCATGCGCAGTAGTGAGCCCGGGTGCGTATGCGCAGTAGTGAGCCCGAGCGCGCATCCGCAGTAGTGAGCCCGATTGCGCATCCGCAGTAGTGAGTCCGTGTGCGCATGTGCAGGTCTGAGCCGGAGTGCGCATGCGCAGTAGTGGGCCCGTGCGCGCATGGGCAGTAGTGAGCCCGTGTGCGCATGCGCAGTAGTGAGCCCGAGCGCGCATCCGCAGTAGTGAGTCCGAGTGCGCATGCGCAGTATTGTCCCCGAATGCGCATTAGCAGTAGTGAATCCGAGTGCGCATGAGCAGTAGTGACCGCGAGTGCGCATGAGCAGTAGTGAGACCGAGTGCGCATGAGCAGTAGTGACCCCGAGTGCGCATGAGCAGTAGTGACCCCGTGTGCGCATGAGCAGTAGTGAGTCCGAGTGCGCATGAGCAGTAGTGACCCCGAGTGCGCATGCACATTAGTGAGCCCGCGCGCGCATACGCGGTAGCGAGCCCGATTTTGCACCCGCAGTAGTGAGTCCGAGTGCGCATGAGCAGTAGTTAGTCCGAGAGCGCATGAGAAGTAGTGACCCCGATTGCGCATGCACAGTAGTGAGCCCATGTGTGCATGCGCAGTAGCGAGCCCGATTGCGCATCCGCAGTAGTGAGTCCGTGTGCGCATGCCCAGTAGTGAGCCAGAGCGCGCATGCGCAGTAGTGAGTCCGAGTGCGCATGCGCAGAAGTGAGCTCGAGTGCGCATGTGCAGGTCTGACCGGAGTGCGCATGCGAAGTAGTGAGCCCGATTGCGCATCGGCAGTAGTGAGTCCGTGTGCGCATGCCCAGTAGTGAGCCCGAGTGCGCATGTGCAGGTCTGAGCCGGAGTGCGCATGCACAGTAGTGACCCCGAGCGCGCATGCACAGTAGTGCGCCCGTGTGCGCATGCGCAGTAGTGAGTCCGATTGCGCATGCGCAGTAGTGAGCCCATGTGTGCATGCGCAGTAGCGAGCCCGATTGCGCATCCGCAGTAGTGAGTCCGTGTGCGCATGAGCAGTAGTGAGTCCGAGTGCCCATGAGCCGTAGTGAGTCCGATTGCGCATGAGCAGTAGTGAGTTCGAGTGCGCATGAGCAGTAGTGAGCCCGTGGCGCGCATCAGCAGTAGTGAGCCCGAGTGCGCATGCGCAGTAGTGACCCCGAGTGCGCATGCACAGTAGTGCGCCCGTGTGCGCATGCGCAGTAGTGAGTCCGAGTGCGCATGAGCAGTAGTGTGCCCGTGTGTGCGTGAGCAGTAGTGACCCCGAGTGCGCATGCACAGTAGTGAGCCCGATTGCGCATCCGCAGTAGTGAGGCCGAGTGCCCATGTGCAGTAGTGAGCCCGTGTGTGCATGAGCAGTAGTGACCCCGAGTGCGCATGCACAGTAGTGAGTCCGTGCGCGCATACGCGGCAGCGAGCCCGATTTTGTACCCGCAGTAGTGAGTCCGAGTGCGCATGGCCAGTAGTTAGTCCGAGAGCGCATGAGAAGTAGTGACCCGTGTGCGCATGCGCAGTGGTGAGACTCCAGCGCGCATCCGCAGTAGTGAACCCGATTGCGCATCCGCAGTAGTGAATCCGAGTGCGCATGAGCAGTAGTGACCCCGAGTGCGCATGCACAGTAGTGCGCCCGTGCGCGCATGCGCAGGAGTGCGCCCGTGTGCGCATGCGCAGTAGTGACTCCGAGTGCGCATGGGCAGTAGTGAGCTCGTGTGTGCGTGAGCAGTAGTGAACCCCAATGCGCATGCTCTGTAGTGAGCCCGTGCGCGCATACGGGGCAGCGAGCCCGATTTTGCACTCGCAGTAGTGAGTCCGAGTGGGCATGAGCAGTAGTTAGTCCGAGAGCGCATGAGAAGTAGTGACCCCGTGTGCGCATACGCAGTGGTGAGACTCCAGCGCGCATCCGCAGTAGTGAACCCGATTGCGCATGCGCAGTAGTGAGCCCGATTGCGCATCCGCAGTAGTGAGGCCGAGTGCCCATGAGCAGTAGTAAGCCCGTGTGTGCATGAGCAGTAGTGGCCCCGAGTGCGCAAGCACAGTAGTGAGCCCGAGCGCGCATGCGCAGTAGTGAGCCTGATTGCGCATCCGCTGCAGTGCGTCCGTGTGCGCATGTGCAGTAGTGACCCCGAGTGCGCATGCACAGTAGTGAGCCCGTGCGCGCATGCGCAGTAGTGCGCCCGAGTGCGCATGCGCAGTAGTGACCCCGAGTGCGGATGCGTAGTAGCGACCCCGAGCGCGCATGCGCAGTAGTCAGCCCGATTGCGCATCCGCTGCAGTGTGTCCGAGTGCGCATGAGCAGTAATGTGTCCGAGTGCGCATGAGCAGTAGTGAGGCCGAATGCGAATGTGCTGTAGCGAGCCCGATTGCGCATCCGCAGCAGTGGGTCCGAGTGCCCATGAGCAGTAGTGAGTACGAGTGCGCATGAGCAGTAGCGAGCCCGATTGCGCATGCGCAGTAGTGACACCGATTGCGCATCGGCAGTAGTGAGTCCGTGCGCGCATACCCAGTAGTGAGTCCGAGTGCGCATGAGCAGTAGTGACCCCGATTGCGCATGCACAGTAGTGAGCCCGAGCGCGCATGCGCAGTAGTGAGTCCGAGTGCGCATGCGCAGTAGTGAGCCCGATTGCGCATCCGCAGTAGTGAGGCCGAGTGCCCATGAGCAGTAGTGAGTCCAAGTGCGCATGGGCAGTAGTGACCCCGAGTGCGCATGCGCAGTAGAGAGCCCGATTGCGCATGCACAGTCGTAAGCCCGTGTGCGCATGCGCAGTAGTGCGTCCGTGTCCGCATGCGCAGTAGTGCGCCCGTGTGCGCATCCGCAGTAGTGAGTCCGTGTGCGCATGCTCAGTAGTGAGCCCGAGTGCGCATGTGCAGGTCTGACCGGAGTGCGCATGCGCAGTAGTGAGCCCGAGCGCGCATTCGCAGTAGTGACCCCGAGTGCGCATGCGCAGTAGAGAGCCCGATTGCGCATGGTCAAGTCTGAGCCGGAGGTGAGCATGCGCAGTAGTGAGCCCGATCGCGCATCCGCAGTAGTGAGGTCGAGTGCCCATGAGCAGTAGTGAGTCCGAGTGCGCATGACCAGTAGCGACCCCGTTTGCGCATGCACAGTAGTGAGGCTGAGTGCCCATGAGCAGTAGTGAGCCCGAGTGCGCATGAGCAGTAGTGACCCCGATTGCGCATGCACAGTAGTGAGCCTATGTGTGCATGCGCAGTAGCGAGCCCGATTGCGCATCCGCAGTAGTGAGTCCGTGTGCGCATGCCCAGTAGTGAGCCCGAGTGCGCATGTGCAGTAGTGAGCCCGATTGCACTTCCGCAGTAGTGAGGCCGAGTCCGCATGAGCAGTATTGAGTCGTAGTGCACATGAGCAGTAGTGAACTCGAGTGCGCATACGCAGTACTGAGCCCGATTGCGCATGCACAGTAGTGAGCCCATGTGTGCATGCGCAGTAGCGACCTCGATTCCGCATCCACAGTAGTGTGTCCGTGTGCGCATGCCCAGTAGTGAGCCCGAGTGCGCATGCGCAGTAGAGAGTCCGATTGCGCATCCGCAGTAGTGAGGCCGAGGGCCCATGAGCAGTAGTGAGTCCAAGTGCGCATGAGCAGGAGTAACCACGAGTGCGCATGGGCAGTAGTGAGCCCGATTGCGCATCCGCAATAGGGAGTACGTGCGCGCATGCGCAGTAGTGAGTCCAAGTGCGCATGAGGAGTAGCGACCCCGAGTGCGCATACGCAGTAGTGAGCCCGATTGCGCATGCGTAGTAGGGAGTCCGTGTGCGTATGCCCAGTAGTGGGCCCGAGTGCGCACGTGCAGGTCTGAGCCGGAGTGGGCAGGCGCAGTAGTGAGCTCGATTGTACATCCGCAATAGTGAATCCGAGTGCGCACAAGCAGTAGTGAGCCCGTGTGTGCATGAGCAGTAGTGACCCAGAGTGCGCATGCGCAGTAGTGACCCCGAGGGCGCATGCACAGTCGTGAGCCCGTGTGCGCATGCGCAGTAGTGCGCCCGTGTGCGCATGCGCAAAAGTGAGCTCGAGAGCGCATGTGCAAGTCTGATCCGGAGTGCGCATGCGCAGTAGTGAGCCCGATTGCGCATCCGCAGTAGTGAGGCCGAGTGCCCATGAGCAGTAGTGAGTCCAAGTGCGCATCCGCAGTAGTGAGGCCGAGTGCGCATGCCCAGTAGTGAGTCCAAGTGCGCATGAGCAGTAGTGAGTCCGAGTGCGCATGCGCAGTAGTGAGCCCGTGTGCGCATGCGCAGTAGTGCGCCCGTGTGCGCATGCGCAAAAGTGAGCTCGAGAGCGCATGTGCAAGTCTGAGCCGGAGTGCGCATGCGCAGTAGTTAGTCCGAGTGCGCATGCGCGAAAGTGAGCTCGAGAGCGCATGTGCAAGTCTGAGCCGGTGTGCGCATGCGCAGTAGTGACCCCGAGAGCGCGTGCGATGTAGTGAGGCCGTGTGTGCATGCGCAGTAGTGAGTCCGATTGCTCATGCACAGTAGTGAGCCCATGTGTGCATGCGCAGTAGCGCGCTCGATTCCGCATCCGCAGTAGTGTGACCGTGTGCGCATGCACAGTAGTGAGCCCGAGTGCGCATGCGCAGTAGTGAGCCCGATTGCGCATCCGTAGTAATGAGGCCGAGTGCCCATGAGCAGTAGTGAGTCCAGGTGCGCATGAGCAGTAGTGACCCCGAGTGCGCATACGCAGTAGAGAGCCCGATTGCGCATCCGCAGTGGGGAGTCCGTGTGCGCATACGCAGCAGTGAGCCCGTTTGCGCATCGGCAGTAGCGAGCCCGTGTCCGCATGCGCAGTGGTGAGCCCGAATGCGCATGGTCAAGCCTGAGCCGGAGTGCGCATGCGCAGTAGTGAGTCCGATCGCGCATCCGCAGTAGTGAGCCCGAGCGCCCATGCGCAGTAGTGAGCCCGATTGCGCATCCGCAGTAGTGAGGCCGAGTGTCCATGAGCAGTAGTGAGTCCAAGTGCGCATGCGCAGTAGTGAGTCCGAGTGCGCATGAGCAGTAGTGACCCCGAGTCCGCATGCACAGTCGTGAGCCCGTGTGCGCATGCGCAGTAGTGCGCCCGTGTGCCAATGCGCAAAAGTGAGCTCGAGAGCGCATGTGCAAGTCTGAGCCGGAGTGCGCATGCGCAGTAGTGAGCCCGATTGCGCATCCGTAGTAGTGAGCCCGAGTGCGCATGTGCAGGTCTGACCGGAGAGGGCATGAGCAGTAGTGATCCCGACCGCGCATGCGCAGTAGTGAGCCCGAGCGCGCATCCGCAGTAGTGAGCCCGAGTGCACATGCGCAGTAGTGACGCCGAGTGCGCATGCACAGTAGTGAGTCCGAGTGCGCATGCGCAGTAGGGAGCCCGATTGCGCATCGGCAGTAGCGAGCCCGTGTCCGCATGCGCAGTGGTGAGCCCGTGTGCGCATGGTCAAGTCTGAGCCGGAGTGCGCATGCGCAGTAGTGAGTCCGATCGCGCATCCGCAGTAGCGAGGCCGAGTGCCCTTGAGCAGTAGTGAGTCAGAGTGCGCATGAGCAGTAGTGACCCCGATTGCGCATGCACAGTAGTGAGCCCGTGTGGGCATGCGCAGTAGTGAGCCCGAGCGCGCATCCGCAGTAGTGAGCCCGAGCGCTCATGCGCAGTAGTCAGCCCGATTGCGCATCCGCAGTAGTGAGGCCGAGTGTCCATGAGCAGTAGTGCGCCCGTGTGCCCATGCGCAAAAGTGAGCTCGAGAGCGCATGTGCAAGTCTGAGCCGGAGTGCGCATGCGCAGTACTGACCCCGAGTGCGCATGCGCAGTAGAGAGCCCGATTGCGCATGCGCAGTAGTGAGCCCGTGTCCGCATGCGCAGTGGTGAGCCCGAGTGCGCATGGTCAAGTCTGAGCCCGAGCTCGCATGCGCAGTAGTGAGCCCGATTGCGCATCCGTAGTAGTGAGCCCTAGTGCGCATGTGCAGGTCTGACCGGAGAGGGCATGAGCAGTAGTGATCCCGACCGCGCATGCGCAGTAGTGAGCCCGAGCGCGCATCCGCAGTAGTGAGCCCGAGTGCGCATGCGCAGTAGTGACGCCGAGTGCGCATGCGCAGTAGTGAGCCCGAGCGCGCATCCGCAGTAGTGAGCCCGAGCGCCCATGCGCAGTAGTGAGCCCGTGCATGTATGAGCAGTAGTGACCCCGAGTGCGCATGCACAGTAGTGCGTCCGCGCGCGCGTACGCGATAGTGAGCCCGATTGCGCATCCGCAGTAATGAGGCCGAGTGCCCATGAGCAGTTGTGAGTCCGAGTGCGCATGGGCAGTAGTGACCCCAAGCGCGTATGCACAGTCGTGAGCCCGTGTGCGCATGCGCAGTAGTGCGACCGTGTGCGCATGCGCAAAAGGGAGCCCGAGTGCGCATGGCCACGTCTGAGCCGGAGTGCGCATGCGCACTAGTGAGCCCGATCGCGCATCCGCAGTAGTGAGGCCGAGTGCCCATGAGCAGTAGTGAGTCCGAGTGCCCATAAGCAGTAGTAACCCCGATTGCGCACGCACAGTAGTGGGCCCGTGTGGGCATGCGCAGTAGTGAGCCCGAGCGCGCATCCGCAGTAGTGAGCCCCAGCGCCCATGCGCAGTAGTGAGCCCGATTGCGCATCCGCAGTAGTGAGGCCGAGTGTCCATGAGCAGTAGTGAGTCCAAGTGCGCATGCGCAGTAGTGAGTCCGAGTGGGCATGAGCAGTAGTGACCCCGAGTCCGCATGCACAGTCGTGAGCCCGTGTGCGCATGCGCAGTAGTGCGCCCGTGTGCCCATGCGCAAAAGTGAGCTCGAGACCGCATGTGCAAGTCTGAGCCGGAGTGCGCATGCGCAGTACTGACCCCGAGTGCGCATGCGCAGTAGCGGCCCCGAGCGCGCATGAGCAGTAGTGAGCCCGAGTGCGCATGTGCAGGTCTGACCGGAGTGCGCATGCGCAGTAGTGAGCCCGAGCGCGCATTCGCAGTAGCGAACCCGAGTGCGCATGCGCAGTAGAGAGCCCGATTGCGCATGCGCAGTAGTGAGCCCGTGTCCGCATGCGCGGTGGTGAGCCCGAGTGCGCATGGTCAAGTCTGAGCCGGAGGTGAGCATGCGCAGTAGTGAGCCCGATCGCGCATCCGCAGTAGTGAGGCCGAGTGCCCATGAGCAGTAGTGAGTCCGAGTGCGCATGACCAGTAGCGACCCCGTGTGCGCATGCGCAATAGTGAGCCCGAGTGCGCATGCGCAAAAGTGAGCTCGAGAGCGCATGTGCAAGTCTGAGCCGGTGTGCGCATGCGCAGTAGTGACCCCGAGAGCGCGTGCGCTGTAGTGAGGCCGTGTGTGCATGCGCAGTAGTGAGTCCGATTGCTCATGCAGAGTAGTGAGCCCATGTGTGCATGCGCAGTAGCGAGCTCGATTCCGCATCCGCAGTAGTGTGACCGTGTGCGCATGCACAGTAGTGAGCCCGAGTGCGCATGCGCAGTAGAGAGTTCGATTGCGCATCCGTAGTAATGAGGCCGAGTGCCCATGAGCAGTAGTGAGTCCAAGTGCGCATGAGCAGTAGTGACTCCGAGTGCGCATACGCAGTAGTGAGCCCGATTGCGCATCCGCAGTAGGGAGTCCGTGTGCGCATACGCAGCAGTGAGCCCGATTGCGCATCGGCAGTAGCGAGCCCGTGTCCGCATGCGCAGTGGTGAGCCCGAATGCGCATGGTCAAGCCTGAGCCGGAGTGCGCATGCGCAGTAGTGAGTCCGATCGCGCATCCGCAGTAGTGAGCCCGAGCGCCCATGCGCAGTAGTGAGTCCAAGTGCGCATGAGCAGTAGTGAGTCCGAGTGCGCATGCGCAAAAGTGAGCTCGAGAGCGCATGTGCAAGTCTGAGCCGGAGTGCGCATGCGCAGCACTGACCCCGAGTGCGCATGCGCAGTAGCGACCCCGAGCGCGCATGCGCAGTAGTGAGCCCGAGTGCGCATGTGCAGGTCTGTCCGGAGTGCGCATGCGCAGTAGTGAGCCCGAGCGCGCATTCGCAGTAGTGACCCCGAGTGCGCATGCGCAGTAGTGACCCGGATTGCGCATGCACAGTAGTGAGCCCATGTGCGCATACGCAGTAGCGAGCCCGATCGCGCATCCGCATTAGTGATTCCGCGTGCGCATGCGCAGTAGTAGCCCGAGTGCGCATGTGCAGGTCTGAGCCGCAGTGCGCATACGCGGTAGTGAGCCGGATTTTGCATCCGCAGTAGTGAGTCCGTGTGCGCATGCGCAGCAGTGAGCCCGATTGCGCATCGGCAGTAGCGCGCCCGTGTCCGCATGCGCAGTGGTGAGCCCGAGTGCGCATGGTCAAGTCTGAGCCGGAGTGCGCATGCGCAGTAGTGAGTCCGATCGCGCATCTGCTGTAGTGAGGCCGAGTGCCCTTGAGCAGTAGTGAGTCAGAGTGCGCATGAGCAGTAGTGACCCCGATTGCGCATGCACAGTAGTGAGCCCATGTGTGCATGCGCAGTAGCGAGGCCGATTGCGCATCCGCAGTAGTGAGTGCGTGTGCGCATGCCCAGTAGTGAGCCCGAGTGCGCATGTGCAGGTCTGAGCCGGAGTGCGCATGCGCAGTAGTAAGCCCGATTGTGCATCCGCAGTAGTGAGTCCGAGTGCGCATGAGCAGTAGTGAGCCCGTGTGTGCATGAGCAGTAGTGACCCCAAGTACGCATGCACAGTAGTGAGCCCGTGTGCGCATACGCGGTAGTGAGCCCGATTTTGCATCCGCAGTAGTGAGCCCGAGTGCGCATGAGCAGTAGTGAACCCGAGCGCACGAGCAGTAGTGAGCCCGTGTGTGCATGAGCAGTAGTGAGCTCGTGTGCGCATGCGCAGTAGTGAGTCCGAGTGCACATGCGCAGTAGAGAGCCCGATTGCGCATGCGCAGTAGTGAGCCCGTGTGGGCATGCGCAGTGGTGAGTCCGATTGCTCATGCACAGTAGTGAGCCCATGTGTGCATGCGCAGTAGCGAGCTCGATTCCGCATCCGCAGTAGTGTGACCGTGTGCGCATGCACAGTAGTGAGCCCGAGCGCGCATTCGCAGTAGCGACCCCGAGTGCGCATGCGCAGTAGAGAGCCCGATTGCGCATGCGCAGTAGTGAGCCCGTGTCCGCATGCGCGGTGGTGAGCCCTAGTGCGCATGGTCAAGTCTGAGCCGGAGGTGAGCATGCGCAGTAGTGAGCCCGATCGCGCATCCGCAGTAGTGAGGCCGAGTGCCCATGAGCAGTAGTGAGTCCGAGTGCGCATGACCAGTAGCGACCCCGTTTGCGCATGCACAGTAGTGAGGCTGAGTGCCCATGAGCAGTAGTGAGCCCGAGTGCGCATGAGCAGTAGTGACCCCGATTGCGCATGCACAGTAGTGAGCCTATGTGTGCATGCGCAGTAGCGAGCCCGATTGCGCATCCGCAGTAGTGAGTCCGTGTGCGCATGCCCAGTAGTGAGCCCGAGTGCGCATGTGCAGTAGTGAGCCCGATTGCACTTCCGCAGTAGTGAGGCCGAGTCCGCATGAGCAGTATTGAGTCGTAGTGCACATGAGCAGTAGTGAACTCGAGTGCGCATACGCAGTACTGAGCCCGATTGCGCATGCACAGTAGTGAGCCCATGTGTGCATGCGCAGTAGCGACCTCGATTCCGCATCCACAGTAGTGTGTCCGTGTGCGCATGCCCAGTAGTGAGCCCGAGTGCGCATGCGCAGTAGAGAGTCCGATTGCGCATCCGCAGTAGTGAGGCCGAGGGCCCATGAGCAGTAGTGAGTCCAAGTGCGCATGAGCAGGAGTAACCACGAGTGCGCATGGGCAGTAGTGAGCCCGATTGCGCATCCGCAATAGGGAGTACGTGCGCGCATGCGCAGTAGTGAGTCCAAGTGCGCATGAGGAGTAGCGACCCCGAGTGCGCATACGCAGTAGTGAGCCCGATTGCGCATGCGTAGTAGGGAGTCCGTGTGCGTATGCCCAGTAGTGGGCCCGAGTGCGCACGTGCAGGTCTGAGCCGGAGTGGGCAGGCGCAGTAGTGAGCTCGATTGTACATTCGCAATAGTGAATCCGAGTGCGCACAAGCAGTAGTGAGCCCGTGTGTGCATGAGCAGTAGTGACCCAGAGTGCGCATGCGCAGTAGTGACCCCGAGGGCGCATGCACAGTCGTGAGCCCGTGTGCGCATGCGCAGTAGTGCGCCCGTGTGCGCATGCGCAAAAGTGAGCTCGAGAGCGCATGTGCAAGTCTGATCCGGAGTGCGCATGCGCAGTAGTGAGCCCGATTGCGCATCCGCAGTAGTGAGGCCGAGTGCCCATGAGCAGTAGTGAGTCCAAGTGCGCATCCGCAGTAGTGAGGCCGAGTGCGCATGCCCAGTAGTGAGTCCAAGTGCGCATGAGCAGTAGTGAGTCCGAGTGCGCATGCGCAGTAGTGAGCCCGTGTGCGCATGCGCAGTAGTGCGCCCGTGTGCGCATGCGCAAAAGTGAGCTCGAGAGCGCATGTGCAAGTCTGAGCCGGAGTGCGCATGCGCAGTAGTTAGTCCGAGTGCGCATGCGCGAAAGTGAGCTCGAGAGCGCATGTGCAAGTCTGAGCCGGTGTGCGCATGCGCAGTAGTGACCCCGAGAGCGCGTGCGATGTAGTGAGGCCGTGTGTGCATGCGCAGTAGTGAGTCCGATTGCTCATGCACAGTAGTGAGCCCATGTGTGCATGCGCAGTAGCGCGCTCGATTCCGCATCCGCAGTAGTGTGACCGTGTGCGCATGCACAGTAGTGAGCCCGAGTGCGCATGCGCAGTAGTGAGCCCGATTGCGCATCCGTAGTAATGAGGCCGAGTGCCCATGAGCAGTAGTGAGTCCAGGTGCGCATGAGCAGTAGTGACCCCGAGTGCGCATACGCAGTAGTGAGCCCGATTGCGCATCCGCAGTGGGGAGTCCGTGTGCGCATACGCAGCAGTGAGCCCGATTGCGCATCGGCAGTAGCGAGCCCGTGTCCGCATGCGCAGTGGTGAGCCCGAATGCGCATGGTCAAGCCTGAGCCGGAGTGCGCATGCGCAGTAGTGAGTCCGATCGCGCATCCGCAGTAGTGAGCCCGAGCGCCCATGCGCAGTAGTGAGCCCGATTGCGCATCCGCAGTAGTGAGGCCGAGTGTCCATGAGCAGTAGTGAGTCCAAGTGCGCATGCGCAGTAGTGAGTCCGAGTGCGCATGAGCAGTAGTGACCCCGAGTCCGCATGCACAGTCGTGAGCCCGTGTGCGCATGCGCAGTAGTGCGCCCGTGTGCCAATGCGCAAAAGTGAGCTCGAGAGCGCATGTGCAAGTCTGAGCCGGAGTGCGCATGCGCAGTAGTGAGCCCGATTGCGCATCCGTAGTAGTGAGCCCGAGTGCGCATGTGCAGGTCTGACCGGAGAGGGCATGAGCAGTAGTGATCCCGACCGCGCATGCGCAGTAGTGAGCCCGAGCGCGCATCCGCAGTAGTGAGCCCGAGTGCGCATGCGCAGTAGTGACGCCGAGTGCGCATGCGCAGTAGTGAGCCCGAGCGCGCATCCGCAGTAGTGAGCCCGAGCGCCCATGCGCAGTAGTGAGCCCGTGCATGTATGAGCAGTAGTGACCCCGAGTGCGCATGCACAGTAGTGCGTCCGCGCGCGCGTACGCGATAGTGAGCCCGATTGCGCATCCGCAGTAATGAGGCCGAGTGCCCATGAGCAGTTGTGAGTCCGAGTGCGCATGGGCAGTAGTGACCCCAAGCGCGTATGCACAGTCGTGAGCCCGTGTGCGCATGCGCAGTAGTGCGACCGTGTGCGCATGCGCAAAAGGGAGCCCGAGTGCGCATGGCCACGTCTGAGCCGGAGTGCGCATGCGCACTAGTGAGCCCGATCGCGCATCCGCAGTAGTGAGGCCGAGTGCCCATGAGCAGTAGTGAGTCCGAGTGCCCATAAGCAGTAGTAACCCCGATTGCGCACGCACAGTAGCGGGCCCGTGTGGGCATGCGCAGTAGTGAGCCCGAGCGCGCATCCGCAGTAGTGAGCCCCAGCGCCCATGCGCAGTAGTGAGCCCGATTGCGCATCCGCAGTAGTGAGGCCGAGTGTCCATGAGCAGTAGTGAGTCCAAGTGCGCATGCGCAGTAGTGAGTCCGAGTGGGCATGAGCAGTAGTGACCCCGAGTCCGCATGCACAGTCGTGAGCCCGTGTGCGCATGCGCAGTAGTGCGCCCGTGTGCCCATGCGCAAAAGTGAGCTCGAGACCGCATGTGCAAGTCTGAGCCGGAGTGCGCATGCGCAGTACTGACCCCGAGTGCGCATGCGCAGTAGCGGCCCCGAACGCGCATGAGCAGTAGTGAGCCCGAGTGCGCATGTGCAGGTCTGACCGGAGTGCGCATGCGCAGTAGTGAGCCCGAGCGCGCATTCGCAGTAGCGACCCCGAGTGCGCATGCGCAGTAGAGAGCCCGATTGCGCATGCGCAGTAGTGAGCCCGTGTCCGCATGCGCGGTGGTGAGCCCGAGTGCGCATGGTCAAGTCTGAGCCGGAGGTGAGCATGCGCAGTAGTGAGCCCGATCGCGCATCCGCAGTAGTGAGGCCGAGTGCCCATGAGCAGTAGTGAGTCCGAGTGCGCATGACCAGTAGCGACCCCGTGTGCGCATGCGCAATAGTGAGCCCGAGTGCGCATGCGCAAAAGTGAGCTCGAGAGCGCATGTGCAAGTCTGAGCCGGTGTGCGCATGCGCAGTAGTGACCCCGAGAGCGCGTGCGCTGTAGTGAGGCCGTGTGTGCATGCGCAGTAGTGAGTCCGATTGCTCATGCAGAGTAGTGAGCCCATGTGTGCATGCGCAGTAGCGAGCTCGATTCCGCATCCGCAGTAGTGTGACCGTGTGCGCATGCACAGTAGTGAGCCCGAGTGCGCATGCGCAGTAGAGAGTTCGATTGCGCATCCGTAGTAATGAGGCCGAGTGCCCATGAGCAGTAGTGAGTCCAAGTGCGCATGAGCAGTAGTGACTCCGAGTGCGCATACGCAGTAGTGAGCCCGATTGCGCATCCGCAGTAGGGAGTCCGTGTGCGCATACGCAGCAGTGAGCCCGATTGCGCATCGGCAGTAGCGAGCCCGTGTCCGCATGCGCAGTGGTGAGCCCGAATGCGCATGGTCAAGCCTGAGCCGGAGTGCGCATGCGCAGTAGTGAGTCCGATCGCGCATCCGCAGTAGTGAGCCCGAGCGCCCATGCGCAGTAGTGAGTCCAAGTGCGCATGAGCAGTAGTGAGTCCGAGTGCGCATGCGCAAAAGTGAGCTCGAGAGCGCATGTGCAAGTCTGAGCCGGAGTGCGCATGCGCAGCACTGACCCCGAGTGCGCATGCGCAGTAGCGACCCCGAGCGCGCATGCGCAGTAGTGAGCCCGAGTGCGCATGTGCAGGTCTGTCCGGAGTGCGCATGCGCAGTAGTGAGCCCGAGCGCGCATTCGCAGTAGTGACCCCGAGTGCGCATGCGCAGTAGTGACCCGGATTGCGCATGCACAGTAGTGAGCCCATGTGCGCATACGCAGTAGCGAGCCCGATCGCGCATCCGCATTAGTGATTCCGCGTGCGCATGCGCAGTAGTAGCCCGAGTGCGCATGTGCAGGTCTGAGCCGCAGTGCGCATACGCGGTAGTGAGCCGGATTTTGCATCCGCAGTAGTGAGTCCGTGTGCGCATGCGCAGCAGTGAGCCCGATTGCGCATCGGCAGTAGCGCGCCCGTGTCCGCATGCGCAGTGGTGAGCCCGAGTGCGCATGGTCAAGTCTGAGCCGGAGTGCGCATGCGCAGTAGTGAGTCCGATCGCGCATCTGCTGTAGTGAGGCCGAGTGCCCTTGAGCAGTAGTGAGTCAGAGTGCGCATGAGCAGTAGTGACCCCGATTGCGCATGCACAGTAGTGAGCCCATGTGTGCATGCGCAGTAGCGAGGCCGATTGCGCATCCGCAGTAGTGAGTGCGTGTGCGCATGCCCAGTAGTGAGCCCGAGTGCGCATGTGCAGGTCTGAGCCGGAGTGCGCATGCGCAGTAGTGAGCCCGATTGTGCATCCGCAGTAGTGAGTCCGAGTGCGCATGAGCAGTAGTGAGCCCGTGTGTGCATGAGCAGTAGTGACCCCAAGTACGCATGCACAGTAGTGAGCCCGTGTGCGCATACGCGGTAGTGAGCCCGATTTTGCATCCGCAGTAGTGAGCCCGAGTGCGCATGAGCAGTAGTGAACCCGAGCGCACGAGCAGTAGTGAGCCCGTGTGTGCATGAGCAGTAGTGAGCTCGTGTGCGCATGCGCAGTAGTGAGTCCGAGTGCACATGCGCAGTAGAGAGCCCGATTGCGCATGCGCAGTAGTGAGCCCGTGTGGGCATGCGCAGTGGTGAGTCCGATTGCTCATGCACAGTAGTGAGCCCATGTGTGCATGCGCAGTAGCGAGCTCGATTCCGCATCCGCAGTAGTGTGACCGTGTGCGCATGCACAGTAGTGAGCCCGAGCGCGCATTCGCAGTAGCGACCCCGAGTGCGCATGCGCAGTAGAGAGCCCGATTGCGCATGCGCAGTAGTGAGCCCGTGTCCGCATGCGCGGTGGTGAGCCCTAGTGCGCATGGTCAAGTCTGAGCCGGAGGTGAGCATGCGCAGTAGTGAGCCCGATCGCGCATCCGCAGTAGTGAGGCCGAGTGCCCATGAGCAGTAGTGAGTCCGAGTGCGCATGACCAGTAGCGACCCCGTTTGCGCATGCGCAATAGTGAGCCCGAGTGCGCATGCGCAAAAGTGAGCTCGAGAGCGCATGTGCAAGTCTGAGCCGGTGTGCGCATGCGCAGTAGTGACCCCGAGAGCGCGTGCGCTGTAGTGAGGCCGTGTGTGCATGCGCAGTAGTGAGTCCGATTGCTCATGCACAGTAGTGAGCCCATGTGTGCATGCGCAGTAGCGAGCTCGATTCCGCATCCGCAGTAGTGTGACCGTGTGCGCATGCACAGTAGTGAGCCCGAGTGCGCATGCGCAGTAGAGAGTTCGATTGCGCATCCGTAGTAATGAGGCCGAGTGCCCATGAGCAGTAGTGAGTCCAAGTGCGCATGAGCAGTAGTGACCCCGAGTGCGCATACGCAGTAGTGAGCCCGATTGCGCATCCGCAGTAGGGAGTCCGTGTGCGCATACGCAGCAGTGAGCCCGATTGCGCATCGGCAGTAGCGAGCCCGTGTCCGCATGCGCAGTGGTGAGCCCGAATGCGCATGGTCAAGCCTGAGCCGGAGTGCGCATGCGCAGTAGTGAGTCCGATCGCGCATCCGCAGTAGTGAGCCCGAGCGCCCATGCGCAGTAGTGAGCCCGATTGCGCATCCGCAGTAGTGAGGCCGAGTGTCCATGAGCAGTAGTGAGTCCAAGTGCGCATGCGCAGTAGTGAGTCCGAGTGCGCATGAGCAGTAGTGACCCCGAGTCCGCATGCACAGTCGTGAGCCCGTGTGCGCATGCGCAGTAGTGCGCCCATGTGCCCATGCGCAAAAGTGAGCTCGAGAGCGCATGTGCATGTCTGAGCCGGAGTCCGCATGCACAGTAGTGAGCCCGTGTGGCCATGCGCAGTAGTGAGCCCGAGCGCCCATGCGCAGTAGTCAGCCCGATTGCGCATCCGCAGTAGTGACGCCGAGTGCGCATGCACAGTAGTGAGTCCGAGTGCGCATGCGCAGTAGAGAGCCCGAGTGCGCATGTCCAGGTCTGAGCCGGAGTGCGCATGAGCAGTAGTGAGCCCGATGGTGCATCCGCAGTAGTGAGTCCGAGTGCGCATGAACAATAGTGAGCCCGTGTGTGCATGAGCAGTAGTGACCCCGAGTGCGCATGCACAGTAGTGAGCCCGTGCGCGCATACGCGGTAGTTAGCCCGATTTTGCATCCACAGTAGTGAGTCGGAGTACTCATGAGCAGTAGTTAGTCCGAGAGCGCATGAGAAGTAGTGACCCCGTGTGCGCATGCGCAGTAGTGAGCCCGAGCGCGCATCCGCAGTAGTGACCCCGTGTGCGCATGCGCAGTAGTGAGCCCGAGCGCGCATCCGCAGTAGTGAGCCCGAGTGCGCATGCGCAGTAGTGACCCCGAGTGCGCATGCGCAGCAGTGAGGCCGAGTGTCCATGAGCAGTAGTGCGCCCGTGTGCGCATACGCAGTAGCGAGCCCGATTGCGCATCCGCATTAGTGATTCCGCGTGCGCATGCCCAGTAGTAGCCCGAGTGCGCATGTGCAGGTCTGAGCCGGATTTTGCATCCGCAGTAGTGAGTCCGAGTGCGCATGAGCAGTAGTGACCCCAATTGCGCATGCACAGTAGTGAGGCCGAGTGCCCATGAGCAGTAGTGAGCCCGAGTGCGCATGAGCAGTAGTGACCCCGATTGCGCATGCACAGTAGTGAGCCCGTGTGGGCATGCGCAGTAGTGAGCCCGAGCGCGCATCCGCAGTAGTGAGCCCGAGCGCTCATGCGCAGTAGTCAGCCCGATTGCGCATCCGCAGTAGTGAGGCCGAGTGTCCATGAGCAGTAGTGCGCCCGTGTGCGCATACGCAGTAGCGAGCCCGATTGCGCATCCGCATTAGTGATTCCGCGTGCGCATGCCCAGTAGTAGCCCGAGTGCGCATGTGCAGGTCTGAGCCGGATTTTGCATCCGCAGTAGTGAGTCCGAGTGCGCATGAGCAGTAGTGACCCCAATTGCACATGCACAGTAGTGAGGCCGAGTGCCCATGAGCAGTAGTGAGCCCGAGTGCGCATGAGCAGTAGTGACCCCGATTGCGCATGCACAGTAGTGAGCCCATGTGTGCATGCGCAGTAGCGAGGCCGATTGCGCATCCGCAGTAGTGAGTGCGTGTGCGCATGCCCAGTAGTGAGCCCGAGTGCGCATGTGCAGGTCTGAGTCGGAGTGCGCATGCGCAGTAGTGAGCCCGATTTTGCATCCGCAGTAGTGAGCCCGAGTGTGCATGAGCAGTAGTGAACCCGAGCGCATGAGCAGTAGTGAGCCCGTGTGTGCATGAGCAGTAGCGAGGCCGATTGCGCATCCGCAGTAGTGAGTGCGTGTGCGCATGCCCAGTAGTGAGCCCGAGTGCGCATGTGCAGGTCTGAGTCGGAGTGCGCATGCGCAGTAGTGAGCCCGATTTTGCATCCGCAGTAGTGAGCCCGAGTGTGCATGAGCAGTAGTGAACCCGAGCGCATGAGCAGTAGTGAGCCCGTGTGTGCATGAGCAGTAGTGAGCTCGTGTGTGCATAAGCAGTAGTGACCCCGAGGGCGCATCCGCAGTAGTGAGTCCGTGTGCGCATGCCCAGTAGTGAGGCCGAGTGCGCATGGTCAGGTCTGAGCAGGAGTGCGCATGCGCAGTAGTGAGTCCGAGTGCGCATGCGCAGTAGAGAGCCCGATTGCGCATGCGCAGTAGTGAGCCCGTGTCCGCATGCGCAGTGGTGAGCCCCAGTGCGCATGGCCACGTCTGAGCCGGAGTGCGCATGCGCAGTAGTGAGCCCGATTTTGCATCCGTAGTAATGAGGCCGAGTGCCCATGAGCAGTAGTGAGTCCAAGTGCGCATGAGCAGTAGTGACCCCGAGTGCGCATACGCAGTAGTGAGCCCGATTGCGCATCCGCAGTAGGTAGTCCGTGTGCGCATACGCAGCAGTGAGCCCGATTTTGCATCCGCAGTATTGAGCCCGAGTGCGCATGCGCTGTAGAGAGCCGGATTGCGCATGTGCAGGTCTGAGCCGGAGAGCGCAACCGCAGTAGTGAGCCCGATTGCGCATCCGCAGTAGTGAGCCCGAGTGCGCATGTGCAGTAGTGAGCCCGATTGTGCATGCACAGTAGTGAGGCCGAGTGCCCATGAGCAGGATCTCTGTCTTGGTTTAACGTGTAGTTCCCGCCATCACAGCTCTACTACACGGCCCCCATGGGCGCGGAATTGGGATACGCCCAATTAGCGCGTCCCCGCCGAAGCAAGGACTACCAGAAACGGTACTAGGCTCTACGGGTCCCGGTAACCGACCTCTGGTGGGGCCGAGTGACTTTCCAACACTCTACCAGCTAAGACAGGCTGGTACCCGAGCTGTTGGGACGCAGCTCACCCGCCGAGGGCCCGACTAGCAGGCCCTCTAGCCAGCATGCGGCTTTTAAACCACTGCCCCCGCGATGGTCCAACCCACGACCGAGCCAGGGTTGCCCCTGTAGGCATCTCGGTCCCCGCGGTACCAGTCAAAATCACTGGTGGGATCTGCGCGACCAGTGTCGCTTCCATTTTGGGGGTCCCGCAACCCCCGGCAATGGTCAGCCGGCGACTCGGGTACGTGGAGACGCCAACCTCCAAAGGCCACGAGTAGGAATCGACCATAAGGTCTTTGACCTCCTCGCGACCACCCTGCGTACCTCATACACCCATATACACACACTACGCATTCACACACCTTCTTCTCCTCACAAACACACTTCTCGCATACACACAAAAACATTCATACTTCTCCTTGCATTCTAGCACACCACTCACATCCACACTACCATCCTCTCTCCTTATTACACCACATGCATTCAGATCTCGGAGATCATCATACATACTACATTCAGTCAACACATGTTTCCAGTCTTCACACACAGCACCACACATACAATGCTCAGTTTCACTTAGACCACGTTTATACAAATACGCATTCATACTACCATGCCCAGTCAGCAAGGAACACGCAAACACACTTGGTTCAAAACTCACACAACTCTCAGCAAACCTTACACTCTTAATGTACTCATACGTCACACGTCCTTTTTCGCTCTGATCCCATCTACGCTGCCAACAATCATACACTTTTTCATCCACAATTTCCAAGCATTCATCAACAGCACGTCCATCCAAATCACCCAAGGCTACAATCTCATTCGCACACAGACTCACACCATTTTTGATTCTTGCACAGATACCTCTTCTCACACATTCAAGGTCCCAAGGTAGGACACCCATCAACACTTGCATACTATCCGTCGAAACGGTTCTACATACATTCAAGCACGCATACAACACTACACGCTGACATCTATTCAATAAATCTCTAGCATACCCAAATTGCAACACATCATACCACACACTCGCTCCATACATCACACACGCGACAAACAGACCTTTGTACAACACTCTCACAGCTTTTCTTCGCATACCCCATTCTCTCTTCATCACTCTTCTCATAGCACCCACTACATTCGTCACTTTCTTCCGCACGTAATCGAGGTGTACTTTAAAGTTCATTCTTTCACTCACCCATATTCCCAAATACTTCACTTTCTCTACATACCTTAAAGGCTTTCCATTCATACGTACAATCGGTCGTCTACTCGCAGCCATACTACCTTTCAACAACATGGTCACAGTTTTACTCTCGGACACACTCACACCTACTTCCGCACCCCATTCACACACTATTGTCATCCATTCAGCACCCATTCGCTCAATTTCCACTCGGCTCTGTCCTTCAACCATTACATACAAGTCATCCGCGAAGGCCACACACTTACACCCACGTTCTCTCAAACGCCGCAGGAGCCCGTTCATCCGTCCAATCCACAGGAAAGGACCAGAGACGGACCCCTGCGGACATCCTCGCACAACATCCTTCCACACAATTTCATTCACTCCACACATACATGCTGTCCTTCCCTGGAAGTAGCTCCTCCAGAGTGGCATCTCCGCGCATCCTGTCTCATTCAACCAGCCAAGCACACTATAATCGCCGGACTATGTCCGGTGGTTTTTATTTATACAAAATAGTGCCGGCTCAGCCGGTATGCCCGGGTTCGGTCCGGGGTATACAGAGACGCGACTTAACTCTAAAACGCAACGCGGAAAACGGAGGCGGAAACGCGGAGACGCAAACGCAAACGCGGAGACAGAAACGCGAAGACGGAAACGCGAAGACGGAAACACGGAAACGCGGAAACGCAAACGCAAACGCGGGAACGCAAACGCGGAGACGGTAACGCGGATCGCAAAGCTTATAACTAATCGCTATTGTACAAACTAACGCTGGGTAGGAGGAATATAGGGAGCGAGGAGTTAGGCTTTGCCGCTGGTTTAGGGTCCGACGCTGCCCGAAGCCCTGCGCCGTCCCCTCTGGCAGGAGGCCGTTGGTCCGAGGGCACGTTGACTTGTTAACCCTCGGCGGCTAGGGTTGCCCCCGTCTCGCGGCCGAGCCGTCGACGTAAGGCGAGGACACGGAGTCTGGTTTACGACCTGAGAACGACCGTACTCGATCCTGCCCCAGGTCGCCCTCCGTTGGAGGAAGAAAAGGGAATATAATCAAAAATAGTGGAGAGAGCTCGCACGGTGACGGTACGGATAGCGGTCGCTCCGCTGTACAATTGCTTCGTCGGTAGCTCTCTGCTGATCGGTCCGCGGCCCGGTCTTATATATTGCCGCGGGTGCCGATTCTCCCGCGAGAAACGCGATCGTGGTTAGACGCCACCTAGTGGTCGTCGTCGGTATCTTGTGTTCGCGCCTCTTAGTAGGCAACCGCCTACTTACGGCGTTACAGTACCCCCCCCCCCCCTTTGTGAGGCGCGAACTTTACGCAAAATAAACTTTATTTTGATTGCAAAACTAAAAACAAAACTATATTCTTTTGATTTTAAACGCGGCTTACTTCTATTACAAAGTCGCGGGCTAGTTACAGGCTTACGGACTAATACATGATCGCGGGCTATTTACAGACTTATAGACTAACGGACTTACTTACTACTATATGATCGCGGGCTATTTACAGACTTACAGACTACCTTAATTTTAATTCGTCAGGTCCAGCGGCTCGCTGCTGGGCCTGGACGCGGGCGCTGCGGCGTGGGTTGCCCGGATACGGATCCGGAAGGCGCCGGTCTGGGTCCTTTTCACAGCTATCTTCCGGCCGTCGGGAAGTCGTAGCTCCAATACCTTTCGGTGTGGAATGTTGCGGGGATGGAAAAAGAACTCGTCCCCCTCTACGGTTGTGGTTGGTGGGGGAAGGGCGGTGGTCGGCGTCTGGCTGCCATGGTCGGTCGTCTGGGACCCTTGTTCCCTGACTTCGTATCCCATGGTTTGGGTCGCCTGCTCTCGGAATTTCTTTCGAGAGCGTTTGGGCCGGCTGACTGGCTTTCCCGCTGCTGCTGCTGGTGCTGCTTGCGGTGGCGGCGGAATGGGTTGCTGGACCCGAGGGAGCTGTGGCGGTGTCTTCTTTAACGGCGACAGCGGTGGTGGCGGCGGTGGCGTGAGCCGAAGCTCCAGTATCCCCTTTTGTGGCGGTGGCGTACGAGGGAGCGGAATTTCCGCTTCGATTGGCCCTCGGACTTGTACGCACTGGGCTTCGCGGGTGGGCGGTGGTGTTACCCGAGTTGGTGCCCTGGGTCGAGCTCGGGCGGATACTCGACCGTAAGGTCCGGCCGCTGGTGGTCGGGCGGTCGTCGGAGCTGCCTGGTGACCTGGCCGGCTGGCCGGCTGGCCGGCTGGTCGGGGTTGATTCCCTGGCGGCCGGGACGTGGCGATGGTGATCGGCCAGTGGCCGGTCTGAACATCTCGCACCCTGGGGCGAGACTCCGGAGGTCGGTGTCGTTGAGATTTCCCCAGTGGGGTAGCTTCTTCCGCTGATCGCTTCATCATGGCATGAAGATGATTGATTGATTGCTCGCGGCTGCTGGCCTTTTATAGTCACCGTGGGTGCGATGGTGGGGCATGGCTTGAGATCCTGGAGGTGCGCGCGCAGTGGCCGGCCGCGCGGCCCCTGCAGCACTACTACCGTTGGACCCGCGAAGCGGACCACCCGGTATGGTCCAGTGAATTTAGGGGCCAACTTTGCGTTGAATGCTATTCCAGCCGACGATAGGGGGTGAGCGCGCTTCATCACGTGTTCCCCTTTGGCCGGGGCCCATTCCCGCCGCTGCCGGTTGTAGTATTTACTTTGGCGGGTATAAGCCTCGGCCAGGGCGCGTCGGGCCAGTTTAACTGCGTCGTGGAGATGTTCCAGAGCTTCGTGCCGTGTTTGGCCGGACGGAGGGGGGTCAATGGTCCGGTCCAGCGGTGAACGTAGTTCTCGCCCGTAATTGAGGTAAGCGGGTGTATATCCGGTGGAGTCGTGCTGCGTCGTGTTGTATGCGAAGGCTAACTCCATTAGCCAGTGATCCCATGTGCGGTGGTCTTCTTGGGTGTACTGGGCGATCATAGTCTTGAGGACCCTGTTTGTCCTTTCCACCGGGTTGCACTGCGGTGTGTACGGTGGAGTTTTCCGGTGCTGTATCCCATATTCCCGGAGTAGCGTGGTGAATTCCCGGCTCTCGAATTGTCTCCCATTATCCGAGATGACCTGCCGTGGACAGCCGTGACGGAGGAGGATCTTCTCACGGAACGTTCGGGCAACTGCTGGAGCGGTGGCTTGCCGGAGGGGGTGTAGTTCGACCCATTTCGAGAATTTATCCTGCATTACTAGTAGCGTGGTGTGGCCTTTGGTTGAGCGTGGCAGAGGCCCTACCAGGTCGATGGAGACCACGCTCCAAGGTTCTTCGGCCGGAACGGTGAGCATCTTTCCTGCTGGCGGCTTCTGCAGGACTTTATGCTGTAGACAGTTTTGGCAGTTGCGGACGTGGCGGGCTGCGTCTCGGAACATCCCCGGCCAATGGTAGCGTTGGGCCAAACGGGCGCTGGTTTTGCTGATGCCTAGATGACCGGCCGTGGGTTCATCATGATTTTCCCTTAGCACCGCTTCTCGATCGGCTCTGGTTACGCATAGCTTCCAGGCGTGGTCGGGGTGCCGGCCGGTGTGATCTGGAAAATACCGGTACAGCTGCTCATCCTGGAGACGGTATTCGGGATACTGAGCAGGCTGGTCCCGGACGGCTTGCACGATCTTAGTATACCAGGGGTCGTCGATCGTGTCCACTTCTTCGGCGGGCTCCTCGGGCTGACGTGACAGGGCGTCGGCTACCAGGTTATTTTCCCCGCGGCGGTACTGGATATGGAAATCGTAGTGCTGGAGTTCCAGACTCCAGCGGGCCAGGCGCCCGGATGGATTGTCGATGGCCTGGAGCCACTTGAGGGCCTGGTGGTCGGTGAGGACGGTGAACCGGTAGCCTTCCAGGTACGGTCGCATTTTCCTAATTCCCC
This sequence comes from Megachile leachella, assembly GCA_963576845.1. NCBI lineage: Eukaryota > Metazoa > Arthropoda > Insecta > Hymenoptera > Megachilidae > Megachile > Megachile leachella. Next base: position 6,467,386 of record OY756247.1, read on the forward strand.
ACACCACGGCGAGACACTCTCGTTCGGTGGCCGAGTAGTTCCGTTCGGCTTGGCTAAGACTTCGGCTGGCGTATGCGATGACCCGTTCTTCGCCGTCATGTTCCTGGGTCAGGACGGCTCCGAGGCCATGGCCGCTGGCATCAGTTTGGAGGACGAACGGTTGCTCGAAGTCTGGGCATGCCAGCATTGGAGCGGTGGCCAGCTGATGGCGGAGTTGCTGGAAAGCGTCTTCCTCGGTTGTTGTCCAGGTCCACCGCTGCCGCTTCTGGAGGAGACGGTTCAGTGGAGCGGTCAGGTCGGAGAACCGTGGGATGAAACGTCGGTACCAGGACACGGCTCCCAGGAACCGGCGTAACTCCTTCACATTGGTTGGGGCCGGGATTTCTCGGATGGACTGCACTTTTCCCGGATCGGTGTGTATCCCTTGGCCGGTCACGACGTGGCCTAAGTATATCAGCTCCGTCTTCCCGAAATGACACTTCTCCGGGTTGGGGCGGAGACCGGCCTCTCGTAGCCGCCCGAATACGGCTCGTAGATTCTCTAGATGTTCCTCGAAGGTCCGCCCCAGGACGATGATGTCATCGAGGTAGGCGAAACTGCGTGGGGCCAGTCGAGGGCCGATGACCTGGTCCAGTAGACGTTGGAATGTCGCCGGGGCGGAGTGTAGTCCGAACGGCATAACGGTGAACTCGAACAGTCCTCGCCCGGGCACGGTGAAGGCGGTGATTGGTCGGCTTCCAGGTTCCAGTGGAACCTGCCAGTATCCATCGGCTAGGTCGATGGTGGAGATATATCGGGCCTCCCGTAATTTCTCGAGCGTGGCCTGGACCTGGGGCAGTGGATAAGCGTCTTTCTCCGTCCGTTGGTTGACCTGCCTGAAGTCGATGCAAAAACGGTATTTACCGTTGTTCTTCCGGACCAGGACCACCGGGGAGCTCCATGGGCTGTGCGACGGTTGGATAACCCCGGCTTCTAGCATTCGGTCGACCTCGGCGTCGATGATGGCCTGCATGGCCGGGTTCCTCGGCGTGTATCGGTGCTTGACAGGCTCGGCCCCCTCCTTGAGCCGAATTCGATGCTGGACCCACGTCGTGGTCGGTGGTAGTTGTTGGAATTTTGGCAACTCCTCGGCCAACAGCCTTTGGAGAGCCTCTGTCTGCTCGGCGGTGCAGCCCGTCGGTCCGGACACTTCCATTATCTCCTCGGCGAAGGTCCAGCGGCGCGTTCCGATCTGGATGGAGGTCCCCAGCTTTCTCATGAGGTCGACCCCCAGTAACATGACCTGGGACATGGCAGGCAGAACGGAGTAACGGTGACAGACTTCCTGACCGTCGATGGTGGCGGTAAAAGTGACCTCCCCGTCGGTGGTGGCCGGGCTTCCGTCGGCGACCCGGACCTCACGGGGCTCTCGGTCCCAGCGGGCTCCAAACCACTGGCAGTACGCGGCGAGGTCGCTCCGGACGTATGAGTGGGAGGCTCCGGTGTCCACCAATGCTTGCCCGGTGTATCCGTGGGTCTCGAAGGGAAGAAACAATCGGTGTTCCTCTAGTGGCGGTTGATCGGCGCCGGTGGAGTGGTTGGTCGGACGGCGCCTCGAGGTTCGACCAGCGCGTCGTTTCCCGGTCGTCTTTGGCACGGGCAGTCCCGGGTTTGTCGGCCTTCCGTTCCACAATGGCTGCAGAAGAGTCGTCCGGGTCGGCGACACTCGTGGCGAGAGTGCCCTCGCTGTCCACAGCGCCAGCAACAATTATCTCGCTCGTAGCCGGGCGTGATTTCGGCTATCTGGTTCCGGTGCTGCTGCGGAGGTCGGGCCGGAGCCGTAGTGGCAGCGTCCCGTTCCAACCGCTCGAAGCGGTTGATCATCCGGAGCAGGTCCATCCTGGTTCGGAAGTCCTCTGGGCGGATGTATCGGCGGTACTCGTGCCGTAGGTTACGGTAGCACCTGTCCAGTTGTTCCTCCTCGGAGAATCCCCCATGCCGACGCATCATGGTGCTGATGTCCTGGAGGTACTGGTGACCGCTTTCCCCCGGACGCTGGACTCGGCGGCTGATTTGGTCTCGTAACTCCTCGGGCTGGAAGTCCGGCATAAACTCCTCCCGGAAGAAGTCCAGGAACTCCGACCAGGACGTCCAGAAGCCTCTCATGTTGTGGTACCAGGCTAGGGCTGCTCCCCGTAGTAGCCCTGGTAGGCAGCGCAGGATACTGTCGTGTGACAGCTGGTAGGTGGCCTGGACGGATTCCAGGCTGTCCAGGAAATTCTCTGCTCCTTTTTCCCCGTCGTAGTGTAGTCCGCTTTTGCGGAGCTGGTCCATCAGGTTGAGGTCCGCGACGAGTGGAGCCGTAGCGGGTGGATCGGGCTCGTGGCTTGGCCCCGGTTGTTGAGCTTTGTCTTTGGTTGCCATCCTACGGAGGTGCTGGATGACCCTTGCTCGTAGGTCCTCGAGGGTGCCGGTAGAGTCGAGGTGTTCTGCTTCTGCAAACTGAATTAGTTCGGCTTTTCGCTGGTGGTAGACCCACCCTACGGGGTACATGCGTTCCCCCTAGACAACGGTCCCTGTTCGGGCGCCAATATAATCGCCGGACTATGTCCGGTGGTTTTTATTTTATACAAAATAGTGCCGGCTCAGCCGGTATGCCCGGGTTCGGTCCGGGGTATACAGAGACGCGACTTAACTCTAAAACGCAACGCGGAAAACGGAGGCGGAAACGCGGAGACGCAAACGCAAACGCGGAGACAGAAACGCGAAGACGGAAACGCGAAGACGGAAACACGGAAACGCGGAAACGCAAACGCAAACGCGGGAACGCAAACGCGGAGACGGTAACGCGGATCGCAAAGCTTATAACTAATCGCTATTGTACAAACTAACGCTGGGTAGGAGGAATATAGGGAGCGAGGAGTTAGGCTTTGCCGCTGGTTTAGGGTCCGACGCTGCCCGAAGCCCTGCGCCGTCCCCTCTGGCAGGAGGCCGTTGGTCCGAGGGCACGTTGACTTGTTAACCCTCGGCGGCTAGGGTTGCCCCCGTCTCGCGGCCGAGCCGTCGACGTAAGGCGAGGACACGGAGTCTGGTTTACGACCTGAGAACGACCGTACTCGATCCTGCCCCAGGTCGCCCTCCGTTGGAGGAAGAAAAGGGAATATAATCAAAAATAGTGGAGAGAGCTCGCACGGTGACGGTACGGATAGCGGTCGCTCCGCTGTACAATTGCTTCGTCGGTAGCTCTCTGCTGATCGGTCCGCGGCCCGGTCTTATATATTGCCGCGGGTGCCGATTCTCCCGCGAGAAACGCGATCGTGGTTAGACGCCACCTAGTGGTCGTCGTCGGTATCTTGTGTTCGCGCCTCTTAGTAGGCAACCGCCTACTTACGGCGTTACAACACTCTTCCATTCCAAATTATCAAACGCTCCTCTAAAATCCACAAATATACCCAGCACATACTTCTTTCCACTCTCTTGCACATACTCTCTCACCTTTATCCATGCACTCTCTGTCGAACGTCCCCTGCGAAAGCCATGCTGCGCATCATCCATACTCTCATTCACTCTCCGTTCATGTCTCTTAACCATCATTCGCTCTAAAGTTTTCCCAAACACTGACAGCAGGCTTATTGGTCTATACGACGCAGGGTCCGTTCGCGGCTTTTCAGGGGACTTCAGCAACACAATTACGCACGCTTTCTTCCACTCACTCGGAAAATATCCATACTTCAAACACGCATTATACAATCTCAACAAACATCCCGGAATCGCATACCAAATCATTCGCAACATTTTCGCAGTTATACCATCCATGCCAGGTGCCTTGCCCAATTTTGCTGCCATCACAGCCTCATTCACTTCATTCCAATCAAACTCTTCCACTTCATTCACACTCTCTTCCACACCACTCACTCCCACCGAGATACTCGAGGCTGGGAAGAAACAATCTAACAAAACTTTCGCACATTCTCTCCATGTGGAATAATTCCTATCATCAATATTCAACGAGCTCATTCTCTCCCTCGCATTCTTACCTCTACATATTCTGTATACAGGACCCCATGGCTCCAGGTTCGACGACACACTCACAAACTTCCGCCAACTCTCTTCTTTCACTCTCCACAATTCACGCTTATACTCTTTCATCAAACACTTATACCTGGTCAAGCATGCATCAACATTCTCGCTTCGTCTTCTTTTCGCTCTTTGCCACAACTTCCTACTCTTTCGCACTTTAGCTTTCAGTCTTCTTAATTCATCCGTCCACCATGCTATCTTCCTATCATTCATTCTTATTCTCTGTTTCATTCTTTTGTCGTTCGAACCTTGGATCCAGTCCATCAAATATTCAAGCATTCTATCCACATTTGTTTCATCACTCATATCTTGCCCATACATCAACGCATACTCCATCAGATCATTCTTATATTCTTCCCAGTCCACATCTTTGCATATCCATCCTTTCCTTACATTCATAACATTTTGCTCACTCTCATCATACATCATACTTATTAATATAACATTATGGTCACTTATTCCCCAGTCATTCTTCACTTCCCATTCAAGGCGGCACCTGGCTAACGAATCATTCATCAGAGTGACATCAATGTCACTCTGCCCATTCACGCCCGAGAAAGTATAATACTCACTCGGCTCATTCAACACAATCATTCCATTCGCCAAAATCCACTCTTCCAGAATCCTTCCACGCATCTCATTCTCTCTACTGCGACCCCCACCCTTGCTATACCACAAGGGCGAGCTCGCATTCGCATCCATTCCGAATAACACACGCTTCCCCCTCACATACTCTCTCACACACTCCATGTACGTCAGGTAGGGCTCTATGTCAGAACCCCACCTGCAGTACATGGACACCACATACATCTCGCCAAAATCCCCTTTCAGCCAAACACACACACCATACTCATTGGTATATTCACGCACACACATAACCTCCACATTTACATCCCGAACAACCACTGCAGCCTTGGCAGGGTCATCCGCACACACATACACTTGCCACCCACTTGGCAACCCTTTCACACACCCATGCGACACATACACTTCCTGCAAGAGAGCCACACTTACATCCTTTTCATTCATAACAACATTCAAATCACACAACACACTATACGCTTTCTGACAATTACACTGCAATATTTTCAAACATTCAGTCATCACATATCCTGGCCTTCTCTCGCTCTAACATTCTCACATATTCTGGGCATTCACTCGACAGAACCGAGTGGTCACACGCTCTGCCTTTCATTTTGCAATTTCTGCACACACACGCACTCTGACACTTATCTCTTAAGTGCCCACTTTCACCACACTTTTCACACAATCTTTCCTTCACACTACATTCACGCATCATGTGTCCGAAAGAAAAACATTTGTAACATCTCATCACATTTACAAAGTCACGCACCTTACACGCTCTCCATTTAATGTACATTCGCTCCTCACTCATCAACACATCACGCATTCTTTTCGACACCTCGATTATAACATTACCAACATCCGCACCTTTCTTGTTCACTCGACTCACTATTCTCGCTCTATCTTTGAACTCCATTTCAGTTATACCAGCACTCTTCAGATTCTTGACATACAACTCATTCATCAGCTCATCATTCGTCATCTCATTCGCTACATCAAATACAATCAGCTTAGGTCCCACTCTCTTGGGTGTCTCTACCTTGAGACCCACTTCCTCAAACCGTTTACTCTGCTTAATCATATCCATTTCTCGCGCACTCGCCGCTTCAATCACCAACCCTCCACTTCTCGTCTTTCTCACCGCTTTCACCCGCACATTCAGACCACCACTCACATTACTCATTACTTTCTCTTTCACCTGTTCACTCGTCATTTTCACGCTTTCATCCTTCGACTTAACAACCACAGCAAACGTTCGCACTTTCGGTCTCTCAGTCACACTTGCACCCTTCATTCGCTCAGTCACACCAACATCAGTCCTTCCAGTCACACTCGCATAGCTCACTGGCGCAGGCATACTCGCACGCTCATCAACCATTCTTCGACACTCATCCAATCGTCCACTCAACCGCTCATTCTTTGCAATCATTCCCATCATACATTCCTCATAATCACTCACACATCCTAAAATAAAATCAAATGCATTCTTGTTAACGCGGTTTGCCTCTGTCAGGAGGAACCGCCTTAACTTATCTCCCACTTTCCTCATCATCTTCAATTCCTTCACCTCCTCCTCTCCCTCCTCAACCTCTACTTCCTCCTCCGGTGCACCCAGCCTGGTCCGCTGTCGCGGGCTCAGGCTGCGAGTGCCCGGCCTCCTACCCTTCCCATTTCCCTCCCCACTTCCTCCACTCCCGCTCCCCTTCACCCCCAAATCCCCGAGTTTTACGTTAGATTCCATAAGGTTCCCACGAGCTGGGACGTACAACGGTCACTCCCCGGGTGACGCCCTTCCCGGGGAGAAGGCTCAATACTCATGAGGTCGCCAGGTATCATGAGGTGGCCGCTAATGGCTGGTGCTCCCACCAGCCCACCCCCTAGTGCAAGACTGGGAGGTGCCCCCTCGCCGCGCACCATAACTTGGGGTTAGGGTATTTTTTATAGAGGTTTACATCCTCGCGGCCCAGCCGGCTAAGGCAAGGCCCCCGTTCCTGTGAAACATGACCACAGGCTTACGGTATGAGCACAAACCCCGCTAGGGGGTCCGCCGTTCTCCCGTTAGCATAGAGGCCCTCACCCTTGGGTAGCACCGAAGTACTACCGAAGGGCATAGAGTGCCTCTATCCCAGCGACCACCACGAGGAGGTGGGAGATCCGACTTGCGTCAACTGACGCCATTCGGTCACCAGTGCCCATGAGCAGTAGGGAGCCCGAGTGCGCATGAGCAGTAGTGAGTCCGTGTGCGCATGACCAGTAGTGAGCACGAGTGCGCATGTGCAGGTCTGAGCCGGAGTGCGCATGCACAGTAGTTCGTCCGATTGTGCATCCGCAGTAGTGAGTCCGAGTGCGCATGAGCAGTAGTGGGCCCGTGTGTGCATGAGCACTAGTGACCCCGAGTGCGCATGCACAGTAGTGAGCCCGTGTGCGCATACGCGGTAGTGAGCCCGATTTTGCATCCGCAGTAGTGAGTCGGAGTGCGCATAAGCAGTAGTTCGTCCGAGAGCGCATGAGAAGTAGTGACCCCGTGTGCGCATGCGCAGTAGTGAGCTCGTGTGCCCATGCGCAAAAGTGAGCTCGAGAGCGCATGTGCAAGTCTGAGCCGGAGTGCACATGCGCAGTACTGACCCCGAGTGCGCATGCGCAGTAGCGACCCCGAGCGCTCATGCGCAGTAGTCAGCCCGATTGCGCATCCGCAGTAGTGAGGCCGAGTGTCCATGAGCAGTAGTGCGCCCGTGTGCCCATGCGCAAAAGTGAGCTCGAGAGCGCATGTGCAAGTCTGAGCAGGAGTCCGCATGCACAATCGTGAGCCCGTGTGCGCATGCGCAGTAGTGCGCCCGTGTGCCCATGCGCAAAAGTGAGCTCGAGAGCGCATGTGCAAGTCTGAGCCGGAGTGCGCATGCGCAGTACTGACCCCGAGTGCGCATGCGCAGTAGCGACGCCGAGCGCGCATGCGCAGTAGTGAGCCCGAGTGCGCATGTGCAGGTCTGTCCGGAGTGCGCATGCGCAGTAGTGAGCCCGAGCGCGCATTCGCAGTAGTGACCCCGAGTGCGCATGCGCAGTAGTGACCCGGATTGCGCATGCACAGTAGTGAGCCCATGTGCGCATACGCAGTAGCGAGCCCGATTGCGCATCCGCAATAGTGATTCCGCGTGCGCATGCCCAGTAGTAGCCCGAGTGCGCATGTGCAGGTCTGAGCCGGAGTGCGCATACGCGGTAGTGAGCCGGATTTTGCATCCGCAGTAGTGAGTCCGAGTGCGCATGTGCTGGTCTGACCGGAGTGCGCATGCGCAGTAGTGAGACCGAGCGCGCATTCGCAGTAGTGACCCCGAGTGCGCATGCGCAGTAGAGAGCCCGATTGCGCATGCGCAGTAATGAGCCCGAGTCCGCATGCGCAGTAGTGACCCCGAGTGCGCATGCGCAGTAGAGAGCCCGATTGCGCATGCGCAGTAGTGAGCCCGAGTCCGCATGCGCAGTGGTGAGCCCGAGTGCGCATGGTCAAGTCTGAGCCCGAGCTCGCATGCGCAGTAGTGAGCCCGATGGCGCATCCGCATTTGTGAGGCCGAGTGCGCATTGTCAGGTCTGAGCCGGAGTGCGCATGCGCAGTAGTGAGTCCGAGTGCGCATGCGCAGTCGTGAGCCCGATCGCGCATCCGCAGTAGTGAGGCCGAGTGCCCATGAGCAGTAGTGAGTCCGAGTGCGCATGATCAGTAGTGACCCCAATTGCGCATGCACAGTAGTGAGGCCGAGTGCCCATGAGCAGTAGTGAGCCCGAGTGCGCATGAGCAGTAGTGACCCCGATTGCGCATGCACAGTAGTGAGCCCATGTGTGCATGCGTAGTAGCGAGGCCGATTGCGCATCCGCAGTAGTGAGTGCGTGTGCGCATGCCCAGTAGTGAGCCCGAGTGCGCATGTGCAGGTCTGAGCCGGAGTGCGCATGCGCAGTAGTGAGCCCGCGTGCGCATACGCGGTAGTGAGCCCGATTTTGCATCCGCAGTAGTGAGCCCGAGTGCGCATGAGCAGTAGTGAACCCGAGCGCATGAGCAGTAGTGAGCCCGTGTGTGCATGAGCAGTAGTGAGCTCGTGTGTGCATAAGCAGTAGTGACCCCGAGGGCGCATCCGCAGTAGTGAGTCCGTGTGCGCATGCCCAGTAGTGAGGCCGAGTGCGCATGGTCAGGTCTGAGCAGGAGTGCGCATGCGCAGTAGTGAGTCCGAGTGCGCATGCGCAGTAGAGAGCCCGATTGCGCATCTGCAGTAGGTAGTCCGTGTGCGCATACGCAGCAGTGAGCCCGATTGCGCATCGGCAGTAGCAAGCCCGTGTCCGCATGCGCAGTGGTGAGCCCGAATGCGCATAGTCAAGTCTGAGCCGGAGTGCGCATGCGCAGTAGTGAGTCCGAGTGCGCATGAGCAGTAGTAACCCCGAGTCCAATGCACAGTCGTGAGCCCGTGTGCGCATGCGCAGTAGTGCGCCCGCGTGCCCATGCGCAAAAGTGAGCTCGAGAGCGCATGTGTAAGTCTGACCCGGAGTGCGCATGCGCAGTAGTGAGCCCGATTGCGCATCCGTAGTAGTGAGCCCGAGTGCGCATGTGCAGGTCTGACCGGAGAGGGCATGAGCAGTAGTGATCCCGACCGCGCATGCGCAGTAGTGAGCCCGAGCGCGCATTCGCAGTAGTGAGCCCGAGTGCGCATGTCCAGGTCTGAGCCGGAGTGCGCATGCGCAGTAGTGAGCCCGAGCGCGCATCCGCAGTAGTGAGCCCGAGCGCCCATGCGCAGTAGTGAGCCCGTGCATGCATGAGCAGTAGTGACCCCGAGTGCGCATGCACAGTAGTGCGTCCGCGCGCGCGTACGCGATAGTGAGCCCGATTGCGCATCCGCAGTAATGAGGCCGAGTGCCCATGAGCAGTTGTGAGTCCGAGTGCGCATGCGCAGTAGTGCGTCCGTGTGCGCATGCGCAAAAGGGAGCCCGAGTGCGCATGGCCACGTCTGAGCCGGAGTGCGCATGCGCACTAGTGAGCCCGATCGCGCATCCGCAGTAGTGAGGCCGAGTGCCCATGAGCAGTAGTGAGTCCGAGTGCCCATAAGCAGTAGTAACCCCGATTGCGCACGCACAGTATTGGGCCCGTGTGGGCATGCGCAGTAGTGAGCCCGAGCGCGCATCCGCAGTAGTGAGCCCCAGCCCCCATGCGCAGTAGTGAGCCCGATTGCGCATCCGCAGTAGTGAGGCCGAGTGTCCATGAGCAGTAGTGAGTCCAAGTGCGCATGCGCAGTAGTGAGTCCGAGTGCGCATGAGCAGTAGTGACCCCGAGTCCGCATGCACAATCGTGAGCCCGTGTGCGCATGCGCAGTAGTGCGACCGTGTGCGCATGCGCAAAAGTGAGCCCGAGTGCGCATGGCCACGTCTGAGCCGGAGTGCGCATGCGCACTAGTGAGCCCGATCGCGCATCCGCAGTAGTGACGCCGAGTGCCCATAAGCAGTAGTAACCCCGATTGCGCATGCACAGTAGTGGGCCTGTGTGGGCATGCGCAGTAGTGAGCCCGAGCGCGCATCCGCAGTAGTGAGCCCGAGCGCCCATGCGCAGTAGTGAGCCCGACTGCGCATCCGCAGTAGTGAGGCCGAGTGTCCATGAGCAGTAGTGAGTCCAAGTGCGCATGCGCAGTAGTGAGTCCGAGTGCGCATGAGCAGTAGTGACCCCGAGTCCGCATGCACTATCGTAAGCCCGTGTGCGCATGCGCAGTAGTGCGCCCGTGTGCCCCTGCGCAAAAGTGAACTCGAGACCGCATGTGCAAGTCTGAGCCGGAGGTGAGAATGCGCAGTAGTGAGCCCGAGTGCGCATGTGCAGGTCTGACCGGAGTGCGCATGCGCAGTAGTGAGCCCGAGCGCGCATTCGCAGAAGTGACCCCGTGTGCGCATGCGCAGTAGTGGGCCCGAGCGCGCATCCGCAGTAGTGAGCCCGAGCGCGCATTCGCAGTAATGACCCCGAGTGCGCATGCGCTGTAGAGAGCCCGATTGCGCATGCGCAGTAGTGAGCCCGTGTCCGCATGCGCGGTGGTGAGCCCGAGTGCGCATGAGCAGTAGTGTGCCCGTGTGTGCATGCGCAGTTGTGACCCCGAGTGCGCATGCACAGTAGTGAGCCCGTGCGCGCATACGCGGTGGTGAGCCCGATTTTGCATCCGCCGTAGTGAGTCGGAGTGCCCATGAGCAGTAGTTAGTCCGAGAGCGCATGAGAAGTAGTGACCCCGTATGCGCATGGTCAGGTCTGAGCCCGTGTGCGCATGCGCAGTAGTGACCACGTGTGCGCATGCACAGTAGTGAGCCCGTGTGCGCACGCGCAGTAGCGACCCCGAGCGCGCATGCACAGTAGTGAGTCCGAGTGCGAATGCGTAGGAGTGACCCCGAGTGCGCATTCGCAGAAGTGAGCTCGAGTGCGCATGTGCAGTTCTGAGCCGGTGTGCGCGTGCGCAGTAGTGAGCCCGAGTGCGCATGCGCAGTAGTGAGCTCGTGTGCGCATGCGCAGTAGTGGACCCGAGTGCACATGAGCAGTAGTGCCCCCGATCGCGCATACGCGGGAGTGAGCCCGATTTAGCATCCGCAGTAGTGGGTCCGAGTACGCATGAGCAGTAGTGAGTCCGTGTGCGCATCCGCAGTAGTGAGCCCGATTGCGCATCCGCAGTAGTGAGCCCGAGTGCGCATGTGCAGGTCTGAGCCGGAGTGCGCATGCGCAGTGGTGACCGCGAGTGCGCATTCGCAGTAGTGAACCCGAGTGCGCATGGGCAGTAGTGACCCCGAGTGCGCGTGCGCAGTAGTGAGCCCGAGTGCGCATGCGCAGTAGTGAGCTCGTGTGCGCATGCGCAGTAGTGGACCCGAGTGCACATGAGCAGTAGTGCCCCCGATCGCGCATACGCGGTAGTGAGCCCGATTTTGCATCCGCCGTAGTGAGTCGGAGTGCCCATGAGCAGTAGTGAGCCCGATTGCGCATGAGAAGTAGTGACCCCGTGTGCGCATGCGCAGTAGTGAGCTCGTGTGCCCATGCGCAAAAGTGAGCTCGAGAGCGCATGTGCAAGTCTGAGCAGGAGTCCGCATGCACAATCGTGAGCCCGTGTGCGCATGCGCAGTAGTGCGCCCGTGTGCCCATGCGCAAAAGTGAGCTCGAGAGCGCATGTGCAAGTCTGAGCCGGAGTGCGCATGCGCAGTACTGACCCCGAGTGCGCATGCGCAGTAGCGACGCCGAGCGCGCATGCGCAGTAGTGAGCCCGAGTGCGCATGTGCAGGTCTGTCCGGAGTGCGCATGCGCAGTAGTGAGCCCGAGCGCGCATTCGCAGTAGTGACCCCGAGTGCGCATGCGCAGTAGTGACCCGGATTGCGCATGCACAGTAGTGAGCCCATGTGCGCATACGCAGTAGCGAGCCCGATTGCGCATCCGCAATAGTGATTCCGCGTGCGCATGCCCAGTAGTAGCCCGAGTGCGCATGTGCAGGTCTGAGCCGGAGTGCGCATACGCGGTAGTGAGCCGGATTTTGCATCCGCAGTAGTGAGTCCGAGTGCGCATGTGCTGGTCTGACCGGAGTGCGCATGCGCAGTAGTGAGACCGAGCGCGCATTCGCAGTAGTGACCCCGAGTGCGCATGCGCAGTAGAGAGCCCGATTGCGCATGCGCAGTAATGAGCCCGAGTCCGCATGCGCAGTAGTGACCCCGAGTGCGCATGCACAGTGGTGCGTCCGCGCGCGCGTACGCGATAGTGAGCCCGATTGCGCATCCGCAGTAATGAGGCCGAGTGCCCATGAGCAGTTGTGAGTCCGAGTGCGCATGCGCAGTAGTGCGTCCGTGTGCGCATGCGCAAAAGGGAGCCCGAGTGCGCATGGCCACGTCTGAGCCGGAGTGCGCATGCGCACTAGTGAGCCCGATCGCGCATCCGCAGTAGTGAGGCCGAGTGCCCATGAGCAGTAGTGAGTCCGAGTGCCCATAAGCAGTAGTAACCCCGATTGCGCACGCACAGTATTGGGCCCGTGTGGGCATGCGCAGTAGTGAGCCCGAGCGCGCATCCGCAGTAGTGAGCCCCAGCCCCCATGCGCAGTAGTGAGCCCGATTGCGCATCCGCAGTAGTGAGGCCGAGTGTCCATGAGCAGTAGTGAGTCCAAGTGCGCATGCGCAGTAGTGAGTCCGAGTGCGCATGAGCAGTAGTGACCCCGAGTCCGCATGCACAGTCGTGAGCCCGTGTGCGCATGCGCAGTAGTGCGACCGTGTGCGCATGCGCAAAAGTGAGCCCGAGTGCGCATGGCCACGTCTGAGCCGGATTGCGCATGCGCACTAGTGAGCCCGATCGCGCATCCGCAGTAGTGACGCCGAGTGCCCATAAGCAGTAGTAACCCCGATTGCGCATGCACAGTAGTGGGCCTGTGTGGGCATGCGCAGTAGTGAGCCCGAGCGCGCATCCGCAGTAGTGAGCCCGAGCGCCCATGCGCAGTAGTGAGCCCGACTGCGCATCCGCAGTAGTGAGGCCGAGTGTCCATGAGCAGTAGTGAGTCCAAGTGCGCATGCGCAGTAGTGAGTCCGAGTGCGCATGAGCAGTAGTGACCCCGAGTCCGCATGCACTATCGTAAGCCCGTGTGCGCATGCGCAGTAGTGCGCCCGTGTGCCCCTGCGCAAAAGTGAACTCGAGACCGCATGTGCAAGTCTGAGCCGGAGGTGAGAATGCGCAGTAGTGAGCCCGAGTGCGCATGTGCAGGTCTGACCGGAGTGCGCATGCGCAGTAGTGAGCCCGAGCGCGCATTCGCAGAAGTGACCCCGTGTGCGCATGCGCAGTAGTGGGCCCGAGCGCGCATCCGCAGTAGTGAGCCCGAGCGCGCATTCGCAGTAATGACCCCGAGTGCGCATGCGCTGTAGAGAGCCCGATTGCGCATGCGCAGTAGTGAGCCCGTGTCCGCATGCGCGGTGGTGAGCCCGACTGCGCATGAGCAGTAGTGTGCCCGTGTGTGCATGCGCAGTTGTGACCCCGAGTGCGCATGCACAGTAGTGAGCCCGTGCGCGCATACGCGGTGGTGAGCCCGATTTTGCATCCGCCGTAGTGAGTCGGAGTGCCCATGAGCAGTAGTTAGTCCGAGAGCGCATGAGAAGTAGTGACCCCGTATGCGCATGGTCAGGTCTGAGCCCGTGTGCGCATGCGCAGTAGTGACCACGTGTGCGCATGCACAGTAGTGAGCCCGTGTGCGCACGCGCAGTAGCGACCCCGAGCGCGCAAGCACAGTAGTGAGTCCGAGTGCGAATGCGTAGGAGTGACCGCGAGTGCGCATTCGCAGAAGTGAGCTCGAGTGCGCATGTGCAGTTCTGAGCCGGTGTGCGCGTGCGCAGTAGTGAGCCCGAGTGCGCATGCGCAGTAGTGAGCTCGTGTGCGCATGCGCAGTAGTGGACCCGAGTGCACATGAGCAGTAGTGCCCCCGATCGCGCATACGCGGTAGTGAGCCCGATTTTGCATCCGCCGTAGTGAGTCGGAGTGCCCATGAGCAGTAGTGAGCCCGATTGCGCATCGGCAGTAGTGAGTCCGAGTGCGCATGAGCAGTAGTGACCCCGATTGCGCATGCACAGCAGTGAGCCCATGCGTGCATGCGCAGTAGCGAGTCCGAGTGCCCATGAGCCGTAGTGAGTCCGAGTGCGCATGAGCAGTAGGAGTGATGCCCACTTGGACGCCGACCGTTTGGACGCGTCCCGATTGGACGGTCCCGATTCGACTCGTTCCAATTCGAAGCGGTGCCGATTGGACGCGTTCCAATTCTAAGCAGAGCTTATAGAACCTAACCAAACCAAATCTAAGCTCTTCGAATTGGGACGCGTCCAATCGACACCGCTTCGAATTGGAACGCGTCGAATCGGGACCGTCCAAACGGAACGCGTCCAATCGGTCGACGTCCAAGTGGGACACCCCCAGCAGTAGTGACCCCGAGTGTGCATGCGCAGTAGTGCCCCCGACCGCGCATACGCGGTGGTGAGCCCGATTTAGCATCCACAGTAGTGGGTCCGAGTACGCATAAGCAGTAGTGAGGCCGAGTGCGCATGAGCAGTAGTGAGCCCGAGCGCGCATGAGCAGTAGTGAGTCCGTGTGCGCATGACCAGTAGTGAGCCCGAGTGCGCATGTGCAGGTCTGAGCCGGAGTGCGCATGCACAGTAGTTCGTCCAATTGTGCATCCGCAGTAGTGAGTCCGAGTGCGCATGAGCAGTAGTGGGCCCGTGTGTGCATGAGCACTAGTGACCCCGAGTGCGCATGCACAGTAGTGAGCCCGTGTGCGCATACGCGGTAGTGAGCCCGATTTTGCATCCGCAGTAGTGAGTCGGAGTGCGCATAAGCAGTAGTTCGTCCGAGAGCGCATGAGAAGTAGTGACCCCGTGTGCGCATGCGCAGTAGTGAGCTCGTGTGCCCATGCGCAAAAGTGAGCTCGAGAGCGCATGTGCAAGTCTGAGCCGGAGTGCACATGCGCAGTACTGACCCCGAGTGCGCATGCGCAGTAGCGACCCCGAGCGCTCATGCGCAGTAGTCAGCCCGATTGCGCATCCGCAGTAGTGAGGCCGAGTGTCCATGAGCAGTAGTGCGCCCGTGTGCCCATGCGCAAAAGTGAGCTCGAGAGCGCATGTGCAAGTCTGAGCAGGAGTCCGCATGCACAATCGTGAGCCCGTGTGCGCATCCGCAGTAGTGAGCCCGAGTGCGCATGTGCAGTAGTGAGCCCGATTGTGCATGCACAGTAGTGAGGCCGACTGCCCATGAGCAGTGGGGAGCCCGAGTGCGCATGAGCAGTAGTGAGTCCGTGTGCGCATGACCAGTAGTGAGCCCGAGTGCGCATGTGCAGGTCTGAGCCGGAGTGCGCATGCACAGTAGTTCGTCCGATTGTGCATCCGCAGTAGTGAGTCCGAGTGCGCATGAGCAGTAGTGGGCCCGTGTGTGCATGAGCACTAGTGACCCCGAGTGCGCATGCACAGTAGTGAGCCCGTGTGCGCATACGCGGTAGTGAGCCCGATATTGCATCCGCAGTAGTGAGTCGGAGTGCGCATAAGCAGTAGTTCGTCCGAGAGCGCATGAGAAGTAGTGACCCCGTGTGCGCATGCGCAGTAGTGAGCTCGTGTGCCCATGCGCAAAAGTGAGCTCGAGAGCGCATGTGCAAGTCTGAGCCGGAGTGCACATGCGCAGTACTGACCCCGAGTGCGCATGCGCAGTAGCGACCCCGAGCGCTCATGCGCAGTAGTCAGCCCGATTGCGCATCCGCAGTAGTGAGGCCGAGTGTCCATGAGCAGTAGTGCGCCCGTGTGCCCATGCGCAAAAGTGAGCTCGAGAGCGCATGTGCAAGTCTGAGCAGGAGTCCGCATGCACAATCGTGAGCCCGTGTGCGCATGCGCAGTAGTGCGCCCGTGTGCCCATGCGCAAAAGTGAGCTCGAGAGCGCATGTGCAAGTCTGAGCCGGAGTGCGCATGCGCAGTACTGACCCCGAGTGCGCATGCGCAGTAGCGACGCCGAGCGCGCATGCGCAGTAGTGAGACCGAGCGCGCATTCGCAGTAGTGACCCCGAGTGCGCATGCGCAGTAGAGAGCCCGATTGCGCATGCGCAGTAATGAGCCCGAGTCCGCATGCGCAGTAGTGACCCCGAGTGCGCATGCGCAGTAGAGAGCCCGATTGCGCATGCGCAGTAGTGAGCCCGTGTCCGCATGCGCAGTGGTGAGCCCGAGTGCGCATGGTCAAGTCTGAGCCCGAGCTCGCATGCGCAGTAGTGAGCCCGATGGCGCATCCGCAGTAGTGAGGCCGAGTGCCCATGAGCAGTAGTGAGTCCGAGTGCGCATGATCAGTAGTGACCCCGATTGCGCATGCACAGTAGTGAGCCCATGTGTGCATGCGTAGTAGCGAGGCCGATTGCGCATCCGCAGTAGTGAGTGCGTGTGCGCATGCCCAGTAGTGAGCCCGAGTGCGCATGTGCAGGTCTGAGCAGGAGTGCGCATGCGCAGTAGTGAGTCCGAGTGCGCATGCGCAGTAGAGAGCCCGATTGCGCATCTGCAGTAGGTAGTCCGTGTGCGCATACGCAGCAGTGAGCCCGATTGCGCATCGGCAGTAGCGAGCCCGTGTCCGCATGCGCAGTGGTGAGCCCGAATGCGCATAGTCAAGTCTGAGCCGGAGTGCGCATGCGCAGTAGTGAGTCCGAGTGCGCATGAGCAGTAGTAACCCCGAGTCCAATGCACAGTCGTGAGCCCGTGTGCGCATGCGCAGTAGTGCGACCGTGTGCGCATGCGCAAAAGTGAGCCCGAGTGCGCATGGCCACGTCTGAGCCGGAGTGCGCATGCGCACTAGTGAGCCCGAGCGCGCATCCGCAGTAGTGAGCCCGAGCGCCCATGCGCAGTAGTGAGCCCGTGCATGCATGAGCAGTAGTGACCCCGAGTGCGCATGCACAGTAGTGCGTCCGCGCGCGCGTACGCGATAGTGAGCCCGATTGCGCATCCGCAGTAATGAGGCCGAGTGCCCATGAGCAGTTGTGAGTCCGAGTGCGCATGCGCAGTAGTGCGACCGTGTGCGCATGCGCAAAAGGGAGCCCGAGTGCGCATGGCCACGTCTGAGCCGGAGTGCGCATGCGCACTAGTGAGCCCGATCGCGCATCCGCAGTAGTGAGGCCGAGTGCCCATGAGCAGTAGTGAGTCCTAGTGCCCATAAGCAGTAGTAACCCCGATTGCGCACGCACAGTAGTGGGCCCGTGTGGGCATGCGCAGTTGTGAGCCCGAGCGCGCATCCGCAGTAGTGAGCCCCAGCCCCCATGCGCACTAGTGAGCCCGATCGCGCATCCGCAGTAGTGACGCCGAGTGCCCATAAGCAGTAGTAACCCCGATTGCGCATGCACAGTAGTGGGCCCGTGTGGGCATGCGCAGTAGTGAGCCCGAGCGCGCATCCGCAGTAGTGAGCCCGAGCGCCCATGCGCAGTAGTGAGCCCGACTGCGCATCCGCAGTAGTGAGGCCGAGTGTCCATGAGCAGTAGTGAGTCCAAGTGCGCATGCGCAGTAGTGGGTCCGAGTACGCATAAGCAGTAGTGTGGCCGAGTGCGCATGAGTAGTAGTGAGCCCGAGCGCGCATCCGCAGTAGTGAGTCCGAGTACGCATGCTCAGTAGTGACCCCGAGTGCGCATGCTCAGTAGTGACCCCGAGCGCGCATGCGCAGCAGTGAGTCCGAGTGCGCATGAGCAGTAGTGAGCCCGAGCGCGCATCCGCAGTAGTGAGTCCGGGTACGCATGCGCAGTAGTGAGTCCGAGTGCGCATGAGCAGTAGTGACCCCGAGTGCGCATGCGCAGTAGTGAGCCCGATTGCGCATCGGCAGTAGTGAGTCCGAGTGCCCATGAGCCGTAGTGAGTCCGAGTGCGCATAAGCAGTAGTGACCCCGAGTGCGCATGCACAGTAGTGAGCCCATGGGTGCATGCGCAGTAGTGAGCCCGAGTGCGCATATGCAGTTCCGAGCCGGAGTGCGCATGCGCAGTAGTGATCCCGATTGTGCATGCGCAGTAGCGAGAACGATTGCGCATCCGCAGTAGTGAGTCCGTGTGCGCATGCGCAGTAGTGAGCCCGATTGCGCATCCGGAGTACGGAGTCCCTGTGCGCATGCGCAGTAGTGAGCCAGAGCGCGCATCCGCAGTAGTGATCCCGAGTGCGCATGCGCAGTAGTGACCCCGAGAACGCATGCGCAGTAGTGGACCCGATTGCAAATGCGCAGTAGTGATGCCGAGTGTGCATGCGCAGTAGTGAGACCGAGTGCGCATGCGCAGTAGTGAGCCCGATTGCGCATGCGCAGTAGTGAGCCCGATTGCGCATCCGTAGTAGTGAGCCATATTGCGCACCAGCAGTAGTGAGTCCGAGTGCGCATGAGCAGTAGGGACCGCGAGAACGCATGCGCAGGAGTGAGCCTGAGTGCGCATGAGCAGTAGTGAGTACGAGTGCGCATGAGCAGTAGTGACACCGAGAACGGATGCGCAGTAGTGAGAACGAGTGCACATGAGCAGTAGTGACCCCGAGTGCGCATGCGCAGTAGTGAGCCCTATTGCGCACCAGCAGTAGTGAGTCCGAGTGCGCATGAGCAGTAGAGACCGCGACAACGCATGCGCAGGAGTGAGCCTGAGTGCGCATGAGCAGTAGTGAGTACGAGTGCGCATGAGCAGTAGTGACACCGAGAACGGATGCGCAGTAGTGAGAACGAGTGCACATGAGCAGTAGTGACCCCGAGTGCGCATGCGCAGTAGTGAGCCCTATTGCGCACCAGCAGTAGTGAGTCCGAGTGCGCATGAGCAGTAGGGACCGCGAGAACGCATGCGCAGGAGTGAGCCTGAGTGCGCATGAGCAGTAGTGATTACGAGTGCGCATGAGCAGTAGTGACACCGTGAACGGATGCGCAGTAGTGAGAACGAGTGCACATGAGCAGCAGTGACCCCGAGTGCGCATGCACAGTAGTGAGCCCTATTGCGCACCAGCAGTAGTAAGTCCGAATGCGCATGAGCAGTAGGGACCACGAGAACGCATGCGCAGGAGTGAGCCCCAGTGCGCATGAGCAGTAGTGACCCCGAGAACGCATGCGCAGTAGTGGACCCGATTGCAAATGCGCAGTGGTGCCGAGTGTGCATGCGCAGTAGAGAGCCCGATTGCGCATCCGCAGTGGTGTGGCCGAGTGCCCTTGAGCAGTAGTGAGTCCGAGTGCACATGAGCAGTATTGAGTCCGAATGCGCATGCGCAGTAGTGAGCCCAATTGCGCATGCGCAGAAGTGAGCTCGAGTGCGCATGTGCAGGTCTGAGCCGGAGTGCGCATGCGCAGTAGTGAGCCCGATTGCGCATGTGCAGGTCTGAGCCGGAGTGCGCATGCGCCGTAGTGAGACCTATTGTGCATCCGCAGTAGTGAGTCCGAATGCGCATGAGCAGTAGTGAGTCCAAGTGCGCATGAGCAGTAGTGACCCCGAGTGCGCATGCACATTAGTGAGCCCGAGCGCGCATGTGCAGTAGTGCGCCCGTGTGGGCATGTGGTGAAGTGAGCTCGTGTGCGCATGTGCAGGTGTAAGCCGGTGCGTGCATGCGCAGTAGTGACCCCGAGCGAGCATGCGCAGTAGTGACCTGCTTGCGCATCCGCAGCAGTGAGTCCGAGTGCGCATGAGCAGGTCTGAGCCGAGTGCGCATGAGCTGTAGTGGGCCCGAGCGCGCATCCGCAGTAGAGAGTCCGAGTGCGCATGAGCAGTAGTGACCACGATTGCGCATGCGCTGTAGTGAGCCCGAGTGCGCATGCGCAGTAGTGACCCCGAGTGCGCATGAGCAGTAGTGACTCCGAGTGCACATGAGCAGTAGTGCCCCCGATCACGCATACGCGGTAGTGAGCCCGATTTAGCATCCGCAGTAGTGGGTCGGAGTACGCATGAGCAGTAGTGTGGCCGAGTGCGCATGAGTAGTAGTGAGCCCGATTGCGCATCCGCAGTAGTGAGTCCGTGTGCGCATGCCCAGTAGTGAGCCCGAGTGCGCATGTGCAGGTCTGAGCCGGAGTGCGCATGCGCAGTAGTGAGCCCGATTGCGCATCCGCAGTAGTGAGTCCGAATGCGCATGAGCAGTAGTGAGCCCGTGTGTGCATGAGCAGTAGTGACCCCGAGTGCGCATGCGCATTAGAGAGCCCGATTGCGCATGCGCTGTAGTGAGCCCGTGTCCGCATGCGCAGTGGTGAGCCCGAGTGCGCATGGTCAGATCTGAGCCAGAGTGCGCATGTGCAGTAATGAGTCCGAGTGCGTATGAGCAGTAGTGACCCCGATTGCGCATGCTCAGTAGTGACCCCGAGTGCGCATGCTCAGTAGTGACCCCGAGCGCGCATGCGCAGCAGTGAGTCCGAGTGCGCATGAGCAGTAGTGAGCCCGAGCGCGCATCCGCAGTAGTGAGTCCGGGTACGCATGCGCAGTAGTGAGTCCGAGTGCGCATGAGCAGTAGTGACCCCGAGTGCGCATGCGCAGTAGTGAGCCCGATTGCGCATCGGCAGTAGTGATCTCGAGTGCCCATGAGCCGTAGTGAGTCCGAGTGCGCATAAGCAGTAGTGACCCCGAGTGCGCATGCACAGTAGTGAGCCCATGGGTGCATGCGCAGTAGTGAGCCCGAGTGCGCATATGCAATTCCGAGCCGGAGTGCGCATGCGCAGTAGTGATCCCGATTGTGCATGCGCAGTAGCGAGAACGATTGCGCATCCGCAGTAGTGAGTCCGTGTGCGCATGCGCAGTAGTGAGCCCGATTGCGCATCCGGAGTACGGAGTCCCTGTGCGCATGCGCAGTAGTGAGCCAGAGCGCGCATCCGCAGTAGTGATCCCGAGTGCGCATGCGCAGTAGTGACCCCGAGAACGCATGCGCAGTAGTGGACCCGATTGCAAATGCGCAGTAGTGATGCCGAGTGTGCATGCGCAGTAGTGAGACCGAGTGCGCATGCGCAGTAGTGAGCCCGATTGCGCATGCGCAGTAGTGAGCCCGATTGCGCATCCGTAGTAGTGAGCCATATTGCGCACCAGCAGTAGTGAGTCCGAGTGCGCATGAGCAGTAGGGACCGCGAGAACGCATGCGCAGGAGTGAGCCTGAGTGCGCATGAGCAGTAGTGAGTACGAGTGCGCATGAGCAGTAGTGACACCGAGAACGGATGCGCAGTAGTGAGAACGAGTGCACATGAGCAGTAGTGACCCCGAGTGCGCATGCGCAGTAGTGAGCCCTATTGCGCACCAGCAGTGGTGAGTCCGAGTGCGCATGAGCAGTAGGGACCGCGAGAACGCATGCGCAGGAGTGAGCCTGAGTGCGCATGAGCAGTAGTGATTACGAGTGCGCATGAGCAGTAGTGACACCGTGAACGGATGCGCAGTAGTGAGAACGAGTGCACATGAGCAGCAGTGACCCCGAGTGCGCATGCACAGTAGTGAGCCCTATTGCGCACCAGCAGTAGTAAGTCCGCATGCGCATGAGCAGTAGGGACCACGAGAACGCATGCGCAGGAGTGAGCCCCAGTGCGCATGAGCAGTAGTGACCCCGAGAACGCATGCGCAGTAGTGGACCCGATTGCAAATGCGCAGTGGTGCCGAGTGTGCATGCGCAGTAGTGAGGCCGAGTGCGCATGCGCAGTAGTGAGCCCGATTGCGGATCCGTAGTAGTGAGCCCTATTGCGCACCAGCAGTAGTGAGTCCGAGTGCGCATGCGGAGTAGTAAGCCCGAGTACGCATGAGCAGTAGTGAGTCCGAGTGCGCATGAGCAGTAGTGACCCCGAGAACGCATGCGCAGTAGCGGACCCGATTGCAAATGCGCAGTAGTGATGCCGAGTGTGCATGCGCAGTAGAGAGCCCGATTGCGCATCCGCAGTGGTGTTGCCGAGTGCCCTTGAGCAGTAGTGAGTCCGAGTGCACATGAGCAGTATTGAGTCCGAATGCGCATGCGCAGTAGTGAGCCCAATTGCGCATGCGCAGAAGTGAGCTCGAGTGCGCATGTGCAGGTCTGAGCCGGAGTGCGCATGCGCAGTAGTGAGCCCGATTGCGCTTTCGCAGTAGTGAGGCCGAGTGCCCATGGACAGTAGTGAGTACAAGTGCGCATGAGCAGTAATGACCCCGAGTGCGCATCCGCAGTAGTGAGCCCGTTTGCGCATCCGCAGTAGTGAGTCCGAGTGCCCATGAGCAGTAGTGAGTCCAAGTGCGCATGAGCAGTAGTGACCCCGGGTGCGCATGAGCAGTAGTGAGCCCGTGTGTGCATGAGCAGTAGTGACCCCGAGTGCGCATGCACAGTAGTGAGCCCGTGCGCGCATACGCGGTAGTGAGCCCGATTTTGCATCCGCAGTAGTGAGTCGGAGTGCACATGAGCAGTAGTTAGTCCGAGAGCGCATGAGAAGTAGTAACCCCGTGTGCGCATGCGCGGTAGTGAGCCCGATCGCGCATCCGCAGTAGGGAGTACGTGTGCGCATGCGCAGTAGTGAGCCCGATTGCGCATCCGCAGTAGTGAGTCCGAGTGCGCATGCGCAGTAGTGACCCCGAGTGCGCATGCGCAGTAGGGACCCCGATTGTGCATGCGCTGTAGTGAGCCCGTGTGCGCATGCGCAGTAGAGACCCCGATTGCGCATGCGCAGTAGTGACCCCGAGCGCGCATGCGCAGTAGTGGCCCCGAGCGCGCATGCGCAGTAGTGTGCCCGAGCGCGCATCGGCAGTAGCGAGCCCGAATGCGCATCCGCCGTAGTGAGACAGAGTGCGCATGAGCAGTAGTGAGTCCGTGTGCGCATGCACAGTAGTGTGCCCGTGCGCGCATGCGCAGTAGTGCACCCGTGTGCGCATGCGCAGAAGTGAGCTCGAGTGCGCATGAGCAGTAGTGACCCCGAATGCGCATGCACAGTCGTGACCCCGGGTGCGCATGTGCAGTAGTGACCCCGAGTGTGCATCCACAGTAGTGAGCTCGTGTGCGTATGCGCAGTAGTGAGACCGATTGCTCATCCACTGCAGTCTGTCCGATTGCGCATGGGCAGTAGTGTTGCCGAGTCAACATGAGCAGTAGTGAGTCAAAGTGCACATCAGCAGTAGTGACCCCGAGTGCGCGTGCACAGTAGTGTGCCCGAGCGCGCATGCGCAGTAGTGAGCCAGAGTGCGCATGCGCAGTAGTGACCCCGAGTGCGGATGCGCAGTAGAGATCCCGATTGCGCATGTGCCGGTCTGAGCCGGACAGCGCATCCGCAGTAGTGAGCCGGATTGCGCACCCGCAGTAGTGAGTCCGAGTGCCCATGAGCAGTAGTGAGTCCAAGTGCGCATGAGCAGTAGTGACCCCGACTGCGCATGGACAGTAGAGTGCCCGATTGCGCATCCGCAGTAGTGAGGCCGAGTGCCCATGAGCAGTAGTTAGCCCGAGCGCGCATCCGCAACTGTGGGTTCGAGTGCACATGAGCAGTAGTGAGGCCGAGTGCGCATGTGCAGGTCTGAGCCGGAGAGCCCATCCGCAGTAGTAAGCCCGATTGCGCATCTGCAGTAGTGAGTCCGAGTGCCCATGAGCAGTAGTTAGTCCGAGAGCGCATGAGAATTAGTGACCCCGTGTGTGCATGCGCAGTAGTGTGCCCAAGCGCGCGTCGGCAGTAGTGAGCCCGAGTGCGCACTCGCAGTAGTGACCCCGACTGCGCATGGACAGTAGGGAGGCCGATTGCGCATCCGCAGCAGTGAGTCCGAGTGCGCATGAGCAGTAGTGAGCCCGAGCGCGCATCCGCAGTAGTGAGTCCGATTGCGCATGCGCAGTAGTGTGCCCGATTGCGCATGTGCAGGTCTGAGCCGGAGAACGCACCCGCAGTAGTGAGCCCGATTGCGCATCCGCAGTAGTGAGTCCGAGTGCGCATGAGCAGTAGTTAGTCCGAGAGCGCATGAGAATTAGTGACCCCGTGTGTGCATGCGCAGTAGTGTGCCCAAGCGCGCGTCGGCAGTAGTGAGCCCGAGTGCGCAGGCGCAGTAGTGACCCCGAGCGCGCATGCGCAGTAGTGGCCCCGAGCGCGCATGCGCAGTAGTGTGCCCGAGCGCGCATCGGCAGTAGCGAGCCCGAATGCGCATCCGCAGTAGTGAGACAGTGTGCGCATGAGCAGTAGTGAGTCCGAGTGCGCATGAGCAGTAGTGAGTACAAGTGCGCCTGAGCAGTAGTGACCTCGTGTGCGCATGCACGGTAGTGAGCCCGTGTGCGCATGCGCAGTAGTAAGTCCGAGTGCCCATGAGCAGTAGTTAGTCCGAGAGCGCATGAGACGTAGTGACCCCGTGTGCGCATGCGCAGTAGTGAGCCCGTGTGCGCATGCACAGTAGTGAGCCCGATCGCGCATCCGCAGTAGTGAGTCCGAGTGCTCATGCGCAGTAGTGACCCCGAGTGCGCATGCGCAGTAGAGACCCCGATTGCGCATGCGCTGTAGTGAGCCCGATCGCGCATCCGCAGTAGTGAGTCCGAGTGCTCATGCGCAGAAGTGACCCCGTGTGTGCATGCGCAGTAGTGAGTCCAAGTGCGCATGAGCAGTAGTTAGCCCGAGCGCGCATCCGCAGTAGTGAGTCCGAGTGCGCATGCGCAGTAGTGTGCCCGATTGCGCATGTGCAGGTCTGAGCCGGAGAACGCATCCGCAGTACTGAGCCCGATTGCGCATCCGCAGTAGTGAGTCCGAGTGCGCATGAGTAGTAGTGAGTCCAAGTGCGCATGAGCAGTAGTGACCCCGTGTGCGCATGCGCAGTAGTGAGCCCGAGCGCGCATCCGCAGTAGTGAGTCCGGGTGCGCATGCGCAGTAGTGACCCCGGGTGCGCATGCGCTGTAGAGACCCCGATTGCGCATGCGCAGTAGTAAGCCCGTGTGCGCATGCGCAGTAGAGACCCCGGTTGCGCATGCGCAGTAGTGAGCCCGTGTGCGCATGCGCAGTGGTGTGCCCGAGTGCGCATGGGCAGGTCTGAGCCGGACTGCGCATGCGCAGTAGTGAGTCCGAGTGCGCACGAGCAGTAGTGGCCCCGAGTGCGCATGCGCAGTGGTGAGCCCGAGTGCGCATGGGCAAGTCTGAGCCGGAGTGCGCGTGCGCTGTAGTGAGCCCGATTGCGCCTGTGCAGGTCTGAGCCGGAGTGCACATGCGCAGTAGTTAGCCGGATTGTGCATCCGCATTAGAGAGCCCGATTGCGCATGCGCAGTAGTGAGCCCGAGTGTGCATGTGCAGGTCTGACCGGATTGCGCATCCGCAGTACTGTGCCCGAGCGCGCATGCGCAGTAGTGAGCCCGAGAGCGCATATACAGGTCTGACCGGAGTGCGCATGCGCAGTAGTGAGCCCGATTGCGCATCCGTATTATTGACGCCGAGTGCCCATGAGCAGTAGTGAGTCCAAGTGCGCATAAGCAGTAGTGACCCCGAGTGCGCATGCGCAGTAGTGAGCCCGAGTGCGCATGTACAGGTCTGAGCCGGAGAACGCATCCGCAGTACTGAGCCCGATTGCGCATGCGCGGTGGTGAGCCCGAGTGCGCATATACAGGTCTGACCGGAGTGCGCATGCGCAGTAGTGAGCCCGATTGCGCATGTGCAGGTCTGAGCCGGAGAACGCATACGCAGTACTGAGCCCGATTGCGCATCCGCAGTTGTGAGTCCGAGTGCGCATGAGCAGTAGTTAGTCCGAGTGCGCATGCGCGGTAGTGACACCGAGTGCGCATGCGCAGTAGAGAGCCCGATTGCGCATGTGCAGGTCTGAGCCGAACAGCGCATCCGCAGTAGTGAGGCCGATTGCGCATCCGCAGTAGTGACTCCGAGTGCCCATGAGCGGTAGTGAGTCCAAGTGCGCATGAGCAGTAGTGACCCCGTGTGCGCATGCACAGTAATGAGCCCGTGTGCGCATGCGCAGTAGTGAGTCCGAGTGCCCATGAGCAGTAGTTAGTCCGAGAGCGCACGAGACGTAGTGACGCCGTGTGCGCATGCGCAGTAGTGAGCCCGAGTGTGCATGTGCAGTTCTGACCGGATTGCGCGTCCGCAGTAGTGTGCCCGAGCGCGCATGCGCAGTAGTGAGCCCGATTGCGCATCCGTATTAGTGAGGCCGAGTGCCCATGAGCAGTAGTGAGTCCAAGTGCGCATGAGCAGTAGTGACCCCGAGCGCGCATCCGCAGTAATGAGTCCGAGTGCGCATGCGCAGTAGTGTGCCCGACTGCGCATGTGCAGGTCTGAGCCGGAGAACGCTTCCGCAGTAGTGAGCCCGATTGCGCATCCGCAGTAGTGAGTCCGAGTGCGCATGAGCAGTAGTTAGTCCGAGAGCGCATGAGAATTAGTGACCCCGAGTGCGCATGCGCAGTAGAGACCCCGTGTGCGCATGCGCAGTAGTGTGCCCGAGAGCGGATCCGCAGTAGTGAGCCACAGTGCGCATGCGCAGTAGTGACCCCGAGCGCGCATGCGCAGTAGTGGCCCTGAGCGCGCATGCGCAGGAGTGTGCCCGAGCGCGCATCGGCAGTAGCGAGCCCGAATGCGCATCCGCATTAGCGAGACAGTGTGCGCATGAGCAGTAGTGAGTCCGAGTGCGCATGAGCAGTAGTGAGGCCGAGTGCGCATGTGCAGGTCTGAGCCGGAGAGCGCATCCGCAGTAGTGAGCCCGATTGCGAATCCGCAGTAGTGAGGCCGAGTGCCCATGAGCAGTAGTGAGTCCGAGTGCGCATGGGATGTAGTGACCCCGAGTGCGCACGGACAGTAGAGAGCCCGATTGCGCATCCGCAGCAGTGAGTCCGAGTGCGCATGAGCAGTAGTGAGCCCGAGCGCGCATCCGCAGTAGTGAGTCCGAGTGCGCATGCGCAGTAGTGTGCCCAATTGCGCATGTTCAGGTCTGAGCCGGAGAGCGCATCCGCAGTAGTGAGCCCGATTGCGTATCCGCAGTAGTGAGTCCGAGTGCGCATGCGCAGTAGAGACCCCGTGTGCGCATGCGCAGTAGTGTGCCCGAGAGCGGATCCGCAGTAGTGAGCCACAGTGCGCATGCGCAGTAGTGACCCCGAGCGCGCATGCGCAGTAGTGGCCCTGAGCGCGCATGCGCAGGAGTGTGCCCGAGCGCGCATCGGCAGTAGCGAGCCCGAATGCGCATCCGCATTAGCGAGACAGTGTGCGCATGAGCAGTAGTGAGTCCGAGTGCGCATGAGCAGTAGTGAGGCCGAGTGCGCATGTGCAGGTCTGAGCCGGAGAGCGCATCCGCAGTAGTGAGCCCGATTGCGAATCCGCAGTAGTGAGGCCGAGTGCCCATGAGCAGTAGTGAGTCCGAGTGCGCATGGGATGTAGTGACCCCGAGTGCGCACGGACAGTAGAGAGCCCGATTGCGCATCCGCAGCAGTGAGTCCGAGTGCGCATGAGCAGTAGTGAGCCCGAGCGCGCATCCGCAGTAGTGAGTCCGAGTGCGCATGCGCAGTAGTGTGCCCAATTGCGCATGTTCAGGTCTGAGCCGGAGAGCGCATCCGCAGTAGTGAGCCCGATTGCGTATCCGCAGTAGTGAGTCCGAGTGCCCATGAGCAGTAGTGAGTCCGAGTGCGCATGCGCAGTGGTGACCCCGAGTACGCATCCGCAGTAGTGAACCCGATTGTGAATCCGCAGTAGTGAGGCCGAGTGCCCATGAGCAGTAGTGAGTCCGAGTGCCCATGAGCAGTAGTGAGTCCGAGCGCGCATCCGCAGTAGTGAGTCCGAGTGCGAATGCGCAGTAGTGTGCCCGATTGCGCATGTGCAGGTCTGAGCCGGAGAACGCACCCGCTGTAGTGAGCCCGATTGAGCATCCGCAGTAGTGAGTCCGAGTGCGCATGAGCAGTAGTTAGTCCGAGAGCGTATGAGAATTAGTGACCCCGTGTGTGCATGCGCAGTAGTGTGCCCGAGCGCGCATCGGCAGTAGTGGCCCCGAGCGCGCATGCGCAGTAGTGTGCCCGAGCGCGCATCGGCAGTAGCGAGCCCGAATGCGCATCCGCAGTAGTGAGACAGTGTGCGCATGAGCAGTAGTGAGTCCGAGTGCGCATGAGCAGTAGTGAGGCCGAGTGCGCATGTGCAGGTCTGAGCCGGAGAGCGCATCCGCAGTAGTGAGCCCGATTGCGAATCCGCAGTAGTGGGGCCGAGTGCCCATGAGCAGTAGTGAGTCCGAGTGCGCATGGGATGTAGTGACCCCGAGTGCGCATGGACAGTAGAGAGCCCGATTGCGCATCCGCAGCAGTGAGTCCGAGTGCGCATGAGCAGTAGTGAGCCCGAGCGCGCATCCGCAGTAGTGAGTCCGAGTGCGCATGCGCAGTAGTGTGCCCAATTGCGCATGTGCAGGTGTGAGCCGCAGAGCGCATCCGCAGTAGTGAGCCCGATTGCGCGTCCGCAGTAGTGTGCCCGAGCGCGCATGCGCAGTAGTGAGCCCGAGAGCGCATATACAGGTCTGACCGGAGTGCGCATGCGCAGGAGTGAGCCCAAGCGCCCATGTGCAGTAGTGAGCCCGATTGCGCATCCGTATTAGTGAGGCCGAGTGCCCATGAGCAGTAGTGAGTCCAAGTGCGCATGAGCAGTAGTGACCCCGAGCGCGCATCCGCAGTAATGAGTCCGAGTGCGCATGCGCAGTAGTGTGCCCGATTGCGCATGTGCAGGTCTGAGCCGGAGAACGCATCCGCAGTAGTGAGCCCGATTGCGCATCCGCAGTAGTGAGTCCGAGTGCGCATGAGCAGTAGTTAGTCCGAGAGCGCATGAGAATTAGTGACCCCGAGTGCGCATGCGCAGTAGAGACCCCGTGTGCGCATGCGCAGTAGTGTGCCCGAGAGCGCATCCGCAGTAGTGAGCCACAGTGCGCATGCGCAGTAGTGACCCCGAGCGCGCATGCGCAGTAGTGGCCCTGAGCGCGCATGCGCAGGAGTGTGCCCTAGCGCGCATCGGCAGTAGCGAGCCCGAATGCGCATCCGCATTAGCGAGACAGTGTGCGCATGAGCAGTAGTGAGTCCGAGTGCGCATGAGCAGTAGTTAGTCCGAGAGCGCATGAGAAGTAGTGACCCCGTGTGCGCATGCGCAGTAGTGAGTCCGAGTGCGTATGCCCAGTAGTGAGCCCGAGTGCGAATGTGCAGGTCTGAGCCGGAGTGCGTATGCACAGTAGCGAGCCCAATTGCGCATCCGCAGTAGTGAGTCCGAGTGCCCATGAGCAGTAGTTAGTCCGAGAGCGCATGAGAAGTAGTGACCCAGTATGCGCATGAGGAGTAGTGACCGCGTGCGCGCATGCACACTAGTGAGCCCGAGTGCGCATGTGCAGGTCTGAGCCGGAGTGCGCATGCGCTCTAGTGAGCCCGATTGTGCATCTGCAGTAGTGAGTCCGTGTGCGTATGCCCAGTAGTGAGCCCGAGTGCGAATGTGCAGGTCTGAGCCGGAGTGCGTATGCACAGTAGCGAGCCCAATTGCGCATCCGCAGTAGTGAGTCCGTGTGCGCATGCCCAGTAGTGAGCCCGAGTGCGAATGTGCAGGTCTGAGCCGGAGAGCGCATCCGCAGTAGTAAGCCCGATTGCGCATCCGCAGTAGTGAGTCCGAGTGCCCATGAGCAGTAGTTAGTCCGAGAGCGCATGAGAATTAGTGACCCCGTGTGTGCATGCGCAGTAGTGTGCCCAAGCGCGCGTCGGCAGTAGTGAGCCCGAGTGCGCACTCGCAGTAGTGACCCCGACTGCGCATGGACAGTAGAGAGGCCGATTGCGCATCCGCAGCAGTGAGTCCGAGTGCGCATGAGCAGTAGTGAGCCCGAGCGCGCATCCGCAGTAGTGAGTCCGAGTGCGCATGCGCAGTAGTGTGCCCGAGCGCGCATCGGCAGTAGTGGCCCCGAGCGCGCATGCGCAGTAGTGTGCCCGAGCGCGCATCGGCAGTAGCGAGCCCGAATGCGCATCCGCAGTAGTGAGACAGTGTGCGCATGAGCAGTAGTGAGTCCGAGTGCGCATCAGCAGTAGTGAGGCCGAGTGCGCATGAGCAGTATTTAACTCGAGCGCGCATCCGCAACAATGAGTCCGAGTGCACATGAGCAGTAGTGAGGCCGAGTGCGCATGTGCAGGTCTGAGCCGGAGAGCGCGTCCGCAGTAGTGAGCCCGATTGCGCATCCGTAGTAGTGAGGACGAGTGCCCATGAGCAGTAGTGAGCCCGAGTGCGCATGCGCAGTAGCGACACCGAGTGCGCATGCGGAGTAGAGAGCCCGATTGCGCATGTCCAGGTCTGAGCCGGACAGCGCATCCGCAGCAGTGAGCCCGATTGCGTATCCGCAGTAGTGAGTTCGAGTGCCCATGAGCAGTAGTGAGTCCGAGTGCGCATGCGCAGTAGTGACCCCGAGTGCGCATGCGCAGTAGAGAGCCCGATTGCGCATGTGCAGGTGTGAGCCGCAGAGCGCATCCGCAGTAGTGAGCCCGATTGCGCATCCGCAGTAGTGTGCCCGAGCGCGCATCCGCAGTAGTGAGACCGAGTGCGCATGCGCAGTAGTGACCCCGAGCGCGCATGCGCAGTAGTGAGCCCGATTGCGCATCCGCAGTAGTGACCCCGAGCGCGCATACGCAGTAGTGAGCCCGATTGCGCATGCGCAGTAGTGACCCCGAGTGCGCATGCGCAGTAGTGAGCCCGAGTGCGCATGTACAGGGCTGACCGGAGAGGGCATGCGCAGTAGTGAGTCCAAGTGCGCATGAGCAGTAGTTAGCCCGAGCGCGCATCCGCAGTAGTGAGTCCGAGTGCGCATGCGCAGTAGTGTGCTCGATTGCGCATGTGCAGGTCTGAGCCGGAGAACGCATCCGCAGTAGTGAGTCCGAGTGCGCATAAGCAGTAGTTAGTCCGAGAGCGCATGAGAATTAGTGAGCCCGTGTGTGCATGCGCAGTAGTGTGCCTGAGCGCGCATCGGCAGTAGTGACCCCGAGCGCGCATGCGCAGTAGTGGCCCCGAGCGCGCATGCGCAGTAGTGTGCCCGAGCGCGCATCGGCAGTACCGAGCCCGAATGCGCATCCGCAGTAGTGAGGCAGTGTGCGCATGAGCAGTAGTGAGTCCGAGTGCGCATATACAGGTCTGACCGGAGTGCGCATGCGCAGTAGTGAGCCCGATTGCGCATCCGTATTATTGAGGCCGAGTGCCCATGTGCAGTAGTGAGTCCAAGTGCGCATGAGCAGTAGTGAGCCCGAGTGCGCATGCGCAGTAGTGAGGCCGAGTGCGCATGTACAGGGCTGAACGGAGAGGGCATGCGCAGTAGTGAGTCGAAGTGCGCATGAGCAGTAGTTAGCCCGAGCGCGCATCCGCAGTAGTGAGTCCGAGTGCGCATGCGCAGTAGTGTGCCCGATTGCGCATGTGCAGGTCTGAGCCGGAGAACGCATCCGCAGTACTGAGCCCGATTGCGCATCCGCAGTCGTGAGTCCGAGTGCGCATCAGCAGTAGGTAGTCCGAGAGCGCATGAGAATTAGTGACCCCGAGTGCGCACGGACAGTAGAGAGCCCGATTGCGCATCCGCAGCAGTGAGTCCGAGTGCGCATGAGCAGTAGTGAGCCCGAGCGCGCATCCGCAGTAGTGAGTCCGAGTGCGCATGCGCAGTAGTGTGCCCAATTGCGCATGTGCAGGTGTGAGCCGCAGAGCGCATCCGCAGTAGTGAGCCCGATTGAGCATCCGCAGTAGTGAGTCCGAGTGCGCATGAGCAGTAGTTAGTCCGAGAGCGCATGAGAATTAGTGACCCCGTGTGCGCATGAGCAGTAGTGAGCCCGAGTGCGCATGTACAGGGCTGACCGGAGAGGGCATGCGCAGTAGTGAGTCCAAGTGCGCATGAGCAGTAGTTAGCCCGAGCGCGCATCCGCAGTAGTGAGTCCGAGTGCGAATGCGCAGTAGTGTGCCCGATTGCGCATGTGCAGGTCTGAGCCGGAGAACGCACCCGCAGTAGTGAGCCCGATTGAGCATCCGCAGTAGTGAGTCCGAGTGCGCATGAGCAGTAGTTAGTCCGAGAGCGCATGAGAATTAGTGACCCCGTGTGCGCATGAGCAGTAGTGAGCCCGAGCGCGCATCCGCAGTAGTGAGTCCGAGTGCGCTTGCGCAGTAGTGTGCCCAATTGCGCATGTGCAGGTCTGAGCCGGAGAGCGCATCCGCAGTAGTGAGCCCGATTGCGTATCCGCAGTAGTGAGTCCGAGTGCGCATGCGCAGTGGTGACCCCGAGTGCGCATCCGCAGTAGTGAACACGATTGTGAATCCGCAGTAGTGAGGCCGATTGTGCATCCGCAGTAGTGACTCCGGGTGCGCATGCACAGTAGTGAGCCCATGTGTGCATGCGCAGTAGTGAGCCCATGTGTGCATGCGCAGTAGTGACCCCGAGTGCGCATGCGCAGTAGAGACCCCGATTGCGCATGCGCAGTAGTGAGCCCGTGTGTGCATGCGCAGTGGTGAGCCCGAGTGCGCATGGGCAGGTCTGAGCCAGAGTGCGCATGCGCAGTAGTGAGTCCGAGTGCGGACGAGCAGTAGTTAGTCCGAGAGCGCATGAGAATTAGTGGCCCCGTGTGCGCATGCGCAGTAGTGTGCCCGAGCGCGCATCGGCAGTAGTGAGCCACAGTGCGCATCCACAGTAGTGAGCCCGACTGCGCATCCGTAGTAGTGAGGCCGAGTGCCCATGAGCAGTAGTGAGTCCGAGTGCGCATGCGCAGTAGTGACCCCGAGTGCGCATGCGCAGTAGAGAGCCCGATTGCGCATGTGCAGGTGTGAGCCGCAGAGCGCATCCGCAGTAGTGAGCCCGATTGCGCATCCGCAGTAGTGTGCCCGAGCGCGCATCCGCAGTAGTGAGCCCGAGTGCGCATGCGCAGTAGTGACCCCGAGCGCGCATGCGCAGTAGTGAGCCCGATTGCGCATCCGCAGTAGCGACCCCGAGTGCGCATGCGCAGTAGTGAGCCCGAGTGCGCATGTACAGGGCTGACCGGAGAGGGCATGCGCAGTAGTGAGTCCAAGTGCGCATGAGCAGTAGTTAGCCCGAGCGCGCATCCGCAGTAGTGAGTCCGAGTGCGAATGCGCAGTAGTGTGCCCGATTGCGCATGTGCAGGTCTGAGCCGGAGAACGCACCCGCAGTAGTGAGCCCGATTGAGCATCCGCAGTAGTGAGTCCGAGTGCGCATGAGCAGTAGTTAGTCCGAGAGCGCATGAGAATTAGTGACCCCGTGTGTGCATGCGCAGTAGTGTGCCCGAGCGCGCATCGGCAGTAGTGGCCCCGAGCGCGCATGCGCAGTAGTGTGCCCGAGCGCGCATCGGCAGTAGCGAGCCCGAATGCGAATCCGCAGTAGTGAGACAGTGTGCGCATGAGCAGTAGTGAGTCCGAGTGCGCATCAGCAGTAGTGAGGCCGAGTGCGCATGAGCAGTATTTAACTCGAGCGCGCATCCGCAACAATGAGTCCGAGTGCACATGAGCAGTAGTGAGGCCGAGTGCGCATGTGCAGGTCTGAGCCGGAGAGCGCGTCCGCAGTAGTGAGCCCGATTGCGCATCCGTAGTAGTGAGGACGAGTGCCCATGAGCAGTAGTGAGCCCGAGTGCGCATGCGCAGTAGCGACACCGAGTGCGCATGCGGAGTAGAGAGCCCGATTGCGCATGTCCAGGTCTGAGCCGGACAGCGCATCCGCAGCAGTGAGCCCGATTGCGTATCCGCAGTAGTGAGTTCGAGTGCCCATGAGCAGTAGTGAGTCCGAGTGCGCATGCGCAGTAGTGACCCCGAGTGCGCATGCGCAGTAGAGAGCCCGATTGCGCATGTGCAGGTGTGAGCCGCAGAGCGCATCCGCAGTAGTGAGCCCGATTGCGCATCCGCAGTAGTGTGCCCGAGCGCGCATCCGCAGTAGTGAGACCGAGTGCGCATGCGCAGTAGTGACCCCGAGCGCGCATGCGCAGTAGTGAGCCCGATTGCGCATCCGCAGTAGTGACCCCGAGCGCGCATACGCAGTAGTGAGCCCGATTGCGCATGCGCAGTAGTGACCCCGAGTGCGCATGCGCAGTAGTGAGCCCGAGTGCGCATGTACAGGTCTGACCGGAGAGGGCATGCGCAGTAGTGAGTCCAAGTGCGCATGAGCAGTAGTTAGCCCGAGCGCGATCCGCAGTAGTGAGTCCGAGTGCGCATGCGCAGTAGTGTGCTCGATTGCGCATGTGCAGGTCTGAGCCGGAGAACGCATCCGCAGTAGTGAGTCCGAGTGCGCATGAGCAGTAGTTAGTCCGAGAGCGCATGAGAATTAGTGAGCCCGTGTGTGCATGCGCAGTAGTGTGCCCGAGCGCACATCGGCAGTACCGAGCCCGAATGCGCATCCGCAGTAGTGAGGCAGTGTGCGCATGAGCAGTAGTGAGTCCGAGTGCGCATATACAGGTCTGACCGGAGTGCGCATGCGCAGTAGTGAGCCCGATTGCGCATCCGTATTATTGAGGCCGAGTGCCCATGTGCAGTAGTGAGTCCAAGTGCGCATGAGCAGTAGTGAGCCCGAGTGCGCATGCGCAGTAGTGAGGCCGAGTGCGCATGTACAGGGCTGAACGGAGAGGGCATGCGCAGTAGTGAGTCGAAGTGCGCATGAGCAGTAGTTAGCCCGAGCGCGCATCCGCAGTAGTGAGTCCGAGTGCGCATGCGCAGTAGTGTACCCGATTGCGCATGTGCAGGTCTGAGCCGGAGAACGCATCCGCAGTACTGAGCCCGATTGCGCATCCGCAGTCGTGAGTCCGAGTGCGCATCAGCAGTAGGTAGTCCGAGAGCGCATGAGAATTAGTGACCCCGTGTGTGCATGCGCAGTAGGGTGCCCGAGCGCGCATCGGCAGTAGTGAGCCCGAATGCGCATCCGCAGTAGTGAGGCAGTGTGCGCATGAGCAGTAGTGAGTCCGAGTGCGCATATACAGGTCTGACCGGAGTGCGCATGCGCAGTAGTGAGCCCGATTGCGCATCCGTATTATTGAGGCCGAGTGCCCATGTGCAGTAGTGAGTCCAAGTGCGCATGCGCAGTAGTGATCCCGAGCGCGCATCCGTAGTAGTGAGGCCGAGTGCCCATGAGCAGTAGTGAGCCCGAGTGCGCATGCGCGGTAGTGACACCGAGTGCGCATGCGCAGTAGAGTGCCCGATTGCGCATGTGCAGGTCTGAGCCGAACAGCGCATCCGCAGTAGTGAGGCCGATTGCGCATCCGCAGTAGTGACTCCGAGTGCCCATGAGCGGTAGTGAGTCCAAGTGCGCATGAGCAGTAGTGAGCCCGTGTGCGCATGCACAGTAATGAGCCCGTGTGCGCATGCGCAGTAGTGAGTCCGAGTGCCCATGAGCAGTAGTTAGTCCGAGAGCGCATGAGACGTAGTGACCCCGTGTGCGCATGCGCAGTAGTGAGCCCGTGTGCGCATGCGCAGTAGTGAGCCCAAGCGCGCGTCCGCAGTAGTAAGTCCGAGTGCGCATGCGCAGAAGTGACCCCGAGTGCGCATGCGCAGTAGAGACCCCGATTGCGCATGCGCAGTAGTGACCCCGAGTGCGCATGCGCAGTGGTGAGCCCGAGTGCGCATGGGCAAGTCTGAGCCGGAGTGCGCATGCGCAGTAGTGAGCCCGAGTGTGCATGTGCAGGTCTGACCGGATTGCGCATCCGCAGTAGTGTGCCCCAGCGCGCATGCGCAGTACTGAGCCCGAGAGCGCATATACAGGTCTGACGGGAGTGCGCATGCGCAGGAGTGAGCCCAAGCGCCCATGTGCAGTAGTGAGCCCGATTGCGCATCCGTATTAGTGAGGCCGAGTGCCCATGAGCAGTAGTGAGTCCAAGTGCGCATGAGCAGTAGTGACCCCGAGCGCGCATCCGCAGTAATGAGTCCGAGTGCGCATGCGCAGTAGTGTGCCCGATTGCGCATGTGCAGGTCTGAGCCGGAGAACGCATCCGCAGTAGTGAGCCCGATTGCGCATCCGCAGTAGTGAGGCCGAGTGCGCATGAGCAGTAGTTAGTCCGAGAGCGCATGAGAATTAGTGACCCCGAGTGCGCATGCGCAGTAGTGTGCCCGATTGCGCATGTGCAGGTCTGAGCCGGAGAACGCATCCGCAGTACTGAGCCCGATTGCGCATCCGCAGTCGTGAGTCCGAGTGCGCATGAGCAGTAGTTAGTCCGAGAGCGCATGAGAATTAGTGACCCCGTGTGTGCATGCGCAGTAGTGTGCCCGAGCGCGCATCGGCAGTAGTGGCCCCGAGCGCGCATGCGCAGTAGTGTGCCCGAGCGCGCATCGGCAGTAGCGAGCCCGAATGCGCATCCGCAGTAGTGAGACAGTGTGCGCATGAGCAGTAGTGAGTCCGAGTGCGCATCAGCAGTAGTGAGGCCGAGTGCGCATGAGCAGTATTTAACTCGAGCGCGCATCCGCAACAATGAGTCCGAGTGCACATGAGCAGTAGTGAGGCCGAGTGCGCATGTGCAGGTCTGAGCCGGAGAGCGCGTCCGCAGTAGTGAGCCCGATTGCGCATCCGTAGTAGTGAGGACGAGTGCCCATGAGCAGTAGTCAGCCCGAGTGCGCATGCGCAGTAGCGACACCGAGTGCGCATGCGGAGTAGAGAGCCCGATTGCGCATGTCCAGGTCTGAGCCGGACAGCGCATCCGCAGCAGTGAGCCCGATTGCGTATCCGCAGTAGTGAGTTCGAGTGCCCCTGAGCAGTAGTGAGTCCGAGTGCGCATGCGCAGTAGTGACCCCGAGTGCGCATGCGCAGTAGAGAGCCCGATTGCGCATGTGCAGGTGTGAGCCGCAGAGCGCATCCGCAGTAGTGAGCCCGATTGCGCATCCGCAGTAGTGTGCCCGAGCGCGCATCCGCAGTAGTGAGACCGAGTGCGCATGCGCAGTAGTGACCCCGAGCGCGCATGCGCAGTAGTGAGCCCGATTGCGCATCCGCAGTAGTGACCCCGAGCGCGCATACGCAGTAGTGAGCCCGATTGCGCATGCGCAGTAGTGACCCCGAGTGCGCATGCGCAGTAGTGAGCCCGAGTGCGCATGTACAGGGCTGACCGGAGAGGGCATGCGCAGTAGTGAGTCCAAGTGCGCATGAGCAGTAGTTAGCCCGAGCGCGCATCCGCAGTAGTGAGTCCGAGTGCGCATGCGCAGTAGTGTGCTCGATTGCGCATGTGCAGGTCTGAGCCGGAGAACGCATCCGCAGTAGTGAGTCCGAGTGCGCATGAGCAGTAGGTAGTCCGAGAGCGCATGAGAATTAGTGACCCCGTGTGTGCATGCGCAGTAGGGTGCCCGAGCGCGCATCGGCAGTAGTGAGCCCGAATGCGCATCCGCAGTAGTGAGGCAGTGTGCGCATGAGCAGTAGTGAGTCCGAGTGCGCATATACAGGTCTGACCGGAGTGCGCATGCGCAGTAGTGAGCCCGATTGCGCATCCGTATTATTGAGGCCGAGTGCCCATGTGCAGTAGTGAGTCCAAGTGCGCATGCGCAGTAGTGATCCCGAGCGCGCATCCGTAGTAGTGAGGCCGAGTGCCCATGAGCAGTAGTGAGCCCGAGTGCGCATGCGCGGTAGTGACACCGAGTGCGCATGCGCAGTAGAGTGCCCGGTTGCGCATGTGCAGGTCTGAGCCGAACAGCGCATCCGCAGTAGTGAGGCCGATTGCGCATCCGCAGTAGTGACTCCGAGTGCCCATGAGCGGTAGTGAGTCCAAGTGCGCATGAGCAGTAGTGAGCCCGTGTGCGCATGCACAGTAATGAGCCCGTGTGCGCATGCGCAGTAGTGAGTCCGAGTGCCCATGAGCAGTAGTTAGTCCGAGAGCGCATGAGACGTAGTGACCGCGTGTGCGCATGCGCAGTAGTGAGCCCGTGTGCGCATGCGCAGTAGTGAGCCCAAGCGCGCGTCCGCAGTAGTAAGTCCGAGTGCGCATGCGCAGAAGTGACCCCGAGTGCGCATGCGCAGTAGAGACCCCGATTGCGCATGCGCAGTAGTGACCCCGAGTGCGCATGCGCAGTGGTGAGCCCGAGTGCGCATGGGCAAGTCTGAGCCGGAGTGCGCATGCGCAGTAGTGAGCCCGAGTGTGCATGTGCAGGTCTGACCGGATTGCGCATCCGCAGTAGTGTGCCCCAGCGCGCATGCGCAGTACTGAGCCCGAGAGCGCATATACAGGTCTGACCGGAGTGCGCATGCGCAGGAGTGAGCCCAAGCGCCCATGTGCAGTAGTGAGCCCGATTGCGCATCCGTATTAGTGAGGCCGAGTGCCCATGAGCAGTAGTGAGTCCAAGTGCGCATGAGCAGTAGTCACCACTGGCGCGCATCCGCAGTAATGAGTCCGAGTGCGCATGCGCAGTAGTGTGCCCGATTGCGCATGTGCAGGTCTGAGCCGGAGAACGCATCCGCAGTAGTAAGCCCGATTGCGCATCCGCAGTAATGAGGCCGAGTGCGCATGAGAAGTAGTTAGTCCGAGAGCGCATGAGAATTAGTGACCCCGAGTGCGCATGCGCAGTAGAGACCCCGTGTGCGCATGCGCAGTAGTGTGCCCGAGAGCGCATCCGCAGTAGTGAGCCACAGTGCGCATGCGCAGTAGTGACCCCGAGCGCGCATGCGCAGTAGTGGCCCTGAGCGCGCATGCGCAGTCGTGTGCCCGAGCACGCATCGGCAGTAGCGAGCCCGAATGCGCATCCGCATTAGTGAGACAGTGTGCGCATGAGCAGTAGTGTGTCCGAGTGCGCATGAGCAGTAGTGAGGCCGAGTGCGCATGTGCAGGTCTGAGCCGGAGAGCGCATCCGCAGTAGTGAGCCCGATTGCGAATCCGCAGTAGTGAGGCCGAGTGCCCATGAGCAGTAGTGAGTCCGAGTGCGCATGGGATGTAGTGACCCCGAGTGCGCATGGACAGTAGAGAGCCCGATTGCGCATCCGCAGCAGTGAGTCCGAGTGCGCATGAGCAGTAGTGAGCCCGAGCGCGCATCCGCAGTAGTGAGTCCGAGTGCGCATGCGCAGTAGTGTGCCCAAATGCGCATGTGCAGGTCTGAGCCGGAGAGCGCATCCGCAGTAGTGAGCCCGATTGTGTATCCGCAGTAGTGAGTCCGAGTGCCCATGAGCAGTAGTGAGTCCGAGTGCGCATGCGCAGCGGTGACCCCGAGTGCGCATCCGCAGTAGTGAACCCGATTGTGAATCCGCAGTAGTGAGGCCGAGTGCCCATGAGCAGTAGTGAGTCCGAGTGCCCATGAGCAGTAGTGAGTCCGAGCGCGCATCCGCAGTAGTGAGTCCGAGTGCGAATGCGCAGTAGTGTGCCCGATTGCGCATGTGCAGGTCTGAGCCGGAGAACGCACCCGCTGTAGTGAGCCCGATTGAGCATCCGCAGTAGTGAGTCCGAGTGCGCATGAGCAGTAGTGGCCCCGAGCGCGCATGCGCAGTAGTGTGCCCGAGCGCGCATCGGCAGTAGCGAGCCCGAATGCGCATCCGCAGTAGTGAGACAGTGTGCGCATGAGCAGTAGTGAGTCCGAGTGCGCATGAGCAGTAGTGAGCCCGAGCGCGCATCCGCAGTAGTGAGTCCGAGTGCGCATGCGCAGTAGTAACCCCGATTGCGCATGCGCAGTAGTGAGCCCGATTGCGCATCCGTAGTAGTGAGGACGAGTGCCCATGAGCAGTAGTGAGCCCGAGTGCGCATGCGCAGTAGCGACACCGAGTGCGCATGCGGTGTAGAGAGCCCGAATGCGCATGTCCAGGTCTATGCCGGACAGCGCATCCGCAGTAGTGAGCCCGATTGCGTATCCGCAGTAGTGAGGCCGAGTGCCCATGAGCAGTAGTGAGTCCGAGTGCGCATGCGCAGTAGTGACCCCGAGTGCGCATGCGCAGTAGAGAGCCCGATTGCGCATGTGCAGGTGTGAGCCGCAGGGCGCATCCGCAGTAGTGAGCCCGATTGCCCATCCACAGTAGTGTGCCCGAGCGCGCATCCGCAGT
Source organism: Megachile leachella (assembly GCA_963576845.1). Lineage (NCBI taxonomy): Eukaryota > Metazoa > Arthropoda > Insecta > Hymenoptera > Megachilidae > Megachile > Megachile leachella. Next base: position 6,507,348 of record OY756247.1, read on the forward strand.
AGTGAGCCCGAGTGCGCATGCGCAGTAGTGACCCCGAGCGCGCATGCGCAGTAGTGAGCCCGATTGCGCATGCGCAGTAGTGACCCCGAGTGCGCATGCGCAGTAGTGAGTCCAAGTGCGCATGAGCAGTAGTTAGCCCGAGCGCGCATCCGCAGTAGTGAGTCCGAGTGCGCATGAGCAGTAGTGTGCCAGATTGCGCATGTGCAGGTCTAAGCCGGAGAAGGCATCCGCAGTAGTGAGCCCGATTGCGCATCCGTAGTAGTGAGTCCGAGTGCGCATGAGCAGCAGTTAGTCCGAGAGCGCATGAGAATTAGTGATCCCGTGTGGGCATGCGCAGTAGTGTGCCCGAGCGCGCATGCGCAGTAGTGAGCCCGAGAGCGCATATACAGGTCTGACCGGAGTGCGCATGCGCAGGAGTGAGCCCAAGCGCGCATGTGCAGTAGTGAGCCCGATTGCGCATCCGTATTAGTGAGGCCAAGTGCCCATGAGCAGTAGTGAGTCCAAGTGCGCATGAGCAGTAGTGACCCCGAGTGCGCATGCGCAGTAGTGAGCCCGAGTGCGCATGTACAGGGCTGACCGGAGAGGGCATGCGCAGTAGTGAGTCCAAGTGCGCATGAGCAGTAGTTAGCCCGAGCGCACATCCGCAGTAGTGAGTCCGAGTGCGCATGAGCAGTAGTGTGCCAGATTGCGCATGTGCAGGTCTAAGCCGGAGAACGCATCCGCAGTAGTGAGCCCGATTGCGCATCCGTAGTAGTGAGTCCGAGTGCGCATGAGCAGCAGTTAGTCCGAGAGCGCATGAGAATTAGTGATCCCGTGTGTGCATGCGCAGTAGTGTGCCCGAGCGCGCATCGGCAGTAGTGAGCCCGAGTGCGCAAATGCAGTAGTGACCCCGAGCGCGCTTGCGCAGTAGTGGCCCCGAGCGCGCATGCGCAGTAGTGTGCCCGAGCGCGCATCGGCAGTAGCGAGCCCGAATGCGCATCCGCATTAGTGAGACAGTGTACGCATGAGCAGTAGTGAGCCCAAGTGCGCATGAGCAGTAGTTAGCCCGAGCGCGCATCCGCAACAGTGAGTCGGAGTGCGCATGAGCAGTAGTGAGGCCGATTGCGCATCCGCAGTAGTGACCCCGAGCGCGCATGCGCAGTAGAGAGCCCGATTGCGCATGTGCAGGTCTGACCGGATTGCGCATCCGCAGTAGTGTGCCCCAGCGCGCATGCGCAGTACTGAGCCCGAGTGCGCATGGGCAGGTCTGAGCCAGAGTGCGCATGCGCAGTAGTGAGTCCGAGTGCGGACGAGCAGTAGTTAGTCCGAGAGCGCATGAGAATTAGTGGCCCCGTGTGCGCATGCGCAGTAGTGTGCCCGAGCGCGCATCGGCAGTAGTGAGCCACAGTGCGCATCCACAGTAGTGAGCCCGACTGCGCATCCGTAGTAGTGAGGCCGAGTGCCCATGAGCAGTAGCGAGCCCGAGTGCGCATGCGCAGTAGCGACACCGAGTGCGCATGCGGAGTAGAGAGCCCGATTGCGCATGTCCAGGTCTGAGCCGGACAGCGCATCCGCAGTAGTGAGCCCGATTGCGTATCCGCAGTAGTGAGTCCGAGTGCCCATGAGCAGTAGTGAGTCCGAGTGCGCATGCGCAGTAGTGACCCCGAGTGCGCATGCGCAGTAGAGAGCCCGATTGCGCATGTGCAGGTGTGAGCCGCAGAGCGCATCCGCAGTAGTGAGCCCGATTGCGCATCCGCAGTAGTGTGCCCGAGCGCGCATCCGCAGTAGTGAGCCCGAGTGCGCATGCGCAGTAGTGACCCCGAGCGCGCATGCGCAGTAGTGAGCCCGATTGCGCATCCGCAGTAGCGACCCCGAGTGCGCATGCGCAGTAGTGAGCCCGAGTGCGCATGTACAGGGCTGACCGGAGAGGGCATGCGCAGTAGTGAGTCCAAGTGCGCATGAGCAGTAGTTAGCCCGAGCGCGCATCCGCAGTAGTGAGTCCGAGTGCGAATGCGCAGTAGTGTGCCCGATTGCGCATGTGCAGGTCTGAGCCGGAGAACGCACCCGCAGTAGTGAGCCCGATTGAGCATCCGCAGTAGTGAGTCCGAGTGCGCATGAGCAGTAGTTAGTCCGAGAGCGCATGAGAATTAGTGACCCCGTGTGTGCATGCGCAGTAGTGTGCCCGAGCGCGCATCGGCAGTAGTGGCCCCGAGCGCGCATGCGCAGTAGTGTGCCCGAGCGCGCATCGGCAGTAGCGAGCCCGAATGCGCATCCGCAGTAGTGAGACAGTGTGCGCATGAGCAGTAGTGAGTCCGAGTGCGCATCAGCAGTAGTGAGGCCGAGTGCGCATGAGCAGTATTTAACTCGAGCGCGCATCCGCAACAATGAGTCCGAGTGCACATGAGCAGTAGTGAGGCCGAGTGCGCATGTGCAGGTCTGAGCCGGAGAGCGCGTCCGCAGTAGTGAGCCCGATTGCGCATCCGTAGTAGTGAGGACGAGTGCCCATGAGCAGTAGTCAGCCCGAGTGCGCATGCGCAGTAGCGACACCGAGTGCGCATGCGGAGTAGAGAGCCCGATTGCGCATGTCCAGGTCTGAGCCGGACAGCGCATCCGCAGCAGTGAGCCCGATTGCGTATCCGCAGTAGTGAGTTCGAGTGCCCCTGAGCAGTAGTGAGTCCGAGTGCGCATGCGCAGTAGTGACCCCGAGTGCGCATGCGCAGTAGAGAGCCCGATTGCGCATGTGCAGGTGTGAGCCGCAGAGCGCATCCGCAGTAGTGAGCCCGATTGCGCATCCGCAGTAGTGTGCCCGAGCGCGCATCCGCAGTAGTGAGACCGAGTGCGCATGCGCAGTAGTGACCCCGAGCGCGCATGCGCAGTAGTGAGCCCGATTGCGCATCCGCAGTAGTGACCCCGAGCGCGCATACGCAGTAGTGAGCCCGATTGCGCATGCGCAGTAGTGACCCCGAGTGCGCATGCGCAGTAGTGAGCCCGAGTGCGCATGTACAGGGCTGACCGGAGAGGGCATGCGCAGTAGTGAGTCCAAGTGCGCATGAGCAGTAGTTAGCCCGAGCGCGCATCCGCAGTAGTGAGTCCGAGTGCGCATGCGCAGTAGTGTGCTCGATTGCGCATGTGCAGGTCTGAGCCGGAGAACGCATCCGCAGTAGTGAGTCCGAGTGCGCATGAGCAGTAGTTAGTCCGAGAGCGCATGAGAATTAGTGAGCCCGTGTGTGCATGCGCAGTAGTGTGCCCGAGCGCGCATCGGCAGTACCGAGCCCGAATGCGCATCCGCAGTAGTGAGGCAGTGTGCGCATGAGCAGTAGTGAGTCCGAGTGCGCATATACAGGTCTGACCGGAGTGCGCATGCGCAGTAGTGAGCCCGATTGCGCATCCGTATTATTGAGGCCGAGTGCCCATGTGCAGTAGTGAGTCCAAGTGCGCATGAGCAGTAGTGAGCCCGAGTGCGCATGCGCAGTAGTGAGGCCGAGTGCGCATGTACAGGGCTGAACGGAGAGGGCATGCGCAGTAGTGAGTCGAAGTGCGCATGAGCAGTAGTTAGCCCGAGCGCGCATCCGCAGTAGTGAGTCCGAGTGCGCATGCGCAGTAGTGTGCCCGATTGCGCATGTGCAGGTCTGAGCCGGAGAACGCATCCGCAGTACTGAGCCCGATTGCGCATCCGCAGTCGTGAGTCCGAGTGCGCATCAGCAGTAGGTAGTCCGAGAGCGCATGAGAATTAGTGACCCCGTGTGTGCATGCGCAGTAGGGTGCCCGAGCGCGCATCGGCAGTAGTGAGCCCGAATGCGCATCCGCAGTAGTGAGGCAGTGTGCGCATGAGCAGTAGTGAGTCCGAGTGCGCATATACAGGTCTGACCGGAGTGCGCATGCGCAGTAGTGAGCCCGATTGCGCATCCGTATTATTGAGGCCGAGTGCCCATGTGCAGTAGTGAGTCCAAGTGCGCATGCGCAGTAGTGATCCCGAGCGCGCATCCGTAGTAGTGAGGCCGAGTGCCCATGAGCAGTAGTGAGCCCGAGTGCGCATGCGCGGTAGTGACACCGAGTGCGCATGCGCAGTAGAGTGCCCGGTTGCGCATGTGCAGGTCTGAGCCGAACAGCGCATCCGCAGTAGTGAGGCCGATTGCGCATCCGCAGTAGTGACTCCGAGTGCCCATGAGCGGTAGTGAGTCCAAGTGCGCATGAGCAGTAGTGAGCCCGTGTGCGCATGCACAGTAATGAGCCCGTGTGCGCATGCGCAGTAGTGAGTCCGAGTGCCCATGAGCAGTAGTTAGTCCGAGAGCGCATGAGACGTAGTGACCGCGTGTGCGCATGCGCAGTAGTGAGCCCGTGTGCGCATGCGCAGTAGTGAGCCCAAGCGCGCGTCCGCAGTAGTAAGTCCGAGTGCGCATGCGCAGAAGTGACCCCGAGTGCGCATGCGCAGTAGAGACCCCGATTGCGCATGCGCAGTAGTGACCCCGAGTGCGCATGCGCAGTGGTGAGCCCGAGTGCGCATGGGCAAGTCTGAGCCGGAGTGCGCATGCGCAGTAGTGAGCCCGAGTGTGCATGTGCAGGTCTGACCGGATTGCGCATCCGCAGTAGTGTGCCCCAGCGCGCATGCGCAGTACTGAGCCCGAGAGCGCATATACAGGTCTGACCGGAGTGCGCATGCGCAGGAGTGAGCCCAAGCGCCCATGTGCAGTAGTGAGCCCGATTGCGCATCCGTATTAGTGAGGCCGAGTGCCCATGAGCAGTAGTGAGTCCAAGTGCGCATGAGCAGTAGTCACCACTGGCGCGCATCCGCAGTAATGAGTCCGAGTGCGCATGCGCAGTAGTGTGCCCGATTGCGCATGTGCAGGTCTGAGCCGGAGAACGCATCCGCAGTAGTAAGCCCGATTGCGCATCCGCAGTAATGAGGCCGAGTGCGCATGAGAAGTAGTTAGTCCGAGAGCGCATGAGAATTAGTGACCCCGAGTGCGCATGCGCAGTAGAGACCCCGTGTGCGCATGCGCAGTAGTGTGCCCGAGAGCGCATCCGCAGTAGTGAGCCACAGTGCGCATGCGCAGTAGTGACCCCGAGCGCGCATGCGCAGTAGTGGCCCTGAGCGCGCATGCGCAGTCGTGTGCCCGAGCACGCATCGGCAGTAGCGAGCCCGAATGCGCATCCGCATTAGTGAGACAGTGTGCGCATGAGCAGTAGTGTGTCCGAGTGCGCATGAGCAGTAGTGAGGCCGAGTGCGCATGTGCAGGTCTGAGCCGGAGAGCGCATCCGCAGTAGTGAGCCCGATTGCGAATCCGCAGTAGTGAGGCCGAGTGCCCATGAGCAGTAGTGAGTCCGAGTGCGCATGGGATGTAGTGACCCCGAGTGCGCATGGACAGTAGAGAGCCCGATTGCGCATCCGCAGCAGTGAGTCCGAGTGCGCATGAGCAGTAGTGAGCCCGAGCGCGCATCCGCAGTAGTGAGTCCGAGTGCGCATGCGCAGTAGTGTGCCCAAATGCGCATGTGCAGGTCTGAGCCGGAGAGCGCATCCGCAGTAGTGAGCCCGATTGTGTATCCGCAGTAGTGAGTCCGAGTGCCCATGAGCAGTAGTGAGTCCGAGTGCGCATGCGCAGCGGTGACCCCGAGTGCGCATCCGCAGTAGTGAACCCGATTGTGAATCCGCAGTAGTGAGGCCGAGTGCCCATGAGCAGTAGTGAGTCCGAGTGCCCATGAGCAGTAGTGAGTCCGAGCGCGCATCCGCAGTAGTGAGTCCGAGTGCGAATGCGCAGTAGTGTGCCCGATTGCGCATGTGCAGGTCTGAGCCGGAGAACGCACCCGCTGTAGTGAGCCCGATTGAGCATCCGCAGTAGTGAGTCCGAGTGCGCATGAGCAGTAGTGGCCCCGAGCGCGCATGCGCAGTAGTGTGCCCGAGCGCGCATCGGCAGTAGCGAGCCCGAATGCGCATCCGCAGTAGTGAGACAGTGTGCGCATGAGCAGTAGTGAGTCCGAGTGCGCATGAGCAGTAGTGAGCCCGAGCGCGCATCCGCAGTAGTGAGTCCGAGTGCGCATGCGCAGTAGTAACCCCGATTGCGCATGCGCAGTAGTGAGCCCGATTGCGCATCCGTAGTAGTGAGGACGAGTGCCCATGAGCAGTAGTGAGCCCGAGTGCGCATGCGCAGTAGCGACACCGAGTGCGCATGCGGTGTAGAGAGCCCGATTGCGCATGTCCAGGTCTATGCCGGACAGCGCATCCGCAGTAGTGAGCCCGATTGCGTATCCGCAGTAGTGAGGCCGAGTGCCCATGAGCAGTAGTGAGTCCGAGTGCGCATGCGCAGTAGTGACCCCGAGTGCGCATGCGCAGTAGAGAGCCCGATTGCGCATGTGCAGGTGTGAGCCGCAGGGCGCATCCGCAGTAGTGAGCCCGATTGCCCATCCACAGTAGTGTGCCCGAGCGCGCATCCGCAGTAGTGAGCCCGAGTGCGCATGCGCAGTAGTGACCCCGAGCGCGCATGCGCAGTAGTGAGCCCGATTGCGCATGCGCAGTAGTGACCCCGAGTGCGCATGCGCAGTAGTGAGTCCAAGTGCGCATGAGCAGTAGTTAGCCCGAGCGCGCATCCGCAGTAGTGAGTCCGAGTGCGCATGAGCAGTAGTGTGCCAGATTGCGCATGTGCAGGTCTAAGCCGGAGAAGGCATCCGCAGTAGTGAGCCCGATTGCGCATCCGTAGTAGTGAGTCCGAGTGCGCATGAGCAGCAGTTAGTCCGAGAGCGCATGAGAATTAGTGATCCCGTGTGGGCATGCGCAGTAGTGTGCCCGAGCGCGCATGCGCAGTAGTGAGCCCGAGAGCGCATATACAGGTCTGACCGGAGTGCGCATGCGCAGGAGTGAGCCCAAGCGCGCATGTGCAGTAGTGAGCCCGATTGCGCATCCGTATTAGTGAGGCCAAGTGCCCATGAGCAGTAGTGAGTCCAAGTGCGCATGAGCAGTAGTGACCCCGAGTGCGCATGCGCAGTAGTGAGCCCGAGTGCGCATGTACAGGGCTGACCGGAGAGGGCATGCGCAGTAGTGAGTCCAAGTGCGCATGAGCAGTAGTTAGCCCGAGCGCACATCCGCAGTAGTGAGTCCGAGTGCGCATGAGCAGTAGTGTGCCAGATTGCGCATGTGCAGGTCTAAGCCGGAGAACGCATCCGCAGTAGTGAGCCCGATTGCGCATCCGTAGTAGTGAGTCCGAGTGCGCATGAGCAGCAGTTAGTCCGAGAGCGCATGAGAATTAGTGATCCCGTGTGTGCATGCGCAGTAGTGTGCCCGAGCGCGCATCGGCAGTAGTGAGCCCGAGTGCGCAAATGCAGTAGTGACCCCGAGCGCGCTTGCGCAGTAGTGGCCCCGAGCGCGCATGCGCAGTAGTGTGCCCGAGCGCGCATCGGCAGTAGCGAGCCCGAATGCGCATCCGCATTAGTGAGACAGTGTACGCATGAGCAGTAGTGAGCCCAAGTGCGCATGAGCAGTAGTTAGCCCGAGCGCGCATCCGCAACAGTGAGTCGGAGTGCGCATGAGCAGTAGTGAGGCCGATTGCGCATCCGCAGTAGTGACCCCGAGCGCGCATGCGCAGTAGAGAGCCCGATTGCGCATGTGCAGGTCTGAGCCGGACAGCGCATCCGCAGTAGTGAGCCCGATTGCGCATCGGCAGTAGTGAGGCCGAGTGCGCATCCGCACTAGTGCGTCCGAGTGCGCATGCGCAGTAGAGAGCCCGATTGCGCATGTGCAGTAGTGAGCCCGATTGCGCATCCGCAGTAGTGAGGCCGAGTGCCCTTGAGCAGTAGTGAGTCCAACTGCGCATGACCAGTAGTGACTCCGTGTGCGCATGCGCAGTAGTGACCCCGAGTGCGCATGCACAGTAGTGAGCCCCTGTGTGCATGCGCAGTAGTGAGCCGGATTGTGCATCCGCAGCAGTGACTCCAAGTGCGCATGCCCAGTAGTGAGCCCGTGCGCGCTTACGCGGTAGTGAGCCCGATTTTTCATGCGCAGTAGTGAGTCCGAGTGCGCATGAGCAGTAGTTAGTCCGAGAGCGCATGAGAATTAGTGACCCCGTGTGTGCATGCGCAGTAGTGTGCCCGAGTGCGCATGCGCCGTAGTGACCCCGAATGCGCATGCGCAGTAGAGAGCCCGATTGCGCATGTACAGGTCTGAGCCGGAGTGCACATGCGCAGTAGATAGCCGGATTGTGCATCCGCAGTAGAGAGCCCGATTGCGCATGCGCAGTAGTGAGCCCGAGTGTGCATGTGCAGGTCTGACCGGATTGCGCATCCGCAGTAGTGTGCCCGAGCGCGCATGCGCAGTAGTGAGCCCGAGAGCGCATATACAGGTCTGACCGCAGTGCGCATGCGCAGGAGTGAGCCCAAGCGCGCATGTGCAGTAGTGAGCCCGAATGCGCATCCGCAGTAGTGAGGCAGTGTGCGCATGAGCAGTAGTGAGTCCGAGTGCGCATATACAGGTCTGACCGGAGTGCGCATGCGCAGTAGTGAGCCCGATTGCGCATCCGTATTATTGAGGCCGAGTGCCCATGTGCAGTAGTGAGTCCAAGTGCGCATGAGCAGTAGTGAGCCCGAGTGCGCATGCGCAGTAGTGAGGCCGAGTGCGCATGTACAGGGCTGAACGGAGAGGGCATGCGCAGTAGTGAGTCGAAGTGCGCATGAGCAGTAGTTAGCCCGAGCGCGCATCCGCAGTAGTGAGTCCGAGTGCGCATGCGCAGTAGTGTGCCCGATTGCGCATGTGCAGGTCTGAGCCGGAGAACGCATCCGCAGTACTGAGCCCGATTGCGCATCCGCAGTCGTGAGTCCGAGTGCGCATCAGCAGTAGGTAGTCCGAGAGCGCATGAGAATTAGTGACCCCGTGTGTGCATGCGCAGTAGGGTGCCCGAGCGCGCATCGGCAGTAGTGAGCCCGAATGCGCATCCGCAGTAGTGAGGCAGTGTGCGCATGAGCAGTAGTGAGTCCGAGTGCGCATATACAGGTCTGACCGGAGTGCGCATGCGCAGTAGTGAGCCCGATTGCGCATCCGTATTATTGAGGCCGAGTGCCCATGTGCAGTAGTGAGTCCAAGTGCGCATGCGCAGTAGTGATCCCGAGCGCGCATCCGTAGTAGTGAGGCCGAGTGCCCATGAGCAGTAGTGAGCCCGAGTGCGCATGCGCGGTAGTGACACCGAGTGCGCATGCGCAGTAGAGTGCCCGGTTGCGCATGTGCAGGTCTGAGCCGAACAGCGCATCCGCAGTAGTGAGGCCGATTGCGCATCCGCAGTAGTGACTCCGAGTGCCCATGAGCGGTAGTGAGTCCAAGTGCGCATGAGCAGTAGTGAGCCCGTGTGCGCATGCACAGTAATGAGCCCGTGTGCGCATGCGCAGTAGTGAGTCCGAGTGCCCATGAGCAGTAGTTAGTCCGAGAGCGCATGAGACGTAGTGACCGCGTGTGCGCATGCGCAGTAGTGAGCCCGTGTGCGCATGCGCAGTAGTGAGCCCAAGCGCGCGTCCGCAGTAGTAAGTCCGAGTGCGCATGCGCAGAAGTGACCCCGAGTGCGCATGCGCAGTAGAGACCCCGATTGCGCATGCGCAGTAGTGACCCCGAGTGCGCATGCGCAGTGGTGAGCCCGAGTGCGCATGGGCAAGTCTGAGCCGGAGTGCGCATGCGCAGTAGTGAGCCCGAGTGTGCATGTGCAGGTCTGACCGGATTGCGCATCCGCAGTAGTGTGCCCCAGCGCGCATGCGCAGTACTGAGCCCGAGAGCGCATATACAGGTCTGACCGGAGTGCGCATGCGCAGGAGTGAGCCCAAGCGCCCATGTGCAGTAGTGAGCCCGATTGCGCATCCGTATTAGTGAGGCCGAGTGCCCATGAGCAGTAGTGAGTCCAAGTGCGCATGAGCAGTAGTCACCACTGGCGCGCATCCGCAGTAATGAGTCCGAGTGCGCATGCGCAGTAGTGTGCCCGATTGCGCATGTGCAGGTCTGAGCCGGAGAACGCATCCGCAGTAGTAAGCCCGATTGCGCATCCGCAGTAATGAGGCCGAGTGCGCATGAGAAGTAGTTAGTCCGAGAGCGCATGAGAATTAGTGACCCCGAGTGCGCATGCGCAGTAGAGACCCCGTGTGCGCATGCGCAGTAGTGTGCCCGAGAGCGCATCCGCAGTAGTGAGCCACAGTGCGCATGCGCAGTAGTGACCCCGAGCGCGCATGCGCAGTAGTGGCCCTGAGCGCGCATGCGCAGTCGTGTGCCCGAGCACGCATCGGCAGTAGCGAGCCCGAATGCGCATCCGCATTAGTGAGACAGTGTGCGCATGAGCAGTAGTGTGTCCGAGTGCGCATGAGCAGTAGTGAGGCCGAGTGCGCATGTGCAGGTCTGAGCCGGAGAGCGCATCCGCAGTAGTGAGCCCGATTGCGAATCCGCAGTAGTGAGGCCGAGTGCCCATGAGCAGTAGTGAGTCCGAGTGCGCATGGGATGTAGTGACCCCGAGTGCGCATGGACAGTAGAGAGCCCGATTGCGCATCCGCAGCAGTGAGTCCGAGTGCGCATGAGCAGTAGTGAGCCCGAGCGCGCATCCGCAGTAGTGAGTCCGAGTGCGCATGCGCAGTAGTGTGCCCAAATGCGCATGTGCAGGTCTGAGCCGGAGAGCGCATCCGCAGTAGTGAGCCCGATTGTGTATCCGCAGTAGTGAGTCCGAGTGCCCATGAGCAGTAGTGAGTCCGAGTGCGCATGCGCAGCGGTGACCCCGAGTGCGCATCCGCAGTAGTGAACCCGATTGTGAATCCGCAGTAGTGAGGCCGAGTGCCCATGAGCAGTAGTGAGTCCGAGTGCCCATGAGCAGTAGTGAGTCCGAGCGCGCATCCGCAGTAGTGAGTCCGAGTGCGAATGCGCAGTAGTGTGCCCGATTGCGCATGTGCAGGTCTGAGCCGGAGAACGCACCCGCTGTAGTGAGCCCGATTGAGCATCCGCAGTAGTGAGTCCGAGTGCGCATGAGCAGTAGTGGCCCCGAGCGCGCATGCGCAGTAGTGTGCCCGAGCGCGCATCGGCAGTAGCGAGCCCGAATGCGCATCCGCAGTAGTGAGACAGTGTGCGCATGAGCAGTAGTGAGTCCGAGTGCGCATGAGCAGTAGTGAGCCCGAGCGCGCATCCGCAGTAGTGAGTCCGAGTGCGCATGCGCAGTAGTAACCCCGATTGCGCATGCGCAGTAGTGAGCCCGATTGCGCATCCGTAGTAGTGAGGACGAGTGCCCATGAGCAGTAGTGAGCCCGAGTGCGCATGCGCAGTAGCGACACCGAGTGCGCATGCGGTGTAGAGAGCCCGATTGCGCATGTCCAGGTCTATGCCGGACAGCGCATCCGCAGTAGTGAGCCCGATTGCGTATCCGCAGTAGTGAGGCCGAGTGCCCATGAGCAGTAGTGAGTCCGAGTGCGCATGCGCAGTAGTGACCCCGAGTGCGCATGCGCAGTAGAGAGCCCGATTGCGCATGTGCAGGTGTGAGCCGCAGGGCGCATCCGCAGTAGTGAGCCCGATTGCCCATCCACAGTAGTGTGCCCGAGCGCGCATCCGCAGTAGTGAGCCCGAGTGCGCATGCGCAGTAGTGACCCCGAGCGCGCATGCGCAGTAGTGAGCCCGATTGCGCATGCGCAGTAGTGACCCCGAGTGCGCATGCGCAGTAGTGAGTCCAAGTGCGCATGAGCAGTAGTTAGCCCGAGCGCGCATCCGCAGTAGTGAGTCCGAGTGCGCATGAGCAGTAGTGTGCCAGATTGCGCATGTGCAGGTCTAAGCCGGAGAAGGCATCCGCAGTAGTGAGCCCGATTGCGCATCCGTAGTAGTGAGTCCGAGTGCGCATGAGCAGCAGTTAGTCCGAGAGCGCATGAGAATTAGTGATCCCGTGTGGGCATGCGCAGTAGTGTGCCCGAGCGCGCATGCGCAGTAGTGAGCCCGAGAGCGCATATACAGGTCTGACCGGAGTGCGCATGCGCAGGAGTGAGCCCAAGCGCGCATGTGCAGTAGTGAGCCCGATTGCGCATCCGTATTAGTGAGGCCAAGTGCCCATGAGCAGTAGTGAGTCCAAGTGCGCATGAGCAGTAGTGACCCCGAGTGCGCATGCGCAGTAGTGAGCCCGAGTGCGCATGTACAGGGCTGACCGGAGAGGGCATGCGCAGTAGTGAGTCCAAGTGCGCATGAGCAGTAGTTAGCCCGAGCGCACATCCGCAGTAGTGAGTCCGAGTGCGCATGAGCAGTAGTGTGCCAGATTGCGCATGTGCAGGTCTAAGCCGGAGAACGCATCCGCAGTAGTGAGCCCGATTGCGCATCCGTAGTAGTGAGTCCGAGTGCGCATGAGCAGCAGTTAGTCCGAGAGCGCATGAGAATTAGTGATCCCGTGTGTGCATGCGCAGTAGTGTGCCCGAGCGCGCATCGGCAGTAGTGAGCCCGAGTGCGCAAATGCAGTAGTGACCCCGAGCGCGCTTGCGCAGTAGTGGCCCCGAGCGCGCATGCGCAGTAGTGTGCCCGAGCGCGCATCGGCAGTAGCGAGCCCGAATGCGCATCCGCATTAGTGAGACAGTGTACGCATGAGCAGTAGTGAGCCCAAGTGCGCATGAGCAGTAGTTAGCCCGAGCGCGCATCCGCAACAGTGAGTCGGAGTGCGCATGAGCAGTAGTGAGGCCGATTGCGCATCCGCAGTAGTGACCCCGAGCGCGCATGCGCAGTAGAGAGCCCGATTGCGCATGTGCAGGTCTGAGCCGGACAGCGCATCCGCAGTAGTGAGCCCGATTGCGCATCGGCAGTAGTGAGGCCGAGTGCGCATCCGCACTAGTGCGTCCGAGTGCGCATGCGCAGTAGAGAGCCCGATTGCGCATGTGCAGTAGTGAGCCCGATTGCGCATCCGCAGTAGTGAGGCCGAGTGCCCTTGAGCAGTAGTGAGTCCAACTGCGCATGACCAGTAGTGACTCCGTGTGCGCATGCGCAGTAGTGACCCCGAGTGCGCATGCACAGTAGTGAGCCCCTGTGTGCATGCGCAGTAGTGAGCCGGATTGTGCATCCGCAGCAGTGACTCCAAGTGCGCATGCCCAGTAGTGAGCCCGTGCGCGCTTACGCGGTAGTGAGCCCGATTTTTCATGCGCAGTAGTGAGTCCGAGTGCGCATGAGCAGTAGTTAGTCCGAGAGCGCATGAGAATTAGTGACCCCGTGTGTGCATGCGCAGTAGTGTGCCCGAGTGCGCATGCGCCGTAGTGACCCCGAATGCGCATGCGCAGTAGAGAGCCCGATTGCGCATGTACAGGTCTGAGCCGGAGTGCACATGCGCAGTAGATAGCCGGATTGTGCATCCGCAGTAGAGAGCCCGATTGCGCATGCGCAGTAGTGAGCCCGAGTGTGCATGTGCAGGTCTGACCGGATTGCGCATCCGCAGTAGTGTGCCCGAGCGCGCATGCGCAGTAGTGAGCCCGAGAGCGCATATACAGGTCTGACCGCAGTGCGCATGCGCAGGAGTGAGCCCAAGCGCGCATGTGCAGTAGTGAGCCCGAGTGCGCATGTACAGGGCTGACCGGAGAGGGCATGCGCAGTAGTGAGTCCAAGTGCGCATGAGCAGTAGTTAGCCCGAGCGCGCATCCGCAGTAGTGAGTCCGAGTGCGCATGAGCAGTAGTGTGCCAGATTGCGCATGTGCAGGTCTGAGCCGGAGAACGCATCCGCAGTAGTGAGCCCGATTGCGCATCCGTAGTAGTGAGTCCGAGTGCGCATGAGCAGTAGTGTGCCAGATTGCGCATGTGCAGGTCTGAGCCGGAGAGCGCATCCACAGTAGTGAGCCCGATTGCGTATCCGCAGTAGTGAGTCCGAGTGGACATGCGCAGTAGTGAGTCCGAGTGCGCATGCGCAGTGGTGACCCCGAGTGCGCATCCGCAGTAGTGAGCCCAATTGCGAATCCGCAGTAGTGAGCCCGATTGCGTATCCGCAGTAGTGAGTCCGAGTGCCCATGCGCAGTAGTGAGTCCGAGTGCGCATGCGCAGTGGTGACCCCGAGTGCGCATCCGCAGTAGTGAGCCCAATTGCGAATCCGCAGTAGTGAGGCCGAGTGCCCATGAGCAGTAGGGAGTCCGAGTGCCCATGAGCAGTAGTGAGTCCGAGTGCGCATGCGCAGTGGTGACCCCGAGTGCGCATGCCCAGTAGAGAGCCCGATTGCGAATGTGCAGGTCTGAGCCGGAGAGCGCCTCCGCAGTAGTGAGCCCGATTGCGCATCCGTAGTAGTGAGGCCGAGTGCCCATGAGCAGTAGCGAGCCCGAGTGCGCATGCGCAGTAGCGACACCGAGTGCGCATGCGATATAGAGAGCCCGATTGCGCATGTCCAGGTCTGAGCCGGACAGCGCATCCGCAGTAGTGAGCCCGATTGCGTTTCCGCAGTAGTGAGTCCGAGTGCCCATGAGCAGTAGTGAGTCCGAGTGCGCATGCGCAGTAGTGACCCCGAGTGCGCATGCGCAGTAGAGAGCCCGATTGCGCATGTGCAGGTGTGAGCCGCAGAGCGCATCCGCAGTAGTGAGCCCGATTGCGCATGTGCAGGTGTGAACCGCAGAGCGCATCCGCAGTAGTGAGCCCGATTGCGCATCCGCAGTAGTGTGTCCGAGCGCGCATCCGCAGTAGTGAGCCCGAGTGCGCATGCGCAGTAGTGACCCCGAGCGCGCATGCGCAGTAGAGAGCCCGATTGCGCATGTGCAGGTGTGAACCGCAGAGCGCATCCGCAGTAGTGAGTCCGAGTGCGAATGCGCAGTAGTGTGCCCGATTGCGCATGTGCAGGTCTGAGCCGCAGAACGCACCCGCAGTAGTGAGCCCGATTGAGCATCCGCAGTAGTGAGTCCGAGTGCGCATGCGCAGTAGCGACGCCGAGTGCGCATGCGGAGTAGAGAGCCCGATTGCCCATGTCCAGGTCTGAGCCGGACAGCGCATCCGCAGTAGTGAGCCCGATTGCGTATCCGCAGTAGTGAGTCCGAGTGCCCATGAGCAGTAGTGAGTCCGAGTGCGCATGCGCAGTAGTGACCCCGAGTGCGCATGCGCAGTAGAGAGCCCGATTGCGCATGTGCAGGTGTGAGCCGCAGAGCGCATCCGCAGTAGTGAGCCCGATTGCGCATCCGCAGTAGTGTGCCCGAGCGCGCATCCGCAGTAGTGAGCCCGAGTGCGCATGCGCAGTAGTGACCCCAGCGCGCATGCGCAGTAGTGAGCCCGATTGCGCATCCGCAGTAGTGACCCCGAGCGCGCATGCGCAGTGGTGAGCCCGATTGCGCATGCGCAGTAGTGACCCCGAGTGCGCATGCGCAGTGGCGAGCCCGAGTGCGCATGGGCAAGTCTGAGCCGGAGTGCGCATGCGCAGTAGTGAGCCCGATTGCGCCTGTGCAGGTCTGAGCCGGAGTGCACATGCGCAGTAGTTAGCCCGATTGTGCATCCGCAGTAGAGAGCCCGATTGCGCATGCGCAGTAGTGATCCCGAGTGTGCATGTGCAGGTCTGACCGGATTGCGCATCCGCAGTAGTGTGCCCGAGCGCGCATGTGCAGTAGTGAGCCCGATTGCGCATCCGTATTAGTGAGGCCGAGTGCCCATTAGCAGTAGTGAGTCCAAGTGCGCATGAGCAGTAGTGACCCCGAGTGCGCATGCGCAGTAGTGAGCCCGAGTGCGCATGTACAGGGCTGACCGGAGAGGGCATGCGCAGTAGTGAGTCCAAGTGCGCATGAGCAGTAGTTAGCCCGAGCGCGCATCCGCAGTAGTGAGTCCGAGTGCGCATGAGCAGTAGTGTGCCAGATTGCGCATGTGCAGGTCTAAGCCGGAGAACGCATCCGCAGTAGTGAGCCCGATTGCTCATCCGTAGTAGTGAGTCCGAGTGCGCATGAGCAGCCTTTAGTCCGAGAGCGCATGAGAATTAGTGATCCCGTGTGGGCATGCGCAGTAGTGTGCCAGAGCGCGCATGCGCAGTAGTGAGCCCGAGAGCGCATATACAGGTCTGACCGGAGTGCGCATGCGCAGGAGTGAGCCCAAGCGCGCATGTGCAGTAGTGAGCCCGATTGCGCATCCGTATTAGTGAGGCCAAGTGCCCATGAGCAGTAGTGAGTCCAAGTGCGCATGAGCAGTAGTGACCCCGAGTGCGCATGCGCAGTAGTGAGCCTGAGTGCGCATGTACAGGGCTGACCGGAGAGGGCATGCGCAGTAGTGAGTCCAAGTGCGCATGAGCAGTAGTTAGCCCGAGCGCACATCCGCAGTAGTGAGTCCGAGTGCGCATGAGCAGTAGTGTGCCAGATTGCGCATGTGCAGGTCTAAGCCGGAGAACGCATCCGCAGTAGTGAGCCCGATTGCGCATCCGTAGTAGTGAGTCCGAGTGCGCATGAGCAGCAGTTAGTCCGAGAGTGCATGAGAATTAGTGATCCCGTGTGTGCATGCGCAGTAGTGTGCCCGAGCGCGCATCGGCAGTAGTGAGCCCGAGTGCGCAAATGCAGTAGTGACCCCGAGCGCGCTTGCGCAGTAGTGGCCCCGAGCGCGCATGCGCAGTAGTGTGCCCGAGCGCGCATCGGCAGTAGCGAGCCCGAATGCGCATCCGCATTAGTGAGACAGTGTACGCATGAGCAGTAGTGAGCCCAAGTGCGCATGAGCAGTAGTTAGCCCGAGCGCGCATCCGCAACAGTGAGTCGGAGTGCGCATGAGCAGTAGTGAGGCCGATTGCGCATCCGCAGTAGTGACCCCGAGCGCGCATGCGCAGTAGAGAGCCCGATTGCGCATGTGCAGGTCTGAGCCGGACAGCGCATCCGCAGTAGTGAGCCCGATTGCGCATCGGCAGTAGTGAGGCCGAGTGCGCATCCGCACTAGTGCGTCCGAGTGCGCATGCGCAGTAGAGAGCCCGATTGCGCATGTGCAGTAGTGAGCCCGATTGCGCATCCGCAGTAGTGAGGCCGAGTGCCCTTGAGCAGTAGTGAGTCCAACTGCGCATGACCAGTAGTGACTCCGTGTGCGCAAGCGCAGTAGTGACCCCGAGTGCGCATGCACAGTAGTGAGCCCCTGTGTGCATGCGCAGTAGTGAGCCGGATTGTGCATCCGCAGCAGTGACTCCAAGTGCGCATGCCCAGTAGTGAGCCCGTGCGCGCTTACGCGGTAGTGAGCCCGATTTTTCATGCGCAGTAGTGAGTCCGAGTGCGCATGAGCAGTAGTTAGTCCGAGAGCGCATGAGAATTAGTGACCCCGTGTGTGCATGCGCAGTAGTGAGCCCGAGAGCGCATACACAGGTCTGACCGGAGTGCGCATGCGCAGGAGTGAGCCCAAGCGCGCATGTGCAGTAGTGAGCCCGATTGCGCATCCGTATTAGTGAGGCCAAGTGCCCATGAGCAGTAGTGAGTCCAAGTGCGCATGAGCAGTAGTGACCCCGAGTGCGCATGCGCAGTAGTGAGCCCGAGTGCGCATGTACAGGGCTGACCGGAGAGGGCATGCGCAGTAGTGAGTCCAAGTGCGCATGAGCAGTAGTTAGCCCGAGCGCACATCCGCAGTAGTGAGTCCGAGTGCGCATGAGCAGTAGTGTGCCAGATTGCGCATGTGCAGGTCTAAGCCGGAGAACGCATCCGCAGTAGTGAGCCCGATTGCGCATCCGTAGTAGTGAGTCCGAGTGCGCATGAGCAGCAGTTAGTCCGAGAGTGCATGAGAATTAGTGATCCCGTGTGTGCATGCGCAGTAGTGTGCCCGAGCGCGCATCGGCAGTAGTGAGCCCGAGTGCGCAAATGCAGTAGTGACCCCGAGCGCGCTTGCGCAGTAGTGGCCCCGAGCGCGCATGCGCAGTAGTGTGCCCGAGCGCGCATCGGCAGTAGCGAGCCCGAATGCGCATCCGCATTAGTGAGACAGTGTACGCATGAGCAGTAGTGAGCCCAAGTGCGCATGAGCAGTAGTTAGCCCGAGCGCGCATCCGCAACAGTGAGTCGGAGTGCGCATGAGCAGTAGTGAGGCCGATTGCGCATCCGCAGTAGTGACCCCGAGCGCGCATGCGCAGTAGAGAGCCCGATTGCGCATGTGCAGGTCTGAGCCGGACAGCGCATCCGCAGTAGTGAGCCCGATTGCGCATCGGCAGTAGTGAGGCCGAGTGCGCATCCGCACTAGTGCGTCCGAGTGCGCATGCGCAGTAGAGAGCCCGATTGCGCATGTGCAGTAGTGAGCCCGATTGCGCATCCGCAGTAGTGAGGCCGAGTGCCCTTGAGCAGTAGTGAGTCCAACTGCGCATGACCAGTAGTGACTCCGTGTGCGCATGCGCAGTAGTGACCCCGAGTGCGCATGCACAGTAGTGAGCCCCTGTGTGCATGCGCAGTAGTGAGCCGGATTGTGCATCCGCAGCAGTGACTCCAAGTGCGCATGCCCAGTAGTGAGCCCGTGCGCGCTTACGCGGTAGTGAGCCCGATTTTTCATGCGCAGTAGTGAGTCCGAGTGCGCATGAGCAGTAGTTAGTCCGAGAGCGCATGAGAATTAGTGACCCCGTGTGTGCATGCGCAGTAGTGTGCCCGAGTGCGCATGCGCAGTAGTGACCCCGAATGCGCATGCGCAGTAGAGAGCCCGATTGCGCATGTGCAGGTCTGAGCCGGAGTGCACATGCGCAGTAGATAGCCGGATTGTGCATCCGCAGTAGAGAGCCCGATTGCGCATGCGCAGTAGTGAGCCCGAGTGTGCATGTGCAGGTCTGACCGGATTGCGCATCCGCAGTAGTGTGCCCGAGCGCGCATGCGCAGTAGTGAGCCCGAGAGCGCATATACAGGTCTGACCGCAGTGCGCATGCGCAGGAGTGAGCCCAAGCGCGCATGTGCAGTAGTGAGCCCGAGTGCGCATGTACAGGGCTGACCGGAGAGGGCATGCGCAGTAGTGAGTCCAAGTGCGCATGAGCAGTAGTTAGCCCGAGCGCGCATCCGCAGTAGTGAGTCCGAGTGCGCATGAGCAGTAGTGTGCCAGATTGCGCATGTGCAGGTCTGAGCCGGAGAACGCATCCGCAGTAGTGAGCCCGATTGCGCATCCGTAGTAGTGAGTCCGAGTGCGCATGAGCAGTAGTTAGTCCGAGAGCGCATGAGAATTAGTGAGCCCGTGTGTGCATGCGCAGTAGTGTGCCCGAGCGCGCATCGGCAGTAGTGAGCCCGAGTGCGCAAGTGCAGTACTGACCCCGAGCGCGCATGCGCAGTCGTGAGCCCGAGTGCGCATGCGCAGTAGTGACCCCGAGTGCGCATGAACAGTAGTGACTCCGAGCGCGCATGCGCAGTAGTGAGCCCGATTGCGCATCCGCAACAGTGAGTCGGAGTGCGCATGAGCAGTAGTGAGGCCGAGTGCGCATGAGCAGTAGTGAGCCCGAGCGCGCAACCGCAGTAGTGGGTCCGAGTGCGCATGCGCAGTAGAGAGCCTGATTGCGCATGTGCAGGTCTGAGCCGGACAGCGCATCCGCAGTAGTGAGCCCGATTGCGCATCCGCAGTAGTGACCCCGAGCGCGCATGCGCAGTAGAGAGCCCGATTGCGCATGTGCAGGTCTGAGCCGGAGAGCGCATCCGCGGTAGTGAGCCCGATTGCGCACCCGCAGTAGTGAGGCCGTGTGCCCTTGAGCAGTAGTGAGTCCAAGTGCGCATGAGCAGTAGTGACCCCGAGTGCGCATGCGCAGTAGTGACTCCGAGTGCGCATGCACAGTAGTGAGCCCCTGTGTGCATGCGCAGTAGTGAGCCCGATTGTGCATCCGCAGCAGTGACTCCAAGTGCGCATGCCCAGTAGTGAGCCCGTGCGCGCTTACGCGGTAGTGAGCCCGATTTTTCATGCGCAGTAGTGAGTCCGAGTGCGCATGAGCAGTAGTTAGTCCGAGAGCGCATGAGAATTAGTGACCCCGTGTGTGCATGCGCAGTAGTGTGCCCGAGTGCGCATGCGCAGTAGTGACCCCGAATGCGCATGCGCAGTAGAGAGCCCGATTGCGCATGTGCAGGTCTGAGCCGGACTGCACATGCGCAGTAGATAGCCGGATTGTGCATCCGCAGTAGAGAGCCCGATTGCGCATGCGCAGTAGTGAGCCCGAGTGTGCATGTGCAGGTCTGACCGGATTGCGCATCCGCAGTAGTGTGCCCGAGCGCGCATGCGCAGTAGTGAGCCCGAGAGCGCATATACAGGTCTGACCGCAGTGCGCATGCGCAGGAGTGAGCCCAAGCGCGCATGTGCAGTAGTGAACCCGATTGCGCATCCGTATTAGTGAGGCCGAGTGCCCATGAGCAGTAATGAGTCCAAGTGCGCATGAGCAGTTGTGACCCCGAGTGCGCATGCGCAGTAGTGAGCCCGAGTGCGCATGTACAGGGCTGACCGGAGAGGGCATGCGCAGTAGTGAGTCCAAGTGCGCATGAGCAGTAGTTAGCCCGAGCGCGCATCCGCAGTAGTGAGTCCGAGTGCGCATGAGCAGTAGTGTGCCAGATTGCGCATGTGCAGGTCTGAGCCGGAGAGCGCATCCACAGTAGTGAGCCCGATTGCGTATCCGCAGTAGTGAGTCCGAGTGCCCATGCGCAGTAGTGAGTCCGAGTGCGCATGCGCAGTGGTGACCCCGAGTGCGCATCCGCAGTAGTGAGCCCAATTGCGAATCCGCAGTAGTGAGGCCGAGTGCCCATGAGCAGTAGGGAGTCCGAGTGCCCATGAGCAGTAGTGAGTCCGAGTGCGCATGCGCAGTGGTGACCCCGAGTGCGCATGCGCAGTAGAGAGCCCGATTGCGCATGTGCAGGTCTGAGCCGGAGAGCGCATCCGCAGTAGTGAGCCCGATTGCGCATCCGTAGTAGTGAGGCCGAGTGCCCATGAGCAGTAGCGAGCCCGAGTGCGCATGCGCAGTAGCGACACCGAATGCGCATGCGAAATAGAGAGCCCGATTGCGCATGTCCAGGTCTGAGCCGGACAGCGCATCCGCAGTAGTGAGCCCGATTGCGTATCCGCAGTAGTGAGGCCGAGTGCCCATGAGCAGTAGGGAGTCCGAGTGCGCATGCGCAGTAGTGACCCCGATTGCGCATGCGCAGTAGAGAGCCCGATTGCGCATGTGCAGGTGTGAACCGCAGAGCGCATCCGCAGTAGTGAGCCCGATTGCGCATCCGCAGTAGTGTGTCCGAGCGCGCATCCGCAGTAGTGAGCCCGAGTGCGCATGCGCAGTAGTGACCCCGAGCGCGCATGCGCAGTAGAGAGCCCGATTGCGCATGTGCAGGTGTGAGCCGCAGAGCGCATGCGCAGTAGTGACCCCGATTTCGCATGCGCAGTAGAGAGCCCGATTGCGCATGTGCAGGTATGAACCGCAGAGCGCATCCGCAGTAGTGACTCCGAGTGCGAATGCGCAGTAGTGTGCCCAATTGCGCATGTGCAGGTCTGAGCCGGAGAACGCACCCGCAGTAGCGAGCCCGATTGAGCATCCGCAGTAGTGAGTCCGAGTGCGCATGAGCAGTAGTTAGTCCGAGAGTGCATGAGAATTAGTGTGCCCGAGCGCGCATCGGCAGTAGTGTGCCCGAGCGCGCATCGGCAGTAGCGAGCCCGAATGCGCATCCGCAGTAGTCAGACAGTGTGCGCATGAGCAGTAGTGAGTCCGAGTGCGCATGAGCAGTAGTGAGGCCGAGTGCGCATGAGCAGTATTTAACTCGAGCGCGCATCCGCAACAGTGAGTCCGAGTGCACATGAGCAGTAGTGAGGCCGAGTGCGCATGTGCAGGTCTTAGCCGGAAGGCGCATCCGCAGTAGTGAGCCCGATTGCGCATCCGTAGTAGTGAGGACAAGTGCCCATGAGCAGTAGTGAGCCCGAGTGCGCATGCGCAGTAGCGACACCGAGTGCGCATGCGGAGTAGAGAGCCCGATTGCCCATGTCCAGGTCTGAGCCGTACAGCGCATCCGCAGTAGTGAGCCCGATTGCGTATCCGCAGTAGTGAGTCCGAGTGCGCATGCGCAGTAGTGACCCGAGTGCGCATGCGCAGTAGAGAGCCCGATTGCGCATGTGCAGGTGTGAGCCGCAGAGCGCATCCGCAGTAGTGAGCCCCATTGCGCATCCGCAGTAGTGTGCCCGAGTGCGCATCCGCAGTAGTGAGCCCGAGTGCGCATGCGCAGTAGTGACCCCGAGCGCGCATGCGCAGTAGTGAGCCCGATTGCGCATCCGCAGTAGTGACCCCGAGCGCGCATGCGCAGTGGTGAGCCCGATTGCGCATGCGCAGTAGTGACCCCGAGTGGGCATGCGCAGTAGAGAGCCCGATTGCGCATGTGCAGGTCTGAGCCGGAGAGCGCATCCGCAGTAGAGAGCCCGAGTGCGCATGCGCAGTAGTGACCCCGAGTGCGCATGCGCAGTGGCGAGCCCGAGTGCGCATGGGCAAGTCTGAGCCGGAGTGCGCATGCGCAGTAGTGAGCCCGATTGCGCCTGTGCAGGTCTGAGCCGGAGTGCACATGCGCAGTAGTTAGCCGGATTGTGTATCCGCAGTAGAGAGCCCGATTGCGCATGCGCAGTAGTGAGCCCGAGTGTGCATGTGCTGGTCTGACCGGATTGCGCATCCGCAGTAGTGTGCCCGAGCGCGCATGCGCAGTAGTGAGCCCGAGAGCGCATATACAGGTCTGACCGGAGTGCGCATGCGCAGGAGTGAGCCCAAGCGCGCATGTGCAGTAGTGAGCCCGATTGCGCATCCGTATTAGTGAGGCCGAGTGCCCATGAGCAGTAGTGAGTCCAAGTGCGCATGAGCAGTAGTGACCCCGAATGCGCATCCGCATTAGTGAGACAGTGTACGCATGAGCAGTAGTGAGTCCGAGTGCCCTTGAGCAGTAGTGAGTCCGAGTGCGCATGCGCAGTAGTGACCCCGAGTGCGCATGCGCAGTAGAGAGCCCGATTGCGCATGTGCAGGTGTGAACCGCAGAGCGCATCCGCAGTAGTGAGCCCGATTGCGCATCCGCAGTAGTGTGTCCGAGCGCGCATCCGCAGTAGTGAGCCCGAGTGCGCATGCGCAGTAGTGACCCCGAGCGCGCATGCGCAGTAGTGAGCCCGATTGTGCATCCGCAGTAATGACCCCGAGCGCGCATGCGCAGAATTGAGCTCGAGGGCGCGTGCGCAAATCTGAGCCTGTGTGCGCATGCGTAGTAGTGAGCTCGAGTGCGCATGCGCAGTAGAGAGGCCGATTGCGCATGTGCAGGTCTGGGCCGGAGAGCGCATCCGCAGTCGTGAGCCCGAGTGCGCATGCGCAGTAGTGACCCCGAGTGCGCATGAACAGTAGTGACTCCGAGCGCGCATGCGCAGTAGTGAGCCCGATTGCGCATCCGCAACAGTGAGTCGGAGTGCGCATGAGCAGTAGTGAGGCCGAGTGCGCATGAGCAGTAGTGAGCCCGAGCGCGCAACCGCAGTAGTGGGTCCGAGTGCGCATGCGCAGTAGAGAGCCTGATTGCGCATGTGCAGGTCTGAGCCGGACAGCGCATCCGCAGTAGTGAGCCCGATTGCGCATCCGCAGTAGTGACCCCGAGCGCGCATGCGCAGTAGAGAGCCCGATTGCGCATGTGCAGGTCTGAGCCGAAGAGCGCATCCGCAGTAGTGAGCCCGATTGCGCATCCGCAGTTGTGAGGCCGAGTGCGCATGAGAAGTAGTTAGTCCGAGAGCGCATGAGAATTAGTGACCCCGAGTGCGCATGCGCAGTAGAGACCCCGTGTGCGCATGCGCAGTAGTGTGCCCGAGAGCGCATCCGCAGTAGTGAGCCACAGTGCGCATGCGCAGTAGTGACCCCGAGCGCGCATGCGCAGTAGTGGCCCTGAGCGCGCATGCGCAGTCGTGTGCCCGAGCGCGCATCGGCAGTAGCGAGCCCGAATGCGCATCCGCATTAGTGAGACAGTGTGCGCATGAGCAGTGGTGTGTCCGAGTGCGCATGAGCAGTAGTGAGGCCGAGTGCGCATGTGCAGGTCTGAGCCGGAGAGCGCATCCGCAGTAGTGAGCCCGATTGCGCATCCGCAGCAGCGAGTCCGAGTGCGCATGAGCAGTAGTGAGCCCGAGCGCGCATCCGCAGTAGTGAGTCCGAGTGCGCATGCGCAGTAGTGTGCCCAAATGCGCATGTGCAGGTCTGAGCCGGAGAGCGCATCCGCAGTAGTGAGCCCGATTGTGTATCCGCAGTAGTGAGTCCGAGTGCCCATGAGCAGTAGTGAGTCCGAGTGCGCATGCGCAGCGGTGACCCCGAGTGCGCATCCGCAGTAGTGAACCCGATTGTGAATCCGCAGTAGTGAGTCCGAGTGCCCAAGAGCAGTAGTGAGTCCGAGCGCGCATCCGCAGTAGTGAGTCCGAGTGCGAATGCGCAGTAGTGTGCCCGATTGCGCATGTGCAGGTCTGAGCCGGAGAACGCACCCGCTGTAGTGAGCCCGATTGAGCATCCGCAGTAGTGAGTCCGAGTGCGCATGAGCAGTAGTTAGTCCGAGAGCGCATGAGAATTAGTGACCCCGTGTGTGCATGCGCAGTAGTGTGCCTGAGCGCGCATCGTCAGTAGTGGCCCCGAGCGCGCATGCGCAGTAGTGTGCCCGAGCGCGCATCGGCAGTAGCGAGCCCGAATGCGCATCCGCAGTAGTGAGACAGTGTGCGCATGAGCAGTAGTGAGTCCGAGTGCGCATGAGCAGTAGTGAGCCCGAGCGCGCATCCGCAGTAGTGAGTCCGAGTGCGCATGCGCAGTAGTAACCCCGAGTGCGCATGCGGAGTAGAGACCCCGATTGCGCATGCGCAGTAGTGAGCCCGATTGCGCATCCGTAGTAGTGAGGACGAGTGCCCATGAGCAGTAGTGAGCCCGAGTGCGCATGCGCAGTAGCGACACCGAGTGCGCATGCGGTGTAGAGAGCCCGATTGCGCATGTCCAGGTCTATGCCGGACAGCGCATCCGCAGTAGTGAGCCCGATTGCGTATCCGCAGTAGTGAGGCCGAGTGCCCATGAGCAGTAGTGAGTCCGAGTGCGCATGCGCAGTAGTGACCCCGAGTGCGCATGCGCAGTAGAGAGCCCGATTGCGCATGTGCAGGTGTGAGCCGCAGGGCGCATCCGCAGTAGTGAGCCCGATTGCCCATCCGCAGTAGTGTGCCCGAGCGCGCATCCGCAGTAGTGAGCCCGAGTGCGCATGCGCAGTAGTGACCCCGAGCGCGCATGCGCAGTAGTCAGCCCGATTGCGCATCCGCAGTAGTGACCTCGAGCGCGCATGCGCAGTAGTGAGCCCGATTGCGCATGCGCAGTAGTGACCCCGAGTGGGCATGCGCAGTAGAGAGCCCGATTGCGCATGTGCAGGTCTGAGCCCGAGTGCGCATGCGCAGTAGTGACCCCGAGTGCGCATGCGCAGTAGTGAGCCCGAGTGCGCATGTACAGGGCTGACCGGAGAGGGCATGCGCAGTAGTGAGTCCAAGTGCGCATGAGCAGTAGTTAGCCCGAGCGCGCATCCGCAGTAGTGAGTCCGAGTGCGCATGCGCAGTAGTGTGCCCGATTGCGCATGTGCAGGTCTGAGCCGGAGAACGCATCCGCAGTAGTGAGCCCGATTGCGCATCCGCAGTAGTGAGTCCGAGTGCGCATGAGCAGTAGTTAGTCCGAGAGCGCATGAGAATTAGTGAGCCCGTGTGTGCATGCGCAGTAGTGTGCCCGAGCGCGCATCGGCAGTAGTGAGCCCGAGTGGGCAAGCGCAGTAGTGACCCCGAGCGCGCATGCGCAGTAGTGGCCCCGAGCGCGCATGCGCAGTAGTGTGCCCGAGCGCGCATCGGCAGTACCGAGCCCGAATGCGCATCCGCAGTAGTGAGGCAGTGTGCGCATGAGCAGTAGTGAGTCCGAGTGCGCATGAGCAGTAGTGAGGCCGAGTGCGCATGAGCAGTAGTTACCCGAGCGCGCATCCGCAACAGTGAGTCCGAGTGCACATGAGCAGTAGTGAAGCCGAGTGCGCATGTGCAGGTCTGAGCCCGACTGCGAATCCGCAGTAGTGAGGCCGAGTGCCCATGAGCAGTAGTGAGTCCGAGTGCGCATGGGCAGTAGTGACCCCGAGTGCGCATGCACAGTAGAGAGCCCGAT
Organism: Megachile leachella; assembly: GCA_963576845.1. Classification (NCBI taxonomy): domain Eukaryota; kingdom Metazoa; phylum Arthropoda; class Insecta; order Hymenoptera; family Megachilidae; genus Megachile; species Megachile leachella. Next base: position 6,533,318 of record OY756247.1, read on the forward strand.
TGCGCATCTGCAGCAGTGAGTCCGAGTGCGCATGAGCAGTAGTGAGCCCGAGCGCGCATCCGCAGTAGTGAGTCCGAGTGCGCATGCGCAGTAGGGTGCCCGATTGCGCATGTGCAGGTCTGAGCCGGAGAGCGTATCCGCAGTAGTGAGCCCGATTGCGCATCCGTAGTAGTGAGTCCGAGTGCGCATGAGAAGTAGTGAGTCCGAGTGCGCATGAGCAGTAGTGAACCGGAGTGCGCATGCGCAGTAGAGAGCCCGATTGCGCATGCGCGGTAGTGAGCCCGTGTGCGCATGAGCAGTAGTTAGTCCCAGAGCGCATGAGAATTAGTGACCCCGTGTGCGCATGCGCAGTAGTGTGCCCGTGTGCGCATGCGCAGTAGTGAGACCGAGCGCGCATCCGCAGTAGTGAGTCCGAGTGAGCATGCGCAGTAGTGACCCCGAGTGCGCATGCGCTGTAGAGACCCCGATTGCGCATGCGCAGTAGAGACCCCGATTGCGCATGCGCAGTAGTGACCCCGAGTGCGCATGCGCAGTAGTGAGCCCGAGTGCGCATGTACAGGGCTGACCGGAGAGGGCATGCGCAGTAGTGAGTCCAAGTGCGCATGAGCAGTAGTTAGCCCGAGCGCGCATCCGCAGTAGTGAGTCCGAGTGCGAATGTGCAGTAGTGTGCCCGATTGCGCATGTGCGGGTCTGAGCCGGAGAACGCACCCGCAGTAGTGAGCCCGATTGAGCATCCGCAGTAGTGAGTCCGAGTGCGCATGAGCAGTAGTTAGTCCGAGACCGCATGAGAATTAGTGACCCCGTGTGTGCATGCGCAGTAGTGTGAACGAGCGCGCATCGGCAGTAGTGAGCCCGAGTGCGCATGCGCAGTAGTGACCCCGAGCGCGCATGCGCAGTAGTGGCCCCGAGCGCGCATGCGCAGCAGTGTGCCCGAGCGCGCATCGGCAGTAGCGAGCCCGAATGCGCATCCGCAGTAGTGAGACAGTGTGCGCATGAGCAGTAGTGAGGCCGAGTGCGCATGTGCAGGCCTGAGCCGGGGAGCGCATCCGCAGTAGTGAGCCCGATTGCGCATCCGTAGTAGTGAGGACGAGTGCCCATGAGCAGTAGTGAGCCCGAGTGCGCATGCGCAGTAGCGACGCCGAGTGCGCATGCGGAGTAGAGAGCCCGATTGCCCATGTCCAGGTCTGAGCCGGACAGCGCATCCGCAGTAGTGAGCCCGATTGCGTATCCGCAGTAGTGAGTCCGAGTGCCCATGAGCAGTAGTGAGTCCGAGTGCGCATGCATAGTAGTGACCCCGAGTGCGCATGCGCAGTAGAGAGCCCGATTGCGCATGTGCAGGTGTGAGCCGCAGAGCGCATCCGCAGTAGTGAGCCCGATTGCGCATCCGCAGTAATGTGCCCGAGCGCGCATCCGCAGTAGTGAGCCCGAGTGCGCATGCGCAGTAGTGACCCCGAGCGCGCATGCGCAGTAGTGAGCCCGATTGCGCATCCGCAGTAGTGACCCCGAGCGCGCAAGCGCAGTGGTGAGCCCGATTGCGCATGCGCAGTAGTGACCCCGAGTGGGCATGCGCAGTAGAGAGCCCGATTGCGCATGTGCAGGTCTGAGCCGGAGAGCGCATCCGCAGTAGAGAGCCCGAGTGCGCATGCGCAGTAGTGACCCCGAGTGCGCATGCGCAGTGGCGAGCCCGAGTACGCATGCGCAGTAGTGAGCCCGATTGCGCCTGTGCAGGTCTGAGCCGGAGTGCACATGCGCAGTAGTTAGCCGGATTGTGCATCCGCAGTAGAGAGCCCGATTGCGCATGCGCAGTAGTGAGCCCGAGTGTGCATGTGCAGGTCTGACCGGATTGCGCATCCGCAGTAGTGTGCCCGAGCGCGCATGCGCAGTAGTGAGCCCGAGAGCGCATATACAGGTCTGACCGGAGTGCGCATGCGCAGGAGTGAGCCCAAGCGCGCATGTACAGTAGTGAGCCCGATTGCGCATCCGTATTAGTGAGGCCGAGTGCCCATGAGCAGTAGTGAGTCCAAGTGCGCATGAGCAGTAGTGACCCCGAGTGCGCATGCGCAGTAGTGAGCCCGAGTGCGCATGTACAGGGCTGACCGGAGAGGGCATGCGCAGTAGTGAGTCCAAGTGCGCATGAGCAGTAGTTAGCCCGAGCGCGCATCCGCAGTAGTGAGTCCGAGTGCGCATGAGCAGTAGTGTGCCCGATTGCGCATGTGCAGGTCTGAGCCGGAGAACGCATCCGCAGTAGTGAGCCCGATTGCGCATCCGCAGTAGTGAGTCCGAGTGCGCATGAGCAGTAGTTAGTCCGAGAGCGCATGAGAATTAGTGAGCCCGTGTGTGCATGCGCAGTAGTGTGCCCGAGCGCGCATCGGCAGTAGTGAGCCCGATTGCGCATGCGCAGTAGTGAGCCCGAGTGTGCATGTGCAGGTCTGACCGGATTGCGCATCCGCAGTAGTGTGCCCGAGCGCGCATGCGCAGTAGTGAGCCCGAGAGCGCATATACAGGTCTGACCGGAGTGCGCATGCGCAGGAGTGAGCCCAAGCGCGCATGTGCAGTAGTGAGCCCGATTGCGCATCCGTATTAGTGAGGCCGAGTGCCCATGAGCAGTAGTGAGCCCGTGTGCGCATGCGCGGTAGTGACACCGAGTGCGCATGCGCAGTAGAGGGCCCGATTGCGCATGTGCAGGTCTGAGCCGGACAGCGCATCCGCAGTAGTGAGCCCGATTGCGTATCCGCAGTAGTGAGTCCGAGTGCCCATGAGCAGTAGTGAGTCCGAGTGCGCATGCGCAGTAGTGACCCCGAGTGCGCATGCGCAGTAGAGAGCCCGATTGCGCATGTGCAGGTGTGAGCCGCAGAGCGCATCCGCAGTAGTGAGCCCGATTGCGCATCCGCAGTAGTGTGCCCGAGCGCGCATGCGCAGTAGTGAGCCCGAGAGCGCATATACAGGTCTGACCGGAGTGCGCATGCGCAGGAGTGAGCCCAAGCGCGCATGTGCAGTAGTGAGCCCGATTGCGCATCCGTAGTAGTGAGGCCGAGTGCCCATGAGCAGTAGTGAGCCCGAGTGCGCATGCGCAGTAGTGACACCGAGTGCGCATGCGCAGTAGAGGGCCCGATTGTGCATGTGCAGGTCTGAGCCGGACAGCGCATCCGCAGTAGTGATTCCGAGTGCCCATGAGCGGTAGTGAGTCCAAGTGCGCATGAGCAGTAGTGACCCCGTGTGCGCATGCACAGTAGAGAGCCCGTGTGCGCATGCGCAGTAGTGAGGCCGAGTGCCCATGAGCAGTAGTGACTCCAAGTGCGCATCCGCAGTAGTGAGTCCGAGTGCGCATGCGCAGTAGTGTGCCCGATTGCGCATGTGCAGTTCTGAGCCGGAGAACGCACCCGCAGTATTGAGCCCGATTGCGCATCCGCAGTAATGAGTCCGCGTGCGCATGAGCAGTAGTTAGTCCGAGAGCGCATGAGAATTAGTGACCCCGTGTGTGCATGCGCAGTAGTGTGCCCGAGCGCGCATCGGCAGTAGCGAGCCCGAATGCGCATCCGCAGTAGTGAGACAGTGTGCGCATGAGCAGTAGTGAGTCCGAGTGCGCATGAGCAGTAGTGAGGCCGAGTGCGCATGAGCAGTAGTTAGCCCAAGCGCGCATCCGCAACAGTGAGTCCGAGTGCACATGAGCAGTAGTGAAGCCGAGTGCGCACGTGCAGGTCTGAGCCGGAGGGCGCATCCGCAGTAGTGAGCCCGATTGCGAATCCGCAGTAGTGAGGCCGAGTGCCCATGAGCAGTAGTGAGTCCGAGTGCGCATGGGCAGTAGTGACCCCGAGTGCGCATGGACAGTAGAGAGCCCGATTGCGCATCTGCAGCAGTGAGTCCGAGTGCGCATGAGCAGTAGTGATGCCGAGTGCGCATGAGCAGTAGTGAGCCCGTGCGCGCATCCGCAGTAGTGAGTCCGAGTGCGCATGAGCAGTAGTGACCCCGAGTGCGCATGAGCAGTAGTAACCTCGAGTGCGCATGCACAGTAGTGAGCCAGTGTACACATGCGCAGTAACGAGCTCGAGTGCGCATGTGCAGGTCTGAGCCGGAGTGCGCATGCGCAGTAGTGACCCCGAGCGCGCATGCGCACTAGTGAGCCCGATTGCGCATCCGCAACAGTGAGTCCGAGTGCACATGAGCAGTAGTGAGGCCGAGTGGGCATGTGCAGGACTGAGCCGGAGAGCGCATGCGCAGTAGTGAGTCCAAGTGCGCATGAGCAGTAGTGACCCCGAGTGCGCATCGACAGTAGAGAGCCCGATTGCGCATCCGCAGCAGTGAGTCCAAGTGCGCACGAGCAGTAGTGAGTCCGAGTGCGCATGAGCAGTAGTGATGCCGAGTGCGCATGCGCAGTAGTGAGCCCGTGTGGGCATGCGCAGTAGTGAGCCCGAGCGCGCATGCGCAGTAGTGAGCCCGAGCGCGCATGCGCAGTAGTGAGCCCGATTGCGCATCCGCAGTAGCGACCCCGAGTGCGCATGCGCAGTAGAGAGCCCGATTGCGCATGTGCAGGTCTGAGCCGGAGTGCACATGCGCAGTAGTTAGCCGGATTGTGCATCCGCAGTAGAGAGCCCGATTGCGCATGCGCAGTAGTGAGCCCGAGTGTGCATGTGCAGGTCTGACCGGATTGCGCATCCGCAGTAGTGTGCCCGAGCGCGCATGCGCAGTAGTGAGCCCGAGAGCGCATATACAGGTCTGACCGGAGTGCGCATGCGCAGGAGTGAGCCCAAGCGCGCATGTGCAGTAGTGAGCCCGATTGCGCATCCGTATTAGTGAGGCCTAGTGCCCATGAGCAGTAGTGAGTCCAAGTGCGCATGAGCAGTAGTGACCCCGAGTGCGCATGCGCAGTAGTGAGCCCGAGTGCGCATGTACAGGGCTGACCGGAGAGGGCATGCGCAGTAGTGAGTCCAAGTGCGCATGAGCAGTAGTTAGCCCGAGCGCGCATCCGCAGTAGTGAGTCCGAGTGCGCATGAGCAGTAGTGTGCCCGATTGCGCATGTGCAGGTCTGAGCCGGAGAACGCATCCGCAGTAGTGAGCCCGATTGCGCATCCGCAGTAGTGAGTCCGAGTGCGCATGAGCAGTAGTTAGTCCGAGAGCGCATGAGAATTAGTGAGCCCGTGTGTGCATGCGCAGTAGTGTGCCCGAGCGCGCATCGGCAGTAGTGAGCCCGATTGCGCATGCGCAGTAGTGAGCCCGAGTGTGCATGTGCAGGTCTGACCGGATTGCGCATCCGCAGTAGTGTGCCCGAGCGCGCATGCGCAGTAGTGAGCCCGAGAGCGCATATACAGGTCTGACCGGAGTGCGCATGCGCAGGAGTGAGCCCAAGCGCGCATGTGCAGTAGTGAGCCCGATTGCGCATCCGTATTAGTGAGGCCGAGTGCCCATGAGCAGTAGTGAGCCCGTGTGCGCATGCGCGGTAGTGACACCGAGTGCGCATGCGCAGTAGAGGGCCCGATTGCGCATGTGCAGGTCTGAGCCGGACAGCGCATCCGCAGTAGTGAGCCCGATTGCGTATCCGCAGTAGTGAGTCCGAGTGCCCATGAGCAGTAGTGAGTCCGAGTGCGCATGCGCAGTAGTGACCCCGAGTGCGCATGCGCAGTAGAGAGCCCGATTGCGCATGTGCAGGTGTGAGCCGCAGAGCGCATCCGCAGTAGTGAGCCCGATTGCGCATCCGCAGTAGTGTGCCCGAGCGCGCATGCGCAGTAGTGAGCCCGAGAGCGCATATACAGGTCTGACCGGAGTGCGCATGCGCAGGAGTGAGCCCAAGCGCGCATGTGCAGTAGTGAGCCCGATTGCGCATCCGTAGTAGTGAGGCCGAGTGCCCATGAGCAGTAGTGAGCCCGAGTGCGCATGCGCAGTAGTGACACCGAGTGCGCATGCGCAGTAGAGGGCCCGATTGTGCATGTGCAGGTCTGAGCCGGACAGCGCATCCGCAGTAGTGATTCCGAGTGCCCATGAGCGGTAGTGAGTCCAAGTGCGCATGAGCAGTAGTGACCCCGTGTGCGCATGCACAGTAGAGAGCCCGTGTGCGCATGCGCAGTAGTGAGGCCGAGTGCCCATGAGCAGTAGTGACTCCAAGTGCGCATCCGCAGTAGTGAGTCCGAGTGCGCATGCGCAGTAGTGTGCCCGATTGCGCATGTGCAGTTCTGAGCCGGAGAACGCACCCGCAGTATTGAGCCCGATTGCGCATCCGCAGTAATGAGTCCGCGTGCGCATGAGCAGTAGTTAGTCCGAGAGCGCATGAGAATTAGTGACCCCGTGTGTGCATGCGCAGTAGTGTGCCCGAGCGCGCATCGGCAGTAGCGAGCCCGAATGCGCATCCGCAGTAGTGAGACAGTGTGCGCATGAGCAGTAGTGAGTCCGAGTGCGCATGAGCAGTAGTGAGGCCGAGTGCGCATGAGCAGTAGTTAGCCCAAGCGCGCATCCGCAACAGTGAGTCCGAGTGCACATGAGCAGTAGTGAAGCCGAGTGCGCACGTGCAGGTCTGAGCCGGAGGGCGCATCCGCAGTAGTGAGCCCGATTGCGAATCCGCAGTAGTGAGGCCGAGTGCCCATGAGCAGTAGTGAGTCCGAGTGCGCATGGGCAGTAGTGACCCCGAGTGCGCATGGACAGTAGAGAGCCCGATTGCGCATCTGCAGCAGTGAGTCCGAGTGCGCATGAGCAGTAGTGATGCCGAGTGCGCATGAGCAGTAGTGAGCCCGTGCGCGCATCCGCAGTAGTGAGTCCGAGTGCGCATGAGCAGTAGTGACCCCGAGTGCGCATGAGCAGTAGTAACCTCGAGTGCGCATGCACAGTAGTGAGCCAGTGTACACATGCGCAGTAACGAGCTCGAGTGCGCATGTGCAGGTCTGAGCCGGAGTGCGCATGCGCAGTAGTGACCCCGAGCGCGCATGCGCAGTAGTGAGCCCGATTGCGCATCCGCAACAGTGAGTCCGAGTGCACATGAGCAGTAGTGAGGCCGAGTGGGCATGTGCAGGACTGAGCCGGAGAGCGCATGCGCAGTAGTGAGTCCAAGTGCGCATGAGCAGTAGTGACCCCGAGTGCGCATCGACAGTAGAGAGCCCGATTGCGCATCCGCAGCAGTGAGTCCAAGTGCGCACGAGCAGTAGTGAGTCCGAGTGCGCATGAGCAGTAGTGATGCCGAGTGCGCATGCGCAGTAGTGAGCCCGTGTGGGCATGCGCAGTAGTGAGCCCGAGCGCGCATGCGCAGTAGTGAGCCCGAGCGCGCATGCGCAGTAGTGAGCCCGATTGCGCATCCGCAGTAGCGACCCCGAGTGCGCATGCGCAGTAGAGAGCCCGATTGCGCATGTGCAGGTGTGAGCCGCAGAGCGCATCCGCAGTACTGAGCCCGATTGCGCATCCGCAGTAGTGACCCCGAGCGCGCATGCGCAGTAGTGAGCCCGATTGCGCATCCGCAGTAGTGTGCCCGAGCGCGCATCCGCAGTAGTGAGACCGAGTGCGCATGCGCAGTAGTGACCCCGAGCGCGCATGCGCAGTAGTGAGCCCGATTGCGCAACCGCAGTAGCGACCCCGAGTGCGCATGCGTAGTAGTGAGCCCGAGTGCGCATGTACAGGGCTGACCGGAGAGGGTATGCGCAGTAGTGAGTCCAAGTGCGCATGAGCAGTAGTTAGCCCGAGCGCGCATCCGCAGTAGTGAGTCCGAGTGCGAATGCGCAGTAGTGTGCCCGATTGCGAATGTGCAGGTCTGAGCCGGAGAACGCACCCGCAGTAGTGAGCCCGATTGAGCATCCGCAGTAGTGAGTCCGAGTGCGCATGAGCAGTAGTTAGTCCGAGAGTGCATGAGAATTAGTGACCCCGTGTGTGCATGCGCAGTAGTGTGCCCGAGCGCGCATCGGCAGTAGTGAGCCCGAGTGCGCATGCGCAGTAGTGACCCCGAGCGCGCATGCGCAGTAGTAGCCCCGAGCGCGCATGCGCAGTAGTGTGCCCGAGCGCGCATCGGCAGTAGCGAGCCCGAATGCGCATCCGCAGTAGTGAGACAGTGTGCGCATGAGCAGTAGTGAGTCCGAGTGCGCATGAGCAGTAGTGAGGCCGAGTGCGCATGCGCAGTAGCGACACCGAGTGCGCATGCGGAGTAGAGAGCCCGATTGCCCATGTCCAGGTCTGAGCCGGACAGCGCATCCGCAGTAGTGAGCCCGATTGCGTATCCGCAGTAGTGAGTCCGAGTGCGCATGCGCAGTAGTGACCCGAGTGCGCATGCGCAGTAGAGAGCCCGATTGCGCATGTGCAGGTGTGAGCCGCAGAGCGCATCCGCAGTAGTGAGCCCGATTGCGCATTCGCAGTAGTGTGCCCGAGTGCGCATCCGCAGTAGTGAGCCCGAGTGCGCATGCGCAGTAGTGACCCCGAGCGCGCATGCGCAGTAGTGAGCCCGATTGCGCATCCGCAGTAGTGACCCCGAGCGCGCATGCGCAGTGGTGAGCCCGATTGCGCATCCGCAGTAGTGTGCCCGAGTGCGCATCCGCAGTAGTGAGCCCGAGTGCGCATGCGCAGTAGTGACCCCGAGCGCGCATGCGCAGTAGTGAGCCCGATTGCGCATCCGCAGTAGTGACCCCGAGCGCGCATGCGCAGTGGTGAGCCCGATTGCGCATGCGCAGTAGTGACCCCGAGTGGGCATGCGCAGTAGAGAGCCCGATTGCGCATGTGCAGGTCTGAGCCGGAGAGCGCATCCGCAGTAGAGAGCCCGAGTGCGCATGCGCAGTAGTGACCCCGAGTGCGCATGCGCAGTGGCGAGCCCGAGTGCGCATGGGCAAGTCTGAGCCGGAGTGCGCATGCGCAGTAGTGAGCCCGATTGCGCCTGTGCAGGTCTGAGCCGGAGTGCACATGCGCAGTAGTTAGCCGGATTGTGCATCCGCAGTAGAGAGCCCGATTGCGCATGTGCAGGTCTGAGCCGGACAGCGCATCCGCAGTAGTGAGCCCGATTGCGTATCCGCAGTAGTGAGTCCGAGTGCCCATGAGCAGTAGTGAGTCCGAGTGCGCATGGGCAAGTCTGAGCCGGAGTGGGCGTGCGCAGTAGTGAGCCCGATTGCGCCTGTGCAGGTCTGAGCCGGAGTGCACATGCGCAGTAGTTAGCCGGATTGTGCATCCGCAGTAGAGAGCCCGATTGCACATGCGCAGTAGTGAGCCCGAGTGTGCATGTGCAGGTCTGACCGGATTGCGCATCCGCAGTAGTGTGCCCGAGCGCGCATGCGCAGTAGTGAGCCCGAGAGCGCATATACAGGTCTGACCGGAGTGCGCATGCGCAGTAGTGAGCCCGATTGCACATCCGTATTAGTGAGGCCGAGTGCCCATGAGCAGTAGTGAGTCCAAGTGCGCATGAGCAGTAGTGACCCCGAGTGCGCATGCGCAGTAGTGAGCCCGAGTGCGCATGTACAGGACTGACCGGAGAGGGCATGCGCAGTAGTGAGTCCAAGTGCGCATGAGCAGTAGTTAGCCCGAGCGCGCATCCGCAGTAGTGAGTCCGAGTGAGCATGAGCAGTAGTGTGCCAGATTGCGCATGTGCAGGTCTGAGCCGGAGAACGCATCCGCAGTAGTGAGCCCGATTGCGCATCCGCAGTAGTGATTCCGAGTGCGCATGAGCAGTAGTTAGTCCGAGAGCGCATGAGAATTAGTGAGCCCGTGTGTGCATGCGCAGTAGTGTGCCCGAGCGCGCATCGGCAGTAGTGAGCCCGAGTGCGCAAGTGCAGTAGTGATCCCGAGCGCGCATCCGTAGTAGTGAGGCCGAGTGCCCATGAGCAGTAGTGAGCCCGTGTGCGCATGCGCGGTAGTGACACCGAGTGCGCATGCGCAGTAGAGAGCCCGATTGCGCATGTGCAGGTCTGAGCCGGACAGCGCATCCGCAGTAGTGAGCCCGATTGCGTATCCGCAGTAGTGAGTCCGAGTGCCCATGAGCAGTAGTGAATCCGAGTGCGCATGCGCAGTAGTGACCCCGAGTGCGCATGCGCAGTAGAGAGCCCGATTGCGCATGTGCAGGTGTGAGCAGCAGAGCGCATCCGCAGTAGTGAGCCCGATTGCGCATCCGCAGTAGTGTGCCCGAGCGCGCATCCGCAGTAGTGAGCCCGAGCGCGCATCCGCAGTAGTGAGTCCGAGTGCGAATGCGCAGTAGTGTGCCCGATTGCGTATGTGCAGGTCTGAGCCGCAGAACGCACCCGCAGTAGTGAGCCCGATTGATCATCCGCAGTAGTGAGTCCGAGCGCGCATGAGCAGTAGTGAGGCCGAGTGCGCATGTGCAGGTCAGAGCCGGAGAGCGCGTCCGCAGTAGTGAGCCCGATTGCGCATCCGTAGTAGTGAGGACGAGTGCCCATGAGCAGTAGTGAGCCCGAGTGCGCATGCGCAGTAGCGACGCCGAGTGCGCATGCGGAGTAGAGAGCCCGATTGCCCATGTCCAGGTCTGAGCCGGACAGCGCATCCGCAGTAGTGAGCCCGATTGCGTATCTGCAGTAGTGAGTCCGAGTGCCCATGAGCAGTAATGAGTCCGAGTGCGCATGCGCAGTAGTGACCCCGAGTGCGCATGCGTAGTAGAGAGCCCGATTGCGCATGTGCAGGTGTGAGCCGCAGAGCGCATCCGCAGTAGTGAGCCCGATTGCGCATCCGCAGTAGTGAGCCCGAGTGCGCATGCGCAGTAGTGACCCCGAGCGCGCATGCGCAGTAGTGAACCCGATTGCGCATCCGCAGTAGCGACCCCGAGTGCGCATGCGCAGTAGTGAGCCCGAGTGCGCATGTACAGGGCTGACCGGAGAGGGCATGCGCAGTAGTGAGTCCAAGTGCGCATGAGCAGTAGTTAGCCCGAGCGCGCATCCGCAGTAGTGAGTCCGAGTGCGAATGCGCAGTAGTGTGCCCGATTGCGCATGTGCAGGTCTGAGCCAGAGAACGCACCCGCAGTAGTGAGCCCGATTGAGCATCCGCAGTAGTGAGTCCGAGTGCGCATGAGCAGTAGTTAGTCCGAGAGCGCATGAGAATTAGTGACCCCGTGTGAGCATGCGCAGTAGTGTGCCCGAGCGCGCATCGGCAGTAGTGAGCCCGAGTGCGCATGCGCAGTAGTGACCACGTGCGCGCATGCGCAGTAGTGGCCCCGAGCGCGCATGCGCAGTAGTGTGCCCGAGCGCGCATCGGCAGTAGCGATCCCGAATGCGCATCCGCCGTAGTGAGACAGTGTGCGCATGAGCAGTAGTGAGTCCGAGTGCGCATGAGCAGTAGTGAGGCCGAGTGCGCATGAGCAGTATTTAACTCGAGCGCGCATCCGCAACAGTAAGTCCGAGTGCACATGGGCAGTAGTGTGCCCGAGCGCGCATGCGCAGTAGTGAGCCCGAGAGCGCATATACAGGTCTGACCGGAGTGCGCATGCGCAGGAGTGAGCCCAAGCGCGCATGTGCAGTAGTGAGCCCGATTGCGCATCCGTATTAGTGAGGCCGAGTGCCCATGAGCAGTAGTGAGTCCAAGTGCGCATGAGCAGTAGTGACCCCGAATGCGCATCCGCATTAGTGAGACAGTGTACGCATGAGCAGTAGTGAGTCCGAGTGCCCTTGAGCAGTAGTGAGTCCGAGTGCGCATGCGCAGTAGTGACCCCGAGTGCGCATGCGCAGTAGAGAGCCCGATTGCGCATGTGCAGGTGTGAACCGCAGAGCGCATCCGCAGTAGTGAGCCCGACTGCGCATCCGCAGTAGTGTGTCCGAGCGCGCATCCGCAGTAGTGAGCCCGAGTGCGCATGCGCAGTAGTGACCCCGAGCGCGCATGCGCAGTAGTGAGCCCGATTGCGCATCCGCAGTAATGACCCCGAGCGCGCATGCGCAGAATTGAGCTCGAGGGCGCGTGCGCAAATCTGAGCCTGTGTGCGCATGCGTAGTAGTGAGCTCGAGTGCGCATGCGCAGTAGAGAGGCCGATTGCGCATGTGCAGGTCTGGGCCGGAGAGCGCATCCGCAGTCGTGAGCCCGAGTGCGCATGCGCAGTAGTGACCCCGAGTGCGCATGAACAGTAGTGACTCCGAGCGCGCATGCGCAGTAGTGAGCCCGATTGCGCATCCGCAACAGTGAGTCGGAGTGCGCATGAGCAGTAGTGAGGCCGAGTGCGCATGAGCAGTAGTGAGCCCGAGCGCGCAACCGCAGTAGTGGGTCCGAGTGCGCATGCGCAGTAGAGAGCCTGATTGCGCATGTGCAGGTCTGAGCCGGACAGCGCATCCGCAGTAGTGAGCCCGATTGCGCATCCGCAGTAGTGACCCCGAGCGCGCATGCGCAGTAGAGAGCCCGATTGCGCATGTGCAGGTCTGAGCCGGAGAGCGCATCCGCGGTAGTGAGCCCGATTGCGCACCCGCAGTAGTGAGGCCGAGTGCCCTTGAGCAGTAGTGAGTCCAACTGCGCATGACCAGTAGTGACCCCGAGTGCGCATGCGCAGTAGTGACCCCGAGTGCGCATGCACAGTAGTGAGGCCGAGTGAACATGAGCAGTAGTGAGTCCAAGTGCACATGAGCAGTAGTGACCCCGAATGCGCATGCACAGTCGTGAGCCCGTGTGCGCATGCGCAGTAGTGCGCCCGTGTGCGCATGCGCAGAAGTGAGCTCGGGAGCGCACGCGCAAGTCTGAGCCGGAATGCGCATGCGCAGTATTGACCCCGAGTGCGCATGCGCAGTAGAGGGCCCGATTGCGCATGTGCAGTAGTGAGCCCGATTGCGCATCCGCAGTAGTAAGGCCGAGTGCCCTTGAGCTGTAGTGAGTCCAACTGCGCATGACCAGTAGTGACTCCGAGTGCGCATGCGCAGTAGTGACCCCGAGTGCGCATGCACAGTAGTGAGCCCCTGTGTGCATGCGCAGTAGTGAGCCCGATTGTGCATCCGCAGCAGTGACTCCAAGTGCGCATGCCCAGTAGTGAGCCCGTGCGCGCTTACGCGGTAGTGAGCCCGATTTTTCATGCGCAGTAGTGAGTCCGAGTGCGCATGAGCAGTAGTTAGTCCGAGAGCGCATGAGAATTAGTGACCCCGTGTGTGCTTGCGCAGTAGTGTGCCCGAGTGCGCATGCGCAGTAGTGACCCCGAGTGCGCATGCGCAGTAGAGAGCCCGATTGCGCATCCGCAGTAGCGACCCCGAGTGCGCATGCGCAGTAGTGAGCCAGAATGCGCATGTACAGGGCTGACCGGAGAGGGCATGCGCAGTAGTGAGTCCAAGTGCGCATGAGCAGTAGTTAGCCCGAGCGCGCATCCGCAGTAGTGTGTCCGAGTGCGAATGCGCAGTAGTGTGCCCGATTGCGCATGTGCAGGTCTGAGCTGCAGAACGCACCCGCAGTAGTGAGCCCGATTGAGCATCCGCAGTAGTGAGTCCGAGTGCGCATGAGCAGTGGTGAGGCCGAGTGCGCATGTGCAGGTCAGAGCCGGAGAGCGCGTCCGCAGTAGTGAGCCCGATTGCGTATCCGCAGTAGTGAGTCCGAGTGCCCATGGGCAGTAGTGAGTCCGAGTGCGCATGCGCGGTGGTGAGCCCGATTGCGCATGCGCAGTAGTGACCCCGAGTGGGCATGCGCAGTAGAGAGCCCGATTGCGCATGTGCAGGTCTGAGCCGGACAGCGCATCCGCAGTAGTGAGCCCGATTGCGTATCCGCAGTAGTGAGTCCGAGTGCCCATGAGCAGTAGTGAGTCCGAGTGCGCATGGGCAAGTCTGAGCCGGAGTGGGCGTGCGCAGTAGTGAGCCCGATTGCGCCTGTGCAGGTCTGAGCCGGAGTGCACATGCGCAGTAGTTAGCCGGATTGTGCATCCGCAGTAGAGAGCCCGATTGCGCATGCGCAGTAGTGAGCCCGAGTGTGCATGTGCAGGTCTGACCGGATTGCGCATCCGCAGTAGTGTGCCCGAGCGCGCATGCGCAGTAGTGAGCCCGAGAGCGCATATACAGGTCTGACCGGAGTGCGCATGCGCAGTAGTGAGCCCGATTGCACATCCGTATTAGTGAAGCCGAGTGCCCATGAGCAGTAGTGAGTCCAAGTGCGCATGAGCAGTAGTGACCCCGAGTGCGCATGCGCAGTAGTGAGCCCGAGTGCGCATGTACAGGGCTGACCGGAGAGGGCATGCGCAGTAGTGAGTCCAAGTGCGCATGAGCAGTAGTTAGCCCGAGCGCGCATCCGCAGTAGTGAGTCCGAGTGAGCATGAGCAGTAGTGTGCCAGATTGCGCATGTGCAGGTCTGAGCCGGAGAACGCATCCGCAGTAGTGAGCCCGATTGCGCATCCGTAGTAGTGATTCCGAGTGCGCATGAGCAGTAGTTAGTCCGAGAGCGCATGAGAATTAGTGACCCCGTGTGTGTATGCGCAGTAGTGTGCCCGAGCGCGCATCGGCATGCGCTCGTAGAGAGCCCATGTGTGCATGCGCAGTAGTGAGCCCGATTGTGCATCCGCAGTAGTGAGCCCGAGTGCGCATGTACAGGGCTGACCGGAGAGGGCATGCTCAGTAGTGAGTCCAAGTGCGCATGAGCAGTAGTTAGCCCGAGCGCGCATCCGCAGTAGTGAGTCCGAGTGCGCATGAGCAGTAGTGTGCCCGATTGCGCATGTGCAGGTCTGAGCCGGAGAACGAATCCGCAGTAGTGAGCTCGATTGCGCATCCGCAGTAGTGAGTCCGAGTGCGCATGAGCAGTAGTTAGTCCGAGAGCGCATGAGAATTAGTGAGCCCGTGTGTGCATGCGCAGTAGTGTGCCCGAGCGCGCATCGGCAGTAGTGAGCCCGAGTGCGCATGCGCAGTAGTGACCACGTGCGCGCATGCGCAGTAGTGGCCCCGAGCGCGCATGCGCAGTAGTGTGCCCGAGCGCGCATCGGCAGTAGCGATCCCGAATGCGCATCCGCCGTAGTGAGACAGTGTGCGCATGAGCAGTAGTGAGTCCGAGTGCGCATGAGCAGTAGTGAGGCCGAGTGCGCATGAGCAGTATTTAACTCGAGCGCGCATCCGCAACAGTAAGTCCGAGTGCACATGAGCAGTAGTGTGCCCGAGCGCGCATGCGCAGTAGTGAGCCCGAGAGCGCATATACAGGTCTGACCGGAGTGCGCATGCGCAGGAGTGAGCCCAAGCGCGCATGTGCAGTAGTGAGCCCGATTGCGCATCCGTATTAGTGAGGCCGAGTGCCCATGAGCAGTAGTGAGTCCAAGTGCGCATGAGCAGTAGTGACCCCGAATGCGCATCCGCATTAGTGAGACAGTGTACGCATGAGCAGTAGTGAGTCC
Source organism: Megachile leachella (assembly GCA_963576845.1). Taxonomy (NCBI): domain Eukaryota; kingdom Metazoa; phylum Arthropoda; class Insecta; order Hymenoptera; family Megachilidae; genus Megachile; species Megachile leachella. The sequence goes on from OY756247.1 coordinate 6,548,532, forward strand.
GAGTGCCCTTGAGCAGTAGTGAGTCCGAGTGCGCATGCGCAGTAGTGACCCCGAGTGCGCATGCGCAGTAGAGAGCCCGATTGCGCATGTGCAGGTGTGAACCGCAGAGCGCATCCGCAGTAGTGAGCCCGACTGCGCATCCGCAGTAGTGTGTCCGAGCGCGCATCCGCAGTAGTGAGCCCGAGTGCGCATGCGCAGTAGTGACCCCGAGCGCGCATGCGCAGTAGTGAGCCCGATTGCGCATCCGCAGTAATGACCCCGAGCGCGCATGCGCAGAATTGAGCTCGAGGGCGCGTGCGCAAATCTGAGCCTGTGTGCGCATGCGTAGTAGTGAGCTCGAGTGCGCATGCGCAGTAGAGAGGCCGATTGCGCATGTGCAGGTCTGGGCCGGAGAGCGCATCCGCAGTCGTGAGCCCGAGTGCGCATGCGCAGTAGTGACCCCGAGTGCGCATGAACAGTAGTGACTCCGAGCGCGCATGCGCAGTAGTGAGCCCGATTGCGCATCCGCAACAGTGAGTCGGAGTGCGCATGAGCAGTAGTGAGGCCGAGTGCGCATGAGCAGTAGTGAGCCCGAGCGCGCAACCGCAGTAGTGGGTCCGAGTGCGCATGCGCAGTAGAGAGCCTGATTGCGCATGTGCAGGTCTGAGCCGGACAGCGCATCCGCAGTAGTGAGCCCGATTGCGCATCCGCAGTAGTGACCCCGAGCGCGCATGCGCAGTAGAGAGCCCGATTGCGCATGTGCAGGTCTGAGCCGGAGAGCGCATCCGCGGTAGTGAGCCCGATTGCGCACCCGCAGTAGTGAGGCCGAGTGCCCTTGAGCAGTAGTGAGTCCAACTGCGCATGACCAGTAGTGACCCCGAGTGCGCATGCGCAGTAGTGACCCCGAGTGCGCATGCACAGTAGTGAGGCCGAGTGAACATGAGCAGTAGTGAGTCCAAGTGCACATGAGCAGTAGTGACCCCGAATGCGCATGCACAGTCGTGAGCCCGTGTGCGCATGCGCAGTAGTGCGCCCGTGTGCGCATGCGCAGAAGTGAGCTCGGGAGCGCACGCGCAAGTCTGAGCCGGAATGCGCATGCGCAGTATTGACCCCGAGTGCGCATGCGCAGTAGAGGGCCCGATTGCGCATGTGCAGTAGTGAGCCCGATTGCGCATCCGCAGTAGTAAGGCCGAGTGCCCTTGAGCTGTAGTGAGTCCAACTGCGCATGACCAGTAGTGACTCCGAGTGCGCATGCGCAGTAGTGACCCCGAGTGCGCATGCACAGTAGTGAGCCCCTGTGTGCATGCGCAGTAGTGAGCCCGATTGTGCATCCGCAGCAGTGACTCCAAGTGCGCATGCCCAGTAGTGAGCCCGTGCGCGCTTACGCGGTAGTGAGCCCGATTTTTCATGCGCAGTAGTGAGTCCGAGTGCGCATGAGCAGTAGTTAGTCCGAGAGCGCATGAGAATTAGTGACCCCGTGTGTGCTTGCGCAGTAGTGTGCCCGAGTGCGCATGCGCAGTAGTGACCCCGAATGCGCATGCGCAGTAGAGAGCCCGATTGCGCATCCGCAGTAGCGACCCCGAGTGCGCATGCGCAGTAGTGAGCCAGAGTGCGCATGTACAGGGCTGACCGGAGAGGGCATGCGCAGTAGTGAGTCCAAGTGCGCATGAGCAGTAGTTAGCCCGAGCGCGCATCCGCAGTAGTGTGTCCGAGTGCGAATGCGCAGTAGTGTGCCCGATTGCGCATGTGCAGGTCTGAGCTGCAGAACGCACCCGCAGTAGTGAGCCCGATTGAGCATCCGCAGTAGTGAGTCCGAGTGCGCATGAGCAGTGGTGAGGCCGAGTGCGCATGTGCAGGTCAGAGCCGGAGAGCGCGTCCGCAGTAGTGAGCCCGATTGCGTATCCGCAGTAGTGAGTCCGAGTGCCCATGGGCAGTAGTGAGTCCGAGTGCGCATGCGCGGTGGTGAGCCCGATTGCGCATGCGCAGTAGTGACCCCGAGTGGGCATGCGCAGTAGAGAGCCCGATTGCGCATGTGCAGGTCTGAGCCGGACAGCGCATCCGCAGTAGTGAGCCCGATTGCGTATCCGCAGTAGTGAGTCCGAGTGCCCATGAGCAGTAGTGAGTCCGAGTGCGCATGGGCAAGTCTGAGCCGGAGTGGGCGTGCGCAGTAGTGAGCCCGATTGCGCCTGTGCAGGTCTGAGCCGGAGTGCACATGCGCAGTAGTTAGCCGGATTGTGCATCCGCAGTAGAGAGCCCGATTGCGCATGCGCAGTAGTGAGCCCGAGTGTGCATGTGCAGGTCTGACCGGATTGCGCATCCGCAGTAGTGTGCCCGAGCGCGCATGCGCAGTAGTGAGCCCGAGAGCGCATATACAGGTCTGACCGGAGTGCGCATGCGCAGTAGTGAGCCCGATTGCACATCCGTATTAGTGAAGCCGAGTGCCCATGAGCAGTAGTGAGTCCAAGTGCGCATGAGCAGTAGTGACCCCGAGTGCGCATGCGCAGTAGTGAGCCCGAGTGCGCATGTACAGGGCTGACCGGAGAGGGCATGCGCAGTAGTGAGTCCAAGTGCGCATGAGCAGTAGTTAGCCCGAGCGCGCATCCGCAGTAGTGAGTCCGAGTGAGCATGAGCAGTAGTGTGCCAGATTGCGCATGTGCAGGTCTGAGCCGGAGAACGCATCCGCAGTAGTGAGCCCGATTGCGCATCCGTAGTAGTGATTCCGAGTGCGCATGAGCAGTAGTTAGTCCGAGAGCGCATGAGAATTAGTGACCCCGTGTGTGTATGCGCAGTAGTGTGCCCGAGCGCGCATCGGCATGCGCTCGTAGAGAGCCCTTGTGTGCATGCGCAGTAGTGAGCCCGATTGTGCATCCGCAGTAGTGAGCCCGAGTGCGCATGTACAGGGCTGACCGGAGAGGGCATGCTCAGTAGTGAGTCCAAGTGCGCATGAGCAGTAGTTAGCCCGAGCGCGCATCCGCAGTAGTGAGTCCGAGTGCGCATGAGCAGTAGTGTGCCCGATTGCGCATGTGCAGGTCTGAGCCGGAGAACGAATCCGCAGTAGTGAGCTCGATTGCGCATCCGCAGTAGTGAGTCCGAGTGCGCATGAGCAGTAGTTAGTCCGAGAGCGCATGAGAATTAGTGAGCCCGTGTGTGCATGCGCAGTAGTGTGCCCGAGCGCGCATCGGCAGTAGTGAGCCCGAGTGCGCAAGTGCAGTAGTGATCCCGAGCGCGCATCCGTAGTAGTGAGGCCGAGTGCCCATGAGCAGTAGTGACCCCGTGTGCGCATGCGCGGTAGTGACACCGAGTGCGCATGCGCAGTAGAGAGCCCGATTGCGCATGTGCAGGTCTGAGCCGGACAGCGCATGCGCAGTAGTGAGCCCGATTGCGCATCCGCAGTAGCGACCCCGAGTGCGCATGCGCAGTAGTGAGCCCGAGTGCGCATGTACTGGGCTGACCGGAGAGGGCATGCGCAGTAGTGAGTCCAAGTGCGCATGAGCAGTAGTTAGCCCGAGCGCGCATCCGCAGTAGTGTGTCCGAGTGCGAATGCGCAGTAGTGTACCCGATTGCGCATGTGCAGGTCTGAGCCGCAGAACGCACCCGCAGTAGTGAGCCCGATTGAGCATCCGCAGTAGTGAGTCCGAGTGCGCATGAGCAGTAGTGAGGCCGAGTGCGCATGTGCAGGTCAGAGCCGGAGAGCGCGTCCGCAGTAGTGAGCCCGATTGCGTATCCGCAGTAGTGAGTCCGAGTGCCCATGGGCAGTAGTGATTCCGAGTGCGCATGCGCAGTGGTGAGCCCGATTGCGCATGCGCAGTAGTGACCCCGAGTGGGCATGCGCAGTAGAGAGCCCGATTGCGCATGCGCAGTAGTGAGCCCGAGTGTGCATGTGCAGGTCTGACCGGATTGCGCATCCGCAGTAGTGTGCCCGAGCGCGCATGCGCAGTAGTGAGCCCGAGAGCGCATATACAGGTCTGACCGGAGTGCGCATGCGCAGTAGTGAGCCCGATTGCACATCCGTATTAGTGAAGCCGAGTGCCCATGAGCAGTAGTGAGTCCAAGTGCGCATGAGCAGTAGTGACCCCGAGTGCGCATGCGCAGTAGTGAGCCCGAGTGCGCATGTACAGGGCTGACCGGAGAGGGCATGCGCAGTAGTGAGTCCAAGTGCGCATGAGCAGTAGTTAGCCCGAGCGCGCATCCGCAGTAGTGAGTCCGAGTGAGCATGAGCAGTAGTGTGCCAGATTGCGCATGTGCAGGTCTGAGCCGGAGAACGCATCCGCAGTAGTGAGCCCGATTGCGCATCCGTAGTAGTGATTCCGAGTGCGCATGAGCAGTAGTTAGTCCGAGAGCGCATGAGAATTAGTGACCCCGTGTGTGCATGCGCAGTAGTGTGCCCGAGTGCGCATGCGCAGTAGTGACCCCGAATGCGCATGCGCAGTATAGAGCCCGATTGCGCATGTGCAGGTCTGAGCCGGACAGCGCATCCGCAGTAGTGAGCCCGATTGCGTATCCGCAGTAGTGAGTCCGAGTGCCCATGAGCAGTAGTGAATCCGAGTGCGCATGCGCAGTAGTGACCCCGAGTGCGCATGCGCAGTAGAGAGCCCGATTGCGCATGTGCAGGTGTGAGCCGCAGAGCGCATCCGCAGTAGTGAGCCCGATTGCGCATCCGCAGTAGTGTGCCCGAGCGCGCATCCGCAGTAGTGAGCCCGAGTGCGCATGCGCAGTAGTGACCCCGAGCGCGCATGCGCAGTAGTGAGCCCGATTGCGCATCCGCAGTAATGACCCCGAGCGCGCATGCGCAGAATTGAGCTCGAGGGCGCGTGCGCAATATCTGAGCCTGTGTGCGCATGCGTAGTAGTGAGCTCGAGTGCGCATGCGCAGTAGAGAGGCCGATTGCGCATGTGCAGGTCTGGGCCGGAGAGCGCATCCGCAGTCGTGAGCCCGAGTGCGCATGCGCAGTAGTGACCCCGAGTGCGCATGAACAGTAGTGACTCCGAGCGCGCATGCGCAGTAGTGAGCCCGATTGCGCATCCGCAACAGTGAGTCGGAGTGCGCATGAGCAGTAGTGAGCCCGAGCGCGCAACCGCAGTAGTGGGTCCGAGTGCGCATGCGCAGTAGAGAGCCTGATTGCGCATGTGCAGGTCTGAGCCGGACAGCGCATCCGCAGTAGTGAGCCCGATTGCGCATCCGCAGTAGTGACCCCGAGCGCGCATGCGCAGTAGAGAGCCCGATTGCGCATGTGCAGGTCTGAGCCGGAGAGCGCATCCGCGGTAGTGAGCCCGATTGCGCACCCGCAGTAGTGAGGCCGAGTGCCCTTGAGCAGTAGTGAGTCCAACTGCGCATGACCAGTAGTGACCCCGAGTGCGCATGCGCAGTAGTGACCCCGAGTGCGCATGCACAGTAGTGAGGCCAAGTGAACATGAGCAGTAGTGAGTCCAAGTGCACATGAGCAGTAGTGACCCCGAATGCGCATGCACAGTCGTGAGCCCGTGTGCGCATGCGCAGTAGTGCGCCCGTGTGCGCATGCGCAGAAGTGAGCTCGGGCGCGCACGCGCAAGTCTGAGCCGGAATGCGCATGCGCAGTAGTGACCCCGAGTGCGCATGCGCAGTAGAGGGCCCGATTGCGCATGTGCAGTAGTGAGCCCGATTGCGCATCCGCAGTAGTGAGGCCGAGTGCCCTTGAGCTGTAGTGAGTCCAACTGCGCATGACCAGTAGTGACTCCGAGTGCGCATGCGCAGTAGTGACCCCGAGTGCGCATGCACAGTAGTGAGCCCCTGTGTGCATGCGCAGTAGTGAGCCCGATTGTGCATCCGCAGCAGTGACTCCAAGTGCGCATGCCCAGTAGTGAGCCCGTGCGCGCTTACGCGGTAGTGAGCCCGATTTTTCATGCGCAGTAGTGAGTCCGAGTGCGCATGAGCAGTAGTTAGTCCGAGAGCGCATGAGAATTAGTGACCCCGTGTGTGCATGCGCAGTAGTGTGCCCGAGTGCGCATGCGCAGTAGTGACCCCGAATGCGCATGCGCAGTAGAGAGCCCGATTGCGCATGTGCAGGTCTGAGCCGGACAGCGCATCCGCAGTAGTGAGCCCGATTGCGTATCCGCAGTAGTGAGTCCGAGTGCCCATGAGCAGTAGTGAATCCGAGTGCGCATGCGCAGTAGTGACCCCGAGTGCGCATGCGCAGTAGTGACCCCGAGCGCGCATGCGCAGTAGTGAGCCCGATTGCGCATCCGCAGTAGCGACCCCGAGTGCGCATGCGCAGTAGTGAGCCCGAGTGCGCGTGTACAGGGCTGACCGGAGAGGGCATGCGCAGTAGTGAGTCCAAGTGCGCATGAGCAGTAGTTAGCCCGAGCGCGCATCCGCAGTAGTGTGTCCGAGTGCGAATGCGCAGTAGTGTGCCCGATTGCGCATGTGCAGGTCTGAGCCGCAGAACGCACCCGCAGTAGTGAGCCCGATTGAGCATCCGCAGTAGTGAGTCCGAGTGCGCATGAGCAGTGGTGAGGCCGAGTGCGCATGTGCAGGTCAGAGCCGGAGAGCGCGTCCGCAGTAGTGAGCCCGATTGCGTATCCGCAGTAGTGAGTCCGAGTGCCCATGGGCAGTAGTGAGTCCGAGTGCGCATGCGCAGTGGTGAGCCCGATTGCGCATGCGCAGTAGTGACCCCGAGTGGGCATGCGCAGTAGAGAGCCCGATTGCGCATGTGCAGGTCTGAGCCGGACAGCGCATCCGCAGTAGTGAGCCCGATTGCGTATCCGCAGTAGTGAGTCCGAGTGCCCATGAGCAGTAGTGAGTCGGAGTGCGCATGGGCAAGTCTGAGCCGGAGTGGGCGTGCGCAGTAGTGAGCCCGATTGCGCCTGTGCAGGTCTGAGCCGGAGTGCACATGCGCAGTAGTTAGCCGGATTGTGCATCCGCAGTAGAGAGCCCGATTGCGCATGCGCAGTAGTGAGCCCGAGTGTGCATGTGCAGGTCTGACCGGATTGCGCATCCGCAGTAGTGTGCCCGAGCGCGCATGCGCAGTAGTGAGCCCGAGAGCGCATATGCAGGTCTGACCGGAGTGCGCATGCGCAGTAGTGAGCCCGATTGCACATCCGTATTAGTGAGGCCGAGTGCCCATGAGCAGTAGTGAGTCCAAGTGCGCATGAGCAGTAGTGACCCCGAGTGCGCATGCGCAGTAGTGAGCCCGAGTGCGCATGTACAGGGCTGACCGGAGAGGGCATGCGCAGTGGTGAGTCCAAGTGCGCATGAGCAGTAGTTAGCCCGAGCGCGCATCCGCAGTAGTGAGTCCGAGTGAGCATGAGCAGTAGTGTGCCAGATTGCGCATGTGCAGGTCTGAGCCGGAGAACGCATCCGCAGTAGTGAGCCCGATTGCGCATCCGTAGTAGTGATTCCGAGTGCGCATGAGCAGTAGTTAGTCCGAGAGCGCATGAGAATTAGTGACCCCGTGTGTGCATGCGCAGTAGTGTGCCCGAGCGCGCATCGGCATGCGCTCGTAGAGAGCCCATGTGTGCATGCGCAGTAGTGAGCCCGATTGTGCATCCGCAGTAGTGAGCCCGAGTGCGCATGTACAGGGCTGACCGGAGAGGGCATGCTCAGTAGTGAGTCCAAGTGCGCATGAGCAGTAGTTAGCCCGAGCGCGCATCCGCAGTAGTGAGTCCGAGTGCGCATGAGCAGTAGTGTGCCCGATTGCGCATGTGCAGGTCTGAGCCGGAGAACGAATCCGCAGTAGTGAGCTCGATTGCGCATCCGCAGTAGTGAGTCCGAGTGCGCATGAGCAGTAGTTAGTCCGAGAGCGCATGAGAATTAGTGAGCCCGTGTGTGCATGCGCAGTAGTGTGCCCGAGCGCGCATCGGCAGTAGTGAGCCCGAGTGCGCAAGTGCAGTAGTGATCCCGAGCGCGCATCCGTAGTAGTGAGGCCGAGTGCCCATGAGCAGTAGTGACCCCGTGTGCGCATGCGCGGTAGTGACACCGAGTGCGCATGCGCAGTAGAGAGCCCGATTGCGCATGTGCAGGTCTGAGCCGGACAGCGCATGCGCAGTAGTGAGCCCGATTGCGCATCCGCAGTAGCGACCCCGAGTGCGCATGCGCAGTAGTGAGCCCGAGTGCGCATGTACAGGGCTGACCGGAGAGGGCATGCGCAGTAGTGAGTCCAAGTGCGCATGAGCAGTAGTTAGCCCGAGCGCGCATCCGCAGTAGTGTGTCCGAGTGCGAATGCGCAGTAGTGTACCCGATTGCGCATGTGCAGGTCTGAGCCGCAGAACGCACCCGCAGTAGTGAGCCCGATTGAGCATCCGCAGTAGTGAGTCCGAGTGCGCATGAGCAGTAGTGAGGCCGAGTGCGCATGTGCAGGTCAGAGCCGGAGAGCGCGTCCGCAGTAGTGAGCCCGATTGCGTATCCGCAGTAGTGAGTCCGAGTGCCCATGGGCAGTAGTGATTCCGAGTGCGCATGCGCAGTGGTGAGCCCGATTGCGCATGCGCAGTAGTGACCCCGAGTGCCCATGAGCAGTAGTGAGTCCAAGTGCGCATGAGCAGTAGCGACCCCGAGTGCGCATGCGCAGTAGTGAGCCCGAGTGCGCATGTACAGGGCTGACCGGAGAGGGAATGCGCAGTAGTGAGTCCAAGTGCGCATGAGCAGTAGTTAGCCCGAGCGCGCATCCGCAGTAGTGAGTCCGAGTGAGCATGAGCAGTAGTGTGCCAGATTGCGCATGTGCAGGTCTGAGCCGGAGAACGCATCCGCAGTAGTGAGCCCGAGTGTGCATGTGCAGGTCTGACCGGATTGCGCATCCGCAGTAGCGTGCCCGAGCGCGCATGCGCAGTAGTGAGCCCGAGAGCGCATATACAGGTCTGACCGGAGTGCGCATGCGCAGTAGTGAGCCCGATTGCACATCCGTATTAGTGAGGCCGAGTGCCCATGAGCAGTAGTGAGTCCAAGTGCGCATGAGCAGTAGTGACCCCGAGTGCGCATGCGCAGTAGAGAGCCCGATTGCGCATGTGCAGGTGTGAGCCGCAGAGCGCATCCGCAGTAGTGAGCCCGAGTGCGCATGCGCAGTAGTGACCCCGAGCGCGCATGCGCAGTAGTGAGCCCGATTGCGCATCCGCAGTAGCGACCCCGAGTGCGCATGCGCAGTAGTGAGCCCGAGTGCGCATGTACAGGGCTGACCGGAGAGGGCATGCGCAGTAGTGAGTCCAAGTGCGCATGAGCAGTAGTTAGCCCGAGCGCGCATCCGCAGTAGTGTGTCCGAGTGCGAATGCGCAGTAGTGTGCCCGATTGCGCATGTGCAGGTCTGAGCCGCAGAACGCACCCGCAGTAGTGAGCCCGATTGAGCATCCGCAGTAGTGAGTCCGAGTGCGCATGAGCAGTGGTGAGGCCGAGTGCGCATGTGCAGGTCAGAGCCGGAGAGCGCGTCCGCAGTAGTGAGCCCGATTGCGTATCCGCAGTAGTGAGTCCGAGTGCCCATGGGCAGTAGTGAGTCCGAGTGCGCATGCGCAGTGGTGAGCCCGATTGCGCATGCGCAGTAGTGACCCCGAGTGGGCATGCGCAGTAGAGAGCCCGATTGCGCATGTGCAGGTCTGAGCCGGACAGCGCATCCGCAGTAGTGAGCCCGATTGCGTATCCGCAGTAGTGAGTCCGTGTGCCCATGAGCAGTAGTGAGTCCGAGTGCGCATGGGCAAGTCTGAGCCGGAGTGGGCGTGCGCAGTAGTGAGCCCGATTGCGCCTGTGCAGGTCTGAGCCGGAGTGCACATGCGCAGTAGTTAGCCGGATTGTGCATCCGCAGTAGAGAGCCCGATTGCGCATGCGCAGTAGTGAGCCCGAGTGTGCATGTGCAGGTCTGACCGGATTGCGCATCCGCAGTAGTGTGCCCGAGCGCGCATGCGCAGTAGTGAGCCCGAGAGCGCATATACAGGTCTGACCGGAGTGCGCATGCGCAGTAGTGAGCCCGATTTCACATCCGTATTATTGCGGCCGAGTGCCCATGAGCAGTAGTGAGTCCAAGTGCGCATGAGCAGTAGCGACCCCGAGTGCGCATGCGCAGTAGTGAGCCCGAGTGCGCATGTACAGGGCTGACCGGAGAGGGAATGCGCAGTAGTGAGTCCAAGTGCGCATGAGCAGTAGTTAGCCCGAGCGCGCATCCGCAGTAGTGAGTCCGAGTGAGCATGAGCAGTAGTGTGCCAGATTGCGCATGTGCAGGTCTGAGCCGGAGAACGCATCCGCAGTAGTGAGCCCGAGTGTGCATGTGCAGGTCTGACCGGATTGCGCATCCGCAGTAGCGTGCCCGAGCGCGCATGCGCAGTAGTGAGCCCGAGAGCGCATATACAGGTCTGACCGGAGTGCGCATGCGCAGTAGTGAGCCCGATTGCACATCCGTATTAGTGAGGCCGAGTGCCCATGAGCAGTAGTGAGTCCAAGTGCGCATGAGCAGTAGTGACCCCGAGTGCGCATGCGCAGTAGAGAGCCCGATTGCGCATGTGCAGGTGTGAGCCGCAGAGCGCATCCGCAGTAGTGAGCCCGATTGCGCATCCGCAGTAGTGTGCCCGAGCGCGCATCCGCAGTAGTGAGCCCGAGTGCGCATGCGCAGTAGTGACCCCGAGCGCGCATGCGCAGTAGTGAGCCCGATTGCGCATCCGCAGTAGCGACCCCGAGTGCGCATGCGCAGTAGTGAGCCCGAGTGCGCATGTACAGGGCTGACCGGAGAGGGCATGCGCAGTAGTGAGTCCAAGTGCGCATGAGCAGTAGTTAGCCCGAGCGCGCATCCGCAGTAGTGTGTCCGAGTGCGAATGCGCAGTAGTGTGCCCGATTGCGCATGTGCAGGTCTGAGCCGCAGAACGCACCCGCAGTAGTGAGCCCGATTGAGCATCCGCAGTAGTGAGTCCGAGTGCGCATGAGCAGTGGTGAGGCCGAGTGCGCATGTGCAGGTCAGAGCCGGAGAGCGCGTCCGCAGTAGTGAGCCCGATTGCGTATCCGCAGTAGTGAGTCCGAGTGCCCATGGGCAGTAGTGAGTCCGAGTGCGCATGCGCAGTGGTGAGCCCGATCGCGCATGCGCAGTAGTGACCCCGAGTGGGCATGCGCAGTAGAGAGCCCGATTGCGCATGTGCAGGTCTGAGCCGGACAGCGCATCCGCAGTAGTGAGCCCGATTGCGTATCCGCAGTAGTGAGTCCGTGTGCCCATGAGCAGTAGTGAGTCCGAGTGCGCATGGGCAAGTCTGAGCCGGAGTGGGCGTGCGCAGTAGTGAGCCCGATTGCGCCTGTGCAGGTCTGAGCCGGAGTGCACATGCGCAGTAGTTAGCCGGATTGTGCATCCGCAGTAGAGAGCCCGATTGCGCATGCGCAGTAGTGAGCCCGAGTGTGCATGTGCAGGTCTGACCGGATTGCGCATCCGCAGTAGTGTGCCCGAGCGCGCATGCGCAGTAGTGAGCCCGAGAGCGCATATACAGGTCTGACCGGAGTGCGCATGCGCAGTAGTGAGCCCGATTTCACATCCGTATTATTGCGGCCGAGTGCCCATGAGCAGTAGTGAGTCCAAGTGCGCATGAGCAGTAGCGACCCCGAGTGCGCATGCGCAGTAGTGAGCCCGAGTGCGCATGTACAGGGCTGACCGGAGAGGGAATGCGCAGTAGTGAGTCCAAGTGCGCATGAGCAGTAGTTAGCCCGAGCGCGCATCCGCAGTAGTGAGTCCGAGTGAGCATGAGCAGTAGTGTGCCAGATTGCGCATGTGCAGGTCTGAGCCGGAGAACGCATCCGCAGTAGTGAGCCCGATTGCGCATCCGTAGTAGTGATTCCGACTGCGCATGAGCAGTAGTTAGTCCGAGAGCGCATGAGAATTAGTGACCCCGTGTGTGCATGCGCAGTAGTGTGCCCGAGTGCGCATGCGCAGTAGTGACCCCGAATGCGCATGCGCAGTAGAGAGCCCGATTGCGCATGTGCAGGTCTGAGCCGGACAGCGCATCCGCAGTAGTGAGTCCGATTGCGTATCCGCAGTAGTGAGTCCGAGTGCCCATGAGCAGTAGTGAATCCGAGTGCGCATGCGCAGTAGTGACCCCGAGTGCGCATGCGCAGTAGAGAGCCCGATTGCGCATGTGCAGGTGTGAGCCGCAGAGCGCATCCGCAGTAGTGAGCCCGATTGCGCATCCGCAGTAGTGTGCCCGAGCGCGCATCCGCAGTAGTGAGCCCGAGTGCGCATGCGCAGTAGTGACCCCGAGCGCGCATGCGCAGTAGTGAGCCCGATTGCGCATCCGCAGTAATGACCCCGAGCGCGCATGCGCAGAATTGAGCTCGAGGGCGCGTGCGCAAATCTGAGCCTGTGTGCGCATGCGTAGTAGTCAGCTCGAGTGCGCATGCGCAGTAGAGAGGCCGATTGCGCATGTGCAGGTCTGGGCCGGAGAGCGCATCCGCAGTCGTGAGCCCGAGTGCGCATGCGCAGTAGTGACCCCGAGTGCGCATGAACAGTAGTGACTCCGAGCGCGCATGCGCAGTAGTGAGCCCGATTGCGCATCCGCAACAGTGAGTCGGAGTGCGCATCCGCAGTAGTGAGGCCGAGTGCGTATCCGCAGTAGTGAGTCCGAGTGCCCATGAGCAGTAGTGAATCCGAGTGCGCATGCGCAGTAGTGACCCCGAGTGCGCATGCGCAGTAGAGAGCCTGATTGCGCATGTGCAGGTCTGAGCCGGACAGCGCATCCGCAGTAGTGAGCCCGATTGCGCATCCGCAGTGGTGACCCCGAGCGCGCATGCGCAGTAGAGAGCCCGATTGCGCATGTGCAGGTCTGAGCCGGAGAGCGCATCCGCGGTAGTGAGCCCGATTGCGCACCCGCAGTAGTGAGGCCGAGTGTTCTTGAGCAGTAGTGAGTCCAACTGCGCATGACCAGTAGTGACCCCGAGTGCGCATGCGCAGTAGTGACCCCGAGTGCGCATGCACAGTAGTGAGGCCGAGTGAACATGAGCAGTAGTGAGTCCAAGTGCACATGAGCAGTAGTGACCCCGAATGCGCATGCACTGTCGTGAGCCCGTGTGCGCATGCGCAGTAGTGCGCCCGTGTGCGCATGCGCAGAAGTGAGCTCGGGAGCGCACGCGCAAGTCTGAGCCGGAATGCGCATGCGCAGTAGTGACCCCGAGTGCGCATGCGCAGTAGAGGGCCCGATTGCGCATGTGCAGTAGTGAGCCCGATTGCGCATCCGCAGTAGTGAGGCCGAGTGCCCTTGAGCTGTAGTGAGTCCAACTGCGCATGACCAGTAGTGACTCCGAGTGCGCATGCGCAGTAGTGACCCCGAGTGCGAATGCACAGTAGTGAGCCCCTGTGTGCATGCGCAGTAGTGAGCCCGATTGTGCATCCGCAGCAGTGACTCCAAGTGCGCATGCCCAGTAGTGAGCCCGTGCGCGCTTACGCGGTAGTGAGCCCGATTTTTCATGCGCAGTAGTGAGTCCGAGTGCGCATGAGCAGTAGTTAGTCCGAGAGCGCATGAGAATTAGTGACCCCGTGTGTGCATGCGCAGTAGTGTTCCCGAGTGCGCATGCGCAGTAGTGACCCCGAATGCGCATGCGCAGTAGAGAGCCCGATTGCGCATGTGCAGGTCTGAGCCGGACAGCGCATCCGCAGTAGTGAGCCCGATTGCGCATCCGCAGTAGTGTGCCCGAGCGCGCATCCGCAGTAGTGAGCCCGAGTGCGCATGCGCAGTAGTGACCCCGAGCGCGCATGCGCAGTAGTGAGCCCGATTGCGCATCCGCAGTAGCGACCCCGAGTGCGCATGCGCAGTAGTGAGCCCGAGTGCGCATGTACAGGGCTGACCGGAGAGGGCATGCGCAGTAGTGAGTCCAAGTGCGCATGAGCAGTAGTTAGCCCGAGCGCGCATCCGCAGTAGTGTGTCCGAGTGCGAATGCGCAGTAGTGTGCCCGATTGCGCATGTGCAGGTCTGAGCCGCAGAACGCACCCGCAGTAGTGAGCCCGATTGAGCATCCGCAGTAGTGAGTCCGAGTGCGCATGAGCAGTGGTGAGGCCGAGTGCGCATGTGCAGGTCAGAGCCGGAGAGCGCGTCCGCAGTAGTGAGCCCGATTGCGTATCCGCAGTAGTGAGTCCGAGTGCCCATGGGCAGTAGTGAGTCCGAGTGCGCATGCGCAGTGGTGAGCCCGATTGCGCATGCGCAGTAGTGACCCCGAGTGGGCATGCGCAGTAGAGAGCCCGATTGCGCATGTGCAGGTCTGAGCCGGACAGCGCATCCGCAGTAGTGAGCCCGATTGCGTATCCGCAGTAGTGAGTCCGTGTGCCCATGAGCAGTAGTGAGTCCGAGTGCGCATGGGCAAGTCTGAGCCGGAGTGGGCGTGCGCAGTAGTGAGCCCGATTGCGCCTGTGCAGGTCTGAGCCGGAGTGCACATGCGCAGTAGTTAGCCGGATTGTGCATCCGCAGTAGAGAGCCCGATTGCGCATGCGCAGTAGTGAGCCCGAGTGTGCATGTGCAGGTCTGACCGGATTGCGCATCCGCAGTAGTGTGCCCGAGCGCGCATGCGCAGTAGTGAGCCCGAGAGCGCATATACAGGTCTGACCGGAGTGCGCATGCGCAGTAGTGAGCCCGATTTCACATCCGTATTATTGCGGCCGAGTGCCCATGAGCAGTAGTGAGTCCAAGTGCGCATGAGCAGTAGCGACCCCGAGTGCGCATGCGCAGTAGTGAGCCCGAGTGCGCATGTACAGGGCTGACCGGAGAGGGAATGCGCAGTAGTGAGTCCAAGTGCGCATGAGCAGTAGTTAGCCCGAGCGCGCATCCGCAGTAGTGAGTCCGAGTGAGCATGAGCAGTAGTGTGCCAGATTGCGCATGTGCAGGTCTGAGCCGGAGAACGCATCCGCAGTAGTGAGCCCGATTGCGCATCCGTAGTAGTGATTCCGACTGCGCATGAGCAGTAGTTAGTCCGAGAGCGCATGAGAATTAGTGACCCCGTGTGTGCATGCGCAGTAGTGTGCCCGAGTGCGCATGCGCAGTAGTGACCCCGAATGCGCATGCGCAGTAGAGAGCCCGATTGCGCATGTGCAGGTCTGAGCCGGACAGCGCATCCGCAGTAGTGAGTCCGATTGCGTATCCGCAGTAGTGAGTCCGAGTGCCCATGAGCAGTAGTGAATCCGAGTGCGCATGCGCAGTAGTGACCCCGAGTGCGCATGCGCAGTAGAGAGCCCGATTGCGCATGTGCAGGTGTGAGCCGCAGAGCGCATCCGCAGTAGTGAGCCCGATTGCGCATCCGCAGTAGTGTGCCCGAGCGCGCATCCGCAGTAGTGAGCCCGAGTGCGCATGCGCAGTAGTGACCTCGAGCGCGCATGCGCAGTAGTGAGCCCGATTGCGCATCCGCAGTAATGACCCCGAGCGCGCATGCGCAGAATTGAGCTCGAGGGCGCGTGCGCAAATCTGAGCCTGTGTGCGCATGCGTAGTAGTCAGCTCGAGTGCGCATGCGCAGTAGAGAGGCCGATTGCGCATGTGCAGGTCTGGGCCGGAGAGCGCATCCGCAGTCGTGAGCCCGAGTGCGCATGCGCAGTAGTGACCCCGAGTGCGCATGAACAGTAGTGACTCCGAGCGCGCATGCGCAGTAGTGAGCCCGATTGCGCATCCGCAACAGTGAGTCGGAGTGCGCATGAGCAGTAGTGAGGCCGAGTGCGCATGAGCAGTAGTGAGCCCGAGCGCGCAACCGCAGTAGTGGGTCCGAGTGCGCATGCGCAGTAGAGAGCCTGATTGCGCATGTGCAGGTCTGAGCCGGACAGCGCATCCGCAGTAGTGAGCCCGATTGCGCATCCGCAGTAGTGACCCCGAGCGCGCATGCGCAGTAGAGAGCCCGATTGCGCATGTGCAGGTCTGAGCCGGAGAGCGCATCCGCGGTAGTGAGCCCGATTGCGCACCCGCAGTAGTGAGGCCGAGTGTTCTTGAGCAGTAGTGAGTCCAACTGCGCATGACCAGTAGTGACCCCGAGTGCGCATGCGCAGTAGTGACCCCGAGCGCGCATGCGCAGTAGTGAGCCCGATTGCGCATCCGCAACAGTGAGTCGGAGTGCGCATGAGCAGTAGTGAGGCCGAGTGCGCATGAGCAGTAGTGAGCCCGAGCGCGCAACCGCAGTAGTGGGTCCGAGTGCGCATGCGCAGTAGAGAGCCTGATTGCGCATGTGCAGGTCTGAGCCGGACAGCGCATCCGCAGTAGTGACCCCGAATGCGCATGCACAGTCGTGAGCCCGTGTGCGCATGCGCAGTAGTGCGCCCGTGTGCGCATGCGCAGAAGTGAGCTCGGGAGCGCACGCGCAAGTCTGAGCCGGAATGCGCATGCGCAGTAGTGACCCCGAGTGCGCATGCGCAGTAGAGGGCCCGATTGCGCATGTGCAGTAGTGAGCCCGATTGCGCATCCGCAGTAGTGAGGCCGAGTGCCCTTGAGCTGTAGTGAGTCCAACTGCGCATGACCAGTAGTGACTCCGAGTGCGCATGCGCAGTAGTGACCCCGAGTGCGAATGCACAGTAGTGAGCCCCTGTGTGCATGCGCAGTAGTGAGCCCGATTGTGCATCCGCAGCAGTGACTCCAAGTGCGCATGCCCAGTAGTGAGCCCGTGCGCGCTTACGCGGTAGTGAGCCCGATTTTTCATGCGCAGTAGTGAGTCCGAGTGCGCATGAGCAGTAGTTAGTCCGAGAGCGCATGAGAATTAGTGACCCCGTGTGTGCATGCGCAGTAGTGTTCCCGAGTGCGCATGCGCAGTAGTGACCCCGAATGCGCATGCGCAGTAGAGAGCCCGATTGCGCATGTGCAGGTCTGAGCCGGACAGCGCATCCGCAGTAGTGAGCCCGATTGCGTATCCGCAGTAGTGAGTCCGAGTGCCCATGAGCAGTAGTGAATCCGAGTGCGCATGCGCAGTAGTGACCCCGAGTGCGCATGCGCAGTAGAGAGCCCGATTGCGCATGTGCAGGTGTGAGCCGCAGAGCGCATCCGCAGTAGTGAGCCCGATTGCGCATCCGCAGTAGTGTGCCCGAGCGCGCATATACAGGTCTGACCGGAGTGCGCATGCGCAGTAGTGAGTCCAAGTGCGCATGAGCAGTAGTTAGCCCGAGCGCGCATCCGCAGTAGTGAGTCCGAGTGCGAATGCGCAGTAGTGTGCCCGATTGCGCATGTGCAGGTCTGAGCCAGAGAACGCACCCGCAGTAGTGAGCCCGATTGAGCATCCGCAGTAGTGAGTCCGAGTGCGCATGAGCAGCAGTTAGTCCGAGAGCGCATGAGAATTAGTGACCCCGTGTGAGCATGCGCAGTAGTGTGCCCGAGCGCGCATCGGCAGTAGTGAGCCCGAGTGCGCATGCGCAGTGGTGACCACGTGCGCGCATGCGCAGTAGTGGCCTCGAGCGCGCATGCGCAGTAGTGTGCCCGAGCGCGCATCGGCAGTAGCGATCCCGAATGCGCATCCGCCGTAGTGAGACAGTGTGCGCATGAGCAGTAGTGAGTCCGAGTGCGCATGAGCAGTAGTGAGGCCGAGTGCGCATGAGCAGTATTTAACTCGAGCGCGCATCCGCAACAGTAAGTCCGAGTGCACATGAGCAGTAGTGAGGCCGAGTGCGCATGTGCAGGTCTGAGCCGGTGACCGCATCCGCAGTAGAGAGCCCGAGTGCGCATGCGCAGTAGTGACCCCGATTGCGCATGCGCATTGGTGAGCCCGAGTGCGCATGGGCAAGTCTGAGCCGGAGTGCGCATGCGCAGTAGTGAGCCCGATTGCGCCTGTGCAGGTCTGAGCCGGAGTGCACATGCGCAGTAGTTAGCCGTATTGTGTATCCGCAGTACAGAGCCCGATTGCGCATGCGCAGTAGTGAGCCCGAGTGTGCATGTGCTGGTCTGACCGGATTGCGCATCCGCAGTAGTGTGCCCGAGCGCGCATGCGCAGTAGTGAGCCCGAGAGCGCATATACAGGTCTGACCGGAGTGCGCATGCGCAGGAGTGAGCCCAAGCGCGCATGTGCAGTAGCGAGCCCGATTGCGCATCCGTATTAGTGAGGCCGAGTGCCCATGAGCAGTAGTGAGTCCAAGTGCGCATGAGCAGTAGTGACCCCGAATGCGCATCCGCATTAGTGAGACAGTGTACGCATGAGCAGTAGTGAGTCCGAGTGCCCTTGAGCAGTAGTGAGTCCGAGTGCGCATGCGCAGGTCTGAGCCGGACAGCGCATCCGCAGTAGTGAGCCCGATTGCGTATCCGCAGTAGTGAGTCCGAGTGCCCATGAGCAGTAGTGAGTCCGAGTGCGCATGGGCAAGTCTGAGCCGGAGTGGGCGTGCGCAGTAGTGAGCCCGATTGCGCCTGTGCAGGTCTGAGCAGGAGTGCACATGCGCAGTAGTTAGCCGGATTGTGCATCCGCAGTAGAGAGCCCGATTGCGCATGCGCAGTAGTGAGCCCGAGTGTGCATGTGCAGGTCTGACCGGATTGCGCATCCGCAGTAGTGTGCCCGAGCGCGCATGCGCAGTAGTGAGCCCGAGAGCGCATATACAGGTCTGACCGGAGTGCGCATGCGCAGTAGAGAGCCCGATTGCGCATGTGCAGGTCTGAGCCGGACAGCGCATCCGCAGTAGTGAGCCCGATTGCGTATCCGCAGTAGTGAGTCCGAGTGCCCATGAGCAGTAGTGAATCCGAGTGCGCATGCGCAGTAGTGACCCCGAGTGCGCATGCGCAGTAGAGAGCCCGATTGCGCATGTGCAGGTGTGAGCCGCAGAGCGCATCCGCAGTAGTGAGCCCGATTGCGCATCCGCAGTAGTGTGCCCGAGTGCGCATCCGCAGTAGTGAGCCCGAGTGCCCATGAGCAGTAGTGAGTCCAAGTGCGCATGAGCAGTGGTGAGGCCGAGTGCGCATGTGCAGGTCAGAGCCGGAGAGCGCGTCCGCAGTAGTGAGCCCGATTGCGTATCCGCAGTAGTGAGTCCGAGTGCCCATGGGCAGTAGTGAGTCCGAGTGCGCATGCGCAGTGGTGAGCCCGATTGCGCATGCGCAGTAGTGACCCCGAGTGGGCATGCGCAGTAGAGAGCCCGATTGCGCATCCGCAGTAGTGAGCACGATTGCGTATCCGCAGTAGTGAGTCCGAGTGCCCATGAGCAGTAGTGAGTCGGAGTGCGCATGGGCAAGTCTGAGCCGGAGTGGGCGTGCGCAGTAGTGAGCCCGATTGCGCCTGTGCAGGTCTGAGCCGGAGTGCACATGCGCAGTAGTTAGCCGGATTGTGCATCCGCAGTAGAGAGCCCGATTGCGCATGCGCAGTAGTGAGCCCGAGTGTGCATGTGCAGGTCTGACCGGATTGCGCATCCGCAGTAGTGTGCCCGAGCGCGCATGCGCAGTAGTGAGCCCGAGAGCGCATATACAGGTCTGACCGGAGTGCGCATGCGCAGTAGTGAGCCCGATTGCACATCCGTATTAGTGAGGCCGAGTGCCCATGAGCAGTAGTGAGTCCAAGTGCGCATGAGCAGTAGTGACCCCGAGTGCGCATGCGCCGTAGTGAGCCCGAGTGCGCATGTACAGGGCTGACCGGAGAGGGCATGCGCAGTAGTGAGTCCAAGTGCGCATGAGCAGTAGTTAGCCCGAGCGCGCATCCGCAGTAGTGAGTCCGAGTGAGCATGAGCAGTAGTGTGCCAGATTGCGCATGTGCAGGTCTGAGCCGGAGAACGCATCCGCAGTAGTGAGCCCGATTGCGCATCCGTAGTAGTGATTCCGAGTGCGCATGAGCAGTAGTTAGTCCGAGAGCGCATGAGAATTAGTGACCCCGTGTGTGCATGCGCAGTAGTGTGCCCGAGTGCGCATGCGCAGTAGTGACCCCGAATGCGCATGCGCAGTAGAGAGCCCGATTGCGCATGTGCAGGTCTGAGCCGGACAGCGCATCCGCAGTAGTGAGCCCGATTGCGTATCCGCTGTAGTGAGTCCGAGTGCCCATGAGCAGTAGTGAATCCGAGTGCGCATGCGCAGTAGTGACCCCGAGTGCGCATGCGCAGTAGAGAGCCCGATTGCGCATGTGCAGGTGTGAGCCGCAGAGCGCATCCGCAGTAGTGAGCCCGATTGCGCATCCGCAGTAGTGTGCCCGAGTGCGCATCCGCAGTAGTGAGCCCGAGTGCCCATGAGCAGTAGTGAGTCCAAGTGCGCATGAGCAGTGGTGAGGCCGAGTGCGCATGTGCAGGTCAGAGCCGGAGAGCGCGTCCGCAGTAGTGAGCCCGATTGCGTATCCGCAGTAGTGAGTCCGAGTGCCCATGGGCAGTAGTGAGTCCGAGTGCGCATGCGCAGTGGTGAGCCCGATTGCGCATGCGCAGTAGTGACCCCGAGTGGGCATGCGCAGTAGAGAGCCCGATTGCGCATCCGCAGTAGTGAGCACGATTGCGTATCCGCAGTAGTGAGTCCGAGTGCCCATGAGCAGTAGTGAGTCGGAGTGCGCATGGGCAAGTCTGAGCCGGAGTGGGCGTGCGCAGTAGTGAGCCCGATTGCGCCTGTGCAGGTCTGAGCCGGAGTGCACATGCGCAGTAGTTAGCCGGATTGTGCATCCGCAGTAGAGAGCCCGATTGCGCATGCGCAGTAGTGAGCCCGAGTGTGCATGTGCAGGTCTGACCGGATTGCGCATCCGCAGTAGTGTGCCCGAGCGCGCATGCGCAGTAGTGAGCCCGAGAGCGCATATACAGGTCTGACCGGAGTGCGCATGCGCAGTAGTGAGCCCGATTGCACATCCGTATTAGTGAGGCCGAGTGCCCATGAGCAGTAGTGAGTCCAAGTGCGCATGAGCAGTAGTGACCCCGAGTGCGCATGCGCCGTAGTGAGCCCGAGTGCGCATGTACAGGGCTGACCGGAGAGGGCATGCGCAGTAGTGAGTCCAAGTGCGCATGAGCAGTAGTTAGCCCGAGCGCGCATCCGCAGTAGTGAGTCCGAGTGAGCATGAGCAGTAGTGTGCCAGATTGCGCATGTGCAGGTCTGAGCCGGAGAACGCATCCGCAGTAGTGAGCCCGATTGCGCATCCGTAGTAGTGATTCCGAGTGCGCATGAGCAGTAGTTAGTCCGAGAGCGCATGAGAATTAGTGACCCCGTGTGTGCATGCGCAGTAGTGTGCCCGAGTGCGCATGCGCAGTAGTGACCCCGAATGCGCATGCGCAGTAGAGAGCCCGATTGCGCATGTGCAGGTCTGAGCCGGACAGCGCATCCGCAGTAGTGAGCCCGATTGCGTATCCGCTGTAGTGAGTCCGAGTGCCCATGAGCAGTAGTGAATCCGAGTGCGCATGCGCAGTAGTGACCCCGAGTGCGCATGCGCAGTAGAGAGCCCGATTGCGCATGTGCAGGTGTGAGCCGCAGAGCGCATCCGCAGTAGCGAGCCCGATTGCGCATCCGCAGTAGTGTGCCCGAGCGCGCATCCGCAGTAGTGTGCCCGAGCGCGCATCCGCAGTAGTGAGCCCGAGTGCGCATGCGCAGTAGTGACCCCGAGCGCGCATGCGCAGTAGAGGGCCCGATTGCGCATGTGCAGTAGTGAGCCCGATTGCGCATCCGCAGTAGTGAGGCCGAGTGCCCTTGAGCTGTAGTGAGTCCAACTGCGCATGACCAGTAGTGACTCCGAGTGCGCATGCGCAGTAGTGACCCCGAGTGCGCATGCACTGTAGTGAGCCCCTGTGTGCATGCGCAGTAGTGAGCCCGATTGTGCATCCGCAGCAGTGACTCCAAGTGCGCATGCCCAGTAGTGAGCCCGTGCGCGCTTACGCGGTAGTGAGCCCGATTTTTCATGCGCAGTAGTGAGTCCGAGTGCGCATGAGCAGTAGTTAGTCCGAGAGCGCATGAGAATTAGTGACCCCGTGTGTGCATGCGCAGTAGTGTGCCCGAGTGCGCATGCGCAGTAGTGACCCCGAATGCGCATGCGCAGTAGAGAGCCCGATTGCGCATGTGCAGGTCTGAGCCGGACAGCGCATCCGCAGTAGTGAGCCCGATTGCGTATCCGCAGTAGTGAGTCCGAGTGCCCATGAGCAGTAGTGAATCCGAGTGCGCATGCGCAGTAGTGACCCCGAGTGCGCATGCGCAGTAGAGAGCCCGATTGCGCATGTGCAGGTGTGAGCCGCAGAGCGCATCCGCAGTAGTGAGCCCGATTGCGCATCCGCACTAGTGTGCCCGAGCGCGCATCCGCAGTCGTGAGCCCGAGTGCGCATGCGCAGTAGTGACCCCGAGCGCGCATGCGCAGTAGTGAGCCCGATTGCGCATCCGCAGTAGCGACCCCGAGTGCGCATGCGCAGTAGTGAGCCCGAGTGCGCATGTACAGGGCTGACCGGAGAGGGCATGCGCAGTAGTGAGTCCAAGTGCGCATGAGCAGTAGTTAGCCCGAGCGCGCATCCGCAGTAGTGTGTCCGAGTGCGAATGCGCAGTAGTGTGCCCGATTGCGCATGTGCAGGTCTGAGCCGCAGAACGCACCCGCAGTAGTGAGCCCGATTGAGCATCCGCAGTAGTGAGTCCGAGTGCGCATGAGCAGTGGTGAGGCCGAGTGCGCATGTGCAGGTCAGAGCCGGAGAGCGCGTCCGCAGTAGTGAGCCCGATTGCGTATCCGCAGTAGTGAGTCCGAGTGCCCATGGGCAGTAGTGAGTCCGAGTGCGCATGCGCATTGGTGAGCCCGATTGCGCATGCGCAGTAGTGACCCCGAGTGGGCATGCGCAGTAGAGAGCCCGATTGCGCATGTGCAGGTCTGAGCCGGACAGCGCATCCGCAGTAGTGAGCACGATTGCGTATCCGCAGTAGTGAGTCCGAATGCCCATGAGCAGTAGTGAGTCGGAGTGCGCATGGGCAAGTCTGAGCCGGAGTGGGCGTGCGCAGTAGTGTGCCCGATTGCGCCTGTGCAGGTCTGAGCCGGAGTGCACATGCGCAGTAGTTAGCCGGATTGTGCATCCGCAGTAGAGAGCCCGATTGCGCATGCGCAGTAGTGAGCCCGAGTGTGCATGTGCAGGTCTGACCGGATTGCGCATCCGCAGTAGTGTGCCCGAGCGCGCATGCGCAGTAGTGAGCCCGAGAGCGCATATACAGGTCTGACCGGAGTGCGCATGCGCAGTAGTGAGCCCGATTGCACATCCGTATTAGTGAGGCCGAGTGCCCATGTGCAGTAGTGAGTCCAAGTGCGCATGAGCAGTAGTGACCCCGAGTGCGCATGCGCAGTAGTGAGCCCGAGTGCGCATGTACAGGGCTGACCGGAGAGGGCATGCGCAGTAGTGAGTCCAAGTGCGCATGAGCAGTAGTTAGCCCGAGCGCGCATCCGCAGTAGTGAGTCCGAGTGAGCATGAGCAGTAGTGTGCCAGATTGCGCATGTGCAGGTCTGAGCCGGAGAACGCATCCGCAGTAGTGAGCCCGATTGCGCATCCGTAGTAGTGATTCCGAGTGCGCATGAGCAGTAGTTAGTCCGAGAGCGCATGAGAATTAGTGACCCCGTGTGTGCATGCGCAGTAGTGTGCCCGAGCGCGCATCGGCACGCGCTCGTAGAGAGCCCATGTGTGCATGCGCAGTAGTGAGCCCGATTGTGCATCCGCAGTAGTGAGCCCGAGTGCGCATGTACAGGGCTGACCGGAGAGGGCATGCTCAGTAGTGAGTCCAAGTGCGCATGAGCAGTAGTTAGCCCGAGCGCGCATCCGCAGTAGTGAGTCCGAGTGCGCATGAGCAGTAGTATGCCCGATTGCGCATGTGCAGGTCTGAGCCGGAGAACGCATCCGCAGTAGTGAGCCCGATTGCGCATCCGCAGTAGTGAGTCCGAGTGCGCATGAGCAGTAGTTAGTCCGAGAGCGCATGAGAATTAGTGACCCCGTGTGTGCATGCGCAGTAGTGTGCCCGAGCGCGCATCGGCATGCGCTCGTAGAGAGCCCATGTGTGCATGCGCAGTAGTGAGCCCGATTGTGCATCCGCAGTAGTGAGCCCGAGTGCGCATGTACAGGGCTGACCGGAGAGGGCATGCTCAGTAGTGAGTCCAAGTGCGCATGAGCAGTAGTTAGCCCGAGCGCGCATCCGCAGTAGTGAGTCCGAGTGCGCATGAGCAGTAGTGTGCCCGATTGCGCATGTGCAGGTCTGAGCCGGAGAACGCATCCGCAGTAGTGAGCCCGATTGCGCATCCGCAGTAGTGAGTCCGAGTGCGCATGAGCAGTAGTTAGTCCGAGAGCGCATGAGAATTAATGAGCCCGTGTGTGCATGCGCAGTAGTGTGCCCGAGCGCGCATCGGCAGTAGTGAGCCCGAGTGCGCAAGTGCAGTAGTGATCCCGAGCGCGCATCCGTAGTAGTGAGGCCGAGTGACCATGAGCAGTAGTGAGCCCGTGTGCGCATGCGCAGTAGTGACCCCGAGTGCGCATGCACAGTAGTGAGGCCGAGTGAACATGAGCAGTAGTGAGTCCAAGTGCACATGAGCAGTAGTGACCCCGAATGCGCATGCACAGTCGTGAGCCCGTGTGCGCATGCGCAGTAGTGCGCCCGTGTGCGCATGCGCAGAAGTGAGCTCGGGAGCGCACGCGCAAGTCTGAGCCGGAATGCGCTTGCGCAGTAGTGACCCCGAGTGCGCATGCGCAGTAGAGGGCCCGATTGCGCATGTGCAGGTCTGAGCCAGAGAACGCACCCGCAGTAGTGAGCCCGATTGAGCATCCGCAGTAGTGAGTCCGAGTGCGCATGAGCAGTAGTGAGGCCGAGTGCGCATGTGCAGGTCTGAGCCGGTGACCGCATCCGCAGTAGAGAGCCCGAGTGCGCATGCGCAGTAGTGACCCCGATTGCGCATGCGCAGTGGCGAGCCCGAGTGCGCATGGGCAAGTCTGAGCCGGAGTGCGCATGCGCAGTAGTGAGCCCGATTGCGCCTGTGCAGGTCTGAGCCGGAGTGCACATGCGCAGTAGTTAGCCGGATTGTGTATCCGCAGTAGAGAGCCCGATTGCGCATGCGCAGTAGTGAGCCCGAGTGTGCATGTGCTGGTCTGACCGGATTGCGCATCCGCAGTAGTGTGCCCGAGCGCGCATGCGCAGTAGTGAGCCCGAGAGCGCATATACAGGTCTGACCGGAGTGCGCATGCGCAGGAGTGAGCCCAAGCGCGCATGTGCAGTAGTGAGCCCGATTGCGCATCCGTATTAGTGAGGCCGAGAGCCCATGAGCAGTAGTGAGTCCAAGTGCGCATGAGCTGTAGTGACCCCGAATGCGCATCCGCATTAGTGAGACAGTGTACGCATGAGCAGTAGTGAGTCCGAGTGCCCTTGAGCAGTAGTGAGTCCGAGTGCGCATGCGCAGTAGTGACCCCGAGTGCGCATGCGCAGTAGAGAGCCCGATTGCGCATGTGCAGGTGTGAACCGCAGAGCGCATCCGCAGTAGTGAGCCCGATTGCGCATCCGCAGTAGTGTGTCCGAGCGCGCATCCGCAGTAGTGAGCCCGAGTGCGCATGCGCAGTAGTGACCCCGAGCGCGCATGCGCAGTAGTGAGCCCGATTGCGCATCCGCAGTAATGACCCCGAGCGCGCATGCGCAGAATTGAGCTCGAGGGCGCGTGCGCAAATCTGAGCCTGTGTGCGCATGCGTAGTAGTGAGCTCGAGTGCGCATGCGCAGTAGAGAGGCCGATTGCGCATGTGCAGGTCTGGGCCGGAGAGCGCATCCGCAGTCGTGAGCCCGAGTGCGCATGCGCAGTAGTGACCCCGAGTGCGCATGAACAGTAGTGACTCCGAGCGCGCATGCGCAGTAGTGAGCCCGATTGCGCATCCGCAACAGTGAGTCGGAGTGCGCATGAGCAGTAGTGAGGCCGAGTGCGCATGAGCAGTAGTGAGCCCGATCGCGCAACCGCAGTAGTGGGTCCGAGTGCGCATGCGCAGTAGAGAGCCTGATTGCGCATGTGCAGGTCTGAGCCGGACAGCGCATCCGCAGTAGTGAGCCCGATTGCGCATCCGCAGTAGTGACCCCGAGCGCGCATGCGCAGTAGAGAGCCTGATTGCGCATGTGCAGGTCTGAGCCGGAGAGCGCATCCGCGGTAGTGAGCCCGATTGCGCACCCGCAGTAGTGAGGCCGAGTGCCCTTGAGCAGTAGTGAGTCCAACTGCGCATGACCAGTAGTGACCCCGAGTGCGCATGCGCAGTAGTGACCCCGAGTGCGCATGCACAGTAGTGAGGCCGAGTGAACATGAGCAGTAGTGAGTCCAAGTGCACATGAGCAGTAGTGACCCCGAATGCGCATGCACAGTCGTGAGCCCGTGTGCGCATGCGCAGTAGTGCGCCCGTGTGCGCATGCGCAGAAGTGAGCTCGGGAGCGCACGCGCAAGTCTGAGCCGGAATGCGCATGCGCAGTAGTGACCCCGAGTGCGCATGCGCAGTAGAGGGCCCGATTGCGCATGTGCAGGTCTGAGCCAGAGAACGCACCCGCAGTAGTGAGCCCGATTGAGCATCCGCAATAGTGAGTCCGAGTGCGCATGAGCAGTAGTTAGTCCGAGAGCGCATGAGAATTAGTGACCCCGTGTGAGCATGCGCAGTAGTGTGCCCGAGCGCGCATCGGCAGTAGTGAGCCCGAGTGCGCATGCGCAGTAGTGACCACGTGCGCGCATGCGCAGTAGTGGCCCCGAGCGCGCATGCGCAGTAGTGTGCCCGAGCGCGCATCGGCAGTAGCGATCCCGAATGCGCATCCGCCGTAGTGAGACAGTGTGCGCATGAGCAGTAGTGAGTCCGAGTGCGCATGAGCGGTAGTGAGGCCGAGTGCGCATGAGCAGTATTTAACTCGAGCGCGCATCCGCAACAGTAAGTCCGAGTGCACATGAGCAGTAGTGTGCCCGAGCGCGCATGCGCAGTAGTGAGCCCGAGAGCTCATATACAGGTCTGACCGGAGTGCGCATGCGCAGGAGTGAGCCCAAGCGCGCATGTGCAGTAGTGAGCCCGATTGCGCATCCGTATTAGTGAGGCCGAGTGCCCATGAGCAGTAGTGAGTCCAAGTGCGCATGAGCAGTAGTGACCCCGAATGCGCATCCGCATTAGTGAGACAGTGTACGCATGAGCAGTAGTGAGTCCGAGTGCCCTTGAGCAGTAGTGAGTCCGAGTGCGCATGCGCAGTAGTGACCCCGAGTGCGCATGCGCAGTAGAGAGCCCGATTGCGCATGTGCAGGTGTGAACCGCAGAGCGCATCCGCAGTAGTGAGCCCGACTGCGCATCCGCAGTAGTGTGTCCGAGCGCGCATCCGCAGTAGTGAGCCCGAGTGCGCATGCGCAGTAGTGACCCCGAGCGCGCATGCGCAGTAGTGAGCCCGATTGCGCATCCGCAGTAATGACCCCGAGCGCGCATGCGCAGAATTGAGCTCGAGGGCGCGTGCGCAAATCTGAGCCTGTGTGCGCATGCGTAGTAGTGAGCTCGAGTGCGCATGCGCAGTAGAGAGGCCGATTGCGCATGTGCAGGTCTGGGCCGGAGAGCGCATCCGCAGTCGTGAGCCCGAGTGCGCATGCGCAGTAGTGACCCCGAGTGCGCATGAACAGTAGTGACTCCGAGCGCGCATGCGCAGTAGTGAGCCCGATTGCGCATCCGCAACAGTGAGTCGGAGTGCGCATGAGCAGTAGTGAGGCCGAGTGCGCATGAGCAGTAGTGAGCCCGATCGCGCAACCGCAGTAGTGGGTCCGAGTGCGCATGCGCAGTAGAGAGCCTGATTGCGCATGTGCAGGTCTGAGCCGGACAGCGCATCCGCAGTAGTGAGCCCGATTGCGCATCCGCAGTAGTGACCCCGAGCGCGCATGCGCAGTAGAGAGCCTGATTGCGCATGTGCAGGTCTGAGCCGGAGAGCGCATCCGCGGTAGTGAGCCCGATTGCGCACCCGCAGTAGTGAGGCCGAGTGCCCTTGAGCAGTAGTGAGTCCAACTGCGCATGACCAGTAGTGACCCCGAGTGCGCATGCGCAGTAGTGACCCCGAGTGCGCATGCACAGTAGTGAGGCCGAGTGAACATGAGCAGTAGTGAGTCCAAGTGCACATGAGCAGTAGTGACCCCGAATGCGCATGCACAGTCGTGAGCCCGTGTGCGCATGCGCAGTAGTGCGCCCGTGTGCGCATGCGCAGAAGTGAGCTCGGGAGCGCACGCGCAAGTCTGAGCCGGAATGCGCATGCGCAGTAGTGACCCCGAGTGCGCATGCGCAGTAGAGGGCCCGATTGCGCATGTGCAGGTCTGAGCCAGAGAACGCACCCGCAGTAGTGAGCCCGATTGAGCATCCGCAATAGTGAGTCCGAGTGCGCATGAGCAGTAGTTAGTCCGAGAGCGCATGAGAATTAGTGACCCCGTGTGAGCATGCGCAGTAGTGTGCCCGAGCGCGCATCGGCAGTAGTGAGCCCGAGTGCGCATGCGCAGTAGTGACCACGTGCGCGCATGCGCAGTAGTGGCCCCGAGCGCGCATGCGCAGTAGTGTGCCCGAGCGCGCATCGGCAGTAGCGATCCCGAATGCGCATCCGCCGTAGTGAGACAGTGTGCGCATGAGCAGTAGTGAGTCCGAGTGCGCATGAGCGGTAGTGAGGCCGAGTGCGCATGAGCAGTATTTAACTCGAGCGCGCATCCGCAACAGTAAGTCCGAGTGCACATGAGCAGTAGTGTGCCCGAGCGCGCATGCGCAGTAGTGAGCCCGAGAGCTCATATACAGGTCTGACCGGAGTGCGCATGCGCAGGAGTGAGCCCAAGCGCGCATGTGCAGTAGTGAGCCCGATTGCGCATCCGTATTAGTGAGGCCGAGTGCCCATGAGCAGTAGTGAGTCCAAGTGCGCATGAGCAGTAGTGACCCCGAATGCGCATCCGCATTAGTGAGACAGTGTACGCATGAGCAGTAGTGAGTCCGAGTGCCCTTGAGCAGTAGTGAGTCCGAGTGCGCATGCGCAGTAGTGACCCCGAGTGCGCATGCGCAGTAGAGAGCCCGATTGCGCATGTGCAGGTGTGAACCGCAGAGCGCATCCGCAGTAGTGAGCCCGACTGCGCATCCGCAGTAGTGTGTCCGAGCGCGCATCCGCAGTAGTGAGCCCGAGTGCGCATGCGCAGTAGTGACCCCGAGCGCGCATGCGCAGTAGTGAGCCCGATTGCGCATCCGCAGTAATGACCCCGAGCGCGCATGCGCAGAATTGAGCTCGAGGGCGCGTGCGCAAATCTGAGCCTGTGTGCGCATGCGTAGTAGTGAGCTCGAGTGCGCATGCGCAGTAGAGAGGCCGATTGCGCATGTGCAGGTCTGGGCCGGAGAGCGCATCCGCAGTCGTGAGCCCGAGTGCGCATGCGCAGTAGTGACCCCGAGTGCGCATGAACAGTAGTGACTCCGAGCGCGCATGCGCAGTAGTGAGCCCGATTGCGCATCCGCAACAGTGAGTCGGAGTGCGCATGAGCAGTAGTGAGGCCGAGTGCGCATGAGCAGTAGTGAGCCCGAGCGCGCAACCGCAGTAGTGGGTCCGAGTGCGCATGCGCAGTAGAGAGCCTGATTGCGCATGTGCAGGTCTGAGCCGGACAGCGCATCCGCAGTAGTGAGCCCGATTGCGCATCCGCAGTAGTGACCCCGAGCGCGCATGCGCAGTAGAGAGCCCGATTGCGCATGTGCAGGTCTGAGCCGGAGAGCGCATCCGCGGTAGTGAGCCCGATTGCGCACCCGCAGTAGTGAGGCCGAGTGCCCTTGAGCAGTAGTGAGTCCAACTGCGCATGACCAGTAGTGACCCCGAGTGCGCATGCGCAGTAGTGACCCCGAGTGCGCATGCACAGTAGTGAGGCCGAGTGAACATGAGCAGTAGTGAGTCCAAGTGCACATGAGCAGTAGTGACCCCGAATGCGCATGCACAGTCGTGAGCCCGTGTGCGCATGCGCAGTAGTGCGCCCGTGTGCGCATGCGCAGAAGTGAGCTCGGGAGCGCACGCGCAAGTCTGAGCCGGAATGCGCATGCGCAGTATTGACCCCGAGTGCGCATGCGCAGTAGAGGGCCCGATTGCGCATGTGCAGTAGTGAGCCCGATTGCGCATCCGCAGTAGTAAGGCCGAGTGCCCTTGAGCTGTAGTGAGTCCAACTGCGCATGACCAGTAGTGACTCCGAGTGCGCATGCGCAGTAGTGACCCCGAGTGCGCATGCACAGTAGTGAGCCCCTGTGTGCATGCGCAGTAGTGAGCCCGATTGTGCATCCGCAGCAGTGACTCCAAGTGCGCATGCCCAGTAGTGAGCCCGTGCGCGCTTACGCGGTAGTGAGCCCGATTTTTCATGCGCAGTAGTGAGTCCGAGTGCGCATGAGCAGTAGTTAGTCCGAGAGCGCATGAGAATTAGTGACCCCGTGTGTGCTTGCGCAGTAGTGTGCCCGAGTGCGCATGCGCAGTAGTGACCCCGAATGCGCAT
The DNA here is from genome assembly GCA_963576845.1 of Megachile leachella. Taxonomy (NCBI): domain Eukaryota; kingdom Metazoa; phylum Arthropoda; class Insecta; order Hymenoptera; family Megachilidae; genus Megachile; species Megachile leachella. The sequence goes on from OY756247.1 coordinate 6,578,756, forward strand.
GCGCAGTAGAGAGCCCGATTGCGCATCCGCAGTAGCGACCCCGAGTGCGCATGCGCAGTAGTGAGCCAGAGTGCGCATGTACAGGGCTGACCGGAGAGGGCATGCGCAGTAGTGAGTCCAAGTGCGCATGAGCAGTAGTTAGCCCGAGCGCGCATCCGCAGTAGTGTGTCCGAGTGCGAATGAGCAGTAGTGTGCCCGATTGCGCATGTGCAGGTCTGAGCTGCAGAACGCACCCGCAGTAGTGAGCCCGATTGAGCATCCGCAGTAGTGAGTCCGAGTGCGCATGAGCAGTGGTGAGGCCGAGTGCGCATGTGCAGGTCAGAGCCGGAGAGCGCGTCCGCAGTAGTGAGCCCGATTGCGTATCCGCAGTAGTGAGTCCGAGTGCCCATGGGCAGTAGTGAGTCCGAGTGCGCATGCGCGGTGGTGAGCCCGATTGCGCATGCGCAGTAGTGACCCCGAGTGGGCATGCGCAGTAGAGAGCCCGATTGCGCATGTGCAGGTCTGAGCCGGACAGCGCATCCGCAGTAGTGAGCCCGATTGCGTATCCGCAGTAGTGAGTCCGAGTGCCCATGAGCAGTAGTGAGTCCGAGTGCGCATGGGCAAGTCTGAGCCGGAGTGGGCGTGCGCAGTAGTGAGCCCGATTGCGCCTGTGCAGGTCTGAGCCGGAGTGCACATGCGCAGTAGTTAGCCGGATTGTGCATCCGCAGTAGAGAGCCCGATTGCGCATGCGCAGTAGTGAGCCCGAGTGTGCATGTGCAGGTCTGACCGGATTGCGCATCCGCAGTAGTGTGCCCGAGCGCGCATGCGCAGTAGTGAGCCCGAGAGCGCATATACAGGTCTGACCGGAGTGCGCATGCGCAGTAGTGAGCCCGATTGCACATCCGTATTAGTGAAGCCGAGTGCCCATGAGCAGTAGTGAGTCCAAGTGCGCATGAGCAGTAGTGACCCCGAGTGCGCATGCGCAGTAGTGAGCCCGAGTGCGCATGTACAGGGCTGACCGGAGAGGGCATGCGCAGTAGTGAGTCCAAGTGCGCATGAGCAGTAGTTAGCCCGAGCGCGCATCCGCAGTAGTGAGTCCGAGTGAGCATGAGCAGTAGTGTGCCAGATTGCGCGTGTGCAGGTCTGAGCCGGAGAACGCATCCGCAGTAGTGAGCCCGATTGCGCATCCGTAGTAGTGATTCCGAGTGCGCATGAGCAGAAGTTAGTCCGAGAGCGCATGAGAATTAGTGACCCCGTGTGTGTATGCGCAGTAGTGTGCCCGAGCGCGCATCGGCATGCGCTCGTAGAGAGCCCATGTGTGCATGCGCAGTAGTGAGCCCGATTGTGCATCCGCAGTAGTGAGCCCGAGTGCGCATGTACAGGGCTGACCGGAGAGGGCATGCTCAGTAGTGAGTCCAAGTGCGCATGAGCAGTAGTTAGCCCGAGCGCGCATCCGCAGTAGTGAGTCCGAGTGCGCATGAGCAGTAGTGTGCCCGATTGCGCATGTGCAGGTCTGAGCCGGAGAACGAATCCGCAGTAGTGAGCTCGATTGCGCATCCGCAGTAGTGAGTCCGAGTGCGCATGAGCAGTAGTTAGTCCGAGAGCGCATGAGAATTAGTGAGCCCGTGTGTGCATGCGCAGTAGTGTGCCCGAGCGCGCATCGGCAGTAGTGAGCCCGAGTGCGCAAGTGCAGTAGTGATCCCGAGCGCGCATCCGTAGTAGTGAGGCCGAGTGCCCATGAGCAGTAGTGACCCCGTGTGCGCATGCGCGGTAGTGACACCGAGTGCGCATGCGCAGTAGAGAGCCCGATTGCGCATGTGCAGGTCTGAGCCGGACAGCGCATGCGCAGTAGTGAGCCCGATTGCGCATCCGCAGTAGCGACCCCGAGTGCGCATGCGCAGTAGTGAGCCCGAGTGCGCATGTACTGGGCTGACCGGAGAGGGCATGCGCAGTAGTGAGTCCAAGTGCGCATGAGCAGTAGTTAGCCCGAGCGCGCATCCGCAGTAGTGTGTCCGAGTGCGAATGCGCAGTAGTGTACCCGATTGCGCATGTGCAGGTCTGAGCCGCAGAACGCACCCGCAGTAGTGAGCCCGATTGAGCATCCGCAGTAGTGAGTCCGAGTGCGCATGAGCAGTAGTGAGGCCGAGTGCGCATGTGCAGGTCAGAGCCGGAGAGCGCGTCCGCAGTAGTGAGCCCGATTGCGTATCCGCAGTAGTGAGTCCGAGTGCCCATGGGCAGTAGTGATTCCGAGTGCGCATGCGCAGTGGTGAGCCCGATTGCGCATGCGCAGTAGTGACCCCGAGTGGGCATGCGCAGTAGAGAGCCCGATTGCGCATGCGCAGTAGTGAGCCCGAGTGTGCATGTGCAGGTCTGCCCGGATTGTGCATCCGCAGTAGTGTGCCCGAGCGCGCATGCGCAGTAGTGAGCCCGAGTGCGCATATACAGGTCTGACCGGAGTGCGCATGCGCAGTAGTGAGCCCGATTGCACATCCGTATTAGTGAAGCCGAGTGCCCATGAGCAGTAGTGAGTCCAAGTGCGCATGAGCAGTAGTGACCCCGAGTGCGCATGCGCAGTAGTGAGCCCGAGTGCGCATGTACAGGGCTGACCGGAGAGGGCATGCGCAGTAGTGAGTCCAAGTGCGCATGAGCAGTAGTTAGCCCGAGCGCGCATCCGCAGTAGTGAGTCCGAGTGAGCATGAGCAGTAGTGTGCCAGATTGCGCATGTGCAGGTCTGAGCCGGAGAACGCATCCGCAGTAGTGAGCCCGATTGCGCATCCGTAGTAGTGATTCCGAGTGCGCATGAGCAGTAGTTAGTCCGAGAGCGCATGAGAATTAGTGACCCCGTGTGTGCATGCGCAGTAGTGTGCCCGAGTGCGCATGCGCAGTAGTGACCCCGAATGCGCATGCGCAGTATAGAGCCCGATTGCGCATGTGCAGGTCTGAGCCGGACAGCGCATCCGCAGTAGTGAGCCCGATTGCGTATCCGCAGTAGTGAGTCCGAGTGCCCATGAGCAGTAGTGAATCCGAGTGCGCATGCGCAGTAGTGACCCCGAGTGCGCATGCGCAGTAGAGAGCCCGATTGCGCATGTGCAGGTGTGAGCCGCAGAGCGCATCCGCAGTAGTGAGCCCGATTGCGCATCCGCAGTAGTGTGCCCGAGCGCGCATCCGCAGTAGTGAGCCCGAGTGCGCATGCGCAGTAGTGACCCCGAGCGCGCATGCGCAGTAGTGAGCCCGATTGCGCATCCGCAGTAATGACCCCGAGCGCGCATGCGCAGAATTGAGCTCGAGGGCGCGTGCGCAATATCTGAGCCTGTGTGCGCATGCGTAGTAGTGAGCTCGAGTGCGCATGCGCAGTAGAGAGGCCGATTGCGCATGTGCAGGTCTGGGCCGGAGAGCGCATCCGCAGTCGTGAGCCCGAGTGCGCATGCGCAGTAGTGACCCCGAGTGCGCATGAACAGTAGTGACTCCGAGCGCGCATGCGCAGTAGTGAGCCCGATTGCGCATCCGCAACAGTGAGTCGGAGTGCGCATGAGCAGTAGTGAGCCCGAGCGCGCAACCGCAGTAGTGGGTCCGAGTGCGCATGCGCAGTAGAGAGCCTGATTGCGCATGTGCAGGTCTGAGCCGGACAGCGCATCCGCAGTAGTGAGCCCGATTGCGCATCCGCAGTAGTGACCCCGAGCGCGCATGCGCAGTAGAGAGCCCGATTGCGCATGTGCAGGTCTGAGCCGGAGAGCGCATCCGCGGTAGTGAGCCCGATTGCGCACCCGCAGTAGTGAGGCCGAGTGCCCTTGAGCAGTTGTGAGTCCAACTGCGCATGACCAGTAGTGACCCCGAGTGCGCATGCGCAGTAGTGACCCCGAGTGCGCATGCACAGTAGTGAGGCCAAGTGAACATGAGCAGTAGTGAGTCCAAGTGCACATGAGCAGTAGTGACCCCGAATGCGCATGCACAGTCGTGAGCCCGTGTGCGCATGCGCAGTAGTGCGCCCGTGTGCGCATGCGCAGAAGTGAGCTCGGGCGCGCACGCGCAAGTCTGAGCCGGAATGCGCATGCGCAGTAGTGACCCCGAGTGCGCATGCGCAGTAGAGGGCCCGATTGCGCATGTGCAGTAGTGAGCCCGATTGCGCATCCGCAGTAGTGAGGCCGAGTGCCCTTGAGCTGTAGTGAGTCCAACTGCGCATGACCAGTAGTGACTCCGAGTGCGCATGCGCAGTAGTGACCCCGAGTGCGCATGCACAGTAGTGAGCCCCTGTGTGCATGCGCAGTAGTGAGCCCGATTGTGCATCCGCAGCAGTGACTCCAAGTGCGCATGCCCAGTAGTGAGCCCGTGCGCGCTTACGCGGTAGTGAGCCCGATTTTTCATGCGCAGTAGTGAGTCCGAGTGCGCATGAGCAGTAGTTAGTCCGAGAGCGCATGAGAATTAGTGACCCCGTGTGTGCATGCGCAGTAGTGTGCCCGAGTGCGCATGCGCAGTAGTGACCCCGAATGCGCATGCGCAGTAGAGAGCCCGATTGCGCATGTGCAGGTCTGAGCCGGACAGCGCATCCGCAGTAGTGAGCCCGATTGCGTATCCGCAGTAGTGAGTCCGAGTGCCCATGAGCAGTAGTGAATCCGAGTGCGCATGCGCAGTAGTGACCCCGAGTGCGCATGCGCAGTAGTGACCCCGAGCGCGCATGCGCAGTAGTGAGCCCGATTGCGCATCCGCAGTAGCGACCCCGAGTGCGCATGCGCAGTAGTGAGCCCGAGTGCGCGTGTACAGGGCTGACCGGAGAGGGCATGCGCAGTAGTGAGTCCAAGTGCGCATGAGCAGTAGTTAGCCCGAGCGCGCATCCGCAGTAGTGTGTCCGAGTGCGAATGCGCAGTAGTGTGCCCGATTGCGCATGTGCAGGTCTGAGCCGCAGAACGCACCCGCAGTAGTGAGCCCGATTGAGCATCCGCAGTAGTGAGTCCGAGTGCGCATGAGCAGTGGTGAGGCCGAGTGCGCATGTGCAGGTCAGAGCCGGAGAGCGCGTCCGCAGTAGTGAGCCCGATTGCGTATCCGCAGTAGTGAGTCCGAGTGCCCATGGGCAGTAGTGAGTCCGAGTGCGCATGCGCAGTGGTGAGCCCGATTGCGCATGCGCAGTAGTGACCCCGAGTGGGCATGCGCAGTAGAGAGCCCGATTGCGCATGTGCAGGTCTGAGCCGGACAGCGCATCCGCAGTAGTGAGCCCGATTGCGTATCCGCAGTAGTGAGTCCGAGTGCCCATGAGCAGTAGTGAGTCGGAGTGCGCATGGGCAAGTCTGAGCCGGAGTGGGCGTGCGCAGTAGTGAGCCCGATTGCGCCTGTGCAGGTCTGAGCCGGAGTGCACATGCGCAGTAGTTAGCCGGATTGTGCATCCGCAGTAGAGAGCCCGATTGCGCATGCGCAGTAGTGAGCCCGAGTGTGCATGTGCAGGTCTGACCGGATTGCGCATCCGCAGTAGTGTGCCCGAGCGCGCATGCGCAGTAGTGAGCCCGAGAGCGCATATGCAGGTCTGACCGGAGTGCGCATGCGCAGTAGTGAGCCCGATTGCACATCCGTATTAGTGAGGCCGAGTGCCCATGAGCAGTAGTGAGTCCAAGTGCGCATGAGCAGTAGTGACCCCGAGTGCGCATGCGCAGTAGTGAGCCCGAGTGCGCATGTACAGGGCTGACCGGAGAGGGCATGCGCAGTGGTGAGTCCAAGTGCGCATGAGCAGTAGTTAGCCCGAGCGCGCATCCGCAGTAGTGAGTCCGAGTGAGCATGAGCAGTAGTGTGCCAGATTGCGCATGTGCAGGTCTGAGCCGGAGAACGCATCCGCAGTAGTGAGCCCGATTGCGCATCCGTAGTAGTGATTCCGAGTGCGCATGAGCAGTAGTTAGTCCGAGAGCGCATGAGAATTAGTGACCCCGTGTGTGCATGCGCAGTAGTGTGCCCGAGCGCGCATCGGCATGCGCTCGTAGAGAGCCCATGTGTGCATGCGCAGTAGTGAGCCCGATTGTGCATCCGCAGTAGTGAGTCCGAGTGCGCATGAGCAGTAGTGTGCCCGATTGCGCATGTGCAGGTCTGAGCCGGAGAACGAATCCGCAGTAGTGAGCTCGATTGCGCATCCGCAGTAGTGAGTCCGAGTGCGCATGAGCAGTAGTTAGTCCGAGAGCGCATGAGAATTAGTGAGCCCGTGTGTGCATGCGCAGTAGTGTGCCCGAGCGCGCATCGGCAGTAGTGAGCCCGAGTGCGCAAGTGCAGTAGTGATCCCGAGCGCGCATCCGTAGTAGTGAGGCCGAGTGCCCATGAGCAGTAGTGACCCCGTGTGCGCATGCGCGGTAGTGACACCGAGTGCGCATGCGCAGTAGAGAGCCCGATTGCGCATGTGCAGGTCTGAGCCGGACAGCGCATGCGCAGTAGTGAGCCCGATTGCGCATCCGCAGTAGCGACCCCGAGTGCGCATGCGCAGTAGTGAGCCCGAGTGCGCATGTACAGGGCTGACCGGAGAGGGCATGCGCAGTAGTGAGTCCAAGTGCGCATGAGCAGTAGTTAGCCCGAGCGCGCATCCGCAGTAGTGTGTCCGAGTGCGAATGCGCAGTAGTGTACCCGATTGCGCATGTGCAGGTCTGAGCCGCAGAACGCACCCGCAGTAGTGAGCCCGATTGAGCATCCGCAGTAGTGAGTCCGAGTGCGCATGAGCAGTAGTGAGGCCGAGTGCGCATGTGCAGGTCAGAGCCGGAGAGCGCGTCCGCAGTAGTGAGCCCGATTGCGTATCCGCAGTAGTGAGTCCGAGTGCCCATGGGCAGTAGTGATTCCGAGTGCGCATGCGCAGTGGTGAGCCCGATTGCGCATGCGCAGTAGTGACCCCGAGTGGGCATGCGCAGTAGAGAGCCCGATTGCGCATGTGCAGGTCTGAGCCGGACAGCGCATCCGCAGTAGTGAGTCCGAGTGCCCATGAGCAGTAGTGAGTCCGAGTGCGCATGGGCAAGTCTGAGCCGGAGTGGGCGTGCGCAGTAGTGAGCCCGATTGCGCCTGTGCAGGTCTGAGCCGGAGTGCACATGCGCAGTAGTTAGCCGGATTGTGCATCCGCAGTAGAGAGCCCGATTGCGCATGCGCAGTAGTGAGCCCGAGTGTGCATGTGCAGGTCTGACCGGATTGCGCATCCGCAGTAGCGTGCCCGAGCGCGCATGCGCAGTAGTGAGCCCGAGAGCGCATATACAGGTCTGACCGGAGTGCGCATGCGCAGTAGTGAGCCCGATTGCACATCCGTATTAGTGAGGCCGAGTGCCCATGAGCAGTAGTGAGTCCAAGTGCGCATGAGCAGTAGTGACCCCGAGTGCGCATGCGCAGTAGAGAGCCCGATTGCGCATGTGCAGGTGTGAGCCGCAGAGCGCATCCGCAGTAGTGAGCCCGATTGCGCATCCGCAGTAGTGTGCCCGAGCGCGCATCCGCAGTAGTGAGCCCGAGTGCGCATGCGCAGTAGTGACCCCGAGCGCGCATGCGCAGTAGTGAGCCCGATTGCGCATCCGCAGTAGCGACCCCGAGTGCGCATGCGCAGTAGTGAGCCCGAGTGCGCATGTACAGGGCTGACCGGAGAGGGCATGCGCAGTAGTGAGTCCAAGTGCGCATGAGCAGTAGTTAGCCCGAGCGCGCATCCGCAGTAGTGTGTCCGAGTGCGAATGCGCAGTAGTGTGCCCGATTGCGCATGTGCAGGTCTGAGCCGCAGAACGCACCCGCAGTAGTGAGCCCGATTGAGCATCCGCAGTAGTGAGTCCGAGTGCGCATGAGCAGTGGTGAGGCCGAGTGCGCATGTGCAGGTCAGAGCCGGAGAGCGCGTCCGCAGTAGTGAGCCCGATTGCGTATCCGCAGTAGTGAGTCCGAGTGCCCATGGGCAGTAGTGAGTCCGAGTGCGCATGCGCAGTGGTGAGCCCGATTGCGCATGCGCAGTAGTGACCCCGAGTGGGCATGCGCAGTAGAGAGCCCGATTGCGCATGTGCAGGTCTGAGCCGGACAGCGCATCCGCAGTAGTGAGCCCGATTGCGTATCCGCAGTAGTGAGTCCGTGTGCCCATGAGCAGTAGTGAGTCCGAGTGCGCATGGGCAAGTCTGAGCCGGAGTGGGCGTGCGCAGTAGTGAGCCCGATTGCGCCTGTGCAGGTCTGAGCCGGAGTGCACATGCGCAGTAGTTAGCCGGATTGTGCATCCGCAGTAGAGAGCCCGATTGCGCATGCGCAGTAGTGAGCCCGAGTGTGCATGTGCAGGTCTGACCGGATTGCGCATCCGCAGTAGTGTGCCCGAGCGCGCATGCGCAGTAGTGAGCCCGAGAGCGCATATACAGGTCTGACCGGAGTGCGCATGCGCAGTAGTGAGCCCGATTTCACATCCGTATTATTGCGGCCGAGTGCCCATGAGCAGTAGTGAGTCCAAGTGCGCATGAGCAGTAGCGACCCCGAGTGCGCATGCGCAGTAGTGAGCCCGAGTGCGCATGTACAGGGCTGACCGGAGAGGGAATGCGCAGTAGTGAGTCCAAGTGCGCATGAGCAGTAGTTAGCCCGAGCGCGCATCCGCAGTAGTGAGTCCGAGTGAGCATGAGCAGTAGTGTGCCAGATTGCGCATGTGCAGGTCTGAGCCGGAGAACGCATCCGCAGTAGTGAGCCCGATTGCGCATCCGTAGTAGTGATTCCGACTGCGCATGAGCAGTAGTTAGTCCGAGAGCGCATGAGAATTAGTGACCCCGTGTGTGCATGCGCAGTAGTGTGCCCGAGTGCGCATGCGCAGTAGTGACCCCGAATGCGCATGCGCAGTAGAGAGCCCGATTGCGCATGTGCAGGTCTGAGCCGGACAGCGCATCCGCAGTAGTGAGTCCGATTGCGTATCCGCAGTAGTGAGTCCGAGTGCCCATGAGCAGTAGTGAATCCGAGTGCGCATGCGCAGTAGTGACCCCGAGTGCGCATGCGCAGTAGAGAGCCCGATTGCGCATGTGCAGGTGTGAGCCGCAGAGCGCATCCGCAGTAGTGAGCCCGATTGCGCATCCGCAGTAGTGTGCCCGAGCGCGCATCCGCAGTAGTGAGCCCGAGTGCGCATGCGCAGTAGTGACCCCGAGCGCGCATGCGCAGTAGTGAGCCCGATTGCGCATCCGCAGTAATGACCCCGAGCGCGCATGCGCAGAATTGAGCTCGAGGGCGCGTGCGCAAATCTGAGCCTGTGTGCGCATGCGTAGTAGTCAGCTCGAGTGCGCATGCGCAGTAGAGAGGCCGATTGCGCATGTGCAGGTCTGGGCCGGAGAGCGCATCCGCAGTCGTGAGCCCGAGTGCGCATGCGCAGTAGTGACCCCGAGTGCGCATGAACAGTAGTGACTCCGAGCGCGCATGCGCAGTAGTGAGCCCGATTGCGCATCCGCAACAGTGAGTCGGAGTGCGCATGAGCAGTAGTGAGGCCGAGTGCGCATGAGCAGTAGTGAGCCCGAGCGCGCAACCGCAGTAGTGGGTCCGAGTGCGCATGCGCAGTAGAGAGCCTGATTGCGCATGTGCAGGTCTGAGCCGGACAGCGCATCCGCAGTAGTGAGCCCGATTGCGCATCCGCAGTGGTGACCCCGAGCGCGCATGCGCAGTAGAGAGCCCGATTGCGCATGTGCAGGTCTGAGCCGGAGAGCGCATCCGCGGTAGTGAGCCCGATTGCGCACCCGCAGTAGTGAGGCCGAGTGTTCTTGAGCAGTAGTGAGTCCAACTGCGCATGACCAGTAGTGACCCCGAGTGCGCATGCGCAGTAGTGACCCCGAGTGCGCATGCACAGTAGTGAGGCCGAGTGAACATGAGCAGTAGTGAGTCCAAGTGCACATGAGCAGTAGTGACCCCGAATGCGCATGCACTGTCGTGAGCCCGTGTGCGCATGCGCAGTAGTGCGCCCGTGTGCGCATGCGCAGAAGTGAGCTCGGGAGCGCACGCGCAAGTCTGAGCCGGAATGCGCATGCGCAGTAGTGACCCCGAGTGCGCATGCGCAGTAGAGGGCCCGATTGCGCATGTGCAGTAGTGAGCCCGATTGCGCATCCGCAGTAGTGAGGCCGAGTGCCCTTGAGCTGTAGTGAGTCCAACTGCGCATGACCAGTAGTGACTCCGAGTGCGCATGCGCAGTAGTGACCCCGAGTGCGAATGCACAGTAGTGAGCCCCTGTGTGCATGCGCAGTAGTGAGCCCGATTGTGCATCCGCAGCAGTGACTCCAAGTGCGCATGCCCAGTAGTGAGCCCGTGCGCGCTTACGCGGTAGTGAGCCCGATTTTTCATGCGCAGTAGTGAGTCCGAGTGCGCATGAGCAGTAGTTAGTCCGAGAGCGCATGAGAATTAGTGACCCCGTGTGTGCATGCGCAGTAGTGTTCCCGAGTGCGCATGCGCAGTAGTGACCCCGAATGCGCATGCGCAGTAGAGAGCCCGATTGCGCATGTGCAGGTCTGAGCCGGACAGCGCATCCGCAGTAGTGAGCCCGATTGCGCATCCGCAGTAGTGTGCCCGAGCGCGCATCCGCAGTAGTGAGCCCGAGTGCGCATGCGCAGTAGTGACCCCGAGCGCGCATGCGCAGTAGTGAGCCCGATTGCGCATCCGCAGTAGCGACCCCGAGTGCGCATGCGCAGTAGTGAGCCCGAGTGCGCATGTACAGGGCTGACCGGAGAGGGCATGCGCAGTAGTGAGTCCAAGTGCGCATGAGCAGTAGTTAGCCCGAGCGCGCATCCGCAGTAGTGTGTCCGAGTGCGAATGCGCAGTAGTGTGCCCGATTGCGCATGTGCAGGTCTGAGCCGCAGAACGCACCCGCAGTAGTGAGCCCGATTGAGCATCCGCAGTAGTGAGTCCGAGTGCGCATGAGCAGTGGTGAGGCCGAGTGCGCATGTGCAGGTCAGAGCCGGAGAGCGCGTCCGCAGTAGTGAGCCCGATTGCGTATCCGCAGTAGTGAGTCCGAGTGCCCATGGGCAGTAGTGAGTCCGAGTGCGCATGCGCAGTGGTGAGCCCGATTGCGCATGCGCAGTAGTGACCCCGAGTGGGCATGCGCAGTAGAGAGCCCGATTGCGCATGTGCAGGTCTGAGCCGGACAGCGCATCCGCAGTAGTGAGCCCGATTGCGTATCCGCAGTAGTGAGTCCGTGTGCCCATGAGCAGTAGTGAGTCCGAGTGCGCATGGGCAAGTCTGAGCCGGAGTGGGCGTGCGCAGTAGTGAGCCCGATTGCGCCTGTGCAGGTCTGAGCCGGAGTGCACATGCGCAGTAGTTAGCCGGATTGTGCATCCGCAGTAGAGAGCCCGATTGCGCATGCGCAGTAGTGAGCCCGAGTGTGCATGTGCAGGTCTGACCGGATTGCGCATCCGCAGTAGTGTGCCCGAGCGCGCATGCGCAGTAGTGAGCCCGAGAGCGCATATACAGGTCTGACCGGAGTGCGCATGCGCAGTAGTGAGCCCGATTTCACATCCGTATTATTGCGGCCGAGTGCCCATGAGCAGTAGTGAGTCCAAGTGCGCATGAGCAGTAGCGACCCCGAGTGCGCATGCGCAGTAGTGAGCCCGAGTGCGCATGTACAGGGCTGACCGGAGAGGGAATGCGCAGTAGTGAGTCCAAGTGCGCATGAGCAGTAGTTAGCCCGAGCGCGCATCCGCAGTAGTGAGTCCGAGTGAGCATGAGCAGTAGTGTGCCAGATTGCGCATGTGCAGGTCTGAGCCGGAGAACGCATCCGCAGTACTGAGCCCGATTGCGCATCCGTAGTAGTGATTCCGACTGCGCATGAGCAGTAGTTAGTCCGAGAGCGCATGAGAATTAGTGACCCCGTGTGTGCATGCGCAGTAGTGTGCCCGAGTGCGCATGCGCAGTAGTGACCCCGAATGCGCATGCGCAGTAGAGAGCCCGATTGCGCATGTGCAGGTCTGAGCCGGACAGCGCATCCGCAGTAGTGAGTCCGATTGCGTATCCGCAGTAGTGAGTCCGAGTGCCCATGAGCAGTAGTGAATCCGAGTGCGCATGCGCAGTAGTGACCCCGAGTGCGCATGCGCAGTAGAGAGCCCGATTGCGCATGTGCAGGTGTGAGCCGCAGAGCGCATCCGCAGTAGTGAGCCCGATTGCGCATCCGCAGTAGTGTGCCCGAGCGCGCATCCGCAGTAGTGAGCCCGAGTGCGCATGCGCAGTAGTGACCTCGAGCGCGCATGCGCAGTAGTGAGCCCGATTGCGCATCCGCAGTAATGACCCCGAGCGCGCATGCGCAGAATTGAGCTCGAGGGCGCGTGCGCAAATCTGAGCCTGTGTGCGCATGCGTAGTAGTCAGCTCGAGTGCGCATGCGCAGTAGAGAGGCCGATTGCGCATGTGCAGGTCTGGGCCGGAGAGCGCATCCGCAGTCGTGAGCCCGAGTGCGCATGCGCAGTAGTGACCCCGAGTGCGCATGAACAGTAGTGACTCCGAGCGCGCATGCGCAGTAGTGAGCCCGATTGCGCATCCGCAACAGTGAGTCGGAGTGCGCATGAGCAGTAGTGAGGCCGAGTGCGCATGAGCAGTAGTGAGCCCGAGCGCGCAACCGCAGTAGTGGGTCCGAGTGCGCATGCGCAGTAGAGAGCCTGATTGCGCATGTGCAGGTCTGAGCCGGACAGCGCATCCGCAGTAGTGAGCCCGATCGCGTATCCGCAGTAGTGAGTCCGAGTGCCCATGAGCAGTAGTGAATCCGAGTGCGCATGCGCAGTAGTGACCCCGAGTGCGCATGCGCAGTAGAGAGCCCGATTGCGCATGTGCAGGTGTGAGCCGCAGAGCGCATCCGCAGTAGTGAGCCCGATTGCGCATCCGCAGTAGTGTGCCCGAGCGCGCATATACAGGTCTGACCGGAGTGCGCATGCGCAGTAGTGAGTCCAAGTGCGCATGAGCAGTAGTTAGCCCGAGCGCGCATCCGCAGTAGTGAGTCCGAGTGCGAATGCGCAGTAGTGTGCCCGATTGCGCATGTGCAGGTCTGAGCCAGAGAACGCACCCGCAGTAGTGAGCCCGATTGAGCATCCGCAGTAGTGAGTCCGAGTGCGCATGAGCAGCAGTTAGTCCGAGAGCGCATGAGAATTAGTGACCCCGTGTGAGCATGCGCAGTAGTGTGCCCGAGCGCGCATCGGCAGTAGTGAGCCCGAGTGCGCATGCGCAGTGGTGACCACGTGCGCGCATGCGCAGTAGTGGCCTCGAGCGCGCATGCGCAGTAGTGTGCCCGAGCGCGCATCGGCAGTAGCGATCCCGAATGCGCATCCGCCGTAGTGAGACAGTGTGCGCATGAGCAGTAGTGAGTCCGAGTGCGCATGAGCAGTAGTGAGGCCGAGTGCGCATGAGCAGTATTTAACTCGAGCGCGCATCCGCAACAGTAAGTCCGAGTGCACATGAGCAGTAGTGAGGCCGAGTGCGCATGTGCAGGTCTGAGCCGGTGACCGCATCCGCAGTAGAGAGCCCGAGTGCGCATGCGCAGTAGTGACCCCGATTGCGCATGCGCATTGGTGAGCCCGAGTGCGCATGGGCAAGTCTGAGCCGGAGTGCGCATGCGCAGTAGTGAGCCCGATTGCGCCTGTGCAGGTCTGAGCCGGAGTGCACATGCGCAGTAGTTAGCCGTATTGTGTATCCGCAGTACAGAGCCCGATTGCGCATGCGCAGTAGTGAGCCCGAGTGTGCATGTGCTGGTCTGACCGGATTGCGCATCCGCAGTAGTGTGCCCGAGCGCGCATGCGCAGTAGTGAGCCCGAGAGCGCATATACAGGTCTGACCGGAGTGCGCATGCGCAGGAGTGAGCCCAAGCGCGCATGTGCAGTAGCGAGCCCGATTGCGCATCCGTATTAGTGAGGCCGAGTGCCCATGAGCAGTAGTGAGTCCAAGTGCGCATGAGCAGTAGTGACCCCGAATGCGCATCCGCATTAGTGAGACAGTGTACGCATGAGCAGTAGTGAGTCCGAGTGCCCTTGAGCAGTAGTGAGTCCGAGTGCGCATGCGCAGGTCTGAGCCGGACAGCGCATCCGCAGTAGTGAGCCCGATTGCGTATCCGCAGTAGTGAGTCCGAGTGCCCATGAGCAGTAGTGAGTCCGAGTGCGCATGGGCAAGTCTGAGCCGGAGTGGGCGTGCGCAGTAGTGAGCCCGATTGCGCCTGTGCAGGTCTGAGCAGGAGTGCACATGCGCAGTAGTTAGCCGGATTGTGCATCCGCAGTAGAGAGCCCGATTGCGCATGCGCAGTAGTGAGCCCGAGTGTGCATGTGCAGGTCTGACCGGATTGCGCATCCGCAGTAGTGTGCCCGAGCGCGCATGCGCAGTAGTGAGCCCGAGAGCGCATATACAGGTCTGACCGGAGTGCGCATGCGCAGTAGAGAGCCCGATTGCGCATGTGCAGGTCTGAGCCGGACAGCGCATCCGCAGTAGTGAGCCCGATTGCGTATCCGCAGTAGTGAGTCCGAGTGCCCATGAGCAGTAGTGAATCCGAGTGCGCATGCGCAGTAGTGACCCCGAGTGCGCATGCGCAGTAGAGAGCCCGATTGCGCATGTGCAGGTGTGAGCCGCAGAGCGCATCCGCAGTAGTGAGCCCGATTGCGCATCCGCACTAGTGTGCCCGAGCGCGCATCCGCAGTAGTGAGCCCGAGTGCGCATGCGCAGTAGTGACCCCGAGCGCGCATGCGCAGTAGTGAGCCCGATTGCGCATCCGCAGTAGCGACCCCGAGTGCGCATGCGCAGTAGTGAGCCCGAGTGCGCATGTACAGGGCTGACCGGAGAGGGCATGCGCAGTAGTGAGTCCAAGTGCGCATGAGCAGTAGTTAGCCCGAGCGCGCATCCGCAGTAGTGTGTCCGAGTGCGAATGCGCAGTAGTGTGCCCGATTGCGCATGTGCAGGTCTGAGCCGCAGAACGCACCCGCAGTAGTGAGCCCGATTGAGCATCCGCAGTAGTGAGTCCGAGTGCGCATGAGCAGTGGTGAGGCCGAGTGCGCATGTGCAGGTCAGAGCCGGAGAGCGCGTCCGCAGTAGTGAGCCCGATTGCGTATCCGCAGTAGTGAGTCCGAGTGCCCATGGGCAGTAGTGAGTCCGAGTGCGCATGCGCATTGGTGAGCCCGATTGCGCATGCGCAGTAGTGACCCCGAGTGGGCATGCGCAGTAGAGAGCCCGATTGCGCATGTGCAGGTCTGAGCCGGACAGCGCATCCGCAGTAGTGAGCACGATTGCGTATCCGCAGTAGTGAGTCCGAATGCCCATGAGCAGTAGTGAGTCGGAGTGCGCATGGGCAAGTCTGAGCCGAAGTGGGCGTGCGCAGTAGTGTGCCCGATTGCGCTGTGCAGGTCTGAGCGGAGTGCACATGCGCAGTAGTTAGCCGGATTGTGCATCCGCAGTAGAGAGCCCGATTGCGCATGCGCAGTAGTGAGCCCGAGTGTGCATGTGCAGGTCTGACCGGATTGCGCATCCGCAGTAGTGTGCCCGAGCGCGCATGCGCAGTAGTGAGCCCGAGAGCGCATATACAGGTCTGACCGGAGTGCGCATGCGCAGTAGTGAGCCCGATTGCACATCCGTATTAGTGAGGCCGAGTGCCCATGAGCAGTAGTGAGTCCAAGTGCGCATGAGCAGTAGTGACCCCGAGTGCGCATGCGCAGTAGTGAGCCGAGTGCGCATGTACAGGGCTGACCGGAGAGGGCATGCGCAGTAGTGAGTCCAAGTGCGCATGAGCAGTAGTTAGCCCGAGCGCGCATCCGCAGTAGTGAGTCCGAGTGAGCATGAGCAGTAGTGTGCCAGATTGCGCATGTGCAGGTCTGAGCCGGAGAACGCATCCGCAGTAGTGAGCCCGATTGCGCATCCGTAGTAGTGATTCCGAGTGCGCATGAGCAGTAGTTAGTCCGAGAGCGCATGAGAATTAGTGACCCCGTGTGTGCATGCGCAGTAGTGTGCCCGAGCGCGCATCGGCACGCGCTCGTAGAGAGCCCATGTGTGCATGCGCAGTAGTGAGCCCGATTGTGCATCCGCAGTAGTGAGCCCGAGTGCGCATGTACAGGGCTGACCGGAGAGGGCATGCTCAGTAGTGAGTCCAAGTGCGCATGAGCAGTAGTTAGCCCGAGCGCGCATCCGCAGTAGTGAGTCCGAGTGCGCATGAGCAGTAGTATGCCCGATTGCGCATGTGCAGGTCTGAGCCGGAGAACGCATCCGCAGTAGTGAGCCCGATTGCGCATCCGCAGTAGTGAGTCCGAGTGCGCATGAGCAGTAGTTAGTCCGAGAGCGCATGAGAATTAGTGACCCCGTGTGTGCATGCGCAGTAGTGTGCCCGAGCGCGCATCGGCATGCGCTCGTAGAGAGCCCATGTGTGCATGCGCAGTAGTGAGCCCGATTGTGCATCCGCAGTAGTGAGCCCGAGTGCGCATGTACAGGGCTGACCGGAGAGGGCATGCTCAGTAGTGAGTCCAAGTGCGCATGAGCAGTAGTTAGCCCGAGCGCGCATCCGCAGTAGTGAGTCCGAGTGCGCATGAGCAGTAGTGTGCCCGATTGCGCATGTGCAGGTCTGAGCCGGAGAACGCATCCGCAGTAGTGAGCCCGATTGCGCATCCGCAGTAGTGAGTCCGAGTGCGCATGAGCAGTAGTTAGTCCGAGAGCGCATGAGAATTAGTGAGCCCGTGTGTGCATGCGCAGTAGTGTGCCCGAGCGCGCATCGGCAGTAGTGAGCCCGAGTGCGCAAGTGCAGTAGTGATCCCGAGCGCGCATCCGTAGTAGTGAGGCCGAGTGACCATGAGCAGTAGTGAGCCCGTGTGCGCATGCGCAGTAGTGACCCCGAGTGCGCATGCACAGTAGTGAGGCCGAGTGAACATGAGCAGTAGTGAGTCCAAGTGCACATGAGCAGTAGTGACCCCGAATGCGCATGCACAGTCGTGAGCCCGTGTGCGCATGCGCAGTAGTGCGCCCGTGTGCGCATGCGCAGAAGTGAGCTCGGGAGCGCACGCGCAAGTCTGAGCCGGAATGCGCTTGCGCAGTAGTGACCCCGAGTGCGCATGCGCAGTAGAGGGCCCGATTGCGCATGTGCAGGTCTGAGCCAGAGAACGCACCCGCAGTAGTGAGCCCGATTGAGCATCCGCAGTAGTGAGTCCGAGTGCGCATGAGCAGTAGTGAGGCCGAGTGCGCATGTGCAGGTCTGAGCCGGTGACCGCATCCGCAGTAGAGAGCCCGAGTGCGCATGCGCAGTAGTGACCCCGATTGCGCATGCGCAGTGGCGAGCCCGAGTGCGCATGGGCAAGTCTGAGCCGGAGTGCGCATGCGCAGTAGTGAGCCCGATTGCGCCTGTGCAGGTCTGAGCCGGAGTGCACATGCGCAGTAGTTAGCCGGATTGTGTATCCGCAGTAGAGAGCCCGATTGCGCATGCGCAGTAGTGAGCCCGAGTGTGCATGTGCTGGTCTGACCGGATTGCGCATCCGCAGTAGTGTGCCCGAGCGCGCATGCGCAGTAGTGAGCCCGAGAGCGCATATACAGGTCTGACCGGAGTGCGCATGCGCAGGAGTGAGCCCAAGCGCGCATGTGCAGTAGTGAGCCCGATTGCGCATCCGTATTAGTGAGGCCGAGAGCCCATGAGCAGTAGTGAGTCCAAGTGCGCATGAGCTGTAGTGACCCCGAATGCGCATCCGCATTAGTGAGACAGTGTACGCATGAGCAGTAGTGAGTCCGAGTGCCCTTGAGCAGTAGTGAGTCCGAGTGCGCATGCGCAGTAGTGACCCCGAGTGCGCATGCGCAGTAGAGAGCCCGATTGCGCATGTGCAGGTGTGAACCGCAGAGCGCATCCGCAGTAGTGAGCCCGATTGCGCATCCGCAGTAGTGTGTCCGAGCGCGCATCCGCAGTAGTGAGCCCGAGTGCGCATGCGCAGTAGTGACCCCGAGCGCGCATGCGCAGTAGTGAGCCCGATTGCGCATCCGCAGTAATGACCCCGAGCGCGCATGCGCAGAATTGAGCTCGAGGGCGCGTGCGCAAATCTGAGCCTGTGTGCGCATGCGTAGTAGTGAGCTCGAGTGCGCATGCGCAGTAGAGAGGCCGATTGCGCATGTGCAGGTCTGGGCCGGAGAGCGCATCCGCAGTCGTGAGCCCGAGTGCGCATGCGCAGTAGTGACCCCGAGTGCGCATGCGCAGTAGTGACCCCGAGCGCGCATGCGCAGTAGTGAGCCCGATTGCGCATCCGCAGTAGTGAGCCCGAGTGCGCATGAGCAGTAGTGAGGCCGAGTGCGCATGAGCAGTAGTGAGCCCGATCGCGCAACCGCAGTAGTGGGTCCGAGTGCGCATGCGCAGTAGAGAGCCTGATTGCGCATGTGCAGGTCTGAGCCGGACAGCGCATCCGCAGTAGTGAGCCCGATTGCGCATCCGCAGTAGTGACCCCGAGCGCGCATGCGCAGTAGAGAGCCTGATTGCGCATGTGCAGGTCTGAGCCGGAGAGCGCATCCGCGGTAGTGAGCCCGATTGCGCACCCGCAGTAGTGAGGCCGAGTGCCCTTGAGCAGTAGTGAGTCCAACTGCGCATGACCAGTAGTGACCCCGAGTGCGCATGCGCAGTAGTGACCCCGAGTGCGCATGCACAGTAGTGAGGCCGAGTGAACATGAGCAGTAGTGAGTCCAAGTGCACATGAGCAGTAGTGACCCCGAATGCGCATGCACAGTCGTGAGCCCGTGTGCGCATGCGCAGTAGTGCGCCCGTGTGCGCATGCGCAGAAGTGAGCTCGGGAGCGCACGCGCAAGTCTGAGCCGGAATGCGCATGCGCAGTAGTGACCCCGAGTGCGCATGCGCAGTAGAGGGCCCGATTGCGCATGTGCAGGTCTGAGCCAGAGAACGCACCCGCAGTAGTGAGCCCGATTGAGCATCCGCAATAGTGAGTCCGAGTGCGCATGAGCAGTAGTTAGTCCGAGAGCGCATGAGAATTAGTGACCCCGTGTGAGCATGCGCAGTAGTGTGCCCGAGCGCGCATCGGCAGTAGTGAGCCCGAGTGCGCATGCGCAGTAGTGACCACGTGCGCGCATGCGCAGTAGTGGCCCCGAGCGCGCATGCGCAGTAGTGTGCCCGAGCGCGCATCGGCAGTAGCGATCCCGAATGCGCATCCGCCGTAGTGAGACAGTGTGCGCATGAGCAGTAGTGAGTCCGAGTGCGCATGAGCAGTAGTGAGGCCGAGTGCGCATGTGCAGGTCTGAGCCGGTGACCGCATCCGCAGTAGAGAGCCCGAGTGCGCATGCGCAGTAGTGACCCCGATTGCGCATGCGCAGTGGCGAGCCCGAGTGCGCATGGGCAAGTCTGAGCCGGAGTGCGCATGCGCAGTAGTGAGTCCGATTGCGCCTGTGCAGGTCTGAGCCGGAGTGCACATGCGCAGTAGTTAGCCGGATTGTGTATCCGCAGTAGAGAGCCCGATTGCGCATGCGCAGTAGTGAGCCCGAGTGTGCATGTGCTGGTCTGACCGGATTGCGCATCCGCAGTAGTGTGCCCGAGCGCGCATGTGCAGTAGTGAGCCCGATTGCGCATCCGTATTAGTGAGGCCGAGTGCCCATGAGCAGTAGTGAGTCCAAGTGCGCATGAGCTGTAGTGACCCCGAATGCGCATCCGCATTAGTGAGACAGTGTACGCATGAGCAGTAGTGAGTCCGAGTGCCCTTGAGCAGTAGTGAGTCCGAGTGCGCATGCGCAGTAGTGACCCCGAGTGCGCTTGCGCAGTAGAGGGCCCGATTGCGCATGTGCAGTAGTGAGCCCGATTGCGCATCCGCAGTAGTGAGGCCGAGTGCCCTTGAGCTGTAGTGAGTCCAACTGCGCATGACCAGTAGTGACTCCGAGTGCGCATGCGCAGTAGTGACCCCGAGTGCGCATGCACAGTAGTGAGCCCCTGTGTGCATGCGCAGTACTGAGCCCGATTGTGCATCCGCAGCAGTGACTCCAAGTGCGCATGCCCAGTAGTGAGCCCGTGCGCGCTTACGCGGTAGTGAGCCCGATTTTTCATGCGCAGTAGTGAGTCCGAGTGCGCATGAGCAGTAGTTAGCCCGAGCGCGCATCCGCAGTAGTGAGTCCGAGTGCGCATGAGCAGTAGTGTGCCAGATTGCGCATGTGCAGGTCTGAGCCGGAGAATGCATCCGCAGTAGTGAGCCCGATTGCGCATCCGTAGTAGTGAGTCCGAGTGCACATGAGCAGTAGTGAGGCCGAGTGCGCATGAGCAGTAGTTAGGCCGAGCGCCCAGCCGCAACAGTGAGTCCGAGTGCACATGAGCAGTAGTGAGGCCGAGTGCGCATGTGCAGGTCTGAGCCGGAGAGCGCATCCGCAGTAGTGAGCCCGATTGCGAATCCGCTGTAGTGAGGCCGAGTGCCCATGAGCAGTAGTGAGTCCGAGTGCGCATGGGCAGTAGTGACCCCCAGTGCGCATGGATAGTAGCGAGCCCGAGTGCGCATGCGCAGTAGAGAGCCCGATTGCGCATGTGCAGTAGTGAGCCCGATTGCGCATCCGCAGTAGTGAGGCCGAGTGTCCTTGAGCAGTAGTGAGTCCAAGTGCGCATGAGCAGTAGTGAGCCCGAGCGCGCATGCGCAGAATTGAGCTCGAGGGCGCATGCGCAAGTCTGAGCCTGTGTGCGCATGCGTAGTAGTGAGCTCGAGTGCGCATGCGCAGTAGAGAGACCGATTGCGCATGTGCAGGTCTGGGCCGGAGAGGGCATCCGCAGTCGTGAGCCCGAGTGCGCATGCGCAGTAGTGACCCCGAGTGCGCATGCGCAGTAGTGACGCCGAGCGCGCATGCGCAGTAGTGAAGCCGATTGCGCATCCGCAACAGTGAATCGGAGTGCGCATCCGCAGTAGTGAGTCCGAGTGCGCATGAGCAGTAGTGTGCCAGATTGCGCATGTGCAGGTCTGAGCCGGAGAATGCATCCGCAGTAGTGTGCCCGATTGCGCATGTGCAGGTCTGAGCCGGAGAGCGCATCCGCAGTAGTGAGCCCGATTGCGTATCCGCAGTAGTGAGTCCGAGTGCCCATGCGCAGTAGTGAGTCCGAGTGCGCATGCGCAGTGGTGACCCCGAGTGCGCATCCGCAGTAGTGAGCCCAATTGCGAATCCGCAGTAGTGAGGCCGAGTGCCCATGAGCAGTAGGGAGTCCGAGTGCCCATGAGCAGTAGTGAGTCCGAGTGCGCATGCGCATGGTGACCCCGAGTGCGCATGCGCAGTAGAGAGCCCGATTGCGCATGTGCAGGTCTGAGCCGGAGAGCGCATCCGCGGTAGTGAGCCCGATTGCGCATCCGCAGTAGTGAGGCCGAGTGCCCTTGAGCAGTAGTGAGTCCAACTGCGCATGACCAGTAGTGACCCCGAGTGCGCATGCGCAGTAGTGACCCCGAGTGCGCATGCACAGTAGTGCGCCCGTGTGCGCATGCGCAGAAGTGAGCCCGATTTTGCATCCGCAGTAGTGAGTCCGAGTGCGCATGAGCAGTAGTTAGTCCGAGAGCGCATGAGAATTAGTGACCCCGTGTGTGCATGCGCAGTAGTGACCCCGAGTGCGCATGCACAGTAGTGCGCCCGTGTGCGCATGCGCAGAAGTGAGCCCGATTTTTCATGCGCAGTAGTGAGTCCGAGTGCGCATGAGTAGTAGTTAGTCCGAGAGCGCATGAGAATTAGTGACCCCGTGTGTGCATGCGCAGTAGTGTGCCCGAGTGCGCATGCGCAGTAGTGACCCCGAATGCGCATGCGCAGTAGAGAGCCCGATTGCGCATGTGCAGGTCTGAGCCGGACAGCGCATCCGCAATAGTGAGCCCGATTGCGCAACCGCAGTAGTGAGTCCGCGTGCCCATGAGCAGTAGTGAGTCCAAGTGCGCATGAGCAGTAGTGACCCCGAGTGCGCATGCGCAGTAGTGAGCCCGAGTGCGCATGTACAGGGCTGACCGGAGAGGGCATGCGCAGTAGTGAGTCCAAGTGCGCATGAGCAGTAGTTAGCCCGAGCGCGCATCCGCAGTAGTGAGTCCGAGTGAGCATGAGCAGTAGTGTGCCAGATTGCGCATGTGCAGGTCTGAGCCGGAGAAAGCATCCGCAGTAGTGAGCCCGATTGCGCATCCGTAGTAGTGATTCCGAGTGCGCATGAGCAGTAGTTAGTCCGAGAGCGCATGAGAATTAGTGACCCCGTGTGTGCATGCGCAGTAGTGTGCCCGAGCGCGCATCGGCACGCGCTCGTAGAGAGCCCATGTGTGCATGCGCAGTAGTGAGCCCGATTGTGCATCCGCAGTAGTGAGCCCGAGTGCGCATGTACAGGGCTGACCGGAGAGGGCATGCTCAGTAGTGAGTCCAAGTGCGCATGAGCAGTAGTTAGCCCGAGCGCGCATCCGCAGTAGTGAGTCCGAGTGCGCATGAGCAGTAGTATGCCCGATTGCGCATGTGCAGGTCTGAGCCGGAGAACGCATCCGCAGTAGTGAGCCCGATTGCGCATCCGCAGTAGTGAGTCCGAGTGCGCATGAGCAGTAGTTAGTCCGAGAGCGCATGAGAATTAGTGACCCCGTGTGTGCATGCGCAGTAGTGTGCCCGAGCGCGCATCGGCATGCGCTCGTAGAGAGCCCATGTGTGCATGCGCAGTAGTGAGCCCGATTGTGCATCCGCAGTAGTGAGCCCGAGTGCGCATGTACAGGGCTGACCGGAGAGGGCATGCTCAGTAGTGAGTCCAAGTGCGCATGAGCAGTAGTTAGCCCGAGCGCGCATCCGCAGTAGTGAGTCCGAGTGCGCATGAGCAGTAGTGTGCCCGATTGCGCATGTGCAGGTCTGAGCCGGAGAACGCATCCGCAGTAGTGAGCCCGATTGCGCATCCGCAGTAGTGAGTCCGAGTGCGCATGAGCAGTAGTTAGTCCGAGAGCGCATGAGAATTAGTGAGCCCGTGTGTGCATGCGCAGTAGTGTGCCCGAGCGCGCATCGGCAGTAGTGAGCCCGAGTGCGCAAGTGCAGTAGTGATCCCGAGCGCGCATCCGTAGTAGTGAGGCCGAGTGACCATGAGCAGTAGTGAGCCCGTGTGCGCATGCGCAGTAGTGACCCCGAGTGCGCATGCACAGTAGTGAGGCCGAGTGAACATGAGCAGTAGTGAGTCCAAGTGCACATGAGCAGTAGTGACCTCGAATGCGCATGCACAGTCGTGAGCCCGTGTGCGCATGCGCAGTAGTGCGCCCGTGTGCGCATGCGCAGAAGTGAGCTCGGGAGCGCACGCGCAAGTCTGAGCCGGAATGCGCTTGCGCAGTAGTGACCCCGAGTGCGCATGCGCAGTAGAGGGCCCGATTGCGCATGTGCAGGTCTGAGCCAGAGAACGCACCCGCAGTAGTGAGCCCGATTGAGCATCCGCAGTAGTGAGTCCGAGTGCGCATGAGCAGTAGTTAGTCCGAGAGCGCATGAGAATTAGTGACCCCGTGTGAGCATGCGCAGTAGTGTGCCCGAGCGCGCATCGGCAGTAGTGAGCCCGAGTGCGCATGCGCAGTAGTGACCACGTGCGCGCATGCGCAGTAGTGGCCCCGAGCGCGCATGCGCAGTAGTGTGCCCGAGCGCGCATCGGCAGTAGCGATCCCGAATGCGCATCCGCCGTAGTGAGACAGTGTGCGCATGAGCAGTAGTGAGTCCGAGTGCGCATGAGCAGTAGTGAGGCCGAGTGCGCATGTGCAGGTCTGAGCCGGTGACCGCATCCGCAGTAGAGAGCCCGAGTGCGCATGCGCAGTAGTGACCCCGATTGCGCATGCGCAGTGGCGAGCCCGAGTGCGCATGGGCAAGTCTGAGCCGGAGTGCGCATGCGCAGTAGTGAGTCCGATTGCGCCTGTGCAGGTCTGAGCCGGAGTGCACATGCGCAGTAGTTAGCCGGATTGTGTATCCGCAGTAGATAGCCCGATTGCGCATGCGCAGTAGTGAGCCCGAGTGTGCATGTGCTGGTCTGACCGGATTGCGCATCCGCAGTAGTGTGCCCGAGCGCGCATGCGCAGTAGTGAGCCCGAGAGCGCATATACAGGTCTGACCGGAGTGCGCATGCGCAGGAGTGAGCCCAAGCGCGCATGTGCAGTAGTGAGCCCGATTGCGCATCCGTATTAGTGAGGCCGAGTGCCCATGAGCAGTAGTGAGTCCAAGTGCGCATGAGCTGTAGTGACCCCGAATGCGCATCCGCATTAGTGAGACAGTGTACGCATGAGCAGTAGTGAGTCCGAGTGCCCTTGAGCAGTAGTGAGTCCGAGTGCGCATGCGCAGTAGTGACCCCGAGTGCGCATGCGCAGTAGAGAGCCCGATTGCGCATGTGCAGGTGTGAGCCGCAGAGCGCATCCGCAGTAGTGAGCCCGATTGCGCATCCGCAGTAGTGAGCCCGAGTGCGCATGCGCAGTAGTGACGCCGAGCGCGCATGCGCAGTAGTGAGCCCGATTGCGCATCCGCAGTAGCGACCCCGAGTGCGCATGCGCAGTAGTGAGTCCGAGTGCGAATGCGCAGTAGTGTGCCCGATTGCGCATGTGCAGGTCTGAGCCAGAGAACGCACCCGCAGTAGTGAGCCCGATTGAGCATCCGCAGTAGTGAGTCCGAGTGCGCATGAGCAGTAGTTAGTCCGAGAGCGCATGAGAATTAGTGACCCCGTGTGAGCATGCGCAGTAGTGTGCCCGAGCGCGCATCGGCAGTAGTGAGCCCGAGTGCGCATGCGCAGTAGTGACCACGTGCGCGCATGCGCAGTAGTGGCCCCGAGCGCGCATGCGCAGTAGTGTGCCCGAGCGCGCGTCGGCAGTAGCGATCCCGAATGCGCATCCGCCGTAGTGAGACAGTGTGCGCATGAGCAGTAGTGAGTCCGAGTGCGCATGAGCAGTAGTGAGGCCGATTGCGCATGTGCAGGTCTGAGCCGGTGACCGCATCCGCAGTAGAGAGCCCGAGTGCGCATGCGCAGTAGTGACCCCGATTGCGCATGCGCAGTGGCGAGCCCGAGTGCGCATGGGCAAGTCTGAGCCGGAGTGCGCATGCGCAGTAGTGAGCCCGATTGCGCCTGTGCAGGTCTGAGCCGGAGTGCACATGCGCAGTAGTTAGCCGGATTGTGTATCCGCAGTAGAGAGCCCGATTGCGCATGCGCAGTAGTGAGCCCGAGTGTGCATGTGCTGGTCTGACCGGATTGCGCATCCGCAGTAGTGTGCCCGAGCGCGCATGCGCAGTAGTGAGCCCGAGAGCGCATATACAGGTCTGACCGGAGTGCGCATGCGCAGGAGTGAGCCCAAGCGCGCATGTGCAGTAGTGAGCCCGATTGCGCATCCGTATTAGTGAGGCCGAGTGCCCATGAGCAGTAGTGAGTCCGAGTGCGCATGCGCAGTAGTGACCCCGAGTGCGCATGCGCAGTAGAGAGCCCGATTGCGCATGTGCAGGTGTGAACCGCAGAGCGCATCCGCAGTAGTGAGCCCGATTGCGCATCCGCAGTAGTGTGTCCGAGCGCGCATCCGCAGTAGTGAGCCCGAGTGCGCATGCGCAGTAGTGACCCCGAGCGCGCATGCGCAGTAGTGAGCCCGATTGCGCATCCGCAGTAATGACCCCGAGCGCGCATGCGCAGAATTGAGCTCGAGGGCGCGTGCGCAAATCTGAGCCTGTGTGCGCATGCGTAGTAGTGAGCTCGAGTGCGCATGCGCAGTAGAGAGGCCGATTGCGCATGTGCAGGTCTGGGCCGGAGAGCGCATCCGCAGTCGTGAGCCCGAGTGCGCATGCGCAGTAGTGACCCCGAGTGCGCATGAACAGTAGTGACTCCGAGCGCGCATGCGCAGTAGTGAGCCCGATTGCGCATCCGCAACAGTGAGTCGGAGTGCGCATGAGCAGTAGTGAGGCCGAGTGCGCATGAGCAGTAGTGAGCCCGATCGCGCAACCGCAGTAGTGGGTCCGAGTGCGCATGCGCAGTAGAGAGCCTGATTGCGCATGTGCAGGTCTGAGCCGGACAGCGCATCCGCAGTAGTGAGCCCGATTGCGCATCCGCAGTAGTGACCCCGAGCGCGCATGCGCAGTAGAGAACCTGATTGCGCATGTGCAGGTCTGAGCCGGAGAGCGCATCCGCGGTAGTGAGCCCGATTGCGCACCCGCAGTAGTGAGGCCGAGTGCCCTTGAGCAGTAGTGAGTCCAACTGCGCATGACCAGTAGTGACCCCGAGTGCGCATGCGCAGTAGTGACCCCGAGTGCGCATGCACAGTAGTGAGGCCGAGTGAACATGAGCAGTAGTGAGTCCAAGTGCACATGAGCAGTAGTGACCCCGAATGCGCATGCACAGTCGTGAGCCCGTGTGCGCATGCGCAGTAGTGCGCCCGTGTGCGCATGCGCAGAAGTGAGCTCGGGAGCGCACGCGCAAGTCTGAGCCGGAATGCGCATGCGCAGTAGTGACCCCGAGTGCGCATGCGCAGTAGAGGGCCCGATTGCGCATGTGCAGGTCTGAGCCAGAGAACGCACCCGCAGTAGTGAGCCCGATTGAGCATCCGCAATAGTGAGTCCGAGTGCGCATGAGCAGTAGTTAGTCCGAGAGCGCATGAGAATTAGTGACCCCGTGTGAGCATGCGCAGTAGTGTGCCCGAGCGCGCATCGGCAGTAGTGAGCCCGAGTGCGCATGCGCAGTAGTGACCACGTGCGCGCATGCGCAGTAGTGGCCCCGAGCGCGCATGCGCAGTAGTGTGCCCGAGCGCGCATCGGCAGTAGCGATCCCGAATGCGCATCCGCCGTAGTGAGACAGTGTGCGCATGAGCAGTAGTGAGTCCGAGTGCGCATGAGCAGTAGTGAGGCCGAGTGCGCATGTGCAGGTCTGAGCCGGTGACCGCATCCGCAGTAGAGAGCCCGAGTGCGCATGCGCAGTAGTGACCCCGATGGCGCATGCGCAGTGGCGAGCCCGAGTGCGCATGGGCAAGTCTGAGCCGGAGTGCGCATGCGCAGTAGTGAGTCCGATTGCGCCTGTGCAGGTCTGAGCCGGAGTGCACATGCGCAGTAGTTAGCCGGATTGTGTATCCGCAGTAGAGAGCCCGATTGCGCATGCGCAGTAGTGAGCCCGAGTGTGCATGTGCTGGTCTGACCGGATTGCGCATCCGCAGTAGTGTGCCCGAGCGCGCATGCGCAGTAGTGAGCCCGAGAGCGCATATACAGGTCTGACCGGAGTGCGCATGCGCAGTAGTGAGCCCAAGCGCGCATGTGCAGTAGTGAGCCCGATTGCGCATCCGTATTAGTGAGGCCGAGTGCCCATGAGCAGTAGTGAGTCCAAGTGCGCATGAGCTGTAGTGACCCCGAATGCGCATCCGCATTAGTGAGACAGTGTACGCATGAGCAGTAGTGAGTCCGAGTGCCCTTGAGCAGTAGTGAGTCCGAGTGCGCATGCGCAGTAGTGACCCCGAGTGCGCATGCGCAGTAGAGAGCCCGATTGCGCATGTGCAGGTGTGAACCGCAGAGCGCATCCGCAGTAGTGAGCCCGATTGCGCATCCGCAGTAGTGTGTCCGAGCGCGCATCCGCAGTAGTGAGCCCGAGTGCGCATGCGCAGTAGTGACCCCGAGCGCGCATGCGCAGTAGTGAGCCCGATTGCGCATCCGCAGTAATGACCCCGAGCGCGCATGCGCAGAATTGAGCTCGAGGGCGCGTGCGCAAATCTGAGCCTGTGTGCGCATGCGTAGTAGTGAGCTCGAGTGCGCATGCGCAGTAGAGAGTCCGATTGCGCATGTGCAGGTCTGGGCCGGAGAGCGCATCCGCAGTCGTGAGCCCGAGTGCGCAAGCGCAGTAGTGACCCCGAGTGCGCATGAACAATAGTGACTCCGAGCGCGCATGCGCAGTAGTGAGCCCGATTGCGCATCCGCAACAGTGAGTCGGAGTGCGCATGAGCAGTAGTGAGGCCGAGTGCGCATGAGCAGTAGTGAGCCCGAGCGCGCAACCGCAGTAGTGGGTCCGAGTGCGCATGCGCAGTAGAGAGCCTGATTGCGCATGTGCAGGTCTGAGCCGGACAGCGCATCCGCAGTAGTGAGCCCGATTGCGCATCCGCAGTAGTGACCCCGAGCGCGCATGCGCAGTAGAGAGCCTGATTGCGCATGTGCAGGTCTGAGCCGGAGAGCGCATCCGCGGTAGTGAGCCCGATTGCGCACCCGCAGTAGTGAGGCCGAGTGCCCTTGAGCAGTAGTGAGTCCAACTGCGCATGACCAGTAGTGACCCCGAGTGCGCATGCGCAGTAGTGACCCCGAGTGCGCATGCACAGTAGTGAGGCCGAGTGAACATGAGCAGTAGTGAGTCCAAGTGCACATGAGCAGTAGTGACCCCGAATGCGCATGCACAGTCGTGAGCCCGTGTGCGCATGCGCAGTAGTGCGCCCGTGTGCGCATGCGCAGAAGTGAGCTCGGGAGCGCACGCGCAAGTCTGAGCCGGAATGCGCATGCGCAGTAGTGACCCCGAGTGCGCATGCGCAGTAGAGGGCCCGATTGCGCATGTGCAGGTCTGAGCCAGAGAACGCACCCGCAGTAGTGAGCCCGATTGAGCATCCGCAATAGTGAGTCCGAGTGCGCATGAGCAGTAGTTAGTCCGAGAGCGCATGAGAATTAGTGACCCCGTGTGAGCATGCGCAGTAGTGTGCCCGAGCGCGCATCGGCAGTAGTGAGCCCGAGTGCGCATGCGCAGTAGTGACCACGTGCGCGCATGCGCAGTAGTGGCCCCGAGCGCGCATGCGCAGTAGTGTGCCCGAGCGCGCATCGGCAGTAGCGATCCCGAATGCGCATCCGCCGTAGTGAGACAGTGTGCGCATGAGCAGTAGTGAGTCCGAGTGCGCATGAGCAGTAGTGAGGCCGAGTGCGCATGTGCAGGTCTGAGCCGGTGACCGCATCCGCAGTAGAGAGCCCGAGTGCGCATGCGCAGTAGTGACCCCGATTGCGCATGCGCAGTGGCGAGCCCGAGTGCGCATGGGCAAGTCTGAGCCGGAGTGCGCATGCGCAGTAGTGAGTCCGATTGCGCCTGTGCAGGTCTGAGCCGGAGTGCACATGCGCAGTAGTTAGCCGGATTGTGTATCCGCAGTAGAGAGCCCGATTGCGCATGCGCAGTAGTGAGCCCGAGTGTGCATGTGCTGGTCTGACCGGATTGCGCATCCGCAGTAGTGTGCCCGAGCGCGCATGCGCAGTAGTGAGCCCGAGAGCGCATATACAGGTCTGACCGGAGTGCGCATGCGCAGTAGTGAGCCCAAGCGCGCATGTGCAGTAGTGAGCCCGATTGCGCATCCGTATTAGTGAGGCCGAGTGCCCATGAGCAGTAGTGAGTCCAAGTGCGCATGAGCTGTAGTGACCCCGAATGCGCATCCGCATTAGTGAGACAGTGTACGCATGAGCAGTAGTGAGTCCGAGTGCCCTTGAGCAGTAGTGAGTCCGAGTGCGCATGCGCAGTAGTGACCCCGAGTGCGCATGCGCAGTAGAGAGCCCGATTGCGCATGTGCAGGTGTGAACCGCAGAGCGCATCCGCAGTAGTGAGCCCGATTGCGCATCCGCAGTAGTGTGTCCGAGCGCGCATCCGCAGTAGTGAGCCCGAGTGCGCATGCGCAGTAGTGACCCCGAGCGCGCATGCGCAGTAGTGAGCCCGATTGCGCATCCGCAGTAATGACCCCGAGCGCGCATGCGCAGAATTGAGCTCGAGGGCGCGTGCGCAAATCTGAGCCTGTGTGCGCATGCGTAGTAGTGAGCTCGAGTGCGCATGCGCAGTAGAGAGGCCGATTGCGCATGTGCAGGTCTGGGCCGGAGAGCGCATCCGCAGTCGTGAGCCCGAGTGCGCATGCGCAGTAGTGACCCCGAGTGCGCATGAACAGTAGTGACTCCGAGCGCGCATGCGCAGTAGTGAGCCCGATTGCGCATCCGCA
The DNA here is from genome assembly GCA_963576845.1 of Megachile leachella. Taxonomy (NCBI): domain Eukaryota; kingdom Metazoa; phylum Arthropoda; class Insecta; order Hymenoptera; family Megachilidae; genus Megachile; species Megachile leachella. Next base: position 6,608,495 of record OY756247.1, read on the forward strand.
ACAGTGAGTCGGAGTGCGCATGAGCAGTAGTGAGGCCGAGTGCGCATGAGCAGTAGTGAGCCCGAGCGCGCAACCGCAGTAGTGGGTCCGAGTGCGCATGCGCAGTAGAGAGCCTGATTGCGCATGTGCAGGTCTGAGCCGGACAGCGCATCCGCAGTAGTGAGCCCGATTGCGCATCCGCAGTAGTGACCCCGAGCGCGCATGCGCAGTAGAGAGCCTGATTGCGCATGTGCAGGTCTGAGCCGGAGAGCGCATCCGCGGTAGTGAGCCCGATTGCGCACCCGCAGTAGTGAGGCCGAGTGCCCTTGAGCAGCAGTGAGTCCAACTGCGCATGAGCAGTAGTGACCCCGAGTGCGCATGAGCAGTAGTGAGTCCGAGTGCGCATGAGCAGTAGCGACCCCGAGCGCGCATGCGCAGTAGTGAGCCCGATTGCGCATCCGCTGCAGTCTGTCCGAGTGTGCATGAGCAGTAGTGAGGCCGAGTGAACATGAGCAGTAGTTAGTCCAAGTGCACATGAGCAGTAGCGACCCCGAGTGCGCATGCGCAGTAGTGCGCCCGTGTGCGCATCGGCAGTAGTGAGTCCGAGTGCGCATGAGCAGTAGTGACCCCGAGTGCGCATGCACAGTAGTGAGCCCCTGTGCGCATGCGCAGTAGTGCGCCCGTGTGCGCATGCGCAAAAATGAGCCCGATTGTGCATCCGCAGTAGTGACTCCGAGTGCGCATGCACAGTAGTGAGGCCGTGCGCGCATACGCGGTAGTGAGCCCGATTTTGCATCCGCAGTAGTGAGTCCGAGAGTGCATGAGAAGTAGTGACCCCGTGTGCGCATGCACAGTAGTGAGTCCATGTGTGCATGCGCAGTAGCGAGCCCATGTGTGTATGCGCAGTAGTGACCCCGATTGTGCAGCCGCAGCAGTGAGCCCGAGTGCGCATGCGCAGTAGTGAGTCGGAGTGCGAGTGCGCAGCAGTGTGCCCGATTGCGCATGTGCAGGTCTGAACCGGAGAACGCATCCGCAGTAGTGAGCCCGATTGCGCATCCGCAGTAGTGAGTCCGAGTGCGCATGGGCAGTAGTTAGTCCGAGAGCGCATGAGAATTAGTGACCCCGTGTGTGCATGCGCAGTAGTGTGCCCGAGCGCGCATCGGCAGTAGTGAGCCCGAGTGCGCATGCGCAGTAGTGACCCCGAGCGCGCATGCGCAGTAGTGGCCCCGAGCGCGCATGCGCAGTAGTGTGCCCGAGCGCGCATCGGCAGTAGCGAGCCCGAATGCGCATCCGCAGTAGTGAGACAGTGTGCGCATGAGCAGTAGTGAGCCCGAGTGCGCATGCGCAGTAGAGAGGCCGATTGCGCATGTGCAGGTCTGGGCCGGAGAGCGCATCCGCAGTCGTGAGCCCGAGTGCGCATGCGCAGTAGCGACCCCGAGCGCGCATGCGCAGTAGTGAGCCCGATTGCGCATCCGCAACAGTCAGTCGGAGTGCGCATGAGCAGTAGTGAGGCCGAGTGCGCATGCGCAGTAGAGAGCCCGATTGCGCATGTGCAGGTCTGAGCCCGATTGCGCATGCGCAGTAGTGACCCCGAATGCGCATGCGCAGTAGAGAGCCCGATTGCGCATGTGCAGGTCTGAGCCGGACAGCGCCTCCGCAATAGTGAGCCCGATTGCGCATCCGCAGTAGTGATTCCGCGTGCCCATGAGCAGTAGTGAGTCCAAGTGCGCATGAGCAGTAGTGACCCCAAGTGCGCATGAGCAGTAGTGTGTCCGAGTGCGCATGAGCAGTAGTGACACCGAGCGCGCATGCGCAGTAGTGAGCCCGATTGCGCATCCGCTGCAGTCTGTCCGAGTGTGCATGAGCAGTAGTGAGGCCGATTGCGCATCCGCAACAGTGAGTCGGAGTGCGCATGAGCAGTAGTGAGGCCGAGTGCGCATGAGCAGTAGTTAGGCCGAGCGCGCAGCCGCAACAGTGAGTCCGAGTGCACATGAGCAGTTGTGAGTCCAAGTGCGCATGAGCAGTAGTTAGCCCGAGCGCGCATCCGCAGTAATGAGTCCGAGTGCGCATGCGCAGTAGTGTGCCCGATTGCGCATGTGCAGGTCTGAGCCGGAGAGCGCATCCGCAGTAGTGAGCCCGATTGCGTATCCGCAGTAGTGAGTCCGAGTGCCCATGCGCAGTAGTGAGTCCGAGTGCGCATGCGCAGTGGTGACCCCGAGTGCGCATCCGCAGTAGTGAGCCCAATTGCGAATCCGCAGTAGTGAGGCCGAGTGCCCATGAGCTGTAGGGAGTCCGAGTGCCCATGAGCAGTAGTGAGTCCGAGTGCGCATGCGCAGTAGAGAGCCCGATTGCGCATGTGCAGGTCTAGGCCGGAGAGCGCATCCGCAGTCGTGAGCCCGAGTGCGCATGCGCTGTAGTGACCCCGAGTGCGCATGAACGGTAGTGACCCCGTGTGTGCATGCGCAGTAGTGAGCCCGATTGTGCATCCGCAGCAGTGACTCCAAGTGCGCATGCCCAGTAGTGAGCCCGTGCGCGCATACGCGGTAGTGAGCCCGATTTTTCATGCGCAGTAGTGAGTCCGAGTGCGCATGAGTAGTAGTTAGTCCGAGAGCGCATGAGAATTAGTGACCCCGTGTGTGCATGCGCAGTAGTGTGCCCGAGTGCGCATGCGCAGTAGTGACCCCGAATGCGCATGCGCAGTAGAGAGCCCGATTGCGCATGTGCAGGTCTGAGCCGGACAGCGCATCCGCAATAGTGAGCCCGATTGCGCAACCGCAGTAGTGAGTCCGCCTGCCCATGAGCAGTAGTGAGTCCAAGTGCGCATGCGCAGTAGTGACGCCGAGTGCGCATGCGCAGTAGAGAGCCCGATTGCGCATGTGCAGTAGTGAGCCCGATTGCGCATCCGCAGTAGTGAGGCCGAGTGCCCTTGAGCAGTAGTGAGTCCAAGTGCGCATGGGCAGTAGTGACCCCGAGTGCGCATGCGCAGTAGTGACCCCGAGTGCGCATGCACAGTAGTGAGCCCATGTGTGCATGCGCAGCAGTGAGCCCGATTGTGCATCCGCAGTAGTGACTCCGAGTGCGCATGCGCAGTAGTGTGCCCGAGTGCGCATGCGCAGTAGTGTCCCCGATTGCGCATGCGCAGTAGTGACCCCGAGTGCGCATGCGCAGAATTGAGCTCGAGTGCGCATGCGCAAGTCTGAGCCTGTGTGCGCATGCGTAGTAGTGAGCTCACGTGCGCATGCGCAGTAGAGAGGCCGATTGCGCATGTGCAGGTTTGGGCCGGAGAGCGCATCCGCAGTCGTGAGCCGAGCGCGCAACCGCAGCAGTGGGTCCGAGTGCGCATGAGCAGTAGTGAGGCCGAGTGCGCATGAGCAATAGTCAGCCCGATTGCGCATCCGCAGTAGTGAGTCCAAGTGCGCATGAGCAGTAGTGACCCCGAGCGCGCATGCACAGTAGAGAGCCCGATTGCGCAGTCCGCAGCAGTGAGTCCGAGTGCGCATGAGCAGTAGTGACCCCGAGTGCGCATGCGCAGTAGTGCGCCCGTGTGCGCATGCGCAGAAATGAGCCCGATTGTGCATCCGCAGTAGTGACTCCGAGTGCGCATGCACAGTAGTGAGGCCGTGCGCGCATACGCGGTAGTGAGCCCGATTTTGCATCCGCAGTAGTGAGTCCGAGAGTGCATGAGAAGTAGTGACCCCGTGTGCGCATGCACAGTAGTGAGCCCATGTGTGCATGCGCAGGAGTGAGCCCATGTGTGCATGCGCAGTAGTGACCCCGATTGTGCATCCGCAGCAGTGAGCCCGAGTGCGCATGCGCAGTAGTGACCCCGATTGCGCATGCGCAGTAGATAGTCCGAGAGCGCATGAGAGGTAGTGACCCCGTGTGCGCATGCGCAGTAGTGAGCCCCTGTGCGCATGCGCAGTAGTGCGCCCGTGTGCGCACGCGCAGTAGTGCGCCCGTGTGCGCATGCGCAGAAATGAGCTCGAGGGCGCATGCGCAGGTCTGAGCCTGTGTGCGCATGCGCCGTAGTGAATCCGAGTGCGCATAACCAGTAGTGATCGCGAGAACGCATGCGCAGTAGAGAGCCCGATTGCGCATCCGCAGTAGTGAGGCCGAGTGTGCATGCGCAGTAGTGAGCCCGATTGTGCATCCGCAGCAGTGACTCCAAGTGCGCATGCCCAGTAGTGAGCCCGTGCGCGCATACGCGGTAGTGAGCCCGATTTTTCATGCGCAGTAGTGAGTCCGAGTGCGCATGAGCAGTAGTTAGTCCGAGAGCGCATGAGAATTCGTGACCCCGTGTGTGCATGTGCAGTAGTGTGCCCGAGTGCGCATGCGCAGTAGTGACCCCGAATGCGCATGCGCAGTAGAGAGCCCGATTGCGCATGTGCATGTCTGAGCCGGACAGCGCATCCGCAATAGTGAGCCCGATTGCGCATCCGCAGTAGTGAGTCCGCGTGCCCATGAGCAGTAGTGAGTCCAAGTGCGCATGAGCAGTAGTGACCCCGAGCGCGCATGCGCAGTAGTGAGGCCGAGTGCGCATGAGCAATAGTCAGCCCGATTGCGCATCCGCAGTAGTGAGTCCAAGTGCGCATGAGCAGTAGTGACCCCGAGCGCACATGCACAGTAGAGAGCCCGATTGCGCATCCGCAGCAGTGAGTCCGAGTACGCATGAGCAGTAGTGACCCCGAGTGCGCATGAGCAGTTGTGAGTCCGAGTGCGCATGAGCAGTAGTGACCCCGAGCGCGCATGCGCAGTAGTGAGCCCGATTGCGCATCCGCTGCAGTCTGTCCGAGTGTGCATGAGCAGTAGTGAGGCCGAGTGAACATGAGCAGTAGTGAGTCCAAGTGCACATGAGCAGTAGCGACCCCGGGTGCGCATGCGCAGTAGTGCGCCCGTGTGCGCATCGGCAGTAGTGACTCCGAGTGCGCATGAGCAGTAGTGACCCCGAGTGCGCATGCACAGTAGTGAGCCCCTGTGCGCATGCGCAGTAGTGCGCCCGTGTGCGCATGCGCAGAAATGAGCCCGATTGTGCATCCGCAGTAGTGACTCCGAGTGCGCATGCACAGTAGTGAGGCCGTGCGCGCATACGCGGCAGTGAGCCCGATTTTGCATCCGCAGTAGTGAGTCCGAGAGTGCATGAGAAGTAGTGACCCCGTGTGCGCATGCACAGTAGTGAGCCCATGTGTGCATGCGCAGTAGTGAGTCCGAGTGCGAATGCGCAGCAGTGTGCCCGATTGCGCATGTGCAGGTCTGAGCCGGAGAACGCATCCGCAGTAGTGAGCCCGATTGCGCATCCGCAGTAGTGAGTCCGAGTGCGCATGGGCAGTAGTTAGTCCGAGAGCGCATGAGAATTAGTGACCCCGTGTGTGCATGCGCAGTAGTGTGCCCGAGCGCGCATCGGCAGTAGTGAGCCCGAGTGCGCATGCGCAGTAGTGACCCCGAGCGCGCATGCGCAGTAGTGGCCCCGAGCGCGCATGCGCAGTAGTGTGCCCGAGCGCGCATCGGCAGTAGCGAGCCCGAATGCGCATCCGCAGTAGTGAGACAGTGTGCGCATGAGCAGTAGTGAGTCCGAGTGCGTATGCGCAGTAGAGAGGCCGATTGCGCATGTGCAGGTCTGGGCCGGAGAGCGCATCCGCAGTCGTGAGCCCGAGTGCGCATGCGCAGTAGCGACCCCGAGCGCGCTTGCGCAGTAGTGAGCCCGATTGCGCATCCGCAACAGTGAGTCGGAGTGCGCATGAGCAGTAGTGAGGCCGAGTGCGCATGCGCAGTAGAGAGCCCGATTGCGCATGTGCAGTAGTGAGCCCGATTGCGCATCCGCAGTAGTGAGGCCGAGTGTGCATGCGCAGTAGTGAGCCCGATTGTGCATCCGCAGCAGTGACTCCAAGTGCGCATGCCCAGTAGTGAGCCCGTGCGCGCATACGCGGTTGTGAGCCCGATTTTTCATGCGCAGTAGTGCGCCCGTGTGCGCATCGGCAGTAGTGACTCCGAGTGCGCATGAGCAGTAGTGACCCCGAGTGCGCATGCACAGTAGTGAGCCCCTGTGCGCATGCGCAGTAGTGCGCCCGTGTGCGCATGCGCAGAAATGAGCCCGATTGTGCATCCGCAGTAGTGACTCCGAGTGAGCATGCACAGTAGTGAGGCCGTGCGCGCATACGCGGTAGTGAGCCCGATCTTGCATCCGCAGTAGTGAGTCCGAGAGTGCATGAGAAGTAGTGACCCCGTGTGCGCATGCACAGTAGTGAGCCCATGTGTGCATGCGCAGTAGTGAGCCCATGTGTGCATGCGCAGTAGTGACCCCGATTGTGCATCCGCAGCAGTGAGTCCGAGTGCGCGTGCGCAGTAGTGACCCCGATTGCGCATGCGCAGTAGTTAGTCCGAGAGCGCATGAGAGGTAGTGACCCCGTGTGCGCATGCGCAGTAGTGAGCCCTGTGCGCATGCGCAGTAGTGCGCCCGTGTGCGCATGCGCAGAAATGAGCTCGAGGGCGCATGCGCAGGTCTGAGCCTGTGTGCGCATGCGCCGTAGTGAATCCGAGTGCGGATAACCAGTAGTGATCGCGAGAACGCATGCGCAGTAGAGAGCCCGATTGCGCATCCGCAGTAGTGAGTCTGAGTGCGCATGAGCAGTAGTGACCCCGAGTGCGCATGCACAGTAGTGAGCCCCTGTGCGCATGCGCAGTAGTGCGCCCGTGTGCGCATGCGCAGTAGTGAGCCCGATTGCGCATCCGCAACAGTGAGTCGGAGTGCCCATGAGCAGTAGTAAGGCCGAGTGCGCATGAGCAGTAGTGAGCCCGAGCGCGCAACCGCAGTAGTGGGTCCGAGTGCGCATGAGCAGTAGTTAGTCCGAGAGCGCATGAGAATTAGTGATCCCGTGTGTGCATGCGCAGTAGTGTGCCCGAGTGCGCATGCGCAGTAGTGACCCGGAATGCGCATGGGCAGTAGAGAGCCCGATTGCGCATGTGCAGGTCTGAGCCCGACAGCGCATCCGCAGTAGTGAGCCCGATTGCGAATCCGCAGTAGTGAGGCCGAGTACCCATGAGCAGTAGTGAGTCCGAGTGCGCATGGGCAGTAGTGACCCCGAGTGCGCATGGACAGTAGAGAGCCCGATTGCGCATCCGCAGCAGTGAGTCCGAGTGCGCATGAGCAGTAGTGAGCCCGTGCGCGCATGTGCAGGTCTGATCCGGAGAGCGCATCCGCAGTAGTGCACCCGATTGCGCATCCCTAGTAGTGAGGCCGAGTGCCCATGAGCAGTAGCGAGCCCGAGTGCGCATGCGCAGTAGCGACACCGAGTGCGCATGCGGAGTAGAGAGCCCGATTGCGCATGTCCAGGTCTGAGCCGGACAGCGCATCCGCAGTAGTGAGCCCGATTGCGCATCCGCAGTAGTGAGCCCGATTGCGCATTCGTAGTAGTGAGGCCGAGTGCCCATGAGCAGTAGCGAGCCCGAGTGCGCATGCGCAGTAGCGACACCGAGTGCGCATGCGGAGTAGAGAGCCCGATTGCGCATGTGCAGGTCTGAGCCGGAGAACGCATCCGCATTAGTGAGCCCGATTGCGCATCCGCAGTAGTGAGTCCGAGTGCGCATGAGAATTAGTGACCCCGTGTGTGCATGCGCAGTAGTGTGCCCGAGCGCGCATCGGCAGTAGTGAGCCCGAGTGCGCATGCGCAGTAGTGACCCCGATCGCGCATGCCCAGTAGTGGCCCCGAGCGCGCATGCGCAGTAGTGTGCCCGAGCGCGCATCGGCAGTAGCGAGCCCGAACGCGCATCGGCAGTAGCGGGCCCGAGTGCGCATCCGCAGTAGTGAGACAGTGTGCGCATGGGCAGTAGTGACCCCGAGTGCGCATGGACAATAGCGAGCCCGAGTGCGCATGCGCAGTAGAGAGCCCGATTGCGCATGTGCAGTAGTGAGCCCGATTGCGCATCCGCAGTAGTGAGGCCGAGTGCCCTTGAGCAGTAGTGACACCGATTGCGCATGCGCAGTAGTGACTCCGAGCGCGCATGCGCAGAAATGAGCTCGAGGGCGCATGCGCAAGTCTGAGCCTGTGTGCGCATGCGTAGTCGTGGGCTCGAGTGCGCATGCGCAGTAGAGAGGCCGATTGCGCATGTGCAGGTCTGGGCCGGAGCGCGCATCCGCAGTCGTGAGCCCGAGTGCGCATGCGCAGTAGTGACGCCGATTGCGCATGCGCAGTAGTGACCCCGAGTGCGCATGCACAGTAGTGAGCCCATGTGTGCATGCGCAGTAGTGAGCCCGATTGTGCATCCTCAGTAGTGAGCCCGAGGGCGCATGCGCAGTAGTGACCCCGAGTGCGCATGCGCAGTAGAGACCCCGATTGCGCATGCGCAGTAGTGAGCCCGTGTGCGCATGCGCAGTGGTGAGCCCGAGTGCGCATGGGCAGGTCTAAGCCGGTGTGCGCATGCGCAGGAGTGAGCCCAAGCGCGCATGTGCAGTAGTGAGCCTGACTGCGCATCCGTATTAGTGAGGCCGAGTGCCCATGAGCAGTAGTGAGTCCAAGTGCGCATGAGCAGTAGTAACCTCGAGTGCGCATGCGCAGTAGTGAGCCCGAGTGCGCATGGGCAAGTCTGAGCCAGAGTGCGCATGCGCAGTAGTGAGTCCGAGTGCGCACGAGAAGTAGTTAGTCCGAGAGCGCATGAGAATCAGTGACCCCGTGTGCGCATGCGCAGTAGTGTGCCCGAGCGCGCATCGGGAGTAGTGAGCCACAGTGCGCATGCGCAGTAGTGACCCCGAGCGCGCATGCGCAGTAGTGGCCCCGAGCGCGCATGCGCAGTAGTGTGCCCGAGCGCGCATCGGCAGTAGCGAGCCCGAATGCGCGTCCGCATTAGTGAGACAGTGTGAGCATGAGCAGTAGTGAGTCCGAGTGCACATGAGCAGTAGTGAGGCCGAGTGCGCATGTGCAGGTCTGAGCCGGAGAGCGCATTATCAGTAGTGAGCCCGATTGCGAATCCGCAGTAGTGAGGCCGAGTGCCCATGAGCAGTAGTGAGTCCGAGTGCGCATGCGCAGTAGAGAGCCCGATTGCGCATGTGCAGGTCTGAGCCGCAGAGCGCATCCGTAGTAGTGAGCCCGATTGCGCATCGGCAGTAGTGAGGCCGAGTGCGCATCCGCAGTAGTGAGTCCGAGTGCGCATGCGCAGTAGTGACCCCGAGTGCGCATGCGCAGAATTGAGCTCGGGGGCGCATGCGTAAATCTGAGCCTGTGTGCGCATGCGTAGTAGTGAGCTCGAGTGCGCATGCGCGGTAGAGAGGCCGATTGCGCATGTGCAGGTCTGGGCCGGAGAGCGCATCCGCAGTCGTGAGCCCGAGTGCGCATGCGCAGTAGTGAGTCCGCGTGCCCATGAACAGTAGTGAGTCCAAGTGCGCATGAGCAGTAGTGATCCCGAGCGCGCATGCGCAGTAGTGAGCCCGAATGCGCATGCACAGTCGTGAGCCCATGTGTGCATGCGCAGTAGTGAGCCCGATTGTGCATCCGCAGTAGTGACTCCGAGTGCGCATGCCCAGTAGTGAGCCCGTGCGCGCATACGCGGTAGTGAGCCCGATTTAGCATCTGCAGTAGTGGGTCCGAGTACGCACGAGCAGTAGTGTGGCCGGGTGCGCATGAGTAGTAGTGAGCCCGAGCGCGCATCCGCAGTAGTGAGTCGGAGTGCGCATGCGCAGTAGAGAGCCCGATTGCGCATGTGCAGGACTGAACCGGAGAGGGCATCCACAGTAGTGATTCCGAGTGCGGGTGAGCAGTAGTGATCCCGAGTGCGCATGCACAGCCGTGAGCCTGTGTGCGCATGCGCAGTAGTGCGCCCGAGCGCGCATCCGCAGTAGTGAGTCCGAGTGCGCATGAGCATTAGTGACCAGGATTGCGCATGTACAGTAGTGAGCCCATGTGTGCATGCGCAGTAGCGAGCCCGATTGCGCATCCGCAGTAGTGAGCCCGATTGCGCGTCCGAGTGCGCATACGCAGTTGTCAGCCCGAGTGCGCATGAGCAGTAGTGTCCCCGAGCACGCATGCGCAGTAGTTAGTCCGAGAGCGCATGAGAGGTAGTGACCCCGTGTGCGCATGCGCAGTAGTGAGCCCCTGTGCGCATGCGCAGTAGTGCGCCCGTGTGCGCATGCGCAGAAATGAGCTCGAGGGCGCATGCGCAGGTCTGAGCCTGTGTGCGCATGCGCCGTAGTGAATCCGAGTGCGCATAACCAGTAGTGATCGCGAGAACGCATGCGCAGTAGAGAGCCCGATTGCGCATCCGCAGTAGTGAGTCTGAGTGCGCATGAGCAGTAGTGACCCCGAGTGCGCATGCACAGTAGTGAGCCCCTGTGCGCATGCGCAGTAGTGCGCCCGTGTGCGCATGCGCAGTAGTGAGCCCGATTGCGCATCCGCAACAGTGAGTCGGAGTGCCCATGAGCAGTAGTGAGGCCGAGTGCGCATGAGCAGTAGTGAGCCCGAGCGCGCAACCGCAGTAGTGGGTCCGAGTGCGCATGAGCAGTAGTTAGTCCGAGTGCCCATGAGCAGTAGTGAGTCCGAGTGCGCATGCGCAGTAGTGACCCCGAGCGCGCATCCGCAGTAGTGAGTCCGAGTGCTAACGCGCAGTAGTGTGCCCGATTGCGCATGTGCAGGTCTGAGCCGGAGAACGCATCCGCATTAGTGAGCCCGATTGCGCATCCGCAGTAGCGAGCCCGAACGCGCATCGGCAGTAGCGAGCCCGAATGCGCATCCGCAGTAGTGAGCCCGATTGCGCATCCGTAGTAGTGAGGCCGAGTGCCCATGAGCAGTAGCGAGCCCGAGTGCGCATGCGCAGTAGCGACACCGAGTGCGCATGCGGAGTAGAGAGCCCGATTGCGCATGTCCAGGTCTGAGCCGGACAGCGCATCCGCAGTAGTGAGCCCGATTGCGTATCCGCAGTAGTGAGTCCGAGTGCCCATGAGCAGTAGTGAGTCCGAGTGCGCATGCGCAGTAGTGACCCCGAGTGCGCATGCGCAGTAGTGATTCCGAGTGCGCATGCGCAGTAGTGACCCCGAGCGCGCATCCGCAGTAGTGAGTCCGAGTGCTAACGCGCAGTAGTGTGCCCGATTGCGCATGTGCAGGTCTGAGCCGGAGAACGCATCCGCATTAGTGAGCCCGATTGCGCATCCGCAGTAGTGAGCCCGATTGCGCATCCGCAGTAGTGAGCCCGATTGCGCATCCGTAGTAGTGAGGCCGAGTGCCCATGAGCAGTAGCGAGCCCGAGTGCGCATGCGCAGTAGCGACACCGAGTGCGCATGCGGAGTAGAGAGCCCGATTGCGCATGTCCAGGTCTGAGCCGGACAGCGCATCCGCAGTAGTGAGCCCGATTGCGCATCCGCAGTAGTGAGCCCGATTGCACATCCGTAGTAGTGAGGCCGAGTGCCCATGAGCAGTAGCGAGCCCGAGTGCGCATGCGCAGTAGCGACACCGAGTGCGCATGCGGAGTAGAGAGCCCGATTGCGCATGTCCAGGTCTGAGCCGGACAGCGCATCCGCAGTAGTGAGCCCGATTGCGTATCCGCAGTAGTGAGTCCGAGTGCCCATGAGCAGTAGTGAGTCCGAGTGCGCATGCGCAGTAGTGACCCCGAGTGCGCATGCGCAGTAGTGATTCCGAGTGCGCATGCGCAGTAGTGACCCCGAGCGCGCATCCGCAGTAGTGAGTCCGAGTGCGAACGCGCAGTAGTGTGCCCGATTGCGCATGTGCAGGTCTGAGCCGGAGAACGCATCCGCATTAGTGAGCCCGATTGCGCATCCGCAGTAGCGAGCCGGAACGCGCATCGGCAGTAGCGAGCCCGAATGCGCATCCGCAGTAGTGAGACAGTGTACGCATGGGCAGTAGTGACCCCGAGTGCGCATGGGCAATAGAAAGCCCGAGTGCGCATGCGCAGTAGAGAGCCCGATTGCGCATGTGCAGTAGTGAGCCCGATTGCGCATCCGCAGTAGTGAGGCCGAGTGCCCTTGAGCAGTAGTGACACCGATTGCGCATGCGCAGTAGTGACTCCGAGCGCGCATGAGCAGAAATGAGCTCGAGGGCGCATGCGCAAGTCTGAGCCTGTGTGCGCATGCGTAGTCGTGAGCTCGAGTGCGCATGCGCAGTAGAGAGGTCGATTGCGCATGTGCAGGTCTGGGCCGGAGCGCGCATCCGCAGTCGTGAGCCCGAGTGCGCATGCGCAGTAGTGACGCCGATTGCGCATGCGCAGTAGTGACCCCGAGTGCGCATGCACAGTAGTGAGCCCATGTGTGCATGCGCAGTAGTGAGCCCGATTGTGCATCCTCAGTAGTGAGCCCGAGGGCGCATTCGCAGTAGTGACCCCGAGTGCGCATGCGCAGTAGAGACCCCGATTGCGCATGCGCAGTAGTGAGCCCGTGTGCGCATGCGCAGTGGTGAGCCCGAGTGCGCATGGGCAGGTCTAAGCCGGTGTGCGCATGCGCAGGAGTGAGCCCAAGCGCGCATGTGCAGTAGTGAGCCTGACTGCGCATCCCTATTAGTGAGGCCGAGTGCCCATGAGCAGTAGTGAGTCCAAGTGCGCATGAGCAGTAGTAACCTCGAGTGCGCATGCGCAGTAGTGAGCCCGAGTGCGCATGGGCAGGTCTGAGCCAGAGTGCGCATGCGCAGTAGTGAGTCCGAGTGCGCACGAGAAGTAGTTAGTCCGAGAGCGCATGAGAATCAGTGACCCCGTGTGCGCATGCGCAGTAGTGTGCCCGAGCGCGCATCGGCAGTAGCGAGCCCGAATGCGCGTCCGCATTAGTGAGACAGTGTGAGCATGAGCAGTAGTGAGTCCGAGTGCGCATGCGCAGTAGTGACCCCGAGTGCGCATGCGCAGAATTGAGCTCGGGGGCGCATGCGCAAATCTGAGCCTGTGTGCGCATGCGTAGTAGTGAGCTCGAGTGCGCATGCGCAGTAGAGAGGCCGATTGCGCATGTGCAGGTCTGGGCCGGAGAGCGCATCCGCAGTCGTGAGCCCGAGTGCGCATGCGCAGTAGTGAGTCCGCGTGCCCATGAACAGTAGTGAGTCCAAGTGCGCATGAGCAGTAGTGATCCCGAGCGCGCATGCTCAGTAGTGAGCCCGAATGCGCATGCACAGTCGTGAGCCCATGTGTGCATGCGCAGTAGTGAGCCCGATTGTGCATCCGCAGTAGTGACTCCGAGTGCGCATGCCCAGTAGTGAGCCCGTGCGCGCATACGCGGTAGTGAGCCCGATTTTGCATCCGCAGTAGTGAGTCCGAGTGCGCATGAGCAGTAGTTAGTCCGAGAGCGCATGAGAATTAGCGACCCCGTGTGCGCATGCGCAGTAGTGTGCCCGAGTGCGCATGCGCAGTAGAGTGGCCGATTGCGCATGTGCAGTTCTGGGCCGGAGCGCGCATCCGCAGTCGTGAGCCCGAGTGCGCACGCGCAGTAGTGACCCCGAGTGCGCATGCGCAGTAGTGCGCCCGAGCGCGCATCCGCAGTAGTGAGCCCGAGTGCGCATGAGCAGTAGTGCCCCCGAGCGCGCATACGCGGTAGTGAGCCCGATTTAGCATCTGCAGTAGTGGGTCCGAGTACGCATGAGCAGTAGTGTGGCCGGGTGCGCATGAGTAGTAGTGAGCCCGAGCGCGCATCCGCAGTAGCGAGTCCTAGTGCGCATGAGCAGTAGTGAGCCGGAGTGCGAATGCGCATAAGTGACCCCGAGTGCGCATGCGCAGTAGTGATCCCGTGCGCGCATGCGCAGTAGTGAGCCCGTGCGCGCATGCGCAGTAGTGAGCCCGCGCGCGCATGCGCAGTGGTGATCCCAAGTGCGCATGTGCAGGTCAGAGCCGGAGTGCGCATGCGCAGTAGTGGGTCCGAGTGCGCATGAGCAGTAGTGACCCCGCGTGCGCATGCGCAGAAATGAGCTCGAGGGCGCATGCGCAAGTCTGAGCCTGTGTGCGCATGCGTAGTCGTGAGCTCGAGTGCGCATGCGCAGTAGAGAGGCCGATTGCGCATGTGCAGGTCTGGGCCGGAGCGCGCATCCGCAGTCGTGAGCCCGAGTGCGCATGCGCAGTAGTGACGCCGATTGCGCATGCGCAGTAGTGACCCCGAGTGCGCATGCACAGTAGTGAGCCCATGTGTGCATGCGCAGTAGTGAGCCCGATTGTGCATCCTCAGTAGTGAGCCCGAGGGCGCATGCGCAGTAGTGACCCCGAGTGCGCATGCGCAGTAGAGACCCCGATTGCGCATGCGCAGTAGTGAGCCCGTGTGCGCATGCGCAGTGGTGAGCCCGAGTGCGCATGGGCAGGTCTAAGCCGGTGTGCGCATGCGCAGGAGTGAGCCCAAGCGCGCATGTGCAGTAGTGAGCCTGACTGCGCATCCCTATTAGTGAGGCCGAGTGCCCATGAGCAGTAGTGAGTCCAAGTGCGCATGAGCAGTAGTAACCTCGAGTGCGCATGCGCAGTAGTGAGCCCGAGTGCGCATGGGCAGGTCTGAGCCAGAGTGCGCATGCGCAGTAGTGAGTCCGAGTGCGCGCGAGAAGTAGTTAGTCCGAGAGCGCATGAGAATCAGTGACCCCGTGTGCGCATGCGCAGTAGTGTGCCCGAGCGCGCATCGGCAGTAGTGAGCCACAGTGCGCATGCGCAGTAGTGACCCCGAGCGCGCATGCGCAGTAGTGGCCCCGAGCGCGCATGCGCAGTAGTGTGCCCGAGCGCGCATCGGCAGTAGCGAGCCCGAATGCGCGTCCGCATTAGTGAGACAGTGTGAGCATGAGCAGTAGTGAGTCCGAGTGCACATGAGCAGTAGTGAGGCCGAGTGCGCTTGTGCAGGTCTGAGCCGGAGAGCGCATTATCAGTAGTGAGCCCGATTGCGAATCCGCAGTAGTGAGGCCGAGTGCCCATGAGCAGTAGTGAGTCCGAGTGCGCATGCGCAGTAGTGACCCCGAGTGCGCATGCGCAGAATTGAGCTCGGGGGCGCATGCGCAAATATGAGCCTGTATGCGCATGCGTAGTAGTGAGCTCGAGTGCGCATGCGCAGTAGAGAGGCCGATTGCGCATGTGCAGGTCTGGGCCGGAGAGCGCATCCGCAGTCGTGAGCCCGAGTGCGCATGCGCAGTAGTGAGTCCGCGTGCCCATGAACAGTAGTGAGTCCAAGTGCGCATGAGCAGTAGTGATCCCGAGCGCGCATGCGCAGTAGTGAGCCCGAATGCGCATGCACAGTCGTGAGCCCATGTGTGCATGCGCAGTAGTGAGCCCGATTGTGCATCCGCAGTAGTGACTCCGAGTGCGCATGCCCAGTAGTGAGCCCGTGCGCGCATACGCGGTAGTGAGCCCGATTTTGCATCCGCAGTAGTGAGTCCGAGTGCGCATGAGCAGTAGTTAGTCCGAGAGCGCATGAGAATTAGCGACCCCGTGTGCGCATGCGCAGTAGTGTGCCCGAGTGCGCATGCGCAGTAGAGTGGCCGATTGCGCATGTGCAGTTCTGGGCCGGAGCGCGCATCCGCAGTCGTGAGCCCGAGTGCGCACGCGCAGTAGTGACCCCGAGTGCGCATGCACAGCCGTGAGCCTGTGTGCGCATGCGCAGTAGTGCGCCCGAGCGCGCATCCGCAGTAGTGAGCCCGAGTGCGCATGAGCAGTAGTGCCCCCGAGCGCGCATACGCGGTAGTGAGCCCGATTTAGCATCTGCAGTAGTGGGTCCGAGTACGCATGAGCAGTAGTGTGGCCGGGTGCGCATGAGTAGTAGTGAGCCCGAGCGCGCATCCGCAGTAGTGAGTCGGAGTGCGCATGCGCAGTAGAGAGCCCGATTGCGCATGTGCAGGTCTGAACCGGAGAGGGCATCCACAGTAGTGATTCCGAGTGCGGGTGAGCAGTAGTGATCCCGAGTGCGCATGCACAGCCGTGAGCCAGTGTATGCGCACTCAGACTCACTACTGCGAATGCACAATCGGGCTCACTACTGCGCATGCGCGCTCGGACTCACTACTGCCCATGCGCACACGGACTCACGACTGCGGATGCGCGCTCGGGCTCACTACTGCGCATGCGCGCACGGGCTCTCTACTGCGCATGCGCACTCCGTCTCAGACCTGCACATGCGCACACGGACTCACAACTGCGGATGCGCAATCGGGCTCACAACTGTGCATGCGCACTCGGGGTCACTACTGCTCATGCGCACTCGGACTCACAACTGTGCATGCGCACTCGGGGTCACTACTGCTCATGCGCACTCGGACTCACTACTGCTCATGCGCACTCGGGGTCACTACTGCGCATTCGCACTCGGACTCACTACTGCGGATGCGCGCTCGGGCTCACTACTGCGCATTCGCACACGGGCTCACTATTGCGCATGCGCGCACGAGCTCACTACTGCTCATGCGCACTCGGACTCACTACTGCTCATGCGCAGGCGGGCTCACTACTGCGCATGCGCGCTCGGACTCACTACTGCCCATGCGCACACGGACTCACGACTGCGGATGCGCGCTCGGGCTCACAACTGTGCATGCGCACTCGGGGTCACTACTGCTCATGCGCACTCGGACTCACAACTGTGCATGCGCACTCGGGGTCACTACTGCTCATGCGCACTCGGACTCACTACTGCTCATGCGCAGTCGGGGTCACTACTGCGCATGCGCACTCGGACTCACTACTGCGGATGCGCGCTCGGGCTCACTACTGCGCATGCGCACACGGGCTCACTACTGCGCATGCGCGCACGGGCTCACTACTGCGCATGCGCACTCCGGCTCAGACCTGCACATGCGCACTCCGGCTCACTACTGCTCATGCGCACTCGGACTCACTACTGCGGATGCACAATCGGGCTCACTACTGCGCATGCGCACTCCGGCTCAGACCTGCACATGCGCACACGGACTGACTACTGCGGAAGCGTAATCGGGCTCACTACTGTGCATGCGCACTCGGGGTCGCTACTGCTCATACGCACTCGGACTCACTACTGCTGATGCGCACTCGGGGTCACTACTGCGCATGCGCACTTGGACTCACTACTGCGCATGCGCACTCGTACTCACTACTGCTCATGCGCACTGGGACTCACTACTGCGCATGCGCACTCCGGCTCAGACCTGCACATGCGCACTCGGGCTCACCACTGCGCATGCGTACACGGGCTCACTACTGCGCATACGCTCACGGGCTCACTACTGCGCATGCGTACATGGGCTCACTACTTCGCATGCGCACACGGGCTCACTACAGCGCACGCGCACTCGAGCTCACTACTGCGCATGCGCACACGTGCTCACAACTGTGCATGTGCACTCGGGCTCACTACTGCGCATGCTAACACGGGCTCACTACTGCGCATGCGCGCTCGGGGTCACTACTGCGCATGCGCACTCCACCTCAGACCTGCACATGCGCACTCGAGAACACTACTGCTCATGCACACACGGGCTCACTACTGCTCTTGCACAATCGGGTTCACTACTGCGCATGCACACACGGGCTCACTTCTGCGCATGCGCACTCGGGGTCACTACTGCTCATGCGCACTCGGCCACACTACTGCGCATGCGCCCTCCGGCTCAGACCTGCCCATGCGCACTCGGGCCCACCACTGCGCATGCGTACACGGGCTCACTACTGCGCATGCGCACACGGGCTCACTACTACGCACGCGCGCTCGGGGTCACCCGTGCGCATGCGCACTCCGGCTCACTACTGCGCATGCGCGCTCGGGGTCACTAATGCGCATGCGCACTCGGAGTCACTACTGCGTATGAGCACTCCGGCTCAGACCTGCACATGCGCACTGCAGCTCACTACTACGCATGCGCACGCGGGCTCACTACAGCGCACGCGCACTCGAGCTCACTACTGCGCATGCGCACACGTGCTCACAACTGTGCATGTGCACTCGGGCTCACTACTGCGCATGCTAACACGGGCTCACTACTGCGCATGCGCGCTCGGGGTCACTACTGCGCATGCGCACTCCACCTCAGACCTGCACATGCGCACTCGAGAACACTACTGCTCATGCACACACGGGCTCACTACTGCTCTTGCACAATCGGGTTCACTACTGCGCATGCACACACGGGCTCACTTCTGCGCATGCGCACTCGGGGTCACTACTGCTCATGCGCACTCGGCCACACTACTGCGCATGCGCCCTCCGGCTCAGACCTGCCCATGCGCACTCGGGCCCACCACTGCGCATGCGTACACGGGCTCACTACTGCGCATGCGCACACGGGCTCACTACTGCGCACGCGCGTTCGGGGTCACCCGTGCGCATGCGCACTCCGGCTCACTACTGCGCATGCGCGCTCGGGGTCACTAATGCGCATGCGCACTCGGAGTCACTACTGCTCATGCGCACTCGGCCTCACTACTGCGCATGCGCGCTCCGGCTCACCACTGCGCATGCGTACACGGGCGCACTACTGCTCAAGCGCACTCGGACTCACTACTGCGCATGCGCGCTCGGGGTCACCAGTGTGCATGAGCACTCCGGCTCACTACTGCTCATGCGCACTCGGACTCACTACTGCGCATGCGCACTCCGGCTCAGAGCTGCACATGCGCACACGGACTCACTACTGCGGATGCGCTATCGGGCTCACAACTGTGCATGCGCACGCGGGGTCACTACTGCCCATGCGCACTCGGACCCACTACTGCGCATGCGCACTCCGGCTCTGACCTGCACATGCGCACTTGGGATCACCACTGCGCATGCGCGCGCGGGCTCACTACTGCGCATGCGCGCACGGGCTCACTACTGCGCATGCGCGCACGGGATCACTACTGCGCATACGCACTCGGGGTCACTTATGCGCATTCGCACTCCGGCTCACTACTGCTCATGCGCACTAGGACTCGCTACTGCGCGTGCGCACTCGGTGTCACTACTGCGCATGCGCACTCGGGCCCACTACTGCGCATGCACACACGGGCCCACTACTGCGCATGCGCACTCGGAGTCACTACTGCGCATGCGCACTCCACCTCAGACCTGCACATGCGCACTCGAGAACACTCCTGCGCATGCGCACTCGGGCTCACTACTGCGCCTGCGCGCGCGGGCTCACTACTGCGGATGCGCAATCGGGTTCACTACTGCGCATGCACACACGTGCCCACTTCTGCGCATGCGCACTCGGGGTCACTACTGCGCATGCGCACACGGGCTCACTACTGCGCATGCATCCATGAGCTCACTACTTCGCATGCGCACACGGGCTCACTACTGCGCATGCATCCATGAGCTCACTACTTCGCATGCGCACACGGGCTCACTACTGCGCATGCGCGCACGGGATCACTACTGCGCATGCGCACTCCGGCTCAGACCTGCACATGCGCACACGGACTCACTACTGCGGATGCGCAATCGGGCTCACTACTGTGCATGCGCACGCGGGGTCACTACTGCGGATGCGCACTCGGACTCACTACGGCTCATGCGCACTCGGACTCACTACTGCTCATGCGCCCTCGCGGTCACTACTGCGCATGCGCACTCGGACTCATTACTGCGGATGCGCGCTCGGGCTCACTACTGCGCATGCGCACACGGGCTCACTACTGCGCATGCGCACTCGGGGTCACTACTGCGCATGCGCACTCGGACTCACTACTGCGGATGCGCGCTCGGGCTCACTACTGCGCATGCGCACACGGGCTCACTACTGCGCATGCGCGCTCGAGGTCACTACTGCGCATGCGCACTCGGACTCACTACTGCGGATGCACAATCGGGCTCACTGCTGCGCATGCGCACTCCGGCTCAGACCTGCATATGCGCACACGGACTCTCTACTGCGGATGCGCAATCGGGCTCACTACTGTGCATGCGCACTCGGGCTCACCACTGCGCATGCGTACACGGGCTCACTACTGCGCATGCGCACACGGGCTCACTACTGCGCACGCGCGCTCGGGGTCACTACTGCTCATGCGCACTCGGCCTCACTACTGCGCATGCGCACTCCGGCTCAGACCTGCCCATGCGCACTCGAGAACACTACTGCGCATGCGTACTCGGGCTCACTACTGCGCATGCGCGCTCGGTGTCACTACTGCTCATGCCCACACGGGCTCACTACTGCTCATGCGCAATCGGGTTCACTACTGCGCATGCACACACGGGCTCACTTCTGCGCATGCGCACTCGGGCCCACCACTGCGCATGCGTACACGGGCTCACTACTGCGCATGCGCACACGGGCTCACTACTGCGCACGCGCGCTCGGGGTCACCAGTGCACATGCGCACTCCGGCTCACTACTGCTCATGCGCACTCGGACCCACTACTGCGCATGCGCACTCCGGCTCAGACCTGCTCATGCGCACTTGGGATCACCACTGCGCATGCGCGCACGGGCTCACTACTGCGCATGCTCACTCCGGCTCAGACCTGCACATGCGCATTCGAGCTCACTTCTGCGCATCTGCACACGGGCGCACTACTGCGCATGCACACTCCGGCTCAGACCTGCACATGCGCATTCGAGCTCACTTCTGCGCATCTGCACACGGGCGCACTACTGCGCATGCGCACACGGGCTCACTACAGCGCATGCGCACTCCGGCTCAGAGCTGCACATGCGCACACGGACTCACTACTGCGGATGCGCAATCGGGCTCACTACTGTGCATGCGCACGCGGGGTCACTACTGCGGATGCGCACTCGGACTCACTACGGCTCATTCGCACTCGGACTCACTACTGCTCATGCGCAATCGCGGTCACTACTGCGCATGCGCACTCGGACTCACTACTGCGGATGCGCGCTCGGGCTCACTACTGCGCATGCGCACACGGGCTCACTACTGCGCATGCGCACACGGGCTCACTACTGCGCACGCGCGCTCGGGGTCACTACTGCTCATGCGCACTCGGCCTCACTACTGCGCATGCGCACTCCGGCTCAGACCTGCCCATGCGCACTCGAGAACACTACTGCGCATGCGTACTCGGGCTCACTACTGCGCATGCGCGCTCGGTGTCACTACTGCTCATGCCCACACGGGCTCACTACTGCTCATGCGCAATCGGGTTCACTACTGCGCATGCACACACGGGCTCACTTCTGCGCATGCGCACTCGGGCCCACCACTGCGCATGCGTACACGGGCTCACTACTGCGCATGCGCACACGGGCTCACTACTGCGCACGCGCGCTCGGGGTCACCAGTGCACATGCGCACTCCGGCTCACTACTGCTCATGCGCACTCGGACCCACTACTGCGCATGCGCACTCCGGCTCAGACCTGCACATGCGCACTTGGGATCACCACTGCGCATGCGCGCACGGGCTCACTACTGCGCATGCTCACTCCGGCTCAGACCTGCACATGCGCATTCGAGCTCACTTCTGCGCATCTGCACACGGGCGCACTACTGCGCATGCGCACACGGGCTCACTACAGCGCATGCGCGCTCGAGGTCACTACTGCGCATGCGCACTCGGACTCACTACTGCGGATGCACAATCGGGCTCACTACTGCGCATGCGCACTCCGGCTCAGACCTGCACATGCGCACACGGACTCTCTACTGCGGATGCGCAATCGGGCTCACTACTGTGCATGCGCACTCGGGCTCACCACTGCGCATGCGTACACGGGCTCACTACTGCGCATGCGCACACGGGCTCACTACAGCGCACGCGCGCTCGGGGTCACTACTGCTCATGCGCACTCGGCCTCACTACTGCGCATGCGCACTCCGGCTCAGACCTGCCCATGCGCACTCGAGAACACTACTGCGCATGCGTACTCGGGCTCACTACTGCGCATGCGCGCTCGGTGTCACTACTGCTCATGCCCACACGGGCTCACTACTGCTCATGCGCAATCGGGTTCACTACTGCGCATGCACACACGGGCTCACTTCTGCGCATGCGCACTCGGGCGCACCACTGCGCATGCGTACATGGGCTCACTACTGCGCATGCGCACACGGGCTCACTACTGCGCACGCGCGCTCGGGGTCACCAGTGCACATGCGCACTCCGGCTCACTACTGCTCCTGCGCACTCGGACCCACTACTGCGCATGCGCACTCCGGCTCAGACCTGCACATGCGCACTTGGGATCACCACTGCGCATGCGCGCACGGGCTCACTACTGCGCATGCTCACTCCGGCTCAGACCTGCACATGCGCATTCGAGCTCACTTCTGCGCATCTGCACACGGGCGCACTACTGCGCATGCACACTCCGGCTCAAACCTGCACATGCGCACACGGACTCACTACTGCGGATGCGCGCTCGGGCTCACTACTGCGCATGCGCACACGGGCTCACTACTTCGCATGCGTCCATGAGCTCACTACTTCGCATGCGCACACGGGCTCACTACTGCGCATGCGCGCACGGGATCACTACTGCGCATGCGCACTCCGGCTCAGACCTGCACATGCGCACACGGACTCACTACTGCGGATGCGCAATCGGGCTCACTACTGTGCATGCGCACGCGGGGTCACTACTGCGGATGCGCACTCGGACTCACTACGGCTCATGCGCACTCGGACTCACTACTGCTCATGCGCCCTCGCGGTCACTACTGCGCATGCGCACTCGGACTCACTACTGCGGATGCGCGCTCGGGCTCACTACTGCGCATGCGCACACGGGCTCACTACTGCGCATGCGCACTCGGGGTCACTAATGCTCATGCGCACTCGGCCTCACTACTGCGCATGCGCGCTCCGGCTCAGACCTGCCCATGCGCACTCGAGAACACTACTGCGGATGCGCGTTCGGGCTCACTACTGCGCATGCGCACACGGGCTCACTACTGCGGATACGCGCTCGGGCTAACTACTGCGCATGCGCACACGGGCTCACTACTGCGCATGCGTCCATGAGCTCACTACTTCGCATGCGCACACGGGCTCACTACTGCGCATGCGCGCTCGGGGTCACTAGTGCGCATGCGCACTCCGGCTCACTACTGCTTATGCGCACTTGGACTCAATGCTGCGGATGCACAATCGGGCACACTACTGCGTATGCGCGCACGGGCTCACTACTGCGCATGCGCGCACGGGATCACTACTGCGCATGCGCACTCCGGCTCAGACCTGCACATGCGCACACGGACTCACTACTGCGGATGCGCAATCGGGCTCACTACTGTGCATGCGCACGCGGGGTCACTACTGCGGATGCGCACTCGGACTCACCACGGCTCATGGGCACTCGGACTCACTACTGCCGATGCTCAATCAGGCTCACTACTGCGCATGCGCACTCGGGCTCATTACTGCGCATGCGCGCACGGGCTCACTACTGCGCATGCGCGCACGAGCTCACTTCTGCGCATGCGCAATCGGGGTCACTACTCCGCATGCGCACTCCGGCTCAGACCTGCACATGCGCACTCGAGAACACTACTGCGCATGCGCACTCGGGCTCACTACTGCGCATGCACACACGGGCTCACTTCTGCGCATGCGCAATCGGGGTCACTACTCCGCATGCGCACTCCGGCTCAGACCTGCACATGCGCACTCCGGCTCAGACCTGCCTATGCGCCCTCGGGCACACCACTGCGCATGCCCAGTCCGGCTTAGACCAGCACATGCGCATTCGAGCCCACTTCTGCGCATGTGCACACGGGCGCACTACCGCGCTTGCTCACTCGGACTCACTACTGTGCATGCGCACTCCGCATCAGACCTGCACATGCGCACTCGAGAACACTACTGCGCATGCGCACTCGGGCTCACTACTGCGCATGCACACACGGGCTCACTTCTGCGCATGCGCAATCGGGGTCACTACTCCGCATGCGCACTCCGGCTCAGACCTGCACATGCGCGCTCGAGCTCACTACTGTGCATGCGTACACGGGCTCACTACGGCGCATGCGCGCTCGGGGTCGCTTATGCGCATTCGCACCCCGGCTCACTACTGCTCATGCGCACTAGGACTCGCTACTGCGCATGCGCACTCGGTGTCACTACTGCGCATGCGCACTCGGGCCCACTACTGCGCATGCACACACGGGCCCACTACTGCGCATGCGCACTCGGAGTCACTACTGCTCACGCGCACTCGGGCTCACTACTGCGCGTGCGCGCTCGGGGTCACTACTGCCTATGCGCACTCGGGGTCATTACTGCGCATGCGCACACCACCTCAGACCTGCACATGCGCACTCGAGCTCACTTCTGCGCATCTGCACACGGGCGCACTACTGCTCATGCGCACTCGGGGTCACTACTGCTCATGCGCACTCGGACTCACTACTTCTCATGCGCACTCGAGCTCACTACTACGCATGCGCGCTCGGGGTCACTACTGCGCATGCGCACTCGGAGTCACTACTGCGCATGCGCACTCGGGCTCATTACAGCGCATGCGCACACGGGCTCACTACTGCGCATGTGTAAATGGGCTCACTACTTCGCATGCGCACACGGGCTCACTACAGCGCACGCGCACTCGAGCTCACTACTGCGCATGCGCACACGTGCTCATTACTGAGCATGTGCACTCGGGCTCACTACTGCGCATGCGCACACGGGCTCACTACTGCGCGTGCGCGCTCGGGGTCACTACTGCCTATGCGCACTCGGGGTCATTACTGCGCATGCGCACACCACCTCAGACCTGCACATGCGCACTCGAGCTCACTTCTGCGCATCTGCACACGGGCGCACTACTGCGCATGCGCACTCCGGCTCAGACCTGCACATGCGCACACGGACTCACTACTGCGGATGCGCTATCGGGATCACAACTGTGCATGCACACGCGGGGTCACTACTGCTCATGCGCACTCGGACCCACTACTGCGCATGCGCACTCCGGCTCAGACCTGCACATGAGCATTCGAGCTCACTTCTGTGCATCTGCACACGGGCGCACTACTGCGCATGCGCACTCCGGCTCAGACCTGCACATGCGCACACGGACTCACTACTGCGGATGCGCAATCGGGCTCACTACTGTGCATGCGCACTCGGGGTCACTACTGCTCATGCGCACTCGGACTCACAACTGCTCATGCGCACTCGGGGTCACTACTGCGCATGCGCACTCGGACTCACTACTGCGGATGCGCGCTCGGGCTCACTACTGCGCATGCGCACACGGGCTCACTACTGCGCATGCGCGCTCGGGGTCACCACTGCGCATGCGCGCTCGGACTCACTACTGCTCATGCGCACTCGGGGGCACTACTCCGCATGCGCACTCGGGCTTACTACTGCGCATGCGCACACCGGCTCAGACCTGCACATGCGCATTCGAGCACACTTCTGCGCATATGCACACGGTCGCACTACTGCGCATGCGCACTGGGACTCACTACTGCTCATGCGCACTCGGACTCACTACTGCGCATGCGCACTCCGGCTCAGACCTGCACATGCGCACTCGAAATCGCTACTATGCATGCGCACGCGGGCTCACTACTGCGCATGCGCACACGGGCTTATAACTGCGCATGCGACACGGGCTCACTACTGCGCATGCGCACTCCGGCTCAGACCTGCACATGCGCACTCGAGCTCGCTACTATGCATGCGCACTCGGACTCACTACTACTCATGCGCACTCGGGGTCACTACTGCTCATGCGCACTCGGACTCACTACTGCTCATGCGCACTCGGGGTCACTACTGCGCATGCGCCCTCCGGCTCACTACTGCTCATGCGTACTCGGACTCACTACTGCGGATGCGCAATCGGGCCCACTCCTGCGCATGCGCGCACGAGCCCACTACTGCTCATGCACACACAGGCTCACTACTGCGCATGCGGGCTCGAAGTCACTACTGCGCATGCGCAGTCCGGCTCAGACTTGCACATGCGCATTCGAGCTCAATTCTGCGCATGTGCACACGGTCTCACTACTGCGCATGCGCAGTCCGGCTCAGACCTGCCCATGCGCCCCCGGGCACACCACTACGCATGCGCACACGGGCTCACTACTGCGCGTGAGCACACGGGCTCACTACTGCGCATGCGTACACGGGCTCACTACTGCGCATGCGCACGCGGGCTCACTACTGCGCATGCGCATTCGGGGTCACTACTGCGCATGCGCACACGGGCTCACTACTACGCATGCGCGCGGGCTCACTACTGCGCATGCGCACTCCGGCTCAGACCTGCACATGCGCATTCGAGCTCACATCTGCGCATATGCACACGGGCGCACTACTGCGCATGCGCACTGGGACTCACTACAGCTCATGCGCACTAGGACTCACTACTGCGCATGCGCACTCCGGCTCAGACCTGCACATGCGCACTCGAGCTCGCTACTATGCATGCGCACTCGGACTCACTACTACTCATGCGCACTCGGGGTCACTACTGCGCATGCGCACACGAGCTCACTACTACGCATGCGCGCGGACTCACTACTGCGGATGCGCGCTCGGGCTCACTACTGCGCATGCGCACACGGGGTCACTGCTGCTCATGCGCACTCGGACTCACTACTGCTCATGCGGGCTCGGGGCCGCTAGTGCACATGCGCACACGGACTCACTACTGCGGATGCGCGCTCGGGCTCACTACTGCGCATGCGCACACGGGCTCACTACTGCGCATGCGCGCTCGGGGTCACTACTGCGCATGCGCACTGGGGCTCACTACTGCGCATGCGCACCCCGGCTCAGACCTGCACATGCGTACACGGACTCACTACTGCGGATGCGCAATCGGGCTCACTACTGTGCATGCGCACTCGGGGTCACTACTGCTCATGCGCACTCGGATTCACTACTGCGGATGCACAATCGGGCTCACTACTGCGCATGCGCACTCCGGCTCAGACCTGCACATGCGCACTCGGACTCACTACTGCGGTTGCGCACTCGGACTCACTACTACTCATGCGCACTCGGGGTCACTACTGCTCATGCGCACTCGGACTCACTACTGCGGATGCGCGCTCTGGATCACTACTGCGCATGGGCACACGGGCTCACTACTGCGCATGCGCACTCGGACCCACTACCACTCATGCGCACTCGGGGTCACTACTGCTCATGCGCCCTCGGACTCACTACTGCGGATGCGCGCTCGGGCTCACTACTGTGCATGCGCACACGGGGTCACTACTGCTCATGCGCACTCGGACTCACTACTGCTCATGCGGGCTCAGGGCCACTAGTGCTCATGCGCACTCGGACTCATTACTGCGCATGCGCGCTCGGCGTCACTACTGCGCATGCGCACTCGGGGTCACTACTGCGCATGCACACTCCGGCTCAGACCTGCACATGCGCACTCGGACTCACTACTGCTCATGCGGGCTCGGGGCCACTAGTGCTCATGCGCACTCGGACTCATTACTGCGCATGCGCGCTCGGCGTCACTACTGCGCATGCGCACTCGGGGTCACTACTGCGCATGCACACTCCGGCTCAGACCTGCACATGCGCACACGGACTCACTACTGCGGATGCGCAATCGGGCTCACTACTATGCATGCGGGATCGGGGTCACTACTGCGCATGCGCAGTCCGGCTCAGACCTGCACATGCGCCCTCGGGCACAGCACTGCGCATGCGCACACGGGCTCACTACTGCGCACGCGCTCTCGGGGTCACTGCTGCTCATGCGCACTCGGACTCACTACTACTCATGCGCACTTGGGGTCACTACTGCTCATGCGCCCTCGGACTCACTACTGCTCATGCGGGCTTGGGGCCACTAGTGCGCATGCGCACTCGGACTCACTACTGCGCATGCGCGCTCGGCGTCACTACTGCGCATGCGCACTGGGGCTCACTACTGCGCATGCGCACCCCGGCTCAGACCTGCACATGCGTAAACGGACTCACTACTGCGGATGCGCAATCGGGCTCACTACTGCGCATGCGCACACGGGCTCACTACTGCGCATGCGCGCTCGGGGTCACTACTGCGCATGCGCACTGGGGCTCACTACTGCGCATGCGCACCCCGGCTCAGGCCTGCACATGCGTACACGGACTCACTACTGCGGATGCGCAATCGGGCTCACTACTGTGCATGCGCACTCGGGGTCACTACTGCTCATGCGCACTCGGACTCACTACTGCGGATGCACAATCGGGCTCACTACTGCGCATGCGCACTCCGGCTCAGACCTGCACATGCGCACTCGGACTCACTACTGCGGTTGCGCACTCGGACTCACTACTACTCATGCGCACTCGGGGTCACTACTGCTCATGCGCACTCGGACTCACTACTGCGGATGCGCGCTCTGGATCACTACTGCGCATGGGCACACGGGCTCACTACTGCGCATGCGCACTCGGACCCACTACCACTCATGCGCACTCGGGGTCACTACTGCTCATGCGCCCTCGGACTCACTACTGCGGATGCGCGCTCGGGCTCACTACTGTGCATGCGCACACGGGGTCACTACTGCTCATGCGCACTCGGACTCACTACTGCTCATGCGGGCTCGGGGCCACTAGTGCGCATGCGCACTCGGACTCACTACTGCGCATGCGCGCTCGGCGTCACTACTGCGCATGCGCACTCGGGGTCACTACTGCGCATGCACACTCCGGCTCAGACCTGCACATGCTCACACGGACTCACTACTGCGGATGCGCAATCGGGCTCACTACTATGCATGCGCACTCGGGGTCACTACTGCTCATGCGCACTCGGACTCACTACTGCTCATGCGCACTCGGGGTCACTACTGCGCATGCGCCCACCGGTTCACTACTGCTCATGCGTACTCGGACTCACTACTGCGGATGCGCAATCGGGCCCACTACTGCGCATGCGCGCACGAGCCCACTACTGCTCATGCACACACAGGCTCACTACTGCGCATGCGGGCTCGGGGTCACTACTGCGCATGCGCAGTCCGGCTCAGACCTGCACATGCGCCCTCGGGCACACCACTGCGCATGCGCACACGGGCTCACTACTGCGCACGCGCAGTCCGGCTCAGACCTGCACATGCGCACTCGAGCTCACTACTGCGGATGCGCAATCGGGCTCACTACTGTGCCTGCGCACTCGGGGTCACTACTGCTCATGCGCACTCGGACTCACTACTGCTCATGCGCACTCGGGGTCACTACTGCTCATGCGTACTCGGACTCACTACTGCGGATGCGCAATCGGGCCCACTACTGCGCATGCGCGCACGAGCGCACTACTGCTCATGCACACACAGGCTCACTACTGCGCATGCGGGCTCGGGGTCACTAGTGCGCATGCGCTCTCGGGGTCACTACTGCGCATGCGCAGTCCGGCTCAGACTTGCACATGCACATTCGAGCTCAATTCTAAGCATGTGCACACGGGCTCACTACTGCGCACGCGCAGTCCGGCTCAGACCTGCACATGCGCACTCGAGCTCACTACTGCGGATGCGCAATCGGGCTCACTACTGTGCCTGCGCACTCGGGGTCACTACTGCTCATGCGCACTCGGACTCACTACTGCTCATGCGCACTCGGGGTCACTACTGCTCATGCGTACTCGGACTCACTACTGCGGATGCGCAATCGGGCCCACTACTGCGCATGCGCGCACGAGCGCACTACTGCTCATGCACACACAGGCTCACTACTGCGCATGCGGGCTCGGGGTCACTAGTGCGCATGCGCTCTCGGGGTCACTACTGCGCATGCGCAGTCCGGCTCAGACCTGCACATGCACATTCGAGCTCAATTCTAAGCATGTGCACACGGGCTCACTACTGCGCACGCGCAGTCCGGCTCAGACCTGCACATGCGCACTCGAGCTCACTACTGCGGATGCGCAATCGGGCTCACTACTGCGCCTGCGCACTCGGGGTCACTACTGCTCATGCGCACTCGGACTCACTACTGCTCATGCGCACTCGGGGTCACTACTGCGCATGCGCCCTCCGGCTCACTACTGCTCATGCGTACTCGGACTCACTACTGCGGATGCGCAATCGGGCCCACTACTGCGCATGCGCGCACGAGCGCACTACTGCTCATGCACACACAGGCTCACTACTGCGCATGCGGGCTCGGGGTCACTAGTGCGCATGCGCACTCGGGGTCACTACTGCGCATGCGCAGTCCGGCTCAGACTTGCACATGCACATTCGAGCTCAATACTGCGCATGTGCACACGGGCTCACTACTGCGCATGCGGGTTCGGGGTCACTACTGCTCCTGCGCACTCGGACTCACTACTGCGCCTGCGCAATCCGGCTCAGACCTGCACACGCGCACTCGAGCTCACTACTACGCATGCGCACTCGGGGTCACAACTGCTCATGCGCACTCGGACTCACTACTACTCATGCGCACTCGGGGTCACTACTGCTCATGCGCACTCGGACTCACTACTCCGGATGCGCGCTCGGGCTCACTACTGCGCATGCGCATACGGACTCACTACTGCGCATGCGCACACGCACTCACTACTGCGCATGCGCATACGGGCTCACTACTGCGCATGCGCTCTCGGGGTCACTGCTGCTCATGCGCACTCGGACTCACTACTACTCATGCGCACTCGGGGTCACTACTGCTTATGCGCACTCGGACTCACTACTGCGGATGCGCGCTCTGGCTCACTACTGCGCGTGGGCACACGGGCTCACTACTGCGCATGCGCACTCGGACCCACTACCACTCATGCGCACTCGGGGTCACTACTGCTCATGCGCCCTCGGACTCACTACTGCGGATGCGCGCTCGGGCTCACTACTGCGCATGCGCACACGGGGTCACTGCTGCTCATGCGCACTCGGACTTACTACTGCTCATGCGGGCTCGGGGCCACTAGTGCGCATGCGCATTCGGACTCACTACTGCGCATGCGCGCTCGGCGTCACTACTGCGCATGCGCACTCGGGGTCACTACTGCGCATGCGCACTCGGGGTCACTGCTGCTCATGCGCACTCGGACTCACTACTACTCATGCGCACTCGGGGTCACTACTGCTCATGCGCCCTCGGACTCACTACTGCGGATGCGCGCTCGGGCTCACTACTGCGCATGCGCACACGGGGTCACTGCTGCTCATGCGCACTCGGACTCACTACTGCTCATGCGGGCTGGGGGCCACTAGTGCGCATGCGCACTCGGACTCACTACTGCGCATGCGCGCTCGGCGTCACTACTGCGCATGCGCACTCGGGGTCACTACTGCGCATGCACACTCCGGCTCAGACCTGCACATGCGCACACGGACTCACTACTGCGGATGCGCAATCGGGCTCACTACTATGCATGCGCACTCGGGGTCACTACTGCTCATGTGCACTCGGACTCACTACTGCTCATGCGCACTCGGGGTCACTACTGCGCATGCGCACTCGAGCTCACTACTACGCATGCGCACGCCGGCTCACTACTGCGCATGCGCACACGGGCTCACTACTGCGCATGCGCGCACGAGCCCACTACTGCTCATGCACACACGGGCTCACTACTGCTCATGCGCACTCAGACTCACTACTGCGGATGCACAATCGGGCTCACTACTGCGCATGCGCAGTCCGGCTCAGACCTGCACATGCGCATTCGAGCTCACTTCTGCGCATATGCACACGGGCGTACTACTGCGCATGCGCACTCGGACTCACTACTGCTCATGCGCACTCGGACCCACTACTGCGCATGCGCACTCCGGCTCGGACCTGCACATGCGCACTCGAGCTCACTACTACGCATGCGCACGCGGGCTCACTACTGCGCATGAGCACACGGGCTCACTACTGCTCATGCGCACTCGGACTCACTACAGCTCATGCGCACTCGGACTCACTACTACTCATGCGCACTCGGGGACACTAATGCGCATGCGCACTCGGACTCACTACTGCTCATGGGCACTCGGACTCACTACTGCGCATGCGCACTCCGGCTCAGACCTGCACATGCGCACACGGACTCACTACTGCGGATGCGCAATCGGGCTCACTACTATGCATGCGCACTCGGGGTCACTACTGCTCATGCGCACTCGGACTCACTACTGTGCATGCGCACTCGGGGTCACTACTGCTCATGCGCACTCGGACTCACTACTACTCATGCGCACTCAGGGACACTAATGCGCATGCGCACTCGGACTCGCTACTGCGGATGCGCGCTTGGGCTCACTACTGTGCATGCGCACACGGGCTCGCTACTGCGCATGCGCGCTCGGGGTCACTACTGCGCATGCGCACTCGGGGTCACTACTGCGCATGCGCACTCCGGCTCAGACCTGCACATGCGCACACGCACTCACTACTGCGTATGCCCAATCGGGCTCACTACTGTGCATGCGCATTCGGGGTCACTACTGCACATGCGCACTCGGACTCACTACTTCGCATGCGTTCTCGGGGTCACTAGTGCGCATGCGCACTCGGGGTCACTACTGCGCATGCGCCCTCCGGCTCACTACTGCTCATGCGCACTCAGACTCACTACTGCGGATGCACAATCGGGCTCACTACTGCGCATGCGCACCCCGGCTCAGACCTGCACATGCGCACACGCACTCACTACTGCGGATGCGCAATCGGGCCCACTACTGTGCATGCGCGCACGAGCCCACTACTGTGCATGCGCGCACGAGCCCACTACTGCTCATGCACACACAGGCTCACTACTGCGCATGCGCGCTCGGGGTCACTACTGCGCATGCGCACTCCGGCTCAGACCTGCACATGCGCACTCGAGCTCACTACTACGCATGCGCACGCGGGCTCACGACTGCGAATGAGCACACGGGCTCACTACCGCGCATGCGCACGCGGGCTCACTACTGCGCATGCGTTCTCGGGGTCACTAGTGCGCATGCGCACTCGGGGTCACTACTGCGCATGCGCCCTCCGGCTCACTACTGCTCATGCGCACTCGGACTCACTACTGCGGATGCGCGCTCGGGCTCACTACTGCGCATGCGCACTCGGACTCACTACTACTCATGCGGACTCGGGGACACTAATGCGCATGCGCACTCGGACTCAATACTGCTCATGCGGACTCGGGGACACTAATGCGCATGCGCACTCGGACTCACTACTGCGGATGCGCGCTCGGGCTCACTACTGCGCACGCGCACACGGGCTCACTACTGCGCATGCGCACTCGGGGTAACTACTGCTCATGCGCACTCGGACTCACTACTGCGGATGCGCGCTCGGGCTCACTACTGCGCATGCGCGCTCGGGGTCACTACTGCGCATGCGCACTCGCGGTCACTACTGCGCATGCGCACTCCGGCTCAGACCTGCACATGCGCACACGGACTCACTACTGTGCATGCGCACTCCAGCTCAGACCTGCACATGCGCACTCGGACTCGCTACTGCGGATGCGCGCTCGGGCTCACTACTGCGCATGCGCACACGGACTCACTACTGCGCATGCGCGCACGAGCCCACTACTGCGCATGCGCACTCCGGCTCAGACCTGCCCATACGCACTCGGGCACACTACTGCGCATGCGCACACGGGCTCACTACTGCGCATGCGCAGTCCGGCTCAGACCTGCACATGCGCACTCGAGCTCACTACTACGCATGCGCACGTGGGCTCGCTACTGCGCATGAGCACACGGGCTCACTACTGCGGATGCGCGCTCGGGGTCACTACTGCGCATGCGCACTCGGGGTCACTACTGCGCATGCGCACGCCGGCCCAGACCTGCACATGCGCACTCCGGCTCACCCCTGCACATGCGCACTCGAGCTCACAACTACGCATGCGCACGCGGGCTCACTACAGCGCATGAGCACACGGGCTCACTACTGCTCATGCGCACTCGGACTCACTACAGCTCATGCGCACTCGGACTCACTACTACTCATGCGCACTCGGGGACACTAATGCGCATGCGCACTCGGACTCACTACTGCGAATGCGCGCTCGGGCTCACAACTGCGCATGCGCACACGGGCTCACTACTGCGCATGCGCGCTCGTTGTCACTACTGCGCATGCGCACTCGGGGTCACTACTGCGCATGCGCACTCCGGCTCAGACCTGCACATGCGCACACGCACTCACTACTGCGGATGCGCAATCGGGCTCACTACTGTGCATGCGCACTCGGGGTCACTACTGCTCATGCGCACTCGGACTCACTACTGCTCATGCGCACTCGGGGTCACTACTGCGCATGCGCCCTCCGCCTCACTACTGCTCATGCGCACACGGACTCACTACTGCGCATGCGCGCACGAGCCCACTACTGCGCAAGCGCACTCCGGCTCAGACCTGCCCATACGCACTCGGGCACACTACTGCGCATGCGCACACGGGCTCACTACTGCGCATGCGCAGTCCGGCTCAGACCTGCACATGCGCACTCGAGCTCACTACTACGCATGCGCACGTGGGCTCGCTACTGCGCATGAGCACACGGGCTCACTACTGCGGATGCGCGCTCGGGGTCACTACTGCGCATGCGCACTCGGGGTCACTACTGCGCATGCGCACGCCGGCCCAGACCTGCACATGCGCACTCCGGCTCACCCCTGCACATGCGCACTCGAGCTCACAACTACGCATGCGCACGCGGGCTCACTACAGCGCATGAGCACACGGGCTCACTACTGCTCATGCGCACTCGGACTCACTACAGCTCATGCGCACTCGGACTCACTACTACTCATGCGCACTCGGGGACACTAATGCGCATGCGCACTCGGACTCACTACTGCGAATGCGCGCTCGGGCTCACAACTGCGCATGCGCACACGGGCTCACTACTGCGCATGCGCGCTCGTTGTCACTACTGCGCATGCGCACTCGGGGTCACTACTGCGCATGCGCACTCCGGCTCAGACCTGCACATGCGCACACGCACTCACTACTGCGGATGCGCAATCGGGCTCACTACTGTGCATGCGCACTCGGGGTCACTACTGCTCATGCGCACTCGGACTCACTACTGCTCATGCGCACTCGGGGTCACTACTGCGCATGCGCCCTCCGCCTCACTACTGCTCATGCGTACTCGGACTCACTACTGCGGATGCGCAATCGGGCCCACTACTGCGCATGCGCGCACGAGCGCACTACTGCTCATGCACACACAGGCTCACTACTGCGCATGCGGGCTCGGGGTCACTAGTGCGCATGCGCACTCGGGGTCACTACTGCGCATGCGCAGTCCGGCTCAGACTTGCACATGCACATTCGAGCTCAATACTGCGCATGTGCACACGGGCTCACTACTGCGCATGCGGGTTCGGGGTCACTACTGCTCATGCGCACTCGGACTCACTACTGCGCCTGCGCAATCCGGCTCAGACCTGCACACGCGCACTCGAGCTCACTACTACGCATGCGCACTCGGGGTCACTACTGCTCATGCGCACTCGGACTCACTACTGCTCATGCGCACTCAGGGTCACTACTGCGCATGCGCCCTCCGGCTCACTACTGCTCATGCGTACTCGGACTCACTACTGCGGATGCGCAATCGGGCCCACTACTGTGCATGCGCGCACGAGCCCACTACTGTGCATGCGCGCACGAGCCCACTACTGCTCATGCACACACAGGCTCACTACTGCGCATGCGGGCTCGGGGTCACTACTGCGCATGCGCACTCCGGCTCAGACCTGCACATGCGCACTCGAGCTCACTACTACGCATGCGCACGCGGGCTCACGACTGCGAATGAGCACACGGGCTCACTACTGCGCATGCGCACGCTGGCTCACTACTGCGCATGCGTTCTCGGGGTCACTAGTGCGCATGCGCACTCGGGGTCACTACTGCGCATGCGCCCTCCGGCTCACTACTGCTCATGCGCACCCGGACTCACTACTGCGGATGCACAATCGGGCTCACTACTGCGCATGCGCACCCCGGCTCAGACCTGCACATGCGCACACGCACTCACTACTGCGGATGCGCAATCGGGCTCACTACTGTGCATGCGCACTCGGGGTCACTACTGCTCATGCGCACTCGGACTCACTACTGCTCATGCGCACTCAGGGTCACTACTGCGCATGCGCCCTCCGGCTCACTACTGCTCATGCGTACTCGGACTCACTACTGCGGATGCGCAATCGGGCTCACTACTGCGCATGCGCGCACGAGCCCACTACTGCTCATGCACGCACAGGCTCACTACTGCGCATGCGGGCTCGGGGTCACTAGTGCGCATGCGCACTCGGGGTCACTACTGCGCATGCGCAGTCGGGCTCAGACTTGCACATGCGCATTCGAGCTCAATTCTGCGCATGTGCACACGGGCTCACTACTGCGCATGCGGGCTCGGGGTCACTACTGCTCATGCGCACTCGGACTCACTACTGTGGATGCGCGCTCGGGCTCACTACTGCGCATGCGCACTCGGACTCACTACTACTCATGCGGACTCGGGGACACTAATGCGCATGCGCACTCGGACTCAATACTGCTCATGCGGTCTCGGGGACACTAATGCGCATGCGCACTCGGACTCACTACTGCGGATGCGCGCTCGGGCTCACTACTGCGCACGCGCACACGGGCTCACTACTGCGCATGCGCACTCGGGGTAACTACTGCTCATGCGCACTCGGACTCACTACTGCGGATGCGCGCTCGGGCTCACTACTGCGCATGCGCGCTCGGGGTCACTACTGCGCATGCGCACTCGCGGTCACTACTGCGCATGCGCACTCCGGCTCAGACCTGCACATGCGCACACGGACTCACTACTGTGCATGCGCACTCCGGCTCAGACCTGCACATGCGCACTCGGACTCACTACTGCGGATGCGCGCTCGGGCTCACTACTGCGCATGCGCACACGGACTCACTACTGCGCATGCGCGCATGAGCCCACTACTGCGCATGCGCACTCCGGCTCAGACCTGCCCATACGCACTCGGGCACACTACTGCGCATGCGCACACGGGCTCACTACTGCGCATGCGCAGTCCGGCTCAGACCAGCACATGCGCACTCGAGCTCACTACTACGCATGCGCACGTGGGCTCGCTACTGCGCATGAGCACACGGGCTCACTACTGCGGATGCGCGCTCGGGGTCACTACTGCGCATGCGCACTCCGGCTCAGACCTGCACATGCGCACTCGAGCTCACTACTACGCATGCGCACGCGGGCTCACGACTGCGAATGAGCACACGGGCTCACTACCGCGCATGCGCACGCGGGCTCACTACTGCGCATGCGTTCTCGGGGTCACTAGTGCGCATGCGCACTCGGGGTCACTACTGCGCATGCGCCCTCCGGCTCACTACTGCTTATGCGCACTCGGACTCACTACTGCTCATGCGCACTCAGGGTCACTACTGCGCATGCGCCCTCCGGCTCACTACTGCTCATGCGTACTCGGACTCACTACTGCGGATGCGCAATCGGGCCCACTACTGCGCATGCGCGCACGAGCCCACTACTGCTCATGCACGCACAGGCTCACTACTGCGCATGCGGTCTCGGGGACACTAATGCGCATGCGCACTCGGACTCACTACTGCGGATGCGCGCTCGGGCTCACTACTGCGCACGCGCACACGGGCTCACTACTGCGCATGCGCACTCGGGGTAACTACTGCTCATGCGCACTCGGACTCACTACTGCGGATGCGCGCTCGGGCTCACTACTGCGCATGCGCGCTCGGGGTCACTACTGCGCATGCGCACTCGCGGTCACTACTGCGCATGCGCACTCCGGCTCAGACCTGCACATGCGCACACGGACTCACTACTGTGCATGCGCACTCCGGCTCAGACCTGCACATGCGCACTCGGACTCACTACTGCGGATGCGCGCTCGGGCTCACTACTGCGCATGCGCACACGGACTCACTACTGCGCATGCGCGCATGAGCCCACTACTGCGCATGCGCACTCCGGCTCAGACCTGCCCATACGCACTCGGGCACACTACTGCGCATGCGCACACGGGCTCACTACTGCGCATGCGCAGTCCGGCTCAGACCAGCACATGCGCACTCGAGCTCACTACTACGCATGCGCACGTGGGCTCGCTACTGCGCATGAGCACACGGGCTCACTACTGCGGATGCGCGCTCGGGGTCACTACTGCGCATGCGCACTCGGGGTCACTACTGCGCATGCGCACGCCGGCCCAGACCTGCACATGCGCACTCCGGCTCACCCCTGCACATGCGCACTCGAGCTCACTACTACGCATGCGCACGCGGGCTCACTACAGCGCATGAGCACACGGGCTCACTACTGCTCATGCGCACTCGGACTCACTACAGCTCATGCGCACTCGGACTCACTACTACTCATGCGCACTCGGGGACACTAATGCGCATGCGCACTCGGACTCACTACTGCGAATGCGCGCTCGGGCTCACAACTGCGCATGCGCACACGGGGTCACTACTGCGCATGCGCCCTCCGCCTCACTACTGCTCATGCGTACTCGGACTCACTACTGCGGGTGCGCAATCGGGCCCACTACTGCGCATGCGCGCACGAGCGCACTACTGCTCATGCACACACAGGCTCACTACTGCGCATGCGGGCTCGGGGTCACTAGTGCGCATGCGCACTCGGGGTCACTACTGCGCATGCGCAGTCCGGCTCAGACTTGCACATGCACATTCGAGCTCAATACTGCGCATGTGCACACGGGCTCACTACTGCGCATGCGGGTTCGGGGTCACTACTGCTCATGCGCACTCGGACTCACTACTGCGCCTGCGCAATCCGGCTCAGACCTGCACACGCGCACTCGAGCTCACTACTACGCATGCGCACTCGGGGTCACTACTGCTCATGCGCACTCGGACTCACTACTACTCATGCGCACTCGGGGTCACTACAGCTCATGCGCACTCGGACTCACTACTGCGGATGCGCGCTCTGGCTCACTACTGCGCGTGGGCACACGGGCTCACTACTGCGCATGCGCACTCGGACCCACTACCACTCATGCGCACTCGGGGTCACTACTGCTCATGCGCCCTCGGACTCACTACTGCGGATGCGCGCTCGGGCTCACTACTGCGCATGCGCACACGGGGTCACTGCTGCTCATGCGCACTCGGACTCACTACTGCTCATGCGGGCTCGGGGCCACTAGTGCGCATGCGCACTCGGACTCACTACTGCGCATGCGCACTCGGGGTCACTACTGCGCATGCGCACTCGGGGTCACTGCTGCTCATGCGCACTCGGACTCACTACTACTCATGCGCACTCGGGGTCACTACTGCTCATGCGCCCTCGGACTCACTACTGCGGATGCGCACACGGGGTCACTGCTGCTCATGCGCACTCGGACTCACTACTGCTCATGCGGGCTCGGGGCCACTAGTGCGCATGCGCACTCGGACTCACTACTGCGCATGCGCGCTCGGCGTCACTACTGCGCATGCGCACTCGGGGTCACTACTGCGCATGCACACTCCGGCTCAGGCCTGCACATGCGCACACGGACTCACTACTGCGGATGCGCGCTCGGGCTCACTACTGCGCATGCGCACACGGGCTCACTACTGCGCATGCGCGCTCGGGGTCACTACTGCGCATGCGCACTGGGGCTCACTACTGCGCATGCGCACCCCGGCTCAGACCTGCACATGCGTACACGGACTCACTACTGCGGATGCGCAATCGGGCTCACTACTGTGCATGCGCACTCGGGGTCACTACTGCTCATGCGCACTCGGACTCACTACTGCGGATGCACAATCGGGCTCACTACTGCGCATGCGCACTCCGGCTCAGACCTGCACATGCGCACTCGGACTCACTACTGCGGTTGCGCACTCGGACTCACTACTACTCATGCGCACTCGGGGTCACTACTGCTCATGCGCACTCGGACTCACTACTGCGGATGCGCGCTCTGGATCAGTACTGCGCATGGGCACACGGTCTCACTACTGCGCATGCGCACTCGGACCCACTACCACTCATGCGCACTCGGGGTCACTACTGCTCATGCGCCCTCGGACTCACTACTGCGGATGCGCGCTCGGGCTCACTACTGCGCATGCGCACACGGGGTCACTGCTGCTCATGCGCACTCGGACTCACTACTGCTCATGCGGGCTGGGGGCCACTAGTGCGCATGCGCACTCGGACTCACTACTGCGCATGCGCGCTCGGCGTCACTACTGCGCATGCGCACTCGGGGTCACTACTGCGCATGCACACTCCGGCTCAGACCTGCACATGCGCACTCGGACTCACTACTGCGGATGCGCAATCGGGCTCACTACTATGCATGCGGGATCGGGGTCACTACTGCGCATGCGCAGTCCGGCTCAGACCTGCACATGCGCCCTCGGGCACAGCACTGCGCATGCGCACACGGGCTCACTACTGCGCACGCGCTCTCGGGGTCACTGCTGCTCATGCGCACTCGGACTCACTACTACTCATGCGCACTTGGGGTCACTACTGCTCATGCGCCCTCGGACTCACTACTGCTCATGCGGGCTTGGGGCCACTAGTGCGCATGCGCACTCGGACTCACTACTGCGCATGCGCGCTCGGCGTCACTACTGCGCATGCGCACTGGGGCTCACTACTGCGCATGCGCACCCCGGCTCAGACCTGCACATGCGTAAACGGACTCACTACTGCGGATGCGCAATCGGGCTCACTACTGCGCATGCGCACACGGGCTCACTACTGCGCATGCGCGCTCGGGGTCACTACTGCGCATGCGCACTCGAAGTCACTACTGACCATGCACACTCCGGCTCAGACCTGCACATGCGCACACGGACTCACTACTGCGGATGCGCAATCGGGCTCACTACTATGCATGCGGGATCGGGGTCACTACTGCGCATGCGCAGTCCGGCTCAGACCTGCACATGCGCCCTCGGGCACAGCACTGCGCATGCGCACACGGGCTCACTACTGCGCACGCGCTCTCGGGGTCACTGCTGCTCATGCGCACTCGGACTCACTACTACTCATGCGCACTTGGGGTCACTACTGCTCATGCGCCCTCGGACTCACTACTGCTCATGCGGGCTTGGGGCCACTAGTGCGCATGCGCACTCGGACTCACTACTGCGCATGCGCGCTCGGCGTCACTACTGCGCATGCGCACTGGGGCTCACTACTGCGCATGCGCACCCCGGCTCAGACCTGCACATGCGTAAACGGACTCACTACTGCGGATGCGCAATCGGGCTCACTACTGCGCATGCGCACACGGGCTCACTACTGCGCATGCGCGCTCGGGGTCACTACTGCGCATGCGCACTGGGGCTCACTACTGCGCATGCGCACCCCGGCTCAGGCCTGCACATGCGTACACGGACTCACTACTGCGGATGCGCAATCGGGCTCACTAGTGCGCATGCGCACTCGGACTCACTACTGCGCATGCGCGCTCGGCGTCACTACTGCGCATGCGCACTCGGGGTCACTACTGCGCATGCACACTCCGGCTCAGGCCTGCACATGCGCACACGGACTCACTACTGCGGATGCGCGCTCGGGCTCACTACTGCGCATGCGCACACGGGCTCACTACTGCGCATGCGCGCTCGGGGTCACTACTGCGCATGCGCACTGGGGCTCACTACTGCGCATGCGCACCCCGGCTCAGACCTGCACATGCGTACACGGACTCACTACTGCGGATGCGCAATCGGGCTCACTACTGTGCATGCGCACTCGGGGTCACTACTGCTCATGCGCACTCGGACTCACTACTGCGGATGCACAATCGGGCTCACTACTGCGCATGCGCACTCCGGCTCAGACCTGCACATGCGCACTCGGACTCACTACTGCGGTTGCGCACTCGGACTCACTACTACTCATGCGC
The DNA here is from genome assembly GCA_963576845.1 of Megachile leachella. NCBI lineage: Eukaryota > Metazoa > Arthropoda > Insecta > Hymenoptera > Megachilidae > Megachile > Megachile leachella. Next base: position 6,650,122 of record OY756247.1, read on the forward strand.
ACTCGGGGTCACTACTGCTCATGCGCACTCGGACTCACTACTGCGGATGCGCGCTCTGGATCAGTACTGCGCATGGGCACACGGTCTCACTACTGCGCATGCGCACTCGGACCCACTACCACTCATGCGCACTCGGGGTCACTACTGCTCATGCGCCCTCGGACTCACTACTGCGGATGCGCGCTCGGGCTCACTACTGCGCATGCGCACACGGGGTCACTGCTGCTCATGCGCACTCGGACTCACTACTGCTCATGCGGGCTGGGGGCCACTAGTGCGCATGCGCACTCGGACTCACTACTGCGCATGCGCGCTCGGCGTCACTACTGCGCATGCGCACTCGGGGTCACTACTGCGCATGCACACTCCGGCTCAGACCTGCACATGCGCACTCGGACTCACTACTGCTCATGCGGGCTCGGGGCCACTAGTGCTCATGCGCACTCGGACTCATTACTGCGCATGCGCGCTCGGCGTCACTACTGCGCATGCGCACTCGGGGTCACTACTGCGCATGCACACTCCGGCTCAGACCTGCACATGCGCACACGGACTCACTACTGCGGATGCGCAATCGGGCTCACTACTATGCATGCGGGATCGGGGTCACTACTGCGCATGCGCAGTCCGGCTCAGACCTGCACATGCGCCCTCGGGCACAGCACTGCGCATGCGCACACGGGCTCACTACTGCGCACGCGCTCTCGGGGTCACTGCTGCTCATGCGCACTCGGACTCACTACTACTCATGCGCACTTGGGGTCACTACTGCTCATGCGCCCTCGGACTCACTACTGCTCATGCGGGCTTGGGGCCACTAGTGCGCATGCGCACTCGGACTCACTACTGCGCATGCGCGCTCGGCGTCACTACTGCGCATGCGCACTGGGGCTCACTACTGCGCATGCGCACCCCGGCTCAGACCTGCACATGCGTAAACGGACTCACTACTGCGGATGCGCAATCGGGCTCACTACTGCGCATGCGCACACGGGCTCACTACTGCGCATGCGCGCTCGGGGTCACTACTGCGCATGCGCACTGGGGCTCACTACTGCGCATGCGCACCCCGGCTCAGGCCTGCACATGCGTACACGGACTCACTACTGCGGATGCGCAATCGGGCTCACTACTGTGCATGCGCACTCGGGGTCACTACTGCTCATGCGCACTCGGACTCACTACTGCGGATGCACAATCGGGCTCACTACTGCGCATGCGCACTCCGGCTCAGACCTGCACATGCGCACTCGGACTCACTACTGCGGTTGCGCACTCGGACTCACTACTACTCATGCGCACTCGGGGTCACTACTGCTCATGCGCACTCGGACTCACTACTGCGGATGCGCGCTCTGGATCACTACTGCGCATGGGCACACGGGCTCACTACTGCGCATGCGCACTCGGACCCACTACCACTCATGCGCACTCGGGGTCACTACTGCTCATGCGCCCTCGGACTCACTACTGCGGATGCGCGCTCGGGCTCACTACTGTGCATGCGCACACGGGGTCACTACTGCTCATGCGCACTCGGACTCACTACTGCTCATGCGGGCTCGGGGCCACTAGTGCGCATGCGCACTCGGACTCACTACTGCGCATGCGCGCTCGGCGTCACTACTGCGCATGCGCACTCGGGGTCACTACTGCGCATGCACACTCCGGCTCAGACCTGCACATGCTCACACGGACTCACTACTGCGGATGCGCAATCGGGCTCACTACTATGCATGCGCACTCGGGGTCACTACTGCTCATGCGCACTCGGACTCACTACTGCTCATGCGCACTCGGGGTCACTACTGCGCATGCGCCCACCGGTTCACTACTGCTCATGCGTACTCGGACTCACTACTGCGGATGCGCAATCGGGCCCACTACTGCGCATGCGCGCACGAGCCCACTACTGCTCATGCACACACAGGCTCACTACTGCGCATGCGGGCTCGGGGTCACTACTGCGCATGCGCAGTCCGGCTCAGACCTGCACATGCGCCCTCGGGCACACCACTGCGCATGCGCACACGGGCTCACTACTGCGCACGCGCAGTCCGGCTCAGACCTGCACATGCGCACTCGAGCTCACTACTGCGGATGCGCAATCGGGCTCACTACTGTGCCTGCGCACTCGAGGTCACTACTGCTCATGCGCACTCGGACTCACTACTGCTCATGCGCACTCGGGGTCACTACTGCTCATGCGTACTCGGACTCACTACTGCGGATGCGCAATCGGGCCCACTACTGCGCATGCGCGCACGAGCGCACTACTGCTCATGCACACACAGGCTCACTACTGCGCATGCGGGCTCGGGGTCACTAGTGCGCATGCGCTCTCGGGGTCACTACTGCGCATGCGCAGTCCGGCTCAGACTTGCACATGCACATTCGAGCTCAATTCTAAGCATGTGCACACGGGCTCACTACTGCGCACGCGCAGTCCGGCTCAGACCTGCACATGCGCACTCGAGCTCACTACTGCGGATGCGCAATCGGGCTCACTACTGTGCCTGCGCACTCGGGGTCACTACTGCTCATGCGCACTCGGACTCACTACTGCTCATGCGCACTCGGGGTCACTACTGCTCATGCGTACTCGGACTCACTACTGCGGATGCGCAATCGGGCCCACTACTGCGCATGCGCGCACGAGCGCACTACTGCTCATGCACACACAGGCTCACTACTGCGCATGCGGGCTCGGGGTCACTAGTGCGCATGCGCTCTCGGGGTCACTACTGCGCATGCGCAGTCCGGCTCAGACCTGCACATGCACATTCGAGCTCAATTCTAAGCATGTGCACACGGGCTCACTACTGCGCACGCGCAGTCCGGCTCAGACCTGCACATGCGCACTCGAGCTCACTACTGCGGATGCGCAATCGGGCTCACTACTGCGCCTGCGCACTCGGGGTCACTACTGCTCATGCGCACTCGGACTCACTACTGCTCATGCGCACTCGGGGTCACTACTGCGCATGCGCCCTCCGGCTCACTACTGCTCATGCGTACTCGGAATCACTACTGCGGATGCGCAATCGGGCCCACTACTGCGCATGCGCGCACGAGCGCACTACTGCTCATGCACACACAGGCTCACTACTGCGCATGCGGGCTCGGGGTCACTAGTGCGCATGCGCACTCGGGGTCACTACTGCGCATGCGCAGTCCGGCTCAGACTTGCACATGCACATTCGAGCTCAATACTGCGCATGTGCACACGGGCTCACTACTGCGCATGCGGGTTCGGGGTCACTACTGCTCCTGCGCACTCGGACTCACTACTGCGCCTGCGCAATCCGGCTCAGACCTGCACACGCGCACTCGAGCTCACTACTACGCATGCGCACTCGGGGTCACAACTGCTCATGCGCACTCGGACTCACTACTACTCATGCGCACTCGGGGTCACTACTGCTCATGCGCACTCGGACTCACTACTCCGGATGCGCGCTCGGGCTCACTACTGCGCATGCGCATACGGACTCACTACTGCGCATGCGCACACGCACTCACTACTGCGCATGCGCATACGGGCTCACTACTGCGCATGCGCTCTCGGGGTCACTGCTGCTCATGCGCACTCGGACTCACTACTACTCATGCGCACTCGGGGTCACTACTGCTTATGCGCACTCGGACTCACTACTGCGGATGCGCGCTCTGGCTCACTACTGCGCGTGGGCACACGGGCTCACTACTGCGCATGCGCACTCGGACCCACTACCACTCATGCGCACTCGGGGTCACTACTGCTCATGCGCCCTCGGACTCACTACTGCGGATGCGCGCTCGGGCTCACTACTGCGCATGCGCACACGGGGTCACTGCTGCTCATGCGCACTCGGACTTACTACTGCTCATGCGGGCTCGGGGCCACTAGTGCGCATGCGCATTCGGACTCACTACTGCGCATGCGCGCTCGGCGTCACTACTGCGCATGCGCACTCGGGGTCACTACTGCGCATGCGCACTCGGGGTCACTGCTGCTCATGCGCACTCGGACTCACTACTACTCATGCGCACTCGGGGTCACTACTGCTCATGCGCCCTCGGACTCACTACTGCGGATGCGCGCTCGGGCTCACTACTGCGCATGCGCACACGGGGTCACTGCTGCTCATGCGCACTCGGACTCACTACTGCTCATGCGGGCTGGGGGCCACTAGTGCGCATGCGCACTCGGACTCACTACTGCGCATGCGCGCTCGGCGTCACTACTGCGCATGCGCACTCGGGGTCACTACTGCGCATGCACACTCCGGCTCAGACCTGCACATGCGCACACGGACTCACTACTGCGGATGCGCAATCGGGCTCACTACTATGCATGCGCACTCGGGGTCACTACTGCTCATGTGCACTCGGACTCACTACTGCTCATGCGCACTCGGGGTCACTACTGCGCATGCGCACTCGAGCTCACTACTACGCATGCGCACGCCGGCTCACTACTGCGCATGCGCACACGGGCTCACTACTGCGCATGCGCGCACGAGCCCACTACTGCTCATGCACACACGGGCTCACTACTGCTCATGCGCACTCAGACTCACTACTGCGGATGCACAATCGGGCTCACTACTGCGCATGCGCAGTCCGGCTCAGACCTGCACATGCGCATTCGAGCTCACTTCTGCGCATATGCACACGGGCGTACTACTGCGCATGCGCACTCGGACTCACTACTGCTCATGCGCACTCGGACCCACTACTGCGCATGCGCACTCCGGCTCGGACCTGCACATGCGCACTCGAGCTCACTACTACGCATGCGCACGCGGGCTCACTACTGCGCATGAGCACACGGGCTCACTACTGCTCATGCGCGCTCGGACTCACTACAGCTCATGCGCACTCGGACTCACTACTACTCATGCGCACTCGGGGACACTAATGCGCATGCGCACTCGGACTCACTACTGCTCATGGGCACTCGGACTCACTACTGCGCATGCGCACTCCGGCTCAGACCTGCACATGCGCACACGGACTCACTACTGCGGATGCGCAATCGGGCTCACTACTATGCATGCGCACTCGGGGTCACTACTGCTCATGCGCACTCGGACTCACTACTGTGCATGCGCACTCGGGGTCACTACTGCTCATGCGCACTCGGACTCACTACTACTCATGCGCACTCAGGGACACTAATGCGCATGCGCACTCGGACTCGCTACTGCGGATGCGCGCTTGGGCTCACTACTGTGCATGCGCACACGGGCTCGCTACTGCGCATGCGCGCTCGGGGTCACTACTGCGCATGCGCACTCGGGGTCACTACTGCGCATGCGCACTCCGGCTCAGACCTGCACATGCGCACACGCACTCACTACTGCGTATGCCCAATCGGGCTCACTACTGTGCATGCGCATTCGGGGTCACTACTGCACATGCGCACTCGGACTCACTACTTCGCATGCGTTCTCGGGGTCACTAGTGCGCATGCGCACTCGCGGTCACTACTGCGCATGCGCCCTCCGGCTCACTACTGCTCATGCGCACTCAGACTCACTACTGCGGATGCACAATCGGGCTCACTACTGCGCATGCGCACCCCGGCTCAGACCTGCACATGCGCACACGCACTCACTACTGCGGATGCGCAATCGGGCCCACTACTGTGCATGCGCGCACGAGCCCACTACTGTGCATGCGCGCACGAGCCCACTACTGCTCATGCACACACAGGCTCACTACTGCGCATGCGCGCTCGGGGTCACTACTGCGCATGCGCACTCCGGCTCAGACCTGCACATGCGCACTCGAGCTCACTACTACGCATGCGCACGCGGGCTCACGACTGCGAATGAGCACACGGGCTCACTACCGCGCATGCGCACGCGGGCTCACTACTGCGCATGCGTTCTCGGGGTCACTAGTGCGCATGCGCACTCGGGGTCACTACTGCGCATGCGCCCTCCGGCTCACTACTGCTCATGCGCACTCGGACTCACTACTGCGGATGCGCGCTCGGGCTCACTACTGCGCATGCGCACTCGGACTCACTACTACTCATGCGGACTCGGGGACACTAATGCGCATGCGCACTCGGACTCAATACTGCTCATGCGGACTCGGGGACACTAATGCGCATGCGCACTCGGACTCACTACTGCGGATGCGCGCTCGGGCTCACTACTGCGCACGCGCACACGGGCTCACTACTGCGCATGCGCACTCGGGGTAACTACTGCTCATGCGCACTCGGACTCACTACTGCGGATGCGCGCTCGGGCTCACTACTGCGCATGCGCGCTCGGGGTCACTACTGCGCATGCGCACTCGCGGTCACTACTGCGCATGCGCACTCCGGCTCAGACCTGCACATGCGCACACGGACTCACTACTGTGCATGCGCACTCCAGCTCAGACCTGCACATGCGCACTCGGACTCGCTACTGCGGATGCGCGCTCGGGCTCACTACTGCGCATGCGCACACGGACTCACTACTGCGCATGCGCGCACGAGCCCACTACTGCGCATGCGCACTCCGGCTCAGACCTGCCCATACGCACTCGGGCACACTACTGCGCATGCGCACACGGGCTCACTACTGCGCATGCGCAGTCCGGCTCAGACCTGCACATGCGCACTCGAGCTCACTACTACGCATGCGCACGTGGGCTCGCTACTGCGCATGAGCACACGGGCTCACTACTGCGGATGCGCGCTCGGGGTCACTACTGCGCATGCGCACTCGGGGTCACTACTGCGCATGCGCACGCCGGCCCAGACCTGCACATGCGCACTCCGGCTCACCCCTGCACATGCGCACTCGAGCTCACAACTACGCATGCGCACGCGGGCTCACTACAGCGCATGAGCACACGGGCTCACTACTGCTCATGCGCACTCGGACTCACTACAGCTCATGCGCACTCGGACTCACTACTACTCATGCGCACTCGGGGACACTAATGCGCATGCGCACTCGGACTCACTACTGCGAATGCGCGCTCGGGCTCACAACTGCGCATGCGCACACGGGCTCACTACTGCGCATGCGCGCTCGTTGTCACTACTGCGCATGCGCACTCGGGGTCACTACTGCGCATGCGCACTCCGGCTCAGACCTGCACATGCGCACACGCACTCACTACTGCGGATGCGCAATCGGGCTCACTACTGTGCATGCGCACTCGGGGTCACTACTGCTCATGCGCACTCGGACTCACTACTGCTCATGCGCACTCGGGGTCACTACTGCGCATGCGCCCTCCGCCTCACTACTGCTCATGCGCACACGGACTCACTACTGCGCATGCGCGCACGAGCCCACTACTGCGCATGCGCACTCCGGCTCAGACCTGCCCATACGCACTCGGGCACACTACTGCGCATGCGCACACGGGCTCACTACTGCGCATGCGCAGTCCGGCTCAGACCTGCACATGCGCACTCGAGCTCACTACTACGCATGCGCACGTGGGCTCGCTACTGCGCATGAGCACACGGGCTCACTACTGCGGATGCGCGCTCGGGGTCACTACTGCGCATGCGCACTCGGGGTCACTACTGCGCATGCGCACGCCGGCCCAGACCTGCACATGCGCACTCCGGCTCACCCCTGCACATGCGCACTCGAGCTCACAACTACGCATGCGCACGCGGGCTCACTACAGCGCATGAGCACACGGGCTCACTACTGCTCATGCGCACTCGGACTCACTACAGCTCATGCGCACTCGGACTCACTACTACTCATGCGCACTCGGGGACACTAATGCGCATGCGCACTCGGACTCACTACTGCGAATGCGCGCTCGGGCTCACAACTGCGCATGCGCACACGGGCTCACTACTGCGCATGCGCGCTCGTTGTCACTACTGCGCATGCGCACTCGGGGTCACTACTGCGCATGCGCACTCCGGCTCAGACCTGCACATGCGCACACGCACTCACTACTGCGGATGCGCAATCGGGCTCACTACTGTGCATGCGCACTCGGGGTCACTACTGCTCATGCGCACTCGGACTCACTACTGCTCATGCGCACTCGGGGTCACTACTGCGCATGCGCCCTCCGCCTCACTACTGCTCATGCGTACTCGGACTCACTACTGCGGATGCGCAATCGGGCCCACTACTGCGCATGCGCGCACGAGCGCACTACTGCTCATGCACACACAGGCTCACTACTGCGCATGCGGGCTCGGGGTCACTAGTGCGCATGCGCACTCGGGGTCACTACTGCGCATGCGCAGTCCGGCTCAGACTTGCACATGCACATTCGAGCTCAATACTGCGCATGTGCACACGGGCTCACTACTGCGCATGCGGGTTCGGGGTCACTACTGCTCATGCGCACTCGGACTCACTACTGCGCCTGCGCAATCCGGCTCAGACCTGCACACGCGCACTCGAGCTCACTACTACGCATGCGCACTCGGGGTCACTACTGCTCATGCGCACTCGGACTCACTACTGCTCATGCGCACTCAGGGTCACTACTGCGCATGCGCCCTCCGGCTCACTACTGCTCATGCGTACTCGGACTCACTACTGCGGATGCGCAATCGGGCCCACTACTGTGCATGCGCGCACGAGCCCACTACTGTGCATGCGCGCACGAGCCCACTACTGCTCATGCACACACAGGCTCACTACTGCGCATGCGGGCTCGGGGTCACTACTGCGCATGCGCACTCCGGCTCAGACCTGCACATGCGCACTCGAGCTCACTACTACGCATGCGCACGCGGGCTCACGACTGCGAATGAGCACACGGGCTCACTACTGCGCATGCGCACGCTGGCTCACTACTGCGCATGCGTTCTCGGGGTCACTAGTGCGCATGCGCACTCGGGGTCACTACTGCGCATGCGCCCTCCGGCTCACTACTGCTCATGCGCACCCGGACTCACTACTGCGGATGCACAATCGGGCTCACTACTGCGCATGCGCACCCCGGCTCAGACCTGCACATGCGCACACGCACTCACTACTGCGGATGCGCAGTCGGGCTCAGACTTGCACATGCGCATTCGAGCTCAATTCTGCGCATGTGCACACGGGCTCACTACTGCGCATGCGGGCTCGGGGTCACTACTGCTCATGCGCACTCGGACTCACTACTGTGGATGCGCGCTCGGGCTCACTACTGCGCATGCGCACTCGGACTCACTACTACTCATGCGGACTCGGGGACACTAATGCGCATGCGCACTCGGACTCAATACTGCTCATGCGGTCTCGGGGACACTAATGCGCATGCGCACTCGGACTCACTACTGCGGATGCGCGCTCGGGCTCACTACTGCGCACGCGCACACGGGCTCACTACTGCGCATGCGCACTCGGGGTAACTACTGCTCATGCGCACTCGGACTCACTACTGCGGATGCGCGCTCGGGCTCACTACTGCGCATGCGCGCTCGGGGTCACTACTGCGCATGCGCACTCGCGGTCACTACTGCGCATGCGCACTCCGGCTCAGACCTGCACATGCGCACACGGACTCACTACTGTGCATGCGCACTCCGGCTCAGACCTGCACATGCGCACTCGGACTCACTACTGCGGATGCGCGCTCGGGCTCACTACTGCGCATGCGCACACGGACTCACTACTGCGCATGCGCGCATGAGCCCACTACTGCGCATGCGCACTCCGGCTCAGACCTGCCCATACGCACTCGGGCACACTACTGCGCATGCGCACACGGGCTCACTACTGCGCATGCGCAGTCCGGCTCAGACCAGCACATGCGCACTCGAGCTCACTACTACGCATGCGCACGTGGGCTCGCTACTGCGCATGAGCACACGGGCTCACTACTGCGGATGCGCGCTCGGGGTCACTACTGCGCATGCGCACTCCGGCTCAGACCTGCACATGCGCACTCGAGCTCACTACTACGCATGCGCACGCGGGCTCACGACTGCGAATGAGCACACGGGCTCACTACCGCGCATGCGCACGCGGGCTCACTACTGCGCATGCGTTCTCGGGGTCACTAGTGCGCATGCGCACTCGGGGTCACTACTGCGCATGCGCCCTCCGGCTCACTACTGCTTATGCGCACTCGGACTCACTACTGCTCATGCGCACTCAGGGTCACTACTGCGCATGCGCCCTCCGGCTCACTACTGCTCATGCGTACTCGGACTCACTACTGCGGATGCGCAATCGGGCCCACTACTGCGCATGCGCGCACGAGCCCACTACTGCTCATGCACGCACAGGCTCACTACTGCGCATGCGGTCTCGGGGACACTAATGCGCATGCGCACTCGGACTCACTACTGCGGATGCGCGCTCGGGCTCACTACTGCGCACGCGCACACGGGCTCACTACTGCGCATGCGCACTCGGGGTAACTACTGCTCATGCGCACTCGGACTCACTACTGCGGATGCGCGCTCGGGCTCACTACTGCGCATGCGCGCTCGGGGTCACTACTGCGCATGCGCACTCGCGGTCACTACTGCGCATGCGCACTCCGGCTCAGACCTGCACATGCGCACACGGACTCACTACTGTGCATGCGCACTCCGGCTCAGACCTGCACATGCGCACTCGGACTCACTACTGCGGATGCGCGCTCGGGCTCACTACTGCGCATGCGCACACGGACTCACTACTGCGCATGCGCGCATGAGCCCACTACTGCGCATGCGCACTCCGGCTCAGACCTGCCCATACGCACTCGGGCACACTACTGCGCATGCGCACACGGGCTCACTACTGCGCATGCGCAGTCCGGCTCAGACCAGCACATGCGCACTCGAGCTCACTACTACGCATGCGCACGTGGGCTCGCTACTGCGCATGAGCACACGGGCTCACTACTGCGGATGCGCGCTCGGGGTCACTACTGCGCATGCGCACTCGGGGTCACTACTGCGCATGCGCACGCCGGCCCAGACCTGCACATGCGCACTCCGGCTCACCCCTGCACATGCGCACTCGAGCTCACTACTACGCATGCGCACGCGGGCTCACTACAGCGCATGAGCACACGGGCTCACTACTGCTCATGCGCACTCGGACTCACTACAGCTCATGCGCACTCGGACTCACTACTACTCATGCGCACTCGGGGACACTAATGCGCATGCGCACTCGGACTCACTACTGCGAATGCGCGCTCGGGCTCACAACTGCGCATGCGCACACGGGGTCACTACTGCGCATGCGCCCTCCGCCTCACTACTGCTCATGCGTACTCGGACTCACTACTGCGGGTGCGCAATCGGGCCCACTACTGCGCATGCGCGCACGAGCGCACTACTGCTCATGCACACACAGGCTCACTACTGCGCATGCGGGCTCGGGGTCACTAGTGCGCATGCGCACTCGGGGTCACTACTGCGCATGCGCAGTCCGGCTCAGACTTGCACATGCACATTCGAGCTCAATACTGCGCATGTGCACACGGGCTCACTACTGCGCATGCGGGTTCGGGGTCACTACTGCTCATGCGCACTCGGACTCACTACTGCGCCTGCGCAATCCGGCTCAGACCTGCACACGCGCACTCGAGCTCACTACTACGCATGCGCACTCGGGGTCACTACTGCTCATGCGCACTCGGACTCACTACTACTCATGCGCACTCGGGGTCACTACAGCTCATGCGCACTCGGACTCACTACTGCGGATGCGCGCTCTGGCTCACTACTGCGCGTGGGCACACGGGCTCACTACTGCGCATGCGCACTCGGACCCACTACCACTCATGCGCACTCGGGGTCACTACTGCTCATGCGCCCTCGGACTCACTACTGCGGATGCGCGCTCGGGCTCACTACTGCGCATGCGCACACGGGGTCACTGCTGCTCATGCGCACTCGGACTCACTACTGCTCATGCGGGCTCGGGGCCACTAGTGCGCATGCGCACTCGGACTCACTACTGCGCATGCGCACTCGGGGTCACTACTGCGCATGCGCACTCGGGGTCACTGCTGCTCATGCGCACTCGGACTCACTACTACTCATGCGCACTCGGGGTCACTACTGCTCATGCGCCCTCGGACTCACTACTGCGGATGCGCACACGGGGTCACTGCTGCTCATGCGCACTCGGACTCACTACTGCTCATGCGGGCTCGGGGCCACTAGTGCGCATGCGCACTCGGACTCACTACTGCGCATGCGCGCTCGGCGTCACTACTGCGCATGCGCACTCGGGGTCACTACTGCGCATGCACACTCCGGCTCAGGCCTGCACATGCGCACACGGACTCACTACTGCGGATGCGCGCTCGGGCTCACTACTGCGCATGCGCACACGGGCTCACTACTGCGCATGCGCGCTCGGGGTCACTACTGCGCATGCGCACTGGGGCTCACTACTGCGCATGCGCACCCCGGCTCAGACCTGCACATGCGTACACGGACTCACTACTGCGGATGCGCAATCGGGCTCACTACTGTGCATGCGCACTCGGGGTCACTACTGCTCATGCGCACTCGGACTCACTACTGCGGATGCACAATCGGGCTCACTACTGCGCATGCGCACTCCGGCTCAGACCTGCACATGCGCACTCGGACTCACTACTGCGGTTGCGCACTCGGACTCACTACTACTCATGCGCACTCGGGGTCACTACTGCTCATGCGCACTCGGACTCACTACTGCGGATGCGCGCTCTGGATCAGTACTGCGCATGGGCACACGGTCTCACTACTGCGCATGCGCACTCGGACCCACTACCACTCATGCGCACTCGGGGTCACTACTGCTCATGCGCCCTCGGACTCACTACTGCGGATGCGCGCTCGGGCTCACTACTGTGCATGCGCACACGGGGTCACTACTGCTCATGCGCACTCGGACTCACTACTGCTCATGCGGGCTCGGGGCCACTAGTGCTCATGCGCACTCGGACTCATTACTGCGCATGCGCGCTTGGCGTCACTACTGCGCATGCGCACTCGGGGTCACTACTGCGCATGCACACTCCGGCTCAGACCTGCACATGCGCACTCGGACTCACTACTGCTCATGCGGGCTCGGGGCCACTAGTGCTCATGCGCACTCGGACTCATTACTGCGCATGCGCGCTCGGCGTCCCTACTGCGCATGCGCACTCGGGGTCACTACTGCGCATGCACACTCCGGCTCAGACCTGCACATGCGCACATGCACTCACTACTGCGGATGCGCAATCGGGCTCACTACTGCGCATGCGCACACGGGCTCACTACTTCGCATGCGCGCTCGGGGTCACTACTGCGCATGCGCACTGGGGCTCACTACTGCGCATGCGCACCCCGGCTCAGACCTGCACATGCGTACACGGACTCACTACTGCGGATGCGCAATCGGGCTCACTACTGTGCATGCGCACTCGGGGTCACTACTGCTCATGCGCACTCGGACTCACTACTGCGGATGCACAATCGGGCTCACTACTGCGCATGCGCACTCCGGCTCAGACCTGCACATGCGCACTCGGACTCACTACTGCGGTTGCGCACTCGGACTCACTACTACTCATGCGCACTCGGGGTCACTACTGCTCATGCGCACTCGGACTCACTACTGCGGATGCGCGCTCTGGATCACTACTGCGCATGGGCACACGGGCTCACTACTGCGCATGCGCACTCGGACCCACTACCACTCATGCGCACTCGGGGTCACTACTGCTCATGCGCCCTCGGACTCACTACTGCGGATGCGCGCTCGGGCTCACTACTGTGCATGCGCACACGGGGTCACTACTGCTCATGCGCACTCGGACTCACTACTGCTCATGCGGGCTCGGGGCCACTAGTGCGCATGCGCACTCGGACTCACTACTGCGCATGCGCGCTCGGCGTCACTACTGCGCATGCGCACTCGGGGTCACTACTGCGCATGCACACTCCGGCTCAGACCTGCACATGCTCACACGGACTCACTACTGCGGATGCGCAGTCGGGCTCACTACTATGCATGCGCACTCGGGGTCACTACTGCTCATGCGCACTCGGACTCACTACTGCTCATGCGCACTCGGGGTCACTACTGCGCATGCGCCCACCGGTTCACTACTGCTCATGCGTACTCGGACTCACTACTGCGGATGCGCAATCGGGCCCACTACTGCGCATGCGGGCTCGGGGTCACTACTGCGCATGCGCAGTCCGGCTCAGACCTGCACATGCGCCCTCGGGCACACCACTGCGCATGCGCACACGGGCTCACTACTGCGCACGCGCAGTCCGGCTCAGACCTGCACATGCACATTCGAGCTCAATTCTAAGCATGTGCACACGGGCTCACTACTGCGCACGCGCAGTCCGGCTCAGACCTGCACATGCGCACTCGAGCTCACTACTGCGGATGCGCAATCGGGCTCACTACTGTGCCTGCGCACTCGGGGTCACTACTGCTCATGCGCACTCGGACTCACTACTGCTCATGCGCACTCGGGGTCACTACTGCTCATGCGTACTCGGACTCACTACTGCGGATGCGCAATCGGGCCCACTACTGCGCATGCGCGCACGAGCGCACTACTGCTCATGCACACACAGGCTCACTACTGCGCATGCGGGCTCGGGGTCACTAGTGCGCATGCGCTCTCGGGGTCACTACTGCGCATGCGCAGTCCGGCTCAGACTTGCACATGCACAGTCGAGCTCAATTCTAAGCATGTGCACACGGGCTCACTACTGCGCACGCGCAGTCCGGCTCAGACCTGCACATGCGCACTCGAGCTCACTACTGCGGATGCGCAATGGGGCTCACTACTGTGCCTGCGCACTCGGGGTCACTACTGCTCATGCGCACTCGGACTCACTACTGCTCATGCGCACTCGGGGTCACTACTGCGCATGCGCCCTCCGGCTCACTACTGCTCATGCGTACTCGGACTCACTACTGCGGATGCGCAATCGGGCCCACTACTGCGCATGCGCGCACGAGCGCACTACTGCTCATGCACACACAGGCTCACTACTGCGCATGCGGGCTCGGGGTCACTAGTGCGCATGCCCACTCGGGGTCACTACTGCGCATGCGCAGTCCGGCTCAGACTTGCACATGCACATTCGAGCTCAATACTGCGCATGTGCACACGGGCTCACTACTGCGCATGCGGGTTCGGGGTCACTACTGCTCCTGCGCACTCGGACTCACTACTGCGCCTGCGCAATCCGGCTCAGACCTGCACACGCGCACTCGAGCTCACTACTACGCATGCGCACTCGGGGTCACTACTGCTCATGCGCACTCGGACTCACTACTACTCATGCGCACTCGGGGTCACTACTGCTCATGCGCACTCGGACTCACTACTCCGGATGCGCGCTCGGGCTCACTACTGCGCATGTGCACACGCACTCACTACTGCGCATGCGCATACGGGCTCACTACTGCGCATGCGCTCTCGGGGTCGCTGCTGCTCATGCGCACTCGGACTCACTACTACTCATGCGCACTCCGGGTCACTACTGCTTATGCGCACTCGGACTCACTACTGCGGATGCGCGCTCTGGCTCACTACTGCGCGTGGGCACACGGGCTCACTACTGCGCATGCGCACTCGGACCCACTACCACTCATGCGCACTCGGGGTCACTACTGCTCATGCGCCCTCGGACTCACTACTGCGGATGCGCGCTCGGGCTCACTACTGCGCATGCGCACACGGGGTCACTGCTGCTCATGCGCACTCGGACTCACTACTGCGCATGCGCGCTCGGCGTCACTACTGCGCATGCGCACTCGGGGTCACTACTGCGCATGCACACTCCGGCTCAGACCTGCACATGCGCACACGGACTCACTACTGCGGATGCGCAATCGGGCTCACTACTATGCATGCGCACTCGGGGTCACTACTGCCCATGTGCACTCGGACTCACTACTGCTCATGCGCACTCGGGGTCACTACTGCGCATGCGCACTCGGGGTCACTGCTGCTCATGCGCACTCGGACTCACTACTACTCATGCGCACTCGGGGTCACTACTGCTCATGCGCCCTCGGACTCACTACTGCGGATGCGCGCTCGGGCTCACTACTGCGCATGCGCACACGGGGTCACTGCTGCTCATGCGCACTCGGACTCACTACTGCTCATGCGGGCTGGGGGCCACTAGTGCGCATGCGCACTCGGACTCACTACTGCGCATGCGCGCTCGGCGTCACTACTGCGCATGCGCACTCGGGGTCACTACTGCGCATGCACACTCCGGCTCAGACCTGCACATGCGCACACGGACTCACTACTGCGGATGCGCAATCGGGCTCACTACTATGCATGCGCACTCGGGGTCACTACTGCTCATGTGCACTCGGACTCACTACTGCTCATGCGCACTCGGGGTCACTACTGCGCATGCGCACTCGAGCTCACTACTACGCATGCGCACGCCGGCTCACTACTGCGCATGCGCACACGGGCTCACTACTGCGCATGCGCGCACGAGCCCACTACTGC
This sequence comes from Megachile leachella, assembly GCA_963576845.1. NCBI lineage: Eukaryota > Metazoa > Arthropoda > Insecta > Hymenoptera > Megachilidae > Megachile > Megachile leachella. The sequence goes on from OY756247.1 coordinate 6,666,520, forward strand.
TCATGCACACACGGGCTCACTACTGCTCATGCGCACTCAGACTCACTACTGCGGATGCACAATCGGGCTCACTACTGCGCATGCGCAGTCCGGCTCAGACCTGCACATGCGCATTCGAGCTCACTTCTGCGCATATGCACACGGGCGTACTACTGCGCATGCGCACTCGGACTCACTACTGCTCATGCGCACTCGGACCCACTACTGCGCATGCGCACTCCGGCTCGGACCTGCACATGCGCACTCGAGCTCACTACTACGCATGCGCACGCGGGCTCACTACTGCGCATGAGCACACGGGCTCACTACTGCGCATGCGTACACGGGATCACTACTGCGCATGCGCACGCGGGCTCACTACTGCGCATGCGCACACGGGGTCACTGCTGCTCATGCGCACTCGGACTCACTACTGCTCATGCGGGCTCGGGGCCACTAGTGCGCATGCGCACTCGGACTCACTACTGCGCATGCGCGCTCGGCGTCACTACTGCGCATGCGCACTCGGGGTCACTACTGCGCATGCACACTCCGGCTCAGACCTGCACATGCGCACACGGACTCACTACTGCGGATGCGCAATCGGGCTCACTACTGTGCATGCGCACTCGGGGTCACTACTGCTCATGCGCACTCGGACTCACTACTACTCATGCGCACTCGGGGACACTATTGCGCATGCGCACTCGGACTCACTACTGCGGATGCGCGCTCGGGCTCACTACTGCTCATGCGTACTCGGACTCACTACTGCGGATGCGCAATCGGGCCCACTACTGCGCAGGCGCGCACGAGCCCACTACTGCTCATGCACACACAGGCTCACTACTGCTCATGCGGGCTCGGGGTCACTACTGCGCATGCGCACTCTGGCTCAGACCTGCACATGCGCACTCGAGCTCACTACTACGCATGCGCACGCGGGCTCACTACTGCGCATGCGTTCTCGGGGTCACTAGTGCGCATGCGCACTCGGGGTCACTACTGCGCATGCGCCCTCCGGCTCACTACTGTTCATGCGCACTCGGACTCACTACTGCGGATGCACAATCGGGCTCACTACTGCGCATGCGCACCCCGGCTCAGACCTGCACATGCGCACACGCACTCACTATTGCGGATGCGCAATCGGGCTCACTACTGTGCATGCGCACTCGGGGTCACTACTGCTCATGCGCACTCGGACTCACTACTGCTCATGCGCACTCAGGGTCACTACTGCGCATGCGCCCTCCGGCTCACTACTGCTCATGCGTACTCGGACTCACTACTGCGGATGCGCAATCGGGCCCACTACTGCGCATGCGCGCACGAGCCCACTACTTCTCATGCACGCACAGGCTCACTACTGCGCATGCGGGCTCGGGGTCACTAGTGCGCATGCGCACTCGGGGTCACTACTGCGCATGCGCAGTCCGGCTCAGACTTGCACATGCGCATTCGAGCTCAATTCCGCGCATGTGCACACGGGCTCACTACTGCGCATGCGGGCGCGGGGTCACTACTGCTCATGCGCACTCGGACTCACTACTGCGGATGCGCGCTCGGGCTCACTACTGCGCATGCGCACTCGGACTCACTACTACTCATGCGGACTCGGGGACACTAATGCGCATGCGCACTCGGACTCACTACTACTCATGCGGACTCGGGCACACTACTGCGCATGCGCACACGGGCTCACTACTGCGCATGCGCAGTCCGGCTTAGACCTGCACATGCGCACTCGAGCTCACTACTACGCATGCGCACGCGGGCTCGCTACTGCGCATGAGCACACGAGCTCACTACTGCGGATGAGCGCTCGGGGTCACTACTGCGCATGCGCACTCGGGGTCACTACTGCGCATGCGCACGCCGGCCCAGACCTGCACATGCGCACTCCGGCTCACCCCTGCACATGCGCACTCGAGCTCACTACTACGCATGCGCACGCGGGCTCACTACAGCGCATGAGCACACGGGCTCACTACTGCTCATGCGCACTCGGACTCACTACAGCTCATGCGCACTCGGACTCACTACTACTCATGCGCACTCGGGGACACTAATGCGCATGCGCACTCGGACTCATTACTGCGGATGCGCGCTCGGGCTCACAACTGCGCATGCGCACACGCACTCACTACTGCGGATGCGCAATCGGGCTCACTACTGTGCATGCGCACTCGGGGTCACTACTGCTCATGCGCACTCGGACTCACTACTGCTCATGCGCACTCAGGGTCACTACTGCGCATGCGCCCTCCGGCTCACTACTGCTCATGCGTACTCGGACTCACTACTGCGGATGCGCAATCGGGACACACTACTGCGCATGCGCGCACGAGCCCACTACTGCTCATGCACGCACAGGCTCACTACTGCGCATGCGCGCACGAGCCCACTACTGCTCATGCACGCACAGGCTCACTACTGCGCATGCGGGCTCGGGGTCACTAGTGCGCATGCGCACTCGGGGTCACTACTGCGCATGCGCAGTCCGGCTCAGACTTGCACATGCGCATTCGGGCTCAATTCTGCGCATGTGCACACGGGCTCACTACTGCGCATGCGGGCTCGGGGTCACTACTGCTCATGCGCACTCGGACTCACTACTGCGGATGCGCGCTCGGGCTCACTACTGCGCATGCGCACTCGGAATCACTACTACTCATGCGGACTCGGGGACACTAATGCGCATGCGCACTCGGACTCACTACTACTCATGCGGACTCGGGCACACTAATGCGCATGCGCACACGGGCTCACTACTGCGCATGCGCAGTCCGGCTCAGACCTGCATATGCGCACTCGAGCTCACTACTACGCATGCGCACGCGGGCTCGCTACTGCGCATGAGCACACGGGCTCACTACTGCGGATGAGCGCTCGGGGTCACTACTGCGCATGCGCACTCGGGGTCACTACTGCGCATGCGCACGCCGGCCCAGACCTGCACATGCGCACTCCGGCTCACCCCTGCACATGCGCACTCGAGCTCACTACTGCGCATGAGCACACGGGCTCACTACTGCGGATGAGCGCTCGGGGTCACTACTGCGCATGCGCACTCGGGATCACTACTGCGCATGCGCACACGGGCTCACTACTGCGCATGCGCACTCGGGGTAACTACTGCTCATGCGCACTCGGACTCACTACTGCGGATGCACCTCGGGCTCACTACTGCGCATGCGCACACGGGATCGCTCCTGCTCATGCGCACTCGGACGCACTACTGCTCATGCGCACTCGGGGTCACTACTGCGCATGCGCACTCGGGGTCACTGCTGCTCATGCGCACTCGGACTCACTACTGCTCATGCGCACTCGGGGTCACTACTGCGCATGCGCACTCGGACTCACTACTGCGGTTGCGGGCTCGGGGTCACTAGTGCGCATGCGCACTCGCACTCACTACAGCGCATGCGCGCTCGGGGTCACTAGTGCGCATGCGCACTCGGACTCACTACAGCGCATGCGCGCTCGGGGTCACTACTGCGCATGCGCACTCGCGGTCACTACTGCGCACGCGCACTCCGGCTCAGACCTGCACATGCGCACACGGACTCACTACTGCGGATGCGCAATCGGACTCACTACTGCGGTTGCGGGCTCGGGGTCACTAGTGCGCATGCGCACTCGCACTCACTACAGCGCATGCGCGCTCGGGGTCACTAGTGCGCATGCGCACTCGGACTCACTACAGCGCATGCGCGCTCGGGGTCACTACTGCGCATGCGCACTCGCGGTCACTACTGCGCACGCGCACTCCGGCTCAGACCTGCACATGCGCACACGGACTCACTACTGCGGATGCGCAATCGGGCTCACTACTGTGCATGCGCACTCCGGCTCAGACCTGCACATGCGCACTCGGACTCACTACTGCGGATGCGCGCTCAGGCTCACTACTGCGCATGCGCACACGGACTCACTACTGCGCATGCGCGCACGAGCCCACTACTGCGCATGCGCACTCCGGCTCAGACCTGCCCATACGCACTCGGGCACACTACTGCGCATGCGCACACGGGCTCACTACTGCGCATGCGCAGTCCGGCTCAGACCTGCACATGCGCACTCGAGCTCACTACTACGCATGCGCACGCGGGCTCGCTACTGCGCATGAGCACACGGGCTCACTACTGCGGATGCGCGCTCGGGGTCACTACTGCGCATGCGCACGCCAGCCCAGACCTGCACATGCGCACTCCGGCTCACCCCTGCACATGCGCACTCGAGCTCACTACTACGCATGCGCACGCGGGCTCACTACAGCGCATGAGCACACGGGCTCACTACTGCTCATGCGCACTCAGACTCACTACAGCTCATGCGCACTCGGACTCACTACTACTCATGCGCACTCGGGGACACTAATGCGCATGCGCACTCGGACTCACTACTGCGGATGCGCGCTCGGGCTCACAACTGCGCATGCGCACACGGGCTCACTACTGCGCATGCGCGCTCGGGGCCACTACGGCGCATGCGCACTCGGGGTCACTACTGCGCATGCGCACTCCGGCTCAGACCTGCACATGCGCACACGCACTCACTACTGCGGATGCGCAATCGGGCTCACTACTACGCATGCGCACGCGGGCTCACTACAGCGCATGCGCACACGGGCTCACTACTGCGCATGCGCAGTCCGGCTCAGACCTGCACATGCGCACACGGACTCACTACTGCGGATGCGCAATCGGGCTCACTACTATGCATGCGCACTCGGGGTCACTACTGCTCATGCGCAATCGGACTCACTACTGCTCATGCGCACTCGGGGTCACTACTGCGCATGCGCACTCGAGCTCACTACTACGCATGCGCACGCGGGCTCACTACTGCGCATGCGCACACGGGCTCACTACTGCGCATGCGCGCACGAGCCCACTACTGCTCATGCACACACGGGCTCACTACTGCTCATGCGCACTCAGACTCACTACTGCGGATGCACAATCGGGCTCACTACTGCGCATGCGCACTAGGGCACATCACTGCGCCTGCGCACACGGGCTCACTACTGCGCATGCGCAGTCGGGCTCAGACCTGCACATGCGCATTCGAGCTCACTTCTGCGCATATGCACACGGGCGTACTACTGCGCATGCGCACTCGGACTCACTACTGCTCATGCGCACTCGGACTCACTACTGCGCATGCGCACTCCGGCTCAGACCTGCACATGCGCACACGCACTCACTACTGCGGATGCGCAATCGGGCTCACTACTGTGCATGCGCACTCGGGGTCACTACTGCTCATGCGCACTCGGACTCACTACTGCGGATGCGCGCTCGGGCTCACTACTGCGCATGCGCACTCGGACTCACTACTGCGGATGCGCGCTCGGGCTCACTACTGCGCATGCGCACTCGGACTCACTACTACTCATGCGGACTCGGAGACACTAATGCGCATGCGCACTCGGACTCAATACTGCTCATGCGGACTCGGGGACACTAATGCGCATGCGCACTCGGACTCACTACTGCGGATGCGCGCTCGGGCTCACTACTGCGCACGCGCACACGGGCTCACTACTGCGCATGCGCACTCGGGGTAACTACTGCTCATGCGCACTCGGACTCACTACTGCGGATGCGCGCTCGGGCTCACTACTGCGCATGCGCGCTCGGGGTCACTACTGCGCATGCGTACTCGCGGTCACTACTGCGCATGCGCACTCCGGCTCAGACCTGCACATGCGCACACGGACTCACTACTGTGCATGCGCACTCCGGCTCAGACCTGCACATGCGCACTCGGACTCACTACTGCGGATGCGCGCTCGGGCTCACTACTGCGCATGCGCACACGGACTCACTACTGCGCATGCGCGCACGAGCCCACTACTGCGCATGCGCACTCCGGCTCAGACCTGCCCATACGCACTCGGGCACACTACTGCGCATGCGCAGTCCGGCTCAGACCTGCACATGCGGACTCGATCTCACTACTACGCATGCGCACGTGGGCTCGCTACTGCGCATGAGCACACGGGCTCACTACTGCGGATGCGCGCTCGGGGTCACTACTGCGCATGCGCCATCCGGCTCACTACTGCTCATGCGCACTCGGACTCACTACTGCGGATGCACAATCGGGCTCACTACTGCGCATGCGCACCCCGGCTCAGACCTGCACATGCGCACACGCACTCACTACTGCGGATGCGCAATCGGGCTCACTACTGTGCATGCGCACTCGGGGTCACTACTGCTCATGCGCACTCGGACTCACTACTGCTCATGCGCACTCAGGGTCACTACTGCGCATGCGCCCTCCGGCTCACTACTGCTCATGCGTACTCGGACTCACTACTGCGGATGCGCAATCGGGCCCACTACTGCGCATGCGCGCACGAGCCCACTACTGCTCATGCACGCACAGGCTCACTACTGCGCATGCGGGCTCGGGGTCACTAGTGCGCATGCGCACTCGGGGTCACTACTGCGCATGCGCAGTCGGGCTCAGACTTGCACATGCGCATTCGAGCTCAATTCTGCGCATGTGCACACGGGCTCACTACTGCGCATGCGGGCTCGGGGTCACTACTGCTCATGCGCACTCGGACTCACTACTGCGGATGCGCGCTCGGGCTCACTACTGCGCATGCGCACAAGGACTCACTACTACTCATGCGGACTCGGGGACACTAATGCGCATGCGCACTCGGACTCAATACTGCTCATGCGGACTCGGGGACACTAATGCGCATGCGCACTCGGACTCACTACTGCGGATGCGCGCTCGGACTCACTACTGCGCATGCGCGCACGAGCCCACTACTGCGCATGCGCACTCCGGCTCAGACCTGCCCATACGCACTCGGGCACACTACTGCGCATGCGCACACGGGCTCACTACTGCGCATGCGCAGTCCGGCTCAGACCTGCACATGCGCACTCGAGCTCACTACTACGCATGCGCACGTGGGCTCGCTACTGCGCATGAGCACACGGGCTCACTACTGCGGATGCGCGCTCGGGGTCACTACTGCGCATGCGCACTCGGGGTCACTACTGCGCATGCGCACGCCGGCCCAGACCTGCACATGCGCACTCCGGCTCACCCCTGCACATGCGCACTCGAGCTCACTACTACGCATGCGCACGCGGGCTCACTACAGCGCATGAGCACACGGGCTCACTACTGCTCATGCGCACTCGGACTCACTACAGCTCATGCGCACTCGGACTCACTACTACTCATGCGCACTCGGGGACACTAATGCGCATGCGCACTCGGACTCACTACTGCGAATGCGCGCTCGGGCTCACAACTGCGCATGCGCACACGGGCTCACTACTGCGCACGAGCGCTCGGGGTCACTACTGCGCATGCGCACTCGGGGTCACTACTGCGCATGCGCACTCCGGCTCAGACCTGCACATGCGCACACGCACTCACTACTGCGGATGCGCAATCGGGCTAACTACTGTGCATGCGGGCTCGGGGTCACTACTGCTCATGCGCACTCGGACTCACTACTGCGCATGCGCACTCCGGCTCAGACCTGCACATGCGCACTCGAGCTCACTACTACGCATGCGCACGGGGGCTCACGACTGCGAATAAGCACACGGGCTCACGACTGCGCATGCGTACGCGGGCTCACTACTGGGCATGCGCACACGGGCTCACTACTGCGCATGCGGGCTCGGGGTCACTAGTGCGCATGCGCACTCGGGGTCACTACTGCGCATGCGCAGTCCGGCTCAGACCTGCACATGCGCACACGGACTCACTACTGCGGATGCGCAATCGGACTCACTACTATGCATGCGCACTCGGGGTCACTACTGCGCATGCGCCCTCCGGCTCACTACTGCTCATGCGTACTCGGACCAACTACTGCGGATGCGCAATCGGGCCCACTACTGCGCATGCGCGCACGAGCCCACTACTGCTCATGTACACACAGGCTCACTACTGCGCATGCGGGCTCGGGGTCACTAGTGCGCATGCGCACTCGGGGTCACTACTGCGCATGCGCAGTCCGGCTCAGACTTGCACGTGCACATTCGAGCTCAATTCTGCGCATGTGCACACGGGCTCACTACTGCGCATGCGGGCTCGGGGTCACTACTGCTCATGCGCACTCGGACTCACTACTGCTCATGCGCCCTCGGACTCACTACTGCGGATGCGCGCTCGGGCTCACTACTGCGCATGCGCACACGGGGTCACTGCTGCGCATGCGCACTCGCACTCACTACTGCTCATGCGGGCTCGGGGCCACTACTGCTCATGTACACACAGGCTCACTACTGCGCATGCGGGCTCGGGCCCACTACTGCGCATGCGCGCACGAACCCACTACTGCTCATGCACATACAGGCTCACTACTGCGCATGCGTACGCGGGCTCACTACTGCGCATGCGCACACGGGGTCACTACTGCGCATGCGCGATCCGGCTCAGACCTACACATGCGCACACGGACTCACTACTGCGGATGCGCAATCGGGCTCACTACTGTGCATGTGCACTCGGGGTCACTACTGCTCATGCGCACTCAGACTCACTACTGCGGATGCACAATCGGGCTCACTACTGCGCATGCGCGCTCGGACTCACTACCGCTCATGCGGACACGGGCTCACTACTGCGCATGCGCAGTCCGGCTCAGACCTGCACGTGCGCATTCGAGCTCACTTCTGCGCGTGTGCACACGGGCTCACTACTGCGCATGCGGGCTCGGGGTCACTACTGCTCATGCACACTCGTACTCACTACTGCGCATGCGCACTCCGGCTCAGACCTGCACATGCGGGCTCGGGGTCACTAGTGCGCATGCGCACTCGGGGTCACTACTACTCATGCGCACTCGGGGACACTAATGCGCATGCGCACTCGGACTCACTACTGCGGATGCGCGCTCGGGCTCACTACTGCGCATGCGCACACGGGCTCACTACTGCGCGTGCGCACTCGGGGTAACTACTGCTCATGCGCACTCGGACTCACTACTGCGGATGCGCGCTCGGGCTCACTACTGCGCATGCGCACACGGGATCACTGCTGCTCATGCGCACTCGGACGCACTACTGCTGATGCGCACTCGGGGTCAATACTGCGCATGCGCAGTCCGGCTCAGACCTGCACATGCGCATTCGAGCTCACTTCTGTGCATATGCACACGGGCGTACTACTGCGCATGCGCACGCGGGCTCACTACTGCGCATGCGTTGTCGGGGTCACTAGTGCGCATGCGCACTCGGGGTCACTACTGCGCATGCGCAGTCCGGCTCAGACTTGCACATGCGCATTCGAGCTCAATTCTGCGCGTGTGCACACGGGCTCACTACTGCGCATGCGGGCACGGTGTCACTACTGCTCATGCGCACTCGGACTCACTACTGCGCATGCGCACTCCGGCTCAGACCTGCACATGCGGGCTCGGGGTCACTAGTGCGCATGCGCACTCGGGGTCACTACTGCTCATGCGCCCTCGGACTCACTACTGCGGATGCGCGCTCGGGCTCACTACTGCGCATGCGCACACGGGGTCACTGCTGCTCATGCGATCTCGGACTCACTACTGCTCATGCGGGCTCGGGGCCACTAGTGCGCATGCGCACTCGGACTCACTACTGCGCATGCGCAATCCGGCTCAGACCTGCACATGCGCACTCGAGCTCACTACTACGCATGCGCACTCGGGGTCACTACTGCTCATGCGCACTCGGACTCACTACTACTCATGCGCACTCGGGGTCACTACTGCTCATGCGCACTCGGACTCACTACTGCGCATGCGCAATCCGGCTCAGGCCTGCACATGCGCACTCGAGCTCACTACTGCGCATGCGCACTCGGACTCACTACTGCGGATGCGCGCTCGGGCTCACTACTGCGCATGCGCACACGGGCTCACTACTGCGCATGCGCACTCGGGGTAACTACTGCTCATGCGCACTCGGACTCACTACTGCGGATGCGCGCTCGGGCTCACTACTGCGCATGCGCACACGGGATCACTGCTGCGCACGCGCGCTCGGGGTCACTACTGCGCATGCGCACTCGGGGTCGCTACTGCGCATGCGCACTCCGGCTCAGACCTGCACATGCGCACACGCACTCACTACTGCGGATGCGCAATCGGGCTCACTACTGTGCATGCGCACTCGGGGTCACTACTGCTCATGCGCACTCGGACTCACTACTGCTCATGCGCACTCGGGGTCACTACTGCGCATGCGCCCTCCGCCTCACTACTGCTCATGCGTACTCGGACTCACTATTGCGGATGCGCAATCGGGCCCACTACTGCGCATGCGCGCACGAACCCACTACTGCTCATGCACATACAGGCTCACTACTGCGCATGCGTACGCGGGCTCAATTCTGCGCGTGTGCACACGGGCTCACTACTGCGCATGCGGGCTCGGGGTCACTACTGCTCATGCGCACTCGGACTCACTACTGCGCATGCGCACTCCGGCCCAGACCTGCACATGCGCACTCGAGCTCACTACTACGCATGCGCACGGGGGCTCACGACTGCGAATAAGCACACGGGCTCACGACTGCGCATGCGTACGCGGGCTCACTACTGGGCATGCGCACACGGGCTCACTACTGCGCATGCGGGCTCGGGGTCACTAGTGCGCATGCGCACTCGGGGTCACTACTGCGCATGCGCAGTCCGGCTCAGACCTGCACATGCGCACACGGACTCACTACTGCGGATGCGCAATCGGACTCACTACTATGCATGCGCACTCGGGGTCACTACTGCGCATGCGCCCTCCGGCTCACTACTGCTCATGCGTACTCGGACCAACTACTGCGGATGCGCAATCGGGCCCACTACTGCGCATGCGCGCACGAGCCCACTACTGCTCATGTACACACAGGCTCACTACTGCGCATGCGGGCTCGGGGTCACTAGTGCGCATGCGCACTCGGGGTCACTACTGCGCATGCGCAGTCCGGCTCAGACTTGCACATGCACATTCGAGCTCAATTCTGCGCATGTGCACACGGGCTCACTACTGCGCATGCGGGCTCGGGGTCACTACTGCTCATGCGCACTCGGACTCACTACTGCTCATGCGCCCTCGGACTCACTACTGCGGATGCGCGCTCGGGCTCACTACTGCGCATGCGCACACGGGGTCACTGCTGCTCATGCGCACTCGCACTCACTACTGCTCATGCGGGCTCGGGGCCACTAGTGCGCATGCGCACTCGGACTCACTACTGCGCATGCGCAATCCGGCTCAGACCTGCACATGCGCACTCGAGCTCACTACTACGCATGCGCACTCGGGGTCACTACTGCTCATGCGCACTCGGACTCACTACTGCTCATGCGCCCTCGGACTCACTACTGCGGATGCGCTCTCGGGCTCACTACTGCGCATGCGCACACGGGGTCACTGCTGCTCATGCGATCTCGGACTCACTACTGCTCATGCGGGCTCGGGGCCACTAGTGCGCATGCGCACTCGGACTCACTACTGCGCATGCGCAATCCGGCTCAGACCTGCACATGCGCACTCGAGCTCACTACTACGCATGCGCACTCGGGGTCACTACTGCGCATGCGCACTCGGACTCACTACTGCGGATGCGCGCTCGGGCTCACTACTGCGCATGCGCACACGGGCTCACTACTGCGCATGCGCGCTCGGGGTCGCTACTGCGCATGCGCATTGGGGCTCACTACTGCGCATGCGCATCCCGGCTCAGACCTGCACATGCGCACACGGACTCACTACTGCGGACGCGCAATCGGGCTCACTACTGTGCATGCGCACTCGGGGTCACTACTGCTCATGCGCACTCGGACTCACTACTGCTCATGCGCACTCGGGGTCACTACTGCGCATGCGCCCTCCGGCTCACTACTGCTCATGCGTACTCGGACTCACTATTGCGGATGCGCAATCGGGCCCACTACTGCGCATGCGCGCACGAACCCACTACTGCTCATGCACATACAGGCTCACTACTGCGCATGCGTACGCGGGCTCACTACTGCGCATGCGCACACGGGGTCACTACTGCGCATGCGCGATCCGGCTCAGACCTACACATGCGCACACGGACTCACTACTGCGGATGCGCAATCGGGCTCACTACTGTGCATGTGCACTCGGGGTCACTACTGCTCATGCGCACTCAGACTCACTACTGCGGATGCACAATCGGGCTCACTACTGCGCATGCGCGCTCGGACTCACTACCGCTCATGCGGACACGGGCTCACTACTGCGCATGCGCAGTCCGGCTCAGACCTGCACGTGCGCATTCGAGCTCACTTCTGCGCGTGTGCACACGGGCTCACTACTGCGCATGCGGGCTCGGGGTCACTACTGCTCATGCACACTCGTACTCACTACTGCGCATGCGCACTCCGGCTCAGACCTGCACATGCGGGCTCGGGGTCACTAGTGCGCATGCGCACTCGGGGTCACTACTACTCATGCGCACTCGGGGACACTAATGCGCATGCGCACTCGGACTCACTACTGCGGATGCGCGCTCGGGCTCACTACTGCGCATGAGCACACGGGCTCACTACTGCGCGTGCGCACTCGGGGTAACTACTGCTCATGCGCACTCGGACTCACTACTGCGGATGCGTGCTCGGGCTCACTACTGCGCATGCGCACACGGGATCACTGCTGCTCATGCGCACTCGGACGCACTACTGCTGATGCGCACTCCGGCTCAGACCTGCACATGCGGGCTCGGGGTCACTAGTGCGCATGCGCACTCGGGGTCACTACTGCTCATGCGCCCTCGGACTCACTACTGCGGATGCGCGCTCGGGCTCACTACTGCGCATGCGCACACGGGGTCACTGCTGCTCATGCGATCTCGGACTCACTACTGCTCATGCGGGCTCGGGGCCACTAGTGCGCATGCGCACTCGGACTCACTACTGCGCATGCGCAATCCGGCTCAGACCTGCACATGCGCACTCGAGCTCACTACTACGCATGCGCACTCGGGGTCACTACTGCTCATGCGCACTCGGACTCACTACTACTCATGCGCACTCGGGGTCACTACTGCTCATGCGCACTCGGACTCACTACTGCGCATGCGCAATCCGGCTCAGGCCTGCACATGCGCACTCGAGCTCACTACTGCGCATGCGCACTCGGACTCACTACTGCGGATGCGCGCTCGGGCTCACTACTGCGCATGCGCACACGGGCTCACTACTGCGCATGCGCACTCGGGGTAACTACTGCTCATGCGCACTCGGACTCACTACTGCGGATGCGCGCTCGGGCTCACTACTGCGCATGCGCACACGGGATCACTGCTGCGCACGCGCGCTCGGGGTCACTACTGCGCATGCGCACTCGGGGTCACTACTGCGCATGCGCACTCCGGCTCAGACCTGCACATGCGCACACGCACTCACTACTGCGGATGCGCAATCGGGCTCACTACTGTGCATGCGCACTCGGGGTCACTACTGCTCATGCGCACTCGGACTCACTACTGCTCATGCGCACTCGGGGTCACTACTGCGCATGCGCCCTCCGCCTCACTACTGCTCATGCGTACTCGGACTCACTATTGCGGATGCGCAATCGGGCCCACTACTGCGCATGCGCGCACGAACCCACTACTGTTCATGCACATACAGGCTCACTACTGCGCATGCGTACGCGGGCTCAATTCTGCGCGTGTGCACACGGGCTCACTACTGCGCATGCGGGCTCGGGGTCACTACTGCTCATGCGCACTCGGACTCACTACTGCGCATGCGCACTCCGGCTCAGACCTGCACATGCGCACTCGAGCTCACTACTACGCATGCGCACGGGGGCTCACGACTGCGAATAAGCACACGGGCTCACGACTGCGCATGCGTACGCGGGCTCACTACTGGGCATGCGCACACGGGCTCACTACTGCGCATGCGGGCTCGGGGTCACTAGTGCGCATGCGCACTCGGGGTCACTACTGCGCATGCGCAGTCCGGCTCAGACCTGCACATGCGCACACGGACTCACTACTGCGGATGCGCAATCGGACTCACTACTATGCATGCGTGCTCGGGGTCACTACTGCGCATGCGCAGTCCGGCTCAGACCTGCACATGCGCCCTCGGGCACACCACTGCACATGCGCACACGGGCTCACTACTGCGGTTGCGCGCTCGGGCTCACTACTGTGCATGCGCACTCGGGGTCACTACTGCTCATGCGCACTCGGACTCACTACTGCTCATGCGCACTCGGGGTCACTACTGCGCATGCGCCCTCCGGCTCACTACTGCTCATGCGTACTCGGACCAACTACTGCGGATGCGCAATCGGGCCCACTACTGCGCATGCGCGCACGAGCCCACTACTGCTCATGTACACACAGGCTCACTACTGCGCATGCGGGCTCGGGGTCACTAGTGCGCATGCGCACTCGGGGTCACTACTGCGCATGCGCAGTCCGGCTCAGACTTGCACGTGCACATTCGAGCTCAATTCTGCGCATGTGCACACGGGCTCACTACTGCGCATGCGGGCTCGGGGTCACTACTGCTCATGCGCACTCGGACTCACTACTGCTCATGCGCCCTCGGACTCACTACTGCGGATGCGCGCTCGGGCTCACTACTGCGCATGCGCACACGGGGTCACTGCTGCTCATGCGCACTCGCACTCACTACTGCTCATGCGGGCTCGGGGCCACTACTGCTCATGTACACACAGGCTCACTACTGCGCATGCGGGCTCGGGCCCACTACTGCGCATGCGCGCACGAACCCACTACTGCTCATGCACATACAGGCTCACTACTGCGCATGCGTACGCGGGCTCACTACTGCGCATGCGCACACGGGGTCACTACTGCGCATGCGCGATCCGGCTCAGACCTACACATGCGCACACGGACTCACTACTGCGGATGCGCAATCGGGCTCACTACTGTGCATGTGCACTCGGGGTCACTACTGCTCATGCGCACTCAGACTCACTACTGCGGATGCACAATCGGGCTCACTACTGCGCATGCGCGCTCGGACTCACTACCGCTCATGCGGACACGGGCTCACTACTGCGCATGCGCAGTCCGGCTCAGACCTGCACGTGCGCATTCGAGCTCACTTCTGCGCGTGTGCACACGGGCTCACTACTGCGCATGCGGGCTCGGGGTCACTACTGCTCATGCACACTCGTACTCACTACTGCGCATGCGCACTCCGGCTCAGACCTGCACATGCGGGCTCGGGGTCACTAGTGCGCATGCGCACTCGGGGTCACTACTACTCATGCGCACTCGGGGACACTAATGCGCATGCGCACTCGGACTCACTACTGCGGATGCGCGCTCGGGCTCACTACTGCGCATGCGCACACGGGCTCACTACTGCGCGTGCGCACTCGGGGTAACTACTGCTCATGCGCACTCGGACTCACTACTGCGGATGCGCGCTCGGGCTCACTACTGCGCATGCGCACACGGGATCACTGCTGCTCATGCGCACTCGGACGCACTACTGCTGATGCGCACTCGGGGTCAATACTGCGCATGCGCAGTCCGGCTCAGACCTGCACATGCGCATTCGAGCTCACTTCTGTGCATATGCACACGGGCGTACTACTGCGCATGCGCACGCGGGCTCACTACTGCGCATGCGTTGTCGGGGTCACTAGTGCGCATGCGCACTCGGGGTCACTACTGCGCATGCGCAGTCCGGCTCAGACTTGCACATGCGCATTCGAGCTCAATTCTGCGCGTGTGCACACGGGCTCACTACTGCGCATGCGGGCACGGTGTCACTACTGCTCATGCGCACTCGGACTCACTACTGCGCATGCGCACTCCGGCTCAGACCTGCACATGCGGGCTCGGGGTCACTAGTGCGCATGCGCACTCGGGGTCACTACTGCTCATGCGCCCTCGGACTCACTACTGCGGATGCGCGCTCGGGCTCACTACTGCGCATGCGCACACGGGGTCACTGCTGCTCATGCGATCTCGGACTCACTACTGCTCATGCGGGCTCGGGGCCACTAGTGCGCATGCGCACTCGGACTCACTACTGCGCATGCGCAATCCGGCTCAGACCTGCACATGCGCACTCGAGCTCACTACTACGCATGCGCACTCGGGGTCACTACTGCTCATGCGCACTCGGACTCACTACTACTCATGCGCACTCGGGGTCACTACTGCTCATGCGCACTCGGACTCACTACTGCGCATGCGCAATCCGGCTCAGGCCTGCACATGCGCACTCGAGCTCACTACTGCGCATGCGCACTCGGACTCACTACTGCGGATGCGCGCTCGGGCTCACTACTGCGCATGCGCACTCGGGGTAACTACTGCTCATGCGCACTCGGACTCACTACTGCGGATGCGCGCTCGGGCTCACTACTGCGCATGCGCACACGGGATCACTGCTGCGCACGCGCGCTCGGGGTCACTACTGCGCATGCGCACTCGGGGTCGCTACTGCGCATGCGCACTCCGGCTCAGACCTGCACATGCGCACACGCACTCACTACTGCGGATGCGCAATCGGGCTCACTACTGTGCATGCGCACTCGGGGTCACTACTGCTCATGCGCACTCGGACTCACTACTGCTCATGCGCACTCGGGGTCACTACTGCGCATGCGCCCTCCGCCTCACTACTGCTCATGCGTACTCGGACTCACTATTGCGGATGCGCAATCGGGCCCACTACTGCGCATGCGCGCACGAACCCACTACTGCTCATGCACATACAGGCTCACTACTGCGCATGCGTACGCGGGCTCAATTCTGCGCGTGTGCACACGGGCTCACTACTGCGCATGCGGGCTCGGGGTCGCTACTGCTCATGCGCACTCGGACTCACTACTGCGCATGCGCACTCCGGCTCAGACCTGCACATGCGCACTCGAGCTCACTACTACGCATGCGCACGGGGGCTCACGACTGCGAATAAGCACACGGGCTCACGACTGCGCATGCGTACGCGGGCTCACTACTGGGCATGCGCACACGGGCTCACTACTGCGCATGCGGGCTCGGGGTCACTAGTGCGCATGCGCACTCGGGGTCACTACTGCGCATGCGCAGTCCGGCTCAGACCTGCACATGCGCACACGGACTCACTACTGCGGATGCGCAATCGGACTCACTACTATGCATGCGCACTCGGGGTCACTACTGCGCATGCGCCCTCCGGCTCACTACTGCTCATGCGTACTCGGACCAACTACTGCGGATGCGCAATCGGGCCCACTACTGCGCATGCGCGCACGAGCCCACTACTGCTCATGTACACACAGGCTCACTACTGCGCATGCGGGCTCGGGGTCACTAGTGCGCATGCGCACTCGGGGTCACTACTGCGCATGCGCAGTCCGGCTCAGACTTGCACATGCACATTCGAGCTCAATTCTGCGCATGTGCACACGGGCTCACTACTGCGCATGCGGGCTCGGGGTCACTACTGCTCATGCGCACTCGGACTCACTACTGCTCATGCGCCCTCGGACTCACTACTGCGGATGCGCGCTCGGGCTCACTACTGCGCATGCGCACACGGGGTCACTGCTGCTCATGCGCACTCGCACTCACTACTGCTCATGCGGGCTCGGGGCCACTAGTGCGCATGCGCACTCGGACTCACTACTGCGCATGCGCAATCCGGCTCAGACCTGCACATGCGCACTCGAGCTCACTACTACGCATGCGCACTCGGGGTCACTACTGCTCATGCGCACTCGGACTCACTACTGCTCATGCGCCCTCGGACTCACTACTGCGGATGCGCTCTCGGGCTCACTACTGCGCATGCGCACACGGGGTCACTGCTGCTCATGCGATCTCGGACTCACTACTGCTCATGCGGGCTCGGGGCCACTAGTGCGCATGCGCACTCGGACTCACTACTGCGCATGCGCAATCCGGCTCAGACCTGCACATGCGCACTCGAGCTCACTACTACGCATGCGCACTCGGGGTCACTACTGCGCATGCGCACTCGGACTCACTACTGCGGATGCGCGCTCGGGCTCACTACTGCGCATGCGCACACGGGCTCACTACTGCGCATGCGCGCTCGGGGTCGCTACTGCGCATGCGCATTGGGGCTCACTACTGCGCATGCGCATCCCGGCTCAGACCTGCACATGCGCACACGGACTCACTACTGCGGACGCGCAATCGGGCTCACTACTGTGCATGCGCACTCGGGGTCACTACTGCTCATGCGCACTCGGACTCACTACTGCTCATGCGCACTCGGGGTCACTACTGCGCATGCGCCCTCCGGCTCACTACTGCTCATGCGTACTCGGACTCACTATTGCGGATGCGCAATCGGGCCCACTACTGCGCATGCGCGCACGAACCCACTACTGCTCATGCACATACAGGCTCACTACTGCGCATGCGTACGCGGGCTCACTACTGCGCATGCGCACACGGGGTCACTACTGCGCATGCGCGATCCGGCTCAGACCTACACATGCGCACACGGACTCACTACTGCGGATGCGCAATCGGGCTCACTACTGTGCATGTGCACTCGGGGTCACTACTGCTCATGCGCACTCAGACTCACTACTGCGGATGCACAATCGGGCTCACTACTGCGCATGCGCGCTCGGACTCACTACCGCTCATGCGGACACGGGCTCACTACTGCGCATGCGGGCTCGGGGTCACTACTGCTCATGCACACTCGTACTCACTACTGCGCATGCGCACTCCGGCTCAGACCTGCACATGCGGGCTCGGGGTCACTAGTGCGCATGCGCACTCGGGGTCACTACTACTCATGCGCACTCGGGGACACTAATGCGCATGCGCACTCGGACTCACTACTGCGGATGCGCGCTCGGGCTCACTACTGCGCATGAGCACACGGGCTCACTACTGCGCGTGCGCACTCGGGGTAACTACTGCTCATGCGCACTCGGACTCACTACTGCGGATGCGTGCTCGGGCTCACTACTGCGCATGCGCACACGGGATCACTGCTGCTCATGCGCACTCGGACGCACTACTGCTGATGCGCACTCCGGCTCAGACCTGCACATGCGGGCTCGGGGTCACTAGTGCGCATGCGCACTCGGGGTCACTACTGCTCATGCGCCCTCGGACTCACTACTGCGGATGCGCGCTCGGGCTCACTACTGCGCATGCGCACACGGGGTCACTGCTGCTCATGCGATCTCGGACTCACTACTGCTCATGCGGGCTCGGGGCCACTAGTGCGCATGCGCACTCGGACTCACTACTGCGCATGCGCAATCCGGCTCAGACCTGCACATGCGCACTCGAGCTCACTACTACGCATGCGCACTCGGGGTCACTACTGCTCATGCGCACTCGGACTCACTACTACTCATGCGCACTCGGGGTCACTACTGCTCATGCGCACTCGGACTCACTACTGCGCATGCGCAATCCGGCTCAGGCCTGCACATGCGCACTCGAGCTCACTACTGCGCATGCGCACTCGGACTCACTACTGCGGATGCGCGCTCGGGCTCACTACTGCGCATGCGCACACGGGCTCACTACTGCGCATGCGCACTCGGGGTAACTACTGCTCATGCGCACTCGGACTCACTACTGCGGATGCGCGCTCGGGCTCACTACTGCGCATGCGCACACGGGATCACTGCTGCGCACGCGCGCTCGGGGTCACTACTGCGCATGCGCGCTCGGGGTCACTACTGCGCATGCGCACTCCGGCTCAGACCTGCACATGCGCACACGCACTCACTACTGCGGATGCGCAATCGGGCTCACTACTGTGCATGCGCACTCGGGGTCACTACTGCTCATGCGCACTCGGACTCACTACTGCTCATGCGCACTCGGGGTCACTACTGCGCATGCGCCCTCCGCCTCACTACTGCTCATGCGTACTCGGACTCACTATTGCGGATGCGCAATCGGGCCCACTACTGCGCATGCGCGCACGAACCCACTACTGTTCATGCACATACAGGCTCACTACTGCGCATGCGTACGCGGGCTCAATTCTGCGCGTGTGCACACGGGCTCACTACTGCGCATGCGGGCTCGGGGTCACTACTGCTCATGCGCACTCGGACTCACTACTGCGCATGCGCACTCCGGCTGAGACCTGCACATGCGCACTCGAGCTCACTACTACGCATGCGCACGGGGGCTCACGACTGCGAATAAGCACACGGGCTCACGACTGCGCATGCGTACGCGGGCTCACTACTGGGCATGCGCACACGGGCTCACTACTGCGCATGCGGGCTCGGGGTCACTAGTGCGCATGCGCACTCGGGGTCACTACTGCGCATGCGCAGTCCGGCTCAGACCTGCACATGCGCACACGGACTCACTACTGCGGATGCGCAATCGGACTCACTACTATGCATGCGTGCTCGGGGTCACTACTGCGCATGCGCAGTCCGGCTCAGACCTGCACATGCGCCCTCGGGCACACCACTGCACATGCGCACACGGGCTCACTACTGCGGTTGCGCGCTCGGGCTCACTACTGTGCATGCGCACTCGGGGTCACTACTGCTCATGCGCACTCGGACTCACTACTGCTCATGCGCACTCGGGGTCACTACTGCGCATGCGCCCTCCGGCTCACTACTGCTCATGCGTACTCGGACCAACTACTGCGGATGCGCAATCGGGCCCACTACTGCGCATGCGCGCACGAGCCCACTACTGCTCATGTACACACAGGCTCACTACTGCGCATGCGCACTCGGACGCACTACTGCTCATGCGCACTCGGGGTCACTACTGCGCATGCGCAGTCCGGCTCAGACTTGCACATGCGCATTCGAGCTCAATTCTGCGCGTGTGCACACGGGCTCACTACTGCGCATGCGGGCTCGGGGTCACTACTGCTCATGCGCACTCGGACTCACTACTGCGCATGCGCACTCCGGCTCAGACCTGCACATGCGCACTCGAGCTCACTACTACGCATGCGTACGCGGCCTCACTACTGGGCATGCGCACACGGGCTCACTACTGCGCATGCGGGCTCGGGGTCACTAGTGCGCATGCGCACTCGGGGTCACTACTGCGCATGCGCAGTCCGGCTCAGACCTGCACATGCGCACACGGACTCACTACTGCGGATGCGCAATCGGACTCGCTACTGCTCATGCGCACTCGGGGTCACTACTGCGCATGCGCCCTCCGGCTCACTACTGCTCATGCGTACTCGGACTCACTATTGCGGATGCGCAATCGGGCCCACTACTGCGCATGCGCGCACGAACCCACTACTGCTCATGCACATACAGGCTCACTACTGCGCATGCGTACGCGGGCTCACTACTGCGCATGCGCACACGGGGTCACTACAGCGCATGCGCGATCCGGCTCAGACCTGCACATGCGCACACGGACTCACTACTGCGGATGCGCAGTCGGGCTCACTACTGTGCATGTGCACTCGGGGTCACTACTGCTCATGCGCACTCAGACTCACTACTGCGGATGCACAATCGGGCTCACTACTGCGCATGCGCGCTCGGACTCACTACCGCTCATGCGGACACGGGCTCACTACTGCGCATGCGCATTCCGGCTCAGACCTGCACGTGCGCATTCGAGCTCACATCTGCGCGTGTGCACACGGGCTCACTACTGCGCATGCGGGCTCGGGGTCACTACTGCTCATGCACACTCGTACTCACTACTGCGCATGCGCACTCCGGCTCAGACCTGCACATGCGGGCTCGGGATCACTAGTGCGCATGCGCACTCGGGGTCACTACTACTCATGCGCACTCGGGGACATTAATGCGCATGCGCACTCGGACTCACTACTGCGGATGCGCACTCCGGCTCAGACCTGCACATGCGCACTCGAGCTCACTACTACGCATGCGTACGCGGGTTCACTACTGGGCATGCGCACACGGGCTCACTACTGCGCATGCGGGCTCGGGGTCACTAGTGCGCATGCGCACTCGGGGTCACTACTGCTCATGCGCACTCGGACTCACTACTGCGCATGCGCACTCCGGCTCAGACCTGCACATGCGCACTCGAGCTCACTACTACGCATGCGCACGGGGGCTCACGACTGCGAATAAGCACACGGGCTCACTACTGCGTATGCGTACGCGGGCTCACTACTGGGCATGCGCACACGGGCTCACTACTGCGCATGCGGGCTCGGGGTCACTAGTGCGCATGCGCACTCGGGGTCACTACTGCGCATGCGCAGTCCGGCTCAGACCTGCACATGCGCCCTCGGGCACACCACTGCACATGCGCACACGGGCTCACTACTGCGGTTGGGCGCTCGGGCTCACTACTGTGCATGCGCACTCGGGGTCACTACTGCTCATGCGCAATCGGACTCACTACTGCTCATGCGCACGCGGACTCGCTACTACTCATGCGCACTCGGGGACACTAATGCGCATGCGCACTCGGACTCACTACTGCGGATGCGCGCTCGGGCTCACAACTGCGCATGCGCACACGGGCTCACTACTGCGCATGCGCGCTCGGGGCCACTACGGCGCATGCGCACTCGGGGTCACTACTGCGCATGCGCACTCCGGCTCAGACCTGCACATGCGCACACGCACTCACTACTGCGGATGCGCAATCGGGCTCACTACTACGCATGCGCACGCGGGCTCACTACAGCGCATGCGCACACGGGCTCACTACTGCGCATGCGCAGTCCGGCTCAGACCTGCACATGCGCACACGGACTCACTACTGCGGATGCGCAATCGGGCTCACTACTATGCATGCGCACTCGGGGTCACTACTGCTCATGCGCAATCGGACTCACTACTGCTCATGCGCACTCGGGGTCACTACTGCGCATGCGCACTCGAGCTCACTACTACTCATGCGCACGCGGGCTCACTACTGCGCATGCGCACACGGGCTCACTACTGCGCATGCGCGCACGAGCCCACTACTGCTCATGCACACACGGGCTCACTACTGCTCATGCGCACTCAGACTCACTACTGCGGATGCACAATCGGGCTCACTACTGCGCATGCGCACTCGGGCACATCACTGCACCTGCGCACACGGGCTCACTACTGCGCATGCGCAGTCGGGCTCAGACCTGCACATGCGCATTCGAGCTCACTTCTGCGCATATGCACACGGGCGTACTACTGCGCATGCGCACTCGGACTCACTACTGCTCATGCGCACTCGGACTCACTACTGCGCATGCGCACTCCGGCTCAGACCTGCACATGCGCACACGCACTCACTACTGCGGATGCGCAATCGGGCTCACTACTGTGCATGCGCACTCGTGGTCACTACTGCTCATGCGCACTCGGACTCACTACTGCTCATGCGCACTCGGGGTCACTACTGCGCATGCGCGCTCGGGGTCGCTACTGCGCATGCGCATTGGGGCTCACTACTGCGCATGCGCATCCCGGCTCAGACCTGCACATGCGCACACGGACTCACTACTGCGGACGCGCAATCGGGCTCACTACTGTGCATGCGCACTCGGGGTCACTACTGCTCATGCGCACTCGGACTCACTACTGCTCATGCGCACTCGGGGTCACTACTGCGCATGCGCCCTCCGGCTCACTACTGCTCATGCGTACTCGGACTCACTATTGCGGATGCGCAATCGGGCCCACTACTGCGCATGCGCGCACGAACCCACTACTGCTCATGCACATACAGGCTCACTACTGCGCATGCGTACGCGGGCTCACTACTGCGCATGCGCACACGGGGTCACTACTGCGCATGCGCGATCCGGCTCAGACCTACACATGCGCACACGGACTCACTACTGCGGATGCGCAATCGGGCTCACTACTGTGCATGTGCACTCGGGGTCACTACTGCTCATGCGCACTCAGACTCACTACTGCGGATGCACAATCGGGCTCACTACTGCGCATGCGCGCTCGGACTCACTACCGCTCATGCGGACACGGGCTCACTACTGCGCATGCGCAGTCCGGCTCAGACCTGCACGTGCGCATTCGAGCTCACTTCTGCGCGTGTGCACACGGGCTCACTACTGCGCATGCGGGCTCGGGGTCACTACTGCTCATGCACACTCGTACTCACTACTGCGCATGCGCACTCCGGCTCAGACCTGCACATGCGGGCTCGGGGTCACTAGTGCGCATGCGCACTCGGGGTCACTACTACTCATGCGCACTCGGGGACACTAATGCGCATGCGCACTCGGACTCACTACTGCGGATGCGCGCTCGGGCTCACTACTGCGCATGAGCACACGGGCTCACTACTGCGCGTGCGCACTCGGGGTAACTACTGCTCATGCGCACTCGGACTCACTACTGCGGATGCGTGCTCGGGCTCACTACTGCGCATGCGCACACGGGATCACTGCTGCTCATGCGCACTCGGACGCACTACTGCTGATGCGCACTCCGGCTCAGACCTGCACATGCGGGCTCGGGGTCACTAGTGCGCATGCGCACTCGGGGTCACTACTGCTCATGCGCCCTCGGACTCACTACTGCGGATGCGCGCTCGGGCTCACTACTGCGCATGCGCACACGGGGTCACTGCTGCTCATGCGATCTCGGACTCACTACTGCTCATGCGGGCTCGGGGCCACTAGTGCGCATGCGCACTCGGACTCACTACTGCGCATGCGCAATCCGGCTCAGACCTGCACATGCGCACTCGAGCTCACTACTACGCATGCGCACTCGGGGTCACTACTGCTCATGCGCACTCGGACTCACTACTACTCATGCGCACTCGGGGTCACTACTGCTCATGCGCACTCGGACTCACTACTGCGCATGCGCAATCCGGCTCAGGCCTGCACATGCGCACTCGAGCTCACTACTGCGCATGCGCACTCGGACTCACTACTGCGGATGCGCGCTCGGGCTCACTACTGCGCATGCGCACACGGGCTCACTACTGCGCATGCGCACTCGGGGTAACTACTGCTCATGCGCACTCGGACTCACTACTGCGGATGCGCGCTCGGGCTCACTACTGCGCATGCGCACACGGGATCACTGCTGCGCACGCGCGCTCGGGGTCACTACTGCGCATGCGCACTCGGGGTCACTACTGCGCATGCGCACTCCGGCTCAGACCTGCACATGCGCACACGCACTCACTACTGCGGATGCGCAATCGGGCTCACTACTGTGCATGCGCACTCGGGGTCACTACTGCTCATGCGCACTCGGACTCACTACTGCTCATGCGCACTCGGGGTCACTACTGCGCATGCGCCCTCCGCCTCACTACTGCTCATGCGTACTCGGACTCACTATTGCGGATGCGCAATCGGGCCCACTACTGCGCATGCGCGCACGAACCCACTACTGTTCATGCACATACAGGCTCACTACTGCGCATGCGTACGCGGGCTCAATTCTGCGCGTGTGCACACGGGCTCACTACTGCGCATGCGGGCTCGGGGTCACTACTGCTCATGCGCACTCGGACTCACTACTGCGCATGCGCACTCCGGCTCAGACCTGCACATGCGCACTCGAGCTCACTACTACGCATGCGCACGGGGGCTCACGACTGCGAATAAGCACACGGGCTCACGACTGCGCATGCGTACGCGGGCTCACTACTGGGCATGCGCACACGGGCTCACTACTGCGCATGCGGGCTCGGGGTCACTAGTGCGCATGCGCACTCGGGGTCACTACTGCGCATGCGCAGTCCGGCTCAGACCTGCACATGCGCACACGGACTCACTACTGCGGATGCGCAATCGGACTCACTACTATGCATGCGTGCTCGGGGTCACTACTGCGCATGCGCAGTCCGGCTCAGACCTGCACATGCGCCCTCGGGCACACCACTGCACATGCGCACACGGGCTCACTACTGCGGTTGCGCGCTCGGGCTCACTACTGTGCATGCGCACTCGGGGTCACTACTGCTCATGCGCACTCGGACTCACTACTGCTCATGCGCACTCGGGGTCACTACTGCGCATGCGCCCTCCGGCTCACTACTGCTCATGCGTACTCGGACCAACTACTGCGGATGCGCAATCGGGCCCACTACTGCGCATGCGCGCACGAGCCCACTACTGCTCATGTACACACAGGCTCACTACTGCGCATGCGCACTCGGACGCACTACTGCTCATGCGCACTCGGGGTCACTACTGCGCATGCGCAGTCCGGCTCAGACTTGCACATGCGCATTCGAGCTCAATTCTGCGCGTGTGCACACGGGCTCACTACTGCGCATGCGGGCTCGGGGTCACTACTGCTCATGCGCACTCGGACTCACTACTGCGCATGCGCACTCCGGCTCAGACCTGCACATGCGCACTCGAGCTCACTACTACGCATGCGTACGCGGGCTCACTACTGGGCATGCGCACACGGGCTCACTACTGCGCATGCGGGCTCGGGGTCACTAGTGCGCATGCGCACTCGGGGTCACTACTGCGCATGCGCAGTCCGGCTCAGACCTGCACATGCGCACACGGACTCACTACTGCGGATGCGCAATCGGACTCGCTACTGCTCATGCGCACTCGGGGTCACTACTGCGCATGCGCCCTCCGGCTCACTACTGCTCATGCGTACTCGGACTCACTATTGCGGATGCGCAATCGGGCCCACTACTGCGCATGCGCGCACGAACCCACTACTGCTCATGCACATACAGGCTCACTACTGCGCATGCGTACGCGGGCTCACTACTGCGCATGCGCACACGGGGTCACTACAGCGCATGCGCGATCCGGCTCAGACCTGCACATGCGCACACGGACTCACTACTGCGGATGCGCAGTCGGGCTCACTACTGTGCATGTGCACTCGGGGTCACTACTGCTCATGCGCACTCAGACTCACTACTGCGGATGCACAATCGGGCTCACTACTGCGCATGCGCGCTCGGACTCACTACCGCTCATGCGGACACGGGCTCACTACTGCGCATGCGCATTCCGGCTCAGACCTGCACGTGCGCATTCGAGCTCACATCTGCGCGTGTGCACACGGGCTCACTACTGCGCATGCGGGCTCGGGGTCACTACTGCTCATGCACACTCGTACTCACTACTGCGCATGCGCACTCCGGCTCAGACCTGCACATGCGGGCTCGGGATCACTAGTGCGCATGCGCACTCGGGGTCACTACTACTCATGCGCACTCGGGGACATTAATGCGCATGCGCACTCGGACTCACTACTGCGGATGCGCACTCCGGCTCAGACCTGCACATGCGCACTCGAGCTCACTACTACGCATGCGTACGCGGGTTCACTACTGGGCATGCGCACACGGGCTCACTACTGCGCATGCGGGCTCGGGGTCACTAGTGCGCATGCGCACTCGGGGTCACTACTGCTCATGCGCACTCGGACTCACTACTGCGCATGCGCACTCCGGCTCAGACCTGCACATGCGCACTCGAGCTCACTACTACGCATGCGCACGGGGGCTCACGACTGCGAATAAGCACACGGGCTCACTACTGCGTATGCGTACGCGGGCTCACTACTGGGCATGCGCACACGGGCTCACTACTGCGCATGCGGGCTCGGGGTCACTAGTGCGCATGCGCACTCGGGGTCACTACTGCGCATGCGCAGTCCGGCTCAGACCTGCACATGCGCCCTCGGGCACACCACTGCACATGCGCACACGGGCTCACTACTGCGGTTGGGCGCTCGGGCTCACTACTGTGCATGCGCACTCGGGGTCACTACTGCTCATGCGCAATCGGACTCACTACTGCTCATGCGCACGCGGACTCGCTACTACTCATGCGCACTCGGGGACACTAATGCGCATGCGCACTCGGACTCACTACTGCGGATGCGCGCTCGGGCTCACAACTGCGCATGCGCACACGGGCTCACTACTGCGCATGCGCGCTCGGGGCCACTACGGCGCATGCGCACTCGGGGTCACTACTGCGCATGCGCACTCCGGCTCAGACCTGCACATGCGCACACGCACTCACTACTGCGGATGCGCAATCGGGCTCACTACTACGCATGCGCACGCGGGCTCACTACAGCGCATGCGCACACGGGCTCACTACTGCGCATGCGCAGTCCGGCTCAGACCTGCACATGCGCACACGGACTCACTACTGCGGATGCGCAATCGGGCTCACTACTATGCATGCGCACTCGGGGTCACTACTGCTCATGCGCAATCGGACTCACTACTGCTCATGCGCACTCGGGGTCACTACTGCGCATGCGCACTCGAGCTCACTACTACTCATGCGCACGCGGGCTCACTACTGCGCATGCGCACACGGGCTCACTACTGCGCATGCGCGCACGAGCCCACTACTGCTCATGCACACACGGGCTCACTACTGCTCATGCGCACTCAGACTCACTACTGCGGATGCACAATCGGGCTCACTACTGCGCATGCGCACTCGGGCACATCACTGCACCTGCGCACACGGGCTCACTACTGCGCATGCGCAGTCGGGCTCAGACCTGCACATGCGCATTCGAGCTCACTTCTGCGCATATGCACACGGGCGTACCACTGCGCATGCGCACTCGGACTCACTACTGCTCATGCGCACTCGGACTCACTACTGCGCATGCGCACTCCGGCTCAGACCTGCACATGCGCACACGCACTCACTACTGCGGATGCGCAATCGGGCTCACTACTGTGCATGCGCACTCGTGGTCACTACTGCTCATGCGCACTCGGACTCACTACTGCTCATGCGCACTCAGGGTCACTACTGCGCATGCGCCCTCCGGCTCACTACTGCTCATGCGCACTCGGACTCACTACTGCGGATGCGCGCTCGGGCTCACTACTGCGCATGCGCACTCGGACTCACTACTACTCATGCGGACTCGGAGACACTAATGCGCATGCGCACTCGGACTCACTACTACTCATGCGGACTCGTGCACACTACTGCGCATGCGCACACGGGCTCACTACTGCGCATGCGCACTCCGGCTCAGACCTGCATATGCGCACTCGAGCTCACTACTACGCATGCGCACGCGGGCTCGCTACTGCGCATGAGCACACGGGCTCACTACTGCGGATGAGCGCTCGGGGTCACTACTGCGCATGCGCACTCAGGGTCACTACTGCGCATGCGCACGCCGGCCCAGACCTGCACATGCGCACTCCGGCTCACCCCTGCACATGCGCACTCGAGCTCACTACTACGCATGCGCACGCGGGCTCACTACAGCGCATGAGCACACGGGCTCACTACTGCTCATGCGCACTCGGACTCACTACAGCTCATGCGCACTCGGACTCACTACTACTCATGCGCACTCGGGGACACTAATGCGCATGCGCACTCGGACTCACTACTGCTCATGGGCACTCGGACTCACTACTGCGCATGCGCACTCCGGCTCAGACCTGCACATGCGCACACGGACTCACTACTGCGGATGCGCAATCGGGCTCACTACTATGCATGCGCACTCGGGGTCACTACTGCTCATGCGCACTCGGACTCACTACTGTGCATGCGCACTCGGGGTCACTACTGCTCATGCGCACTCGGACTCACTACTACTCATGCGCACTCAGGGACACTAATGCGCATGCGCACTCGGACTCGCTACTGCGGATGCGCGCTCGGGCTCACTACTGCGCATGCGCACTCGGGGTCACTACTGCGCATGCGCACTCCGGCTCAGACCTGCACATGCGCACTCGAGCTCACTACTACGCATGCGTACGCGGGCTCACTACTGGGCATGCGCACACGGGCTCACTACTGCGCATGCGGGCTCGGGGTCACTAGTGCGCATGCGCACTCGGGGTCACTACTGCGCATGCGCAGTCCGGCTCAGACCTGCACATGCGCACACGGACTCACTACTGCGGATGCGCAATCGGACTCGCTACTGCTCATGCGCACTCGGGGTCACTACTGCGCATGCGCCCTCCGGCTCACTACTGCTCATGCGTACTCGGACTCACTATTGCGGATGCGCAATCGGGCCCACTACTGCGCATGCGCGCACGAACCCACTACTGCTCATGCACATACAGGCTCACTACTGCGCATGCGTACGCGGGCTCACTACTGCGCATGCGCACACGGGGTCACTACAGCGCATGCGCGATCCGGCTCAGACCTGCACATGCGCACACGGACTCACTACTGCGGATGCGCAGTCGGGCTCACTACTGTGCATGTGCACTCGGGGTCACTACTGCTCATGCGCACTCAGACTCACTACTGCGGATGCACAATCGGGCTCACTACTGCGCATGCGCGCTCGGACTCACTACCGCTCATGCGGACACGGGCTCACTACTGCGCATGCGCATTCCGGCTCAGACCTGCACGTGCGCATTCGAGCTCACATCTGCGCGTGTGCACACGGGCTCACTACTGCGCATGCGGGCTCGGGGTCACTACTGCTCATGCACACTCGTACTCACTACTGCGCATGCGCACTCCGGCTCAGACCTGCACATGCGGGCTCGGGATCACTAGTGCGCATGCGCACTCGGGGTCACTACTACTCATGCGCACTCGGGGACATTAATGCGCATGCGCACTCGGACTCACTACTGCGGATGCGCACTCCGGCTCAGACCTGCACATGCGCACTCGAGCTCACTACTACGCATGCGTACGCGGGTTCACTACTGGGCATGCGCACACGGGCTCACTACTGCGCATGCGGGCTCGGGGTCACTAGTGCGCATGCGCACTCGGGGTCACTACTGCTCATGCGCACTCGGACTCACTACTGCGCATGCGCACTCCGGCTCAGACCTGCACATGCGCACTCGAGCTCACTACTACGCATGCGCACGGGGGCTCACGACTGCGAATAAGCACACGGGCTCACTACTGCGTATGCGTACGCGGGCTCACTACTGGGCATGCGCACACGGGCTCACTACTGCGCATGCGGGCTCGGGGTCACTAGTGCGCATGCGCACTCGGGGTCACTACTGCGCATGCGCAGTCCGGCTCAGACCTGCACATGCGCCCTCGGGCACACCACTGCACATGCGCACACGGGCTCACTACTGCGGTTGGGCGCTCGGGCTCACTACTGTGCATGCGCACTCGGGGTCACTACTGCTCATGCGCAATCGGACTCACTACTGCTCATGCGCACGCGGACTCGCTACTACTCATGCGCACTCGGGGACACTAATGCGCATGCGCACTCGGACTCACTACTGCGGATGCGCGCTCGGGCTCACAACTGCGCATGCGCACACGGGCTCACTACTGCGCATGCGCGCTCGGGGCCACTACGGCGCATGCGCACTCGGGGTCACTACTGCGCATGCGCACTCCGGCTCAGACCTGCACATGCGCACACGCACTCACTACTGCGGATGCGCAATCGGGCTCACTACTACGCATGCGCACGCGGGCTCACTACAGCGCATGCGCACACGGGCTCACTACTGCGCATGCGCAGTCCGGCTCAGACCTGCACATGCGCACACGGACTCACTACTGCGGATGCGCAATCGGGCTCACTACTATGCATGCGCACTCGGGGTCACTACTGCTCATGCGCAATCGGACTCACTACTGCTCATGCGCACTCGGGGTCACTACTGCGCATGCGCACTCGAGCTCACTACTACTCATGCGCACGCGGGCTCACTACTGCGCATGCGCACACGGGCTCACTACTGCGCATGCGCGCACGAGCCCACTACTGCTCATGCACACACGGGCTCACTACTGCTCATGCGCACTCAGACTCACTACTGCGGATGCACAATCGGGCTCACTACTGCGCATGCGCACTCGGGCACATCACTGCACCTGCGCACACGGGCTCACTACTGCGCATGCGCAGTCGGGCTCAGACCTGCACATGCGCATTCGAGCTCACTTCTGCGCATATGCACACGGGCGTACTACTGCGCATGCGCACTCGGACTCACTACTGCTCATGCGCACTCGGACTCACTACTGCGCATGCGCACTCCGGCTCAGACCTGCACATGCGCACACGCACTCACTACTGCGGATGCGCAATCGGGCTCACTACTGTGCATGCGCACTCGTGGTCACTACTGCTCATGCGCACTCGGACTCACTACTGCTCATGCGCACTCAGGGTCACTACTGCGCATGCGCCCTCCGGCTCACTACTGCTCATGCGCACTCGGACTCACTACTGCGGATGCGCGCTCGGGCTCACTACTGCGCATGCGCACTCGGACTCACTACTACTCATGCGGACTCGGAGACACTAATGCGCATGCGCACTCGGACTCACTACTACTCATGCGGACTCGTGCACACTACTGCGCATGCGCACACGGGCTCACTACTGCGCATGCGCAGTCCGGCTCAGACCTGCATATGCGCACTCGAGCTCACTACTACGCATGCGCACGCGGGCTCGCTACTGCGCATGAGCACACGGGCTCACTACTGCGGATGAGCGCTCGGGGTCACTACTGCGCATGCGCACTCAGGGTCACTACTGCGCATGCGCACGCCGGCCCAGACCTGCACATGCGCACTCCGGCTCACCCCTGCACATGCGCACTCGAGCTCACTACTACGCATGCGCACGCGGGCTCACTACAGCGCATGAGCACACGGGCTCACTACTGCTCATGCGCACTCGGACTCACTACAGCTCATGCGCACTCGGACTCACTACTACTCATGCGCACTCGGGGACACTAATGCGCATGCGCACTCGGACTCACTACTGCTCATGGGCACTCGGACTCACTACTGCGCATGCGCACTCCGGCTCAGACCTGCACATGCGCACACGGACTCACTACTGCGGATGCGCAATCGGGCTCACTACTATGCATGCGCACTCGGGGTCACTACTGCTCATGCGCACTCGGACTCACTACTGTGCATGCGCACTCGGGGTCACTACTGCTCATGCGCACTCGGACTCACTACTACTCATGCGCACTCAGGGACACTAATGCGCATGCGCACTCGGACTCGCTACTGCGGATGCGCGCTCGGGCTCACTACTGCGCATGCGCACTCGGGGTCACTACTGCGCATGCGCACTCCGGCTCAGACCTGCACATGCGCACACGCACTCACTACTGCGTATGCCCAATCGGGCTCACTACTGTGCATGCGCATTCGGGGTCACTACTGCTCTTGCTCTCGGACTCACTACTTCGCATGCGTTCTCGGGGTCACTAGTGCGCATGCGCACTCGGGGTCACTACTGCGCATGCGCCCTCCGGCTCACTACTGCTCATGCGCACTCAGACTCACTACTGCGGATGCACAATCGGGCTCACTACTGCGCATGCGCACCCCGGCTCAGACCTGCACATGCGCACACGCACTCACTACTGCGGATGCGCAATCGGGCTCACTACTGTGCATGCGCACTCGGGGTCACTACTGCTCA
Source organism: Megachile leachella (assembly GCA_963576845.1). Classification (NCBI taxonomy): domain Eukaryota; kingdom Metazoa; phylum Arthropoda; class Insecta; order Hymenoptera; family Megachilidae; genus Megachile; species Megachile leachella. Next base: position 6,699,801 of record OY756247.1, read on the forward strand.
TGCGCACTCGGACTCACTACTGCTCATGCGCACTCAGGGTCACTACTGCGCATGCGCCCTCCGGCTCACTACTGCTCATGAGTACTCGGACTCACTACTGCGGATGCGCAATCGGGCCCACTACTGTGCATGCGCGCACGAGCCCACTACTGCTCATGCACACACAGGCTCACTACTGCGCATGCGGGCTCGGGGTCACTACTGCGCATGCGCACTCCGGCTCAGACCTGCACATGCGCACTCGAGCTCACTACTACGCATGCGCACGCGGGCTCACGACTGCGAATGAGCACACGGGCTCACTACTGCGCATGCGCACGCTGGCTCACTACTGCGCATGCGCACTCGGACTCAATACTGCTCATGCGGACTCGGGGACACTAATGCGCATGCGCACTCGGACTCACTACTGCGGATGCGCGCTCGGACTCACTACTGCGCATGCGCGCACGAGCCCACTACTGCGCATGCGCACTCCGGCTCAGACCTGCCCATACGCACTCGGGCACACTACTGCGCATGCGCACACGGGCTCACTACTGCGCATGCGCAGTCCGGCTCAGACCTGCACATGCGCACTCGAGCTCACTACTACGCATGCGCACGTGGGCTCGCTACTGCGCATGAGCACACGGGCTCACTACTGCGCACGCGCGCTCGGGGTCACTACTGCGCATGCGCACTCGGGGTCACTACTGCGCATGCGCACTCCGGCTCAGACCTGCACATGCGCACACGCACTCACTACTGCGGATGCGCAATCGGGCTCACTACTGTGCATGCGCACTCGGGGTCACTACTGCTCATGCGCACTCGGACTCACTACTGCTCATGCGCACTCGGGGTCACTACTGCGCATGCGCCCTCCGCCTCACTACTGCTCATGCGTACTCGGACTCACTATTGCGGATGCGCAATCGGGCCCACTACTGCGCATGCGCGCACGAACCCACTACTGCTCATGCACATACAGGCTCACTACTGCGCATGCGTACGCGGGCTCAATTCTGCGCGTGTGCACACGGGCTCACTACTGCGCATGCGGGCTCGGGGTCACTACTGCTCATGCGCACTCGGACTCACTACTGCGCATGCGCACTCCGGCTCAGACCTGCACATGCGCACTCGAGCTCACTACTACGCATGCGCACGGGGGCTCACGACTGCGAATAAGCACACGGGCTCACGACTGCGCATGCGTACGCGGGCTCACTACTGGGCATGCGCACACGGGCTCACTACTGCGCATGCGGGCTCGGGGTCACTAGTGCGCATGCGCACTCGGGGTCACTACTGCGCATGCGCAGTCCGGCTCAGACCTGCACATGCGCACACGGACTCACTACTGCGGATGCGCAATCGGACTCACTACTATGCATGCGCACTCGGGGTCACTACTGCGCATGCGCCCTCCGGCTCACTACTGCTCATGCGTACTCGGACCAACTACTGCGGATGCGCAATCGGGCCCACTACTGCGCATGCGCGCACGAGCCCACTACTGCTCATGTACACAGGCTCACTACTGCGCATGCGGGCTCGGGGTCACTAGTGCGCATGCGCACTCGGGGTCACTACTGCGCATGCGCAGTCCGGCTCAGACTTGCACATGCACATTCGAGCTCAATTCTGCGCATGTGCACACGGGCTCACTACTGCGCATGCGGGCTCGGGGTCACTACTGCTCATGCGCACTCGGACTCACTACTGCTCATGCGCCCTCGGACTCACTACTGCGGATGCGCGCTCGGGCTCACTACTGCGCATGCGCACACGGGGTCACTGCTGCTCATGCGCACTCGCACTCCCTACTGCTCATGCGGGCTCGGGGCCACTAGTGCGCATGCGCACTCGGACTCACTACTGCGCATGCGCAATCCGGCTCAGACCTGCACATGCGCACTCGAGCTCACTACTACGCATGCGCACTCGGGGTCACTACTGCTCATGCGCACTCGGACTCACTACTGCTCATGCGCCCTCGGACTCACTACTGCGGATGCGCGCTCGGGCTCACTACTGCGCATGCGCACACGGGGTCACTGCTGCTCATGCGATCTCGGACTCACTACTGCTCATGCGGGCTCGGGGCCACTAGTGCGCATGCGCACTCGGACTCACTACTGCGCATGCGCACGCCGGCCCAGACCTGCACATGCGCACTCCGGCTCACCCCTGCACATGCGCACTCGAGCTCACTACTACGCATGCGCACGCGGGCTCACTACAGCGCATGAGCACACGGGCTCACTACTGCTCATGCGCACTCGGACTCACTACAGCTCATGCGCACTCGGACTCACTACTACTCATGCGCACTCGGGGACACTAATGCGCATGCGCACTCGGACTCACTACTGCGAATGCGCGCTCGGGCTCACAACTGCGCATGCGCACACGGGCTCACTACTGCGCACGCGCGCTCGGGGTCACTACTGCGCATGCGCACTCGGGGTCACTACTGCGCATGCGCACTCCGGCTCAGACCTGCACATGCGCACACGCACTCACTACTGCGGATGCGCAATCGGGCTCACTACTGTGCATGCGCACTCGGGGTCACTACTGCTCATGCGCACTCGGACTCACTACTGCTCATGCGCACTCGGGGTCACTACTGCGCATGCGCCCTCCGCCTCACTACTGCTCATGCGTACTCGGACTCACTATTGCGGATGCGCAATCGGGCCCACTACTGCGCATGCGCGCACGAACCCACTACTGCTCATGCACATACAGGCTCACTACTGCGCATGCGTACGCGGGCTCAATTCTGCGCGTGTGCACACGGGCTCACTACTGCGCATGCGGGCTCGGGGTCACTACTGCTCATGCGCACTCGGACTCACTACTGCGCATGCGCACTCCGGCTCAGACCTGCACATGCGCACTCGAGCTCACTACTACGCATGCGCACGGGGGCTCACGACTGCGAATAAGCACACGGGCTCACGACTGCGCATGCGTACGCGGGCTCACTACTGCTCATGCACGCACAGGCTCACTACTGCGCATGCGGGCTCGGGGTCACTAGTGCGCATGCGCACTCGGGGTCACAACTGCTCATGCGCAGTCCGGCTCAGACCTGCACATGCGCACACGGACTCACTACTGCGGATGCGCAATCGGACTCACTACTATGCATGCGCACTCGGGGTCACTACTGCGCATGCGCCCTCCGGCTCACTACTGCTCATGCGTACTCGGACCAACTACTGCGGATGCGCAATCGGGCCCACTACTGCGCATGCGTACTCGGACTCACTATTGCGGATGCGCAATCGGGCCCACTACTGCGCATGCGCGCACGAACCCACTACTGCTCATGCACATACAGGCTCACTACTGCGCATGCGTACGCGGGCTCAATTCTGCGCGTGTGCACACGGGCTCACTACTGCGCATGCGGGCTCGGGGTCACTACTGCTCATGCGCACTCGGACTCACTACTGCGCATGCGCACTCCGGCTCAGACCTGCACATGCGCACTCGAGCTCACTACTACGCATGCGCACGGGGGCTCACGACTGCGAATAAGCACACGGGCTCACGACTGCGCATGCGTACGCGGGCTCACTACTGCTCATGCACGCACAGGCTCACTACTGCGCATGCGGGCTCGGGGTCACTAGTGCGCATGCGCACTCGGGGTCACAACTGCTCATGCGCAGTCCGGCTCAGACCTGCACATGCGCACACGGACTCACTACTGCGGATGCGCAATCGGACTCACTACTATGCATGCGCACTCGGGGTCACTACTGCGCATGCGCCCTCCGGCTCACTACTGCTCATGCGTACTCGGACCAACTACTGCGGATGCGCAATCGGGCCCACTACTGCGCATGCGCGCACGAGCCCACTACTGCTCATGTACACAGGCTCACTACTGCGCATGCGGGCTCGGGGTCACTAGTGCGCATGCGCACTCGGGGTCACTACTGCGCATGCGCAGTCCGGCTCAGACTTGCACATGCACATTCGAGCTCAATTCTGCGCATGTGCACACGGGCTCACTACTGCGCATGCGGGCTCGGGGTCACTACTGCTCATGCGCACTCGGACTCACTACTGCTCATGCGCCCTCGGACTCACTACTGCGGATGCGCGCTCGGGCTCACTACTGCGCATGCGCACACGGGGTCACTGCTGCTCATGCGCACTCGCACTCCCTACTGCTCATGCGGGCTCGGGGCCACTAGTGCGCATGCGCACTCGGACTCACTACTGCGCATGCGCAATCCGGCTCAGACCTGCACATGCGCACTCGAGCTCACTACTACGCATGCGCACTCGGGGTCACTACTGCTCATGCGCACTCGGACTCACTACTGCTCATGCGCCCTCGGACTCACTACTGCGGATGCGCGCTCGGGCTCACTACTGCGCATGCGCACACGGGGTCACTGCTGCTCATGCGATCTCGGACTCACTACTGCTCATGCGGGCTCGGGGCCACTAGTGCGCATGCGCACTCGGACTCACTACTGCGCATGCGCAATCCGGCTCAGACCTGCACATGCGCACTCGAGCTCACTACTACGCATGCGCACTCGGGGTCACTACTGCGCATGCGCACTCGGACTCACTACTGCGGATGCGCGCTCGGGCTCACTACTGCGCATGCGCACACGGGCTCACTACTGCGCATGCGCGCTCGGGGTCGCTACTGCGCATGCGCATTGGGGCTCACTACTGCGCATGCGCATCCCGGCTCAGACCTGCACATGCGCACACGGACTCACTACTGCGGACGCGCAATCGGGCTCACTACTGTGCATGCGCACTCGGGGTCACTACTGCTCATGCGCACTCGGACTCACTACTGCTCATGCGCACTCGGGGTCACTACTGCGCATGCGCCCTCCGGCTCACTACTGCTCATGCGTACTCGGACTCACTATTGCGGATGCGCAATCGGGCCCACTACTGCGCATGCGCGCACGAACCCACTACTGCTCATGCACATACAGGCTCACTACTGCGCATGCGTACGCGGGCTCACTACTGCGCATGCGCACACGGGGTCACTACTGCGCATGCGCGATCCGGCTCAGACCTACACATGCGCACACGGACTCACTACTGCGGATGCGCAATCGGGCTCACTACTGTGCATGTGCACTCGGGGTCACTACTGCCCATGCGCACTCAGACTCACTACTGCGGATGCACAATCGGGCTCACTACTGCGCATGCGCGCTCGGACTCACTACCGCTCATGCGGACACGGGCTCACTACTGCGCATGCGCAGTCCGGCTCAGACCTGCACGTGCGCATTCGAGCTCACTTCTGCGCGTGTGCACACGGGCTCACTACTGCGCATGCGGGCTCGGGGTCACTACTGCTCATGCACACTCGTACTCACTACTGCGCATGCGCACTCCGGCTCAGACCTGCACATGCGGGCTCGGGGTCACTAGTGCGCATGCGCACTCGGGGTCACTACTACTCATGCGCACTCGGGGACACTAATGCGCATGCGCACTCGGACTCACTACTGCGGATGCGCGCTCGGGCTCACTACTGCGCATGCGCACACGGGCTCACTACTGCGCATGCGCACTCGGGGTAACTACTGCTCATGCGCAATCGGACTCACTACTGCTCATGCGCACTCGGACTCACTACTACTCATGCGCACTCGGGGACACTAATGCGCATGCGCACTCGGACTCACTACTGCGGATGCGCGCTCGGGCTCACAACTGCGCATGCGCACACGGGCTCACTACTGCGCATGCGCGCTCGGGGCCACTACGGCGCATGCGCACTCGGGGTCACTACTGCGCATGCGCACTCCGGCTCAGACCTGCACATGCGCACACGCACTCACTACTGCGGATGCGCAATCGGGCTCACTACTACGCATGCGCACGCGGGCTCACTACAGCGCATGCGCACACGGGCTCACTACTGCGCATGCGCAGTCCGGCTCAGACCTGCACATGCGCACACGGACTCACTACTGCGGATGCGCAATCGGGCTCACTACTATGCATGCGCACTCGGGGTCACTACTGCTCATGCGCAATCGGACTCACTACTGCTCATGCGCACTCGGGGTCACTACTGCGCATGCGCACTCGAGCTCACTACTACGCATGCGCACGCGGGCTCACTACTGCGCATGCGCACACGGGCTCACTACTGCGCATGCGCGCACGAGCCCACTACTGCTCATGCACACACGGGCTCACTACTGCTCATGCGCACTCAGACTCACTACTGCGGATGCACAATCGGGCTCACTACTGCGCATGCGCACTCGGGCACATCACTGCGCCTGCGCACACGGGCTCACTACTGCGCATGCGCAGTCGGGCTCAGACCTGCACATGCGCATTCGAGCTCACTTCTGCGCATATGCACACGGGCGTACTACTGCGCATGCGCACTCGGACTCACTACTGCTCATGCGCACTCGGACTCACTACTGCGCATGCGCACTCCGGCTCAGACCTGCACATGCGCACACGCACTCACTACTGCGGATGCGCAATCGGGCTCACTACTGTGCATGCGCACTCGGGGTCACTACTGCTCATGCGCACTCGGACTCACTACTGCTCATGCGCACTCAGGGTCACTACTGCGCATGCGCCCTCCGGCTCACTACTGCTCATGCGCACTCGGACTCACTACTGCGGATGCGCGCTCGGGCTCACTACTGCGCATGCGCACTCGGGCTCACTACTACTCATGCGGACTCGGAGACACTAATGCGCATGCGCACTCGGACTCACTACTACTCATGCGGACTCGGGCACACTACTGCGCATGCGCACACGGGCTCACTACTGCGCATGCGCAGTCCGGCTCAGACCTGCATATGCGCACTCGAGCTCACTACTACGCATGCGCACGCGGGCTCGCTACTGCGCATGAGCACACGGGCTCACTACTGCGGATGAGCGCTCGGGGTCACTACTGCGCATGCGCACTCAGGGTCACTACTGCGCATGCGCACGCCGGCCCAGACCTGCACATGCGCACTCCGGCTCACCCCTGCACATGCGCACTCGAGCTCACTACTACGCATGCGCACGCGGGCTCACTACAGCGCATGAGCACACGGGCTCACTACTGCTCATGCGCACTCGGACTCACTACAGCTCATGCGCACTCGGACTCACTACTACTCATGCGCACTCGGGGACACTAATGCGCATGCGCACTCGGACTCACTACTGCTCATGGGCACTCGGACTCACTACTGCGCATGCGCACTCCGGCTCAGACCTGCACATGCGCACACGGACTCACTACTGCGGATGCGCAATCGGGCTCACTACTATGCATGCGCACTCGGGGTCACTACTGCTCATGCGCACTCGGACTCACTACTGTGCATGCGCACTCGGGGTCACTACTGCTCATGCGCACTCGGACTCACTACTACTCATGCGCACTCAGGGACACTAATGCGCATGCGCACTCGGACTCGCTACTGCGGATGCGCGCTCGGGCTCACTACTGTGCATGCGCACACGGGCTCGCTACTGCGCATGCGCGCTCGGGGTCACTACTGCGCATGCGCACTCGGGGTCACTACTGCGCATGCGCACTCCGGCTCAGACCTGCACATGCGCACACGCACTCACTACTGCGTATGCCCAATCGGGCTCACTACTGTGCATGCGCATTCGGGGTCACTACTGCTCTTGCTCTCGGACTCACTACTTCGCATGCGTTCTCGGGGTCACTAGTGCGCATGCGCACTCGGGGTCACTACTGCGCATGCGCCCTCCGGCTCACTACTGCTCATGCGCACTCAGACTCACTACTGCGGATGCACAATCGGGCTCACTACTGCGCATGCGCACCCCGGCTCAGACCTGCACATGCGCACACGCACTCACTACTGCGGATGCGCAATCGGGCTCACTACTGTGCATGCGCACTCGGGGTCACTACTGCTCATGCGCACTCGGACTCACTACTGCTCATGCGCACTCAGGGTCACTACTGCGCATGCGCCCTCCGGCTCACTACTGCTCATGCGTACTCGGACTCACTACTGCGGATGCGCAATCGGGCCCACTACTGTGCATGCGCGCACGAGCCCACTACTGCTCATGCACACACAGGCTCACTACTGCGCATGCGGGCTCGGGGTCACTACTGCGCATGCGCACTCCGGCTCAGACCTGCACATGCGCACTCGAGCTCACTACTACGCATGCGCACGCGGGCTAACGACTGCGAATGAGCACACGGGCTCACTACTGCGCATGCGCACGCTGGCTCACTACTGCGCATGCGTTCTCGGGGTCACTAGTGCGCATGCGCACTCGGGGTCACTACTGCGCATGCGCAGTCGGGCTCAGACTTGCACATGCGCATTCGAGCTCAATTCTGCGCATGTGCACACGGGCTCACTACTGCGCATGCGGGCTCGGGGTCACTACTGCTCATGCGCACTCGGACTCACTACTGCGGATGCGCGCTCGGGCTCACTACTGCGCATGCGCACTCGGACTCACTACTACTCATGCGGACTCGGGGACACTAATGCGCATGCGCACTCGGACTCAATACTGCTCATGCGGACTCGGGGACACTAATGCGCATGCGCACTCGGACTCACTACTGCGGATGCGCGCTCGGGCTCACTACTGCGCACGCGCACACGGGCTCACTACTGCGCATGCGCACTCGAGGTAACTACTGCTCATGCGCACTCGGACTCACTACTGCGGATGCGCGCTCGGGCTCACTACTGCGCATGCGCGCTCGGGGTCACTACTGCGCATGCGTACTCGCGGTCACTACTGCGCATGCGCACTCCGGCTCAGACCTGCACATGCGCACACGGACTCACTACTGTGCATGCGCACTCCGGCTCAGACCTGCACATGCGCACTCGGACTCACTACTGCGGATGCGCGCTCGGGCTCACTACTGCGCATGCGCACACGGACTCACTACTGCGCATGCGCACTCAGACTCACTACTGCGGATGCACAATCGGGCTCACTACTGCGCATGCGCGCTCGGAATCACTACCGCTCATGCGGACACGGGCTCACTACTGCGCATGCGCAGTCCGGCTCAGACCTGCACGTGCGCATTCGAGCTCACTTCTGCGCGTGTGCACACGGGCTCACTACTGCGCATGCGGGCTCGGGGTCACTACTGCTCATGCACAGTCGTACTCACTACTGCGCATGCGCACTCCGGCTCAGACCTGCACATGCGGGCTCGGGGTCACTAGTGCGCATGCGCACTCGGGGTCACTACTGCTCATGCGCCCTCGGACTCACTACTGCGGATGCGCGCTCGGGCTCACTACTGCGCATGCGCACACGGGGTCACTGCTGCTCATGCGATCTCGGACTCACTACTGCTCATGCGGGCTCGGGGCCACTAGTGCGCATGCGCACTCGGACTCACTACTGCGCATGCGCAATCCGGCTCAGACCTGCACATGCGCACTCGAGCTCACTACTACGCATGCGCACTCGGGGTCACTACTGCTCATGCGCACTCGGACTCACTACTACTCATGCGCACTCGGGGTCACTACTGCTCATGCGCACTCGGACTCACTACTGCGCATGCGCAATCCGGCTCAGGCCTGCACATGCGCACTCGAGCTCACTACTGCGCATGCGCACTCGGACTCACTACTGCGGATGCGCGCTCGGGCTCACTACTGCGCATGCGCACACGGGCTCACTACTGCGGATGCGCGCTCGGGCTCACTACTGCGCATGCGCACACGGGCTCACTACTGCGCATGCGCACTCGGGGTAACTACTGCTCATGCGCAATCGGACTCACTACTGCTCATGCGCACTCGGACTCACTACTACTCATGCGCACTCGGGGACACTAATGCGCATGCGCACTCCGGCTCAGACCTGCACATGCGCACACGGACTCACTACTGCGGATGCGCAATCGGGCTCACTACTATGCATGCGCACTCGGGGTCACTACTGCTCATGCGCACTCGGACTCACTACTGTGCATGCGCACTCGGGGTCACTACTGCTCATGCGCACTCGGACTCACTACTACTCATGCGCACTCAGGGACACTAATGCGCATGCGCACTCGGACTCGCTACTGCGGATGCGCGCTCGGGCTCACTACTGTGCATGCGCACACGGGCTCGCTACTGCGCATGCGCGCTCGGGGTCACTACTGCGCATGCGCACTCGGGGTCACTACTGCGCATGCGCACTCCGGCTCAGACCTGCACATGCGCACACGCACTCACTACTGCGTATGCCCAATCGGGCTCACTACTGTGCATGCGCATTCGGGGTCACTACTGCTCTTGCTCTCGGACTCACTACTTCGCATGCGTTCTCGGGGTCACTAGTGCGCATGCGCACTCGGGGTCACTACTGCGCATGCGCCCTCCGGCTCACTACAGCTCATGCGCACTCAGACTCACTACTGCGGATGCACAATCGGGCTCACTACTGCGCATGCGCACCCCGGCTCAGACCTGCACATGCGCACACGCACTCACTACTGCGGATGCGCAATCGGGCTCACTACTGTGCATGCGCACTCGGGGTCACTACTGCTCATGCGCACTCGGACTCACTACTGCTCATGCGCACTCAGGGTCACTACTGCGCATGCGCCCTCCGGCTCACTACTGCTCATGCGTACTCGGACTCACTACTGCGGATGCGCAATCGGGCCCACTACTGTGCATGCGCGCACGAGCCCACTACTGCTCATGCACACACAGGCTCACTACTGCGCATGCGGGCTCGGGGTCACTACTGCGCATGCGCACTCCGGCTCAGACCTGCACATGCGCACTCGAGCTCACTACTACGCATGCGCACGCGGGCTCACGACTGCGAATGAGCACACGGGCTCACTACTGCGCATGCGCACGCTGGCTCACTACTGCGCATGCGTTCTCGGGGTCACTAGTGCGCATGCGCACTCGGGGTCACTACTGCGCATGCGCCCTCCGGCTCACTACTGCTCATGCGCACCCGGACTCACTACTGCGGATGCGCGCTCGGGCTCACTACTGCGCATGCGCACACGGGGTCACTGCTGCTCATGCGATCTCGGACTCACTACTGCTCATGCGGGCTCGGGGCCACTAGTGCGCATGCGCACTCGGACTCACTACTGCGCATGCGCAATCCGGCTCAGACCTGCACATGCGCACTCGAGCTCACTACTACGCATGCGCACTCGGGGTCACTACTGCTCATGCGCACTCGGACTCACTACTACTCATGCGCACTCGGGGTCACTACTGCTCATGCGCACTCGGACTCACTACTGCGCATGCGCAATCCGGCTCAGGCCTGCACATGCGCACTCGAGCTCACTACTGCGCATGCGCACTCGGGGTCACTACTGCTCATGCGCACTCGGACTCACTACTACTCATGCGCACTCGGGGTCACTACAGCTCATGCGCACTCGGACTCACTACTACTCATGCGCACTCGGGGACACTAATGCGCATGCGCACTCGGACTCACTACTGCTCATGGGCACTCGGACTCACTACTGCGCATGCGCACTCCGGCTCAGACCTGCACATGCGGGCTCGGGGTCACTAGTGCGCATGCGCACTCGGGGTCACTACTGCTCATGCGCCCTCGGACTCACTACTGCGGATGCGCGCTCGGGCTCACTACTGCGCATGCGCACACGGGGTCACTGCTGCTCATGCGATCTCGGACTCACTACTGCTCATGCGGGCTCGGGGCCACTAGTGCGCATGCGCACTCGGACTCACTACTGCGCATGCGCAATCCGGCTCAGACCTGCACATGCGCACTCGAGCTGACTACTACGCATGCGCACTCGGGGTCACTACTGCTCATGCGCACTCGGACTCACTACTACTCATGCGCACTCGGGGTCACTACTGCTCATGCGCACTCGGACTCACTACTGCGCATGCGCAATCCGGCTCAGGCCTGCACATGCGCACTCGAGCTCACTACTGCGCATGCGCACTCGGACTCACTACTGCGGATGCGCGCTCGGGCTCACTACTGCGCATGCGCACACGGGCTCACTACTGCGGATGCGCGCTCGGGCTCACTACTGCGCATGCGCACACGGGCTCACTACTGCGCATGCGCACTCGGGGTAACTACTGCTCATGCGCAATCGGACTCACTACTGCTCATGCGCACTCGGACTCACTACTACTCATGCGCACTCGGGGACACTAATGCGCATGCGCACTCGGAATCACTACTGCGGATGCGCGCTCGGGCTCACAACTGCGCATGCGCACACGGGCTCACTACTGCGCATGCGCGCTCGGGGCCACTACGGCGCATGCGCACTCGGGGTCACTACTGCGCATGCGCACTCCGGCTCAGACCTGCACATGCGCACACGCACTCACTACTGCGGATGCGCAATCGGGCTCACTACTACGCATGCGCACGCGGGCTCACTACAGCGCATGCGCACACGGGCTCACTACTGCGCATGCGCAGTCCGGCTCAGACCTGCACATGCGCACACGGACTCACTACTGCGGATGCGCAATCGGGCTCACTACTATGCATGCGCACTCGGGGTCACTACTGCTCATGCGCAATCGGACTCACTACTGCTCATGCGCACTCGGGGTCACTACTGCGCATGCGCACTCGAGCTCACTACTGCTCATGCACACACAGGCTCACTACTGCGCATGCGGGCTTGGGGTCACTACTGCGCATGCGCACTCCGGCTCAGACCTGCACATGCGCACTCGAGCTCACTACTACGCATGCGCACGCGGGCTCACGACTGCGAATGAGCACACGGGCTCACTACTGCGCATGCGCACGCTGGCTCACTACTGCGCATGCGTTCTCGGGGTCACTAGTGCGCATGCGCACTCGGGGTCACTACTGCGCATGCGCCCTCCGGCTCACTACTGCTCATGCGCACCCGGACTCACTACTGCGGATGCACAATCGGGCTCACTACTGCGCATGCGCACCCCGGCTCAGACCTGCACATGCGCACACGCACTCACTACTGCGGATGCGTAATCGGGCTCACTACTGTGCATGCGCACTCGGGGTCACTACTGCTCATGCGCACTCGGACTCACTACTGCTCATGCGCACTCAGGGTCACTACTGCGCATGCGCCCTCCGGCTCACTACTGCTCATGCGTACTCGGACTCACTACTGCGGATGCGCAATCGGGCTCACTACTGCGCATGCGCGCACGAGCCCACTACTGCTCATGCACGCACAGGCTCACTACTGCGCATGCGGGCTCGGGGTCACTAGTGCGCATGCGCACTCGGGGTCACTACTGCGCATGCGCAGTCGGGCTCAGACTTGCACATGCGCATTCGAGCTCAATTCTGCGCATGTGCACACGGGCTCACTACTGCGCATGCGGGCTCGGGGTCACTACTGCTCATGCGCACTCGGACTCACTACTGCGGATGCGCGCTCGGGCTCACTACTGCGCATGCGCACTCGGACTCACTACTACTCATGCGGACTCGGGGACACTAATGCGCATGCGCACTCGGACTCAATACTGCTCATGCGGACTCGGGGACACTAATGCGCATGCGCACTCGGACTCACTACTGCGGATGCGCGCTCGGGCTCACTACTGCGCACGCGCACACGGGCTCACTACTGCGCATGCGCACTCGGGGTAACTACTGCTCATGCGCACTCGGACTCACTACTGCGGATGCGCGCTCGGGCTCACTACTGCGCATGCGCGCTCGGGGTCACTACTGCGCATGCGTACTCGCGGTCACTACTGCGCATGCGCACTCCGGCTCAGACCTGCACATGTGCACACGGACTCACTACTGTGCATGCGCACTCCGGCTCAGACCTGCACATGCGCACTCGGACTCACTACTGCGGATGCGCGCTCGGGCTCACTACTGCGCATGCGCACACGGACTCACTACTGCGCATGCGCGCACGAGCCCACTACTGCGCATGCGCACTCCGGCTCAGACCTGCCCATACGCACTCGGGCACACTACTGCGCATGCGCAGTCCGGCTCAGACCTGCACATGCGCACTCGAGCTCACTACTACGCATGCGCACGTGGGCTCGCTACTGCGCATGAGCACACGGGCTCACTACTGCGGATGCGCGCTCGGGGTCACTACTGCGCATGCGCCCTCCGGCTCACTACTGCTCATGCGCACTCGGACTCACTACTGCGGATGCACAATCGGGCTCACTACTGCGCATGCGCACCCCGGCTCAGACCTGCACATGCGCACACGCACTCACTACTGCGGATGGGCAATCGGGCTCACTACTGTGCATGCGCACTCGGGGTCACTACTGCTCATGCGCACTCGGACTCACTACTGCTCATGCGTACTCGGACCAACTACTGCGGATGCGCAATCGGGCCCACTACTGCGCATGCGCGCACGAGCCCACTACTGCTCATGTACACACAGGCTCACTACTGCGCATGCGGGCTCGGGGTCACTAGTGCGCATGCGCACTCGGGGTCACTACTGCGCATGCGCAGTCCGGCTCAGACTTGCACATGCACATTCGAGCTCACTACTACGCATGCGCACTCGGGGTCACTACTGCTCATGCGCACTCGGACTCACTACTGCTCATGCGCCCTCGGACTCACTACTGCGGATGCGCGCTCGGGCTCACTACTGCGCATGCGCACACGGGGTCACTGCTGCTCATGCGATCTCGGACTCACTACTGCTCATGCGGGCTCGGGGCCACTAGTGCGCATGCGCACTCGGACTCACTACTGCGCATGCGCAATCCGGCTCAGACCTGCACATGCGCACTCGAGCTCACTACTACGCATGCGCACTCGGGGTCACTACTGCGCATGCGCACTCGGACTCACTACTGCGGATGCGCGCTCGGGGTCGCTACTGCGCATGCGCATTGGGGCTCACTACTGCGCATGCGCATCCCGGCTCAGACCTGCACATGCGCACACGGACTCACTACTGCGGACGCGCAATCGGGCTCACTACTGTGCATGCGCACTCGGGGTCACTACTGCTCATGCGCACTCGGACTCACTACTGCTCATGCGCACTCGGGGTCACTACTGCGCATGCGCCCTCCGGCTCACTACTGCTCATGCGTACTCGGACTCACTATTGCGGATGCGCAATCGGGCCCACTACTGCGCATGCGCGCACGAACCCACTACTGCTCATGCACATACAGGCTCACTACTGTGCATGCGTACGCGGGCTCACTGCTGCGCATGCGCACACGGGGTCACTACTGCGCATGCGCGATCCGGCTCAGACCTGCACATGCGCACACGGACTCACTACTGCGGATGCGCAATCGGGCTCACTACTGTGCATGTGCACTCGGGGTCACTACTGCTCATGCGCACTCAGACTCACTACTGCGGATGCACAATCGGGCTCACTACTGCGCATGCGCGCTCGGACTCACTACCGCTCATGCGGACACGGGCTCACTACTGCGCATGCGCAGTCCGGCTCGGACCTGCACGTGCGCATTCGAGCTCACTTCTGCGCGTGTGCACACGGGCTCACTACTGCGCATGCGGGCTCGGGGTCACTACTGCTCATGCACACTCGTACTCACTACTGCGCATGCGCACTCCGGCTCAGACCTGCACATGCGGGCTCGGGGTCACTAGTGCGCATGCGCACTCGGGGTCACTACTACTCATGCGCACTCGGGGACACTAATGCGCATGCGCACTCGGACTCACTACTGCGGATGCGCGCTCGGGCTCACTACTGCGCATGCGCACACGGGCTCACGACTGCGCGTGCGCACTCGGGGTAACTACTGCTCATGCGCACTCGGACTCACTACTGCGGATGCGCGCTCGGGCTCACTACTGCGCATGCGCACACGGGACCACTGCTGCTCATGCGCACTCGGACGCACTACTGCTGATGCGCACTCGGGGTCAATACTGCGCATGCGCAGTCCGGCTCAGACCTGCACATGCGCATTCGAGCTCACTTCTGTGCATATGCACACGGGCGTACTACTGCGCATGCGCACGCGGGCTCACTACTGCGCATGCGTTGTCGGGGTCACTAGTGCGCATGCGCACTCGGGGTCACTACTGCGCATGCGCAGTCCGGCTCAGACTTGCACATGCGCATTCGAGCTCAATTCTGCGCGTGTGCACACGGGCTCACTACTGCGCATGCGGGCACGGGGTCACTACTGCTCATGCGCACTCGGACTCACTACTGCGCATGCGCCCTCCGGCTCACTACTGCTCATGCGTACTCGGACTCACTACTGCGGATGCGCAATCGGGCTCACTACTGTGCATGTGCACTCGGGGTCACTACTGCTCATGCGCACTCAGACTCACTACTGCGGATGCACAATCGGGCTCACTACTGCGCATGCGCGCTCGGAATCACTACCGCTCATGCGGACACGGGCTCACTACTGCGCATGCGCAGTCCGGCTCAGACCTGCACGTGCGCATTCGAGCTCACTTCTGCGCGTGTGCACACGGGCTCACTACTGCGCATGCGGGCTCGGGGTCACTACTGCTCATGCACAGTCGTACTCACTACTGCGCATGCGCACTCCGGCTCAGACCTGCACATGCGGGCTCGGGGTCACTAGTGCGCATGCGCACTCGGGGTCACTACTGCTCATGCGCCCTCGGACTCACTACTGCGGATGCGCGCTCGGGCTCACTACTGCGCATGCGCACACGGGGTCACTGCTGCTCATGCGATCTCGGACTCACTACTGCTCATGCGGGCTCGGGGCCACTAGTGCGCATGCGCACTCGGACTCACTACTGCGCATGCTCAATCCGGCTCAGACCTGCACATGCGCACTCGAGCTCACTACTACGCATGCGCACTCGGGGTCACTACTGCTCATGCGCACTCGGACTCACTACTACTCATGCGCACTCGGGGTCACTACTGCTCATGCGCACTCGGACTCACTACTGCGCATGCGCAATCCGGCTCAGGCCTGCACATGCGCACTCGAGCTCACTACTGCGCATGCGCACTCGGACTCACTACTGCGGATGCGCGCTCGGGCTCACTACTGCGCATGCGCACACGGGCTCACTACTGCGCATGCGCACTCGGGGTAACTACTGCTCATGCGCACTCGGACTCACTACTGCGGATGCGCGCTCGGGCTCACTACTGCGCATGCGCACACGGGATCACTGCTGCTCATGCGCACTCGGACGCACTACTGCTCATGCGCACTCGGGGTCAATACTGCGCATGCGCAGTCCGGCTCAGACCTGCACATGCGCATTCGAGCTCACTTCTGCGCATATGCACACGGGCGTACTACTGCGCATGCGCACGCGGGCTCACTACTGCGCATGCGTTGTCGGGGTCACTAGTGCGCATGCGCACTCGGGGTCACTACTGCACATGCGCAGTCCGGCTCAGACTTGCACATGCGCATTCGAGCTCAATTCTGCGCGTGTGCACACGGGCTCACTACTGCGCATGCGGGCTCGGGGTCACTACTGCTCATGCGCACTCGGACTCACTACTGCGCATGCGCACTCCGGCTCAGACCTGCACATGCGCACTCGAGCTCACTACTACGCATGCGCACGGGGGCTCACGACTGCGAATAAGCACACGGGCTCACGACTGCGCATGCGTACGCGGGCTCACTACTGGGCATGCGCACACGGGCTCACTACTGCGCATGCGGGCTCGGGGTCACCAGTGCGCATGCGCACTCGGGGTCACTACTGCGCATGCGCAGTCCGGCTCAGACCTGCACATGCGCACACGGACTCACTACTGCGGATGCGCAATCGGACTCACTACTATGCATGCGGGCTCGGGGTCACTACTGCGCATGCGCAGTCCGGCTCAGACCTGCACATGCGCCCTCGGGCACACCACTGCACATGCGCACACGGGCTCACTACTGCGGTTGCGCGCTCGGGCTCACTACTGTGCATGCGCACTCGGGGTCACTACTGCTCATGCGCACTCGGACTCACTACTGCTCATGCGCACTCGGGGTCACTACTGCGCATGCGCCCTCCGGCTCACTACTGCTCATGCGTACTCGGACCAACTACTGCGGATGCGCAATCGGGCCCACTACTGCGCATGCGCGCACGAGCCCACTACTGCTCATGTACACACAGGCTCACTACTGCGCATGCGCACTCGGACGCACTACTGCTCATGCGCACTCGGGGTCACTACTGCGCATGCGCAGTCCGGCTCAGACCTGCACATGCGCATTCGAGCTCACTTCTGCGCATATGCACACGGGCGTACTACTGCGCATGCGCACTCGGACTCACTACTGCTCATGCGCACTCGGACTCACTACTGCGCATGCGCACGCGGGCTCACTACTGCGCATGCGTTGTCGGGGTCACTAGTGCGCATGCGCACTCGGGGTCACTACTGCGCATGCGCAGTCCGGCTCAGACTTGCACATGCGCATTCGAGCTCAATTCTGCGCGTGTGCACACGGGCTCACTACTGCGCATGCGGGCTCGGGGTCACTACTGCTCATGCGCACTCGGACTCACTACTGCGCATGCGCACTCCGGCTCAGACCTGCACATGCGCACTCGAGCTCACTACTACGCATGCGTACGCGGGCTCACTACTGGGCATGCGCACACGGGCTCACTACTGCGCATGCGGGCTCGGGGTCACTAGTGCGCATGCGCACTCGGGGTCACTACTGCGGATGCGCAATCGGACGCGCTACTGCTCATGCGCACTCGGGGTCACTACTGCGCATGCGCCCTCCGGCTCACTACTGCTCATGCGTACTCGGACTCACTATTGCGGATGCGCAATCGGGCCCACTACTGCGCATGCGCGCACGAACCCACTACTGCTCATGCACATACAGGCTCACTACTGCGCATGCGTACGCGGGCTCACTACTGCGCATGCGCACACGGGGTCACTACTGCGCATGCGCGATCCGGCTCAGACCTGCACATGCGCACACGGACTCACTACTGCGGATGCGCAGTCGGGCTCACTACTGTGCATGTGCACTCGGGGTCACTACTGCTCATGCGCACTCAGACTCACTACTGCGGATGCACAATCGGGCTCACTACTGCGCATGCGCGCTCGGACTCACTACCGCTCATGCGGACACGGGCTCACTACTGCGCATGCGCAGTCCGGCTCAGACCTGCACGTGCGCATTCGAGCTCACATCTGCGCGTGTGCACACGGGCTCACTACTGCGCATGCGGGCTCGGGGTCACTACTGCTCATGCACACTCGTACTCACTACTGCGCATGCGCACTCCGGCTCAGACCTGCACATGCGGGCTCGGGATCACTAGTGCGCATGCGCACTCGGGGTCACTACTACTCATGCGCACTCGGGGACATTAATGCGCATGCGCACTCGGACTCACTACTGCGGATGCGCACTCCGGCTCAGACCTGCACATGCGCACTCGAGCTCACTACTACGCATGCGTACGCGGGCTCACTACTGGGCATGCGCACACGGGCTCACTACTGCGCATGCGGGCTCGGGGTCACTAGTGCGCATGCGCACTCGGGGTCACTACTGCTCATGCGCACTCGGACTCACTACTGCGCATGCGCACTCCGGCTCAGACCTGCACATGCGCACTCGAGCTCACTACTACGCATGCGCACGGGGGCTCACGACTGCGAATAAGCACACGGGCTCACTACTGCGTATGCGTACGCGGGCTCACTACTGGGCATGCGCACACGGGCTCACTACTGCGCATGCGGGCTCGGGGTCACTAGTGCGCATGCGCACTCGGGGTCACTACTGCGCATGCGCAGTCCGGCTTAGACCTGCACATGCGCCCTCGGGCACACCACTGCACATGCGCACACGGGCTCACTACTGCGGTTGGGCGCTCGGGCTCACTACTGTGCATGCGCACTCGGGGTCACTACTGCTCATGCGCACTCGGACTCACTACTGCTCATGCGCAGTCGGGGTCACTACTGCGCATGCGCCCTCCGGCTCACTACTGCTCATGCGTACTCGGACTCACTACTGCGGATGCGCGCTCGGGCTCACTACTGCGCATGCGCACACGGGCTCACTACTGCGCATGCGCACTCGGGGTAACTACTGCTCATGCGCACTCGGACTCACTACTGCGGATGCGCGCTCGGGCTCACTACTGCGCATGCGCACACGGGATCACTGCTGCTCATGCGCACTCGGACGCACTACTGCTCATGCGCACTCGGGGGCAATACTGCGCATGCGCAGTCCGGCTCAGACCTGCACATGCGCATTCGAGCTCACTTCTGCGCATATGCACACGGGCGTACTACTGCGCATGCGCACGCGGGCTCACTACTGCGCATGCGTTGTCGGGGTCACTAGTGCGCATGCGCACTCGGGGTCACTACTGCACATGCGCAGTCCGGCTCAGACTTGCACATGCGCATTCGAGCTCAATTCTGCGCGTGTGCACACGGGCTCACTACTGCGCATGCGGGCTCGGGGTCACTACTGCTCATGCGCACTCGGACTCACTACTGCGCATGCGCACTCCGGCTCAGACCTGCACATGCGCACTCGAGCTCACTACTACGCATGCGCACGGGGGCTCACGACTGCGAATAAGCACACGGGCTCACGACTGCGCATGCGTACGCGGGCTCACTACTGGGCATGCGCACACGGGCTCACTACTGCGCATGCGGGCTCGGGGTCACTAGTGCGCATGCGCACTCGGGGTCACTACTGCGCATGCGCAGTCCGGCTCAGACCTGCACATGCGCACACGGACTCACTACTGCGGATGCGCAATCGGACTCACTACTATGCATGCGGGCTCGGGGTCACTACTGCGCATGCGCAGTCCGGCTCAGACCTGCACATGCGCCCTCGGGCACACCACTGCACATGCGCACACGGGCTCACTACTGCGGTTGCGCGCTCGGGCTCACTACTGTGCATGCGCACTCGGGGTCACTACTGCTCATGCGCACTCGGACTCACTACTGCTCATGCGCACTCGGGGTCACTACTGCGCATGCGCCCTCCGGCTCACTACTGCTCATGCGTACTCGGACCAACTACTGCGGATGCGCAATCGGGCCCACTACTGCGCATGCGCGCACGAGCCCACTACTGCTCATGTACACACAGGCTCACTACTGCGCATGCGCACTCGGACGCACTACTGCTCATGCGCACTCGGGGTCACTACTGCGCATGCGCAGTCCGGCTCAGACCTGCACATGCGCCCTCGGGCACACCACTGCACATGCGCACACGGGCTCACTACTGCGGTTGCGCGCTCGGGCTCACTACTGCGCATGCGCGCTCGGGGTCACTACTGCGCATGCGCATTGGGGCTCACTACTGCGCATGCGCACCCCGGCTCAGACCTGCACATGCGCACACGGACTCACTACTGCGGATGCGCAATCGGGCTCACTACTGTGCATGCGCACTCGGGGTCACTACTGCTCATGCGCACTCGGACTCACTACTGCTCATGCGCACTCGGGGTCACTACTGCGCATGCGCCCTCCGGCTCACTACTGCTCATGCGTACTCGGACTCACTATTGCGGATGCGCAATCGGGCCCACTACTGCGCATGCGCGCACGAACCCACTACTGCTCATGCACATACAGGCTCACTACTGCGCATGCGTACGCGGGCTCACTACTGCGCATGCGCACACGGGGTCACTACTGCGCATGCGCGATCCGGCTCAGACCTGCACATGCGCACACGGACTCACTACTGCGGATGCGCAATCGGGCTCACTACTGTGCATGTGCACTCGGGGTCACTACTGCTCATGCGCACTCAGACTCACTACTGCGGATGCACAATCGGGCTCACTACTGCGCATGCGCGCTCGGACTCACTACCGCTCATGCGGACACGGGCTCACTACTGCGCATGCGCAGTCCGGCTCGGACCTGCACGTGCGCATTCGAGCTCACTTCTGCGCGTGTGCACACGGGCTCACTACTGCGCATGCGGGCTCGGGGTCACTACTGCTCATGCACACTCGTACTCACTACTGCGCATGCGCACTCCGGCTCAGACCTGCACATGCGGGCTCGGGGTCACTAGTGCGCATGCGCACTCGGGGTCACTACTACTCATGCGCACTCGGGGACACTAATGCGCATGCGCACTCGGACTCACTACTGCGGATGCGCGCTCGGGCTCACTACTGCGCATGCGCACACGGGCTCACGACTGCGCGTGCGCACTCGGGGTAACTACTGCTCATGCGCACTCGGACTCACTACTGCGGATGCGCGCTCGGGCTCACTACTGCGCATGCGCACACGGGATCACTGCTGCTCATGCGCACTCGGACGCACTACTGCTGATGCGCACTCGGGGTCAATACTGCGCATGCGCAGTCCGGCTCAGACCTGCACATGCGCATTCGAGCTCACTTCTGTGCATATGCACACGGGCGTACTACTGCGCATGCGCACGCGGGCTCACTACTGCGCATGCGTTGTCGGGGTCACTAGTGCGCATGCGCACTCGGGGTCACTACTGCGCATGCGCAGTCCGGCTCAGACTTGCACATGCGCATTCGAGCTCAATTCTGCGCGTGTGCACACGGTCTCACTACTGCGCATGCGGGCACGGGGTCACTACTGCTCATGCGCACTCGGACTCACTACTGCGCATGCGCCCTCCGGCTCACTACTGCTCATGCGTACTCGGACTCACTACTGCGGATGCGCAATCGGGCTCACTACTGTGCATGTGCACTCGGGGTCACTACTGCTCATGCGCACTCAGACTCACTACTGCGGATGCACAATCGGGCTCACTACTGCGCATGCGCGCTCGGAATCACTACCGCTCATGCGGACACGGGCTCACTACTGCGCATGCGCAGTCCGGCTCAGACCTGCACGTGCGCATTCGAGCTCACTTCTGCGCGTGTGCACACGGGCTCACTACTGCGCATGCGGGCTCGGGGTCACTACTGCTCATGCACAGTCGTACTCACTACTGCGCATGCGCACTCCGGCTCAGACCTGCACATGCGGGCTCGGGGTCACTAGTGCGCATGCGCACTCGGGGTCACTACTGCTCATGCGCCCTCGGACTCACTACTGCGGATGCGCGCTCGGGCTCACTACTGCGCATGCGCACACGGGGTCACTGCTGCTCATGCGATCTCGGACTCACTACTGCTCATGCGGGCTCGGGGCCACTAGTGCGCATGCGCACTCGGACTCACTACTGCGCATGCGCAATCCGGCTCAGACCTGCACATGCGCACTCGAGCTCACTACTACGCATGCGCACTCGGGGTCACTACTGCTCATGCGCACTCGGACTCACTACTACTCATGCGCACTCGGGGTCACTACTGCTCATGCGCACTCGGACTCACTACTGCGCATGCGCAATCCGGCTCAGGCCTGCACATGCGCACTCGAGCTCACTACTGCGCATGCGCACTCGGACTCACTACTGCGGATGCGCGCTCGGGCTCACTACTGCGCATGCGCACACGGGCTCACTACTGCGCATGCGCACTCGGGGTAACTACTGCTCATGCGCACTCGGACTCACTACTGCGGATGCGCGCTCGGGCTCACTACTGCGCATGCGCACACGGGATCACTGCTGCTCATGCGCACTCGGACGCACTACTGCTCATGCGCACTCGGGGTCAATACTGCGCATGCGCAGTCCGGCTCAGACCTGCACATGCGCATTCGAGCTCACTTCTGCGCATATGCACACGGGCGTACTACTGCGCATGCGCACGCGGGCTCACTACTGCGCATGCGTTGTCGGGGTCACTAGTGCGCATGCGCACTCGGGGTCACTACTGCACATGCGCAGTCCGGCTCAGACTTGCACATGCGCATTCGAGCTCAATTCTGCGCGTGTGCACACGGGCTCACTACTGCGCATGCGGGCTCGGGGTCACTACTGCTCATGCGCACTCGGACTCACTACTGCGCATGCGCACTCCGGCTCAGACCTGCACATGCGCACTCGAGCTCACTACTACGCATGCGCACGGGGGCTCACGACTGCGAATAAGCACACGGGCTCACGACTGCGCATGCGTACGCGGGCTCACTACTGGGCATGCGCACACGGGCTCACTACTGCGCATGCGGGCTCGGGGTCACCAGTGCGCATGCGCACTCGGGGTCACTACTGCGCATGCGCAGTCCGGCTCAGACCTGCACATGCGCACACGGACTCACTACTGCGGATGCGCAATCGGACTCACTACTATGCATGCGGGCTCGGGGTCACTACTGCGCATGCGCAGTCCGGCTCAGACCTGCACATGCGCCCTCGGGCACACCACTGCACATGCGCACACGGGCTCACTACTGCGGTTGCGCGCTCGGGCTCACTACTGTGCATGCGCACTCGGGGTCACTACTGCTCATGCGCACTCGGACTCACTACTGCTCATGCGCACTCGGGGTCACTACTGCGCATGCGCCCTCCGGCTCACTACTGCTCATGCGTACTCGGACCAACTACTGCGGATGCGCAATCGGGCCCACTACTGCGCATGCGCGCACGAGCCCACTACTGCTCATGTACACACAGGCTCACTACTGCGCATGCGCACTCGGACGCACTACTGCTCATGCGCACTCGGGGTCACTACTGCGCATGCGCAGTCCGGCTCAGACCTGCACATGCGCATTCGAGCTCACTTCTGCGCATATGCACACGGGCGTACTACTGCGCATGCGCACTCGGACTCACTACTGCTCATGCGCACTCGGACTCACTACTGCGCATGCGCACGCGGGCTCACTACTGCGCATGCGTTGTCGGGGTCACTAGTGCGCATGCGCACTCGGGGTCACTACTGCGCATGCGCAGTCCGGCTCAGACTTGCACATGCGCATTCGAGCTCAATTCTGCGCGTGTGCACACGGGCTCACTACTGCGCATGCGGGCTCGGGGTCACTACTGCTCATGCGCACTCGGACTCACTACTGCGCATGCGCACTCCGGCTCAGACCTGCACATGCGCACTCGAGCTCACTACTACGCATGCGTACGCGGGCTCACTACTGGGCATGCGCACACGGGCTCACTACTGCGCATGCGGGCTCGGGGTCACTAGTGCGCATGCGCACTCGGGGTCACTACTGCGCATGCGCAGTCCGGCTCAGACCTGCACATGCGCACACGGACTCACTACTGCGGATGCGCAATCGGACTCGCTACTGCTCATGCGCACTCGGGGTCACTACTGCGCATGCGCCCTCCGGTTCACTACTGCTCATGCGTACTCGGACTCACTATTGCGGATGCGCAATCGGGCCCACTACTGCGCATGCGCGCACGAACCCACTACTGCTCATGCACATACAGGCTCACTACTGCGCATGCGTACGCGGGCTCACTACTGCGCATGCGCACACGGGGTCACTACTGCGCATGCGCGATCCGGCTCAGACCTGCACATGCGCACACGGACTCACTACTGCGGATGCGCAGTCGGGCTCACTACTGTGCATGTGCACTCGGGGTCACTACTGCTCATGCGCACTCAGACTCACTACTGCGGATGCACAATCGGGCTCACTACTGCGCATGCGCGCTCGGACTCACTACCGCTCATGCGGACACGGGCTCACTACTGCGCATGCGCAGTCCGGCTCAGACCTGCACGTGCGCATTCGAGCTCACATCTGCGCGTGTGCACACGGGCTCACTACTGCGCATGCGGGCTCGGGGTCACTACTGCTCATGCACACTCGTACTCACTACTGCGCATGCGCACTCCGGCTCAGACCTGCACATGCGGGCTCGGGATCACTAGTGCGCATGCGCACTCGGGGTCACTACTACTCATGCGCACTCGGGGACATTAATGCGCATGCGCACTCGGACTCACTACTGCGGATGCGCACTCCGGCTCAGACCTGCACAAGCGCACTCGAGCTCACTACTACGCATGCGTACGCGGGCTCACTACTGGGCATGCGCACACGGGCTCACTACTGCGCATGCGGGCTCGGGGTCACTAGTGCGCATGCGCACTCGGGGTCACTACTGCTCATGCGCACTCGGACTCACTACTGCGCATGCGCACTCCGGCTCAGACCTGCACATGCGCACTCGAGCTCACTACTACGCATGCGCACGGGGGCTCACGACTGCGAATAAGCACACGGGCTCACTACTGCGTATGCGTACGCGGGCTCACTACTGGGCATGCGCACACGGGCTCACTACTGCGCATGCGGGCTCGGGGTCACTAGTGCGCATGCGCACTCGGGGTCACTACTGCGCATGCGCAGTCCGGCTCAGACCTGCACATGCGCCCTCGGGCACACCACTGCACATGCGCACACGGGCTCACTACTGCGGTTGGGCGCTCGGGCTCACTACTGTGCATGCGCACTCGGGGTCACTACTGCTCATGCGCACTCGGACTCACTACTGCTCATGCGCAGTCGGGGTCACTACTGCGCATGCGCCCTCCGGCTCACTACTGCTCATGCGTACTCGGACTCACTACTGCGGATGCGCGCTCGGGCTCACTACTGCGCATGCGCACACGGGCTCACTACTGCGCATGCGCACTCGGGGTAACTACTGCTCATGCGCACTCGGACTCACTACTGCGGATGCGCGCTCGGGCTCACTACTGCGCATGCGCACACGGGATCACTGCTGCTCATGCGCACTCGGACGCACTACTGCTCATGCGCACTCGGGGGCAATACTGCGCATGCGCAGTCCGGCTCAGACCTGCACATGCGCATTCGAGCTCACTTCTGCGCATATGCACACGGGCGTACTACTGCGCATGCGCACGCGGGCTTACTACTGCGCATGCGTTGTCGGGGTCACTAGTGCGCATGCGCACTCGGGGTCACTACTGCACATGCGCAGTCCGGCTCAGACTTGCACATGCGCATTCGAGCTCAATTCTGCGCGTGTGCACACGGGCTCACTACTGCGCATGCGGGCTCGGGGTCACTACTGCTCATGCGCACTCGGACTCACTACTGCGCATGCGCACTCCGGCTCAGACCTGCACATGCGCACTCGAGCTCACTACTACGCATGCGCACGGGGGCTCACGACTGCGAATAAGCACACGGGCTCACGACTGCGCATGCGTACGCGGGCTCACTACTGGGCATGCGCACACGGGCTCACTACTGCGCATGCGGGCTCGGGGTCACTAGTGCGCATGCGCACTCGGGGTCACTACTGCGCATGCGCAGTCCGGCTCAGACCTGCACATGCGCACACGGACTCACTACTGCGGATGCGCAATCGGACTCACTACTATGCATGCGGGCTCGGGGTCACTACTGCGCATGCGCAGTCCGGCTCAGACCTGCACATGCGCCCTCGGGCACACCACTGCACATGCGCACACGGGCTCACTACTGCGGTTGCGCGCTCGGGCTCACTACTGTGCATGCGCACTCGGGGTCACTACTGCTCATGCGCACTCGGACTCACTACTGCTCATGCGCACTCGGGGTCACTACTGCGCATGCGCCCTCCGGCTCACTACTGCTCATGCGTACTCGGACCAACTACTGCGGATGCGCAATCGGGCCCACTACTGCGCATGCGCGCACGAGCCCACTACTGCTCATGTACACACAGGCTCACTACTGCGCATGCGCACTCGGACGCACTACTGCTCATGCGCACTCGGGGTCACTACTGCGCATGCGCAGTCCGGCTCAGACCTGCACATGCGCATTCGAGCTCACTTCTGCGCATATGCACACGGGCGTACTACTGCGCATGCGCACTCGGACTCACTACTGCTCATGCGCACTCGGACTCACTACTGCGCATGCGCACGCGGGCTCACTACTGCGCATGCGTTGTCGGGGTCACTAGTGCGCATGCGCACTCGGTGTCACTACTGCGCATGCGCAGTCCGGCTCAGACTTGCACATCCGCATTCGAGCTCAATTCTGCGCGTGTGCACACGGGCTCACTACTGCGCATGCGGGCTCGGGGTCACTACTGCTCATGCGCACTCGGACTCACTACTGCGCATGCGCACTCCGGCTCAGACCTGCACATGCGCACTCGAGCTCACTACTACGCATGCGTACGCGGGCTCACTACTGGGCATGCGCACACGGGCTCACTACTGCGCATGCGGGCTCGGGGTCACTAGTGCGCATGCGCACTCGGGGTCACTACTGCGCATGCGCAGTCCGGCTCAGACCTGCACATGCGCACACGGACTCACTACTGCGGATGCGCAATCGGACTCGCCACTGCTCATGCGCACTCGGGGTCACTACTGCGCATGCGCCCTCCGGCTCACTACTGCTCATGCGTACTCGGACTCACTATTGCGGATGCGCAATCGGGCCCACTACTGCGCATGCGCGCACGAACCCACTACTGCTCATGCACATACAGGCTCACTACTGCGCATGCGTACGCGGGCTCACTACTGCGCATGCGCACACGGGGTCACTACTGCGCATGCGCGATCCGGCTCAGACCTGCACATGCGCACACGGACTCACTACTGCGGATGCGCAGTCGGGCTCACTACTGTGCATGTGCACTCGGGGTCACTACTGCTCATGCGCACTCAGACTCACTACTGCGGATGCACAATCGGGCTCACTACTGCGCATGCGCGCTCGGACTCACTACCGCTCATGCGGACACGGGCTCACTACTGCGCATGCGCAGTCAGGCTCAGACCTGCACGTGCGCATTCGAGCTCACTTCTGCGCGTGTGCACACGGGCTCACTACTGCGCATGCGGGCTCGGGGTCACTACTGCTCATGCACACTCGTACTCACTACTGCGCATGCGCACTCCGGCTCAGACCTGCACATGCGGGCTCGGGATCACTAGTGCGCATGCGCACTCGGGGTCACTACTACACATGCGCACTCGGGGACATTAATGCGCATGCGCACTCGGACTCACTACTGCGGATGCGCACTCCGGCTCAGACCTGCACATGCGCACTCGAGCTCACTACTACGCATGCGTACGCGGGCTCACTACTGGGCATGCGCACACGGGCTCACTACTGCGCATGCGGGCTCGGGGTCACTAGTGCGCATGCGCACTCGGGGTCACTACTGCTCATGCGCACTCGGACTCACTACTGCGCATGCGCACTCCGGCTCAGACCTGCACATGCGCACTCGAGCTCACTACTACGCATGCGTACGCGGGCTCACTACTGGGCATGCGCACACGGGCTCACTACTGCGCATGCGGGCTCGGGGTCACTAGTGCGCATGCGCACTCGGGGTCACTACTGCGCATGCGCAGTCCGGCTCAGACTTGCACATGCGCATTCGAGCTCAATTCTGCGCGTGTGCACACGGGCTCACTACTGCGCATGCGGGCTCGGGGTCACTACTGCTCATGCGCACTCGGACTCACTACTGCGCATGCGCACTCCGGCTCAGACCTGCACATGCGCACTCGAGCTCACTACTACGCATGCGCACGGGGGCTCACGACTGCGAATAAGCACACGGGCTCACTACTGCGCATGCGTACGCGGGCTCACTACTGGGCATGCGCACACGGGCTCACTACTGCGCATGCGGGCTCGGGGTCACTAGTGCGCATGCGCACTCGGGGTCACTACTGCGCATGCGCAGTCCGGCTCAGACCTGCACATGCGCCCTCGGGCACACCACTGCACATGCGCACACGGGCTCACTACTGCGGTTGGGCGCTCGGGCTCACTACTGTGCATGCGCACTCGGGGTCACTACTGCTCATGCGCACTCGGACTCACTACTGCTCATGCGCAGTCGGGGTCACTACTGCGCATGCGCCCTCCGGCTCACTACTGCTCATGCGTACTCGGACCAACTACTGCGGATGCGCAATCGGGCCCACTACTGCGCATGCGCGCACGAGCCCACTACTGCTCATGTACACACAGGCTCACTACTGCGCATGCGGGCTCGGGGTCACTAGTGCGCATGCGCACTCGGGGTCACTACTGCGCATGCGCAGTCCGGCTCAGACTTGCACATGCACATTCGAGCTCAATTCTGCGCATGTGCACACGGGCTCACTACTGCGCATGCGGGCTCGGGGTCACTACTGCTCATGCGCACTCGGACTCACTACTGCGCATGCGCAATCCGGCTCAGACCTGCACATGCGCACTCGAGCTCACTACTACGCATGCGCACTCGGGGTCACTACTGCTCATGCGCACTCGGACTCACTACTGCTCATGCGCCCTCGGACTCACTACTGCGGATGCGCGCTCGGGCTCACTACTGCGCATGCGCACACGGGGTCACTGCCGCTCATGCGATCTCGGACTCACTACTGCTCATGCGGGCTCGGGGCCACTAGTGCGCATGCGCACTCGGACTCACTACTGCGCATGCGCAATCCGGCTCAGACCTGCACATGCGCACTCGAGCTCACTACTACGCATGCGCACTCGGGGTCACTACTGTTCATGCGCACTCGGACTCACTACTACTCATGCGCACTCGGGGTCACTACTGCTCATGCGCACTCGGACTCACTACTGCGCATGCGCAATCCGGCTCAGGCCTGCACATGCGCACTCGAGCTCACTACTGCGCATGCGCACTCGGACTCACTACTGCGGATGCGCGCTCGGGCTCACTACTGCGCATGCGCACACGGGCTCACTACTGCGCATGCGCGCTCGGGGTCACTACTGCGCATGCGCATTGGGGCTCACTACTGCGCATGCGCACCCCGGCTCAGACCTGCACATGCGCACACGGACTCACTACTGCGGATGCGCAATCGGGCTCACTACTGTGCATGCGCACTCGGGGTCACTACTGCTCATGCGCACTCGGACTCACTACTGCTCATGCGCACTCGGGGTCACTACTGCGCATGCGCCCTCCGGCTCACTACTGCTCATGCGTACTCGGACTCACTATTGCGGATGCGCAATCGGGCCCACTACTGCGCATGCGCGCACGAACCCACTACTGCTCATGCACATACAGGCTCACTACTGCGCATGCGTACGCGGGCTCACTACTGCGCATGCGCACACGGGGTCACTACTGCGCATGCGCGATCCGGCTCAGACCTGCACATGCGCACACGGACTCACTACTGCGGATGCGCAATCGGGCTCACTACTGTGCATGTGCACTCGGGGTCACTACTGCTCATGCGCACTCAGACTCACTACTGCGGATGCACAATCGGGCTCACTACTGCGCATGCGCGCTTGGACTCACTACCGCTCATGCGGACACGGGCTCACTACTGCGCATGCGCAGTCCGGCTCAGACCTGCACGTGCGCATTCGAGCTCACTTCTGCGCGTGTGCACACGGGCTCACTACTGCGCATGCGGGCTCGGGGTCACTACTGCTCATGCACACTCGTACTCACTACTGCGCATGCGCACTCCGGCTCAGACCTGCACATGCGGGCTCGGGGTCACTAGTGCGCATGCGCACTCGGGGTCACTACTACTCATGCGCACTCGGGAACACTAATGCGCATGCGCACTCGGACTCACTACTGCGGATGCGCGCTCGGGCTCACTACTGCGCATGCGCACACGGGCTCACTACTGCGCA
Organism: Megachile leachella; assembly: GCA_963576845.1. Taxonomy (NCBI): domain Eukaryota; kingdom Metazoa; phylum Arthropoda; class Insecta; order Hymenoptera; family Megachilidae; genus Megachile; species Megachile leachella. The sequence continues at coordinate 6,731,305 of OY756247.1, forward strand.
TGCGCACTCGGGGTAACTACTGCTCATGCGCACTCGGACTCACTACTGCGGATGCGCGCTCGGGCTCACTACTGCGCATGCGCACACGGGATCACTGCTGCTCATGCGCACTCGGACGCACTACTGCTCATGCGCACTCGGGGTCAATACTGCGCATGCGCAGTCCGGCTCAGACCTGCACATGCGCATTCGAGCTCACTTCTGCGCATATGCACACGGGCGTACTACTGCGCATGCGCACGCGGGCTCACTACTGCGCATGCGTTGTCGGGGTCACTAGTGCGCATGCGCACTCGGGGTCACTACTGCGCATGCGCAGTCCGGCTCAGACTTGCACATGCACATTCGAGCTCAATTCTGCGCATGTGCACACGGGCTCACTACTGCGCATGCGGGCTCGGGGTCACTACTGCTCATGCGCACTCGGACTCACTACTGCTCATGCGCCCTCGGACTCACTACTGCGGATGCGCGCTCGGGCTCACTACTGCGCATGCGCACACGGGGTCACTGCTGCTCATGCGCACTCGCACTCACTACTGCTCATGCGGGCTCGGGGCCACTAGTGCGCATGCGCACTCGGACTCACTACTGCGCATGCGCAATCCGGCTCAGACCTGCACATGCGCACTCGAGCTCACTACTACGCATGCGCACTCGGGGTCACTACTGCTCATGCGCACTCGGACTCACTACTGCTCATGCGCCCTCGGACTCACTACTGCGGATGCGCGCTCGGGCTCACTACTGCGCATGCGCACACGGGGTCACTGCTGCTCATGCGATCTCGGACTCACTACTGCTCATGCGGGCTCGGGGCCACTAGTGCGCATGCGCACTCGGACTCACTACTGCGCATGCGCAATCCGGCTCAGACCTGCACATGCGCACTCGAGCTCACTACTACGCATGCGCACTCGGGGTCACTACTGCTCATGCGCACTCGGACTCACTACTACTCATGCGCACTCGGGGTCACTACTGCTCATGCGCACTCGGACTCACTACTGCGCATGCGCAATCGGACTCACTACTATGCATGCGGGCTCGGGGTCACTACTGCGCATGCGCACACGGGGTCACTGCTGCGCATGCGCGATCCGGCTCAGACCTGCACATGCGCACACGGACTCACTACTGCGGATGCGCAATCGGGCTCACTACTGTGCATGTGCACTCGGGGTCACTACTGCTCATGCGCACTCAGACTCACTACTGCGGATGCACAATCGGGCTCACTACTGCGCATGCGCGCTTGGACTCACTACCGCTCATGCGGACACGGGCTCACTACTGCGCATGCGCAGTCCGGCTCAGACCTGCACGTGCGCATTCGAGCTCACTTCTGCGCGTGTGCACACGGGCTCACTACTGCGCATGCGGGCTCGGGGTCACTACTGTTCATGCACACTCGTACTCACTACTGCGCATGCGCACTCCGGCTCAGACCTGCACATGCGGGCTCGGGATCACTAGTGCGCATGCGCACTCGGGGTCACTACTACTCATGCGCACTCGGGGACATTAATGCGCATGCGCACTCGGACTCACTACTGCGGATGCGCGCTCGGGCTCACTACTGCGCATGCGCACACGGGCTCACTACTGCCCATGCGCACTCGGGGTAACTACTGCTCATGCGCACTCGGACTCACTACTGCGGATGCGCGCTCGGGCTCACTACTGCGCATGCGCACACGGGATCACTGCTGCTCATGCGCACTCGGACGCACTACTGCTCATGCGCACTCGGGGTCAATACTGCGCATGCGCAGTCCGGCTCAAACCTGCACATGCGCATTCGAGCTCACTTATGCGCATATGCACACGGGCGTACTACTGCGCATGCGCACGCGGGCTCACTACTGCGCATGCGTTGTCGGGGTCACTAGTGCGCATGCGCACTCGGGGTCACTACTGCGCATGCGCAGTCCGGCTCAGACTTGCACATGCGCATTCGAGCTCAATTCTGCGCGTGTGCACACGGGCTCACTACTGCGCATGCGGGCTCGGGGTCACTACTGCTCATGCGCACTCGGACTCACTACTGCGCATGCGCACTCCGGCTCAGACCTGCACATGCGCACTCGAGCTCACTACTACGCATGCGCACGGGGGCTCACGACTGCGAATAAGCACACGGGCTCACTACTGCGCATGCGTACGCGGGCTCACTACTGGGCATGCGCACACGGGCTCACTACTGCGCATGCGGCCTCGGGGTCACTAGTGCGCAGGCGCACTCGGGGTCACTACTGCGCATGCGCAGTCCGGCTCAGACCTGCACATGCGCACACGGACTCACTACTGCGGATGCGCAATCGGACTCACTACTATGCATGCGGGCTCGGGGTCACTACTGCGCATGCGCAGTCCGGCTCAGACCTGCACATGCGCCCTCGGGCACACCACTGCACATGCGCACACGGGCTCACTACTGCGGTTGCGCGCTCGGGCTCACTACTGTGCATGCGCACTCGGGGTCACTACTGCTCATGCACACTCGGACTCACTACTGCTCATGCGCACTCGGGGTCACTACTGCGCATGCGCCCTCCGGCTCACTACTGCTCATGCGTACTCGGACCAACTACTGCGGATGCGCAATCGGGCCCACTACTGCGCATGCGCGCACGAGCCCACTACTGCTCATGTACACACAGGCTCACTACTGCGCATGCGGGCTCGGGGTCACTACTGCTCATGCACACTCGTACTCACTACTGCGCATGCGCACTCCGGCTCAGACCTGCACATGCGGGCTCGGGGTCACTAGTGCGCATGCGCACTCGGGGTCACTACTACCCATGCGCACTCGGGGACACTAATGCGCATGCGCACTCGGACTCACTACTGCGGATGCGCGCTCGGGCTCACTACTGCGCATGCGCACACGGGCTCACTACTGCCCATGCGCACTCGGGGTAACTACTGCTCATGCGCACTCGGACTCACTACTGCGGATGCGCGCTCGGGCTCACTACTGCGCATGCGCACACGGGATCACTGCTGCTCATGCGCACTCGGACGCACTACTGCTCATGCGCACTCGGGGTCACTACTGCGCATGCGCAGTCCGGCTCAGACCTGCACATGCGCATTCGAGCTCACTTCTGCGCATATGCACACGGGCGTACTACTGCGCATGCGCACTCGGACTCACTACTGCTCATGCGCACTCGGACTCACTACTGCGCATGCGCACGCGGGCTCACTACTGCGCATGCGTTGTCGGGGTCGCTAGTGCGCATGCGCACTCGGGGTCACTACTGCGCATGCGCAGTCCGGCTCAGACTTGCACATGCGCATTCGAGCTCAATTCTGCGCGTGTGCACACGGGCTCACTACTGCGCATGCGGGCTCGGGGTCACTACTGCTCATGCGCACTCGGACTCACTACTGCGCATGCGCACTCCGGCTCAGACCTGCACATGCGCACTCGAGCTCACTACTACGCATGCGTACGCGGGCTCACTACTGGGCATGCGCACACGCGCTCACTACTGCGCATGCGGGCTCGGGGTCACTAGTGCGCATGCGCACTCGGGGTCACTACTGCGCATGCGCAGTCCGGCTCAGACCTGCACATGCGCACACGGACTCACCACTGCGGATGCGCAATCGGACTCACTACTGCTCATGCGCACTCGGGGTCACTACTGCGCATGCGCCCTCCGGCTCACTACTGCTCATGCGTACTCGGACTCACTATTGCGGATGCGCAATCGGGCCCACTACTGCGCATGCGCGCACGAACCCACTACTGCTCATGCACATACAGGCTCACTACTGCGCATGCGTACGCGGGCTCACTACTGGGCATGCGCACACGGGCTCACTACTGCGCATGCGGGCTCGGGCTCACTACTGCGCATGCGGGCTCGGGGTCACTACTGCTCATGCACACTCGTACTCACTACTGCGCATGCGCACTCCGGCTCAGACCTGCACATGCGGGCTCGGGATCACTAGTGCGCATGCGCACTCGGGGTCACTACTACTCATGCGCACTCGGGGACATTAATGCGCATGCGCACTCGGACTCACTACTGCGGATGCGCGCTCGGGCTCACTACTGCGCATGCGCACACGGGCTCACTACTGCCCATGCGCACTCGGGGTAACTACTGCTCATGCGCACTCGGACTCACTACTGCGGATGCGCGCTCGGGCTCACCACTGCGCATGCGCACACGGGATCACTGCTGCTCATGCGCACTCGGACGCACTACTGCTCATGCGCACTCGGGGTCAATACTGCGCATGCGCAGTCCGGCTCAGACTTGCACATGCGCATTCGAGCTCAATTCTGCGCGTGTGCACACGGGCTCACTACTGCGCATGCGGGCTCGGGGTCACTACTGCTCATGCGCACTCGGACTCACTACTGCGCATGCGCACTCCGGCTCAGACCTGCACATGCGCATTCGAGCTCACTTCTGCGCATATGCACACGGGCGTACTACTGCGCATGCGCACTCGGACTCACTACTGCTCATGCGCACTCGGACTCACTACTGCGCATGCGCACGCGGGCTCACTACTGCGCATGCGTTGTCGGGGTCACTAGTGCGCATGCGCACTCGGGGTCACTACTGCGCATGCGCAGTCCGGCTCAGACTTGCACCTGCGCATTCGAGCTCAATTCTGCGCGTGTGCACACGGGCTCACTACTGCGCATGCGCACTCGGACTCACTACTGCGCATGCGCACTCCGGCTCAGACCTGCACATGCGCACTCGAGCTCACTACTACGCATGCGTACGCGGGCTCACTACTGGGCATGCGCACACGGGCTCACTACTGCGCATGCGGGCTCGGGGTCACTAGTGCGCATGCGCACTCGGGGTCACTACTGCGCATGCGCAGTCCGGCTCAGACCTGCACATGCGCACACGGACTCACTACTGCGGATGCGCAATCGGACTCACTACTGCTCATGCGCACTCGGGGTCACTACTACGCATGCGCAGTCCGGCTCAGACTTGCACATGCGCATTCGAGCTCAATTCTGCGCGTGTGCACACGGGCTCACTACTGCGCATGCGGGCTCGGGGTCACTACTGCTCATGCGCACTCGGACTCACTACTGCGCATGCGCACTCCGGCTCAGACCTGCACATGCGCACTCGAGCTCACTACTACGCATGCGCACGGGGGCTCACGACTGCGAATAAGCACACGGGCTCACTACTGCGCATGCGTACGCGGGCTCACTACTGGGCATGCGCACACGGGCTCACTACTGCGCATGCGGGCTCGGGGTCACTAGTGCGCATGCGCACTCGGAGTCACTACTGCGCATGCGCAGTCCGGCTCAGACCTGCACATGCGCACACGGACTCACTACTGCGGATGCGCAATCGGACTCACTACTATGCATGCGGGCTCGGGGTCACTACTGCGCATGTGCAGTCCGGCTCAGACCTGCACATGCGCCCTCGGGCACACCACTGCACATGCGCACACGGGCTCACTACTGCGGTTGCGCGCTCGGGCACACTACTGTGCATGCGCACTCGGGGTCACTACTGCTCATGCGCACTCGGACTCACTACTGCTCATGCGCACTCGGGGTCACTACTGCGCATGCGCCCTCCGGCTCACTACTGCTCATGCGTACTCGGACCAACTACTGCGGATGCGCAATCGGGCCCACTACTGCGCATGCGCGCACGAGCCCACTACTGCTCATGTACACACAGGCTCACTACTGCGCATGCGGGCTCGGGGTCACTAGTGCGCATGCGCACTCGGGGTCACTACTGCGCATGCGCAGTCCGGCTCAGACTTGCACATGCACATTCGAGCTCAATTCTGCGCAAGTGCACACGGGCTCACTACTGCGCATGCGGGCTCGGGGTCACTACTGCTCATGCGCACACGGACTCACTACTGCTCATGCGCCCTCGGACTCACTACTGCGGATGCGCGCTCGGGCTCACTACTGCGCATGCGCACACGGGGTCACTGCTGCTCATGCGCACTCGCACTCACTACTGCTCATGCGGGCTCGGGGCCACTAGTGCGCATGCGCACTCGGACTCACTACTGCGCATGCGCAATCCGGCTCAGACCTGCACATGCGCACTCGAGCTCACTACTACGCATGCGCACTCGGGGTCACTACTGCTCATGCGCACTCGGACTCACTACTGCTCATGCGCCCTCGGACTCACTACTGCGGATGCGCGCTCGGGCTCACTACTGCGCATGCGCACACGGGGTCACTGCTGCTCATGCGATCTCGGACTCACTACTGCTCATGCGGGCTCGGGGCCACTAGTGCGCATGCGCACTCGGACTCACTACTGCTCATGCGCCCTCGGACTCACTACTGCGGATGCGCGCTCGGGCTCACTACTGCGCATGCGCACACGGGGTCACTGCTGCTCATGCGCACTCGCACTCACTACTGCTCACGCGGGCTCGGGGCCACTAGTGCGCATGCGCACTCGGACTCACTACTGCGCATGCGCAATCCGGCTCAGACCTGCACATGCGCACTCGAGCTCGCTACTACGCATGCGCACTCGGGGTCACTACTGCTCATGCGCACTCGGACTCACTACTGCGGATGTGCGCTCGGGCTCACTACTGCGCATGCGCACACGGGATCACTGCTGCTCATGCGCACTCGGACGCACTACTGCTCATGCGCACTCGGGGTCACTACTGCGCATGCGCAGTCCGGCTCGGACCTGCACATGCGCATTCGAGCTCACTTCTGCGCATATGCACACGGGCGTACTACTGCGCATGCGCACTCGGACTCACTACCGCTCATGCGCACTCGGACTCACTACTGCGCATGCGCACGCGGGCTCACTACTGCGCATGCGTTGTCGGGGTCACTAGTACGCATGCGCACTCGGGGTCACTACTGCGCATGCGCAGTCCGGCTCAGACTTGCACATGCGCATTCGGGCTGAATTCTGCGCGTGTGCACACGGGCTCACTACTGCGCATGCGGGCTCGGGGTCACTACTGCTCATGCGCACACGGACTCACTACTGCGCATGCGCACTCCGGCTCAGACCTGCACATGCGCACTCGAGCTCACTACTACGCATGCGCACGGGGGCTCACGACTGCGAATAAGCACACGGGCTCACTACTGCGCATGCGTACGCGGGCTCACTACTGGGCATGCGCACACGGGCTCACTACTGCTCATGCGCCCTCGGACTCACTACTGCGGATGCGCGCTCGGGCTCACTACTGCGCATGCGCACACGGGGTCACTGCTGCTCATGCGCACTCGCACTCACTACTGCTCATGCGGGCTCGGGGCCACTAGTGCGCATGCGCACTCGGACTCACTACTGCGCATGCGCAATCCGGCACAGACCTGCACATGCGCACTCGAGCTCACTACTACGCATGCGCACTCGGGGTCACTACTGCTCATGCGCACTCGGACTCACTACTGCTCATGCGCCCTCGGACTCACTACTGCGGATGCGCGCTCGGGCTCACTACTGCGCATGCGCACACGGGGTCACTGCTGCTCATGCGATCTCGGACTCACTACTGCTCATGGGGCTCGGGGCCACTAGTGCGCATGCGCACTCGGACTCACTACTGCGCATGCGCAATCCGGCTCAGACCTGCACATGCGCACTCGAGCTCACTACTACGCATGCGCACTCGGGGTCACTACTGCTCATGCGCACTCGGACTCACTACTACTCATGCGCACTCGGGGTCACTACTGCTCATGCGCACTCGGACTCACTACTGCGCATGCGCAATCCGGCTCCGGCCTGCACATGCGCACTCGAGCTCACTACTGCGCATGCGCACTCGGACTCACTACTGCGGATGCGCGCTCGGGCTCACTACTGCGCATTCGCACACGGGCTCACTACTGCGCATGCGCGCTCGGGGTCACTACTGCGCATGCGCACTCCGGCTCAGACCTGCACATGCGCACTCGGACTCACTACTGCGGTTGCGCACTCGGACTCACTACTACTCATGCGCACTCGGGGTCACTACTGCTCATGCGCACTCGGACTCACTACTGCGCATGCGCACTCGGACCCACTACCACTCATGCGCACTCGGACTCACTACTTCGGATGCGCGCTCTGGCTCACTACTGCGCATGGGCACACGGGCTCACTACTGCGCATGCGCACTCGGACCCACTACCACTCATGCGCACTCGGGGTCACTACTGCTCATGCGCCCTCGGACTCACTACTGCGGATGCGCGCTCGGGCTCACTACTGCGCATGCGCACACGGGGTCACTGCTGCTCATGCGCACTCGGACTCACTACTGCTCATGCGGGCTTGGGGCCACTAGTACGCATGCGCACTCGGACTCACTACTGCGCATGCGCGCTCGGCGTCACTACTGCGCATGCGCACTCGGGGTCACTACTGCGCATGCACACTCCGGCTCAGACCTGCACATGCGCACACGGACTCACTACTGCGGATGCGCAATCGGGCTCACTACTATGCATGCGCACTCGGGGTCACTACTGCTCATGTGCACTCGGACTCACTACTGCTCATGCGCACTCGGGGTCACTACTGCGCATGCGCACTCGAGCTCACTACTACGCATGCGCACGCCGGCTCACTACTGCGCATGCGCACACGGGCTCACTACTGCGCATGCGCGCACGAGCCCACTACTGCTCATGCACACACGGGCTCACTACTGCTCATGCGCACTCAGACTCACTACTGCGGATGCACAATCGGGCTCACTACTGCGCATGCGCAGTCCGGCTCAGACCTGCACATGCGCATTCGAGCTCACTTCTGCGCATATGCACACGGGCGTACTACTGCGCATGCGCACTCGGACTCACTACTGCTCATGCGCACTCGGACCCACTACAGCGCATGCGCACTCCGGCTCGGACCTGCACATGCGCACTCGAGCTCACTACTACGCATGCGCACGCGGGCTCACTACTGCGCATGAGCACACGGGCTCACTACTGCGCATGCGTACACGGGCTCACTACTGCGCATGCGCACGCGGGCTCACTACTGCGCATGCGTTCTCGGGGTCACTAGTGCGCATGCGCACTCGGACTCACTACTGCGGATGCACAATCGGGCTCACTACTGCGCATGCGCACCCCGGCTCAGACCTGCACATGCGCACACGGACTCACTACTGCGGATGCGCAATCGGGCTCACTACTGTGCATGCGCACTCGGGGTCACTACTGCTCATGCGCACTCGGACTCACTACTACTCATGCGCACTCGGGGACACTAATGCGCATGCGCACTCGGACTCACTACTGCGGATGCGCGCTCGGGCTCACTACTGTGCATGCGCACACGGGCTCACTACTGCGCATGCGCGCTCGGGGTCACTACTGCGCATGCGCACTCGGGGCCGCTACTGCGCATGCGCACTCCGGCTCAGACCTGCACATGCGCACACGCACTCACTACTGCGTATGCCCAATCGGGCTCACTACTGTGCATGCGCATTCGGGGTCACTACTGCTCATACGCACTCGGACTCACTACTGCTCATGCGCACTTGGGGTCACTTCTGCGCATGCGCCCTCCGGCTCACTACTGCTCATGCGTACTCGGACTCACTACTGCGGATGCGCAATCGGGCCCACTACTGCGCATGCGCGCACGAGCCCACTATTGCTCATGCACACACAGGCTCACTACTGCTCATGCGGGCTCGGGGTCACTACTGCGCATGCGCACTCCGGCTCAGACCTGCACATGCGCACTCGAGCTCACTACTACGCATGCGCACGCGGGCTCACGACTGCGAATGAGCACACGGGCTCACTACTGCGCATGCGCACGCGGGCTCACTACTGCGCATGCGTTCTCGGGGTCACTAGTGCGCATGCGCACTCGGGGTCACTACTGCGCATGCGCCCTCCGGCTCACTACTGCTCATGCGCACTCGGACTCACTACTGTGCATGCGCACTCGGGGTCACTACTGCTCATGCGCACTCGGACTCACTACTGCTCGTGCGCACTCAGGGTCACTACTGCGCATGCGCCCTCCGGCTCACTACTGCTCATGCGTACTCGGACTCACTACTGCGGATGCGCAATCGGGCCCACTACTGCGCATGCGCACTCGAGCTCACTACTGCGGATGCGCAATCGGGCCCACTACTGTGCATGCGCACTCGGGGTCACTACTGCTCATGCGCACTCGGACTCACTACTGCGGATGCGCAATCGGGCCCACTACTGCGCATGCGCGCACGAGCCCACTACTGCTCATGCACACACAGGCTCACTACTGCGCATGCGGGCTCGGGGTCACTAGTGCGCATGCGCACTCGGACTCACTACTGCGGATGCACAATCGGGCTCACTACTGCGCATGCGCACCCCGGCTCAGACCTGCACATGCGCACACGGACTCACTACTGCGGATGCGCAATCGGGCTCACTACTGTGCATGCGCACTCGGGGTCACTACTGCTCATGCGCACTCGGACTCACTACTGCGGATGCGCAATCGGACCCACTACTGCGCATGCGCACTCCGGCTCGGACCTGCACATGCGCACTCGAGCTCACTACTACGCATGCGCACGCGGGCTCACTACTGCGCATGAGCACACGGGCTCACTACTGCGCATGCGTACACGGGCTCACTACTGCGCATGCGCACGCGGGCTCACTACTGCGCATGCGTTCTCGGGGTCACTAGTGCGCATGCGCACTCGGACTCACTACTGCGGATGCACAATCGGGCTCACTACTGCGCATGCGCACCCCGGCTCAGACCTGCACATGCGCACACGGACTCACTACTGCGGATGCGCAATCGGGCTCACTACTGTGCATGCGCACTCGGGGTCACTACTGCTCATGCGCACTCGGGGACACTAATGCGCATGCGCACTCGGACTCACTACTGCGGATGCGCGCTCGGGCTCACTACTGTGCATGCGCACACGGGCTCACTACTGCGCATGCGCGCTCGGGGTCACTACTGCGCATGCGCACTCGGGGCCACTACTGCGCATGCGCAGTCCGGCTCAGACCTGCACATGCGCACACGCACTCACTACTGCGTATGCCCAATCGGGCTCACTACTGTGCATGCGCATTCGGGGTCACTACTGCTCATACGCACTCGGACTCACTACTGCTCATGCGCACTTGGGGTCACTACTGCGCATGCGCCCTCCGGCTCACTACTGCTCATGCGTACTCGGACTCACTACTGCGGATGCGCAATCGGGCCCACTACTGCGCTTGCGCGCACGAGCCCACTACTGCTCATGCACACACAGGCTCACTACTGCTCATGCGGGCTCGGGGTCACTACTGCGCATGCGCACTCCGGCTCAGACCTGCACATGCGCACTCGAGCTCACTACTACGCATGCGCACGCGGGCTCACGACTGCGAATGAGCACACGGGCTCACTACTGCGCATGCGCACGCGGGCTCACTACTGCGCATGCGTTCTCGGGGTCACTAGTGCGCATGCGCACTCGGGGTCACTACTGCGCATGCGCCCTCCGGCTCACTACTGCTCATGCGCACTCGGACTCACTACTGTGCATGCGCACTCGGGGTCACTACTGCTCATGCGCACTCGGACTCACTATTGCTCGTGCGCACTCAGGGTCACTACTGCGCATGCGCCCTCCGGCTCACTACTGCTCATGCGTACTCGGACTCACTACTGCGGATGCGCAATCGGGCCCACTACTGCGCATGCGCACTCGAGCTCACTACTGCGGATGCGCAATCGGGCTCACTACTGTGCCTGCGCACTCGGGGTCACTACTGCTCATGCGCACTCGGACTCACTACTGCTCATGCGCACTCGGGGTCACTACTGTGCCTGCGGACTCGGGGTCACTACTGCTCATGCGCACTCGGACTCACTACTGCGCATGCGCAATCCGGCTCAGACCTGCACATGCGCACTCGAGCTCACTACTACGCATGCGCACTCGGGGTCACTACTGCTCATGCGCACTCGGAGTCACTACTACTCATGCGCACTCGGGGTCACTACTGCTCATGCGCACTCGGACTCACTACTGCGGATGCGCGCTCGGGATCACTACTGCGCATGCGCACGCGGACTCACTACTGCGCATGCGCACACGGGCTCACTACTGCGCATGCGCTCTCGGGGTCACTGCTGCTCATGCGCACTCGGACTCACTACTACTCATGCGCACTCGGGGACACTACTGCTCATGCGCACTCGGACTCACTACTGCGGATGCGCGCTCTGGCTCACTACTGCGCATGGGCACACGGGCTCACTACTGCGCATGCGCACTCGGACCCACTACCACTCATGCGCACTCGGGGTCACTACTGCTCATGCGCCCTCGGACTCACTACTGCGGATGCGCGCTCGGGCTCACTACTGCGCATGCGCACACGGGGTCACTGCTGCTCATGCGCACTCGGACTCACTACTGCTCATGCGGGCTTGGGGCCACTAGTGCGCATGCGCACTCGGACTCACTACTGCGCATGCGCGCTCGGCGTCACTACTGCGCATGCGCACTCGGGGTCACTACTGCGCATGCACACTCCGGCTCAGACCTGCACATGCGCACACGGACTCACTACTGCGGATGCGCAATCGGGCTCACTACTATGCATGCGCACTCGGGGTCACTACTGCTCATGTGCACTCGGACTCACTACTGCTCATGCGCACTCGGGGTCACTACTGCGCATGCGCACTCGAGCTCACTACTACGCATGCGCACGCCGGCTCACTACTGCGCATGCGCACACGGGCTCACTACTGCGCATGCGCGCACGAGCCCACTACTGCTCATGCACACACGGGCTCACTACTGCTCATGCGCACTCAGACTCACTACTGCGGATGCACAATCGGGCTCACTACTGCGCATGCGCAGTCCGGCTCAGACCTGCACATGCGCATTCGAGCTCACTTCTGCGCATATGCACACGGGCGTACTACTGCGCATGCGCACTCGGACTCACTACTGCTCATGCGCACTCGGACCCACTACTGCGCATGCGCGCTCCGGCTCGGACCTGCACATGCGCACTCGAGCTCACTACTACGCATGCGCACGCGGGCTCACTACTGCGCATGAGCACACGGGCTCACTACTGCGCATGCGTACACGGGCTCACTACTGCGCATGCGCACGCGGGCTCACTACTGCGCATGCGTTCTCGGGGTCACTAGTGCGCATGCGCACTCGGACTCACTACTGCGGATGCACAATCGGGCTCACTACTGCGCATGCGCACCCCGGCTCAGACCTGCACATGCGCACACGGACTCACTACTGCGGATGCGCAATCGGGCTCACTACTGTGCATGCGCACTCGGGGTCACTACTGCTCATGCGCACTCGGACTCACTACTACTCATGCGCACTCGGGGACACTAATGCGCATGCGCACTCGGACTCACTACTGCGGATGCGCGCTCGGGCTCACTACTGTGCATGCGCACACGGGCTCACTACTGCGCATGCGCGCTCGGGGTCACTACTGCGCATGCGCAATCGGGGCCACTACTGCGCATGCGCACTCCGGCTCAGACCTGCACATGCGCACACGCACTCACTACTGCGTATGCCCAATCGGGCTCACTACTGTGCATGCGCATTCGGGGTCACTACTGCTCATACGCACTCGGACTCACTACTGCTCATGCGCACTTGGGGTCACTACTGCGCATGCGCCCTCCGGCTCACTACTGCTCATGCGTACTCGGACTCACTACTGCAGATGCGCAATCGGGCCCACTACTGCGCTTGCGCGCACGAGCCCACTACTGCTCATGCACACACAGGCTCACTACTGCTCATGCGGGCTCGGGGTCACTACTGCGCATGCGCACTCCGGCTCAGACCTGCACATGCGCACTCGAGCTCACTACTACGCATGCGCACGCGGGCTCACGACTGCGAATGAGCACACGGGCTCACTACTGCGCATGCGCACGCGGGCTCACTACTGCGCATGCGTTCTCGGGGTCACTAGTGCGCATGCGCACTCGGGGTCACTACTGCGCATGCGCCCTCCGGCTCACTACTGCTCATGCGCACTCGGACTCACTACTGTGCATGCGCACTCGGGGTCACTACTGCTCATGCGCACTCGGACTCACTACTGCTCGTGCGCACTCAGGGTCACTACTGCGCATGCGCCCTCCGGCTCACTACTGCTCATGCGTACTCGGACTCACTACTGCGGATGCGCAATCGGGCCCACTACTGCGCATGCGCACTCGAGCTCACTACTGCGGATGCGCAATCGGGCTCACTACTGTGCATGCGCACTCGGGGTCACTACTGCTCATGCGCACTCGGACTCACTACTGCGGATGCGCAATCGGGCCCACTACTGCGCATGCGCGCACGAGCCCACTACTGCTCATGCACACACAGGCTCACTACTGCGCATGCGGGCTCGGGGTCACTAGTGCGCATGCGCACTCGGACTCACTACTGCGGATGCACAATCGGGCTCACTACTGCGCATGCGCACCCCGGCTCAGACCTGCACATGCGCACACGGACTCACTACTGCGGATGCGCAATCGGGCTCACTACTGTGCATGCGCACTCGAGGTCACTACTGCTCATGCGCACTCGGACTCACTACTGCGGATGCGCAATCGGACCCACTACTGCGCACGCGCACTCCGGCTCGGACCTGCACATGCGCACTCGAGCTCACTACTACGCATGCGCACGCGGGCTCACTACTGCGCATGAGCACACGGGCTCACTACTGCGCATGCGTACACGGGCTCACTACTGCGCATGCGCACGCGGGCTCACTACTGCGCATGCGTTCTCGGGGTCACTAGTGCGCATGCGCACTCGGACTCACTACTGCGGATGCACAATCGGGCTCACTACTGCGCATGCGCACCCCGGCTCAGACCTGCACATGCGCACACGGACTCACTACTGCGGATGCGCAATCGGGCTCACTACTGTGCATGCGCACTCGGGGTCACTACTGCTCATGCGCTCTCGGACTCACTACTACTCATGCGCACTCGGGGACACTAATGCGCATGCGCACTCGGACTCACTACTGCGGATGCGCGCTCGGGCTCACTACTGTGCATGCGCACACGGGCTCACTACTGCGCATGCGCGCTCGGGGTCACTACTGCGCATGCGCACTCGGGGCCACCACTGCGCATGCGCACTCCGGCTCAGACCTGCACATGCGCACACGCACTCACTACTGCGTATTCCCAATCGGGCTCACTACTGTGCATGCGCATTCGGGGTCACTACTGCTCATACGCACTCGGACTCACTACTGCTCATGCGCACTTGGGGTCACTACTGCGCATGCGCCCTCCGGCTCACTACTGCTCATGCGTACTCGCACTCAGTACTGCGGATGCGCAATCGGGCCCACTACTGCGCATGCGCGCACGAGCCCACTACTGCTCATGCACACACAGGCTCACTACTGCGCATGCGGGCTCGGGGTCACTAGTGCGCATGCGCTCTCGGGGTCACTACTGCCCATGCGCAGTCCGGCTCAGACTTGCACATGCACATTCGAGCTCAATTCTAAGCATGTGCACACGGGCTCACTACTGCGCATGCGCTCTCGGGGTCACTGCTGCTCATGCGCACTCGGACTCACTACTACTCATGCGCACTCGGGGACACTACTGCTCATGCGCACTCGGACTCACTACTGCGGATGCGCGCTCTGGCTCACTACTGCGCATGCGCACACGGGGTCACTGCTGCTCATGCGCACTCGGACTCACTACTGCTCATGCGGGCTTGGGGCCACTAGTGCGCATGCGCACTCGGACTCACTACTGCGCATGCGCGCTCGGTGTCACTACTGCGCATGCGCACTCGGGGTCACTACTGCACATGCACACTCCGGCTCAGACCTGCACATGCGCACACGGACTCACTACTGCGGATGCGCAATCGGGCTCACTACTATGCATGCGCACTCGGGGTCACTACTGCTCATGTGCACTCGGACTCACTACTGCTCATGCGCACTCGGGGTCACTACTGCGCATGCGCACTCGAGCTCACTACTACGCATGCGCACGCCGGCTCACTACTGCGCATGCGCACACGGGCTCACTACTGCGCATGCGCGCACGAGCCCACTACTGCTCATGCACACACGGGCTCACTACTGCTCATGCGCACTCAGACTCACTACTGCGGATGCACAATCGGGCTCACTACTGCGCATGCGCAGTCCGGCTCAGACCTGCACATGCGCATTCGAGCTCACTTCTGCGCATATGCACACGGGCGTACTACTGCGCATGCGCACTCGGACTCACTACTGCTCATGCGCACTCGGACCCACTACTGCGCATGCGCACTCCGGCTCGGACCTGCACATGCGCACTCGAGCTCACTACTACGCATGCGCACGCGGGCTCACTACTGCGCATGAGCACACGGGCTCACTACTGCGCATGCGTACACGGGCTCACTACTGCGCATGCGCACGCGGGCTCACTACTGCGCATGCGTTCTCGGGGTCACTAGTGCGCATGCGCACTCGGACTCACTACTGCGGATGCGCAATCGGGCCCACTACTGCGCATGCGCGCACGAGCCCACTACTGCTCATGCACACACAGGCTCACTACTGCGCATGCGGGCTCGGGGTCACTAGTGCGCATGCGCACTCGGACTCACTACTGCGGATGCACAATCGGGCTCACTACTGCGCATGCGCACCCCGGCTCAGACCTGCACATGCGCACACGGACTCACTACTGCGGATGCGCAATCGGGCTCACTACTGTGCATGCGCACTCGGGGTCACTACTGCTCATGCGCACTCGGACTCACTACTACTCATGCGCACTCGGGGACACTAATGCGCATGCGCACTCGGACTCACTACTGCGGATGCGCGCTCGGGCTCACTACTGTGCATGCGCACACGGGCTCACTACTGCGCATGCGCGCTCGGGGTCACTACTGCGCATGCGCACTCGGGGCCACTACTGCGCATGCGCACTCCGGCTCAGACCTGCACATGCGCACACGCACTCACTACTGCGTATGCCCAATCGGGCTCACTACTGTGCATGCGCATTCGGGGTCACTACTGCTCATACGCACTCGGACTCACTACTGCTCATGCGCACTTGGGGTCACTACTGCGCATGCGCCCTCCGGCTCACTACTGCTCATGCGTACTCGGACTCACTACTGCGGATGCGCAATCGGGCCCACTACTGCGCATGCGCGCACGAGCCCACTACTGCTCATGCACACACAGGCTCACTACTGCTCATGCGGGCTCGGGGTCACTACTGCGCATGCGCACTCCGGCTCAGACCTGCACATGCGCACTCGAGCTCACTACTACGCATGCGCACGCGGGCTCACGACTGCGAATGAGCACACGGGCTCACTACTGCGCATGCGCACGCGGGCTCACTACTGCGCATGCGTTCTCGGGGTCACTAGTGCGCATGCGCACTCGGGGTCACTACTGCGCATGCGCCCTCCGGCTCACTACTGCTCATGCGCACTCGGACTCACTACTGTGCATGCGCACTCGGGGTCACTACTGCTCATGCGCACTCGGACTCACTACTGCTCGTGCGCACTCAGGGTCACTACTGCGCATGCGCCCTCCGGCTCACTACTGCTCATGCGTACTCGGACTCACTACTGCGGATGCGCAATCGGGCCCACTACTGCGCATGCGCACTCGAGCTCACTACTGCGGATGCGCAATCGGGCTCACTACTGTGCATGCGCACTCGGGGTCACTACTGCTCATGCGCACTCGGACTCACTACTGCGGATGCGCAACCGGGCCCACTACTGCGCATGCGCGCACGAGCCCACTACTGCTCATGCACACACAGGCTCACTACTGCGCATGCGGGCTCGGGGTCACTAGTGCGCATGCGCACTCGGACTCACTACTGCGGATGCACAATCGGGCTCACTACTGCGCATGCGCACCCCGGCTCAGACCTGCACATGCGCACACGGACTCACTACTGCGGATGCGCAATCGGGCTCACTACTGTGCATGCGCACTCGGGGTCACTACTGCTCATGCGCACTCGGACTCACTACTGCGGATGCGCAATCGGACCCACTACTGCGCATGCGCACTCCGGCTCGGACCTGCACATGCGCACTCGAGCTCACTACTACGCATGCGCACGCGGGCTCACTACTGCGCATGAGCACACGGGCTCACTACTGCGCATGCGTACACGGGCTCACTACTGCGCATGCGCACGCGGGCTCACTACTGCGCATGCGTTCTCGGGGTCACTAGTGCGCATGCGCACTCGGACTCACTACTGCGGCTGCACAATCGGGCTCACTACTGCGCATGCGCACCCCGGCTCAGACCTGCACATGCGCACACGGACTCACTACTGCGGATGCGCAATCGGGCTCACTACTGCGCATGCGCGCTCGTGGTCACTACTGCGCATGCGCACTCGGGGCCACTACTGCGCATGCGCACTCCGGCTCAGACCTGCACATGCGCACACGCACTCACTACTGCGTATGCCCAATCGGGCTCACTACTGTGCATGCGCATTCGGGGTCACTACTGCTCATACGCACTCGGACTCACTACTGCTCATGCGCACTTGGGGTCACTACTGCGCATGCGCCCTCCGGCTCACTACTGCTCATGCGTACTCGGACTCACTACTGCGGATGCGCAATCGGGCCCACTACTGCGCATGCGCGCACGAGCCCACTACTGCTCATGCACACACAGGCTCACTACTGCTCATGCGGGCTCGGGGTCACTACTGCGCATGCGCACTCCGGCTCAGACCTGCACATGCGCACTCGAGCTCACTACTACGCATGCGCACGCGGGCTCACGACTGCGAATGAGCACACGGGCTCACTACTGCGCATGCGCACGCGGGCTCACTACTGCGCATGCGTTCTCGGGGTCACTAGTGCGCATGCGCACTCGGGGTCACTACTGCGCATGCGCCCTCCGGCTCACTACTGCTCATGCGCACTCGGACTCACTACTGTGCATGCGCACTCGGGGTCACTACTGCTCATGCGCACTCGGACTCACTACTGCTCGTGCGCACTCAGGGTCACTACTGCGCATGCGCCCTCCGGCTCACTACTGCTCATGCGTACTCGGACTCACTACTGCGGATGCGCAATCGGGCCCACTACTGCGCATGCGCACTCGAGCTCACTACTGCGGATGCGCAATCGGGCTCACTACTGTGCATGCGCACTCGGGGTCACTACTGCTCATGCGCACTCGGACTCACTACTGCGGGTGCGCAATCGGGCCCACTACTGCGCATGCGCGCACGAGCCCACTACTGCTCATGCACACACAGGCTCACTACTGCGCATGCGGGCTCGGGGTCACTAGTGCGCATGCGCACTCGGACTCACTACTGCGGATGCACAATCGGGCTCACTACTGCGCATGCGCACCCCGGCTCAGACCTGCACATGCGCACACGGACTCACTACTGCGGATGCGCAATCGGGCTCACTACTGTGCATGCGCACTCGGGGTCACTACTGCTCATGCGCACTCGGACTCACTACTGCGGATGCGCAATCGGACCCACTACTGCGCATGCGCACTCCGGCTCGGACCTGCACATGCGCACTCGAGCTCACTACTACGCATGCGCACGCGGGCTCACTACTGCGCATGAGCACACGGGCTCACTACTGCGCATGCGTACACGGGCTCACTACTGCGCATGCGCACGCGGGCTCACTACTGCGCATGCGTTCTCGAGGTCACTAGTGCGCATGCGCACTCGGACTCACTACTGCGGATGCACAATCGGGCTCACTACTGCGCATGCGCACCCCGGCTCAGACCTGCACATGCGCACACGGACTCACTACTGCGGATGCGCAATCGGGCTCACTACTGTGCATGCGCACTCGGGGTCACTACTGCTCATGCGCACTCGGACTCACTACTACTCATGCGCACTCGGGGACACTAATGCGCATGCGCACTCGGACTCACTACTGCGGATGCGCGCTCGGGCTCACTACTGTGCATGCGCACACGGGCTCACTACTGCGCATGCGCGCTCGGGGTCACTACTGCGCATGCGCACTCGGGGCCACTACTGCGCATGCGCACTCCGGCTCAGACCTGCACATGCGCACACGCACTCACTACTGCGTATTCCCAATCGGGCTCACTACTGTGCATGCGCATTCGGGGTCACTACTGCTCATACGCACTCGGACTCACTACTGCTCATGCGCACTTGGGGTCACTACTGCGCATGCGCCCTCCGGCTCACTACTGCTCATGCGTACTCGGACTCACTACTGCGGATGCGCAATCGGGCCACTACTGCGCATGCGCGCACGAGCCCACTACTGCTCATGCACACACAGGCTCACTACTGCGCATGCGGGCTCGGGGTCACTAGTGCGCATGCGCACTCGGGGTCACTACTGCGCATGCGCAGTCCGGCTCAGACTTGCACATGCGCATTCGAGCTCAATTCCGCGCATGTGCACACGGGCTCACTACTGCGCATGCGGGCTCGGGGTCACTACTGCTTATGCGCACTCGGACTCACTACTGCGGATGCGGGCTCGGGCTCACAACTGCGCATGCGCACTCGAGCTCACTACTGCGGATGCGCAATCGGGCTCACTACTGTGCATGCGCACTCGGGGTCACTACTGCTCATGCGCACTCGGACTCACTACTGCTCATGCGCACTCAGGGTCACTACTGCGCATGCGCCCTCCGGCTCACTACTGCTCATGCGTACTCGGACTCACTACTGCGGATGCGCAATCGGGCCCACTACTGCGCATGCGCGCACGAGCCCACTACTGCTCATGCACGCACAGGCTCACTACTGCGCATGCGGGCTCGGGGTCACTAGTGCGCATGCGCACATGGGGTCACTACTACTCATGCGGACTCGGGGACACTAATGCGCATGCGCACTCGGACTCACTACTGCGGATGCGCGCTCGGGATCACTACTGCGCATGCGCACACGGGCTCACTACTGCCCATGCGCACTCGGGGTAGCTACTGCTCATGCGCACTCGGACTCACTACTGCGGATGCGCGCTCGGGCTCACTACTGCGCATGCGCACACGGGATCACTGCTGCTCATGCGCACTCGGACGCACTACTGCTCATGCGCACTCGGGGTCACTACTGCGCATGCGCACTCGGGGTCACTGCTGCTCATGCGCACTCGGACTCACTACTGCTCGTGCGCACTCAGGGTCACTACTGCGCATGCGCCCTCCGGCTCACTACTGCTCATGCGTACTCGGACTCACTACTGCGGATGCGCAATCGGGCCCACTACTGCGCATGCGCGCACGAGCCCACTACTGCTCATGCACGCACAGGCTCACTACTGCGCATGCGCACTCGGGGTCACTGCTGCTCATGCGCACTCGGACTCACTACTGCTCGTGCGCACTCAGGGTCACTACTGCGCATGCGCCCTCCGGCTCACTACTGCTCATGCGCACACGGACTCACTACTGCGGATGCGCATTCGGGCTCACTACTGTGCATGCGCACTCGGGGTCACTACTGCTCATGCGCACTCGGACTCACTACTGCGGATGCGCAATCGGACCCACTACTGCGCATGCGCACTCCGGCTCGGACCTGCACATGCGCACTCGAGCTCACTACTACGCATGCGCACGCGGGCTCACTACTGCGCATGAGCACACGGGCTCACTACTGCGCATGCGTACACGGGCTCACTACTGCGCATGCGCACGCGGGCTCACTACTGCGCATGCGTTCTCGGGGTCACTAGTGCGCATGCGCACTCGGACTCACTACTGCGGCTGCACAATCGGGCTCACTACTGCGCATGCGCACCCCGGCTCAGACCTGCACATGCGCACACGGACTCACTACTGCGGATGCGCAATCGGGCTCACTACTGCGCATGCGCGCTCGTGGTCACTACTGCGCATGCGCACTCGGGGCCACTACTGCGCATGCGCACTCCGGCTCAGACCTGCACATGCGCACACGCACTCACTACTGCGTATGCCCAATCGGGCTCACTACTGTGCATGCGCATTCGGGGTCACTACTGCTCATACGCACTCGGACTCACTACTGCTCATGCGCACTTGGGGTCACTACTGCGCATGCGCCCTCCGGCTCACTACTGCTCATGCGTACTCGGACTCACTACTGCGGATGCGCAATCGGGCCCACTACTGCGCATGCGCGCACGAGCCCACTACTGCTCATGCACACACAGGCTCACTACTGCTCATGCGGGCTCGGGGTCACTACTGCGCATGCGCACTCCGGCTCAGACCTGCACATGCGCACTCGAGCTCACTACTACGCATGCGCACGCGGGCTCACGACTGCGAATGAGCACACGGGCTCACTACTGCGCATGCGCACGCGGGCTCACTACTGCGCATGCGTTCTCGGGGTCACTAGTGCGCATGCGCACTCGGGGTCACTACTGCGCATGCGCCCTCCGGCTCACTACTGCTCATGCGCACTCGGACTCACTACTGTGCATGCGCACTCGGGGTCACTACTGCTCATGCGCACTCGGACTCACTACTGCTCGTGCGCACTCAGGGTCACTACTGCGCATGCGCCCTCCGGCTCACTACTGCTCATGCGTACTCGGACTCACTACTGCGGATGCGCAATCGGGCCCACTACTGCGCATGCGCACTCGAGCTCACTACTGCGGATGCGCAATCGGGCTCACTACTGTGCATGCGCACTCGGGGTCACTACTGCTCATGCGCACTCGGACTCACTACTGCGGATGCGCAATCGGGCCCACTACTGCGCATGCGCGCACGAGCCCACTACTGCTCATGCACACACAGGCTCACTACTGCGCATGCGGGCTCGGGGTCACTAGTGCGCATGCGCACTCGGACTCACTACTGCGGATGCACAATCGGGCTCACTACTGCGCATGCGCACCCCGGCTCAGACCTGCACATGCGCACACGGACTCACTACTGCGGATGCGCAATCGGGCTCACTACTGTGCATGCGCACTCGGGGTCACTACTGCTCATGCGCACTCGGACTCACTACTGCGGATGCGCAATCGGACCCACTACTGCGCATGCGCACTCCGGCTCGGACCTGCACATGCGCACTCGAGCTCACTACTACGCATGCGCACGCGGGCTCACTACTGCGCATGAGCACACGGGCTCACTACTGCGCATGCGTACACGGGCTCACTACTGCGCATGCGCACGCGGGCTCACTACTGCGCATGCGTTCTCGAGGTCACTAGTGCGCATGCGCACTCGGACTCACTACTGCGGATGCACAATCGGGCTCACTACTGCGCATGCGCACCCCGGCTCAGACCTGCACATGCGCACACGGACTCACTACTGCGGATGCGCAATCGGGCTCACTACTGTGCATGCGCACTCGGGGTCACTACTGCTCATGCGCACTCGGACTCACTACTACTCATGCGCACTCGGGGACACTAATGCGCATGCGCACTCGGACTCACTACTGCGGATGCGCGCTCGGGCTCACTACTGTGCATGCGCACACGGGCTCACTACTGCGCATGCGCGCTCGGGGTCACTACTGCGCATGCGCACTCGGGGCCACTACTGCGCATGCGCACTCCGGCTCAGACCTGCACATGCGCACACGCACTCACTACTGCGTATTCCCAATCGGGCTCACTACTGTGCATGCGCATTCGGGGTCACTACTGCTCATAGGCACTCGGACTCACTACTGCTCATGCGCACTTGGGGTCACTACTGCGCATGCGCCCTCCGGCTCACTACTGCTCATGCGTACTCGGACTCACTACTGCGGATGCGCAATCGGGCCACTACTGCGCATGCGCGCACGAGCCCACTACTGCTCATGCACACACAGGCTCACTACTGCGCATGCGGGCTCGGGGTCACTAGTGCGCATGCGCACTCGGGGTCACTACTGCGCATGCGCAGTCCGGCTCAGACTTGCACATGCGCATTCGAGCTCAATTCCGCGCATGTGCACACGGGCTCACTACTGCGCATGCGGGCTCGGGGTCACTACTGCTTATGCGCACTCGGACTCACTACTGCGGATGCGGGCTCGGGCTCACAACTGCGCATGCGCACTCGAGCTCACTACTGCGGATGCGCAATCGGGCTCACTACTGTGCATGCGCACTCGGGGTCACTACTGCTCATGCGCACTCGGACTCACTACTGCTCATGCGCACTCAGGGTCACTACTGCGCATGCGCCCTCCGGCTCACTACTGCTCATGCGTACTCGGACTCACTACTGCGGATGCGCAATCGGGCCCACTACTGCGCATGCGCGCACGAGCCCACTACTGCTCATGCACGCACAGGCTCACTACTGCGCATGCGGGCTCGGGGTCACTAGTGCGCATGCGCACATGGGGTCACTACTACTCATGCGGACTCGGGGACACTAATGCGCATGCGCACTCGGACTCACTACTGCGGATGCGCGCTCGGGATCACTACTGCGCATGCGCACACGGGCTCACTACTGCCCATGCGCACTCGGGGTAGCTACTGCTCATGCGCACTCGGACTCACTACTGCGGATGCGCGCTCGGGCTCACTACTGCGCATGCGCACACGGGATCACTGCTGCTCATGCGCACTCGGACGCACTACTGCTCATGCGCACTCGGGGTCACTACTGCGCATGCGCACTCGGGGTCACTGCTGCTCATGCGCACTCGGACTCACTACTGCTCGTGCGCACTCAGGGTCACTACTGCGCATGCGCCCTCCGGCTCACTACTGCTCATGCGTACTCGGACTCACTACTGCGGATGCGCAATCGGGCCCACTACTGCGCATGCGCGCACGAGCCCACTACTGCTCATGCACGCACAGGCTCACTACTGCGCATGCGGGCTCGGGGTCACTAGTGCGCATGCGCACTCGGGGTCACTACTGCGCATGCGCAGTCCGGCTCAGACTTGCACATGCGCATTCGAGCTCAATTCCGCGCATGTGCACACGGGCTCACTACTGCGCATGCGGGCTCGGGGTCACTACTGCTCATGCGCACTCGGACTCACTACTGCGGATGCGCGCTCGGGCTCACAACTGCGCATGCGCACTCGAGCTCACTACTGCGGATGCGCAATCGGGCTCACTACTGTGCATGCGCACTCGGGGTCACTACTGCACATGCGCACTCGGACTCACTACTGCTCATGCGCACTCAGGGTCACTACTGCGCATGCGCCCTCCGGCTCACTACTGCTCATGCGTACTCGGACTCACTACTGCGGATGCGCAATCGGGCCCACTACTGCGCATGCGCGCACGAGCCCACTACTGCTCATGCACGCACAGGCTCACTACTGCGCATGCGGGCTCGGGGTCACTAGTGCGCATGCGCACTCGGGGTCACTACTACTCATGCGGACTCGGGGACACTAATGCGCATGCGCACTCGGACTCACTACTGCGGATGCGCGCTCGGGATCACTACTGCGCATGCGCACACGGGCTCACTACTGCGCATGCGCACTCGGGGTAACTACTGCTCAGGCGCACTCGGACTCACTACTGCGGATGCGCGCTCGGGCTCACTACTGCGCATGCGCACACGGGATCACTGCTGCTCATGCGCACTCGGACGCACTACTGCTCATGCGCACTCGGGGTCACTACTGCGCATGCGCACTCGGGGTCACTGCTGCTCATGCGCACTCGGACTCACTACTGCTCATGCGCACTCGGGGTCACTACTGCGCATGCGCACTCGGATTCACTACTGCGGTTGCGGACTCGGGGACACTAATGCGCATGCGCACTCGGACTCACTACAGCGCATGCGCGCTCGGGGTCACTACTGCGCATGCACACTCGCGGTCACTACTGCGCACGCGCACTCCGGCTCAGACCTGCACATGCGCACACGGACTCACTACTGCGGATGCGCAATCGGGCTCACTACTGTGCATGCGCACTCCGGCTCAGACCTGCACATGCGCACTCGGACTCACTACTGCGGATGCGCGCTCAGGCTCACAACTGCGCATGCGCACACGGGCTCACTACTGCGCATGCGCGCTCGGGGCCACTACGGCGCATGCGCACTCGGGGTCACTACTGCGCATGCGCCCCCCGGCTCAGACCTGCACATGCGCACACGGACTCACTACTGCGGATGCGCAATCGGGCTCACTACTGTGCATGCGCACTCCGGCTCAGACCTGCGCATGCGCACACGGACTCACTACTGCGCATGCGCGCACGAGCCCACTACTGCGCATGCGCACTCCGGCTCACTACTGCGCATGCGCAGTCCGGCTCAGACCTGCACATGCGCACTCGAGCTCACTACTACGCATGCGCACGCGGGCTCGCTACTGCGCATGAGCACACGGGCTCACTACTGCGGATGCGCGCTCGGGGTCACTACTGCGCATGCGCACGCCGGCCCAGACCTGCACATGCGCACTCCGGCTCACCTCTGCACATGCGCACTCGAGCTCACTACTACGCATGCGCACGCCGGCTCACTACAGCGCATGAGCACACGGGCGCACTACTGCTCATGCGCACTCGGACTCACTACAGCTGATGCGCACTCGGACTCTCTACTACTCATGCGCACTCGGGGACACTAATGCGCATGCGCACTCGGACTCACTACTGCGGATGCGCGCTCGGGCTCACAACTGCGCATGCGCACACGGGCTCACTACTGCGCATGCGCGCTCGGGGCCACTACGGCGCATGCGCACTCGGGGTCACTACTGCGCATGCGCCCTCCGGCTCACTACTGCTCATGCGCACTCGGACTCACTACTGCGGATGCACAATCGGGCTTACTACTGCGCATGCGCACCCCGGCTCAGACCTGCACATGCGCACACGCACTCACTACTGCGGATGCGCAATCGGGCTCACTACTGTGCATGCGCACTCGGGGTCACTACTGCTCATGCGCACTCGGACTCACTACTGCTCATGCGCGCTCAGGGTCACTACTGCGCATGCGCGCACGAGCCCACTACTGCTCATGCACGCACAGGCTCACTACTGCGCATGCGGGCTCGGGGTCACTAGTGCGCATGCGCACTCGGGGTCACTACTGCGCATGCGCAGTCCGGCTCAGACTTGCACATGCGCACTCGGGCACACTACTGCGCATGCGCACACGGGCTCACTACTGCGCATGCGCAGTCCGGCTCAGACCTGCACATGCGCACTCGAGCTCACTACTACGCATGCGCACGCGGGCTCGCTACTGCGCATGAGCACACGGGCTCACTACTGCGGATGCGCGCTCGGGGTCACTACTGCGCATGCGCACTCGGGGTCACTACTGCGCATGCGCACGCCGGCCCAGACCTGCACATGCGCACTCCGGCTCACCCCTGCACATGCGCACTCGAGCTCACTACTACGCATGCGCACGCGGGCTCACTACAGCGCATGAGCACACGGGCTCACTACTGCTCATGCGCACTCGGACTCACTACAGCTCATGCGCACTCGGACTCACTACTACTCATGCGCACTCGGGGACACTAATGCGCATGCGCACTCGGACTCCCTACTGCGAATGCGCGCTCGGGCTCACAACTGCGCATGCGCACACGGGTTCACTACTGCGCATGCGCGCTCGGGGTCACTACTGCGCATGCGCACTCGGGGTCACTACTGCGCATGCGCACTCCGGCTCAGACCTGCACATGCGCACTCGGACTCACTACTGCGGATGCGCGCTCGGGCTCACTACTGCGCATGCGCACACGGACTCACTACTGCGCATGCGCGCACGAGCCCACTACTGCGCATGCGCACTCCGGCTCAGACCTGCCCATACGCACTCGGGCACACTACTGCTCATGCGCACTCGGACTCACTACTGCTCATGCGCACTCGGGGTCACTACTGCGCATGCGCACTCAGACTCACTACTGCGGATGCACAATCGGGCTCACTACTGCGCATGCGCAGTCCGGCTCAGACCTGCACATGCGCATTCGAGCTCACTTCTGCGCATATGCACACGGGCGTACTACTGCGCATGCGCACTCGGACTCACTACTGCTCATGCGCACTCGGACTCACTACTGCGCATGCGCACTCCGGCTCGGACCTGCACATGCGCACTCGAGCTCACTACTACGCATGCGCACGCGGGCTCACTACTGCGCATGAGCACACGGGCTCACTACTGCGCATGCGTACACGGGCTCACTCCTGCGCGTGCGCACGCGGGCTCACTACTACTCATGCGGACTCGGGTACACTAATGCGCATGCGCACTCGGTCTCACTACTGCGGATGCGCGCTCGGGCTCACTACTGCGCACGCGCACACGGGCTCACTACTGCGCATGCGCACTCGGGGTAACTACTGCTCATGCGCACTCGGACTCACTACTGCGAATGCGCGCTCGGGCTCACTACTGCGCATGCGCGCTCGGGGTCACTACTGCGCATGCGCACTCGCGGTCACTACTCCGCATGCGCACTCCGGCTCAGACCTGCACATGCGCACACGGACTCACTACTGTGCATGCGCACTCCGGCTCAGACCTGCACATGCGCACTCGGACTCACTACTGCGGATGCGCGCTCGGGCTCACTACTGCGCACGCGCACACGGGCTCACTACTGCGCATGCGCACTCGGGGTAACTACTGCTCATGCGCACTCGGACTCACTACTGCGGATGCGCGCTCGGGCTCACTACTGCGCATGCGCGCTCGGGGTCACTACTGCGCATGCGCACTCGCGGTCACTACTGCGCATGCGCACTCCGGCTCAGACCTGCACATGCGCACACGGACTCACTACTGTGCATGCGCACTCCGGCTCAGACCTGCACATGCGCACTCGGACTCACTTCTGCGCGTGTGCACACGGGCTCACTACTGCGCATGCGGGCTCGGGGTCACTACTGCTCATGCACACTCGTACTCACTACTGCGCATGCGCACTCCGGCTCAGACCTGCACATGCGGGCTCGGGGTCACTAGTGCGCATGCGCACTCGGGGTCACTACTACTCATGCGCACTCGGGGACACTAATGCGCATGCGCACTCGGACTCACTACTGCGGATGCGCGCTCGGGCTCACTACTGCGCATGCGCACACGGGCTCACTACTGCGCATGCGCACTCGGGGTAACTACTGCTCATGCGCACTCGGACTCACTACTGCGGATGCGCGCTCGGGCTCACTACTGCGCATGCGCGCTCGGGGTCACTACTGCGCATGCGCACTCCGGCTCAGACCTGCACATGCGCACACGGACTGACTACTGTGCATGCGCACTCCGGCTCAGACCTGCACATGCGCACTCGGACTCACTACTGCGGATGCGCGCTCGGGCTCACTACTGCGCATGCGCACACGGACTCACTACTGCGCATGCGCGCACGAGCCCGCTACTGCGCATGCGCACTCCGGCTCAGACCTGCCCATACGCACTCGGGCACACTACTGCGCATGCGCACACGGGCTCACTACTGCGCATGCGCAGTCCGGCTCAGACCTGCACATGCGCACTCGAGCTCACTACTACGCATGCGCACGCGGGCTCGCTACTGCGCACGAGCACACGGGCTCACTACTGCGGATGCGCGCTCGGGGTCACTACTGCGCATGCGCACTCGGGGTCACTACTGCGCATGCGCACGCCGGCTCAGACCTGCACATGCGCATTCGAGCTCACTTCTGCGCATATGCACACGGGCGTACTACTGCGCATGCGCACTCGGACTCACTACTGCTCATGCGCACTCGGACTCACTACTACTCATGCGCACTCAGGAACACTAATGCGCATGCGCACTCGGACTCACTACTGCGGATGCGCGATCGGGCTCACTACTGTGCATGCGCACACGGGCTCACTACTGCGCATGCGCGCTCGGGTTCACTACTGCGCATGCGCACTCGGGGTCACTACTGCGCATGCGCACTCCGGCTCAGACCTGCACATGCGCACACGCACTCACTACTGCGTATGCCCAATCGGGCTCACTACTGTGCATGCGCATTCGGGGTCACTACTGCTCATGCGCACTCGGGCTCACTACTTCGCATGCGTTCTCGGGGTCACTAGTGCGCATGCGCACTCGGGGTCACTACAGCGCATGCGCACTCGGACTCACTACTGCGGATGCACAATCGGGCTCACTACTGCGCATGCGCACCCCGGCTCAGACCTGCACATGCGCACACGCACTCACTACTGCGGATGCGCAATTGGGCTGACTACTGTGCATGCGCACTCGGGGTCACTACTGCTCATGCGCACTCGGACTCACTACTGCTCATGCGCACTCAGGGTCACTACTGCGCATGCGCCCTCCGGCTCACTACTGCTCATGCGTACTCGGACTCACTACTGCGGATGCGCGGTCGGGCTCACTACTGCGCATGCGCACTCGGACTCACCACTACTCATGCGGACTCGGGGACACTAATGCGCATGCGCACTCGGACTCAATACTGCTCATGCGGACTCGGGGACACTAATGCGCATGCGCACTCGGACTCACTACTGCGGTGGCGCGCTCGGGGTCACTACTGCGCATGCGCACTCGGGGTCACTACTGCGCATGCGCACGCCGGCCCAGACCTGCACATGCGCACTCCGGCTCACCCCTGCACATGCGCACTCGAGCTCACTACTACGCATGCGCACGCGGGCTCACTACAGCGCATGAGCACACGGGCTCAATACTGCTCATGCGCACTTGGACTCACTACAGCTCATGCGCACTCGGACTCACTACTACTCATGCGCACTCGGGGACACTAATGCGCATGCGCACTCGGACTCACTACTGCGAATGCGCGCTCGGGCTCACAACTGCGCATGCGCACACGGGCTCACTACTGCGCATGCGCGCTCGGGGTCACTACTGCGCATGCGCACTCGGGGTCACTACTGCGCATGCGCACTCCGGCTCAGACCTGCGCATGCGCACACGCACTCACTACTGCGGATGCGCAATCGGGCTCACTACTGTGCATGCGCACTCGGGGTCACTACCGCTCATGCGCACTCGGACTCACTACTGCTCATGCGCACTCGGGGTCACTACTGCGCATGCGCCCTCCGGCTCACTACTGCTCATGCGTACTCGGACTCACTACTGCGGATGCGCGCTCGGGCTCACTACTGCGCATGCGCACACGGGATCACTGCTGCTCATGCGCACTCGGACGCACTACTGCTCATGCGCACTCGGGGTCACTACTGCGCATGCGCAGTCCGGCTCAGACTTGCACATGCGCATTCGACCTCAATTCTGCGCATGTGCACACGGGCTCACTACTGCGCATGCGGGCTCGGGGTCACTACTGCTCATGCGCACTCGGACTCACTACTGCGGATGCGCGCTCGGGCTCACTACTGCGCATGCGCACTCGGACTCACTACTACTCATGCGGACTCGGGGACACTAATGCGCATGCGCACTCGGACTCAATACTGCTCATGCGGACTCGGGGACACTAATGCGCATGCGCACTCGGACTCACTACTGCGGATGCGCGCTCGGGCTCACTACTGCGCACGCGCACACGGGCTCACTACTGCGCATGCGCACTCGGGGTAACTACTGCTCATGCGCACTCGGACTCACTACTGCGGATGCGCGCTCGGGCTCACTACTGCGCATGCGCGCTCGGGGTCACTACTGCGCATGCGCACTCGCGGTCACTACTGCGCATGCGCACTCCGGCTCAGACCTGCACATGCGTACACGGACTCACTACTGTGCATGCGCACTCCGGCTCAGACCTGCACATGCGCACTCGGACTCACTACAGCGGATGCGCGCTCGGGCTCACTACTGCGCATGCGCACACGGACTCACTACTGCGCATGCGCGCACGAGCCCACTACTGCGCATGCGCACTCCGGCTCAGACCTGCCCATACGCACTCGGGCACACTACTGCGCATGCGCACACGGGCTCACTACTGCGCATGCGCAGTCCGGCTCAGACCTGCACATGCGCACTCGAGCTCACTACTACGCATGCGCACGCGGGCTCGCTACTGCGCATGAGCACACGGGCTCACTACAGCGGATGCGCGCTCGGGTCACTACTGCGCATGCGCACTCGGGGTCACTACTGCGCATGCGCACGCCGGCCCAGACCTGCACATGCGCACTCCGGCTCACCCCTGCACATGCGCACTCGAGCTCACTACTACGCATGCGCACGCGGGCTCACTACAGCGCATGAGCACACGGGCTCACTACTGCTCATGCGCACTCGGACTCACTACAGCTCATGCGCACTCGGACTCACTACTACTCATGCGCACTCGGGGACACTAATGCGCATGCGCACTCGGACTCACTACCGCGAATGCGCGCTCGGGCTCACAACTGCGCATGCGCACACGGGCTCACTACTGCGCATGCGCGCTCGGGGTCACTACTGCGCATGCGCACTCGGGGTCACTACTGCGCATGCGCACTCCGGCTCAGACCTGCACATGCGCACACGCACTCACTACTGCGGATGCGGAATCGGGCTCACTACTGTGCATGCGCACTCGGGGTCGCTACTGCTCATGCGCACTCAGACTCACTACTGCGGATGCACAATCGGGCTCACTACTGCGCATGCGCGCTCGGACTCACTACCGCTCATGCGGACACGGGCTCACTACTACGCATGCGCAGTCCGGCTCAGACCTGCACATGCGCACTCGAGCTCACTACTACGCATGCGCACACGGGCTCACTACTGCGGATGCGCGCTCGGGGTTACTACTGCGCATGCGCACTCGGGGTCACTACTGCGCATGCGCACGCCGGCCCAGACCTGCACATGCGCACTCCTGCTCACCCCTGCACATGCGCACTCGAGCTCACTACTACGCATGCGCACGCGGGCTCACTACAGCGCATGAGCACACGGGCTCACTACTGCGCATGCGTACACGGGCTCACTACTGCGCATGCGCACGCGTGCTCACTACTGCGCATGCGTTCTCGGGGTCACTAGTGCGCACGCGCACTCGGACTCACTACTGCGGATGCACAATCGGGCTCACTACTGCGCATGCGCACCCCGGCTCAGACCTGCACATGCGCACACGGACTCACTACTGCGGATGCGCAATCGGGCTCACTACTGTGCATGCGCATTCGGGGTCACTA
This sequence comes from Megachile leachella, assembly GCA_963576845.1. NCBI lineage: Eukaryota > Metazoa > Arthropoda > Insecta > Hymenoptera > Megachilidae > Megachile > Megachile leachella. Next base: position 6,764,444 of record OY756247.1, read on the forward strand.
CTGCTCATGCGCACTCGGACTCACTACTACTCATGCGCACTCAGGGACACTAATGCGCATGCGCACTCGGACTCACTACTGCGGATGCGCGATCGGGCTCACTACTGTGCATGCGCACACGGGCTCACTACTGCGCATGCGCGCTCGGGGTCACTACTGCGCATGCGCACTCGGGGTCACTACTGCGCATGCGCACTCCGGCTCAGAGCTGCACATGCGCACACGCACTCACTACTGCGTATGCCCAATCGGGCTCACTACTGTGCATGCGCATTCGGGGTCACTACTGCTCATGCGCACTCGGACTCACTACTTCGCATGCGTTCTCGGGGTCACTAGTGCGCATGCGCACTCGGGGTCACTACAGCGCATGCGCACTCGGACTCACTACTGCGGATGCACAATCGGGCTCACTACTGCGCATGCGCACCCCGGCTCAGACCTGCACATGCGCACACGCACTCACTACTGCGGATGCGCAATTGGGCTGACTACTGTGCATGCGCACTCGGGGTCACTACTGCTCATGCGCACTCGGACTCACTACTGCTCATGCGCACTCAGGGTCACTACTGCGCATGCGCCCTCCGGCTCACTACTGCTCATGCGTACTCGGACTCACTACTGCGGATGCGCAATCGGGCCCACTACTGCGCATGCGCGCACGAGCCCACTACTGCTCATGCACGCACAGGCTCACTACTGCGCATGCGGGCTCGGGGTCACTACTGCGCATGCGCAGTCCGGCTCAGACTTGCACATGCGCATTCGAGCTCAATTCTGCGCGTGTGCACACGGGCTCACTACTGCGCATGCGGGCTCGGGGTCACTACTGCTCATGCGCACTCGGACTCACTATTGCGCATGCGCACTCCGGCTCAGACCTGCACATGCGCACTCGAGCTCACTACTACGCATGCGCACTGGGGCTCACGACTGCGAAAAAGCACACGGGCTCACTACTGCGCATGCGTACGCGGGCTCACTACTGCGCATGCGCACACGGGCTCACTACTGCGCATGCGGGCTCGGGGTCACTAGTGCGCATGCGCACTCGGGGTCACTACTGCGCATGCGCAGTCCGGCTCAGACCTGCACATGCGCACACGGACTCACTACTGCGGATGCGCAATCGGACTCACTACTATGCATGCGGGCTCGGGGTCACTACTGCGCATGCGCAGTCCGGCTCAGACCTGCACATGCGCCCTCGGGCACACCACTGCACATGCGCAAACGGGCTCACTACTGCGGTTGCGCGCTCGGGCTCACTACTGTGCATGCGCACTCGGGGTCACTACTGCTCATGCGCACTCGGACTCACTACTGCTCATGCGCACTCGGGGTCACTACTGCGCATGCGCCCTCTGGCTCACTACTGCTCATGCGTACTCGGACCAACTACTGCGGATGCGCAATCGGGCCCACTACTGCGCATGCGCGCACGAGCCCACTACTGCTCATGTACACACAGGCTCACTACTGCGCATGCGGGCTCGGGGTCACTAGTGCGCATGCGCACTCGGGGTCACTACAGCGCATGCGCAGTCCGGCTCAGACTTGCACATGCACATTCGAGCTCAATTCTGCGGATGTGCACACGGGCTCACTACTGCGCATGCGGGCTCGGGGTCACTACTGCTCATGCGCACTCGGACTCACTACTGCTCATGCGCCCTCGGACTCACTACTGCGGATGCGCGCTCGGGCTCACTACTGCGCATGCGCACACGGGGTCACTGCTGCTCATGCGCACTCGCACTCACTACTGCTCATGCGGGCTCGGGGCCACTAGTGCGCATGCGCACTCGGACTCACTACTGCGCATACGCAATCCGGCTCAGACCTGCACATGCGCACCCGAGCTCACTACTACGCATGCGCGCGCGGCGTCACTACTGCGCATGCGCACTCGGGGTCACTACTGCGCATGCACACTCCGGCTCAGACCTGCACATGCGCACACGGACTCACTACTGCGGATGCGCAATCGGGCTCACTACTATGCATGCGCACTCGGGGTCACTACTGCTCATGCGCACTCGGACTCACTACTGCTCATGCGCACTCGGAGTCACTACTGCGCAGGCGCACTCGGACTCACTACTGCGGATGCGCGCTCGGGCTCACTACTGCGCATGCGCACACGGGGTCACTGCTGCTCATGCACACTCGGACTCACTACTGCTCATGCGGGCTCGGGGCCACTAGTGCGCATGTGCACTCGGACTCACTACTGCGCATGCGCGCTCGGCGTCACTACTGCGCATGCGCACTCGGGGTCACTACTGCGCATGCACACTCCGGCTCCGACCTGCACATGCGCACACGGACTCACTACTGCGGATGCGCAATCGGGCTCACTACTATGCATGCGGGCTCGGGGTCACTACTGCGCATGCGCAGTCCGGCTCAGACCTGCACATGCGCACTCGAGCTCACTACTGCGGATGCGCAATCGGGCTCACTACTTGCCTGCGCACTCGGGGTCACTACTGCTCATGCGCACTCGGACTCACTACTGCTGATGCGCACTCGGGGTCACTACTGCGCATGCGCCCTCCGGCTCACTGCTGCTCATGCGTACTCGGACTCACTACTGCGGATGCGCAATCGGGCCCACTACTGCGCATGCGCGCACGAGCCCACTACTGCTCATGCACACACAGGCTCACTACTGCGCATGCGGGCTCGGGGTCACTAGTGCGCATGCGCACTCGGACTCACTACTGCGGATGTGCGCTCGGGCTCACTACTGCGCATGCGCACACGGACTCACTACTGCGCATGCGCACACGGACTCACTACTGCGCATGCGCTCTCGGTGTCACTACTGCGCATGCGCACGCCGGCCCAGACCTGCACATGCGCACTCCGGCTCACCCCTGCACATGCGCACTCGAGCTCACTACTGCGGATGCGCGCTCGGGCACACTACTGCGCATGCGCACACGGGCTCACTACTGCGCATGCGCACACGGGCTCACTACTGCGGATGAGCGCTCGGGGTCACTACTGCGCATGCGCACTCGGGATCACTACTGCGCATGCGCACGCCGGCCCAGACCTGCACATGCGCACTCCGGCTCACCCCTGCACATGCGCACTCGAGCTCACTACCACGCATGCGCACGCGGGCTCACTACAGCGCATGAGCACACGGGCTCACTACTGCTCATGCGCACTCGGACTCACTACAGCTCATGCGCACTCGGACTCACTACTACTCATGCGCACTCGGGCACACTAATGCGCATGCGCACTCGGACTCATTACTGCGGATGCGCGCTCGGACTCACAACTGCGCATGCGCACACGCACTCACTACTGCGGATGCGCAATCGGGCCCACTACTGCGCATGCGCGCACGAGCCCACTACTGCTCATGCACGCACAGGCTCACTACTGCGCATGCGGGCTCGGGGTCACTAGTGCGCATGCGCACTCGGACTCACTACTGCGGATGCGCGCTCGGGCTCACTACTGCGCACGCGCACACGGGCTCACTACTGCGCATGCGCACTCGGGGTAACTACTGCTCATGCGCACTCGGACTCACTACTGCGGATGCGCGCCCGGGCTCACTACTGCGCATGCGCGCTCGGGGTCACTACTGCGCATGCGCACTCGCGGTCACTACTGCGCATGCGCACTCCGGCTCAGACCTGCACATGCGCACACGGACTCACTACTGTGCATGCGCACTCCGGCTCAGACCTGCACATGCGCACTCGGACTCACTACTGCGGATGCGCGCTCGGGCTCACTACTGCGCATGCGCACACGGACTCACTACTGCGCATGCGCGCACGAGCCCGCTACTGCGCATGCGCACTCCGGCTCAGACCTGCCCATACGCACTCGGGCACACTACTGCGCATGCGCACACGGGCTCACTACTGCGCATGCGCAGTCCGGCTCAGACCTGCACATGCGCACTCGAGCTCACTACTACGCATGCGCACGCGGGCTCGCTACTGCGCACGAGCACACGGGCTCACTACTGCGGATGCGCGCTCGGGGTCACTACTGCGCATGCGCACTCGGGGTCACTACTGCGCATGCGCACGCCGGCCCAGACCTGCACATGCGCACTCCGGCTCACCCCTGCACATGCGCACTCGAGCTCACTACTACGCATGCGCACGCGGGCTCACTACAGCGCATGAGCACACGGGCTCACTACTGCGCACGCGCACTCGGGGTCACTACTGCGCATGCGCACTCCGGCTCAGACCTGCACATGCGCACTCGGACTAACTACTGCGGATGCGCGCACGAGCCCACTACTGCGCATGCGCACTCCGGCTCAGACCTGCCCATACGCACTCGGGCACACTACTGCTCATGCGCACTCGGACTCACTACTGCTCATGCGCACTCGGGGTCACTACTGCGCATGCGCACTCAGACTCACTACTGCGGATGCACAATCGGGCTCACTACTGCGCATGCGCACTCGGGCACATCACTGCGCATATGCACACGGGCGTACTACTGCGCATGCGCACTCGGACTCACTACTGCTCATGCGCACTCGGACTCACTACTGCGCATGCGCACTCCGGCTCGGACCTGCACATGCGCACTCGAGCTCACTACTACGCATGCGCACGCGGGCTCACTACTGCGCATGAGCACACGGGCTCACTACTGCGCATGCGTACATGGGCTCACTACTGCGCATGCGCACGCGTGCTCACTACTGCGCATGCGTTCTCGGGGTCACTAGTGCGCACGCGCACTCGCACTCACTACTGCGGATGCACAATCGGGCTCACTACTGCGCATGCGCACCCCGGCTCAGACCTGCACATGCGCACACGGACTCACTACTGCGGATGCGCAATCGGGCTCACTACTGTGCATGCGCATTCGGGGTCACTACTGCTCATGCGCACTCGGACTCACTACTACTCATGCGCACTCAGGGACACTAATGCGCATGCGCACTCGGACTCACTACTGCGGATGCGCGATCGGGCTCACTACTGTGCATGCGCACACGGGCTCACTACTGCGCATGCGCGCTCGGGGTCACTACTGCGCATGCGCACTCGGGGTCACTACTGCGCATGCGCACTCCGGCTCAGACCTGCACATGCGCACACGCACTCACTACTGCGTATGCCCAATCGGGCTCACTACTGTGCATGCGCATTCGGGGTCACTACTGCTCATGCGCACTCGGACTCACTACTTCGCATGCGTTCTCGGGGTCACTAGTGCGCATGCGCACTCGGGGTCACTACAGCGCATGCGCACTCGGACTCACTACTGCGGATGCACAATCGGGCTCACTACTGCGCATGCGCACCCCGGCTCAGACCTGCACATGCGCACACGCACTCACTACTGCGGATGCGCAATTGGGCTGACTACTGTGCATGCGCACTCGGGGTCACTACTGCTCATGCGCACTCGGACTCACTACTGCTCATGCGCACTCAGGGTCACTACTGCGCATGCGCCCTCCGGCTCACTACTGCTCATGCGTACTCGGACTCACTACTGCGGATGCGCAATCGGGCCCACTACTGCGCATGCGCGCACGAGCCCACTACTGCTCATGCACGCACAGGCTCACTACTGCGCATGCGGGCTCGGGGTCACTAGTGCGCATGCGCACTCGGACTCACTACTGCGGATGCGCGCTCGGGCTCACTACTGCGCACGCGCACACGGGCTCACTACTGCGCATGCGCACTCGGGGTAACTACTGCTCATGCGCACTCGGACTCACTACTGCGGATGCGCGCCCGGGCTCACTACTGCGCATGCGCGCTCGGGGTCACTACTGCGCATGCGCACTCGCGGTCACTACTGCGCATGCGCACTCCGGCTCAGACCTGCACATGCGCACACGGACTCACTACTGTGCATGCGCACTCCGGCTCAGACCTGCACATGCGCACTCGGACTCACTACTGCGGATGCGCGCTCGGGCTCACTACTGCGCATGCGCACACGGACTCACTACTGCGCATGCGCGCACGAGCCCGCTACTGCGCATGCGCACTCCGGCTCAGACCTGCCCATACGCACTCGGGCACACTACTGCGCATGCGCACACGGGCTCACTACTGCGCATGCGCAGTCCGGCTCAGACCTGCACATGCGCACTCGAGCTCACTACTACGCATGCGCACGCGGGCTCGCTACTGCGCACGAGCACACGGGCTCACTACTGCGGATGCGCGCTCGGGGTCACTACTGCGCATGCGCACTCGGGGTCACTACTGCGCATGCGCACGCCGGCCCAGACCTGCACATGCGCACTCCGGCTCACCCCTGCACATGCGCACTCGAGCTCACTACTACGCATGCGCACGCGGGCTCACTACAGCGCATGAGCACACGGGCTCACTACTGCGCACGCGCACTCGGGGTCACTACTGCGCATGCGCACTCCGGCTCAGACCTGCACATGCGCACTCGGACTAACTACTGCGGATGCGCGCTCGGGCTCACTACTGCGCATGCGCACACGGACTCACTACTGCGCATGCGCGCACGAGCCCACTACTGCGCATGCGCACTCCGGCTCAGACCTGCCCATACGCACTCGGGCACACTACTGCTCATGCGCACTCGGACTCACTACTGCTCATGCGCACTCGGGGTCACTACTGCGCATGCGCACTCAGACTCACTACTGCGGATGCACAATCGGGCTCACTACTGCGCATGCGCACTCGGGCACATCACTGCGCATATGCACACGGGCGTACTACTGCGCATGCGCACTCGGACTCACTACTGCTCATGCGCACTCGGACTCACTACTGCGCATGCGCACTCCGGCTCGGACCTGCACATGCGCACTCGAGCTCACTACTACGCATGCGCACGCGGGCTCACTACTGCGCATGAGCACACGGGCTCACTACTGCGCATGCGTACATGGGCTCACTACTGCGCATGCGCACGCGTGCTCACTACTGCGCATGCGTTCTCGGGGTCACTAGTGCGCACGCGCACTCGGACTCACTACTGCGGATGCACAATCGGGCTCACTACTGCGCATGCGCACCCCGGCTCAGACCTGCACATGCGCACACGGACTCACTACTGCGGATGCGCAATCGGGCTCACTACTGTGCATGCGCATTCGGGGTCACTACTGCTCATGCGCACTCGGACTCACTACTACTCATGCGCACTCAGGGACACTAATGCGCATGCGCACGCGGACTCACTACTGCGGATGCGCGATCGGGCTCACTACTGTGCATGCGCACACGGGCTCACTACTGCGCATGCGCGCTCGGGGTCACTACTGCGCATGCGCACTCGGGGTCACTACTGCGCATGCGCACTCCGGCTCAGACCTGCACATGCGCACACGCACTCACTACTGCGTATGCCCAATCGGGCTCACTACTGTGCATGCGCATTCGGGGTCACTACTGCTCATGCGCACTCGGACTCACTACTTCGCATGCGTTCTCGGGGTCACTAGTGCGCATGCGCACTCGGGGTCACTACAGCGCATGCGCACTCGGACTCACTACTGCGGATGCACAATCGGGCTCACTACTGCGCATGCGCACCCCGGCTCAGACCTGCACATGCGCACACGCACTCACTACTGCGGATGCGCAATTGGGCTGACTACTGTGCATGCGCACTCGGGGTCACTACTGCTCATGCGCACTCGGACTCACTACTGCTCATGCGCACTCAGGGTCACTACTGCGCATGCGCCCTCCGGCTCACTACTGCTCATGCGTACTCGGACTCACTACTGCGGATGCGCAATCGGGCCCACTACTGCGCATGCGCGCACGAGCCCACTACTGCTCATGCACGCACAGGCTCACTACTGCGCATGCGGGCTCGGGGTCACTACTGCGCATGCGCAGTCCGGCTCAGACTTGCACATGCGCATTCGAGCTCAATTCTGCGCGTGTGCACACGGGCTCACTACTGCGCATGCGGGCTCGGGGTCACTACTGCTCATGCGCACTCGGGGTCACTACTGCGCATGCACACTCCGGCTCCGACCTGCACATGCGCACACGGACTCACTACTGCGGATGCGCAATCGGGCTCACTACTATGCATGCGGGCTCGGGGTCACTACTGCGCATGCGCAGTCCGGCTCAGACCTGCACATGCGCACTCGAGCTCACTACTGCGGATGCGCAATCGGGCTCACTACTTGCCTGCGCACTCGGGGTCACTACTGCTCATGCGCACTCGGACTCACTACTGCTGATGCGCGCTCGGGCACACTACTGCGCATGCGCACACGGGCTCACTACTGCGCATGCGGGCTCGGGGTCACTAGTGCGCATGCGCACTCGGGGTCACTACTGCGCATGCACACTCCGGCTCCGACCTGCACATGCGCACACGGACTCACTACTGCGGATGCGCAATCGGGCTCACTACTATGCATGCGGGCTCGGGGTCACTACTGCGCATGCGCAGTCCGGCTCAGACCTGCACATGCGCACTCGAGCTCACTACTGCGGATGCGCAATCGGGCTCACTACTTGCCTGCGCACTCGGGGTCACTACTGCTCATGCGCACTCGGACTCACTACTGCTGATGCGCGCTCGGGCACACTACTGCGCATGCGCACACGGGCTCACTACTGCGCATGCGCACACGGGCTCACTACTGCGGATGAGCGCTCGGGGTCACTACTGCGCATGCGCACTCGGGATCACTACTGCGCATGCGCACGCCGGCCCAGACCTGCACATGCGCACTCCGGCTCACCCCTGCACATGCGCACTCGAGCTCACTACTACGCATGCGCACGCGGGCTCACTACAGCGCATGAGCACACGGGCTCACTACTGCTCATGCGCACTCGGACTCACTACAGCTCATGCGCACTCGGACTCACTACTACTCATGCGCACTCGGGCACACTAATGCGCATGCGCACTCGGACTCACTACTGCGGATGCGCGCTCGGGCTCACTACTACTCATGCGCACTCGGGCACACTAATGCGCATGCGCACTCGGACTCACTACTGCGGATGCGCGCTCGGGCTCACAACTGCGCATACGCACACGCACTCACTACTGCGGATGCGCAATCGGGCTCACTACTGTGCATGCGCACTCGGGGTCACTACTGCTCATGCGCACTCGGACACACTACTGCTCATGCGCACTCAGGGTCACTACTGCGCATGCGCCCTCCGGCTCACTACTGCTCATGCGTACTCGGACTCACTACTGCGGATGCGCAATCGGGCCCACTACTGCGCATGCGCGCACGAGCCCACTACTGCTCATGCACGCACAGGCTCACTACAGCGCATGCGGGCTCGGGGTCACTAGTGCGCATGCGCACTCGGACTCACTACTGCGGATGCGCGCTCGGGCTCACTACTGCGCACGCGCACACGGGCTCACTACTGCGCATGCGCACTCGGGGTAACTACTGCTCATGCGCACTCGGACTTACTACTGCGGATGCGCGCTCGGGCTCACTACTGCGCATGCGCGCTCGGGGTCACTACTGCGCATGCGCACTCGCGGTCACTACTGCGCATGCGCACTCCGGCTCAGACCTGCACATGCGCACACGGACTCACTACTGTGCATGCGCACTCCGGCTCAGACCTGCACATGCGCACTCGGACTCACTACTGCGGATGCGCGCTCGGGCTCACTACTGCGCATGCGCACACGGACTCACTACTGCGCATGCGCGCACGAGCCCGCTACTGCGCATGCGCACTCCGGCTCAGACCTGCCCATACGCACTCGGGCACACTACTGCGCATGCGCACACGGGCTCACTACTGCGCATGCGCAGTCGGGCTCAGACCTGCACATGCGCACTCGAGCTCACTACTACGCATGCGCACGCGGGCTCGCTACTGCGCACGCGCACACGGGCTCACTACTGCGCATGCGCACTCGGGGTAACTACTGCTCATGCGCACTCGGACTCACTACTGCGGATGCGCGCTCGGGCTCACTACTGCGCATGCGCGCTCGGGGTCACTACTGCGCATGCGCACTCGCGGTCACTACTGCGCATGCGCACTCCGGCTCAGACCTGCACATGCGCACACGGACTCACTACTGTGCATGCGCACTCCGGCTCAGACCTGCACATGCGCACTCGGACTCACTACTGCGGATGCGCGCTCGGGCTCACTACTGCGCATGCGCACACGGACTCACTACTGCGCATGCGCGCACGAGCCCGCTACTGCGCATGCGCACTCCGGCTCAGACCTGCCCATACGCACTCGGGCACACTACTGCGCATGCGCACACGGGCTCACTACTGCGCATGCGCAGTCCGGCTCAGACCTGCACATGCGCACTCGAGCTCACTACTACGCATGCGCACGCGGGCTCGCTACTGCGCACGAGCACACGGGCTCACTACTGCGGATGCGCGCTCGGGGTCACTACTGCGCATGCGCACTCGGGGTCACTACTGCGCATGCGCACGCCGGCCCAGACCTGCACATGCGCACTCCGGCTCACCCCTGCACATGCGCACTCGAGCTCACTACTACGCATGCGCACGCGGGCTCACTACAGCGCATGAGCACACGGGCTCACTACTGCGCACGCGCACTCGGGGTCACTACTGCGCATGCGCACTCCGGCTCAGACCTGCACATGCGCACTCGGACTCACTACTGCGGATGCGCGCTCGGGCTCACTACTGCGCATGCGCACACGGACTCACTACTGCGCATGCGCGCACGAGCCCACTACTGCGCATGCGCACTCCGGCTCAGACCTGCCCATACGCACTCGGGCACACTACTGCTCATGCGCACTCGGACTCACTACTGCTCATGCGCACTCGGGGTCACTACTGCGCATGCGCACTCAGACTCACTACTGCGGATGCACAATCGGGCTCACTACTGCGCATGCGCACTCGGGCACATCACTGCGCATATGCACACGGGCGTACTACTGCGCATGCGCACTCGGACTCACTACTGCTCATGCGCACTCGGACTCACTACTGCGCATGCGCACTCCGGCTCGGACCTGCACATGCGCACTCGAGCTCACTACTACGCATGCGCACGCGGGCTCACTACTGCGCATGAGCACACGGGCTCACTACTGCGCATGCGTACACGGGCTCACTACTGCGCATGCGCACGCGTGCTCACTACTGCGCATGCGTTCTCGGGGTCACTAGTGCGCACGCGCACTCGGACTCACTACTGCGGATGCACAGTCGGGCTCACTACTGCGCATGCGCACCCCGGCTCAGACCTGCACATGCGCACACGGACTCACTACTGCGGATGCGCAATCGGGCTCACTACTGTGCATGCGCATTCGGGGTCACTACTGCTCATGCGCACTCGGACTCACTACTACTCATGCGCACTCAGGGACACTAATGCGCATGCGCACTCGGACTCACTACTGCGGATGCGCGATCGGGCTCACTACTGTGCATGCGCACACGGGCTCACTACTGCGCATGCGCGCTCGGGGTCACTACTGCGCATGCGCACTCGGGGTCACTACTGCGCATGCGCACTCCGGCTCAGACCTGCACATGCGCACACGCACTCACTACTGCGTATGCCCAATCGGGCTCACTACTGTGCATGCGCATTCGGGGTCACTACTGCTCATGCGCACTCGGACTCACTACTTCGCATGCGTTCTCGGGGCCACTAGTGCGCATGCGCACTCGGGGTCACTACAGCGCATGCGCACTCGGACTCACTACTGCGGATGCACAATCGGGCTCACTACTGCGCATGCGCACCCCGGCTCAGACCTGCACATGCGCACACGCACTCACTACTGCGGATGCGCAATTGGGCTGACTACTGTGCATGCGCACTCGGGGTCACTACTGCTCATGCGCACTCGGACTCACTACTGCTCATGCGCACTCAGGGTCACTACTGCGCATGCGCCCTCCGGCTCACTACTGCTCATGCGTACTCGGACTCACTACTGCGGATGCGCAATCGGGCCCACTACTGCGCATGCGCGCACGAGCCCACTACTGCTCATGCACGCACAGGCTCACTACTGCGCATGCGGGCTCGGGGTCACTACTGCGCATGCGCAGTCCGGCTCAGACTTGCACATGCGCATTCGAGCTCAATTCTGCGCGTGTGCACACGGGCTCACTACTGCGCATGCGGGCTCGGGGTCACTACTGCTCATGCGCACTCGGGGTCACTACTGCGCATGCACACTCCGGCTCCGACCTGCACATGCGCACACGGACTCACTACTGCGGATGCGCAATCGGGCTCACTACTATGCATGCGGGCTCGGGGTCACTACTGCGCATGCGCAGTCCGGCTCAGACCTGCACATGCGCACTCGAGCTCACTACTGCGGATGCGCAATCGGGCTCACTACTTGCCTGCGCACTCGGGGTCACTACTGCTCATGCGCACTCGGACTCACTACTGCTGATGCGCGCTCGGGCACACTACTGCGCATGCGCACACGGGCTCACTACTGCGCATGCGGGCTCGGGGTCACTAGTGCGCATGCGCACTCGGGGTCACTACTGCGCATGCACACTCCGGCTCCGACCTGCACATGCGCACACGGACTCACTACTGCGGATGCGCAATCGGGCTCACTACTATGCATGCGGGCTCGGGGTCACTACTGCGCATGCGCAGTCCGGCTCAGACCTGCACATGCGCACTCGAGCTCACTACTGCGGATGCGCAATCGGGCTCACTACTTGCCTGCGCACTCGGGGTCACTACTGCTCATGCGCACTCGGACTCACTACTGCTGATGCGCGCTCGGGCACACTACTGCGCATGCGCACACGGGCTCACTACTGCGCATGCGCACACGGGCTCACTACTGCGGATGAGCGCTCGGGGTCACTACTGCGCATGCGCACTCGGGATCACTACTGCGCATGCGCACGCCGGCCCAGACCTGCACATGCGCACTCCGGCTCACCCCTGCACATGCGCACTCGAGCTCACTACTACGCATGCGCACGCGGGCTCACTACAGCGCATGAGCACACGGGCTCACTACTGCTCATGCGCACTCGGACTCACTACAGCTCATGCGCACTCGGACTCACTACTACTCATGCGCACTCGGGCACACTAATGCGCATGCGCACTCGGACTCACTACTGCGGATGCGCGCTCGGGCTCACAACTGCGCATACGCACACGCACTCACTACTGCGGATGCGCAATCGGGCTCACTACTGTGCATGCGCACTCGGGGTCACTACTGCTCATGCGCACTCGGACACACTACTGCTCATGCGCACTCAGGGTCACTACTGCGCATGCGCCCTCCGGCTCACTACTGCTCATGCGTACTCGGACTCACTACTGCGGATGCGCAATCGGGCCCACTACTGCGCATGCGCGCACGAGCCCACTACTGCTCATGCACGCACAGGCTCACTACTGCGCATGCGGGCTCGGGGTCACTAGTGCGCATGCGCACTCGGACTCACTACTGCGGATGCGCGCTCGGGCTCACTACTGCGCATGCGCACTCGGGGTAACTACTGCTCATGCGCACTCGGACTCACTACTGCGGATGCGCGCTCGGGCTCACTACTGCGCATGCGCGCTCGGGGTCACTACTGCGCATGCGCACTCGCGGTCACTACTGCGCATGCGCACTCCGGCTCAGACCTGCACATGCGCACACGGACTCACTACTGTGCATGCGCACTCCGGCTCAGACCTGCACATGCGCACTCGGACTCACTACTGCGGATGCGCGCTCGGGCTCACTACTGCGCATGCGCACACGGACTCACTACTGCGCATGCGCGCACGAGCCCGCTACTGCGCATGCGCACTCCGGCTCAGACCTGCCCATACGCACTCGGGCACACTACTGCGCATGCGCACACGGGCTCACTACTGCGCATGCGCAGTCCGGCTCAGACCTGCACATGCGCACTCGAGCTCACTACTACGCATGCGCACGCGGGCTCGCTACTGCGCACGCGCACACGGGCTCACTACTGCGCATGCGCACTCGGGGTAACTACTGCTCATGCGCACTCGGACTCACTACTGCGGATGCGCACTCAGGGTCACTACTGCGCATGCGCCCTCCGGCTCACTACTGCTCATGCGTACTCGGACTCACTACTGCGGATGCGCAATCGGGCCCACTACTGCGCATGCGCGCACGAGCCCACTACTGCTCATGCACGCACAGGCTCACTACTGCGCATGCGGGCTCGGGGTCACTAGTGCGCATGCGCACTCGGACTCACTACTGCGGATGCGCGCTCGGGCTCACTACTGCGCATGCGCACTCGGGGTAACTACTGCTCATGCGCACTCGGACTCACTACTGCGGATGCGCGCTCGGGCTCACTACTGCGCATGCGCGCTCGGGGTCACTACTGCGCATGCGCACTCGCGGTCACTACTGCGCATGCGCACTCCGGCTCAGACCTGCACATGCGCACACGGACTCACTACTGTGCATGCGCACTCCGGCTCAGACCTGCACATGCGCACTCGGACTCACTACTGCGGATGCGCGCTCGGGCTCACTACTGCGCATGCGCACACGGACTCACTACTGCGCATGCGCGCACGAGCCCGCTACTGCGCATGCGCACTCCGGCTCAGACCTGCCCATACGCACTCGGGCACACTACTGCGCATGCGCACACGGGCTCACTACTGCGCATGCGCAGTCCGGCTCAGACCTGCACATGCGCACTCGAGCTCACTACTACGCATGCGCACGCGGGCTCGCTACTGCGCACGCGCACACGGGCTCACTACTGCGCATGCGCACTCGGGGTAACTACTGCTCATGCGCACTCGGACTCACTACTGCGGATGCGCGCTCGGGCTCACTACTGCGCATGCGCGCTCGGGGTCACTACTGCGCATGCGCACTCGCGGTCACTACTGCGCATGCGCACTCCGGCTCAGACCTGCACATGCGCACTCCGGCTCAGACCTGCACATGCGCACACGGACTCACTACTGTGCATGCGCACTCCGGCTCAGACCTGCACATGCGCACTCGGACTCACTACTGCGGATGCGCGCTCGGGCTCACTACTGCGCATGCGCACACGGACTCACTACTGCGCATGCGCGCACGAGCCCGCTACTGCGCATGCGCACTCCGGCTCAGACCTGCCCATACGCACTCGGGCACACTACTGCGCATGCGCACACGGGCTCACTACTGCGCATGCGCAGTCCGGCTCAGACCTGCACATGCGCACTCGAGCTCACTATTACGCATGCGCACGCGGGCTCGCTACTGCGCACGAGCACACGGGCTCACTACTGCGGATGCGCGCTCGGGGTCACTACTGCGCATGCGCACTCGGGGTCACTACTGCGCATGCGCACGCCGGCCCAGACCTGCACATGCGCACTCCGGCTCACCCCTGCACATGCGCACTCGAGCTCACTACTACGCATGCGCACGCGGGCTCACTACAGCGCATGAGCACACGGGCTCACTACTGCGCACGCGCACTCGGGGTCACTACTGCGCATGCGCACTCCGGCTCAGACCTGCACATGCGCACTCGGACTCACTACTGCGGATGCGCGCTCGGGCTCACTACTGCGCATGCGCACACGGACTCACTACTGCGCATGCGCGCACGAGCCCACTACTGCGCATGCGCACTCCGGCTCAGACCTGCCCATACGCACTCGGGCACAGTACTGCTCATGCGCACTCGGACTCACTACTGCTCATGCGCACTCGGGCACACTACTGCGCATGCGCACACGGGCTCACTACTGCGCATGCGCAGTCCGGCTCAGACCTGCACATGCGCACTCGAGCTCACTACTACGCATGCGCACGCGGGCTCGCTACTGCGCACGAGCACACGGGCTCACTACTGCGGATGCGCGCTCGGGGTCACTACTGCGCATGCGCACTCGGGGTCACTACTGCGCATGCGCACGCCGGCCCAGACCTGCACATGCGCACTCCGGCTCACCCCTGCACATGCGCACTCGAGCTCACTACTACGCATGCGCACGCGGGCTCACTACAGCGCATGAGCACACGGGCTCACTACTGCGCACGCGCACTCGGGGTCACTACTGCGCATGCGCACTCCGGCTCAGACCTGCACATGCGCACTCGGACTAACTACTGCGGATGCGCGCTCGGGCTCACTACTGCGCATGCGCACACGGACTCACTACTGCGCATGCGCGCACGAGCCCACTACTGCGCATGCGCACTCCGGCTCAGACCTGCCCATACGCACTCGGGCACACTACTGCTCATGCGCACTCGGACTCACTACTGCTCATGCGCACTCGGGGTCACTACTGCGCATGCGCACTCAGACTCACTACTGCGGATGCACAATCGGGCTCACTACTGCGCATGCGCACTCGGGCACATCACTGCGCATATGCACACGGTCGTACTACTGCGCATGCGCACTCGGACTCACTACTGCTCATGCGCACTCGGACTCACTACTGCGCATGCGCACTCCGGCTCGGACCTGCACATGCGCACTCGAGCTCACTACTACGCATGCGCACGCGGGCTCACTACTGCGCATGAGCACACGGGCTCACTACTGCGCATGCGTACATGGGCTCACTACTGCGCATGCGCGCTCGGGGTCACTACTGCGCATGCGCACTCGGGGTCACTACTGCGCATGCGCACTCCGGCTCAGACCTGCACATGCGCACACGCACTCACTACTGCGTATGCCCAGTCGGGCTCACTACTGTGCATGCGCATTCGGGGTCACTACTGCTCATGCGCACTCGGACTCACTACTTCGCATGCGTTCTCGGGGTCACTAGTGCGCATGCGCACTCGGGGTCACTACAGCGCATGCGCACTCGGACTCACTACTGCGGATGCACAATCGGGCTCACTACTGCGCATGCGCACCCCGGCTCAGACCTGCACATGCGCACACGCACTCACTACTGCGGATGCGCAATTGGGCTGACTACTGTGCATGCGCACTCGGGGTCACTACTGCTCATGCGCACTCGGACTCACTACTGCTCATGCGCACTCAGGGTCACTACTGCGCATGCGCCCTCCGGCTCACTACTGCTCATGCGTACTCGGACTCACTACTGCGGATGCGCAATCGGGCCCACTACTGCGCATGCGCGCACGAGCCCACTACTGCTCATGCACGCACAGGCTCACTACTGCGCATGCGGGCTCGGGGTCACTACTGCGCATGCGCAGTCCGGCTCAGACTTGCACATGCGCATTCGAGCTCAATTCTGCGCGTGTGCACACGGGCTCACTACTGCGCATGCGGGCTCGGGGTCACTACTGCTCATGCGCACTCGGGGTCACTACTGCGCATGCACACTCCGGCTCCGACCTGCACATGCGCACACGGACTCACTACTGCGGATGCGCAATCGGGCTCACTACTATGCATGCGGGCTCGGGGTCACTACTGCGCATGCGCAGTCCGGCTCAGACCTGCACATGCGCACTCGAGCTCACTACTGCGGATGCGCAATCGGGCTCACTACTTGCCTGCGCACTCGGGGTCACTACTGCTCATGCGCACTCGGACTCACTACTGCTGATGCGCGCTCGGGCACAATACTGCGCATGCGCACACGGGCTCACTACTGCGCATGCGGGCTCGGGGTCACTAGTGCGCATGCGCACTCGGGGTCACTACTGCGCATGCACACTCCGGCTCCGACCTGCACATGCGCACACGGACTCACTACTGCGGATGCGCAATCGGGCTCACTACTATGCATGCGGGCTCGGGGTCACTACTGCGCATGCGCAGTCCGGCTCAGACCTGCACATGCGCACTCGAGCTCACTACTGCGGATGCGCAATCGGGCTCACTACTTGCCTGCGCACTCGGGGTCACTACTGCTCATGCGCACTCGGACTCACTACTGCTGATGCGCGCTCGGGCACACTACTGCGCATGCGCACACGGGCTCACTACTGCGCATGCGCACACGGGCTCACTACTGCGGATGAGCGCTCGGGGTCACTACTGCGCATGCGCACTCGGGATCACTACTGCGCATGCGCACGCCGGCCCAGACCTGCACATGCGCACTCCGGCTCACCCCTGCACATGCGCACTCGAGCTCACTACTACGCATGCGCACGCGGGCTCACTACAGCGCATGAGCACACGGGCTCACTACTGCTCATGCGCACTCGGACTCACTACAGCTCATGCGCACTCGGACTCACTACTACTCATGCGCACTCGGGCACACTAATGCGCATGCGCACTCGGACTCACTACTGCGGATGCGCGCTCGGGCTCACTACTACTCATGCGCACTCGGGCACACTAATGCGCATGCGCACTCGGACTCACTACTGCGGATGCGCGCTCGGGCTCACAACTGCGCATACGCACACGCACTCACTACTGCGGATGCGCAATCGGGCTCACTACTGTGCATGCGCACTCGGGGTCACTACTGCTCATGCGCACTCGGACACACTACTGCTCATGCGCACTCAGGGTCACTACTGCGCATGCGCCCTCCGGCTCACTACTGCTCATGCGTACTCGGACTCACTACTGCGGATGCGCAATCGGGCCCACTACTGCGCATGCGCGCACGAGCCCACTACTGCTCATGCACGCACAGGCTCACTACAGCGCATGCGGGCTCGGGGTCACTAGTGCGCATGCGCACTCGGACTCACTACTGCGGATGCACAATCGGGCTCACTACTGCGCATGCGCACTCGGGCACATCACTGCGCATATGCACACGGTCGTACTACTGCGCATGCGCACTCGGACTCACTACTGCTCATGCGCACTCGGACTCACTACTGCGCATGCGCACTCCGGCTCGGACCTGCACATGCGCACTCGAGCTCACTACTACGCATGCGCACGCGGGCTCACTACTGCGCATGAGCACACGGGCTCACTACTGCGCATGCGTACATGGGCTCACTACTGCGCATGCGCGCTCGGGGTCACTACTGCGCATGCGCACTCGGGGTCACTACTGCGCATGCGCACTCCGGCTCAGACCTGCACATGCGCACACGCACTCACTACTGCGTATGCCCAATCGGGCTCACTACTGTGCATGCGCATTCGGGGTCACTACTGCTCATGCGCACTCGGACTCACTACTTCGCATGCGTTCTCGGGGTCACTAGTGCGCATGCGCACTCGGGGTCACTACAGCGCATGCGCACTCGGACTCACTACTGCGGATGCACAATCGGGCTCACTACTGCGCATGCGCACCCCGGCTCAGACCTGCACATGCGCACACGCACTCACTACTGCGGATGCGCAATTGGGCTGACTACTGTGCATGCGCACTCGGGGTCACTACTGCTCATGCGCACTCGGACTCACTACTGCTCATGCGCACTCAGGGTCACTACTGCGCATGCGCCCTCCGGCTCACTACTGCTCATGCGTACTCGGACTCACTACTGCGGATGCGCAATCGGGCCCACTACTGCGCATGCGCGCACGAGCCCACTACTGCTCATGCACGCACAGGCTCACTACTGCGCATGCGGGCTCGGGGTCACTACTGCGCATGCGCAGTCCGGCTCAGACTTGCACATGCGCATTCGAGCTCAATTCTGCGCGTGTGCACACGGGCTCACTACTGCGCATGCGGGCTCGGGGTCACTACTGCTCATGCGCACTCGGGGTCACTACTGCGCATGCACACTCCGGCTCCGACCTGCACATGCGCACACGGACTCACTACTGCGGATGCGCAATCGGGCTCACTACTATGCATGCGGGCTCGGGGTCACTACTGCGCATGCGCAGTCCGGCTCAGACCTGCACATGCGCACTCGAGCTCACTACTGCGGATGCGCAATCGGGCTCACTACTTGCCTGCGCACTCGGGGTCACTACTGCTCATGCGCACTCGGACTCACTACTGCTGATGCGCGCTCGGGCACACTACTGCGCATGCGCACACGGGCTCACTACTGCGCATGCGGGCTCGGGGTCACTAGTGCGCATGCGCACTCGGGGTCACTACTGCGCATGCACACTCCGGCTCCGACCTGCACATGCGCACACGGACTCACTACTGCGGATGCGCAATCGGGCTCACTACTATGCATGCGGGCTCGGGGTCACTACTGCGCATGCGCAGTCCGGCTCAGACCTGCACATGCGCACTCGAGCTCACTACTGCGGATGCGCAATCGGGCTCACTACTTGCCTGCGCACTCGGGGTCACTACTGCTCATGCGCACTCGGACTCACTACTGCTGATGCGCGCTCGGGCACACTACTGCGCATGCGCACACGGGCTCACTACTGCGCATGCGCACACGGGCTCACTACTGCGGATGAGCGCTCGGGGTCACTACTGCGCATGCGCACTCGGGATCACTACTGCGCATGCGCACGCCGGCCCAGACCTGCACATGCGCACTCCGGCTCACCCCTGCACATGCGCACTCGAGCTCACTACTACGCATGCGCACGCGGGCTCACTACAGCGCATGAGCACACGGGCTCACTACTGCTCATGCGCACTCGGACTCACTACAGCTCATGCGCACTCGGACTCACTACTACTCATGCGCACTCGGGCACACTAATGCGCATGCGCACTCGGACTCACTACTGCGGATGCGCGCTCGGGCTCACTACTACTCATGCGCACTCGGGCACACTAATGCGCATGCGCACTCGGACTCACTACTGCGGATGCGCGCTCGGGCTCACAACTGCGCATACGCACACGCACTCACTACTGCGGATGCGCAATCGGGCTCACTACTGTGCATGCGCACTCGGGGTCACTACTGCTCATGCGCACTCGGACACACTACTGCTCATGCGCACTCAGGGTCACTACTGCGCATGCGCCCTCCGGCTCACTACTGCTCATGCGTACTCGGACTCACTACTGCGGATGCGCAATCGGGCCCACTACTGCGCATGCGCGCACGAGCCCACTACTGCTCATGCACGCACAGGCTCACTACAGCGCATGCGGGCTCGGGGTCACTAGTGCGCATGCGCACTCGGACTCACTACTGCGGATGCGCGCTCGGGCTCACTACTGCGCACGCGCACACGGGCTCACTACTGCGCATGCGCACTCGGGGTAACTACTGCTCATGCGCACTCGGACTCACTACTGCGGATGCGCGCTCGGGCTCACTACTGCGCATGCGCGCTCGGGGTCACTACTGCGCATGCGCACTCGCGGTCACTACTGCGCATGCGCACTCCGGCTCAGACCTGCACATGCGCACACGGACTCACTACTGTGCATGCGCACTCCGGCTCAGACCTGCACATGCGCACTCGGACTCACTACTGCGGATGCGCGCTCGGGCTCACTACTGCGCATGCGCACACGGACTCACTACTGCGCATGCGCGCACGAGCCCGCTACTGCGCATGCGCACTCCGGCTCAGACCTGCCCATACGCACTCGGGCACACTACTGCGCATGCGCACACGGGCTCACTACTGCGCATGCGCAGTCGGGCTCAGACCTGCACATGCGCACTCGAGCTCACTACTACGCATGCGCACGCGGGCTCGCTACTGCGCACGCGCACACGGGCTCACTACTGCGCATGCGCACTCGGGGTAACTACTGCTCATGCGCACTCGGACTCACTACTGCGGATGCGCGCTCGGGCTCACTACTGCGCATGCGCGCTCGGGGTCACTACTGCGCATGCGCACTCGCGGTCACTACTGCGCATGCGCACTCCGGCTCAGACCTGCACATGCGCACACGGACTCACTACTGTGCATGCGCACTCCGGCTCAGACCTGCACATGCGCACTCGGACTCACTACTGCGGATGCGCGCTCGGGCTCACTACTGCGCATGCGCACACGGACTCACTACTGCGCATGCGCGCACGAGCCCGCTACTGCGCATGCGCACTCCGGCTCAGACCTGCCCATACGCACTCGGGCACACTACTGCGCATGCGCACACGGGCTCACTACTGCGCATGCGCAGTCCGGCTCAGACCTGCACATGCGCACTCGAGCTCACTACTACGCATGCGCACGCGGGCTCGCTACTGCGCACGAGCACACGGGCTCACTACTGCGGATGCGCGCTCGGGGTCACTACTGCGCATGCGCACTCGGGGTCACTACTGCGCATGCGCACGCCGGCCCAGACCTGCACATGCGCACTCCGGCTCACCCCTGCACATGCGCACTCGAGCTCACTACTACGCATGCGCACGCGGGCTCACTACAGCGCATGAGCACACGGGCTCACTACTGCGCACGCGCACTCGGGGTCACTACTGCGCATGCGCACTCCGGCTCAGACCTGCACATGCGCACTCGGACTCACTACTGCGGATGCGCGCTCGGGCTCACTACTGCGCATGCGCACACGGACTCACTACTGCGCATGCGCGCACGAGCCCACTACTGCGCATGCGCACTCCGGCTCAGACCTGCCCATACGCACTCGGGCACACTACTGCTCATGCGCACTCGGACTCACTACTGCTCATGCGCACTCGGGGTCACTACTGCGCATGCGCACTCAGACTCACTACTGCGGATGCACAATCGGGCTCACTACTGCGCATGCGCACTCGGGCACATCACTGCGCATATGCACACGGGCGTACTACTGCGCATGCGCACTCGGACTCACTACTGCTCATGCGCACTCGGACTCACTACTGCGCATGCGCACTCCGGCTCGGACCTGCACATGCGCACTCGAGCTCACTACTACGCATGCGCACGCGGGCTCACTACTGCGCATGAGCACACGGGCTCACTACTGCGCATGCGTACACGGGCTCACTACTGCGCATGCGCACGCGTGCTCACTACTGCGCATGCGTTCTCGGGGTCACTAGTGCGCACGCGCACTCGGACTCACTACTGCGGATGCACAATCGGGCTCACTACTGCGCATGCGCACCCCGGCTCAGACCTGCACATGCGCACACGGACTCACTACTGCGGATGCGCAATCGGGCTCACTACTGTGCATGCGCATTCGGGGTCACTACTGCTCATGCGCACTCGGACTCACTACTACTCATGCGCACTCAGGGACACTAATGCGCATGCGCACTCGGACTCACTACTGCGGATGCGCGATCGGGCTCACTACTGTGCATGCGCACACGGGCTCACTACTGCGCATGCGCGCTCGGGGTCACTACTGCGCATGCGCACTCGGGGTCACTACTGCGCATGCGCACTCCGGCTCAGACCTGCACATGCGCACACGCACTCACTACTGCGTATGCCCAATCGGGCTCACTACTGTGCATGCGCATTCGGGGTCACTACTGCTCATGCGCACTCGGACTCACTACTTCGCATGCGTTCTCGGGGTCACTAGTGCGCATGCGCACTCGGGGTCACTACAGCGCATGCGCACTCGGACTCACTACTGCGGATGCACAATCGGGCTCACTACTGCGCATGCGCACCCCGGCTCAGACCTGCACATGCGCACACGCACTCACTACTGCGGATGCGCAATTGGGCTGACTACTGTGCATGCGCACTCGGGGTCACTACTGCTCATGCGCACTCGGACTCACTACTGCTCATGCGCACTCAGGGTCACTACTGCGCATGCGCCCTCCGGCTCACTACTGCTCATGCGTACTCGGACTCACTACTGCGGATGCGCAATCGGGCCCACTACTGCGCATGCGCGCACGAGCCCACTACTGCTCATGCACGCACAGGCTCACTACTGCGCATGCGGGCTCGGGGTCACTACTGCGCATGCGCAGTCCGGCTCAGACTTGCACATGCGCATTCGAGCTCAATTCTGCGCGTGTGCACACGGGCTCACTACTGCGCATGCGGGCTCGGGGTCACTACTGCTCATGCGCACTCGGGGTCACTACTGCGCATGCACACTCCGGCTCCGACCTGCACATGCGCACACGGACTCACTACTGCGGATGCGCAATCGGGCTCACTACTATGCATGCGGGCTCGGGGTCACTACTGCGCATGCGCAGTCCGGCTCAGACCTGCACATGCGCACTCGAGCTCACTACTGCGGATGCGCAATCGGGCTCACTACTTGCCTGCGCACTCGGGGTCACTACTGCTCATGCGCACTCGGACTCACTACTGCTGATGCGCGCTCGGGCACACTACTGCGCATGCGCACACGGGCTCACTACTGCGCATGCGGGCTCGGGGTCACTAGTGCGCATGCGCACTCGGACTCACTACTACTCATGCGCACTCGGGCACACTAATGCGCATGCGCACTCGGACTCACTACTGCGGATGCGCGCTCGGGCTCACAACTGCGCATACGCACACGCACTCACTACTGCGGATGCGCAATCGGGCTCACTACTGTGCATGCGCACTCGGGGTCACTACTGCTCATGCGCACTCGGACACACTACTGCTCATGCGCACTCAGGGTCACTACTGCGCATGCGCCCTCCGGCTCACTACTGCTCATGCGTACTCGGACTCACTACTGCGGATGCGCAATCGGGCCCACTACTGCGCATGCGCGCACGAGCCCACTACTGCTCATGCACGCACAGGCTCACTACCGCGCATGCGGGCTCGGGGTCACTAGTGCGCATGCGCACTCGGACTCACTACTGCGGATGCGCGCTCGGGCTCACTACTGCGCACGCGCACACGGGCTCACTACTGCGCATGCGCACTCGGGGTAACTACTGCTCATGCGCACTCGGACTCACTACTGCGGATGCGCGCTCGGGCTCACTACTGCGCATGCGCGCTCGGGGTCACTACTGCGCATGCGCACTCGCGGTCACTACTGCGCATGCGCACTCCGGCTCAGACCTGCACATGCGCACACGGACTCACTACTGTGCATGCGCACTCCGGCTCAGACCTGCACATGCGCACTCGGACTCACTACTGCGGATGCGCGCTCGGGCTCACTACTGCGCATGCGCACACGGACTCACTACTGCGCATGCGCGCACGAGCCCGCTACTGCGCATGCGCACTCCGGCTCAGACCTGCCCATACGCACTCGGGCACACTACTGCGCATGCGCACACGGGCTCACTACTGCGCATGCGCAGTCCGGCTCAGACCTGCACATGCGCACTCGAGCTCACTACTACGCATGCGCACGCGGGCTCGCTACTGCGCACGCGCACACGGGCTCACTACTGCGCATGCGCACTCGGGGTAACTACTGCTCATGCGCACTCGGACTCACTACTGCGGATGCGCGCTCGGGCTCACTACTGCGCATGCGCGCTCGGGGTCACTACTGCGCATGCGCACTCGCGGTCACTACTGCGCATGCGCACTCCGGCTCAGACCTGCACATGCGCACACGGACTCACTACTGTGCATGCGCACTCCGGCTCAGACCTGCACATGCGCACTCGGACTCACTACTGCGGATGCGCGCTCGGGCTCACTACTGCGCATGCGCACACGGACTCACTACTGCGCATGCGCGCACGAGCCCGCTACTGCGCATGCGCACTCCGGCTCAGACCTGCCCATACGCACTCGGGCACACTACTGCGCATGCGCACACGGGCTCACTACTGCGCATGCGCAGTCCGGCTCAGACCTGCACATGCGCACTCGAGCTCACTACTACGCATGCGCACGCGGGCTCGCTACTGCGCACGAGCACACGGGCTCACTACTGCGGATGCGCGCTCGGGGTCACTACTGCGCATGCGCACTCGGGGTCACTACTGCGCATGCGCACGCCGGCCCAGACCTGCACATGCGCACTCCGGCTCACCCCTGCACATGCGCACTCGAGCTCACTACTACGCATGCGCACGCGGGCTCACTACAGCGCATGAGCACACGGGCTCACTACTGCGCACGCGCACTCGGGGTCACTACTGCGCATGCGCACTCCGGCTCAGACCTGCACATGCGCACTCGGACTCACTACTGCGGATGCGCGCTCGGGCTCACTACTGCGCATGCGCACACGGACTCACTACTGCGCATGCGCGCACGAGCCCACTACTGCGCATGCGCACTCCGGCTCAGACCTGCCCATACGCACTCGTGCACACTACTGCTCATGCGCACTCGGACTCACTACTGCTCATGCGCACTCGGGGTCACTACTGCGCATGCGCACTCAGACTCACTACTGCGGATGCACAATCGGGCTCACTACTGCGCATGCGCACTCGGGCACATCACTGCGCATATGCACACGGGCGTACTACTGCGCATGCGCACTCGGACTCACTACTGCTCATGCGCACTCGGACTCACTACTGCGCATGCGCACTCCGGCTCGGACCTGCACATGCGCACTCGAGCTCACTACTACGCATGCGCACGCGGGCTCACTACTGCGCATGAGCACACGGGCTCACTACTGCGCATGCGTACACGGGCTCACTACTGCGCATGCGCACGCGTGCTCACTACTGCGCATGCGTTCTCGGGGTCACTAGTGCGCACGCGCACTCGGACTCACTACTGCGGATGCACAATCGGGCTCACTACTGCGCATGCGCACCCCGGCTCAGACCTGCACATGCGCACACGGACTCACTACTGCGGATGCGCAATCGGGCTCACTACTGTGCATGCGCATTCGGGGTCACTACTGCTCATGCGCACTCGGACTCACTACTACTCATGCGCACTCAGGGACACTAATGCGCATGCGCACTCGGACTCACTACTGCGGATGCGCGATCGGGCTCACTACTGTGCATGCGCACACGGGCTCACTACTGCGCATGCGCACACGGGCTCACTACTGCGGATGAGCGCTCGGGGTCACTACTGCGCATGCGCACTCGGGATCACTACTGCGCATGCGCACGCCGGCCCAGACCTGCACATGCGCACTCCGGCTCACCCCTGCACATGCGCACTCGAGCTCACTACTACGCATGCGCACGCGGGCTCACTACAGCGCATGAGCACACGGGCTCACTACTGCTCATGCGCACTCGGACTCACTACAGCTCATGCGCACTCGGACTCACTACTACTCATGCGCACTCGGGCACACTAATGCGCATGCGCACTCGGACTCACTACTGCGGATGCGCGCTCGGGCTCACTACTACTCATGCGCACTCGGGCACACTAATGCGCATGCGCACTCGGACTCACTACTGCGGATGCGCGCTCGGGCTCACAACTGCGCATACGCACACGCACTCACTACTGCGGATGCGCAATCGGGCTCACTACTGTGCATGCGCACTCGGGGTCACTACTGCTCATGCGCACTCGGACACACTACTGCTCATGCGCACTCAGGGTCACTACTGCGCATGCGCCCTCCGGCTCACTACTGCTCATGCGTACTCGGACTCACTACTGCGGATGCGCAATCGGGCCCACTACTGCGCATGCGCGCACGAGCCCACTACTGCTCATGCACGCACAGGCTCACTACAGCGCATGCGGGCTCGGGGTCACTAGTGCGCATGCGCACTCGGACTCACTACTGCGGATGCACAATCGGGCTCACTACTGCGCATGCGCACTCGGGCACATCACTGCGCATATGCACACGGTCGTACTACTGCGCATGCGCACTCGGACTCACTACTGCTCATGCGCACTCGGACTCACTACTGCGCATGCGCACTCCGGCTCGGACCTGCACATGCGCACTCGAGCTCACTACTACGCATGCGCACGCGGGCTCACTACTGCGCATGAGCACACGGGCTCACTACTGCGCATGCGTACATGGGCTCACTACTGCGCATGCGCGCTCGGGGTCACTACTGCGCATGCGCACTCGGGGTCACTACTGCGCATGCGCACTCCGGCTCAGACCTGCACATGCGCACACGCACTCACTACTGCGTATGCCCAATCGGGCTCACTACTGTGCATGCGCATTCGGGGTCACTACTGCTCATGCGCACTCGGACTCACTACTTCGCATGCGTTCTCGGGGTCACTAGTGCGCATGCGCACTCGGGGTCACTACAGCGCATGCGCACTCGGACTCACTACTGCGGATGCACAATCGGGCTCACTACTGCGCATGCGCACCCCGGCTCAGACCTGCACATGCGCACACGCACTCACTACTGCGGATGCGCAATTGGGCTGACTACTGTGCATGCGCACTCGGGGTCACTACTGCTCATGCGCACTCGGACTCACTACTGCTCATGCGCACTCAGGGTCACTACTGCGCATGCGCCCTCCGGCTCACTACTGCTCATGCGTACTCGGACTCACTACTGCGGATGCGCAATCGGGCCCACTACTGCGCATGCGCGCACGAGCCCACTACTGCTCATGCACGCACAGGCTCACTACTGCGCATGCGGGCTCGGGGTCACTACTGCGCATGCGCAGTCCGGCTCAGACTTGCACATGCGCATTCGAGCTCAATTCTGCGCGTGTGCACACGGGCTCACTACTGCGCATGCGGGCTCGGGGTCACTACTGCTCATGCGCACTCGGGGTCACTACTGCGCATGCACACTCCGGCTCCGACCTGCACATGCGCACACGGACTCACTACTGCGGATGCGCAATCGGGCTCACTACTATGCATGCGGGCTCGGGGTCACTACTGCGCATGCGCAGTCCGGCTCAGACCTGCACATGCGCACTCGAGCTCACTACTGCGGATGCGCAATCGGGCTCACTACTTGCCTGCGCACTCGGGGTCACTACTGCTCATGCGCACTCGGACTCACTACTGCTGATGCGCGCTCGGGCACACTACTGCGCATGCGCACACGGGCTCACTACTGCGCATGCGGGCTCGGGGTCACTAGTGCGCATGCGCACTCGGGGTCACTACTGCGCATGCACACTCCGGCTCCGACCTGCACATGCGCACACGGACTCACTACTGCGGATGCGCAATCGGGCTCACTACTATGCATGCGGGCTCGGGGTCACTACTGCGCATGCGCAGTCCGGCTCAGACCTGCACATGCGCACTCGAGCTCACTACTGCGGATGCGCAATCGGGCTCACTACTTGCCTGCGCACTCGGGGTCACTACTGCTCATGCGCACTCGGACTCACTACTGCTGATGCGCGCTCGGGCACACTACTGCGCATGCGCACACGGGCTCACTACTGCGCATGCGCACACGGGCTCACTACTGCGGATGAGCGCTCGGGGTCACTACTGCGCATGCGCACTCGGGATCACTACTGCGCATGCGCACGCCGGCCCAGACCTGCACATGCGCACTCCGGCTCACCCCTGCACATGCGCACTCGAGCTCACTACTACGCATGCGCACGCGGGCTCACTACAGCGCATGAGCACACGGGCTCACTACTGCTCATGCGCACTCGGACTCACTACAGCTCATGCGCACTCGGACTCACTACTACTCATGCGCACTCGGGCACACTAATGCGCATGCGCACTCGGACTCACTACTGCGGATGCGCGCTCGGGCTCACTACTACTCATGCGCACTCGGGCACACTAATGCGCATGCGCACTCGGACTCACTACTGCGGATGCGCGCTCGGGCTCACAACTGCGCATACGCACACGCACTCACTACTGCGGATGCGCAATCGGGCTCACTACTGTGCATGCGCACTCGGGGTCACTACTGCTCATGCGCACTCGGACACACTACTGCTCATGCGCACTCAGGGTCACTACTGCGCATGCGCCCTCCGGCTCACTACTGCTCATGCGTACTCGGACTCACTACTGCGGATGCGCAATCGGGCCCACTACTGCGCATGCGCGCACGAGCCCACTACTGCTCATGCACGCACAGGCTCACTACAGCGCATGCGGGCTCGGGGTCACTAGTGCGCATGCGCACTCGGACTCACTACTGCGGATGCGCGCTCGGGCTCACTACTGCGCACGCGCACACGGGCTCACTACTGCGCATGCGCACTCGGGGTAACTACTGCTCATGCGCACTCGGACTCACTACTGCGGATGCGCGCTCGGGCTCACTACTGCGCATGCGCGCTCGGGGTCACTACTGCGCATGCGCACTCGCGGTCACTACTGCGCATGCGCACTCCGGCTCAGACCTGCACATGCGCACACGGACTCACTACTGTGCATGCGCACTCCGGCTCAGACCTGCACATGCGCACTCGGACTCACTACTGCGGATGCGCGCTCGGGCTCACTACTGCGCATGCGCACACGGACTCACTACTGCGCATGCGCGCACGAGCCCGCTACTGCGCATGCGCACTCCGGCTCAGACCTGCCCATACGCACTCGGGCACACTACTGCGCATGCGCACACGGGCTCACTACTGCGCATGCGCAGTCGGGCTCAGACCTGCACATGCGCACTCGAGCTCTCTACTACGCATGCGCACGCGGGCTCGCTACTGCGCACGCGCACACGGGCTCACTACTGCGCATGCGCACTCGGGGTAACTACTGCTCATGCGCACTCGGACTCACTACTGCGGATGCGCGCTCGGGCTCACTACTGCGCATGCGCGCTCGGGGTCACTACTGCGCATGCGCACTCGCGGTCACTACTGCGCATGCGCACTCCGGCTCAGACCTGCACATGCGCACACGGACTCACTACTGTGCATGCGCACTCCGGCTCAGACCTGCACATGCGCACTCGGACTCACTACTGCGGATGCGCGCTCGGGCTCACTACTGCGCATGCGCACACGGACTCACTACTGCGCATGCGCGCACGAGCCCGCTACTGCGCATGCGCACTCCGGCTCAGACCTGCCCATACGCACTCGGGCACACTACTGCGCATGCGCACACGGGCTCACTACTGCGCATGCGCAGTCCGGCTCAGACCTGCACATGCGCACTCGAGCTCACTACTACGCATGCGCACGCGGGCTCGCTACTGCGCACGAGCACACGGGCTCACTACTGCGGATGCGCGCTCGGGGTCACTACTGCGCATGCGCACTCGGGGTCACTACTGCGCATGCGCACGCCGGCCCAGACCTGCACATGCGCACTCCGGCTCACCCCTGCACATGCGCACTCGAGCTCACTACTACGCATGCGCACGCGGGCTCACTACAGCGCATGAGCACACGGGCTCACTACTGCGCACGCGCACTCGGGGTCACTACTGCGCATGCGCACTCCGGCTCAGACCTGCACATGCGCACTCGGACTCACTACTGCGGATGCGCGCTCGGGCTCACTACTGCGCATGCGCACACGGACTCACTACTGCGCATGCGCGCACGAGCCCACTACTGCGCATGCGCACTCCGGCTCAGACCTGCCCATACGCACTCGGGCACACTACTGCTCATGCGCACTCGGACTCACTACTGCTCATGCGCACTCGGGGTCACTACTGCGCATGCGCACTCAGACTCACTACTGCGGATGCACAATCGGGCTCACTACTGCGCATGCGCACTCGGGCACATCACTGCGCATATGCACACGGGCGTACTACTGCGCATGCGCACTCGGACTCACTACTGCTCATGCGCACTCGGACTCACTACTGCGCATGCGCACTCCGGCTCGGACCTGCACATGCGCACTCGAGCTCACTACTACGCATGCGCACGCGGGCTCACTACTGCGCATGAGCACACGGGCTCACTACTGCGCATGCGTACACGGGCTCACTACTGC
The DNA here is from genome assembly GCA_963576845.1 of Megachile leachella. Classification (NCBI taxonomy): domain Eukaryota; kingdom Metazoa; phylum Arthropoda; class Insecta; order Hymenoptera; family Megachilidae; genus Megachile; species Megachile leachella. Next base: position 6,795,922 of record OY756247.1, read on the forward strand.
GCATGCGCACGCGTGCTCACTACTGCGCATGCGTTCTCGGGGTCACTAGTGCGCACGCGCACTCGGACTCACTACTGCGGATGCACAATCGGGCTCACTACTGCGCATGCGCACCCCGGCTCAGACCTGCACATGCGCACACGGACTCACTACTGCGGATGCGCAATCGGGCTCACTACTGTGCATGCGCATTCGGGGTCACTACTGCTCATGCGCACTCGGACTCACTACTACTCATGCGCACTCAGGGACACTAATGCGCATGCGCACTCGGACTCACTACTGCGGATGCGCGATCGGGCTCACTACTGTGCATGCGCACACGGGCTCACTACTGCGCATGCGCGCTCGGGGTCACTACTGCGCATGCGCACTCGGGGTCACTACTGCGCATGCGCACTCCGGCTCAGACCTGCACATGCGCACACGCACTCACTACTGCGTATGCCCAATCGGGCTCACTACTGTGCATGCGCATTCGGGGTCACTACTGCTCATGCGCACTCGGACTCACTACTTCGCATGCGTTCTCGGGGTCACTAGTGCGCATGCGCACTCGGGGTCACTACAGCGCATGCGCACTCGGACTCACTACTGCGGATGCACAATCGGGCTCACTACTGCGCATGCGCACCCCGGCTCAGACCTGCACATGCGCACACGCACTCACTACTGCGGATGCGCAATTGGGCTGACTACTGTGCATGCGCACTCGGGGTCACTACTGCTCATGCGCACTCGGACTCACTACTGCTCATGCGCACTCAGGGTCACTACTGCGCATGCGCCCTCCGGCTCACTACTGCTCATGCGTACTCGGACTCACTACTGCGGATGCGCAATCGGGCCCACTACTGCGCATGCGCGCACGAGCCCACTACTGCTCATGCACGCACAGGCTCACTACTGCGCATGCGGGCTCGGGGTCACTACTGCGCATGCGCAGTCCGGCTCAGACTTGCACATGCGCATTCGAGCTCAATTCTGCGCGTGTGCACACGGGCTCACTACTGCGCATGCGGGCTCGGGGTCACTACTGCTCATGCGCACTCGGGGTCACTACTGCGCATGCACACTCCGGCTCCGACCTGCACATGCGCACACGGACTCACTACTGCGGATGCGCAATCGGGCTCACTACTATGCATGCGGGCTCGGGGTCACTACTGCGCATGCGCAGTCCGGCTCAGACCTGCACATGCGCACTCGAGCTCACTACTGCGGATGCGCAATCGGGCTCACTACTTGCCTGCGCACTCGGGGTCACTACTGCTCATGCGCACTCGGACTCACTACTGCTGATGCGCGCTCGGGCACACTACTGCGCATGCGCACACGGGCTCACTACTGCGCATGCGGGCTCGGGGTCACTAGTGCGCATGCGCACTCGGACTCACTACTACTCATGCGCACTCGGGCACACTAATGCGCATGCGCACTCGGACTCACTACTGCGGATGCGCGCTCGGGCTCACAACTGCGCATACGCACACGCACTCACTACTGCGGATGCGCAATCGGGCTCACTACTGTGCATGCGCACTCGGGGTCACTACTGCTCATGCGCACTCGGACACACTACTGCTCATGCGCACTCAGGGTCACTACTGCGCATGCGCCCTCCGGCTCACTACTGCTCATGCGTACTCGGACTCACTACTGCGGATGCGCAATCGGGCCCACTACTGCGCATGCGCGCACGAGCCCACTACTGCTCATGCACGCACAGGCTCACTACCGCGCATGCGGGCTCGGGGTCACTAGTGCGCATGCGCACTCGGACTCACTACTGCGGATGCGCGCTCGGGCTCACTACTGCGCACGCGCACACGGGCTCACTACTGCGCATGCGCACTCGGGGTAACTACTGCTCATGCGCACTCGGACTCACTACTGCGGATGCGCGCTCGGGCTCACTACTGCGCATGCGCGCTCGGGGACACTACTGCGCATGCGCACTCGCGGTCACTACTGCGCATGCGCACTCCGGCTCAGACCTGCACATGCGCACACGGACTCACTACTGTGCATGCGCACTCCGGCTCAGACCTGCACATGCGCACTCGGACTCACTACTGCGGATGCGCGCTCGGGCTCACTACTGCGCATGCGCACACGGACTCACTACTGCGCATGCGCGCACGAGCCCGCTACTGCGCATGCGCACTCCGGCTCAGACCTGCCCATACGCACTCGGGCACACTACTGCGCATGCGCACACGGGCTCACTACTGCGCATGCGCAGTCCGGCTCAGACCTGCACATGCGCACTCGAGCTCACTACTACGCATGCGCACGCGGGCTCGCTACTGCGCACGCGCACACGGGCTCACTACTGCGCATGCGCACTCGGGGTAACTACTGCTCATGCGCACTCGGACTCACTACTGCGGATGCGCGCTCGGGCTCACTACTGCGCATGCGCGCTCGGGGTCACTACTGCGCATGCGCACTCGCGGTCACTACTGCGCATGCGCACTCCGGCTCAGACCTGCACATGCGCACACGGACTCACTACTGTGCATGCGCACTCCGGCTCAGACCTGCACATGCGCACTCGGACTCACTACTGCGGATGCGCGCTCGGGCTCACTACTGCGCATGCGCACACGGACTCACTACTGCGCATGCGCGCACGAGCCCGCTACTGCGCATGCGCACTCCGGCTCAGACCTGCCCATACGCACTCGGGCACACTACTGCGCATGCGCACACGGGCTCACTACTGCGCATGCGCAGTCCGGCTCAGACCTGCACATGCGCACTCGAGCTCACTACTACGCATGCGCACGCGGGCTCGCTACTGCGCACGAGCACACGGGCTCACTACTGCGGATGCGCGCTCGGGGTCACTACTGCGCATGCGCACTCGGGGTCACTACTGCGCATGCGCACGCCGGCCCAGACCTGCACATGCGCACTCCGGCTCACCCCTGCACATGCGCACTCGAGCTCACTACTACGCATGCGCACGCGGGCTCACTACAGCGCATGAGCACACGGGCTCACTACTGCGCACGCGCACTCGGGGTCACTACTGCGCATGCGCACTCCGGCTCAGACCTGCACATGCGCACTCGGACTCACTACTGCGGATGCGCGCTCGGGCTCACTACTGCGCATGCGCACACGGACTCACTACTGCGCATGCGCGCACGAGCCCACTACTGCGCATGCGCACTCCGGCTCAGACCTGCCCATACGCACTCGGGCACACTACTGCTCATGCGCACTCGGACTCACTACTGCTCATGCGCACTCGGGGTCACTACTGCGCATGCGCACTCAGACTCACTACTGCGGATGCACAATCGGGCTCACTACTGCGCATGCGCACTCGGGCACATCACTGCGCATATGCACACGGGCGTACTACTGCGCATGCGCACTCGGACTCACTACTGCTCATGCGCACTCGGACTCACTACTGCGCATGCGCACTCCGGCTCGGACCTGCACATGCGCACTCGAGCTCACTACTACGCATGCGCACGCGGGCTCACTACTGCGCATGAGCACACGGGCTCACTACTGCGCATGCGTACACGGGCTCACTACTGCGCATGCGCACGCGTGCTCACTACTGCGCATGCGTTCTCGGGGTCACTAGTGCGCACGCTCACTCGGACTCACTACTGCGGATGCACAATCGGGCTCACTACTGCGCATGCGCACCCCGGCTCAGACCTGCACATGCGCACACGGACTCACTACTGCGGATGCGCAATCGGGCTCACTACTGTGCATGCGCATTCGGGGTCACTACTGCTCATGCGCACTCGGACTCACTACTACTCATGCGCACTCAGGGACACTAATGCGCATGCGCACTCGGACTCACTACTGCGGATGCGCGATCGGGCTCACTACTGTGCATGCGCACACGGGCTCACTACTGCGCATGCGCGCTCGGGGTCACTACTGCGCATGCGCACTCGGGGTCACTACTGCGCATGCGCACTCCGGCTCAGAGCTGCACATGCGCACACGCACTCACTACTGCGTATGCCCAATCGGGCTCACTACTGTGCATGCGCATTCGGGGTCACTACTGCTCATGCGCACTCGGACTCACTACTTCGCATGCGTTCTCGGGGTCACTAGTGCGCATGCGCACTCGGGGTCACTACAGCGCATGCGCACTCGGACTCACTACTGCGGATGCACAATCGGGCTCACTACTGCGCATGCGCACCCCGGCTCAGACCTGCACATGCGCACACGCACTCACTACTGCGGATGCGCAATTGGGCTGTCTACTGTGCATGCGCACTCGGGGTCACTACTGCTCATGCGCACTCGGACTCACTACTGCGGATGCGCAATCGGACTCACTACTATGCATGCGGGCTCGGGGTCACTACTGCGCATGCGCAGTCCGGCTCAGACCTGCACATGCGCCCTCGGGCACACCACTGCACATGCGCAAACGGGCTCACTACTGCGGTTGCGCGCTCGGGCTCACTACTGTGCATGCGCACTCGGGGTCACTACTGCTCATGCGCACTCGGACTCACTACTGCTCATGCGCACTCGGGGTCACTACTGCGCATGCGCCCTCTGGCTCACTACTGCTCATGCGTACTCGGACCAACTACTGCGGATGCGCAATCGGGCCCACTACTGCGCATGCGCGCACGAGCCCACTACTGCTCATGTACACACAGGCTCACTACTGCGCATGCGGGCTCGGGGTCACTAGTGCGCATGCGCACTCGGGGTCACTACAGCGCATGCGCAGTCCGGCTCAGACTTGCACATGCACATTCGAGCTCAATTCTGCGGATGTGCACACGGGCTCACTACTGCGCATGCGGGCTCGGGGTCACTACTGCTCATGCGCACTCGGACTCACTACTGCTCATGCGCCCTCGGACTCACTACTGCGGATGCGCGCTCGGGCTCACTACTGCGCATGCGCACACGGGGTCACTGCTGCTCATGCGCACTCGCACTCACTACTGCTCATGCGGGCTCGGGGCCACTAGTGCGCATGCGCACTCGGACTCACTACTGCGCATGCGCAATCCGGCTCAGACCTGCACATGCGCACCCGAGCTCACTACTACGCATGCGCGCGCGGCGTCACTACTGCGCATGCGCACTCGGGGTCACTACTGCGCATGCACACTCCGGCTCAGACCTGCACATGCGCACACGGACTCACTACTGCGGATGCGCAATCGGGCTCACTACTATGCATGCGCACTCGGGGTCACTACTGCTCATGCGCACTCGGACTCACTACTGCGCATGCGCGCTCGGCGTCACTACTGCGCATGCGCACTCGGGGTCACTACTGCGCATGCACACTCCGGCTCCGACCTGCACATGCGCACACGGACTCACTACTGCGGATGCGCAATCGGGCTCACTACTATGCATGCGGGCTCGGGGTCACTACTGCGCATGCGCAGTCCGGCTCAGACCTGCACATGCGCACTCGAGCTCACTACTGCGGATGCGCAATCGGGCTCACTACTTGCCTGCGCACTCGGGGTCACTACTGCTCATGCGCACTCGGACTCACTACTGCTGATGCGCACTCGGGGTCACTACTGCGCATGCGCCCTCCGGCTCACTGCTGCTCATGCGTACTCGGACTCACTACTGCGGATGCGCAATCGGGCCCACTACTGCGCATGCGCGCACGAGCCCACTACTGCTCATGCACACACAGGCTCACTACTGCGCATGCGGGCTCGGGGTCACTAGTGCGCATGCGCACTCGGACTCACTACTGCGGATGTGCGCTCGGGCTCACTACTGCGCATGCGCACACGGACTCACTACTGCGCATGCGCACACGGACTCACTACTGCGCATGCGCTCTCGGGGTCACTACTGCGCATGCGCACGCCGGCCCAGACCTGCACATGCGCACTCCGGCTCACCCCTGCACATGCGCATTCGAGCTCAATTCTGCGCATGTGCACACGGGCTCACTACTGCGCATGCGCAGTCCGGCTCAGACCTGCACATGCGCACTCGAGCTCACTACAGCGCATGCGCGCTCGGGGTCACTACTGCGCATGCGCACTCGCGGTCACTACTGCGCATGCGCACTCCGGCTCAGACATGCACATGCGCACTCGGACTCACTACTGCGGATGCGCGCTCGGGCTCACTACTGCGCATGCGCACACGGACTCACTACTGCGCATGCGCGCACGAGCCCACTACTGCGCATGCGCACTCCGGCTCAGACCTGCACATGCGCACACGGACTCACTACTGTGCATGCGCACTCCGGCTCAGACCTGCACATGCGCACTCGGACTCACTACTGCGGATGCGCGCTCGGGCTCACTACTGCGCATGCGCACACGGACTCACTACTGCGCATGCGCACACGGACTCACTACTGCGCATGCGCGCACGAGCCCGCTACTGCGCATGCGCACTCCGGCTCAGACCTGCCCATACGCACTCGGGCACACTACTGCGCATGCGCACACGGGCTCACTACTGCGCATGCGCAGTCCGGCTCAGACCTGCACATGCGCACTCGAGCTCACTACTACGCATGCGCACGCGGGCTCGCTACTGCGCACGAGCACACGGGCTCACTACTGCGGATGCGCGCTCGGGGTCACTACTGCGCATGCGCACTCGGGGTCACTACTGCGCATGCGCACGCCGGCCCAGACCTGCACATGCGCACTCCGGCTCACCCCTGCACATGCGCACTCGAGCTCACTACTACGCATGCGCACGCGGGCTCACTACAGCGCATGAGCACACGGGCTCACTACTGCGCACGCGCACTCGGGGTCACTACTGCGCATGCGCACTCCGGCTCAGACCTGCACATGCGCACTCGGACTCACTACTGCGGATGCGCGCTCGGGCTCACTACTGCGCATGCGCACACGGACTCACTACTGCGCATGCGCGCACGAGCCCACTACTGCGCATGCGCACTCCGGCTCAGACCTGCCCATACGCACTCGGGCACACTACTGCTCATGCGCACTCGGACTCACTACTGCTCATGCGCACTCGGGGTCACTACTGCGCATGCGCACTCAGACTCACTACTGCGGATGCACAATCGGGCTCACTACTGCGCATGCGCACTCGGGCACATCACTGCGCATATGCACACGGGCGTACTACTGCGCATGCGCACTCGGACTCACTACTGCTCATGCGCACTCGGACTCACTACTGCGCATGCGCACTCCGGCTCGGACCTGCACATGCGCACTCGAGCTCACTACTACGCATGCGCACGCGGGCTCACTACTGCGCATGAGCACACGGGCTCACTACTGCGCATGCGTACACGGGCTCACTACTGCGCATGCGCACGCGTGCTCACTACTGCGCATGCGTTCTCGGGGTCACTAGTGCGCACGCGCACTCGGACTCACTACTGCGGATGCACAATCGGGCTCACTACTGCGCATGCGCACCCCGGCTCAGACCTGCACATGCGCACACGGACTCACTACTGCGGATGCGCAATCGGGCTCACTACTGTGCATGCGCATTCGGGGTCACTACTGCTCATGCGCACTCGGACTCACTACTACTCATGCGCACTCAGGGACACTAATGCGCATGCGCACTCGGACTCACTACTGCGGATGCGCGATCGGGCTCACTACTGTGCATGCGCACACGGGCTCACTACTGCGCATGCGCGCTCGGGGTCACTACTGCGCATGCGCACTCGGGGTCACTACTGCGCATGCGCACTCCGGCTCAGAGCTGCACATGCGCACACGCACTCACTACTGCGTATGCCCAATCGGGCTCACTACTGTGCATGCGCATTCGGGGTCACTACTGCTCATGCGCACTCGGACTCACTACTTCGCATGCGTTCTCGGGGTCACTAGTGCGCATGCGCACTCGGGGTCACTACAGCGCATGCGCACTCGGACTCACTACTGCGGATGCACAATCGGGCTCACTACTGCGCATGCGCACCCCGGCTCAGACCTGCACATGCGCACACGCACTCACTACTGCGGATGCGCAATTGGGCTGTCTACTGTGCATGCGCACTCGGGGTCACTACTGCTCATGCGCACTCGGACTCACTACTGCGGATGCGCAATCGGACTCACTACTATGCATGCGGGCTCGGGGTCACTACTGCGCATGCGCAGTCCGGCTCAGACCTGCACATGCGCCCTCGGGCACACCACTGCACATGCGCAAACGGGCTCACTACTGCGGTTGCGCGCTCGGGCTCACTACTGTGCATGCGCACTCGGGGTCACTACTGCTCATGCGCACTCGGACTCACTACTGCTCATGCGCACTCGGGGTCACTACTGCGCATGCGCCCTCTGGCTCACTACTGCTCATGCGTACTCGGACCAACTACTGCGGATGCGCAATCGGGCCCACTACTGCGCATGCGCGCACGAGCCCACTACTGCTCATGTACACACAGGCTCACTACTGCGCATGCGGGCTCGGGGTCACTAGTGCGCATGCGCACTCGGGGTCACTACAGCGCATGCGCAGTCCGGCTCAGACTTGCACATGCACATTCGAGCTCAATTCTGCGGATGTGCACACGGGCTCACTACTGCGCATGCGGGCTCGGGGTCACTACTGCTCATGCGCACTCGGACTCACTACTGCTCATGCGCCCTCGGACTCACTACTGCGGATGCGCGCTCGGGCTCACTACTGCGCATGCGCACACGGGGTCACTGCTGCTCATGCGCACTCGCACTCACTACTGCTCATGCGGGCTCGGGGCCACTAGTGCGCATGCGCACTCGGACTCACTACTGCGCATGCGCAATCCGGCTCAGACCTGCACATGCGCACCCGAGCTCACTACTACGCATGCGCGCGCGGCGTCACTACTGCGCATGCGCACTCGGGGTCACTACTGCGCATGCACACTCCGGCTCAGACCTGCACATGCGCACACGGACTCACTACTGCGGATGCGCAATCGGGCTCACTACTATGCATGCGCACTCGGGGTCACTACTGCTCATGCGCACTCGGACTCACTACTGCTCATGCGCACTCGGAGTCACTACTGCGCAGGCGCACTCGGACTCACTACTGCGGATGCGCGCTCGGGCTCACTACTGCGCATGCGCACACGGGGTCACTGCTGCTCATGCACACTCGGACTCACTACTGCTCATGCGGGCTCGGGGCCACTAGTGCGCATGTGCACTCGGACTCACTACTGCGCATGCGCGCTCGGCGTCACTACTGCGCATGCGCACTCGGGGTCACTACTGCGCATGCACACTCCGGCTCCGACCTGCACATGCGCACACGGACTCACTACTGCGGATGCGCAATCGGGCTCACTACTATGCATGCGGGCTCGGGGTCACTACTGCGCATGCGCAGTCCGGCTCAGACCTGCACATGCGCACTCGAGCTCACTACTGCGGATGCGCAATCGGGCTCACTACTTGCCTGCGCACTCGGGGTCACTACTGCTCATGCGCACTCGGACTCACTACTGCTGATGCGCACTCGGGGTCACTACTGCGCATGCGCACTCCGGCTCACTGCTGCTCATGCGTACTCGGACTCACTACTGCGGATGCGCAATCGGGCCCACTACTGCGCATGCGCGCACGAGCCCACTACTGCTCATGCACACACAGGCTCACTACTGCGCATGCGGGCTCGGGGTCACTAGTGCGCATGCGCACTCGGACTCACTACTGCGGATGTGCGCTCGGGCTCACTACTGCGCATGCGCACACGGACTCACTACTGCGCATGCGCACACGGACTCACTACTGCGCATGCGCTCTCGGGGTCACTACTGCGCATGCGCACGCCGGCCCAGACCTGCACATGCGCACTCCGGCTCACCCCTGCACATGCGCATTCGAGCTCACTACTACGCATGCGCACGCGCGCTCGCTACTGCGCATGAGCACACGGGCTCACTACTGCGGATGCGCGCTCGGGGTCACTACTGCGCATGCGCACTCGGGGTCACTACTACTCATGCGCACTCAGGGACACTAATGCGCATGCGCACTCGGACTCACTACTGCGGATGCGCGCTCGGCCTCACAACTGCGCATGCACACACGGGCTCACTACTGCGCATCCGCGCTCGGGGTCACTACTGCTCATGCGCACTCGGGGTCACTACTGCGCATGCGCCCTCCGGCTCACTGCTGCTCATGCGTACTCGGACTCACTACTGCGGATGCGCAATCGGGGTCACTACTGCTCATGCGCACTCGAACTCACTGCTACTCATGCGCATTCGGGGTCACTACTGCGCATGCGCACTCGGACTCACTACTGCGGATGCGCGCTCGGGCTCACTACTGCGCATGCGCACACGGGCTCACTACTGCGCATGCGCGCACGAGCCCACTACTGCGCATGCGCACTCCGGCTCAGACCTGCACATGCGCACACGGACTCACTACTGCGGATGCGCAATCGGGCTCACTACTGCGGATGCGCGCTCGGGCTCACTAGTGCTCATGCGCACTCGGGGTCACTACTGCGGATGCGCGCTCGGGCTCACTACTGCGCATGCGCACACGGGCTCACTGCTGCTCATGCGCGCACGAACCCACTACTGCTCATGCACACACAGGCTCACTACTGCGCATGCGTACGCGGGCTCACTACTGCGCATGCGCACTCGGGGTCACTACTGCGCATGCGCAGTCCGGCTCAGACCTGCACATGCGCACACGGACTCACTACTGCGGATGCGCAATCGAACTCACTACTATGCATGCGGGCTCGGGGTCACTACTGCGCATGCGCAGTCCGGCTCAGACCTGCACATGCGCCCTCGGGCACACCACTGCACATGCGCACACGGGCTCACTACTGCGGTTGCGCGCTCGGGCTCACTACTGTGCATGCGCACTCGGGGTCACTACTGCTCATGCGCCCACCGGCTCACTACTGCTCATGCGTACTCGGACTCACTACTGCGGATGCGCAATCGGGCCCACTACTGCGCATGCGCGCACGAGCCCACTACTGCTCATGCACACACAGGCTCACTACTGCGCATGCGGGCTCGGGGTCACTACTGCGCATGCGCACACGGACTCACTACTGCGCATGCGCACACGGGCTCACTACTGCGCATGCGCAGTCCGGCTCAGACTTGCACGTGCGCATTCGAGCTCACTTCTGCGCGTGTGCACACGGGCTCACTACTGCGCATGAGCACACGGGCTCACTACTGCGCATGCGCAAGCGGGCTCACTACTGCGCATGCGTTCTCGGGGTCACTAGTGCGCATGCGCACTCGGACTCACTATTGCGGATGCACAATCGGGCCCACTACTGCGCATGCGCACCCCGGCTCAGACCTGCACATGCGCACACGGACTTACTACTGCGGATGCGCAATCGGGCTCACTACTGTGCATGCGCACTCGGGGTCACTACTGCTCATGCGCACTCGGACTCACTACTACTCATGCGCACTCGGGGACACTAATGCGCATGAGCACTCGGACTCACTACTGCGGATGCGCGCTCGGGCTCACTACTGCGCATGCACACACGGGATCACTGCTGCCCATGCGCACTCGGACTCACTACTGCTCATGCGCACTCGGGGTCACTACTGCGCATGCGCACTCGGGGTCACTGCTGCTCATGCGCACTCGGACTCACTACTGCTCATGCGCACTCGGGGTTACTACTGCGCATGCGCACTCGGACTCACTACTGCGGTTGCGGGCTCGGGGTCACTAGTGCGCATGCGCACTCGGACTCACTACTGCGCATGCGCGCTCGGGGTCACTACTGCGCATGCGCACTCGGGGTCACTACTGCGCATGCGCACTCCGGCTCAGACCTGCACATGCGCACACGGACTCACTACTGCGGATGCGCAATCGGGCTCACTACTGCGCATGCACACACGGGATCACTGCTGCCCATGCGCACTCGGACTCACTACTGCTCATGCGCACTCGGGGTTACTACTGCGCATGCGGACACGGGCTCACTACTGCGCATGCGGGCTCGGGGTCACTACTGCTCATGCGCACTCGGACTCACTACTGCTCATGCGCACTCAGGGTCACTACTGCTCATGCGTACTCGGACTCACTACTACTCATGCGGACTCGGGGACACTAATGCGCATGCGCACTCGGACTCACTACTGCGGATGCGCGCTCGGGCTCACTACTGCGCATGCGCACACGGGATCACTGCTGCTCATGCGCACTCGGGCGCACTACTGCTCATGCGCACTCGGGGTCACTACTGCGCATGCGCACTCGGACTCACTACTGCGGTTGCGGGCTCGGGGTCACTAGTGCGCATGTGCACTCGGACTCACTACAGCGCATGCGCACTCGGACCCACTACCACTCATGCGCACTCGGGGTCACTACTGCTCATGCGCCCTCGGACTCACTACTGCTCATGCGCACTCGGGGACACTACTGCGCATGCGCACTCGGACTCACTACTGCGGATGCGCGCTCGGGCTCACTACTGCGCATGCGCACACGGGGTCACTGCTGCTCATGCGCACTCGGACTCACTACTGCCCATGCGGGCTCGGGGCCACTAGTGCGCATGCGCACTCGGACTCACTACTGCGCATGCGCGCTCGGCGTCACTACTGCGCATGCGCACTCGGGGTCACTACTGCGCATGCACACTCCGGCTCAGACCTGCACATGCGCACACGGACTCACTACTGCGGATGCGCAATCGGGCTCACTACTATGCATGCGGGCTCGGGGTCACTACTGCGCATGCACACTCCGGCTCAGACCTGCACATGCGCACACGGACTCACTACTGCGCATGCGCGCTCGGCGTCACTACTGCGCATGCGCACATGGGCTCACTACTGCGCACGCGCAGTCCGGATCAGACCTGCACATGCGCACTCGAGCTCACTACTGCGGATGCGCAATCGGGCTCACTACTGTGCCTGCGCACTCGGGGTCACTACTGCTCATGCGCACTCGTACTCACTACTGCTGATGCGCACTCGGGGTCACTACTGCGCATGCGCCCTCCGGCTCACTACTGCTCATGCGTACTCGGACTCACTACTGCGGATGCGCAATCGGGCCCACTACTGCGCATGCGCGCACGAGCCCACTACTGCTCATGCACACACAGGCTCACTACTGCGCATGCGGGCTCGGGGTCACTACTGCTCATGCGCACTCCGACTCACTACTGCGCATGCGCAATCCGGCTCAGACCTGCACATGCGCACTCGAGCTCACTACTACGCATGCGCACTCGGGGTCACTACTGCTCATGCGCACTCGGACTCACTACTACTCATGCGCACTCGGGGTCACTACTGCTCATGCGCACTCGGACTCACTACTGCGGATGTGCGCTCGGGCTCACTACTGCGCATGCGCACACGGACTCACTACTGCGCATGCGCTCTCGGGGTCACTGCTGCTCATGCGCACTCGGACTCACTACTACTCATGCGCACTCGGGGACACTACTGCTCATGCGCACTCGGACTCACTACTGCGGATGCGCGCTCTGGCTCACTACTGCGCATGGGCACACGGGCTCACTACTGCGCATGCGCACTCGGACCCACTACCACTCATGCGCACTCGGGGTCACTACTGCACATGCGCCCTCGGACTCCCTACTGCGGATGCGCGCTCGGGCTCACTACTGCGCATGCGCACACGGGGTCACTGCTGCTCATGCACACTCGGACTCACTACTGCTCATGCGGGCTTGGGGCCACTAGTGCGCATGCGCACTCGGACTCACTACTGCGCATGCGCGCTCGGCGTCACTACTGCGCATGCGCACTCGGGGTCACTACTGCGCATGCACACTCCGGCTCAGACCTGCACATGCGCACACGGACTCACTACTGCGGATGCGCAATCGGGCTCACTACTATGCATTCGCACTCGGGGTCACTACTGCTCATGCGCACTCGGACTCACTACTGCTCATGCGCACTCGGGGTCACTACTGCGCATGCGCACTCGGACTCACTACTGCGGATGCGCAATCGGGCTCACTACTATGCATGCGGGCTCGGGGTCACTACTGCGCATGCGCAGTCCGGCTCAGACCTGCACATGCGCCCTCGGGCACAGCATTGCGCATGCGCACACGGGCTCACTATTGCGCACGCGCAGTCCGGCTCAGACCTGCACATGCGCACTCGAGCTCACTACTGCGGATGCGCAATCGGGCTCACTACTGTGCCTGCGCACTCGGGGTCACTACTGCTCATGCGCACTCGGACTCACTACTGCTGATGCGCACTCGGGGTCACTACTGCGCATGCGCCCTCCGGCTCACTACTGCTCATGCGTACTCGGACTCACTACTGCGGATGCGCAATCGGGCCCACTACTGCGCATGCGCGCACGAGCCCACTACTGCTCATGCACACACAGGCTCACTACTGCGCATGCGGGCTCGGGGTCACTAGTGCGCATGCGCACTCGGGGTCACTACTGCGCATGCGCAGTCCGGCTCAGAATTGCACATGCGCATTCGAGCTCAATTCTGCGCATGTGCACACAGGCTCACTACTGCGCATGCGGGCACGGGGTCACTACTGCTCATGCGCACTCGGACTCACTACTGCGCATGCGCAATCCGGCTCAGACCTGCACATGCGCACTCGAGCTCACTACGACGCATGCGCACTCGGGGTCACTATTGCTCATGCGCACACGGACTCACTACTACTCATGCGTACTCGGGGTCACTACTGCTCATGCGCACTCGGACTCACTACTGCGGATGTGCACTCGAGCTCACTACTACGCATGCGCACGCGGGCTCACTACTGCGCATGAGCACACGGGCTCACTACTGCGCATGCGCACGCGGGCTCACTACTGCGCATGCGTTCTTGGGGTCACTAGTGCGCATGCGCACTCGGACTCACTACTGCGGATGCACAATCGGGCTCACTACTGCGCATGCGCACCCCGGCTCAGACCTGCACATGCGCACACGGACTTACTACTGCGGATGCGCAATCGGGCTCACTACTGTGCATGCGCACTCGGGGTCACTACTGCTCATGCGCACTCGGACTCACCACTACTCATGCGCACTCGGGGACACTAATGCGCATGAGCACTCGGACTCACTACTGCGGATGCGCGCTCGGGCTCACTACTGCGCATGCACACACGGGATCACTGCTGCCCATGCGCACTCGGACTCACTACTGCTCATGCGCACTCGGACTCACTACTGCGGATGCGCAATCGGGCTCACTACTGTGCATGCGCACTCGGGGTCACTACTGCTCATGTGCACTCAGACTCACTACTGCGGATACACAATCGGGCTCACTACTGCGCATGCGCGCTCGGACTCACTACCGCTCATGCGGACACGGGCTCACTACTGCGCATGCGCAGTCCGGCTCAGACTTGCACGTGCGCATTCGAGCTCACTTCTGCGCGTGTGCACACGGGCTCACTATTGCGCATGCGGGCTCGGGGTCACTACTGCTCATGCGCACTCGGACTCACTACTGCTCATGCGCACTGGGACTCACTACTGCGCATGCGCACTCCGGCTCAGACCTGCACATGCGCACTCGGGCTCACCACTGTGCATGCGTAGACGGGCTCACTAGTGCGCATGCGCACACGGGCTCACTACTGCGCATGCGCGCACGGGGTCACTACTGCTCATGCGCACTCAGACTCACTACGGCGGATGCACAATCGGGCTCACTACTGCGCACGCGCGCTCGAACTCACTATTGCTCATGCGGTCACGGGGTCCCTACTGCGCATGCGCACTCGGACTCACTACTGCGCATGCGCACTCCGGCTCAGACCTGCACATGCGCACTCGAGCTCACTACTGCGGATGCGCAATCGGGCTCACTACTGCGGTTGCGGGCTCGGGGTCACTAGTGCGCATGTGCACTCGGACTCACTACAGCGCATGCGCACTCGGACCCACTACCACTCATGCGCACTCGGGGTCACTACTGCTCATGCGCCCTCGGACTCACTACTGCTCATGCGCACTCGGGGACACTACTGCGCATGCGCACTCGGACTCACTACTGCGGATGCGCGCTCGGGCTCACTACTGCGCATGCACACACGGGGTCACTGCTGCTCATGCGCACTCGGACTCACTACTGCTCATGCGGGCTCGGGGCCACTAGTGCGCATGCGCACTCGGACTCACTACTGCGCATGCGCGCTCGGCGTCACTACTGCGCATGCGCACTCGGGGTCACTACTGCGCATGCACACTCCGGCTCAGACCTGCACATGCGCACACGGACTCACTACTGCGGATGCGCAATCGGGCTCACTACTATGCATGCGGGCTCGGGGTCACTACTGCGCATGCACACTCCGGCTCAGACCTGCACATGCGCACACGGACTCACTACTGCGCATGCGCGCTCGGCGTCACTACTGCGCATGCGCACACGGGCTCACTACTGCGCACGCGCAGTCCGGATCAGACCTGCACATGCGCACTCGAGCTCACTACTGCGGATGCGCAATCGGGCTCACTACTGTGCCTGCGCACTCGGGGTCACTACTGCTCATGCGCACTCGTACTCACTACTGCTGATGCGCACTCGGGGTCACTACTGCGCATGCGCCCTCCGGCTCACTACTGCTCATGCGTACTCGGACTCACTACTGCGGATGCGCAATCGGGCCCACTACTGCGCATGCGCGCACGAGCCCACTACTGCTCATGCACACACAGGCTCACGACTGCGCATGCGGGCTCGGGGTCACTACTGCTCATGCGCACTCGGACTCACTACTGCGCATGCGCAATCCGGCTCAGACCTGCACATGCGCACTCGAGCTCACTACTACGCATGCGCACTCGGGGTCACTACTGCTCATGCGCACTCGGACTCACTACTACTCATGCGCACTCGGGGTCACTACTGCTCATGCGCACTCGGACTCACTACTGCGGATGTGCGCTCGGGCTCACTACTGCGCATGCGCACACGGACTCACTACTGCGCATGCGCTCTCGGGGTCACTGCTGCTCATGCGCACTCGGACTCACTACTACTCATGCGCACTCGGGGACACTACTGCTCATGCGCACTCGGACTCACTACTGCGGATGCGCGCTCTGGCTCACTACTGCGCATGGGCACACGGGCTCACTACTGCGCATGCGCACTCGGACCCACTACCACTCATGCGCACTCGGGGTCACTACTGCACATGCGCCCTCGGACTCCCTACTGCGGATGCGCGCTCGGGCTCACTACTGCGCATGCGCACACGGGGTCACTGCTGCTCATGCACACTCGGACTCACTACTGCTCATGCGGGCTTGGGGCCACTAGTGCGCATGCGCACTCGGACTCACTACTGCGCATGCGCGCTCGGCGTCACTACTGCGCATGCGCACTCGGGGTCACTACTGCGCATGCACACTCCGGCTCAGACCTGCACATGCGCACACGGACTCACTACTGCGGATGCGCAATCGGGCTCACTACTATGCATTCGCACTCGGGGTCACTACTGCTCATGCGCACTCGGACTCACTACTGCTCATGCGCACTCGGGGTCACTACTGCGCATGCGCACTCGGACTCACTACTGCGGATGCGCAATCGGGCTCACTACTATGCATGCGGGCTCGGGGTCGCTACTGCGCATGCGCAGTCCGGCTCAGACCTGCACATGCGCCCTCGGGCACAGCATTGCGCATGCGCACACGGGCTCACTATTGCGCACGCGCAGTCCGGCTCAGACCTGCACATGCGCACTCGAGCTCACTACTGCGGATGCGCAATCGGGCTCACTACTGTGCCTGCGCACTCGGGGTCACTACTGCTCATGCGCACTCGGACTCACTACTGCTGATGCGCACTCGGGGTCACTACTGCGCATGCGCCCTCCGGCTCACTACTGCTCATGCGTACTCGGACTCACTACTGCGGATGCGCAATCGGGCCCACTACTGCGCATGCGCGCACGAGCCCACTACTGCTCATGCACACACAGGCTCACTACTGCGCATGCGGGCTCGGGGTCACTAGTGCGCATGCGCACTCGGGGTCACTACTGCGCATGCGCAGTCCGGCTCAGAATTGCACATGCGCATTCGAGCTCAATTCTGCGCATGTGCACACAGGCTCACTACTGCGCATGCGGGCACGGGGTCACTACTGCTCATGCGCACTCGGACTCACTACTGCGCATGCGCAATCCGGCTCAGACCTGCACATGCGCACTCGAGCTCACTACGACGCATGCGCACTCGGGGTCACTATTGCTCATGCGCACTCGGACTCACTACTACTCATGCGTACTCGGGGTCACTACTGCTCATGCGCACTCGGACTCACTACTGCGGATGTGCACTCGAGCTCACTACTACGCATGCGCACGCGGGCTCACTACTGCGCATGAGCACACGGGCTCACTGCTGCGCATGCGCACGCGGGCTCACTACTGCGCATGCGTTCTCGGGGTCACTAGTGCGCATGCGCACTCGGGCTCACTACTGCGCATGCACACACGGGATCACTGCTGCCCATGCGCACTCGGACTCACTACTGCTCATGCGCACTCGGGGTCACTACTGCGCATGCGCACTCCGGCTCAGACCTGCACATGCGCACTCGGGCTCACCACTGTGCATGCGTAGACGGGCTCACTAGTGCGCATGCGCACACGGGCTCACTACTGCGCATGCGCGCACGGGGTCACTACTGCTCATGCGCACTCAGACTCACTACGGCGGATGCACAATCGGGCTCACTACTGCGCACGCGCGCTCGAACTCACTACTGCTCATGCGGTCACGGGGTCCCTACTGCGCATGCGCACTCGGACTCACTACTGCGCATGCGCACTCCGGCTCAGACCTGCACATGCGCACTCGAGCTCACTACTACGCATGCGCTCTCGGGGTCACTGCTGCTCACGCGCACTCGGACTCACTACTACTCATGCGCACTCGGGGACACTACTGCTCATGCGCACTCGGACTCACTACTGCGCATGCGCACTCGGACTCACTACTGCGCATGCGCACTCCGGCTCAGACCTGCACATGCGCACTCGGACTCACTACTGCGGGTGCGCACTCGGACTCACTACTGCGCATGCGCACTCCGGCTCAGACCTGCACATGCGCACTCGGACTCACTACTGCGGGTGCGCGCTCGGGCTCAGTACTGCGCATGCGCTCTCGGGGTCACTGCTGCTCATGCGCACTCGGACTCACTACTACTCATGCGCACTCGGGGACACTACTGCTCATGCGCACTCGGACTCACTACTGCGGATGCGCGCTCTGGCTCACTACTGCGCATGCGCACACGGGGTCACTGCTGCTCATGCACACTCGCACTCACTACTGCGCATGCGGGCTTGGGGCCACTAGTGCGCATGCGCACTCGGGGTCACTACTGCGCATGCACACTGCGGCTCAGACCTGCACATGCGCACACGGACTCACTACTGCGGATGCGCAATCGGGCTCACTACTATGCATGCGCACACGGGGTCACTGCTGCTCATGCACACTCGCACTCACTACTGCGCATGCGGGCTTGGGGCCACTAGTGCGCATGCGCACTCGGGGTCACTACTGCGCATGCACACTCCGGCTCAGACCTGCACATGCGCACACGGACTCACTACTGCGGATGCGCAATCGGGCTCACTACTATGCATTCGCACTCGGGGTCACTACTGCTCATGCGCACTCGGACTCACTACTGCTCATGCGCACTCGGGGTCACTACTGCGCATGCGCACTCGGACTCACTACTGCGGATGCGCAATCGGGCTCACTACTATGCATGCGGGCTCGGGGTCACTACTGCGCATGCGCAGTCCGGCTCAGACCTGCACATGCGCCCTCGGGCACAGCATTGCGCATGCGCACACGGGCTCACTATTGCGCACGCGCAGTCCGGCTCAGACCTGCACATGCGCACTCGAGCTCACTACTGCGGATGCGCAATCGGGCTCACTACTGTGCCTGCGCACTCGGGGTCACTACTGCTCATGCGCACTCGGACTCACTACTGCTGATGCGCACTCGGGGTCACTACTGCGCATGCGCCCTCCGGCTCACTACTGCTCATGCGTACTCGGACTCACTACTGCGGATGCGCAATCGGGCCCACTACTGCGCATGCGCGCACGAGCCCACTACTGCTCATGCACACACAGGCTCACTACTGCGCATGCGGGCTCGGGGTCACTAGTGCGCATGCGCACTCGGGGTCACTACTGCGCATGCGCAGTCCGGCTCAGAATTGCACATGCGCATTCGAGCTCAATTCTGCGCATGTGCACACAGGCTCACTACTGCGCATGCGGGCACGGGGTCACTACTGCTCATGCGCACTCGGACTCACTACTGCGCATGCGCAATCCGGCTCAGACCTGCACATGCGCACTCGAGCTCACTACGACGCGTGCGCACTCGGGGTCACTATTGCTCATGCGCACTCGGACTCACTACTACTCATGCGTACTCGGGGTCACTACTGCTCGTGCGCACTCGGACTCACTACTGCGGATGTGCGCTCGGGCTCACTACTGCGCATGCGCACACGGACTCACTACTGCGCATGCGCACACGGGCTCACTACTGCGCATGCGCTCTCGGGGTCACTACTGCTCATGCGCACTCGGACTCACTACTGCGCATGCGCACTCCGGCTCGGACCTGCACATGCGCACTCGAGCTCACTACTACGCATGCGCACGCGGGCTCACTACTGCGCATGAGCACACGGGCTCACTACTGCGCATGCGCACGCGGGCTCACTACTGCGCACGCGTTCTCGGGGTCACTAGTGCGCATGCGCACTCGGACTCACTACTGCGCATGCGCACCCCGGCTCAGACCTGCACATGCGCACACGGACTTACTACTGCGGATGCGCAATCGGGCTCACTACTGTGCATGCGCACTCGGGGTCACTACTGCTCATGCGCACTCGGACTCACTACTACTCATGCGCACTCGGGGACACTAATGCGCATGAGCACTCGGACTCACTACTGCGGATGCGCGCTCGGGCTCACTACTGCGCATGCACACACGGGATCACTGCTGCCCATGCGCACTCGGACTCACTACTGCTCATGCGGACACAGGCTCACTGCTGCGCATGCGCAGTCCGGCTCAGACTTGCACGTGCGCATTCGAGCTCACTTCTGCGCGTGTGCACACGGGCTCACTACTGCGCATGCGGGCTCGGGGTCACTACTGCTCATGCGCACTCGGACTCACTACTGCTCATGCGCACTCAGGGTCACTACTGCGCATGCGCCCTCCGGTTCACTACTGCTCATGCGTACTCGGACTCACTACTACTCATGCGGACTCGGGGACACTAATGCGCATGCGCACTCGGACTCACTACTACTCATGCGGACTCGGGGACACTAATGCGCATGCGCACTCGGACTCACTACTGCGGATGCGCGCTCGGGCTCACTACTGCGCATGCGCACACGGGCTCACTACTGCGCATGCGCGCACGGGGTCACTACTGCTCATGCGCACTCAGACTCACTACGGCGGATGCACAATCGGGCTCACTACTGCGCACGCGCGCTCGAACTCACTACTGCTCATGCGGTCACGGGGTCCCTACTGCGCATGCGCACTCGGACTCACTACTGCGCATGCGCACTCCGGCTCAGACCTGCACATGCGCACTCGAGCTCACTACTACGCATGCGCTCTCGGGGTCACTGCTGCTCACGCGCACTCGGACTCACTACTACTCATGCGCACTCGGGGACACTACTGCTCATGCGCACTCGGACTCACTACTGCGCATGCGCACTCGGACTCACTACTGCGCATGCGCACTCCGGCTCAGACCTGCACATGCGCACTCGGACTCACTACTGCGGGTGCGCACTCGGACTCACTACTGCGCATGCGCACTCCGGCTCAGACCTGCACATGCGCACTCGGACTCACTACTGCGGGTGCGCGCTCGGGCTCAGTACTGCGCATGCGCTCTCGGGGTCACTGCTGCTCATGCGCACTCGGACTCACTACTACTCATGCGCACTCGGGGACACTACTGCTCATGCGCACTCGGACTCACTACTGCGGATGCGCGCTCTGGCTCACTACTGCGCATGCGCACACGGGGTCACTGCTGCTCATGCACACTCGCACTCACTACTGCGCATGCGGGCTTGGGGCCACTAGTGCGCATGCGCACTCGGGGTCACTACTGCGCATGCACACTCCGGCTCAGACCTGCACATGCGCACACGGACTCACTACTGCGGATGCGCAATCGGGCTCACTACTATGCATGCGCACACGGGGTCACTGCTGCTCATGCACACTCGCACTCACTACTGCGCATGCGGGCTTGGGGCCACTAGTGCGCATGCGCACTCGGGGTCACTACTGCGCATGCACACTCCGGCTCAGACCTGCACATGCGCACACGGACTCACTACTGCGGATGCGCAATCGGGCTCACTACTATGCATTCGCACTCGGGGTCACTACTGCTCATGCGCACTCGGACTCACTACTGCTCATGCGCACTCGGGGTCACTACTGCGCATGCGCACTCGGACTCACTACTGCGGATGCGCAATCGGGCTCACTACTATGCATGCGGGCTCGGGGTCACTACTGCGCATGCGCAGTCCGGCTCAGACCTGCACATGCGCCCTCGGGCACAGCATTGCGCATGCGCACACGGGCTCACTATTGCGCACGCGCAGTCCGGCTCAGACCTGCACATGCGCACTCGAGCTCACTACTGCGGATGCGCAATCGGGCTCACTACTGTGCCTGCGCACTCGGGGTCACTACTGCTCATGCGCACTCGGACTCACTACTGCTGATGCGCACTCGGGGTCACTACTGCGCATGCGCCCTCCGGCTCACTACTGCTCATGCGTACTCGGACTCACTACTGCGGATGCGCAATCGGGCCCACTACTGCGCATGCGCGCACGAGCCCACTACTGCTCATGCACACACAGGCTCACTACTGCGCATGCGGGCTCGGGGTCACTAGTGCGCATGCGCACTCGGGGTCACTACTGCGCATGCGCAGTCCGGCTCAGAATTGCACATGCGCATTCGAGCTCAATTCTGCGCATGTGCACACAGGCTCACTACTGCGCATGCGGGCACGGGGTCACTACTGCTCATGCGCACTCGGACTCACTACTGCGCATGCGCAATCCGGCTCAGACCTGCACATGCGCACTCGAGCTCACTACGACGCATGCGCACTCGGGGTCACTATTGCTCATGCGCACTCGGACTCACTACTACTCATGCGTACTCGGGGTCACTACTGCTCGTGCGCACTCGGACTCACTACTGCGGATGTGCGCTCGGGCTCACTACTGCGCATGCGCACACGGACTCACTACTGCGCATGCGCACACGGGCTCACTACTGCGCATGCGCTCTCGGGGTCACTACTGCTCATGCGCACTCGGACTCACTACTGCGCATGCGCACTCCGGCTCGGACCTGCACATGCGCACTCGAGCTCACTACTACGCATGCGCACGCGGGCTCACTACTGCGCATGAGCACACGGGCTCACTACTGCGCATGCGCACGCGGGCTCACTACTGCGCACGCGTTCTCGGGGTCACTAGTGCGCATGCGCACTCGGACTCACTACTGCGCATGCGCACCCCTGCTCAGACCTGCACATGCGCACACGGACTTACTACTGCGGATGCGCAATCGGGCTCACTACTGTGCATGCGCACTCGGGGTCACTACTGCTCATGCGCACTCGGACTCACTACTACTCATGCGCACTCGGGGACACTAATGCGCATGAGCACTCGGACTCACTACTGCGGATGCGCGCTCGGGCTCACTACTGCGCATGCACACACGGGATCACTGCTGCCCATGCGCACTCGGACTCACTACTGCTCATGCGGACACAGGCTCACTACTGCGCATGCGCAGTCCGGCTCAGACTTGCACGTGCGCATTCGAGCTCACTTCTGCG
This sequence comes from Megachile leachella, assembly GCA_963576845.1. Taxonomy (NCBI): domain Eukaryota; kingdom Metazoa; phylum Arthropoda; class Insecta; order Hymenoptera; family Megachilidae; genus Megachile; species Megachile leachella. The sequence continues at coordinate 6,819,866 of OY756247.1, forward strand.
CGTGTGCACACGGGCTCACTACTGCGCATGCGGGCTCGGGGTCACTACTGCTCATGCGCACTCGGACTCACTACTGCTCATGCGCACTCAGGGTCACTACTGCGCATGCGCCCTCCGGTTCACTACTGCTCATGCGTACTCGGACTCACTACTACTCATGCGGACTCGGGGACACTAATGCGCATGCGCACTCGGACTCACTACTACTCATGCGGACTCGGGGACACTAATGCGCATGCGCACTCGGACTCACTACTGCGGATGCGCGCTCGGGCTCACTACTGCGCATGCGCACACGGGCTCACTACTGCGCATGCGCACTCGGGGTAACTACTGCTCATGCGCACTCGGACTCACTACTGCGGATGCGCGCTCGGGCTCACTACTGCGCATGCGCACACGGGATCACTGCTGCTCATGCGCACTCGGGCGCACTACTGCTCATGCGCACTCGGGGTCACTACTGCGCATGCGCACACGGACTCACTACTGCGGATGCCCAATCGGGCTCACTACTATGCATGCGGGCTCGGGGTCACTACTGCGCATGCGCCCTCCGGCTCCCTACTGCTAATGCGTACTCGGACTCACTACTGCGAATGCGCAATCGGGCCCACTACTGCGCATGCGCGCACGAGCCCACTACTGCTCATGCACACACAGGCTCACTACTGCGCATGCGGGCTCGGGGTCACTGCTGCTCATGCGCACTCGGACTCACTACTACTCATGCGCACTCGGGGACACTACTGCTCATGCGCACTCGGACTCACTACTGCGGATGCGCGCTCTGGCTCACTACTGCGCATGCGCGCACGAGCCCACTACTGCTCATGCACACACAGGCTCACTACTGCGCATGCGGGCTCGGGGTCACTAGTGCGCATGCGCACTCGGACTCACTACTGCGGATGTGCGCTCGGGCTCACTACTGCACATGCGCACACGGACTCACTACTGCGCATGCGCACACGGACTCACTACTGCGCATGCGCTCTCGGGGTCACTACTGCGCATGCGCACGCCGGCCCAGAACTGCACATGCGCACTCCGGCTCACCCCTGCACATGCGCACTCGAGCTCACTACTGCGGATGCGCGCTCGGGCACACTACTGCGCATGCGCACACGGGCTCACTACTGCGCATGCGCACACGGGCTCACTACTGCGGATGAGCGCTCGGGGTCACTACTGCGCATGCGCACTCGGGGTCACTACTGCGCATGCGCACGCCGGCCCAGACCTGCACATGCGCACTCCGGCTCACCCCTGCACATGCGCACTCGAGCTCACTACTACGCATGCGCACGCGGGCTCACTACAGCGCATGAGCACACGGGCTCACTACTTCTCATGCGCACTCGGACTTACTACTACTCATGCGCACTCGGGGACACTAATGCGCATGCGCACTCGGACTCACTACTGCGGATGCGCGCTCGGGCTCACAACTGCGCATGCGCACACGCACTCACTACTGCGGATGCGCAATCGGGCTCACTACTGTGCATGCGCACTCGGGGTCACTACTGCTCATGCGCACTCGGACACACTACTGCTCATGCGCACTCAGGGTCACTACTGCGCATGCGCCCTCCGGCTCACTACTGCTCATGCGTACTCGGACTCACTACTGCGGATGCGCAATCGGGCCCACTACTGCGCATGCGCGCACGAGCCCACTACTGCTCATGCACGCACAGGCTCACTACGGCGCATGCGGGCTCGGGGTCACTAGTGCGCATGCGCACTCGGGGTCACTACTGCGCATGCGCAGTCCGGCTCAGACTTGCACATGCGCATTCGAGCTCAATTCTGCGCATGTGCACACGGGCTCACTACTGCGCATGCGCAGTCCGGCTCAGACCTGCACATGCGCACTCGAGCTCACTACAGCGCATGCGCGCTCGGGGTCACTACTGCGCATGCGCACTCGCGGTCACTACTGCGCATGCGCACTCCGGCTCAGACCTGCACATGCGCACTCGGACTCACTACTGCGGATGCGCGCTCGGGCTCACTACTGCGCATGCGCACACGGACTCACTACTGCGCATGCGCGCACGAGCCCACTACTGCGCATGCGCACTCCGGCTCAGACCTGCCCATACGCACTCGGCCACACTACTACGCATGCGCACACGGGCTCACTACTGCGCATGCGCAGTCCGGCTCAGACCTGCACATGCGCACTCGAGCTCACTACTACGCATGCGCACGCGGGCTCGCTACTGCGCATGAGCACACGGGCTCACTACTGCGGATGCGCGCTCGGGGTCACTACTGCGCATGCGCACTCGGGGTCACTACTACTCATGCGCACTCAGGGACACTAATGCGCATGCGCACTCGGACTCACTACTGCGGATGCGCGCTCGGCCTCACAACTGCGCATGCACACACGGGCTCACTACTGCGCATCCGCGCTCGGGGTCACTACTGCGCATGCGCACTCGGGGTCACTACTGCGCATGCGCACTCCGGCTCAGACCTGCACATGCGCACACGCACTCACTACTGCGGATGCGCAATCGGGCTCACTACTGTGCATGCGCACTCGGGGTCACTACTGCTCATGCGCACTCGGACTCACTACTGCTCATGCGCACTCGGGGTCACTACTGCGCATGCGCCCTCCGGCTCACTGCTGCTCATGCGTACTCGGACTCACTACTGCGGATGCGCAATCGGGCCCACTACTGCGCATGCGCGCACGAACCCACTACTGCTCATGCACACACAGGCTCACTACTGCGCATGCGTACGCGGGCTCACTACTGCGCATGCGCACTCGGGGTCACTACTGCTCATGCGCACTCGAACTCACTGCTACCCATGCGCATTCGGGGTCACTACTGCGCATGCGCACTCGGACTCACTACTGCGGATGCGCGCTCGGGCTCACTACTGCGCATGCGCACACGGGCTCACTACTGCGCATGCGCGCACGAGCCCACTACTGCGCATGCGCACTCCGGCTCAGACCTGCACATGCGCACACGGACTCACTACTGCGGATGCGCAATCGGGCTCACTACTGCGGATGCGCGCTCGGGCTCACTAGTGCTCATGCGCACTCGGGGTCACTACTGCGGATGCGCGCTCGGGCTCACTACTGCGCATGCGCACACGGGCTCACTGCTGCTCATGCGCACTCGGACGCACTACTGCTCATGCGCACTCTGGGTCACTACTGCGCATGCGCAGTCCGGCTCAAACCTGCACATGCGCATTCGAGCTCACTTCTGCGCATATGCACACGGGCGTACTACTGCGCATGCGCACTCGGACTCACTACTGCTCATGCGCACTCGGGGTCACTACTGCGCATGCGCAGTCCGGCTCAGACCTGCACATGCGCACACGGACTCACTACTGCGGATGCGCAATCGAACTCACTACTATGCATGCGGGCTCGGGGTCACTACTGCGCATGCGCAGTCCGGCTCAGACCTGCACATGCGCCCTCGGGCACACCACTGCACATGCGCACACGGGCTCACTACTGCGGTTGCGCGCTCGGGCTCACTACTGTGCATGCGCACTCGGGGTCACTACTGCTCATGCGCCCACCGGCTCACTACTGCTCATGCGTACTCGGACTCACTACTGCGGATGCGCAATCGGGCCCACTACTGCGCATGCGCGCACGAGCCCACTACTGCTCATGCACACACAGGCTCACTACTGCGCATGCGGGCTCGGGGTCACTACTGCGCATGCGCACACGGACTCACTACTGCGCATGCGCACACGGGCTCACTACTGCGCATGCGCAGTCCGGCTCAGACTTGCACGTGCGCATTCGAGCTCACTTCTGCGCGTGTGCACACGGGCTCACTACTGCGCATGAGCACACGGGCTCACTACTGCGCATGCGCAAGCGGGCTCACTACTGCGCATGCGTTCTCGGGGTCACTAGTGCGCATGCGCACTCGGACTCACTATTGCGGATGCACAATCGGGCTCACTACTGCGCATGCGCACCCCGGCTCAGACCTGCACATGCGCACACGGACTTACTACTGCGGATGCGCAATCGGGCTCACTACTGTGCATGCGCACTCGGGGTCACTACTGCTCATGCGCACTCGGACTCACTACTACTCATGCGCACTCGGGGACACTAATGCGCATGAGCACTCGGACTCACTACTGCGGATGCGCGCTCGGGCTCACTACTGCGCATGCACACACGGGATCACTGCTGCCCATGCGCACTCGGACTCACTACTGCTCATGCGCACTCGGGGTCACTACTGCGCATGCGCACTCGGGGTCACTGCTGCTCATGCGCACTCGGACTCACTACTGCTCATGCGCACTCGGGGTTACTACTGCGCATGCGCACTCGGACTCACTACTGCGGTTGCGGGCTCGGGGTCACTAGTGCGCATGCGCACTCGGACTCACTACTGCGCATGCGCGCTCGGGGTCACTACTGCGCATGCGCACTCGGGGTCACTACTGCGCATGCGCACTCCGGCTCAGACCTGCACATGCGCACACGGACTCACTACTGCGGATGCGCAATCGGGCTCACTACTGTGCATGCGCACTCGGGGTCACTACTGCTCATGTGCACTCAGACTCACTACTGCGGATGCACAATCGGGCTCACTACTGCGCATGCGCGCTCGGACTCACTACCGCTCATGCGGACACGGGCTCACTACTGCGCATGCGGGCTCGGGGTCACTACTGCTCATGCGCACTCGGACTCACTACTGCTCATGCGCACTCAGGGTCACTACTGCGCATGCGCCCTCCGGTTCACTACTGCTCATGCGTACTCGGACTCACTACTACTCATGCTGACTCGGGGACACTAATGCGCATGCGCACTCGGACTCACTACTGCGGATGCGCGCTCGGGCTCACTACTGCGCATGCGCACACGGGATCACTGCTGCTCATGCGCACTCGGGCGCACTACTGCTCATGCGCACTCGGGGTCACTACTGCGCATGCGCACTCGGACTCACTACTGCGGTTGCGGGCTCGGGGTCACTAGTGCGCATGTGCACTCGGACTCACTACAGCGCATGCGCACTCGGACCCACTACCACTCATGCGCACTCGGGGTCACTACTGCTCATGCGCCCTCGGACTCACTACTGCTCATGCGCACTCGGGGACACTACTGCGCATGCGCACTCGGACTCACTACTGCGGATGCGCGCTCGGGATCACTACTGCGCATGCGCACACGGGGTCACTGCTGCTCATGCGCACTCGGACTCACTACTGCTCATGCGGGCTCGGGGCCACTAGTGCGCATGCGCACTCGGACTCACTACTGCGCATGCGCGCTCGGCGTCACTACTGCGCATGCGCACTCGGGGTCACTACTGCGCATGCACACTCCGGCTCAGACCTGCACATGCGCACACGGACTCACTACTGCGGATGCGCAATCGGGCTCACTACTATGCATGCGGGCTCGGGGTCACTACTGCGCATGCACACTCCGGCTCAGACCTGCACATGCGCACACGGACTCACTACTGCGCATGCGCGCTCGGCGTCACTACTGCGCATGCGCACACGGGCTCACTACTGCGCACGCGCAGTCCGGATCAGACCTGCACATGCGCACTCGAGCTCACTACTGCGGATGCGCAATCGGGCTCACTACTGTGCCTGCGCACTCGGGGTCACTACTGCTCATGCGCACTCGTACTCACTACTGCTGATGCGCACTCGGGGTCACTACTGCGCATGCGCCCTCCGGCTCACTACTGCTCATGCGTACTCGGACTCACTACTGCGGATGCGCAATCGGGCCCACAACTGCGCATGCGCGCACGAGCCCACTACTGCTCATGCACACACAGGCTCACTACTGCGCATGCGGGCTCGGGGTCACTACTGCTCATGCGCACTCGGACTCACTACTGCGCATGCGCACTCGAGCTCACTACTACGCATGCGCACTCGGGGTCACTACTGCTCATGCGCACTCGGACTCACTACTACTCATGCGCACTCGGGGTCACTACTGCTCATGCGCACTCGGGCTCACTACTGCGGATGTGCGCTCGGGCTCACTACTGCGCATGCGCACACGGACTCACTACTGCGCATGCGCTCTCGGGGTCACTGCTGCTCATGCGCACTCGGACTCACTACTACTCATGCGCACTCGGGGACACTACTGCTCATGCGCACTCGGACTCACTACTGCGGATGCGCGCTCTGGCTCACTACTGCGCATGGGCACACGGGCTCACTACTGCGCATGCGCACTCGGACCCACTACCACTCATGCGCACTCGGGGTCACTACTGCACATGCGCCCTCGGACTCCCTACTGCGGATGCGCGCTCGGGCTCACTACTGCGCATGCGCACACGGGGTCACTGCTGCTCATGCACACTCGGACTCACTACTGCTCATGCGGGCTTGGGGCCACTAGTGCGCATGCGCACTCGGACTCACTACTGCGCATGCGCGCTCGGCGTCACTACTGCGCATGCGCACTCGGGGTCACTACTGCGGATGCGCGCTCTGGCTCACTACTGCGCATGGGCACACGGGCTCACTACTGCGCATGCGCACTCGGACCCACTACCACTCATGCGCACTCGGGGTCACTACTGCACATGCGCACTCGGACCCACTACCACTCATGCGCACTCGGGGTCACTACTGCTCATGCGCACTCGGACTCACTACTGCTCATGCGCACTCGGGGTCACTACTGCGCATGCGCACTCGGACTCACTACTGCGGATGCGCAATCGGGCTCACTACTATGCATGCGGGCTCGGGGTCACTACTGCGCATGCGCAGTCCGGCTCAGACCTGCACATGCGCCCTCGGGCACAGCATTGCGCATGCGCACACGGGCTCACTATTGCGCACGCGCAGTCCGGCTCAGACCTGCACATGCGCACTCGAGCTCACTACTGCGGATGCGCAATCGGGCTCACTACTGTGCCTGCGCACTCGGGGTCACTACTGCTCATGCGCACTCGGACTCACTACTGCTGATGCGCACTCGGGGTCACTACTGCGCATGCGCCCTCCGGCTCACTACTGCTCATGCGTACTCGGACTCACTACTGCGGATGCGCAATCGGGCCCACTACTGCGCATGCGCGCACGAGCCCACTACTGCTCATGCAAACACAGGCTCACTACTGCGCATGCGGGCTCGGGGTCACTAGTGCGCATGCGCACTCGGGGTCACTACTGCGCATGCGCAGTCCGGCTCAGAATTGCACATGCGCATTCGAGCTCAATTCTGCGCATGTGCACACAGGCTCACTACTGCGCATGCGGGCACGGGGTCACTACTGCTCATGCGCACTCGGACTCACTACTGCGCATGCGCAATCCGGCTCAGACCTGCACATGCGCACTCGAGCTCACTACGACGCATGCGCACTCGGGGTCACTATTGCTCATGCGCACTCGGACTCACTACTACTCATGCGTACTCGGGGTCACTACTGCTCATGCGCACTCGGACTCACTACTGCGGATGTGCACTCGAGCTCACTACTACGCATGCGCACGCGGGCTCACTACTGCGCATGAGCACACGGGCTCACTACTGCGCATGCGCACGCGGGCTCACTACTGCGCATGCGTTCTCGGGGTCACTAGTGCGCATGCGCACTCGGACTCACTACTGCGGATGCACAATCGGGCTCACTACTGCGCATGCGCACCCCGGCTCAGACCTGCACATGCGCACACGGACTTACTACTGCGGATGCGCAATCGGGCTCACTACTGTGCATGCGCACTCGGGGTCACTACTGCTCATGCGCACTCGGACTCACCACTACTCATGCGCACTCGGGGACACTAATGCGCATGAGCACTCGGACTCACTACTGCGGATGCGCGCTCGGGCTCACTACTGCGCATGCGCACACGGACTCACTACTGCGCATGCGCACACGGGCTCACTACTGCGCATGCGCTCTCGGGGTCACTACTGCTCATGCGCACTCGGACTCACTACTGCGCATGCGCACTCCGGCTCGGACCTGCACATGCGCACTCGAGCTCACTACTACGCATGCGCACGCGGGCTCACTACTGCGCATGAGCACACGGGCTCACTACTGCGCATGCGCACGCGGGCTCACTACTGCGCACGCGTTCTCGGGGTCACTAGTGCGCATGCGCACTCGGACTCACTACTGCGCATGCGCACCCCGGCTCAGACCTGCACATGCGCACACGGACTTACTACTGCGGATGCGCAATCGGGCTCACTACTGTGCATGCGCACTCGGGGTCACTACTGCTCATGCGCACTCGGACTCACTACTACTCATGCGGACTCGGGGACACTAATGCGCATGCGCACTCGGACTCACTACTACTCATGCGGACTCGGGGACACTAATGCGCATGCGCACTCGGACTCACTACTGCGGATGCGCGCTCGGGCTCACTACTGCGCATGCGCACACGGGCTCACTACTGCGCATGCGCACTCGGGGTAACTACTGCTCATGCGCACTCGGACTCACTACTGCGGATGCGCGCTCGGGCTCACTACTGCGCATGCGCACACGGGATCACTGCTGCTCATGCGCACTCGGGCGCACTACTGCTCATGCGCACTCGGGGTCACTACTGCGCATGCGCACACGGACTCACTACTGCGGATGCCCAATCGGGCTCACTACTATGCATGCGGGCTCGGGGTCACTACTGCGCATGCGCCCTCCGGCTCCCTACTGCTAATGCGTACTCGGACTCACTACTGCGAATGCGCAATCGGGCCCACTACTGCGCATGCGCGCACGAGCCCACTACTGCTCATGCACACACAGGCTCACTACTGCGCATGCGGGCTCGGGGTCACTGCTGCTCATGCGCACTCGGACTCACTACTACTCATGCGCACTCGGGGACACTACTGCTCATGCGCACTCGGACTCACTACTGCGGATGCGCGCTCTGGCTCACTACTGCGCATGGGCACACGGGCTCACTACTGCGCATGCGCACTCGGACCCACTACCACTCATGCGCACTCGGGGTCACTACTGCACATGCGCCCTCGGACTCACTACTGCGGATGCGCGCTCGGGCTCACTACAATGCATTCGCACTCGGGGTCACTACTGCTCATGCGCACTCGGACTCACTACTGCTCATGCGCACTCGGGGTCACTACTGCGCATGCGCACTCGTGGTCACTACTGCGCTTGCACACTCCGGCTCAGACCTGCACATGCGCACACGGACTCACTACTGCGGATGCGCAATCGGGCTCACTACTATGCATTCGCACTCGGGGTCACTACTGCTCATGCGCACTCGGACTCACTACTGCTCATGCGCACTCGGGGTCACTACTGCGCATGCGCACTCGAGCTCACTACTACGCATGCGCACGCGGGCTCACTACTGCGCATGCGCACCCGGGCTCACTACTGCGCATGCGCGCACGAGCCCACTACTGCTCCTGCACACACGGGCTCACTACTGCTCATGCGCACTCAGACTCACTACTGCGGATGCACAATCGGGCTCACTACTGCGCATGCGCACTCGGGCACATCACTGCGCATGCGCACACGGGCTCACTACTGCGCATGCGCAGTCCGGCTCAGACCTGCACATGCGCACACGGACTCACTACTGCGGATGCGCAATCGGGCTCACTACTGTGCATGCGCACTCGGGGTCACTACTGCCCATGCGCACTCGGGGTCACTACTGCGCATGCGCACTCCGGCTCAGACCTGCACATGCGCACCCGAGCTCACTACTACGCATGCGCGCGCGGCGTCACTACTGCGCATGCGCACTCGGGGTCACTACTGCGCATGCACACTCCGGCTCAGACCTGCACATGCGCACACGGACTCACTACTGCGGATGCGCAATCGGGCTCACTACACTGCATGCGCACTCGGGGTCACTACTGCTCATGCGCACTCGGACTCACTACTGCTCATGCGCACTCGGGGTCACTACTGCGCATGCACACTCCGGCTCCGACCTGCACATGCGCACACGGACTCACTACTGCGGATGCGCAATCGGGCTCACTACTATGCATGCGGGCTCGGGGTCACTACTGCGCATGCGCAGTCCGGCTCAGACCTGCACATGCGCACTCGAGCTCACTACTGCGGATGCGCAATCGGGCTCACTACTTGCCTGCGCACTCGGGGTCACTACTGCTCATGCGCACTCGGACTCACTACTGCGGATGCGCAATCGGGCCCACTACTGCGCATGCGCGCACGAGCCCACTACTGCTCATGCACACACAGGCTCACTACTGCGCATGCGGGCTCGGGGTCACTAGTGCGCATGCGCACTCGGACTCACTACTGCGGATGTGCGCTCGGGCTCACTACTGCACATGCGCACACGGACTCACTACTGCGCATGCGCACACGGACTCACTACTGCGCATGCGCTCTCGGGGTCACTACTGCGCATGCGCACGCCGGCCCAGAACTGCACATGCGCACTCCGGCTCACCCCTGCACATGCGCACTCGAGCTCACTACTGCGGATGCGCGCTCGGGCACACTACTGCGCATGCGCACACGGGCTCACTACTGCGCATGCGCACACGGGCTCACTACTGCGGATGAGCGCTCGGGGTCACTACTGCGCATGCGCACTCGGGGTCACTACTGCGCATGCGCACGCCGGCCCAGACCTGCACATGCGCACTCCGGCTCACCCCTGCACATGCGCACTCGAGCTCACTACTACGCATGCGCACGCGGGCTCACTACAGCGTATGAGCACACGGGCTCACTACTTCTCATGCGCACTCGGACTCACTACAGCTCATGCGCACTCGGACTTACTACTACTCATGCGCACTCGGGGACACTAATGCGCATGCGCACTCGGACTCACTACTGCGGATGCGCGCTCGGGCTCACAACTGCGCATGCGCACACGCACTCACTACTGCGGATGCGCAATCGGGCTCACTACTGTGCATGCGCACTCGGGGTCACTACTGCTCATGCGCACTCGGACACACTACTGCTCATGCGCACTCAGGGTCACTACTGCGCATGCGCCCTCCGGCTCACTACTGCTCATGCGTACTCGGACTCACTACTGCGGATGCGCAATCGGGCCCACTACTGCGCATGCGCGCACGAGCCCACTACTGCTCATGCACGCACAGGCTCACTACGGCGCATGCGGGCTCGGGGTCACTAGTGCGCATGCGCACTCGGGGTCACTACTGCGCATGCGCAGTCCGGCTCAGACTTGCACATGCGCATTCGAGCTCAATTCTGCGCATGTGCACACGGGCTCACTACTGCGCATGCGCAGTCCGGCTCAGACCTGCACATGCGCACTCGAGCTCACTACAGCGCATGCGCGCTCGGGGTCACTACTGCGCATGCGCACTCGCGGTCACTACTGCGCATGCGCACTCCGGCTCAGACCTGCACATGCGCACTCGGACTCACTACTGCGGATGCGCGCTCGGGCTCACTACTGCGCATGCGCACACGGACTCACTACTGCGCATGCGCGCACGAGCCCACTACTGCGCATGCGCACTCCGGCTCAGACCTGCCCATACGCACTCGGCCACACTACTACGCATGCGCACACGGGCTCACTACTGCGCATGCGCAGTCCGGCTCAGACCTGCACATGCGCACTCGAGCTCACTACTACGCATGCGCACGCGGGCTCGCTACTGCGCATGAGCACACGGGCTCACTACTGCGGATGCGCGCTCGGGGTCACTACTGCGCATGCGCACTCGGGGTCACTACTACTCATGCGCACTCAGGGACACTAATGCGCATGCGCACTCGGACTCACTACTGCGGATGCGCGCTCGGCCTCACAACTGCGCATGCACACACGGGCTCACTACTGCGCATCCGCGCTCGGGGTCACTACTGCGCATGCGCACTCGGGGTCACTACTGCGCATGCGCACTCCGGCTCAGACCTGCACATGCGCACACGCACTCACTACTGCGGATGCGCAATCGGGTTCACTACTGTGCATGCGCACTCGGGGTCACTACTGCTCATGCGCACTCGGACTCACTACTGCTCATGCGCACTCGGGGTCACTACTGCGCATGCGCCCTCCGGCTCACTGCTGCTCATGCGTACTCGGACTCACTACTGCGGATGCGCAATCGGGCCCACTACTGCGCATGCGCGCACGAACCCACTACTGCTCATGCACACACAGGCTCACTACTGCGCATGCGTACGCGGGCTCACTACTGCGCATGCGCACTCGGGGTCACTACTGCTCATGCGCACTCGAACTCACTGCTACTCATGCGCATTCGGGGTCACTACTGCGCATGCGCACTCGGACTCACTACTGCGGATGCGCGCTCGGGCTCACTACTGCGCATGCGCACACGGGCTCACTACTGCGCATGCGCGCACGAGCCCACTACTGCGCATGCGCACTCCGGCTCAGACCTGCACATGCGCACACGGACTCACTACTGCGGATGCGCAATCGGGCTCACTACTGCGGATGCGCGCTCGGGCTCACTAGTGCTCATGCGCACTCGGGGTCACTACTGCGGATGCGCGCTCGGGCTCACTACTGCGCATGCGCACACGGGCTCACTGCTGCTCATGCGCACTCGGACGCACTACTGCTCATGCGCACTCTGGGTCACTACTGCGCATGCGCAGTCCGGCTCAAACCTGCACATGCGCATTCGAGCTCACTTCTGCGCATATGCACACGGGCGTACTACTGCGCATGCGCACTCGGACTCACTACTGCTCATGCGCACTCGGGGTCACTACTGCGCATGCGCAGTCCGGCTCAGACCTGCACATGCGCACACGGACTCACTACTGCGGATGCGCAATCGAACTCACTACTATGCATGCGGGCTCGGGGTCACTACTGCGCATGCGCAGTCCGGCTCAGACCTGCACATGCGCCCTCGGGCACACCACTGCACATGCGCACACGGGCTCACTACTGCGGTTGCGCGCTCGGGCTCACTACTGTGCATGCGCACTCGGGGTCACTACTGCTCATGCGCCCACCGGCTCACTACTGCTCATGCGTACTCGGACTCACTACTGCGGATGCGCAATCGGGCCCACTACTGCGCATGCGCGCACGAGCCCACTACTGCTCATGCACACACAGGCTCACTACTGCGCATGCGGGCTCGGGGTCACTACTGCGCATGCGCACACGGACTCACTACTGCGCATGCGCACACGGGCTCACTACTGCGCATGCGCAGTCCGGCTCAGACTTGCACGTGCGCATTCGAGCTCACTTCTGCGCGTGTGCACACGGGCTCACTACTGCGCATGAGCACACGGGCTCACTACTGCGCATGCGCAAGCGGGCTCACTACTGCGCATGCGTTCTCGGGGTCACTAGTGCGCATGCGCACTCGGACTCACTATTGCGGATGCACAATCGGGCTCACTACTGCGCATGCGCACCCCGGCTCAGACCTGCACATGCGCACACGGACTTACTACTGCGGATGCGCAATCGGGCTCACTACTGTGCATGCGCACTCGGGGTCACTACTGCTCATGCGCACTCGGACTCACTACTACTCATGCGCACTCGGGGACACTAATGCGCATGAGCACTCGGACTCACTACTGCGGATGCGCGCTCGGGCTCACTACTGCGCATGCACACACGGGATCACTGCTGCCCATGCGCACTCGGACTCACTACTGCTCATGCGCACTCAGGGTCACTACTGCGCATGCGCACTCGGGGTCACTGCTGCTCATGCGCACTCGGACTCACTACTGCTCATGCGCACTCGGGGTTACTACTGCGCATGCGCACTCGGACTCACTACTGCGGTTGCGGGCTCGGGGTCACTAGTGCGCATGCGCACTCGGACTCACTACTGCGCATGCGCGCTCGGGGTCACTACTGCGCATGCGCACTCGGGGTCACTACTGCGCATGCGCACTCCGGCTCAGACCTGCACATGCGCACACGGACTCACTACTGCGGATGCGCAATCGGGCTCACTACTGTGCATGCGCACTCGGGGTCACTACTGCTCATGTGCACTCAGACTCACTACTGCGGATGCACAATCGGGCTCACTACTGCGCATGCGCGCTCGGACTCACTACCGCTCATGCGGACACGGGCTCACTACTGCGCATGCGGGCTCGGGGTCACTACTGCTCATGCGCACTCGGACTCACTACTGCTCATGCGCACTCAGGGTCACTACTGCGCATGCGCCCTCCGGTTCACTACTGCTCATGCGTACTCGGACTCACTACTACTCATGCTGACTCGGGGACACTAATGCGCATGCGCACTCGGACTCACTACTGCGGATGCGCGCTCGGGCTCACTACTGCGCATGCGCACACGGGATCACTGCTGCTCATGCGCACTCGGGCGCACTACTGCTCATGCGCACTCGGGGTCACTACTGCGCATGCGCACTCGGACTCACTACTGCGGTTGCGGGCTCGGGGTCACTAGTGCGCATGTGCACTCGGACTCACTACAGCGCATGCGCACTCGGACCCACTACCACTCATGCGCACTCGGGGTCACTACTGCTCATGCGCCCTCGGACTCACTACTGCTCATGCGCACTCGGGGACACTACTGCGCATGCGCACTCGGACTCACTACTGCGGATGCGCGCTCGGGCTCACTACTGCGCATGCGCACACGGGGTCACTGCTGCTCATGCGCACTCGGACTCACTACTGCTCATGCGGGCTCGGGGCCACTACTGCGCATGCACACTCCGGCTCAGACCTGCACATGCGCACACGGACTCACTACTGCGGATGCGCAATCGGGCTCACTACTATGCATGCGGGCTCGGGGTCACTACTGCGCATGCACACTCCGGCTCAGACCTGCACATGCGCACACGGACTCACTACTGCGCATGCGCGCTCGGCGTCACTACTGCGCATGCGCACACGGGCTCACTACTGCGCACGCGCAGTCCGGGTCAGACCTGCACATGCGCACTCGAGCTCACTACTGCGGATGCGCAATCGGGCTCACTACTGTGCCTGCGCACTCGGGGTCACTACTGCTCATGCGCACTCGTACTCACTACTGCTGATGCGCACTCGGGGTCACTACTGCGCATGCGCCCTCCGGCTCACTACTGCTCATGCGTACTCGGACTCACTACTGCGGATGCGCAATCGGGCCCACTACTGCGCATGCGCGCACGAGCCCACTACTGCTCATGCACACACAGGCTCACTACTGCGCATGCGGGCTCGGGGTCACTACTGCTCATGCGCACTCGGACTCACTACTGCGCATGCGCAATCCGGCTCAGACCTGCACATGCGCACTCGAGCTCACTACTACGCATGCGCACTCGGGGTCACTACTGCTCATGCGCACTCGGACTCACTACTACTCATGCGCACTCGGGGTCACTACTGCTCATGCGCACTCGGACTCACTACTGCGGATGTGCGCTCGGGCTCACTACTGCGCATGCGCACACGGACTCACTACTGCGCATGCGCTCTCGGGGTCACTGCTGCTCATGCGCACTCGGACTCACTACTACTCATGCGCACTCGGGGACACTACTGCTCATGCGCACTCGGACTCACTACTGCGGATGCGCGCTCTGGCTCACTACTGCGCATGGGCACACGGGCTCACTACTGCGCATGCGCACTCGGACCCACTACCACTCATGCGCACTCGGGGTCACTACTGCACATGCGCCCTCGGACTCCCTACTGCGGATGCGCGCTCGGGCTCACTACTGCGCATGCGCACACGGGGTCACTGCTGCTCATGCACACTCGGACTCACTACTGCTCATGCGGGCTTGGGGCCACTAGTGCGCATGCGCACTCGGACTCACTACTGCGCATGCGCGCTCGGCGTCACTACTGCGCATGCGCACTCGGGGTCACTACTGCGCATGCACACTCCGGCTCAGACCTGCACATGCGCACACGGACTCACTACTGCGGATGCGCAATCGGGCTCACTACTATGCATTCGCACTCGGGGTCACTACTGCTCATGCGCACTCGGACTCACTACTGCTCATGCGCACTCGGGGTCACTACTGCGCATGCGCCCTCCGGCTCACTACTGCTCATGCGTACTCGGACTCACTACTGCGGATGCGCAATCGGGCCCACTACTGCGCATGCGCGCACGAGCCCACTACTGCTCATGCACACACAGGCTCACTACTGCGCATGCGGGCTCGGGGTCACTAGTGCGCATGCGCACTCGGGGTCACTACTGCGCATGCGCAGTCCGGCTCAGAATTGCACATGCGCATTCGAGCTCAATTCTGCGCATGTGCACACAGGCTCACTACTGCGCATGCGGGCACGGGGTCACTACTGCTCATGCGCACTCGGACTCACTACTGCGCATGCGCAATCCGGCTCAGACCTGCACATGCGCACTCGAGCTCACTACGACGCATGCGCACTCGGGGTCACTATTGCTCATGCGCACTCGGACTCACTACTACTCATGCGTACTCGGGGTCACTACTGCTCATGCGCACTCGGACTCACTACTGCGGATGTGCACTCGAGCTCACTACTACGCATGCGCACGCGGGCTCACTACTGCGCATGAGCACACGGGCTCACTACTGCGCATGCGCACGCGGGCTCACTACTGCGCATGCGTTCTCGGGGTCACTAGTGCGCATGCGCACTCGGACTCACTACTGCGGATGCACAATCGGGCTCACTACTGCGCATGCGCACCCCGGCTCAGACCTGCACATGCGCACACGGACTTACTACTGCGGATGCGCAATCGGGCTCACTACTGTGCATGCGCACTCGGGGTCACTACTGCTCATGCGCACTCGGACTCACCACTACTCATGCGCACTCGGGGACACTAATGCGCATGAGCACTCGGACTCACTACTGCGGATGCGCGCTCGGGCTCACTACTGCGCATGCACACACGGGATCACTGCTGCCCATGCGCACTCGGACTCACTACTGCTCATGCGCACTCGGGGTCACTACTGCGCATGCGCACTCGGGGTCACTGCTGCTCATGCGCACTCGGACTCACTACTGCTCATGCGCACTCGGGGTTACCACTGCGCATGCGCACCCGGACTCACTACTGCGGTTGCGGGCTCGGGGTCACTAGTGCGCATGCGCACTCGGACTCACTACTGCTCATGCGCACTCGGACTCACTACTGCTCATGCGCACTGGGACTCACTACTGCGCATGCGCACTCCGGCTCAGACCTGCACATGCGCACACGGACTCACTACTGCGGATGCGCAATCGGGCTCACTACTGTGCATGCGCACTCGGGGTCACTACTGCTCATGTGCACTCAGACTCACTACTGCGGATACACAATCGGGCTCACTACTGCGCATGCGCGCTCGGACTCACTACCGCTCATGCGGACACGGGCTCACTACTGCGCATGCGCAGTCCGGCTCAGACTTGCACGTGCGCATTCGAGCTCACTTCTGCGCGTGTGCACACGGGCTCACTATTGCGCATGCGGGCTCGGGGTCACTACTGCTCATGCGCACTCGGACTCACTACTGCTCATGCGCACTGGGACTCACTACTGCGCATGCGCACTCCGGCTCAGACCTGCACATGCGCACTCGGGCTCACCACTGTGCATGCGTAGACGGGCTCACTAGTGCGCATGCGCACACGGGCTCACTACTGCGCATGCGCGCACGGGGTCACTACTGCTCATGCGCACTCAGACTCACTACGGCGGATGCACAATCGGGCTCACTACTGCGCACGCGCGCTCGAACTCACTACTGCTCATGCGGTCACGGGGTCCCTACTGCGCATGCGCACTCGGACTCACTACTGCGCATGCGCACTCCGGCTCAGACCTGCACATGCGCCCTCGAGCTCACTACTGCGGATGCGCAATCGGGCTCACTACTGCGGTTGCGGGCTCGGGGTCACTAGTGCGCATGTGCACTCGGACTCACTACAGCGCATGCGCACTCGGACCCACTACCACTCATGCGCACTCGGGGTCACTACTGCTCATGCGCCCTCGGACTCACTACTGCTCATGCGCACTCGGGGACACTACTGCGCATGCGCACTCGGACTCACTACTGCGGATGCGCGCTCGGGCTCACTACTGCGCATGCGCACACGGGGTCACTGCTGCTCATGCGCACTCGGACTCACTACTGCTCATGCGGGCTCGGGGCCACTAGTGCGCATGCGCACTCGGACTCACTACTGCGCATGCGCGCTCGGCGTCACTACTGCGCATGCGCACTCGGGGTCACTACTGCGCATGCACACTCCGGCTCAGACCTGCACATGCGCACACGGACTCACTACTGCGGATGCGCAATCGGGCTCACTACTATGCATGCGGGCTCGGGGTCACTACTGCGCATGCACACTCCGGCTCAGACCTGCACATGCGCACACGGACTCACTACTGCGCATGCGCGCTCGGCGTCACTACTGCGCATGCGCACACGGGCTCACTACTGCGCACGCGCAGTCCGGATCAGACCTGCACATGCGCACTCGAGCTCACTACTGCGGATGCGCAATCGGGCTCCCTACTGTGCCTGCGCACTCGGGGTCACTACTGCTCATGCGCACTCGTACTCACTACTGCTGATGCGCACTCGGGGTCACTACTGCGCATGCGCCCTCCGGCTCACTACTGCTCATGCGTACTCGGACTCACTACTGCGGATGCGCAATCGGGCCCACTACTGCGCATGCGCGCACGAGCCCACTACTGCTCATGCACACACAGGCTCACTACTGCGCATGCGGGCTCGGGGTCACTACTGCTCATGCGCACTCGGACTCACTACTGCGGATGTGCGCTCGGGCTCACTACTGCGCATGCGCACACGGACTCACTACTGCGCATGCGCTCTCGGGGTCACTGCTGCTCATGCGCACTCGGACTCACTACTACTCATGCGCAATCCGGCTCAGACCTGCACATGCGCACTCGAGCTCACTACGACGCATGCGCACTCGGGGTCACTATTGCTCATGCGCACTCGGACTCACTACTACTCATGCGTACTCGGGGTCACTACTGCTCATGCGCACTCGGACTCACTACTGCGGATGTGCACTCGAGCTCACTACTACGCATGCGCACGCGGGCTCACTACTGCGCATGAGCACACGGGCTCACTACTGCGCATGCGCACGCGGGCTCACTACTGCGCGTGCGTTCTCGGGGTCACTAGTGCGCATGCGCACTCGGACTCACTACTGCGGATGCACAATCGGGCTCACTACTGCGCATGCGCACCCCGGCTCGGACCTGCACATGCGCACACGGACTTACTACTGCGGATGCGCAATCGGGCTCACTACTGTGCATGCGCACTCGGGGTCACTACTGCTCATGCGCACTCGGACTCACCACTACTCATGCGCACTCGGGGACACTAATGCGCATGAGCACTCGGACTCACTACTGCGGATGCGCGCTCGGGCTCACTACTGCGCATGCACACACGGGATCACTGCTGCCCATGCGCACTCGGACTCACTACTGCTCATGCGCACTCGGGGTCACTACTGCGCATGCGCACTCGGGGTCACTGCTGCTCATGCGCACTCGGACTCACTACTGCTCATGCGCACTCGGGGTTACCACTGCGCATGCGCACCCGGACTCACTACTGCGGTTGCGGGCTCGGGGTCACTAGTGCGCATGCGCACTCGGACTCACTACTGCGCATGCGCGCTCGGGGTCACTACTGCGCATGCGCACTCGGGGTCACTACTGCGCATGCGCACTCCGGCTCAGACCTGCACATGCGCACACGGACTCACTACTGCGGATGCGCAATCGGGCTCACTACTGTGCATGCGCACTCGGGGTCACTACTGCTCATGTGCACTCAGACTCACTACTGCGGATACACAATCGGGCTCACTACTGCGCATGCGCGCTCGGACTCACTACCGCTCATGCGGACACGGGCTCACTACTGCGCATGCGCAGTCCGGCTCAGACTTGCACGTGCGCATTCGAGCTCACTTCTGCGCGTGTGCACACGGGCTCACTATTGCGCATGCGGGCTCGGGGTCACTACTGCTCATGCGCACTCGGACTCACTACTGCTCATGCGCACTGGGACTCACTACTGCGCATGCGCACTCCGGCTCAGACCTGCGCATGCGCACTCGGGCTCACCACTGTGCATGCGTAGACGGGCTCACTAGTGCGCATGCGCACACGGGCTCACTACTGCGCATGCGCGCACGGGGTCACTACTGCTCATGCGCACTCAGACTCACTACGGCGGATGCACAATCGGGCTCACTACTGCGCACGCGCGCTCGAACTCACTACTGCTCATGCGGTCACGGGGTCCCTACTGCGCATGCGCACTCGGACTCACTACTGCGCATGCGCACTCCGGCTCAGACCTGCACATGCGCACTCGAGCTCACTACTACGCATGCGCTCTCGGGGTCACTGCTGCTCATGCGCACTCGGACTCACTACTACTCATGCGCACTCGGGGACACTACTGCTCATGCGCACTCGGACTCACTACTGCGCATGCGCACTCGGACTCACTACTGCGCATGCGCACTCCGGCTCAGACCTGCACATGCGCACTCGGACTCACTACTGCGGGTGCGCACTCGGACTCACTACTGCGCATGCGCACTCCGGCTCAGACCTGCACATGCGCACTCGGACTCACTACTGCGGGTGCGCGCTCGGGCTCAGTACTGCGCATGCGCTCTCGGGGTCACTGCTGCTCATGCGCACTCGGACTCACTACTACTCATGCGCACTCGGGGACACTACTGCTCATGCGCACTCGGACTCACTACTGCGGATGCGCGCTCTGGCTCACTACTGCGCATGCGCACACGGGGTCACTGCTGCTCATGCACACTCGCACTCACTACTGCGCATGCGGGCTTGGGGCCACTAGTGCGCATGCGCACTCGGGGTCACTACTGCGCATGCACACTCCGGCTCAGACCTGCACATGCGCACACGGACTCACTACTGCGGATGCGCAATCGGGCTCACTACTATGCATGCGCACACGGGGTCACTGCTGCTCATGCACACTCGCACTCACTACTGCGCATGCGGGCTTGGGGCCACTAGTGCGCATGCGCACTCGGGGTCACTACTGCGCATGCACACTCCGGCTCAGACCTGCACATGCGCACACGGACTCACTACTGCGGATGCGCAATCGGGCTCACTACTATGCATGCGCACTCGGGGTCACTACTGCTCATGCGCACTCGGACTCACTACTGCTCATGCGCACTCGGGGTCACTACTGCGCATGCGCACTCGGACTCACTACTGCGGATGCGCAATCGGGCTCACTACTATGCATGCGGGCTCGGGGTCACTACTGCGCATGCGCAGTCCGGCTCAGACCTGCACATGCGCCCTCGGGCACAGCACTGCGCATGCGCACATGGGCTCACTATTGCGCACGCGCAGTCCGGCTCAGACCTGCACATGCGCACTCGAGCTCACTACTGCGGATGCGCAATCGGGCTCACTACTGTGCCTGCGCACTCGGGGTCACTACTGCTCATGCGCACTCGGACTCACTACTGCTGATGCGCACTCGGGGTCACTACTGCGCATGCGCCCTCCGGCTCACTACTGCTCATGCGTACTCGGACTCACTACTGCGGATGCGCAATCGGGCCCACTACAGCGCATGCGCGCACGAGCCCACTACTGCTCATGCACACACAGGCTCACTACTGCGCATGCGGGCTCGGGGTCACTAGTGCGCATGCGCACTCGGGGTCACTACTGCGCATGCGCAGTCCGGCTCAGAATTGCACATGCGCATTCGAGCTCAATTCTGCGCATGTGCACACAGGCTCACTACTGCGCATGCGGGCACGGGGTCACTACTGCTCATGCGCACTCGGACTCACTACTGCGCATGCGCAATCCGGCTCAGACCTGCACATGCGCACTCGAGCTCACTACGACGCATGCGCACTCGGGGTCACTATTGCTCATGCGCACTCGGACTCACTACTACTCATGCGTACTCGGGGTCACTACTGCTCATGCGCACTCGGACTCACTACTGCGGATGTGCACTCGAGCTCACTACTACGCATGCGCACGCGGGCTCACTACTGCGCATGAGCACACGGGCTCACTACTGCGCATGCGCACGCGGGCTCACTACTGCGCATGCGTTCTCGGGGTCACTAGTGCGCATGCGCACTCGGACTCACTACTGCGGATGCACAATCGGGCTCACTACTGCGCATGCGCACCCCGGCTC
Source organism: Megachile leachella (assembly GCA_963576845.1). Lineage (NCBI taxonomy): Eukaryota > Metazoa > Arthropoda > Insecta > Hymenoptera > Megachilidae > Megachile > Megachile leachella. Next base: position 6,842,112 of record OY756247.1, read on the forward strand.
AGACCTGCACATGCGCACACGGACTTACTACTGCGGATGCGCAATCGGGCTCACTACTGTGCATGCGCACTCGGGGTCACTACTGCTCATGCGCACTCGGACTCACTACTGCGGATGCGCGCTCGGGCTCACTACTGCGCATGCGCACACGGGGTCACTGCTGCTCATGCGCACTCGGACTCACTACTGCTCATGCGGGCTCGGGGCCACTACTGCGCATGCACACTCCGGCTCAGACCTGCACATGCGCACACGGACTCACTACTGCGGATGCGCAATCGGGCTCACTACTATGCATGCGGGCTCGGGGTCACTACTGCGCATGCACACTCCGGCTCAGACCTGCACATGCGCACACGGACTCACTACTGCGCATGCGCGCTCGGCGTCACTACTGCGCATGCGCACACGGGCTCACTACTGCGCACGCGCAGTCCGGGTCAGACCTGCACATGCGCACTCGAGCTCACTACTGCGGATGCGCAATCGGGCTCACTACTGTGCCTGCGCACTCGGGGTCACTACTGCTCATGCGCACTCGTACTCACTACTGCTGATGCGCACTCGGGGTCACTACTGCGCATGCGCCCTCCGGCTCACTACTGCTCATGCGTACTCGGACTCACTACTGCGGATGCGCAATCGGGCCCACTACTGCGCATGCGCGCACGAGCCCACTACTGCTCATGCACACACAGGCTCACTACTGCGCATGCGGGCTCGGGGTCACTACTGCTCATGCGCACTCGGACTCACTACTGCGCATGCGCAATCCGGCTCAGACCTGCACATGCGCACTCGAGCTCACTACTACGCATGCGCACTCGGGGTCACTACTGCTCATGCGCACTCGGACTCACTACTACTCATGCGCACTCGGGGTCACTACTGCTCATGCGCACTCGGACTCACTACTGCGGATGTGCGCTCGGGCTCACTACTGCGCATGCGCACACGGACTCACTACTGCGCATGCGCTCTCGGGGTCACTGCTGCTCATGCGCACTCGGACTCACTACTACTCATGCGCACTCGGGGACACTACTGCTCATGCGCACTCGGACTCACTACTGCGGATGCGCGCTCTGGCTCACTACTGCGCATGGGCACACGGGCTCACTACTGCGCATGCGCACTCGGACCCACTACCACTCATGCGCACTCGGGGTCACTACTGCACATGCGCCCTCGGACTCCCTACTGCGGATGCGCGCTCGGGCTCACTACTGCGCATGCGCACACGGGGTCACTGCTGCTCATGCACACTCGGACTCACTACTGCTCATGCGGGCTTGGGGCCACTAGTGCGCATGCGCACTCGGACTCACTACTGCGCATGCGCGCTCGGCGTCACTACTGCGCATGCGCACACGGACTCACTACTGCGGATGCGCAATCGGGCTCACTACTATGCATGCGCACTCGGGGTCACTACTGCTCATGCGCACTCGGACTCACTACTGCTCATGCGCACTCGGGGTCACTACTGCGCATGCGCACTCGGACTCACTACTGCGGATGCGCAATCGGGCTCACTACTATGCATGCGGGCTCGGGGTCACTACTGCGCATGCGCAGTCCGGCTCAGACCTGCACATGCGCCCTCGGGCACAGCACTGCGCATGCGCACATGGGCTCACTATTGCGCACGCGCAGTCCGGCTCAGACCTGCACATGCGCACTCGAGCTCACTACTGCGGATGCGCAATCGGGCTCACTACTGTGCCTGCGCACTCGGGGTCACTACTGCTCATGCGCACTCGGACTCACTACTGCTGATGCGCACTCGGGGTCACTACTGCGCATGCGCCCTCCGGCTCACTACTGCTCATGCGTACTCGGACTCACTACTGCGGATGCGCAATCGGGCCCACTACAGCGCATGCGCGCACGAGCCCACTACTGCTCATGCACACACAGGCTCACTACTGCGCATGCGGGCTCGGGGTCACTAGTGCGCATGCGCACTCGGGGTCACTACTGCGCATGCGCAGTCCGGCTCAGAATTGCACATGCGCATTCGAGCTCAATTCTGCGCATGTGCACACAGGCTCACTACTGCGCATGCGGGCACGGGGTCACTACTGCTCATGCGCACTCGGACTCACTACTGCGCATGCGCAATCCGGCTCAGACCTGCACATGCGCACTCGAGCTCACTACGACGCATGCGCACTCGGGGTCACTATTGCTCATGCGCACTCGGACTCACTACTACTCATGCGTACTCGGGGTCACTACTGCTCATGCGCACTCGGACTCACTACTGCGGATGTGCACTCGAGCTCACTACTACGCATGCGCACGCGGGCTCACTACTGCGCATGAGCACACGGGCTCACTACTGCGCATGCGCACGCGGGCTCACTACTGCGCATGCGTTCTCGGGGTCACTAGTGCGCATGCGCACTCGGACTCACTACTGCGGATGCACAATCGGGCTCACTACTGCGCATGCGCACCCCGGCTCAGACCTGCACATGCGCACACGGACTTACTACTGCGGATGCGCAATCGGGCTCACTACTGTGCATGCGCACTCGGGGTCACTACTGCTCATGCGCACTCGGACTCACTACTGCGGATGCGCGCTCGGGCTCACTACTGCGCATGCGCACACGGGGTCACTGCTGCTCATGCGCACTCGGACTCACTACTGCTCATGCGGGCTCGGGGCCACTACTGCGCATGCACACTCCGGCTCAGACCTGCACATGCGCACACGGACTCACTACTGCGGATGCGCAATCGGGCTCACTACTATGCATGCGGGCTCGGGGTCACTACTGCGCATGCACACTCCGGCTCAGACCTGCACATGCGCACACGGACTCACTACTACGCATGCGCGCTCGGCGTCACTACTGCGCATGCGCACACGGGCTCACTACTGCGCACGCGCAGTCCGGGTCAGACCTGCACATGCGCACTCGAGCTCACTACTGCGGATGCGCAATCGGGCTCACTACTGTGCCTGCGCACTCGGGGTCACTACTGCTCATGCGCACTCGTACTCACTACTGCTGATGCGCACTCGGGGTCACTACTGCGCATGCGCCCTCCGGCTCACTACTGCTCATGCGTACTCGGACTCACTACTGCGGATGCGCAATCGGGCCCACTACTGCGCATGCGCGCACGAGCCCACTACTGCTCATGCACACACAGGCTCACTACTGCGCATGCGGGCTCGGGGTCACTACTGCACATGCGCACTCGGACTCACTACTGCGCATGCGCAATCCGGCTCAGACCTGCACATGCGCACTCGAGCTCACTACTACGCATGCGCACTCGGGGTCACTACTGCTCATGCGCACTCGGACTCACTACTACTCATGCGCACTCGGGGTCACTACTGCTCATGCGCACTCGGACTCACTACTGCGGATGTGCGCTCGGGCTCACTACTGCGCATGCGCACACGGACTCACTACTGCGCATGCGCTCTCGGGGTCACTGCTGCTCATGCGCACTCGGACTCACTACTACTCATGCGCACTCGGGGACACTACTGCTCATGCGCACTCGGACTCACTACTGCGGATGCGCGCTCTGGCTCACTACTGCGCATGGGCACACGGGCTCACTACTGCGCATGCGCACTCGGACCCACTACCACTCATGCGCACTCGGGGTCACTACTGCACATGCGCCCTCGGACTCCCTACTGCGGATGCGCGCTCGGGCTCACTACTGCGCATGCGCACACGGGGTCACTGCTGCTCATGCACACTCGGACTCACTACTGCTCATGCGGGCTTGGGGCCACTAGTGCGCATGCGCACTCGGACTCACTACTGCGCATGCGCGCTCGGCGTCACTACTGCGCATGCGCACTCGGGGTCACTACTGCGCATGCACACTCCGGCTCAGACCTGCACATGCGCACACGGACTCACTACTGCGGATGCGCAATCGGGCTCACTACTATGCATTCGCACTCGGGGTCACTACTGCTCATGCGCACTCGGACTCACTACTGCTCATGCGCACTCGGGGTCACTACTGCGCATGCGCCCTCCGGCTCACTACTGCTCATGCGTACTCGGACTCACTACTGCGGATGCGCAATCGGGCCCACTACTGCGCATGCGCGCACGAGCCCACTACTGCTCATGCACACACAGGCTCACTACTGCGCATGCGGGCTCGGGGTCACTAGTGCGCATGCGCACTCGGGGTCACTACTGCGCATGCGCAGTCCGGCTCAGAATTGCACATGCGCATTCGAGCTCAATTCTGCGCATGTGCACACAGGCTCACTACTGCGCATGCGGGCACGGGGTCACTACTGCTCATGCGCACTCGGACTCACTACTGCGCATGCGCAATCCGGCTCAGACCTGCACATGCGCACTCGAGCTCACTACGACGCATGCGCACTCGGGGTCACTATTGCTCATGCGCACTCGGACTCACTACTACTCATGCGTACTCGGGGTCACTACTGCTCATGCGCACTCGGACTCACTACTGCGGATGTGCACTCGAGCTCACTACTACGCATGCGCACGCGGGCTCACTACTGCGCATGAGCACACGGGCTCACTACTGCGCATGCGCACGCGGGCTCACTACTGCGCATGCGTTCTCGGGGTCACTAGTGCGCATGCGCACTCGGACTCACTACTGCGGATGCACAATCGGGCTCACTACTGCGCATGCGCACCCCGGCTCAGACCTGCACATGCGCACACGGACTTACTACTGCGGATGCGCAATCGGGCTCACTACTGTGCATGCGCACTCGGGGTCACTACTGCTCATGCGCACTCGGACTCACCACTACTCATGCGCACTCGGGGACACTAATGCGCATGAGCACTCGGACTCACTACTGCGGATGCGCGCTCGGGCTCACTACTGCGCATGCACACACGGGATCACTGCTGCCCATGCGCACTCGGACTCACTACTGCTCATGCGCACTCGGGGTCACTACTGCGCATGCGCACTCGGGGTCACTGCTGCTCATGCGCACTCGGACTCACTACTGCTCATGCGCACTCGGGGTTACCACTGCGCATGCGCACCCGGACTCACTACTGCGGTTGCGGGCTCGGGGTCACTAGTGCGCATGCGCACTCGGACTCACTACTGCTCATGCGCACTCGGACTCACTACTGCTCATGCGCACTGGGACTCACTACTGCGCATGCGCACTCCGGCTCAGACCTGCACATGCGCACACGGACTCACTACTGCGGATGCGCAATCGGGCTCACTACTGTGCATGCGCACTCGGGGTCACTACTGCTCATGTGCACTCAGACTCACTACTGCGGATACACAATCGGGCTCACTACTGCGCATGCGCGCTCGGACTCACTACCGCTCATGCGGACACGGGCTCACTACTGCGCATGCGCAGTCCGGCTCAGACTTGCACGTGCGCATTCGAGCTCACTTCTGCGCGTGTGCACACGGGCTCACTATTGCGCATGCGGGCTCGGGGTCACTACTGCTCATGCGCACTCGGACTCACTACTGCTCATGCGCACTGGGACTCACTACTGCGCATGCGCACTCCGGCTCAGACCTGCACATGCGCACTCGGGCTCACCACTGTGCATGCGTAGACGGGCTCACTAGTGCGCATGCGCACACGGGCTCACTACTGCGCATGCGCGCACGGGGTCACTACTGCTCATGCGCACTCAGACTCACTACGGCGGATGCACAATCGGGCTCACTACTGCGCACGCGCGCTCGAACTCACTACTGCTCATGCGGTCACGGGGTCCCTACTGCGCATGCGCACTCGGACTCACTACTGCGCATGCGCACTCCGGCTCAGACCTGCACATGCGCCCTCGAGCTCACTACTGCGGATGCGCAATCGGGCTCACTACTGCGGTTGCGGGCTCGGGGTCACTAGTGCGCATGTGCACTCGGACTCACTACAGCGCATGCGCACTCGGACCCACTACCACTCATGCGCACTCGGGGTCACTACTGCTCATGCGCCCTCGGACTCACTACTGCTCATGCGCACTCGGGGACACTACTGCGCATGCGCACTCGGACTCACTACTGCGGATGCGCGCTCGGGCTCACTACTGCGCATGCGCACACGGGGTCACTGCTGCTCATGCGCACTCGGACTCACTACTGCTCATGCGGGCTCGGGGCCACTAGTGCGCATGCGCACTCGGACTCACTACTGCGCATGCGCGCTCGGCGTCACTACTGCGCATGCGCACTCGGGGTCACTACTGCGCATGCACACTCCGGCTCAGACCTGCACATGCGCACACGGACTCACTACTGCGGATGCGCAATCGGGCTCACTACTATGCATGCGGGCTCGGGGTCACTACTGCGCATGCACACTCCGGCTCAGACCTGCACATGCGCACACGGACTCACTACTGCGCATGCGCGCTCGGCGTCACTACTGCGCATGCGCACACGGGCTCACTACTGCGCACGCGCAGTCCGGATCAGACCTGCACATGCGCACTCGAGCTCACTACTGCGGATGCGCAATCGGGCTCACTACTGTGCCTGCGCACTCGGGGTCACTACTGCTCATGCGCACTCGTACTCACTACTGCTGATGCGCACTCGGGGTCACTACTGCGCATGCGCCCTCCGGCTCACTACTGCTCATGCGTACTCGGACTCACTACTGCGGATGCGCAATCGGGCCCACTACTGCGCATGCGCGCACGAGCCCACTACTGCTCATGCACACACAGGCTCACTACTGCGCATGCGGGCTCGGGGTCACTACTGCTCATGCGCACTCGGACTCACTACTGCGGATGTGCGCTCGGGCTCACTACTGCGCATGCGCACACGGACTCACTACTGCGCATGCGCTCTCGGGGTCACTGCTGCTCATGCGCACTCGGACTCACTACTACTCATGCGCAATCCGGCTCAGACCTGCACATGCGCACTCGAGCTCACTACGACGCATGCGCACTCGGGGTCACTATTGCTCATGCGCACTCGGACTCACTACTACTCATGCGTACTCGGGGTCACTACTGCTCATGCGCACTCGGACTCACTACTGCGGATGTGCACTCGAGCTCACTACTACGCATGCGCACGCGGGCTCACTACTGCGCATGAGCACACGGGCTCACTACTGCGCATGCGCACGCGGGCTCACTACTGCGCGTGCGTTCTCGGGGTCACTAGTGCGCATGCGCACTCGGACTCACTACTGCGGATGCACAATCGGGCTCACTACTGCGCATGCGCACCCCGGCTCGGACCTGCACATGCGCACACGGACTTACTACTGCGGATGCGCAATCGGGCTCACTAATGTGCATGCGCACTCGGGGTCACTACTGCTCATGCGCACTCGGACTCACCACTACTCATGCGCACTCGGGGACACTAATGCGCATGAGCACTCGGACTCACTACTGCGGATGCGCGCTCGGGCTCACTACTGCGCATGCACACACGGGATCGCTGCTGCCCATGCGCACTCGGACTCACTACTGCTCATGCGCACTCGGGGTCACTACTGCGCATGCGCACTCGGGGTCACTGCTGCTCATGCGCACTCGGACTCACTACTGCTCATGCGCACTCGGGGTTACCACTGCGCATGCGCACCCGGACTCACTACTGCGGTTGCGGGCTCGGGGTCACTAGTGCGCATGCGCACTCGGACTCACTACTGCGCATGCGCGCTCGGGGTCACTACTGCGCATGCGCACTCGGGGTCACTACTGCGCATGCGCACTCCGGCTCAGACCTGCACATGCGCACACGGACTCACTACTGCGGATGCGCAATCGGGCTCACTACTGTGCATGCGCACTCGGGGTCACTACTGCTCATGTGCACTCAGACTCACTACTGCGGATACACAATCGGGCTCACTACTGCGCATGCGCGCTCGGACTCACTACCGCTCATGCGGACACGGGCTCACTACTGCGCATGCGCAGTCCGGCTCAGACTTGCACGTGCGCATTCGAGCTCACTTCTGCGCGTGTGCACACGGGCTCACTATTGCGCATGCGGGCTCGGGGTCACTACTGCTCATGCGCACTCGGACTCACTACTGCTCATGCGCACTGGGACTCACTACTGCGCATGCGCACTCCGGCTCAGACCTGCGCATGCGCACTCGGGCTCACCACTGTGCATGCGTAGACGGGCTCACTAGTGCGCATGCGCACACGGGCTCACTACTGCGCATGCGCGCACGGGGTCACTACTGCTCATGCGCACTCAGACTCACTACGGCGGATGCACAATCGGGCTCACTACTGCGCACGCGCGCTCGAACTCACTACTGCTCATGCGGTCACGGGGTCCCTACTGCGCATGCGCACTCGGACTCACTACTGCGCATGCGCACTCCGGCTCAGACCTGCACATGCGCACTCGAGCTCACTACTACGCATGCGCTCTCGGGGTCACTGCTGCTCATGCGCACTCGGACTCACTACTACTCATGCGCACTCGGGGACACTACTGCCCATGCGCACTCGGACTCACTACTGCGCATGCGCACTCGGACTCACTACTGCGCATGCGCACTCCGGCTCAGACCTGCACATGCGCACTCGGACTCACTACTGCGGGTGCGCACTCGGACTCACTACTGCGCATGCGCACTCCGGCTCAGACCTGCACATGCGCACTCGGACTCACTACTGCGGGTGCGCGCTCGGGCTCAGTACTGCGCATGCGCTCTCGGGGTCACTGCTGCTCATGCGCACTCGGACTCACTACTACTCATGCGCACTCGGGGACACTACTGCTCATGCGCACTCGGACTCACTACTGCGGATGCGCGCTCTGGCTCACTACTGCGCATGCGCACACGGGGTCACTGCTGCTCATGCACACTCGCACTCACTACTGCGCATGCGGGCTTGGGGCCACTAGTGCGCATGCGCACTCGGGGTCACTACTGCGCATGCACACTCCGGCTCAGACCTGCACATGCGCACACGGACTCACTACTGCGGATGCGCAATCGGGCTCACTACTATGCATGCGCACACGGGGTCACTGCTGCTCATGCACACTCGCACTCACTACTGCGCATGCGGGCTTGGGGCCACTAGTGCGCATGCGCACTCGGGGTCACTACTGCGCATGCACACTCCGGCTCAGACCTGCACATGCGCACACGGACTCACTACTGCGGATGCGCAATCGGGCTCACTACTATGCATGCGCACTCGGGGTCACTACTGCTCATGCGCACTCGGACTCACTACTGCTCATGCGCACTCGGGGTCACTAATGCGCATGCGCACTCGGACTCACTACTGCGGATGCGCAATCGGGCTCACTACTATGCATGCGGGCTCGGGGTCACTACTGCGCATGCGCAGTCCGGCTCAGACCTGCACATGCGCCCTCGGGCACAGCACTGCGCATGCGCACATGGGCTCACTATTGCGCACGCGCAGTCCGGCTCAGACCTGCACATGCGCACTCGAGCTCACTACTGCGGATGCGCAATCGGGCTCACTACTGTGCCTGCGCACTCGGGGTCACTACTGCTCATGCGCACTCGGACTCACTACTGCTGATGCGCACTCGGGGTCACTACTGCGCATGCGCCCTCCGGCTCACTACTGCTCATGCGTACTCGGACTCACTACTGCGGATGCGCAATCGGGCCCACTACAGCGCATGCGCGCACGAGCCCACTACTGCTCATGCACACACAGGCTCACTACTGCGCATGCGGGCTCGGGGTCACTAGTGCGCATGCGCACTCGGGGTCACTACTGCGCATGCGCAGTCCGGCTCAGAATTGCACATGCGCATTCGAGCTCAATTCTGCGCATGTGCACACAGGCTCACTACTGCGCATGCGGGCACGGGGTCACTACTGCTCATGCGCACTCGGACTCACTACTGCGCATGCGCAATCCGGCTCAGACCTGCACATGCGCACTCGAGCTCACTACGACGCATGCGCACTCGGGGTCACTATTGCTCATGCGCACTCGGACTCACTACTACTCATGCGTACTCGGGGTCACTACTGCTCATGCGCACTCGGACTCACTACTGCGGATGTGCACTCGAGCTCACTACTACGCATGCGCACGCGGGCTCACTACTGCGCATGAGCACACGGGCTCACTACTGCGCATGCGCACGCGGGCTCACTACTGCGCATGCGTTCTCGGGGTCACTAGTGCGCATGCGCACTCGGACTCACTACTGCGGATGCACAATCGGGCTCACTACTGCGCATGCGCACCCCGGCTCAGACCTGCACATGCGCACACGGACTTACTACTGCGGATGCGCAATCGGGCTCACTACTGTGCATGCGCACTCGGGGTCACTACTGCTCATGCGCACTCGGACTCACCACTACTCATGCGCACTCGGGGACACTAATGCGCATGAGCACTCGGACTCACTACTGCGGATGCGCGCTCGGGCTCACTACTGCGCATGCACACACGGGATCACTGCTGCCCATGCGCACTCGGACTCACTACTGCTCATGCGCACTCGGGGTCACTACTGCGCATGCGCACTCGGGGTCACTGCTGCTCATGCGCACTCGGACTCACTACTGCTCATGCGCACTCGGGGTTACCACTGCGCATGCGCACCCGGACTCACTACTGCGGTTGCGGGCTCGGGGTCACTAGTGCGCATGCGCACTCGGACTCACTACTGCGCATGCGCGCTCGGGGTCACTACTGCGCATGCGCACTCGGGGTCACTACTGCGCATGCGCACTCCGGCTCAGACCTGCACATGCGCACACGGACTCACTACTGCGGATGCGCAATCGGGCTCACTACTGTGCATGCGCACTCGGGGTCACTACTGCTCATGTGCACTCAGACTCACTACTGCGGATACACAATCGGGCTCACTACTGCGCATGCGCGCTCGGACTCACTACCGCTCATGCGGACACGGGCTCACTACTGCGCATGCGCAGTCCGGCTCAGACTTGCACGTGCGCATTCGAGCTCACTTCTGCGCGTGTGCACACGGGCTCACTATTGCGCATGCGGGCTCGGGGTCACTACTGCTCATGCGCACTCGGACTCACTACTGCTCATGCGCACTGGGACTCACTACTGCGCATGCGCACTCCGGCTCAGACCTGCGCATGCGCACTCGGGCTCACCACTGTGCATGCGTAGACGGGCTCACTAGTGCGCATGCGCACACGGGCTCACTACTGCGCATGCGCGCACGGGGTCACTACTGCTCATGCGCACTCAGACTCACTACGGCGGATGCACAATCGGGCTCACTACTGCGCACGCGCGCTCGAACTCACTACTGCTCATGCGGTCACGGGGTCCCTACTGCGCATGCGCACTCGGACTCACTACTGCGCATGCGCACTCCGGCTCAGACCTGCACATGCGCACTCGAGCTCACTACTACGCATGCGCTCTCGGGGTCACTTCTGCTCATGCGCACTCGGACTCACTACTACTCATGCGCACTCGGGGACACTACTGCTCATGCGCACTCGGACTCACTACTGCGCATGCGCACTCGGACTCACTACTGCGCATGCGCACTCCGGCTCAGACCTGCACATGCGCCCTCGGACTCACTACTGCTCATGCGCACTCGGGGACACTACTGCGCATGCGCACTCGGACTCACTACTGCGGATGCGCGCTCGGGCTCACTACTGCGCATGCGCACACGGGGTCACTGCTGCTCATGCGCACTCGGACTCACTACTGCTCATGCGGGCTCGGGGCCACTAGTGCGCATGCGCACTCGGACTCACTACTGCGCATGCGCGCTCGGCGTCACTACTGCGCATGCGCACTCGGGGTCACTACTGCGCATGCACACTCCGGCTCAGACCTGCACATGCGCACACGGACTCACTACTGCGGATGCGCAATCGGGCTCACTACTATGCATGCGGGCTCGGGGTCACTACTGCGCATGCACACTCCGGCTCAGACCTGCACATGCGCACACGGACTCACTACTGCGCATGCGCGCTCGGCGTCACTACTGCGCATGCGCACACGGGCTCACTACTGCGCACGCGCAGTCCGGATCAGACCTGCACATGCGCACTCGAGCTCACTACTGCGGATGCGCAATCGGGCTCACTACTGTGCCTGCGCACTCGGGGTCACTACTGCTCATGCGCACTCGTACTCACTACTGCTGATGCGCACTCGGGGTCACTACTGCGCATGCGCCCTCCGGCTCACTACTGCTCATGCGTACTCGGACTCACTACTGCGGATGCGCAATCGGGCCCACTACTGCGCATGCGCGCAGGAGCCCACTACTGCTCATGCACACACAGGCTCACTACTGCGCATGCGGGCTCGGGGTCACTACTGCTCATGCGCACTCGGACTCACTACTGCGGATGTGCGCTCGGGCTCACTACTGCGCATGCGCACACGGACTCACTACTGCGCATGCGCTCTCGGGGTCACTGCTGCTCATGCGCACTCGGAATCACTACTACTCATGCGCAATCCGGCTCAGACCTGCACATGCGCACTCGAGCTCACTACGACGCATGCGCACTCGGGGTCACTATTGCTCATGCGCACTCGGACTCACTACTACTCATGCGTACTCGGGGTCACTACTGCTCATGCGCACTCGGACTCACTACTGCGGATGTGCACTCGAGCTCACTACTACGCATGCGCACGCGGGCTCACTACTGCGCATGAGCACACGGGCTCACTACTGCGCATGCGCACGCGGGCTCACTACTGCGCGTGCGTTCTCGGGGTCACTAGTGCGCATGCGCACTCGGGGTCACTGCTGCTCATGCGCACTCGGACTCACTACTGCTCATGCGCACTCGGGGTTACCACTGCGCATGCGCACCCGGACTCACTACTGCGGTTGCGGGCTCGGGGTCACTAGTGCGCATGCGCACTCGGACTCACTACTGCGCATGCGCGCTCGGGGTCACTACTGCGCATGCGCACTCGGGGTCACTACTGCGCATGCGCACTCCGGCTCAGACCTGCACATGCGCACACGGACTCACTACTGCGGATGCGCAATCGGGCTCACTACTGTGCATGCGCACTCGGGGTCACTACTGCTCATGTGCACTCAGACTCACTACTGCGGATACACAATCGGGCTCACTACTGCGCATGCGCGCTCGGACTCACTACCGCTCATGCGGACACGGGCTCACTACTGCGCATGCGCAGTCCGGCTCAGACTTGCACGTGCGCATTCGAGCTCACTTCTGCGCGTGTGCACACGGGCTCACTATTGCGCATGCGGGCTCGGGGTCACTACTGCTCATGCGCACTCGGACTCACTACTGCTCATGCGCACTGGGACTCACTACTGCGCATGCGCACTCCGGCTCAGACCTGCGCATGCGCACTCGGGCTCACCACTGTGCATGCGTAGACGGGCTCACTAGTGCGCATGCGCACACGGGCTCACTACTGCGCATGCGCGCACGGGGTCACTACTGCTCATGCGCACTCAGACTCACTACGGCGGATGCACAATCGGGCTCACTACTGCGCACGCGCGCTCGAACTCACTACTGCTCATGCGGTCACGGGGTCCCTACTGCGCATGCGCACTCGGACTCACTACTGCGCATGCGCACTCCGGCTCAGACCTGCACATGCGCACTCGAGCTCACTACTACGCATGCGCTCTCGGGGTCACTGCTGCTCATGCGCACTCGGACTCACTACTACTCATGCGCACTCGGGGACACTACTGCTCATGCGCACTCGGACTCACTACTGCGCATGCGCACTCGGACTCACTACTGCGCATGCGCACTCCGGCTCAGACCTGCACATGCGCACTCGGACTCACTACTGCGGGTGCGCACTCGGACTCACTACTGCGCATGCGCACTCCGGCTCAGACCTGCACATGCGCACTCGGACTCACTACTGCGGGTGCGCGCTCGGGCTCAGTACTGCGCATGCGCTCTCGGGGTCACTGCTGCTCATGCGCACTCGGACTCACTACTACTCATGCGCACTCGGGGACACTACTGCTCATGCGCACTCGGACTCACTACTGCGGATGCGCGCTCTGGCTCACTACTGCGCATGCGCACACGGGGTCACTGCTGCTCATGCACACTCGCACTCACTACTGCGCATGCGGGCTTGGGGCCACTAGTGCGCATGCGCACTCGGGGTCACTACTGCGCATGCACACTCCGGCTCAGACCTGCACATGCGCACACGGACTCACTACTGCGGATGCGCAATCGGGCTCACTACTATGCATGCGCACACGGGGTCACTGCTGCTCATGCACACTCGCACTCACTACTGCGCATGCGGGCTTGGGGCCACTAGTGCGCATGCGCACTCGGGGTCACTACTGCGCATGCACACTCCGGCTCAGACCTGCACATGCGCACACGGACTCACTACTGCGGATGCGCAATCGGGCTCACTACTATGCATGCGCACTCGGGGTCACTACTGCTCATGCGCACTCGGACTCACTACTGCTCATGCGCACTCGGGGTCACTACTGCGCATGCGCACTCGGACTCACTACTGCGGATGCGCAATCGGGCTCACTACTATGCATGCGGGCTCGGGGTCACTACTGCGCATGCGCAGTCCGGCTCAGACCTGCACATGCGCCCTCGGGCACAGCACTGCGCATGCGCACATGGGCTCACTATTGCGCACGCGCAGTCCGGCTCAGACCTGCACATGCGCACTCGAGCTCACTACTGCGGATGCGCAATCGGGCTCACTACTGTGCCTGCGCACTCGGGGTCACTACTGCTCATGCGCACTCGGACTCACTACTGCTGATGCGCACTCGGGGTCACTACTGCGCATGCGCCCTCCGGCTCACTACTGCTCATGCGTACTCGGACTCACTACTGCGGATGCGCAATCGGGCCCACTACAGCGCATGCGCGCACGAGCCCACTACTGCTCATGCACACACAGGCTCACTACTGCGCATGCGGGCTCGGGGTCACTAGTGCGCATGCGCACTCGGGGTCACTACTGCGCATGCGCAGTCCGGCTCAGAATTGCACATGCGCATTCGAGCTCAATTCTGCGCATGTGCACACAGGCTCACTACTGCGCATGCGGGCACGGGGTCACTACTGCTCATGCGCACTCGGACTCACTACTGCGCATGCGCAATCCGGCTCAGACCTGCACATGCGCACTCGAGCTCACTACGACGCATGCGCACTCGGGGTCACTATTGCTCATGCGCACTCGGACTCACTACTACTCATGCGTACTCGGGGTCACTACTGCTCATGCGCACTCGGACTCACTACTGCGGATGTGCACTCGAGCTCACTACTACGCATGCGCACGCGGGCTCACTACTGCGCATGAGCACACGGGCTCACTACTGCGCATGCGCACGCGGGCTCACTACTGCGCATGCGTTCTCGGGGTCACTAGTGCGCATGCGCACTCGGACTCACTACTGCGGATGCACAATCGGGCTCACTACTGCGCATGCGCACCCCGGCTCAGACCTGCACATGCGCACACGGACTTACTACTGCGGATGCGCAATCGGGCTCACTACTGTGCATGCGCACTCGGGGTCACTACTGCTCATGCGCACTCGGACTCACCACTACTCATGCGCACTCGGGGACACTAATGCGCATGAGCACTCGGACTCACTACTGCGGATGCGCGCTCGGGCTCACTACTGCGCATGCACACACGGGATCACTGCTGCCCATGCGCACTCGGACTCACTACTGCTCATGCGCACTCGGGGTCACTACTGCGCATGCGCACTCGGGGTCACTGCTGCTCATGCGCACTCGGACTCACTACTGCTCATGCGCACTCGGGGTTACCACTGCGCATGCGCACCCGGACTCACTACTGCGGTTGCGGGCTCGGGGTCACTAGTGCGCATGCGCACTCGGACTCACTACTGCGCATGCGCGCTCGGGGTCACTACTGCGCATGCGCACTCGGGGTCACTACTGCGCATGCGCACTCCGGCTCAGACCTGCACATGCGCACACGGACTCACTACTGCGGATGCGCAATCGGGCTCACTACTGTGCATGCGCACTCGGGGTCACTACTGCTCATGTGCACTCAGACTCACTACTGCGGATACACAATCGGGCTCACTACTGCGCATGCGCGCTCGGACTCACTACCGCTCATGCGGACACGGGCTCACTACTGCGCATGCGCAGTCCGGCTCAGACTTGCACGTGCGCATTCGAGCTCACTTCTGCGCGTGTGCACACGGGCTCACTATTGCGCATGCGGGCTCGGGGTCACTACTGCTCATGCGCACTCGGACTCACTACTGCTCATGCGCACTGGGACTCACTACTGCGCATGCGCACTCCGGCTCAGACCTGCGCATGCGCACTCGGGCTCACCACTGTGCATGCGTAGACGGGCTCACTAGTGCGCATGCGCACACGGGCTCACTACTGCGCATGCGCGCACGGGGTCACTACTGCTCATGCGCACTCAGACTCACTACGGCGGATGCACAATCGGGCTCACTACTGCGCACGCGCGCTCGAACTCACTACTGCTCATGCGGTCACGGGGTCCCTACTGCGCATGCGCACTCGGACTCACTACTGCGCATGCGCACTCCGGCTCAGACCTGCACATGCGCACTCGAGCTCACTACTACGCATGCGCTCTCGGGGTCACTTCTGCTCATGCGCACTCGGACTCACTACTACTCATGCGCACTCGGGGACACTACTGCTCATGCGCACTCGGACTCACTACTGCGCATGCGCACTCGGACTCACTACTGCGCATGCGCACTCCGGCTCAGACCTGCACATGCGCACTCGGACTCACTACTGCGCATGCGCACTCGGGGTCACTACTGCGCATGCACACTCCGGCTCAGACCTGCACATGCGCACACGGACTCACTACTGCGGATGCGCAATCGGGCTCACTACTATGCATGCGCACACGGGGTCACTGCTGCTCATGCACACTCGCACTCACTACTGCGCATGCGGGCTTGGGGCCACTAGTGCGCATGCGCACTCGGGGTCACTACTGCGCATGCACACTCCGGCTCAGACCTGCACATGCGCACACGGACTCACTACTGCGGATGCGCAATCGGGCTCACTACTATGCATGCGCACTCGGGGTCACTACTGCTCATGCGCACTCGGACTCACTACTGCTCATGCGCACTCGGGGTCACTACTGCGCATGCGCACTCGGACTCACTACTGCGGATGCGCAATCGGGCTCACTACTATGCATGCGGGCTCGGGGTCACTACTGCGCATGCGCAGTCCGGCTCAGACCTGCACATGCGCCCTCGGGCACAGCACTGCGCATGCGCACATGGGCTCACTATTGCGCACGCGCAGTCCGGCTCAGACCTGCACATGCGCACTCGAGCTCACTACTGCGGATGCGCAATCGGGCTCACTACTGTGCCTGCGCACTCGGGGTCACTACTGCTCATGCGCACTCGGACTCACTACTGCTGATGCGCACTCGGGGTCACTACTGCGCATGCGCCCTCCGGCTCACTACTGCTCATGCGTACTCGGACTCACTACTGCGGATGCGCAATCGGGCCCACTACAGCGCATGCGCGCACGAGCCCACTACTGCTCATGCACACACAGGCTCACTACTGCGCATGCGGGCTCGGGGTCACTAGTGCGCATGCGCACTCGGGGTCACTACTGCGCATGCGCAGTCCGGCTCAGAATTGCACATGCGCATTCGAGCTCAATTCTGCGCATGTGCACACAGGCTCACTACTGCGCATGCGGGCTCGGGGTCACTACTGCTCATGCGCACTCGGACTCACTACTGCGCATGCGCAATCCGGCTCAGACCTGCACATGCGCACTCGAGCTCACTACTACGCATGCGCACTCGGGGTCACTATTGCTCATGCGCACTCGGACTCACTACTACTCATGCGTACTCGGGGTCACTACTGCTCGTGCGCACTCGGACTCACTACTGCGGATGTGCGCTCGGGCTCACTACTGCGCATGCGCACACGGACTCACTACTGCGCATGCGCACACGGGCTCACTACTGCGCATGCGCTCTCGGTGTCACTACTGCTCATGCGCACTCGGACTCACTACTGCGCATGCGCACTCCGGCTCGGACCTGCACATGCGCACTCGAGCTCACTACTACGCATGCGCACGCGGGCTCACTACTGCGCATGAGCACACGGGCTCACTACTGCGCATGCGCACGCGGGCTCACTACTGCGCACGCGTTCTCGGGGTCACTAGTGCGCATGCGCACTCGGACTCACTACTGCGCATGCGCACCCCGGCTCAGACCTGCACATGCGCACACGGACTTACTACTGCGGATGCGCAATCGGGCTCACTACTGTGCATGCGCACTCGGGGTCACTACTGCTCATGCGCACTCGGACTCACTACTACTCATGCGCACTCGGGGACACTAATGCGCATGAGCACTCGGACTCACTACTGCGGATGCGCGCTCGGGCTCACTACTGCGCATGCACACACGGGATCACTGCTGCCCATGCGCACTCGGACTCACTACTGCTCATGCGGACACAGGCTCACTACTGCGCATGCGCAGTCCGGCTCAGACTTGCACGTGCGCATTCGAGCTCACTTCTGCGCGTGTGCACACGGGCTCACTACTGCGCATGCGGGCTCGGGGTCACTACTGCTCATGCGCACTCGGACTCACTACTGCTCATGCGCACTCAGGGTCACTACTGCGCATGCGCCCTCCGGTTCACTACTGCTCATGCGTACTCGGACTCACTACTACTCATGCGGACTCGGGGACACTAATGCGCATGCGCACTCGGACTCACTACTACTCATGCGGACTCGGGGACACTAATGCGCATGCGCACTCGGACTCACTACTGCGGATGCGCGCTCGGGCTCACTACTGCGCATGCGCACACGGGCTCACTACTGCGCATGCGCACTCGGGGTAACTACTGCTCATGCGCACTCGGACTCACTACTGCGGATGCGCGCTCGGGCTCACTACTGCGCATGCGCACACGGGATCACTGCTGCTCATGCGCACTCGGGCGCACTACTGCTCATGCGCACTCGGGGTCACTACTGCGCATGCGCACACGGACTCACTACTGCGGATGCCCAATCGGGCTCACTACTATGCATGCGGGCTCGGGGTCACTACTGCGCATGCACACTCCGGCTCAGACCTGCACATGCGCACACGGACTCACTACTGCGGATGCGCAATCGGGCTCACTACTATGCATGCGCACTCGGGGTCACTACTGCTCATGCGCACTCGGACTCACTACTGCTCATGCGCACTCGGGGTCACTACTGCGCATGCGCACTCGGACTCACTACTGCGGATGCGCAATCGGGCTCACTACTATGCATGCGGGCTCGGGGTCACTACTGCGCATGCGCAGTCCGGCTCAGACCTGCACATGCGCCCTCGGGCACAGCACTGCGCATGCGCACATGGGCTCACTATTGCGCACGCGCAGTCCGGCTCAGACCTGCACATGCGCACTCGAGCTCACTACTGCGGATGCGCAATCGGGCTCACTACTGTGCCTGCGCACTCGGGGTCACTACTGCTCATGCGCACTCGGACTCACTACTGCTGATGCGCACTCGGGGTCACTACTGCGCATGCGCCCTCCGGCTCACTACTGCTCATGCGTACTCGGACTCACTACTGCGGATGCGCAATCGGGCCCACTACAGCGCATGCGCGCACGAGCCCACTACTGCTCATGCACACACAGGCTCACTACTGCGCATGCGGGCTCGGGGTCACTAGTGCGCATGCGCACTCGGGGTCACTACTGCGCATGCGCAGTCCGGCTCAGAATTGCACATGCGCATTCGAGCTCAATTCTGCGCATGTGCACACAGGCTCACTACTGCGCATGCGGGCACGGGGTCACTACTGCTCATGCGCACTCGGACTCACTACTGCGCATGCGCAATCCGGCTCAGACCTGCACATGCGCACTCGAGCTCACTACGACGCATGCGCACTCGGGGTCACTATTGCTCATGCGCACTCGGACTCACTACTACTCATGCGTACTCGGGGTCACTACTGCTCATGCGCACTCGGACTCACTACTGCGGATGTGCACTCGAGCTCACTACTACGCATGCGCACGCGGGCTCACTACTGCGCATGAGCACACGGGCTCACTACTGCGCATGCGCACGCGGGCTCACTACTGCGCATGCGTTCTCGGGGTCACTAGTGCGCATGCGCACTCGGACTCACTACTGCGGATGCACAATCGGGCTCACTACTGCGCATGCGCACCCCGGCTCAGACCTGCACATGCGCACACGGACTTACTACTGCGGATGCGCAATCGGGCTCACTACTGTGCATGCGCACTCGGGGTCACTACTGCTCATGCGCACTCGGACTCACCACTACTCATGCGCACTCGGGGACACTAATGCGCATGAGCACTCGGACTCACTACTGCGGATGCGCGCTCGGGCTCACTACTGCGCATGCACACACGGGATCACTGCTGCCCATGCGCACTCGGACTCACTACTGCTCATGCGCACTCGGGGTCACTACTGCGCATGCGCACTCGGGGTCACTGCTGCTCATGCGCACTCGGACTCACTACTGCTCATGCGCACTCGGGGTTACCACTGCGCATGCGCACCCGGACTCACTACTGCGGTTGCGGGCTCGGGGTCACTAGTGCGCATGCGCACTCGGACTCACTACTGCGCATGCGCGCTCGGGGTCACTACTGCGCATGCGCACTCGGGGTCACTACTGCGCATGCGCACTCCGGCTCAGACCTGCACATGCGCACACGGACTCACTACTGCGGATGCGCAATCGGGCTCACTACTGTGCATGCGCACTCGGGGTCACTACTGCTCATGTGCACTCAGACTCACTACTGCGGATACACAATCGGGCTCACTACTGCGCATGCGCGCTCGGACTCACTACCGCTCATGCGGACACGGGCTCACTACTGCGCATGCGCAGTCCGGCTCAGACTTGCACGTGCGCATTCGAGCTCACTTCTGCGCGTGTGCACACGGGCTCACTATTGCGCATGCGGGCTCGGGGTCACTACTGCTCATGCGCACTCGGACTCACTACTGCTCATGCGCACTGGGACTCACTACTGCGCATGCGCACTCCGGCTCAGACCTGCGCATGCGCACTCGGGCTCACCACTGTGCATGCGTAGACGGGCTCACTAGTGCGCATGCGCACACGGGCTCACTACTGCGCATGCGCGCACGGGGTCACTACTGCTCATGCGCACTCAGACTCACTAAGGCGGATGCACAATCGGGCTCACTACTGCGCACGCGCGCTCGAACTCACTACTGCTCATGCGGTCACGGGGTCCCTACTGCGCATGCGCACTCGGACTCACTACTGCGCATGCGCACTCCGGCTCAGACCTGCACATGCGCACTCGAGCTCACTACTACGCATGCGCTCTCGGGGTCACTGCTGCTCATGCGCACTCGGACTCACTACTACTCATGCGCACTCGGGGACACTACTGCTCATGCGCACTCGGACTCACTACTGCGCATGCGCACTCGGACTCACTACTGCGCATGCGCACTCCGGCTCAGACCTGCACATGCGCACTCGGACTCACTACTGCGGGTGCGCACTCGGACTCACTACTGCGCATGCGCACTCCGGCTCAGACCTGCACATGCGCACTCGGACTCACTACTGCGGGTGCGCGCTCGGGCTCAGTACTGCGCATGCGCTCTCGGGGTCACTGCTGCTCATGCGCACTCGGACTCACTACTACTCATGCGCACTCGGGGACACTACTGCTCATGCGCACTCGGACTCACTACTGCGGATGCGCGCTCTGGCTCACTACTGCGCATGCGCACACGGGGTCACTGCTGCTCATGCACACTCGCACTCACTACTGCGCATGCGGGCTTGGGGCCACTAGTGCGCATGCGCACTCGGGGTCACTACTGCGCATGCACACTCCGGCTCAGACCTGCACATGCGCACACGGACTCACTACTGCGGATGCGCAATCGGGCTCACTACTATGCATGCGCACACGGGGTCACTGCTGCTCATGCACACTCGCACTCACTACTGCGCATGCGGGCTTGGGGCCACTAGTGCGCATGCGCACTCGGGGTCACTACTGCGCATGCACACTCCGGCTCAGACCTGCACATGCGCACACGGACTCACTACTGCGGATGCGCAATCGGGCTCACTACTATGCATGCGCACTCGGGGTCACTACTGCTCATGCGCACTCGGACTCACTACTGCTCATGCGCACTCGGGGTCACTACTGCGCATGCGCACTCGGACTCACTACTGCGGATGCGCAATCGGGCTCACTACTATGCATGCGGGCTCGGGGTCACTACTGCGCATGCGCAGTCCGGCTCAGACCTGCACATGCGCCCTCGGGCACAGCACTGCGCATGCGCACATGGGCTCACTATTGCGCACGCGCAGTCCGGCTCAGACCTGCACATGCGCACTCGAGCTCACTACTGCGGATGCGCAATCGGGCTCACTACTGTGCCTGCGCACTCGGGGTCACTACTGCTCATGCGCACTCGGACTCACTACTGCTGATGCGCACTCGGGGTCACTACTGCGCATGCGCCCTCCGGCTCACTACTGCTCATGCGTACTCGGACTCACTACTGCGGATGCGCAATCGGGCCCACTACAGCGCATGCGCGCACGAGCCCACTACTGCTCATGCACACACAGGCTCACTACTGCGCATGCGGGCTCGGGGTCACTAGTGCGCATGCGCACTCGGGGTCACTACTGCGCATGCGCAGTCCGGCTCAGAATTGCACATGCGCATTCGAGCTCAATTCTGCGCATGTGCACACAGGCTCACTACTGCGCATGCGGGCACGGGGTCACTACTGCTCATGCGCACTCGGACTCACTACTGCGCATGCGCAATCCGGCTCAGACCTGCACATGCGCACTCGAGCTCACTACGACGCATGCGCACTCGGGGTCACTATTGCTCATGCGCACTCGGACTCACTACTACTCATGCGTACTCGGGGTCACTACTGCTCATGCGCACTCGGACTCACTACTGCGGATGTGCACTCGAGCTCACTACTACGCATGCGCACGCGGGCTCACTACTGCGCATGAGCACACGGGCTCACTACTGCGCATGCGCACGCGGGCTCACTACTGCGCATGCGTTCTCGGGGTCACTAGTGCGCATGCGCACTCGGACTCACTACTGCGGATGCACAATCGGGCTCACTACTGCGCATGCGCACCCCGGCTCAGACCTGCACATGCGCACACGGACTTACTACTGCGGATGCGCAATCGGGCTCACTACTGTGCATGCGCACTCGGGGTCACTACTGCTCATGCGCACTCGGACTCACCACTACTCATGCGCACTCGGGGACACTAATGCGCATGAGCACTCGGACTCACTACTGCGGATGCGCGCTCGGGCTCACTACTGCGCATGCACACACGGGATCACTGCTGCCCATGCGCACTCGGACTCACTACTGCTCATGCGCACTCGGGGTCACTACTGCGCATGCGCACTCGGGGTCACTGCTGCTCATGCGCACTCGGACTCACTACTGCTCATGCGCACTCGGGGTTACCACTGCGCATGCGCACCCGGACTCACTACTGCGGTTGCGGGCTCGGGGTCACTAGTGCGCATGCGCACTCGGACTCACTACTGCGCATGCGCGCTCGGGGTCACTACTGCGCATGCGCACTCGGGGTCACTACTGCGCATGCGCACTCCGGCTCAGACCTGCACATGCGCACACGGACTCACTACTGCGGATGCGCAATCGGGCTCACTACTGTGCATGCGCACTCGGGGTCACTACTGCTCATGTGCACTCAGACTCACTACTGCGGATACACAATCGGGCTCACTACTGCGCATGCGCGCTCGGACTCACTACCGCTCATGCGGACACGGGCTCACTACTGCGCATGCGCAGTCCGGCTCAGACTTGCATGTGCGCATTCGAGCTCACTTCTGCGCGTGTGCACACGGGCTCACTATTGCGCATGCGGGCTCGGGGTCACTACTGCTCATGCGCACTCGGACTCACTACTGCTCATGCGCACTGGGACTCACTACTGCGCATGCGCACTCCGGCTCAGACCTGCGCATGCGCACTCGGGCTCACCACTGTGCATGCGTAGACGGGCTCACTAGTGCGCATGCGCACACGGGCTCACTACTGCGCATGCGCGCACGGGGTCACTACTGCTCATGCGCACTCAGACTCACTACGGCGGATGCACAATCGGGCTCACTACTGCGCACGCGCGCTCGAACTCACTACTGCTCATGCGGTCACGGGGTCCCTACTGCGCATGCGCACTCGGACTCACTACTGCGCATGCGCACTCCGGCTCAGACCTGCACATGCGCACTCGAGCTCACTACTACGCATGCGCTCTCGGGGTCACTTCTGCTCATGCGCACTCGGACTCACTACTACTCATGCGCACTCGGGGACACTACTGCTCATGCGCACTCGGACTCACTACTGCGCATGCGCACTCGGACTCACTACTGCGCATGCGCACTCCGGCTCAGACCTGCACATGCGCACTCGGACTCACTACTGCGCATGCGCACTCGGGGTCACTACTGCGCATGCACACTCCGGCTCAGACCTGCACATGCGCACACGGACTCACTACTGCGGATGCGCAATCGGGCTCACTACTATGCATGCGCACACGGGGTCACTGCTGCTCATGCACACTCGCACTCACTACTGCGCATGCGGGCTTGGGGCCACTAGTGCGCATGCGCACTCGGGGTCACTACTGCGCATGCACACTCCGGCTCAGACCTGCACATGCGCACACGGACTCACTACTGCGGATGCGCAATCGGGCTCACTACTATGCATGCGCACTCGTGGTCACTACTGCTCATGCGCACTCGGACTCACTACTGCTCATGCGCACTCGGGGTCACTACTGCGCATGCGCACTCGGACTCACTACTGCGGATGCGCAATCGGGCTCACTACTATGCATGCGGGCTCGGGGTCACTACTGCGCATGCGCAGTCCGGCTCAGACCTGCACATGCGCCCTCGGGCACAGCACTGCGCATGCGCACATGGGCTCACTATTGCGCACGCGCAGTCCGGCTCAGACCTGCACATGCGCACTCGAGCTCACTACTGCGGATGCGCAATCGGGCTCACTACTGTGCCTGCGCACTCGGGGTCACTACTGCTCATGCGCACTCGGACTCACTACTGCTGATGCGCACTCGGGGTCACTACTGCGCATGCGCCCTCCGGCTCACTACTGCTCATGCGTACTCGGACTCACTACTGCGGATGCGCAATCGGGCCCACTACAGCGCATGCGCGCACGAGCCCACTACTGCTCATGCACACACAGGCTCACTACTGCGCATGCGGGCTCGGGGTCACTAGTGCGCATGCGCACTCGGGGTCACTACTGCGCATGCGCAGTCCGGCTCAGAATTGCACATGCGCATTCGAGCTCAATTCTGCGCATGTGCACACAGGCTCACTACTGCGCATGCGGGCTCGGGGTCACTACTGCTCATGCGCACTCGGACTCACTACTGCGCATGCGCAATCCGGCTCAGACCTGCACATGCGCACTCGAGCTCACTACTACGCATGCGCACTCGGGGTCACTATTGCTCATGCGCACTCGGACTCACTACTACTCATGCGTACTCGGGGTCACTACTGCTCGTGCGCACTCGGACTCACTACTGCGGATGTGCGCTCGGGCTCACTACTGCGCATGCGCACACGGACTCACTACTGCGCATGCGCACACGGGCTCACTACTGCGCATGCGCTCTCGGTGTCACTACTGCTCATGCGCACTCGGACTCACTACTGCGCATGCGCACTCCGGCTCGGACCTGCACATGCGCACTCGAGCTCACTACTACGCATGCGCACGCGGGCTCACTACTGCGCATGAGCACACGGGCTCACTACTGCGCATGCGCACGCGGGCTCACTACTGCGCACGCGTTCTCGGGGTCACTAGTGCGCATGCGCACTCGGACTCACTACTGCGCATGCGCACCCCGGCTCAGACCTGCACATGCGCACACGGACTTACTACTGCGGATGCGCAATCGGGCTCACTACTGTGCATGCGCACTCGGGGTCACTACTGCTCATGCGCACTCGGACTCACTACTACTCATGCGCACTCGGGGACACTAATGCGCATGAGCACTCGGACTCACTACTGCGGATGCGCGCTCGGGCTCACTACTGCGCATGCACACACGGGATCACTGCTGCCCATGCGCACTCGGACTCACTACTGCTCATGCGGACACAGGCTCACTACTGCGCATGCGCAGTCCGGCTCAGACTTGCACGTGCGCATTCGAGCTCACTTCTGCGCGTGTGCACACGGGCTCACTACTGCGCATGCGGGCTCGGGGTCACTACTGCTCATGCGCACTCGGACTCACTACTGCTCATGCGCACTCAGGGTCACTACTGCGCATGCGCCCTCCGGTTCACTACTGCTCATGCGTACTCGGACTCACTACTACTCATGCGGACTCGGGGACACTAATGCGCATGCGCACTCGGACTCACTACTACTCATGCGGACTCGGGGACACTAATGCGCATGCGCACTCGGACTCACTACTGCGGATGCGCGCTCGGGCTCACTACTGCGCATGCGCACACGGGCTCACTACTGCGCATGCGCACTCGGGGTAACTACTGCTCATGCGCACTCGGACTCACTACTGCGGATGCGCGCTCGGGCTCACTACTGCGCATGCGCACACGGGATCACTGCTGCTCATGCGCACTCGGGCGCACTACTGCTCATGCGCACTCGGGGTCACTACTGCGCATGCGCACACGGACTCACTACTGCGGATGCCCAATCGGGCTCACTACTATGCATGCGGGCTCGGGGTCACTACTGCGCATGCGCAGTCCGGCTCAGACCTGCACATGCGCCCTCGGGCACAGCACTGCGCATGCGCACACGGGCTCACTACTGCGCACGCGCAGTCCGTCTCAGACCTGCACATGCGCACTCGAGCTCACTACTGCGGATGCGCAATCGGGCTCACTACTGTGCCTGCGCACTCGGGGTCACTACTGCTCATGCGCACTCGTACTCACTACTGCTGATGCGCACTCGGGGTCACTACTGCGCATGCGCCCTCCGGCTCCCTACTGCTAATGCGTACTCGGACTCACTACTGCGAATGCGCAATCGGGCCCACTACTGCGCATGCGCACTCGGGGTCACTACTGCGCATGCACACTCCGGCTCAGACCTGCACATGCGCACACGGACTCACTACTGCGGATGCGCAATCGGGCTCACTACTATGCATTCGCACTCGGGGTCACTACTGCTCATGCGCACTCGGACTCACTACTGCTCATGCGCACTCGGGGTCACTACTGCGCATGCGCACTCGAGCTCACTACTACGCATGCGCACGCGGGCTCACTACTGCGCATGCGCACCCGGGCTCACTACTGCGCATGCGCGCACGAGCCCACTACTGCTCCTGCACACACGGGCTCACTACTGCTCATGCGCACTCAGACTCACTACTGCGGATGCACAATCGGGCTCACTACTGCGCATGCGCACTCGGGCACATCACTGCGCATGCGCACACGGGCTCACTACTGCGCATGCGCAGTCCGGCTCAGACCTGCACATGCGCACACGGACTCACTACTGCGGATGCGCAATCGGGCTCACTACTGTGCATGCGCACTCGGGGTCACTACTGCCCATGCGCACTCGGGGTCACTACTGCGCATGCGCACTCCGGCTCAGACCTGCACATGCGCACACGCACTCACTACTGCGGATGCGCAATCGGGCTCACTACTGTGCATGCGCACTCGGGGTCACTACTGCTCATGCGCACTCGGACTCACTACTGCTCATGCGCACTCGGGGTCACTACTGCGCATGCGCCCTCCGGCTCACTACTGCTCATGCGTACTCGGACTCACTACTGCGGATGCGCAATCGGGCCCACTACTGCGCATGCGCGCACGAGCCCACTGCTGCTCATGCACACACAGGCTCACTACTGCGCATGCGTACGCGGACTCACTACTGCTCATGCGCACTCGGGGTCACTACTGCGCATGCGCACTCGGACTCACAACTGCGGATGCACAATCGGGCTCACTAATGCGCATGCGCGCTCGGACTCACTACCGCTCATGCGGACACGGGCTCACTACTGCGCATGATCAGTCCGGCTCAGACTTGCACGTGCGCATTCGAGCTCACTTCTGCGCGTGTGCACACGGGCTCACTACTGCGCATGCGCCCTCCGGCTCACTACTGCTCATGCGTACTCGGACTCACTACTGCGGATGCGCACACGGGCTCACTACTGCTCATGCGCATTCGAGCTCACTTCTGCGCATATGCACACGGGCGTACAACTGCGCATGCGCACTCGGACTCACTACTGCTCATGCGCACTCGGACTCACTACTACGCATGCGCACGCGGGCTCACTACTGCGCATGCGTTCTCGGGGTCACTAGTGCGCATGCGCACTCGGACTCACTACTGCGGATGCACAATCGGGCTCACTACTGCGCATGCGGGCTCGGGGTCACTAGTGCGCATGCGCACTCGGGGTCACTGCTGCTCATGCGCACTCGAACTCACTACTGCTCATGCGCACTCTGGGTCACTACTGCTCATGCGCACTCGGACTCACTACTGCGGATGCGCAATCGGGCTCACTACTGCGCATGCGCACTCCGGCTCAGACCTGCACATGCGCACTCGGACTCACTACTGCGGGTGCGCGCTCGGGCTCAGTACTGCGCATGCGCAGTCCGGCTGAGACTTGCACATGCGCATTCGAGCTCACTTCTGCGCATGTGCACACGGCCGCACTACTGCGCATCCGCACTCGGACTCACTACTGCTCATGCGCACTGGGACTCACTACTGCGCATGCGCACTCCGGCTCAGACCTGCACATGCGCACTCGGGCTCACCACTGTGCATGCGTAGACGGGCTCACTAGTGCGCATGCGCACACGGGCTCACTACTGCGCATGCGCGCACGGGGTCACTACTGCTCATGCGCACTCAGACTCACTACGGCGGATGCACAATCGGGCTCACTACTGCGCACGCGCGCTCGGACTCACTACTGCTCATGCGGTCACGGGGTCCCTACTGCGCATGCGCACTCGGACTCACTACTGCGCATGCGCACTCCGGCTCAGACCTGCACATGCGCACTCGAGCTCACTACTACGCATGCGCACGCGGGCTCACTACTGCGCATGAGCACTCGGACTCACTAGTACTCATGCGCACTCGGGGTCACTACTGCCCATGCGCACTCGGACTCACTACTGCGGATGCGCGCTGGGGCTCACTACCGCGCATGCGCACACGGGCTCACTACTGCGCATGCGCACACGGGCTCACAACTGCGGATGCGCGCTCGGGCTCACTACTGCGCATGCGCACACGGGCTCACTACTGCGCATGCGCGCACGAGCCCACTACTGCGCATGCGCACTCCAGCTCAGACCTGCCCATGCGTACTCGGGCACACCACTGCGCATGCGCACACGGGCTCACTACTGCGCATGAGCACACGGGCTCACTACTGCCCATGCGCACTCGGACTCACTACTGCGGATGCACAATCGGGCTCACTACTGCGCATGCGCACTCCGGCTCAGACCTGCACATGCGCACTCGGATTCATTACTGCGGATGCGCGCTCGGGCTCACTACTGCGCATGCGCGCACGAGCCCACTACTGCGCATGCGCGCACGAGCCCACTACTGGGCATGCGCAGACCGGCTCAGACCTGCACATGCGCACTCGAGCTCACTACTACGCATGCGCACGCGGGCTCGCTACTGCGCATGAGCACACGGGCTCACTACTGCGGATGCGCGCCCGGGCTGACTACTGCGCATGCGCATTCGAGCTCACTTCTGCGCATATGCACACGGGCGTACAACTGCGCATGCGCACTCGGACTCACTACTGCTCATGCGCACTCGGACTCACTACTACGCATGCGCACGCGGGCTCACTACTGCGCATGCGTTCTCGGGGTCACTAGTGCGCATGCGCACTCGGACTCACTACTGCGGATGCACAATCGGGCTCACTACAGCGCATGCGGGCTCGGGGTCACTAGTGCGCATGCGCACTCGGGGTCACTGCTGCACATGCGCACTCGAACTCACTACTGCTCATGCGCACTCGGGGTCACTACTGCTCATGCGCACTCGGACTCACTACTGCGGATGCGCAATCGGGCTCACTACTGCGCATGCGCACTCCGGCTCAGACCTGCACATGCGCACGCGGACTCACTACTGCGGGTGCGCGCTCGGGCTCAGTACTGCGCATGCGCAGTCCGGCTGAGACTTGCACATGCGCATTCGAGCTCACTTCTGCGCATGTGCACACGGCCGCACTACTGCGCATCCGCACTCGGACTCACTACTGCTCATGCGCACTGGGACTCACTACTGCGCATGCGCACTCCGGCTCAGACCTGCACATGCGCACTCGGGCTCACCACTGTGCATGCGCAGACGGGCTCGCTAGTGCGCATGCGCACACGGGCTCACTACTGCGCATGCGCGCACGGGGTCATTACTGCTCATGCGCACTCAGACTCACTACGGCGGATGCACAATCGGGCTCACTACTGCGCACGCGCGCTCGGACTCACTGCTGCTCATGCGGTCACGGGGTCCCTACTGCGCATGCGCACTCGGACTCACTACTGCGCATGCGCACTCCGGCTCAGACCTGCACATGCGCACTCGAGCTCACTACTACGCATGCGCACGCGGGCTCACTACTGCGCATGAGGACTCGGACTCACTAGTACTCATGCGCACTCGGGGTCACTACTGCCCATGCGCACTCGGACTCACTACTGCGGATGCGCGCTGGGGCTCACTACCGCGCATGCGCACACGGGCTCACTACTGCGCATGCGCACACGGGCTCACAACTGCGGATGCGCGCTCGGGCTCACTACTGCGCATGCGCACACGGGCTCACTACTGCGCATGCGCGCACGAGCCCACTACTGCGCATGCGCACTCCAGCTCAGACCTGCCCATGCGTACTCGGGCACACCACTCCGCATGCGCACACGGGCTCACTACTGCGCATGAGCACACGGGCTCACTACTGCCCATGCGCACTCGGACTCACTACTGCGGATGCACAATCGGGCTCACTACTGCGCATGCGCACTCGGGCTCAGACCTGCCCATGCGCACTCGGGCACACCACTGCGCATGCGGACACGGGCTCACTACTGGGCATGCGCAGACCGGCTCAGACCTGCATATGCGCAATCGGACTCACTACTGCGGATGCGCGCTCGAGCTCACTACTGCGCATGCGCACACGGGCTCACTACTGCGCATGCGCGCACGAGCCCACTACTGCGCATGCGCACTCCGGTTCAGACCCACCCATGCGCCCTCGGGCACACCACTGCGCATGCGCACACGGGCTCACTACTGCGCATGCGCAGTCCGGCTCAGACCTGCACATGCGCACTCGAGCTCACTACTACGCATGCGCACGCGGGCTCACTACTGCGCATGAGCACACGGGCTCACTACTGCGCATGCGTACACGGGCTCACTGCTGCACATGGGCAAACGGGCTCACTACTGCGCATGCGCACTCGGACCCACTACCACTCATGCGCACTCGGGGTCACTACTGCACATGCGCCCTCGGACTCACTACTGCGGATGCGCGCTCGGGCTCACTACTGCGCATGCGCACACGGGGTCACTGCTGCTCATGCACACTCGGACTCACTACTGCTCATGCGGGCTTGGGGCCACTAGTGCGCATGCGCACTCGGACTCACTACTGCGCATGCGCGCTCGGCGTCAATACTGCGCATGCGCACTCGGGGTCACTACTGCGCATGCACACTCCGGCTCAGACCTGCACATGCGCACACGGACTCACTACTGCGGATGCGCAATCGGGCTCACTACTATGCATTCGCACTCGGGGTCACTACTGCTCATGCGCACTCGGACTCACTACTGCTCATGCGCACTCGGGGTCACTACTGCGCATGCGCACTCGAGCTCACAACTACGCATGCGCACGCGGGCTCACTACTGCGCATGCGCACCCGGGCTCACTACCGCGCATGCGCGCACGAGCCCACTACTGCTCCTGCACACACGGGCTCACTACTGCTCATGCGCACTCAGACTCACTACTGCGAATGCACAATCGGGCTCACTACTGCTCATGCGCACTCAGACTCACTACTGCGGATGCACAATCGGGCTCACTACTGCGCATGCGCACTCGGGCACATCACTGCGCATGCGCACACGGGCTCACTACTGCGCATGCGCAGTCCGGCTCAGACCTGCACATGCGCACACGGACTCACTACTGCGGATGCGCAATCGGGCTCACTACTGTGCATGCGCACTCGGGGTCACTACTGCCCATGCGCACTCGGGGTCACTACTGCGCATGCGCACTCCGGCTCAGACCTGCACATGCGCACACGCACTCACTACTGCGGATGCGCAATCGGGCTCACTACTGTGCATGCGCACTCGGGGTCACTACTGCTCATGCGCACTCGGACTCACTACTGCTCATGCGCACTCGGGGTCACTACTGCGCATGCGCCCTCCGGCTCATTACTGCTCATGCGTACTCGGACTCACTACTGCGGATGCGCAATCGGGCCCACTACTGCGCATGCGCGCACGAGCCCACTACTGCTCATGTGCACACAGGCTCACTACTGCGCATGCGTACGCGGGCTCACTACTGCGCATGCGCACACGGGCTCACTACTGCGCATGCGCACTCGGAATCACTACTACTCATGCGCACTTGGGGTCACTACTGCGGATGCGCGCTCGGGCTCACTACTGCGCATGCGCACACGGGATCACTACTGCTCATGCGCACTAGGACGCAATACTGCTCATGCGCACTCGGGGTCACTACTGCGCATGCGCACTCGGGGTCACTGCTGCTCATGCGCACTCGGACTCACTACTGCTCATGCGCACTCGGGGTCACTACTGCGCATGCGCACTCGGACTCACTACTGCGGATGCGGGCTCGGGGTCACTAGTGCGCATGCGCACTCGGACTCACTGCAGCGCATGCGCGCTCGGGGTCACTACTACGCATGCGCACTCGCGGTCACTACTGCGCATGCGCACTCCGGCTCAGACCTGCACATGCGCACTCGAGCTCACTACTACGCATGCGCACGCGGGCTCACTACTGCGCATGAGCACACGGGCTCACTACTGCGCATGCGTACACGGGCTCACTGCTGCACATGGGCAAACGGGCTCACTACTGCGCATGCGCACTCGGACCCACTACCACTCATGCGCACTCGGGGTCACTACTGCACATGCGCCCTCGGACTCACTACTGCGGATGCGTGCTCGGGCTCACTACTGCGCATGCGCACACGGGGTCACTGCTGCTCATGCGCACTCGGACTCACTACTGCTCATGCGGGCTTGGGGCCACTAGTGCGCATGCGCACTCGGACTCACTACTGCTCATGCGCACTCGGGGTCACTACTGCGCATGCGCACTCGAGCTCACTACTACGCATGCGCACGCGGGCTCACTACTGCGCATGCGCACCCGGGCTCACTACTGCGCATGCGCGCACGAGCCCACTACTGCTCCTGCACACACGGGCTCACTACTGCTCATGCGCACTCAGACTCACTACTGCGGATGCACAATCGGGCTCACTACTGCGCATGCGCACTCGGGCACATCACTGCGCATGCGCACACGGGCTCACTACTGCGCATGCGCAGTCCGGCTCAGACCTGCACATGCGCACACGGACTCACTACTGCGGATGCGCACTCGGGGTCACTACTGCTCATGCGCACTCGGACTCACTACTGCTCATGCGCACTCGGGGTCACTACTGCGCATGCGCCCTCCGGCTCACTACTGCTCATGCGTACTCGGACTCACTGCTGCGGATGCGCAATCGGGCCCACTACTGCGCATGCGCGCACGAGCCCACTACTGCTCATGCGCACACAGGCTCACTACTGCGCATGCGTACGCGGGCTCACTACTGCGCATGCGCACACGGGCTCACTACTGCGCATGCGCACTCGGAATCACTACTACTCATGCGCACTTGGGGTCACTACTGCGGATGCGCGCTCGGGCTCACTACTGCGCATGCGCACACGGGATCACTACTGCTCATGCGCACTAGGACGCAATACTGCTCATGCGCACTCGGGGTCACTACTGCGCATGCGCACTCGGGGTCACTGCTGCTCATGCGCACTCGGACTCACTACTGCTCATGCGCACTCGGGGTCACTACTGCGCATGCGCACTCGGACTCAGACCTGCACATGCGCACACGGACTCACTACTGCGGATGCGCAATCGGGCTCACTACTATGCATTCGCACTCGGGGTCACTACTGCTCATGCGCACTCGGACTCACTACTGCTCATGCGCACTCGGGGTCACTACTGCGCATGCGCACTCGAGCTCACTACTACGCATGCGCACGCGGGCTCACTACTGCGCATGCGCACTCCGGCTCAGACCTGCACATGCGCACACGGACTCACTACTGCGGATGCGCAATCGGGCTCACTACTGTGCATGCGCACTCGGGGTCACTACCGCTCATGCGGACACGGGCTCACTACTGCGCATGATCAGTCCGGCTCAAACTTGCACGTGCGCATTCGAGCTCACTACTGCGCGTGTGAACACGGGCTCACTACTGCGCATGCGCCCTCCGGCTCACTTCTGCTCATGCGTACTCGGACTCACTACTGCGGATGCGCACACGGGCTCACTACTGCTCATGCGCATTCGAGCTCACTTCTGCGCATATGCACACGGGCGTACAACTGCGCATGCGCACTCGGACTCACTACTGCTCATGCGCACTCGGACTCACTACTACGCATGCGCACGCGGGCTCACTACTGCGCATGCGTTCTCGGGGTCACTAGTGCGCATGCGCACTCGGACTCACTACTGCGGATGCACAATCGGGCTCACTACTGCGCATGCGGGCTCGGGGTCACTAGTGCGCATGCGCACTCGGGGTCACTGCTGCTCATGCGCACTCGATCTCACTACTGCTCATGCGCACTCGGGGTCACTACTGCTCATGCGCACTCGGACTCACTACTGCGGATGCGCAATCGGGCTCACTACTGCGCATGCGCACTCCGGCTCAGACCTGCACATGCGCACACGGACTTACTACTGCGGATGCGCAATCGGGCTCACTACTGTGCATGCGCACTCGGGGTCACTACTGCTCATGCGCACTCGGACTCACCACTACTCATGCGCACTCGGGGACACTAATGCGCATGAGCACTCGGACTCACTACTGCGGATGCGCGCTCGGGCTCACTACTGCGCATGCACACACGGGATCACTGCTGCCCATGCGCACTCGGACTCACTACTGCTCATGCGCACTCGGGGTCACTACTGCGCATGCGCACTCGGGGTCACTGCTGCTCATGCGCACTCGGACTCACTACTGCTCATGCGCACTCGGGGTTACCACTGCGCATGCGCACCCGGACTCACTACTGCGGTTGCGGGCTCGGGGTCACTAGTGCGCATGCGCACTCGGACTCACTACTGCGCATGCGCGCTCGGGGTCACTACTGCGCATGCGCACTCGGGGTCACTACTGCGCATGCGCACTCCGGCTCAGACCTGCACATGCGCACACGGACTCACTACTGCGGATGCGCAATCGGGCTCACTACTGTGCATGCGCACTCGGGGTCACTACTGCTCATGTGCACTCAGACTCACTACTGCGGATACACAATCGGGCTCACTACTGCGCATGCGCGCTCGGACTCACTACCGCTCATGCGGACACGGGCTCACTACTGCGCATGCGCAGTCCGGCTCAGACTTGCACGTGCGCATTCGAGCTCACTTCTGCGCGTGTGCACACGGGCTCACTATTGCGCATGCGGGCTCGGGGTCACTACTGCTCATGCGCACTCGGACTCACTACTGCTCATGCGCACTGGGACTCACTACTGCGCATGCGCACTCCGGCTCAGACCTGCGCATGCGCACTCGGGCTCACCACTGTGCATGCGTAGACGGGCTCACTAGTGCGCATGCGCACACGGGCTCACTACTGCGCATGCGCGCACGGGGTCACTACTGCTCATGCGCACTCAGACTCACTACGGCGGATGCACAATCGGGCTCACTACTGCGCACGCGCGCTCGAACTCACTACTGCTCATGCGGTCACGGGGTCCCTACTGCGCATGCGCACTCGGACTCACTACTGCGCATGCGCACTCCGGCTCAGACCTGCACATGCGCACTCGAGCTCACTACTACGCATGCGCTCTCGGGGTCACTTCTGCTCATGCGCACTCGGACTCACTACTACTCATGCGCACTCGGGGACACTACTGCTCATGCGCACTCGGACTCACTACTGCGCATGCGCACTCGGACTCACTACTGCGCATGCGCACTCCGGCTCAGACCTGCACATGCGCACTCGGACTCACTACTGCGCATGCGCACTCGGGGTCACTACTGCGCATGCACACTCCGGCTCAGACCTGCACATGCGCACACGGACTCACTACTGCGGATGCGCAATCGGGCTCACTACTATGCATGCGCACACGGGGTCACTGCTGCTCATGCACACTCGCACTCACTACTGCGCATGCGGGCTTGGGGCCACTAGTGCGCATGCGCACTCGGGGTCACTACTGCGCATGCACACTCCGGCTCAGACCTGCACATGCGCACACGGACTCACTACTGCGGATGCGCAATCGGGCTCACTACTATGCATGCGCACTCGGGGTCACTACTGCTCATGCGCACTCGGACTCACTACTGCTCATGCGCACTCGGGGTCACTACTGCGCATGCGCACTCGGACTCACTACTGCGGATGCGCAATCGGGCTCACTACTATGCATGCGGGCTCGGGGTCACTACTGCGCATGCGCAGTCCGGCTCAGACCTGCACATGCGCCCTCGGGCACAGCACTGCGCATGCGCACATGGGCTCACTATTGCGCACGCGCAGTCCGGCTCAGACCTGCACATGCGCACTCGAGCTCACTACTGCGGATGCGCAATCGGGCTCACTACTGTGCCTGCGCACTCGGGGTCACTACTGCTCATGCGCACTCGGACTCACTACTGCTGATGCGCACTCGGGGTCACTACTGCGCATGCGCCCTCCGGCTCACTACTGCTCATGCGTACTCGGACTCACTACTGCGGATGCGCAATCGGGCCCACTACAGCGCATGCGCGCACGAGCCCACTACTGCTCATGCACACACAGGCTCACTACTGCGCATGCGGGCTCGGGGTCACTAGTGCGCATGCGCACTCGGGGTCACTACTGCGCATGCGCAGTCCGGCTCAGAATTGCACATGCGCATTCGAGCTCAATTCTGCGCATGTGCACACAGGCTCACTACTGCGCATGCGGGCTCGGGGTCACTACTGCTCATGCGCACTCGGACTCACTACTGCGCATGCGCAATCCGGCTCAGACCTGCACATGCGCACTCGAGCTCACTACTACGCATGCGCACTCGGGGTCACTATTGCTCATGCGCACTCGGACTCACTACTACTCATGCGTACTCGGGGTCACTACTGCTCGTGCGCACTCGGACTCACTACTGCGGATGTGCGCTCGGGCTCACTACTGCGCATGCGCACACGGACTCACTACTGCGCATGCGCACACGGGCTCACTACTGCGCATGCGCTCTCGGTGTCACTACTGCTCATGCGCACTCGGACTCACTACTGCGCATGCGCACTCCGGCTCGGACCTGCACATGCGCACTCGAGCTCACTACTACGCATGCGCACGCGGGCTCACTACTGCGCATGAGCACACGGGCTCACTACTGCGCATGCGCACGCGGGCTCACTACTGCGCACGCGTTCTCGGGGTCACTAGTGCGCATGCGCACTCGGACTCACTACTGCGCATGCGCACCCCGGCTCAGACCTGCACATGCGCACACGGACTTACTACTGCGGATGCGCAATCGGGCTCACTACTGTGCATGCGCACTCGGGGTCACTACTGCTCATGCGCACTCGGACTCACTACTACTCATGCGCACTCGGGGACACTAATGCGCATGAGCACTCGGACTCACTACTGCGGATGCGCGCTCGGGCTCACTACTGCGCATGCACACACGGGATCACTGCTGCCCATGCGCACTCGGACTCACTACTGCTCATGCGGACACAGGCTCACTACTGCGCATGCGCAGTCCGGCTCAGACTTGCACGTGCGCATTCGAGCTCACTTCTGCGCGTGTGCACACGGGCTCACTACTGCGCATGCGGGCTCGGGGTCACTACTGCTCATGCGCACTCGGACTCACTACTGCTCATGCGCACTCAGGGTCACTACTGCGCATGCGCCCTCCGGTTCACTACTGCTCATGCGTACTCGGACTCACTACTACTCATGCGGACTCGGGGACACTAATGCGCATGCGCACTCGGACTCACTACTACTCATGCGGACTCGGGGACACTAATGCGCATGCGCACTCGGACTCACTACTGCGGATGCGCGCTCGGGCTCACTACTGCGCATGCGCACACGGGCTCACTACTGCGCATGCGCACTCGGGGTAACTACTGCTCATGCGCACTCGGACTCACTACTGCGGATGCGCGCTCGGGCTCACTACTGCGCATGCGCACACGGGATCACTGCTGCTCATGCGCACTCGGGCGCACTACTGCTCATGCGCACTCGGGGTCACTACTGCGCATGCGCACACGGACTCACTACTGCGGATGCCCAATCGGGCTCACTACTATGCATGCGGGCTCGGGGTCACTACTGCGCATGCGCAGTCCGGCTCAGACCTGCACATGCGCCCTCGGGCACAGCACTGCGCATGCGCACACGGGCTCACTACTGCGCACGCGCAGTCCGTCTCAGACCTGCACATGCGCACTCGAGCTCACTACTGCGGATGCGCAATCGGGCTCACTACTGTGCCTGCGCACTCGGGGTCACTACTGCTCATGCGCACTCGTACTCACTACTGCTGATGCGCACTCGGGGTCACTACAGCGCATGCGCCCTCCGGCTCCCTACTGCTAATGCGTACTCGGACTCACTACTGCGAATGCGCAATCGGGCCCACTACTGCGCATGCGCGCACGAGCCCACTACTGCTCATGCACACACAGGCTCACTACTGCGCATGCGGGCTCGGGGTCACTGCTGCTCATGCGCACTCGGACTCACTACTACTCATGCGCACTCGGGGACACTACTGCTCATGCGCACTCGGACTCACTACTGCGGATGCGCGCTCTGGCTCACTACTGCGCATGGGCACACGGGCTCACTACTGCGCATGCGCACTCGGACCCACTACCACTCATGCGCACTCGGGGTCACTACTGCACATGCGCCCTCGGACTCACTACTGCGGATGCGCGCTCGGGCTCACTACAATGCATTCGCACTCGGGGTCACTACTGCTCATGCGCACTCGGACTCACTACTGCTCATGCGCACTCGGGGTCACTACTGCGCATGCGCACTCGGGGTCACTACTGCGCATGCACACTCCGGCTCAGACCTGCACATGCGCACACGGACTCACTACTGCGGATGCGCAATCGGGCTCACTACTATGCATTCGCACTCGGGGTCACTACTGCTCATGCGCACTCGGACTCACTACTGCTCATGCGCACTCGGGGTCACTACTGCGCATGCGCACTCGAGCTCACTACTACGCATGCGCACGCGGGCTCACTACTGCGCATGCGCACCCGGGCTCACTACTGCGCATGCGCGCACGAGCCCACTACTGCTCCTGCACACACGGGCTCACTACTGCTCATGCGCACTCAGACTCACTACTGCGGATGCACAATCGGGCTCACTACTGCGCATGCGCACTCGGGCACATCACTGCGCATGCGCACACGGGCTCACTACTGCGCATGCGCAGTCCGGCTCAGACCTGCACATGCGCACACGGACTCACTACTGCGGATGCGCAATCGGGCTCACTACTGTGCATGCGCACTCGGGGTCACTACTGCCCATGCGCACTCGGGGTCACTACTGCGCATGCGCACTCCGGCTCAGACCTGCACATGCGCACACGCACTCACTACTGCGGATGCGCAATCGGGCTCACTACTGTGCATGCGCACTCGGGGTCACTACTGCTCATGCGCACTCGGACTCACTACTGCTCATGCGCACTCGGGGTCACTACTGCGCATGCGCCCTCCGGCTCACTACTGCTCATGCGTACTCGGACTCACTACTGCGGATGCGCAATCGGGCCCACTACTGCGCATGCGCGCACGAGCCCACTGCTGCTCATGCACACACAGGCTCACTACTGCGCATGCGTACGCGGACTCACTACTGCTCATGCGCACTCGGGGTCACTACTGCGCATGCGCACTCGGACTCACAACTGCGGATGCACAATCGGGCTCACTAATGCGCATGCGCGCTCGGACTCACTACCGCTCATGCGGACACGGGCTCACTACTGCGCATGATCAGTCCGGCTCAGACTTGCACGTGCGCATTCGAGCTCACTTCTGCGCGTGTGCACACGGGCTCACTACTGCGCATGCGCCCTCCGGCTCACTACTGCTCATGCGTACTCGGACTCACTACTGCGGATGCGCACACGGGCTCACTACTGCTCATGCGCATTCGAGCTCACTTCTGCGCATATGCACACGGGCGTACAACTGCGCATGCGCACTCGGACTCACTACTGCTCATGCGCACTCGGACTCACTACTACGCATGCGCACGCGGGCTCACTACTGCGCATGCGTTCTCGGGGTCACTAGTGCGCATGCGCACTCGGACTCACTACTGCGGATGCACAATCGGGCTCACTACTGCGCATGCGGGCTCGGGGTCACTAGTGCGCATGCGCACTCGGGGTCACTGCTGCTCATGCGCACTCGAACTCACTACTGCTCATGCGCACTCTGGGTCACTACTGCTCATGCGCACTCGGACTCACTACTGCGGATGCGCAATCGGGCTCACTACTGCGCATGCGCACTCCGGCTCAGACCTGCACATGCGCACTCGGACTCACTACTGCGGGTGCGCGCTCGGGCTCAGTACTGCGCATGCGCAGTCCGGCTGAGACTTGCACATGCGCATTCGAGCTCACTTCTGCGCATGTGCACACGGCCGCACTACTGCGCATCCGCACTCGGACTCACTACTGCTCATGCGCACTGGGACTCACTACTGCGCATGCGCACTCCGGCTCAGACCTGCACATGCGCACTCGGGCTCACCACTGTGCATGCGTAGACGGGCTCACTAGTGCGCATGCGCACACGGGCTCACTACTGCGCATGCGCGCACGGGGTCACTACTGCTCATGCGCACTCAGACTCACTACGGCGGATGCACAATCGGGCTCACTACTGCGCACGCGCGCTCGGACTCACTACTGCTCATGCGGTCACGGGGTCCCTACTGCGCATGCGCACTCGGACTCACTACTGCGCATGCGCACTCCGGCTCAGACCTGCACATGCGCACTCGAGCTCACTACTACGCATGCGCACGCGGGCTCACTACTGCGCATGAGCACTCGGACTCACTAGTACTCATGCGCACTCGGGGTCACTACTGCCCATGCGCACTCGGACTCACTACTGCGGATGCGCGCTGGGGCTCACTACCGCGCATGCGCACACGGGCTCACTACTGCGCATGCGCACACGGGCTCACAACTGCGGATGCGCGCTCGGGCTCACTACTGCGCATGCGCACACGGGCTCACTACTGCGCATGCGCGCACGAGCCCACTACTGCGCATGCGCACTCCAGCTCAGACCTGCCCATGCGTACTCGGGCACACCACTGCGCATGCGCACACGGGCTCACTACTGCGCATGAGCACACGGGCTCACTACTGCCCATGCGCACTCGGACTCACTACTGCGGATGCACAATCGGGCTCACTACTGCGCATGCGCACTCCGGCTCAGACCTGCACATGCGCACTCGGATTCATTACTGCGGATGCGCGCTCGGGCTCACTACTGCGCATGCGCGCACGAGCCCACTACTGCGCATGCGCGCACGAGCCCACTACTGGGCATGCGCAGACCGGCTCAGACCTGCACATGCGCACTCGAGCTCACTACTACGCATGCGCACGCGGGCTCGCTACTGCGCATGAGCACACGGGCTCACTACTGCGGATGCGCGCCCGGGCTGACTACTGCGCATGCGCATTCGAGCTCACTTCTGCGCATATGCACACGGGCGTACAACTGCGCATGCGCACTCGGACTCACTACTGCTCATGCGCACTCGGACTCACTACTACGCATGCGCACGCGGGCTCACTACTGCGCATGCGTTCTCGGGGTCACTAGTGCGCATGCGCACTCGGACTCACTACTGCGGATGCACAATCGGGCTCACTACAGCGCATGCGGGCTCGGGGTCACTAGTGCGCATGCGCACTCGGGGTCACTGCTGCTCATGCGCACTCGAACTCACTACTGCTCATGCGCACTCGGGGTCACTACTGCTCATGCGCACTCGGACTCACTACTGCGGATGCGCAATCGGGCTCACTACTGCGCATGCGCACTCCGGCTCAGACCTGCACATGCGCACGCGGACTCACTACTGCGGGTGCGCGCTCGGGCTCAGTACTGCGCATGCGCAGTCCGGCTGAGACTTGCACATGCGCATTCGAGCTCACTTCTGCGCATGTGCACACGGCCGCACTACTGCGCATCCGCACTCGGACTCACTACTGCTCATGCGCACTGGGACTCACTACTGCGCATGCGCACTCCGGCTCAGACCTGCACATGCGCACTCGGGCTCACCACTGTGCATGCGCAGACGGGCTCGCTAGTGCGCATGCGCACACGGGCTCACTACTGCGCATGCGCGCACGGGGTCATTACTGCTCATGCGCACTCAGACTCACTACGGCGGATGCACAATCGGGCTCACTACTGCGCACGCGCGCTCGGACTCACTGCTGCTCATGCGGTCACGGGGTCCCTACTGCGCATGCGCACTCGGACTCACTACTGCGCATGCGCACTCCGGCTCAGACCTGCACATGCGCACTCGAGCTCACTACTACGCATGCGCACGCGGGCTCACTACTGCGCATGAGGACTCGGACTCACTAGTACTCATGCGCACTCGGGGTCACTACTGCCCATGCGCACTCGGACTCACTACTGCGGATGCGCGCTGGGGCTCACTACCGCGCATGCGCACACGGGCTCACTACTGCGCATGCGCACACGGGCTCACAACTGCGGATGCGCGCTCGGGCTCACTACTGCGCATGCGCACACGGGCTCACTACTGCGCATGCGCGCACGAGCCCACTACTGCGCATGCGCACTCCAGCTCAGACCTGCCCATGCGTACTCGGGCACACCACTCCGCATGCGCACACGGGCTCACTACTGCGCATGAGCACACGGGCTCACTACTGCCCATGCGCACTCGGACTCACTACTGCGGATGCACAATCGGGCTCACTACTGCGCATGCGCACTCCGGCTCAGACCTGCCCATGCGCACTCGGGCACACCACTGCGCATGCGGACACGGGCTCACTACTGGGCATGCGCAGACCGGCTCAGACCTGCATATGCGCAATCGGACTCACTACTGCGGATGCGCGCTCGAGCTCACTACTGCGCATGCGCACACGGGCTCACTACTGCGCATGCGCGCACGAGCCCACTAC
Source organism: Megachile leachella (assembly GCA_963576845.1). NCBI lineage: Eukaryota > Metazoa > Arthropoda > Insecta > Hymenoptera > Megachilidae > Megachile > Megachile leachella. The sequence continues at coordinate 6,885,953 of OY756247.1, forward strand.
TGCGCATGCGCACTCCGGTTCAGACCCACCCATGCGCCCTCGGGCACACCACTGCGCATGCGCACACGGGCTCACTACTGCGCATGCGCAGTCCGGCTCAGACCTGCACATGCGCACTCGAGCTCACTACTACGCATGCGCACGCGGGCTCACTACTGCGCATGAGCACACGGGCTCACTACTGCGCATGCGTACACGGGCTCACTGCTGCACATGGGCAAACGGGCTCACTACTGCGCATGCGCACTCGGACCCACTACCACTCATGCGCACTCGGGGTCACTACTGCACATGCGCCCTCGGACTCACTACTGCGGATGCGCGCTCGGGCTCACTACTGCGCATGCGCACACGGGGTCACTGCTGCTCATGCACACTCGGACTCACTACTGCTCATGCGGGCTTGGGGCCACTAGTGCGCATGCGCACTCGGACTCACTACTGCGCATGCGCGCTCGGCGTCAATACTGCGCATGCGCACTCGGGGTCACTACTGCGCATGCACACTCCGGCTCAGACCTGCACATGCGCACACGGACTCACTACTGCGGATGCGCAATCGGGCTCACTACTATGCATTCGCACTCGGGGTCACTACTGCTCATGCGCACTCGGACTCACTACTGCTCATGCGCACTCGGGGTCACTACTGCGCATGCGCACTCGAGCTCACAACTACGCATGCGCACGCGGGCTCACTACTGCGCATGCGCACCCGGGCTCACTACTGCGCATGCGCGCACGAGCCCACTACTGCTCCTGCACACACGGGCTCACTACTGCTCATGCGCACTCAGACTCACTACTGCGGATGCACAATCGGGCTCACTACTGCTCATGCGCACTCAGACTCACTACTGCGGATGCACAATCGGGCTCACTACTGCGCATGCGCACTCGGGCACATCACTGCGCATGCGCACACGGGCTCACTACTGCGCATGCGCAGTCCGGCTCAGACCTGCACATGCGCACACGGACTCACTACTGCGGATGCGCAATCGGGCTCACTACTGTGCATGCGCACTCGGGGTCACTACTGCCCATGCGCACTCGGGGTCACTACTGCGCATGCGCACTCCGGCTCAGACCTGCACATGCGCACACGCACTCACTACTGCGGATGCGCAATCGGGCTCACTACTGTGCATGCGCACTCGGGGTCACTACTGCTCATGCGCACTCGGACTCACTACTGCTCATGCGCACTCGGGGTCACTACTGCGCATGCGCCCTCCGGCTCATTACTGCTCATGCGTACTCGGACTCACTACTGCGGATGCGCAATCGGGCCCACTACTGCGCATGCGCGCACGAGCCCACTACTGCTCATGTGCACACAGGCTCACTACTGCGCATGCGTACGCGGGCTCACTACTGCGCATGCGCACACGGGCTCACTACTGCGCATGCGCACTCGGAATCACTACTACTCATGCGCACTTGGGGTCACTACTGCGGATGCGCGCTCGGGCTCACTACTGCGCATGCGCACACGGGATCACTACTGCTCATGCGCACTAGGACGCAATACTGCTCATGCGCACTCGGGGTCACTACTGCGCATGCGCACTCGGGGTCACTGCTGCTCATGCGCACTCGGACTCACTACTGCTCATGCGCACTCGGGGTCACTACTGCGCATGCGCACTCGGACTCACTACTGCGGATGCGGGCTCGGGGTCACTAGTGCGCATGCGCACTCGGACTCACTGCAGCGCATGCGCGCTCGGGGTCACTACTACGCATGCGCACTCGCGGTCACTACTGCGCATGCGCACTCCGGCTCAGACCTGCACATGCGCACACGGACTCACTACTGCGGATGCGCAATCGGGCTCACTACTGCGCATGCGCACTCGGGGTCACTGCTGCTCATGCGTACTCGGACTCACTACTGCGGATGCGCACACGGGCTCACTACTGCTCATGCGCTTTCGAGCTCACTTCTGCGCATATGCACTCGGACTCACTACTGCTCATGCGCACTCGGACTCACTACTACGCATGCGCACGCGGGCTCACTACTGCGCATGCGTTCTCGGGGTCACTAGTGCGCATGCGCACTCGGACTCACTACTGCGGATGCACAATCGGGCTCACTACTGCGCATGCGGGCTCGGGGTCACTAGTGCGCATGCGCACTCGGGGTCACTGCTGCTCATGCGCACTCGAACTCACTACTGCTCATGCGCACTCGGGGTCACTACTGCTCATGCGCACTCGGACTCACTACTGCGGATGCGCAATCGGGCTCACTACTGCGCATGCGCACTCCGGCTCAGACCTGCACATGCGCACTCGGACTCACTACTGCGGGTGCGCGCTCGGGCTCAGTACTGCGCATGCGCAGTCCGGCTGAGACTTGCACATGCGCATTCGAGCTCACTTCTGCGCATGTGCACACGGCCGCACTACTGCGCATCCGCACTCGGACTCACTACTGCTCATGCGCACTGGGACTCACTACTGCGCATGCGCACTCCGGCTCAGACCTGCACATGCGCACACGGACTCACTACTGCGGACGCGCAATCGGGCTCACTACTGTGCATGCGCACTCGGGGTCACTACTGCTCATGCGCACTCGGACTCACTACTACCCATGCGCACTCGGGGTCACTACTGCTCATGCGCACTCGGACTCACTACTACTCATGCGCACTCGGGGTCACTACTGCTCATGCGCACTCGGACTCACTACTGCTCATGCGCACTCGGGGTCACTACTGCGGATGCACAATCGGGCTCACTACTGCGCATGCGCACTCCGGCTCAGACCTGCACATGCGCACTCGGATTCATTACTGCGGATGCGCGCTCGGGCTCACTACTGCGCATGCGCACACGGGCTCACTACTGCGCATGCGCGCACGAGCCCACTACTGCGCATGCGCACTCCGGCTCAGACCTGCCCATGCGCACTCGGGCACACCACTGCGCATGCGGACACGGGCTCACTACTGGGCATGCGCAGTCCGGCTCAGACCTGCACATGCGCACTCGGGCTCACCACTGTGCATGCGTAGACGGGCTCACTAGTGCGCATGCGCACACGGGCTCACTACTGCGCATGCGCGCACGGGGTCACTACTGCTCATGCGCACTCAGACTCACTACGGCGGATGCACAATCGGGCTCACTACTGCGCACGCGCGCTCGGACTCACTACTGCTCATGCGGTCACGGGGTCCCTACTGCGCATGCGCACTCGGACTCACTACTGCGCATGCGCACTCCGGCTCAGACCTGCACATGCGCACTCGAGCTCACTACTACGCATGCGCACGCGGGCTCACTACTGCGCATGAGGACTCGGACTCACTAGTACTCATGCGCACTCGGGGTCACTACTGCCCATGCGCACTCGGACTCACTACTGCGGATGCGCGCTGGGGCTCACTACCGCGCATGCGCACACGGGCTCACTACTGCGCATGCGCACACGGGCTCACAACTGCGGATGCGCGCTCGGGCTCACTACTGCGCATGCGCACACGGGCTCACTACTGCGCATGCGCGCACGAGCCCACTACTGCGCATGCGCACTCCAGCTCAGACCTGCCCATGCGTACTCGGGCACACCACTCCGCATGCGCACACGGGCTCACTACTGCGCATGAGCACACGGGCTCACTACTGCCCATGCGCACTCGGACTCACTACTGCGGATGCACAATCGGGCTCACTACTGCGCATGCGCACTCCGGCTCAGACCTGCCCATGCGCACTCGGGCACACCACTGCGCATGCGGACACGGGCTCACTACTGGGCATGCGCAGACCGGCTCAGACCTGCATATGCGCAATCGGACTCACTACTGCGGATGCGCGCTCGAGCTCACTACTGCGCATGCGCACACGGGCTCACTACTGCGCATGCGCGCACGAGCCCACTACTGCGCATGCGCACTCCGGTTCAGACCCACCCATGCGCCCTCGGGCACACCACTGCGCATGCGCACACGGGCTCACTACTGCGCATGCGCAGTCCGGCTCAGACCTGCACATGCGCACTCGAGCTCACTACTACGCATGCGCACGCGGGCTCACTACTGCGCATGAGCACACGGGCTCACTACTGCGTATGCGTACACGGGCTCACTGCTGCACATGGGCAAACGGGCTCACTACTGCGCATGCGCACTCGGACCCACTACCACTCATGCGCACTCGGGGTCACTACTGCACATGCGCCCTCGGACTCACTACTGCGGATGCGCGCTCGGGCTCACTACTGCGCATGCGCACACGGGGTCACTGCTGCTCATGCACACTCGGACTCACTACTGCTCATGCGGGCTTGGGGCCACTAGTGCGCATGCGCACTCGGACTCACTACTGCGCATGCGCGCTCGGCGTCAATACTGCGCATGCGCACTCGGGGTCACTACTGCGCATGCACACTCCGGCTCAGACCTGCACATGCGCACACGGACTCACTACTGCGGATGCGCAATCGGGCTCACTACTATGCATTCGCACTCGGGGTCACTACTGCTCATGCGCACTCGGACTCACTACTGCTCATGCGCACTCGGGGTCACTACTGCGCATGCGCACTCGAGCTCACAACTACGCATGCGCACGCGGGCTCACTACTGCGCATGCGCACCCGGGCTCACTACTGCGCATGCGCGCACGAGCCCACTACTGCTCCTGCACACACGGGCTCACTACTGCTCATGCGCACTCAGACTCACTACTGCGGATGCACAATCGGGCTCACTACTGCTCATGCGCACTCAGACTCACTACTGCGGATGCACAATCGGGCTCACTACTGCGCATGCGCACTCGGGCACATCACTGCGCATGCGCACACGGGCTCACTACTGCGCATGCGCAGTCCGGCTCAGACCTGCACATGCGCACACGGACTCACTACTGCGGATGCGCAATCGGGCTCACTACTGTGCATGCGCACTCGGGGTCACTACTGCCCATGCGCACTCGGGGTCACTACTGCGCATGCGCACTCCGGCTCAGACCTGCACATGCGCACACGCACTCACTACTGCGGATGCGCAATCGGGCTCACTACTGTGCATGCGCACTCGGGGTCACTACTGCTCATGCGCACTCGGACTCACTACTGCTCATGCGCACTCGGGGTCACTACTGCGCATGCGCCCTCCGGCTCATTACTGCTCATGCGTACTCGGACTCACTACTGCGGATGCGCAATCGGGCCCACTACTGCGCATGCGCGCACGAGCCCACTACTGCTCATGTGCACACAGGCTCACTACTGCGCATGCGTACGCGGGCTCACTACTGCGCATGCGCACACGGGCTCACTACTGCGCATGCGCACTCGGAATCACTACTACTCATGCGCACTTGGGGTCACTACTGCGGATGCGCGCTCGGGCTCACTACTGCGCATGCGCACACGGGATCACTACTGCTCATGCGCACTAGGACGCAATACTGCTCATGCGCACTCGGGGTCACTACTGCGCATGCGCACTCGGGGTCACTGCTGCTCATGCGCACTCGGACTCACTACTGCTCATGCGCACTCGGGGTCACTACTGCGCATGCGCACTCGGACTCACTACTGCGGATGCGGGCTCGGGGTCACTAGTGCGCATGCGCACTCGGACTCACTGCAGCGCATGCGCGCTCGGGGTCACTACTACGCATGCGCACTCGCGGTCACTACTGCGCATGCGCACTCCGGCTCAGACCTGCACATGCGCACACGGACTCACTACTGCGGATGCGCAATCGGGCTCACTACTGCGCATGCGCACTCGGGGTCACTGCTGCTCATGCGTACTCGGACTCACTACTGCGGATGCGCACACGGGCTCACTACTGCTCATGCGCTTTCGAGCTCACTTCTGCGCATATGCACACGGGCGTACAACTGCGCATGCGCACTCGGACTCACTACTGCTCATGCGCACTCGGACTCACTACTACGCATGCGCACGCGGGCTCACTACTGCGCATGCGTTCTCGGGGTCACTAGTGCGCATGCGCACTCGGACTCACTACTGCGGATGCACAATCGGGCTCACTACTGCGCATGCGGGCTCGGGGTCACTAGTGCGCATGCGCACTCGGGGTCACTGCTGCTCATGCGCACTCGAACTCACTACTGCTCATGCGCACTCGGGGTCACTACTGCTCATGCGCACTCGGACTCACTACTGCGGATGCGCAATCGGGCTCACTACTGCGCATGCGCACTCCGGCTCAGACCTGCACATGCGCACTCGGACTCACTACTGCGGGTGCGCGCTCGGGCTCAGTACTGCGCATGCGCAGTCCGGCTGAGACTTGCACATGCGCATTCGAGCTCACTTCTGCGCATGTGCACACGGCCGCACTACTGCGCATCCGCACTCGGACTCACTACTGCTCATGCGCACTGGGACTCACTACTGCGCATGCGCACTCCGGCTCAGACCTGCACATGCGCACTCGAGCTCACTACTACGCATGCGCACGCGGGCTCACTACTGCGCATGAGCACACGGGCTCACTACTGCGCATGCGTACACGGGCTCACTGCTGCACATGGGCAAACGGGCTCACTACTGCGCATGCGCACTCGGACCCACTACCACTCATGCGCACTCGGGGTCACTACTGCACATGCGCCCTCGGACTCACTACTGCGGATGCGTGCTCGGGCTCACTACTGCGCATGCGCACACGGGGTCACTGCTGCTCATGCGCACTCGGACTCACTACTGCTCATGCGGGCTTGGGGCCACTAGTGCGCATGCGCACTCGGACTCACTACTGCGCATGCGCGCTCGGCGTCAATACTGCGCATGCGCACTCGGGGTCACTACTGCGCATGCACACTCCGGCTCAGACCTGCACATGCGCACACGGACTCACTACTGCGGATGCGCAATCGGGCTCACTACTATGCATTCGCACTCGGGGTCACTACTGCTCATGCGCACTCGGACTCACTACTGCTCATGCGCACTCGGGGTCACTACTGCGCATGCGCCCTCCGGCTCACTACTGCTCATGCGTACTCGGACTCACTGCTGCGGATGCGCAATCGGGCCCACTACTGCGCATGCGCGCACGAGCCCACTACTGCTCATGCGCACACAGGCTCACTACTGCGCATGCGTACGCGGGCTCACTACTGCGCATGCGCACACGGGCTCACTACTGCGCATGCGCACTCGGAATCACTACTACTCATGCGCACTTGGGGTCACTACTGCGGATGCGCGCTCGGGCTCACTACTGCGCATGCGCACACGGGATCACTACTGCTCATGCGCACTAGGACGCAATACTGCTCATGCGCACTCGGGGTCACTACTGCGCATGCGCACTCGGGGTCACTGCTGCTCATGCGCACTCGGACTCACTACTGCTCATGCGCACTCGGGGTCACTACTGCGCATGCGCACTCGGACTCAGACCTGCACATGCGCACACGGACTCACTACTGCGGATGCGCAATCGGGCTCACTACTATGCATTCGCACTCGGGGTCACTACTGCTCATGCGCACTCGGACTCACTACTGCTCATGCGCACTCGGGGTCACTACTGCGCATGCGCACTCGAGCTCACTACTACGCATGCGCACGCGGGCTCACTACTGCGCATGCGCACTCCGGCTCAGACCTGCACATGCGCACACGGACTCACTACTGCGGATGCGCAATCGGGCTCACTACTGTGCATGCGCACTCGGGGTCACTACCGCTCATGCGGACACGGGCTCACTACTGCGCATGATCAGTCCGGCTCAAACTTGCACGTGCGCATTCGAGCTCACTACTGCGCGTGTGAACACGGGCTCACTACTGCGCATGCGCCCTCCGGCTCACTTCTGCTCATGCGTACTCGGACTCACTACTGCGGATGCGCACACGGGCTCACTACTGCTCATGCGCATTCGAGCTCACTTCTGCGCATATGCACACGGGCGTACAACTGCGCATGCGCACTCGGACTCACTACTGCTCATGCGCACTCGGACTCACTACTACGCATGCGCACGCGGGCTCACTACTGCGCATGCGTTCTCGGGGTCACTAGTGCGCATGCGCACTCGGACTCACTACTGCGGATGCACAATCGGGCTCACTACTGCGCATGCGGGCTCGGGGTCACTAGTGCGCATGCGCACTCGGGGTCACTGCTGCTCATGCGCACTCGAACTCACTACTGCTCATGCGCACTCGGGGTCACTACTGCTCATGCGCACTCGGACTCACTACTGCGGATGCGCAATCGGGCTCACTACTGCGCATGCGCACTCCGGCTCAGACCTGCACATGCGCACTCGGACTCACTACTGCGGGTGCGCGCTCGGGCTCAGTACTGCGCATGCGCAGTCCGGCTGAGACTTGCACATGCGCATTCGAGCTCACTTCTGCGCATGTGCACACGGCCGCACTACTGCGCATCCGCACTCGGACTCACTACTGCTCATGCGCACTGGGACTCACTACTGCGCATGCGCACTCCGGCTCAGACCTGCACATGCGCACACGGACTCACTACTGCGGACGCGCAATCGGGCTCACTACTGTGCATGCGCACTCGGGGTCACTACTGCTCATGCGCACTCGGACTCACTACTACCCATGCGCACTCGGGGTCACTACTGCTCATGCGCACTCGGACTCACTACTACTCATGCGCACTCGGGGTCACTACTGCTCATGCGCACTCGGACTCACTACTGCTCATGCGCACTCGGGGTCACTACTGCGGATGCACAATCGGGCTCACTACTGCGCATGCGCACTCCGGCTCAGACCTGCACATGCGCACTCGGATTCATTACTGCGGATGCGCGCTCGGGCTCACTACTGCGCATGCGCACACGGGCTCACTACTGCGCATGCGCGCACGAGCCCACTATGCGCATGCGCACTCCGGCTCAGACCTGCCCATGCGCACTCGGGCACACCACTGCGCATGCGGACACGGGCTCACTACTGGGCATGCGCAGTCCGGCTCAGACCTGCACATGCGCACTCGAGCTCACTACTACGCATGCGCACGCGGGCTCGCTACTGCGCATGAGCACACGGGCTCACTACTGCGGATGCGCGCCCGGGCTGACTACTGCGCATGAGCACACGGACTCACTACTGCTCATGCGCACTCGGACTCACTACTGCGGCTGCACAATCGGGCTCACTACTGCGCATGCGCACTCCGGCTTAGACCCGCACATGCGCACTCGGACTCACTACTGCGGATGCGCGCTCGGGCTCACTACTGCGGATGCGCGCCCGGGCTCACTAATACGCATGCGCGCGCATGCGTAGTTAGTCCGAGAGTGCATGAGAATTAGTGACCCCGTGTGTGCATGCGCAGTAGTGTGCCCGAGCGCAAATCGGCAGTAGTGCGCCCGAGTGCGCATGCGCAGTAGTGACCCCGAGCGCGCATGCGCAGTAGTGGCCTCGAGCGCGCATGCGCAGTAGTGTCCCCGAGCGCGCATCGGCAGTAGCGAGCCCGAGTGCGCATCCGCAGTAGTGTGCCCGAGTGCGCATCTGCAGTAGTGAGCCCGAGTGCGCATCCGCAGTAGTGTGCCCGAGTGCGCATCTGCAGTAGTGAGTCCGTGTGCGCATCCGCAGTAGTGTGCCCGAATGCGCATCCGCAGTAGTGAGACAGTGTGCGCATGAGCAGTAGTGAGTCCGAGTGCGCATGAGCAGTAGTGAGGCCGAGTGCGCATGAGCAGTATTTAACTCGAGCGCGCATCCGCAACAGTGAGTCCGAGTGCACATGAGCAGTAGTGAGGCCGAGTGCGCATGTGCAGGTCTGAGCCGGAAGGCGCATCCGCAGTAGTGAGCCCGATTGCGCATCCGTAGTAGTGAGGACGAGTGCCCATGAGCAGTAGTGAGCCCGAGTGCGCATGCGCAGTAGCGACACCGAGTGCGCATGCGGAGTAGAGAGCCCGATTGCCCATGTCCAGGTCTGAGCCGGACAGCGCATCCGCAGTAGTGAGCCCGATTGCGTATCCGCAGTAGTGAGTCCGAGTGCCCATGAGCAGTAGTGAGTCCGTGTGCGCATGCGCAGTAGTGACCCGAGTGCGCATGCGCAGTAGAGAGCCCGATTGCGCATGTGCAGGTGTGAGCCGCAGAGCGCATCCGCAGTAGTGAGCCCGATTGCGCATCCGCAGTAGTGTGCCCGAGTGCGCATCTGCAGTAGTGAGCCCGAGTGCGCAGGCGCAGTAGTGACCCCGAGCGCGCATGCGCAGTAGTGAGCCCGATTGCGCATCCGCAGTAGTGACCCCGAGCGCGCATGCGCAGTGGTGAGCCCGATTGCGCATGCGCAGTAGTGACCCCGAGTAGGCATACGCAGTAGAGAGCCCGATTGCGCATGTGCAGGTCTGTGCCGGAGAGCGCATCCGCAGTAGAGAGCCCGAGTGCGCATGCGCAGTAGTGACCCCGAGTGCGCATGCGCAGTGGCGAGCCCGAGTGCGCATGGGCAAGTCTGAGCCGGAGTGCGCATGTACAGGGCTGACCGGAGAGGGCATGCGCAGTAGTGAGTCCAAGTGCGAATGAGCAGTAGTTAGCCCGAGCGCGCATCCGCAGTAGTGAGTCCGAGTGCGAATGCGCAGTAGTGTGCCCGATTGCGCATGTGCAGGTCTGAGCCGTAGAACGCACCCGCAGTAGTGAGCCCGATTGAGCATCCGCAGTAGTGAGTCCGAGTGCGCATGGGCAGTACTGAGGCCGAGTGCGCATGTGCAGGTCAGAGCCGGAGAGCGCGTCCGCAGTAGTGAGCCCGATTGCGCATCCGTAGTAGTGAGGACGAGTGCCCATGAGCAGTAGTGAGCCCGAGTGCGCATGCGCAGTAGCGACACCGAGTGCGCATGCGGAGTAGAGAGCCCGATTGCCCATGTCCAGGTCTGAGCCGGACAGCGCATCCGCAGTAGTGAGCCCGATTGCGTATCCGCAGTAGTGAGTCCGAGTGCCCATGAGCAGTAGTGAGTCCGAGTGCGCATGCGCAGTAGTGACCCCGAGTGCGCATGCGCAGTAGAGAGCCCGATTGCGCATGTGCAGGTGTGAACCGCAGAGCGCATCCGCAGTAGTGAGCCCGATTGCGCATCCGCAGTAGTGTGTCCGAGCGCGCATCCGCAGTAGTGAGCCCGAGTGCGCATGCGCAGTAGTGACCCCGAGCGCGCATGCGCAGTAGTGAGCCCGATTGCGCATCCGCATTAATGACCCCGAGCGCGCATGCGCAGAATTGAGCTCGAGGGCGCGTGCGCAAATCTGAGCCTGTGTGCGCATGCGTAGTAGTGAGCTCGAGTGCGCATGCGCAGTAGAGAGGCCGATTGCGCATGTGCAGGTCTGGGCCGGAGAGCGCATCCGCAGTCGTGAGCCCGAGTGCGCATGCGCAGTAGTGACCCCGAGTGCGCATGAACAGTAGTGACTCCGAGCGCGCATGCGCAGTAGTGAGCCCGATTGCGCATCCGCAACAGTGAGTCGGAGTGCGCATGAGCAGTAGTGAGGCCGAGTGCCCTTGAGCAGTAGTGAGTCCAACTGCGCATGACCAGTAGTGACTCCGAGTGCGCATGCGCAGTAGTGACCCCGAGTGCGCATGCCCAGTAGTGAGCCCGTGCGCGCATACGCGGTAGTGAGCCCGATTTTTCATGCGCAGTAGTGAGTCCGAGTGCGCATGAGTAGTAGTTAGTCCGAGAGCGCATGAGAATTAGTGACACCGTGTGTGCATGCGCAGTAGTGTGCCCGAGTGCGCATGCGCAGTAGTGACCCCGAATGCGCATGCGCAGTAGAGAGCCCGATTGCGCATGTGCAGGTCTGAGCCGGACAGCGCATCCGCAATAGTGAGCCCGATTGCGCAACCGCAGTAGTGAGTCCGCGTGCCCATGAGCAGTAGTGAGTCCAAGTGCGCATGAGCAGTAGTGACCCCGAGCGCGCTTGCGCAGTAGTGAGCCCGATTTCGCATCCGCTGCAGTCTGTCCGAGTGCGCATGAGCAGTAGTGAGGCCGAGTGAACATGAGCAGTAGTGAGTCCAAGTGCACATGAGCAGTAGTGACCCCGAATGCGCATGCACAGTCGTGAGCCCGTGTGCGCATGCGCAGTAGTGCGCCCGTGTGCGCATGCGCAGAAGTGAGCTCGAGAGCGCACGCGCAAGTCTGAGCCGGAATGCGCATGCGCAGTAGTGAACCCGAGTGCGCATGCGCAGTAGAGAGCCCGATTGCGCATGTGCAGTAGTGAGCCCGATTGCGCATCCGCAGTAGTGAGGCCGAGTGCCCTTGAGCAGTAGTGAGTCCAAGTGCGCATGACCAGTAGTGACCCCGAGTGCGCATGCGCAGTAGTGACCCCGAGTGCGCATGCACAGTAGTGAGCCCATGTGTGCATGCGCAGCAGTGAGCCCGATTGTGCATCCGCAGTAGTGACTCCGAGTGCGCATGCGCAGTAGTGTGCCCGAGTGCGCATGCGCAGTAGTGTCCCCGATTGCGCATGCGCAGTAGTGACCCCGAGTGCGCATGCGCAGTAGTGCGCCCGTGTGCGCATCGGCAGTAGTGAGTCCGAGTGCGCATGAGCAGTAGTGACCCCGAGCGCGCATGCGCAGTAGTGAGTCCGAGTGCGAATGCGCAGCAGTGTGCCCGATTGCGCATGTGCAGGTCTGAGCAGGAGAACGCATCCGCAGTAGTGAGCCCGATTGCGCATCCGCAGTAGTGAGTCCGAGTGCGCATGGGCAGTAGTTAGTCCGAGAGCGCATGAGAATTAGTGACCCCGTGTGTGCATGCGCAGTAGTGTGCCCGAGCGCGCATCGGCAGTAGTGAGCCCGAGTGCGCATGCGCAGTAGTGACCCCGAGCGCGCATGCGCAGTAGTGGCCCCGAGCGCGCATGCGCAGTAGTGTGCCCGAGCGCGCATCGGCAGTAGCGAGCCCGAATGCGCATCCGCAGTAGTGAGGCAGTGTGCGCATGAGCAGTAGTGAGTCCGAGTGCACATGAGCAGTAGTGAGGCCGAGTGCGCATGTGCAGGTCTGAGCCGGAGAGCGCATCCGCAGTAGTGAGCTCGATTGCGAATCCGATGTAGTGAGGCCGAGTGCCCATGAGCAGTAGTGAGTCCGAGTGCGCATGGGCAGTAGTGACCCCCAGTGCGCACGGACAGTAGCGAGCCCGAGTGCGCATGCGCAGTAGAGAGCCCGATTGCGCATGTGCAGTAGTGAGCCCGATTGCGCATCCGCAGTCGTGAGGTCGAGTGTCCTTGAGCAGTAGTGAGTCCAAGTGCGCATGAGCACTAGTGAGCCCGAGCGCGCATGCGCAGAATTGAGCTCCAGGGCGCATGCGCAAGTCTGAGCCTGTGTGCGCATGCGTTGTAGTGAGCTCGAGTGCGCATGCGCAGTAGAGAGACCGATTGCGCATGTGCAGGTCTGGGCCGGAGAGGGCATCCGCAGTCGTGAGCCCGAGTGCGCATGCGCAGTAGTGACCCCGAGTGCGCATGCGCAGTAGTGACGCCGAGCGCGCATGCGCAGTAGTGAAGCCGATTGCGCATCCGCAACAGTGAGTCGGAGTGCGCATGAGCAGTAGTGAGGCCGAGTGCGCATGAGCAGTAGTGAGCCCGAGCGCGCAACCGCAGTAGTGGGTCCGAGTGCGCATGCGCAGTAGGGAGCCTGATTGCGCCTGTGTAGGTCTGACCCGGAGTGCACATGCGCAGTAGTTAGCCGGATTGTGCATCCGCAGTAGAGAGCCCGATTGCGCATGCGCAGTAGTGAGCCCGAGTGTGCATGTGCAGGTCTGACTGGATTGCGCATCCGCAGTAGTGTGCCCGAGAGCGCATGCGCAGTAGTGAGCCCGAGAGCGCATATACAGGTCTGACCGGAGTGCGCATGCGCAGGAGTGAGCCCAAGCGCGCATGCGCAGTAGTGAGCCCGAGTGCGCATCCGTATTAGTGAGGCCGAGTGCCCATGAGCAGTAGTGAGTCCAAGTGCGTATGAGCAGTAGTGACCCCGAGTGCGCATGCGCAGTAGTGTGCCCGAGCGCGCATCGGCAGTAGCGAGCCCGAATTGCGCATCCGCAGTAGTGAGGCAGTGTGCGCATGAGCAGTAGTGAGTCCGAGTGCACATGAGCAGTAGTGAGGCCGAGTGCGCATGAGCAGTAGTTAGGCCGAGCGCGCAGCCGCAACAGTGAGTCCGAGTGCACATGAGCAGTAGTGAGGCCGAGTGCGCATGTGCAGGTCTGAGCCGGAGAGCGCATCCGCAGTAGTGAGCCCGATTGCGAATCCGCTGTAGTGAGGCCGAGTGCCCATGAGCAGTAGTGAGTCCGAGTGCGCATGGGCAGTAGTGACCCCCAGTGCGCATGGACAGTAGCGAGCCCGAGTGCGCATGCGCAGTAGAGAGCCCGATTGCGCATGTGCAGTAGTGAGCCCGATTGCGCATCCGCAGTAGTGAGGCCGAGTGTCCTTGAGCAGTAGTGAGTCCAAGTGCGCATGAGCAGTAGTGAGCCCGAGCGCGCATGCGCAGAATTGAGCTCGAGGGCGCATGCGCAAGTCTGAGCCTGTGTGCGCATGCGTAGTAGTGAGCTCGAGTGCGCATGCGCAGTAGAGAGACCGATTGCGCATGTGCAGGTCTGGGCCGGAGAGGGCATCCGCAGTCGTGAGCCCGAGTGCGCATGCGCAGTAGTGACCCCGAGTGCGCATGCACAGTAGTGACGCCGAGCGCGCATGCGCAGTAGTGAAGCCGATTGCGCATCCGCAACAGTGAGTCGGAGTGCGCATGAGCAGTAGTGAGGCCAAGTGCGCATGAGCAGTAGTGAGCCCGAGCGCGCAACCGCAGTAGTGGGTCCGAGTGCGCATGCGCAGTAGAGAGCCTGATTGCGCATGTGCAGGTCTGAGCCGGATAGCGCATCCGCAGTAGTGAGCCCGATTGCGCATCCGCAGAAGTGACCCCGAGCGCGCATGCGCAGTAGAGAGCCCGATTGCGCATGTGCAGGTCTGAGCCGGAGAGCGCATCCGCGGTAGTGAGCCCGATTGCGCATCCGCAGTAGTGAGGCCGAGTGCCCTTGAGCAGTAGTGAGTCCAACTGCGCATGACCAGTAGTGACCCCGAGTGCGCATGCACAGTAGTGCGCCCGTGTGCGCATGCGTAGAAGTGAGCCCGATTTTGCATCCGCAGTAGTGAGTCCGAGTGCGCATGAGCAGTAGTTAGTCCGAGAGCGCATGAGAATTAGTGACACCGTGTGTGCATGCGCAGTAGTGTGCCCGAGTGCGCATGCGCAGTAGTGACCCCGAATGCGCATGCGCAGTAGAGAGCCCGATTGCGCATGTGCAGGTCTGAGCCGGACAGCGCATCCGCAATAGTGAGCCCGATTGCGCAACCGCAGTAGTGAGTCCGCGTGCCCATGAGCAGTAGTGAGTCCAAGTGCGCATGAGCAGTAGTGACCCCGAGCGCGCTTGCGCAGTAGTGAGCCCGATTTCGCATCCGCTGCAGTCTGTCCGAGTGCGCATGAGCAGTAGTGAGGCCGAGTGAACATGAGCAGTAGTGAGTCCAAGTGCACATGAGCAGTAGTGACCCCGAATGCGCATGCACAGTCGTGAGCCCGTGTGCGCATGCGCAGTAGTGCGCCCGTGTGCGCATGCGCAGAAGTGAGCTCGAGAGCGCACGCGCAAGTCTGAGCCGGAATGCGCATGCGCAGTAGTGACCCCGAGTGCGCATGCGCAGTAGAGAGCCCGATTGCGCATGTGCAGTAGTGAGCCCGATTGCGCATCCGCAGTAGTGAGGCCGAGTGCCCTTGAGCAGTAGTGAGTCCAAGTGCGCATGACCAGTAGTGACCCCGAGTGCGCATGCGCAGTAGTGACCCCGAGTGCGCATGCACAGTAGTGAGCCCATGTGTGCATGCGCAGCAGTGAGCCCGATTGTGCATCCGCAGTAGTGACTCCGAGTGCGCATGCGCAGTAGTGTGCCCGAGTGCGCATGTGCAGTAGTATCCCCGATTGCGCATGCGCAGTAGTGACCCCGAGTGCGCATGCGCAGTAGTGCGCCCGTGTGCGCATCGGCAGTAGTGAGTCCGAGTCCGCATGAGCAGTAGTGACCCCGAGCGCGCATGCACAGTAGAGAGCCCGATTGCGCATCCGCAGCAGTGAGTCCGAGAGTGCATGAGAAGTAGTGACCCCGTGTGCGCATGCACAGTAGTGAGCCCATGTGTGCATGCGCAGTAGCGAGCCCATGTGTGTATGCGCAGTAGTGACCCCGATTGTGCATCCGCAGCAGTGAGCCCGAGTGCGCATGCGCAGTAGTGAGTCCGAGTGCGAATGCGCAGCAGTGTGCCCGATTGCGCATGTGCAGGTCTGGGCCGGAGAACGCATCCGCAGTAGTGAGCCCGATTGCGCATCCGCAGTAGTGAGTCCGAGTGCGCATGGGCAGTAGTTAGTCCGAGAGCGCATGAGAATTAGTGACCCCGTGTGTGCATACGCAGTAGTGTGCCCGAGCGCGCATCGGCAGTAGTGAGCCCGAGTGCGCATGCGCAGTAGTGACCCCGAGCGCGCATGCGCAGTAGTGGCCCCGAGCGCGCATGCGCAGTAGTGTGCCCGAGCGCGCATCGGCAGTAGCGAGCCCGAATGCGCATCCGCAGTAGTGAGGCAGTGTGCGCATGAGCAGTAGTGAGTCCGAGTGCACATGAGCAGTAGTGAGGCCGAGTGCGCATGAGCAGTAGTTAGGCCGAGCGCGCAGCCGCAACAGTGAGTCCGAGTGCACATGAGCAGTAGTGAGGCCGAGTGCGCATGTGCAGGTCTGAGCCGGAGAGCGCATCCGCAGTAGTGAGCTCGATTGCGAATCCGATGTAGTGAGGCCTAGTGCCCATGAGCAGTAGTGAGTCCGAGTGCGCATGGGCAGTAGTGACCCCCAGTGCGCATGGACAGTAGCGAGCCCGAGTGCGCATGCGCAGTAGAGAGCCCGATTGCGCATGTGCAGTAGTGAGCCCGATTGCGCATCCGCAGTCGTGAGGCCGAGTGTCCTTGAGCAGTAGTGAGTCCAAGTGCGCATGAGCACTAGTGAGCCCGAGCGCGCATGCGCAGAATTGAGCTCCAGGGCGCATGCGCAAGTCTGAGCCTGTGTGCGCATGCGCAGTAGTGAGCTCGAGTGCGCATGCGCAGTAGAGAGACCGATTGCGCATGTGCAGGTCTGGGCCGGAGAGGGCATCCGCAGTCGTGAGCCCGAGTGCGCATGCGCAGTAGTGACCCCGAGTGCGCATGCGCAGTAGTGACGCCGAGCGCGCATGCGCAGTAGTGAAGCCGATTGCGCATCCGCAACAGTGAGTCGGAGTGCGCATGAGCAGTAGTGAGGCCGAGTGCGCATGAGCAGTAGTGAGCCCGAGCGCGCACCCGCAGTAGTGGGTCCGAGTGCGCATGCGCAGTAGGGAGCCTGATTGCGCCTGTGTAGGTCTGAGCCGGAGTGCACATGCGCAGTAGTTAGCCGGATTGTGCATCCGCAGTAGAGAGCCCGATTGCGCATGCGCAGTAGTGAGCCCGAGTGTGCATGTGCAGGTCTGACTGGATTGCGCATCCGCAGTAGTGTGCCCGAGAGCGCATGCGCAGTAGTGAGCCCGAGAGCGCATATACAGGTCTGACCGGAGTGCGCATGCGCAGGAGTGAGCCCAAGCGCGCATGCGCAGTAGTGAGCCCGAGTGCGCATCCGTATTAGTGAGGCCGAGTGCCCATGAGCAGTAGTGAGTCCAAGTGCGTATGAGCAGTAGTGACCCCGAGTGCGCATGCGCAGTAGTGAGCCCGAGCGCGCATGCGCAGTAGTGGCCCCGAGCGCGCATGCGCAGTAGTGTGCCCGAGCGCGCATCGGCAGTAGCGAGCCCGAATTGCGCATCCGCAGTAGTGAGGCAGTGTGCGCATGAGCAGTAGTGAGTCCGAGTGCACATGAACAGTAGTGAGGCCGAGTGCGCATGAGCAGTAGTTAGGCCGAGCGCGCAGCCGCAACAGTGAGTCCGAGTGCACATGAGCAGTAGTGAGGCCGAGTGCGCATGTGCAGGTCTGAGCCGGAGAGCGCATCCGCAGTAGTGAGCCCGATTGCGAATCCGCTGTAGTGAGGCCGAGTGCCCATGAGCAGTAGTGAGTCCGAGTGCGCATGGGCAGTAGTGACCCCCAGTGCGCATGGACAGTAGCGAGCCCGAGTGCGCATGCGCAGTAGAGAGCCCGATTGCGCATGTGCAGTAGTGAGCCCGATTGCGCATCCGCAGTAGTGAGGCCGAGTGTCCTTGAGCAGTAGTGAGTCCAAGTGCGCATGAGCAGTAGTGAGCCCGAGCGCGCATGCGCAGAATTGAGCTCGAGGGCGCATGCGCAAGTCTGAGCCTGTGTGCGCATGCGTAGTAGTGAGCTCGAGTGCGCATGCGCAGTAGAGAGACCGATTGCGCATGTGCAGGTCTGGGCCGGAGAGGGCATCCGCAGTCGTGAGCCCGAGTGCGCAACCGCAGTAGTGAGTCCGCGTGCCCATGAGCAGTAGTGAGTCCAAGTGCGCATGAGCAGTAGTGACCCCGAGCGCGCTTGCGCAGTGGTGAGCCCGATTTCGCATGCGCAGTAGTGAGCCCGAGTGTGCATGTGCAGGTCTGACTGGATTGCGCATCCGCAGTAGTGTGCCCGAGAGCGCATGCGCAGTAGTGAGCCCGAGAGCGCATATACAGGTCTGACCGGGGTGCGCATGCGCAGGAGTGAGCCCAAGCGCGCATGCGCAGTAGTGAGCCCGAGTGCGCATCCGTATTAGTGAGGCCGAGTGCCCATGAGCAGTAGTGAGTCCAAGTGCGTATGAGCAGTAGTGACCCCGAGTGCGCATGCGCAGTAGTGAGCCCGAGCGCGCATGCGCAGTAGTGGCCCCGAGCGCGCATGCGCAGTAGTGTGCCCGAGCGCGCATCGGCAGTAGCGAGCCCGAATTGCGCATCCGCAGTAGTGAGGCAGTGTGCGCATGAGCAGTAGTTAGGCCGAGCGCGCAGCCGCAACAGTGAGTCCGAGTGCACATGAGCAGTAGTGAGCCCGATTGCGCATCCGCAGTAGTGAGGCCGAGTGTCCTTGAGCAGTAGTGAGTCCAAGTGCGCATGAGCAGTAGTGAGCCCGAGCGCGCATGCGCAGAATTGAGCTCGAGGGCGCATGCGCAAGTCTGAGCCTGTGTGCGCATGCGTAGTAGTGAGCTCGAGTGCGCATGCGCAGTAGAGAGACCGATTGCGCATGTGCAGGTCTGGGCCGGAGAGGGCATCCGCAGTCGTGAGCCCGAGTGCGCAACCGCAGTAGTGAGGCCGCGTGCCCATGAGCAGTAGTGAGTCCAAGTGCGCATGAGCAGTAGTGAGGCCGAGTGAACATGAGCAGTAGTGAGTCCAAGTGCACATGAGCAGTAGTGACCCCGAATGCGCATGCACAGTCGTGAGCCCGTGTGCGCATGCGCAGTAGTGCGCCCGTGTGCGCATGCGCAGAAGTGAGCTCGAGAGCGCACGCGCAAGTCTGAGCCGGAATGCGCATGCGCAGTAGTGACCCCGAGTGCGCATGCGCAGTAGAGAGCCCGATTGCGCATGTGCAGTAGTGAGCCCGATTGCGCATCCGCAGTAGTGAGGCCGAGTGCCCTTGAGCAGTAGTGAGTCCAAGTGGGCATGACAAGTAGTGACCCCGAGTGCGCATGCGCAGTAGTGACCCCGAGTGCGCATGCACAGTAGTGAGCCCATGTGTGCATGCGCAGCAGTGAGCCCGATTGTGCATCCGCAGTAGTGACTCCGAGTGCGCATGCGCAGTAGTGTGCCCGAGTGCGCATGCGCAGTAGTGAGCCCCTGTGCGCATGCGCAGTAGTGCGCCGTGTGCGCATGCGCAGAAATGAGCTCGAGGGCGCATGCGCAGGTCTGAGCCTGTGTGCGCATGCGCCGTAGCGAATCCGAGTGCGCATAACCAGTAGTGATCGCGAGAACGCATGCGCAGTAGAGAGCCCGATTGCGCATCCGCAACAGTGAGTCGGAGTGCCCATGAGCAGTAGTGAGGCCGAGTGCGCATGAGCAGTAGTGAGCCCGAGCGCGCAACCGCAGTAGTGGGTCCGAGTGCGCGTGAGCAGTAGTGAGGCCGAGTGCGCATGAGCAGTAGTCAGCCCGATTGCGCATCCGCAGTAGTGAGTCCGAGTGCCCATGAGCAGTAGTTAGTCCGAGAGCGCATGAGAATTAGTGATCCCGTGTGTGCATGCGCAGTAGTGTGCCCGAGTGCGCATGCGCAGTAGTGACCCCGAATGCGCATGGGCAGTAGAGAGCCCGATTGCGCATGTGCAGGTCTGAGCCGGACAGCGCATCCGCAGTAGTGAGCCCGATTGCGAATCCGCAGTAGTGAGGCCGAGTACGCATGAGCAGTAGTGAGTCCGAGTGCGCATGGGCAGTAGTGACCCCGAGTGCGCATGGACAGTAGAGAGCCCGATTGCGCATCCGCAGTAGTGAGTCCGAGTGCGCATGAGCAGTAGTGAGCCCGAGCGCGCATGTGCAGGTCTGAGCCGGAGAGCGCATCCGCAGTAGTGCACCCGATCGCGCATCCGTAGTAGTGAGGCCGAGTGCCCATGAGCAGTAGCGAGCCCGAGTGCGCATGCGCAGTAGCGACACCGAGTGCGCATGCGGAGTAGAGAGCCCGATTGCGCATATCCAGGTCTGAGCCGGACAGCGCATCCGCAGTAGTGAGCCGGATTGCGCATCCGTAGTAGTGAGGCCGAGTGCCCATGAGCAGTAGCGAGCCCGAGTGCGCATGCGCAGTAGCGACACCGAGTGCGCATGCGGAGTAGAGAGCCCGATTGCGCATGTCCAGGTCTGAGCCGGACAGCGCATCCGCAGTAGTGAGCCCGATTGCGTATCCGCAGTAGTGAGTCCGAGTGCCCATGGGCAGTAGTGAGTCCGAGTGCGCATGCGCAGTAGTGACCCCGAGTGCGCATGCGCAGTAGTGAGCCCGATTGCGTATCCGCAATGGGGTGTCCGAGCGCGCATCCGCAGTAGTGATTCCGAGTGCGCATGCGCAGTAGTGACCCCGAGCGCGCATCCGCAACAGTGAGTCGGAGTGCCCATGAGCAGTAGTGAGGCCGAGTGCGCATGAGCAGTAGTGAGCCCGAGCGCGCAACCGCAGTAGTGAGTCCAAGTGCGCATGAGCAGTAGTGACCCCGAGCGCGCATGCACAGTAGAGAGCCCGATTGCGCATCCGCAGCAGTGAGTCCGAGTGCGCATGAGCAGTAGTGACCCCGAGTGCGCATGAGCAGTAGTGAGTCCGAGTGCACATGAGCAGTAGCGACCCCGAGTGCGCATGCGCAGTAGTGCGCCCGTGTGCGCATCGGCAGTAGTGAGTCCGAGTGCGCATTAGCAGTAGTTACCCCGAGTGCGCATGCACAGTAGTGAGCCCCTGTGCGCATGCGCAGTAGTGCGCCCGTGTGCGCATGCGCAGAAATGAGCCCTATTGTGCATCCGCAGTAGTGACTCCGAGTGCGCATGCACAGTAGTGAGGCCGTGCGCGCATACGCGGTAGTGAGCCCGATTTTGCATCCGCAGTAGTGAGTCCGAGAGTGCATGAGAAGTAGTGACCCCGTGTGCGCATGCACAGTAGTGAGCCCATGTGTGCATGCGCAGTAGCGAGCCCATGTGTGTATGCGCAGTAGTGACCCCGATTGTGCATCCGCAGCAGTGAGCCCGAGTGCGCATGCGCAGTAGTGAGTCCGAGTGCGAATGCGCAGCAGTGTGCCCGATTGCGCATGTGCAGGTCTGAGCCGGAGAACGCATCCGCAGTAGTGAGCCCGATTGCGCATCCGCAGTAGTGAGTCCGAGTGCGCATGGGCAGTAGTTAGTCCGAGAGCGCATGAGAATTAGTGACCCCGTGTGTGCATGCGCAGTAGTGTGCCCGAGCGCGCATCGGCAGTAGTGAGCCCGAGTGCGCATGCGCAGTAGTGACCCCGAGCGCGCATGCGCAGTAGTGGCCCCGAGCGCGCATGCGCAGTAGTGTGCCCGAGCGCGCATCGGCAGTAGCGAGCCCGAATGCGCATCCGCAGTAGTGAGACAGTGTGCGCATGAGCAGTAGTGAGTCCGAGTGCGCATGCGCAGTAGAGAGGCCGATTGCGCATGTGCAGGTCTGGGCCGGAGAGCGCATCCGCAGTAGTGACCCCGAGTGCGCATGCGCAGTAGAGAGCCCGATTGCGCATGTGCAGTAGTGAGCCCGATTGCGCATCCGCAGTAGTGAGGCCGAGTGTGCATGCGCAGTAGTGAGCCCGATTGTGCATCCGCAGCAGTGACTCCAAGTGCGCATGCCCAGTAGTGAGCCCGTGCGCGCATACGCGGTAGTGAGCCCGATTTTTCATGCGCAGTAGTGAGTCCGAGTGCCCATGAGCAGTAGTTAGTCCGAGAGCGCATGAGAATTAGTGATCCCGTGTGTGCATGCGCAGTAGTGTGCCCGAGTGCGCATGCGCAGTAGTGACCCCGAATGCGCATGGGCAGTAGAGAGCCCGATTGCGCATGTGCAGGTCTGAGCCGGACAGCGCATCCGCAGTAGTGAGCCCGATTGCGAATCCGCAGTAGTGAGGCCGAGTACCCATGAGCAGTAGTGAGTCCGAGTGCGCATGGGCAGTAGTGACCGCGAGTGCGCATGGACAGTAGAGAGCCCGATTGCGCATCAGCAGCAGTGAGTCCGAGTGCGCATGAGCAGTAGTGAGCCCGAGCGCGCATGTGCAGGTCTGAGCCGGAGAGCGCATCCGCAGTAGTGCACCCGATTGCGCATCCGTAGTAGTGAGGCCGAGTGCCCATGAGCAGTAGCGAGCCCGAGTGCGCATGCGCAGTAGCGACACCGAGTGCGCATGCGGAGTAGAGAGCCCGATTGCGCATGTCCAGGTCTGAGCCGGACAGCGCATCCGCAGTAGTGAGCCCGATTGCGCATCCGTAGTAGTGAGGCCGAGTGCCCATGAGCAGTAGCGAGCCCGAGTGCGCATGCGCAGTAGCGACACCGAGTGCGCATGCGGAGTAGAGAGCCCGATTGCGCATGTCCAGGTCTGAGCCGGACAGCGCATCCGCAGTAGTGAGCCCGATTGCGTATCCGCAGTAGTGAGTCGGAGTGCCCATGAGCAGTAGTGAGGCCGAGTGCGCATGAGCAGGTCTGAGCCGGAGAACGCATCCGCAGTAGTGAGCCCGATTGCGCATCCGCAGTAGTGAGTCCGAGTGCGCATGGGCAGTAGTTAGTCCGAGAGCGCATGAGAATTAGTGACCCCGTGTGTGCATGCGCAGTAGTGTGCCCGAGCGCGCATCGGCAGTAGTGAGCCCGAGTGCGCATGCGCAGTAGTGACCCCGAGCGCGCATGCGCAGTAGTGGCCCCGAGCGCGCATGCGCAGTAGTGTGCCCGAGCGCGCATCGGCAGTAGTGACTCCGAGTGCGCATGAGCAGTAGTGACCCCGAGTGCGCATGCACAGTAGTGAGCCCCTGTGCGCATGCGCAGTAGTGCGCCCGTGTGCGCATGCGCAGAAATGAGCCCGATTGTGCATCCGCAGTAGTGACCCCGTGTGCGCATGCACAGTAGTGAGCCCATGTGTGCATGCGCAGTAGTGAGCCCATGTGTGCATGCGCAGTAGTGACCCCGATTGTGCATCCGCAGCAGTGAGCCCGAGTGCGCATGCGCAGTAGTGACCCCGATTGCGCATGCGCAGTAGTTAGTCCGAGAGCGCATGAGAGGTAGTGACCCCGTGTGCGCATGCGCAGTAGTGAGCCCCTGTGCGCATGCGCAGTAGTGCGCCCGTGTGCGCATGCGCAGAAATGAGCTCGAGGGCGCATGCGCAGGTCTGAGCCTGTGTGCGCATGCGCCGTAGTGAATCCGAGTGCGCATAACCAGTAGTGATCGCGAGAACGCATGCGCAGTAGAGAGCCCGATTGCGCATCCGCAGTAGTGAGTCCGAGTGCGCATGAGCAGTAGTGACCCCGAGTGCGCATGCACAGTAGTGAGCCCCTGCGCGCATGCGCAGTAGTGAGCCCGATTGCGCATCCGCAACAGTGAGTCGGAGTGCCCATGAGCAGTAGTGAGGCCGAGTGCGCATGAGCAGTAGTGAGCCCGAGCGCGCAACCGCAGTAGTGGGTCCGAGTACCCATGAGCAGTAGTGAGTCCGAGTGCGCATGGGCTGTAGTGACCCCGAGTGCGCATGGACAGTAGAGAGCCCGATTGCGCATCCGCAGCAGTGAGTCCGAGTGCGCATGAGCAGTAGTGAGCCCGAGCGCGCATGTGCAGGTCTGAGCCGGAGAGCGCATCCGCAGTAGCGCACCCGATTGCGCATCCGTAGTAGTGAGGCCGAGTGCCCATGAGCAGTAGCGAGCCCGAGTGCGCATGCGCAGTAGCGACACCGAGTGCGCATGCGGAGTAGAGAGCCCGATTGCGCATGTCCAGGTCTGAGCCGGACAGCGCATCCGCAGTAGTGAGCCCGATTGCGCATCTGCAGAAGTGAGCCGGATTGCGCATCCGTAGTAGTGAGGCCGAGTGCCCATGAGCAGTAGCGAGCCCGAGTGCGCATGCGCAGTAGCGACACCGAGTGCGCATGCGTAGTAGAGAGCCCGATTGCGCATGTCCAGGTCTGAGCCGGACAGCGCATCCGCAGTAGTGAGACCGATTGCGCATCCGTATTAGTGAGGCCGAGTGCCCATGAGCAGTAGTGAGTCCAAGTGCGCATGAGCAGTAGTGACCCCGAGTGCGCATGCGCAGTAGTGAGCCCGAGTGCGCATGGGCAGGTCTGAGCCAGAGTGCGCATGCGCAGTAGTGAGTCCGAGTGCGCACGAGAAGTAGTTAGTCCGACAGCGCATGAGAATCAGTGACCCCGTGTGCGCATGCGCAGTAGTGTGCCCGAGCGCGCATCGGCAGTAGTGAGCCACAGTGCGCATGCGCAGTAGTGACCCCGAGCGCGCATGCGCAGTAGTGAGCCCGAATGCGCATGCACAGTCGTGAGCCCATGTGTGCATGCGCAGTAGTGAGCCCGATTGTGCATCCGCCGTAGTGACTCCGAGTGCGCATGCCCAGTAGTGAGCCCGTGCGCGCATAGGCGGTAGTGAGCCCGATTTTGCATCCGCAGTAGTGAGTCCGAGTGCGCATGAGCAGTAGTTAGTCCGAGAGCGCATGAGAATTAGCGACCCCGTGTGCGCATGCGCAGTAGTGTGCCCGAGTGCACATGCGCAGTAGAGAGGCCGATCACTACTGCTCATGCGCACTCGGACTCACAACTGTGCATGCGCACTCGGGGTCACTACTGCTCATGCGCACTCGGACTCACTACTGCTCATGCGCACTCGGGGTCACTACTGCGCATTCGCACTCGGACTCACTACTGCGGATGCGCGCTCGGGCTCACTACTGCGCATTCGCACACGGGCTCACTATTGCGCATGCGCGCACGAGCTCACTACTGCTCATGCGCACTCGGACTCACTACTGCTCATGCGCAGTCGGGGTCACTACTGCGCATGCGCACTCGGACTCACTACTGCGGATGCGCGCTCGGGCTCACTACTGCGCATGCGCACACGGGCTCACTACTGCGCATGCGCGCACGGGCTCACTACTGCGCATGCGCACTCCGGCTCAGACCTGCATATGCGCACTCCGGCTCACTACTGCTCATGCGCACTCGGACTCACTACTGCGGATGCACAATCGGGCTCACTACTGCGCATGCGCACTCCGGCTCAGACCTGCACATGCGCACACGGACTGACTACTGCGGAAGCGCAATCGGGCTCACTACTGTGCATGCGCACTCGGGGTCGCTACTGCTCATGCGCACTCGGACTCACTACTGCTCATGCGCACTCGGGGTCACTACTGCGCATGCGCACTTGGACTCACTACTGCGCATGCGCACTCGGACTCACTAATGCTCATGCGCACTGGGACTCACTACTGCGCATGCGCACTCCGGCTCAGACCTGCACATGCGCACTCGGGCTCACCACTGCGCATGCGTACACGGGCTCACTACTGCCCTTACGCTCACGGGCTCACTACTGCGCATGCGTACATGGGCTCACTACTTCGCATGCGCACACGGGCTCACTACAGCGCACGCGCACTCGAGCTCACTACTGCGCATGCGCACACGTGCTCACTACTGTGCATGTGCACTCGGGCTCACTACTGCGCATGCTAACACGGGCTCACTACTGCGCATGCGCGCTCGGGGTCACTACTGCTCATGCGCACTCGGCCTCACTACTGCGCATGCGCGCTCCGGCTCAGACCTGCCCATGCGCACTCGGGCCCACCACTGCGCATGCGTACACGGGCTCACTACTGCGCATGCGCACACGGGCTCACTACTGCGCACGCGCGCTCGGGCTCACCCGTGCGCATGCGAACTCCGGCTCACTACTGCGCATGCGCGCTCGGGGTCACTAATGCGCATGCGCACTCGGAGTCACTACTGCGTATGAGCACTCCGGCTCAGACCTGCACATGCGCACTGCAGCTCACTACTACGCATGCGCACGCGGGCTCTCTACTGCGCATGCGCAATCGGGTTCACTACTGCGCATGCGCACTCGGGGTCACTACTGCTCATGCGCACTCGGCCTCACTACTGCGCATGAGCACTCCGGCTCACCACTGCGCATGCGTACACGGGCGCACTACTGCTCAAGCGCACTCGGACTCACTACTGCGCGTGCGCGCTCGGGGTCACCACTGTGCATGCGCACTCCGGCTCACTACTGCTCATGCGCACTCGGGCTCACTACTGCGCATGCGCACTCCGGCTCAGAGCTGCACATGCGCACGCGGACTCACTACTGCGGATGCGCTATCGGGCTCACAACTGTGCATGCGCACGCGGGGTCACTACTGCTCATGCGCACTCGGACCCACTACTGCGCATGCGCACTCCGGCTCTGACCTGCACATGCGCACTTGGGATCACCACTGCGCATGCGTGCGCGGGCTCACTAATGCGCATGCGCGCACGGGCTCACTACTGCGCATGCGCACTCCGGCTCAGACCTGCACATGTGCATTCGAGCTCACTTCTGCGCATCTGCACACGGGCGCACTACTGCGCATGCGCACTCGGGGTCACTACTGCGCATGCGCACACGGGCTCACTACTGCGCATGCATCCATGAGCTCACTACTTCGCATGCGCACACGGGCTCACTACTGCGCATGCGCGCACGGGATCACTACTGCGCATGCGCACTCCGGCTCAGACCTGCACATGCGCACACGGACTCACTACTGCGGATGCGCAATCGGGCTCACTACTGCGCATGCACACTCGGGCTCACTACTGCGCATGCACACACGGGCTCACTTCTGCGCATGCGCACTCGGGGTCACTACTGCGCATGCGCACACGGGCTCACTACTGCGCATGCATCCATGAGCTCACTACTTCGCATGCGCACACGGGCTCACTACTGCACATGCGCGCACGGGATCACTACTGCGCATGCGCACTCCGGCTCAGACCTGCACATGCGCACACGGACTCACTACTGCGAATGCGCAATCGGGCTCACTACTGTGCATGCGCACGCGGGGTCACTACTGCGGATGCGCACTCGGACTCACTACGGCTCATGCGCACTCGGACTCACTACTGCTCATGCGCACTCGCGGTCACTACTGCGCATGCGCACTCGGACTCACTACTGCGGATGCGCGCTCGGGCTCACTACTGCGCATGCGCACACGCGCTCACTACTGCGCATGCGCACTCGGGGTCACTACTGCGCATGCGCACTCGGACTCACTACTGCGGATGCGCGCTCGGGCTCACTACTGCGCATGCGCACACGGGCTCACTACTGCGCATGCGCGCTCGAGATCACTACTGCGCATGCGCACTCGGACTCACTACTGCGGATGCACAATCGGGCTCACTACTGCGCATGCGCACTCCGGCTCAGACCTGCACATGCGCACACGGACTCTCTACTGCGGATGCGCAATCGGGCTCACTACTGTGCATGCGCACTCGGGCTCACCACTGCGCATGCACACACGGGCTCACTTCTGCGCATGCGCACTCGGGGTCACTACTGCGCATGCGCACACGGGCTCACTACTGCGCATGCATCCATGAGCTCACTACTTCGCATGCGCACACGGGCTCACTACTGCGCATGCGCACACGGGCTCACTACTGCGCACGCGCGCTCGGGGTCACCAGTGCACATGCGCACTCCGGCTTACTTCTGCTCATGCGCACTCGGACCCACTGCTGCGCATGCGCACTCCGGCTCAGACCTGCACATGCGCACTTGGGATCACCACTGCGCATGCGCGCACGGGCTCACTACTGCGCATGCTCACTCCGGCTCAGACCTGCACATGCGCATTCGAGCTCACTTCTGCGCATGCGCAATCGGGGTCACTACTCCGCATGCGCACTCCGGCTCAGACCTGCACATGCGCACTCCGGCTCAGACCTGCCTATGGGCCCTCGGGCACACCACTGCGCATGCCCAGTCCGGCTTAGACCAGCACATGCGCATTCGAGCCCACTTCTGCGCATGTGCACACGGGCGCACTACCGCGCTTGCTCACTCGGACTCACTACTGTGCATGCGCACTCCGCACCAGACCTGCACATGCGCACTCGAGAACACTACTGCGCATGCGCACTCGGGCTCACTACTGCGCATGCACACACGGGCTCACTTCTGCGCATGCGCAATCGGGGTCACTACTCCGCATGCGCACTCCGGCTCAGACCTGGACATGCGCACTCGAGCTCACTACTGTGCATGCGTACACGGGCTCACTACGGCGCATGCGCGCTCGGGGTCACTTATGCGCATTCGCACTCCGGCTCACTACTGCTCATGCGCACTAGGACTCGCTACTGCGCATGCGCACTCGGTGTCACTACTGCGCATGCGCACTCGGGCCCACTACTGCGCATGCACACACGGGCCCACTACTGCGCATGCGCACTCGGAGTCACTACTGCGCATGCGCACTCGAGAACACTCCTGCGCATGCGCACTCGGGCTCACTACTGCGCCTGCGCGCTCGGGGTCACTACTGCTCATGCACACACGGGCTCACTACTGCGCATGCGCACTCAGAATCACTACTGCGGATGCACAATCGGGCTCACTACTGCGCATGCGCGCTCGGACTCACTACTGCCCATGCGCACACGGACTCACGACTGCGGATGCGCGCGCGGGCTCACTACTGCGGATGCGCGATCGGGTTCACTACTGCGCATGCACACACGTGCCCACTTCTGCGCATGCGCACTCGGGGTCACTACTGCTCAATCGCACTCGGCCTCACTACTGCGCATGCGCACTCCGGCTCAGGCCTGCCCATGCGCACTCGGGCTCACTACTGCGGATGCGCGCTCGGGCACACTACTGTACATGCGCACACGGGCTCACTATTGCGCATGCGCGCACGAGCTCACTACTGCTCACGCGCACTCGGACTCACTACTGCTCATGCGCACTCGGGGTCACTACTGCTCATGCGCACTCGGACTCACTACTGCTCATGCGCACTCGAGCTCACTACTTCGCATGCGCGCTCGGGGTCACTACTGCTCATGCACACACGGGCTCACTACTGCTCATGCGCACTCAGACTCACTACTGCGGATACACAATCGGGCTCACTACTGCGCATGCGCACACGCGCTCACTACTGCGCATGCGCACTCGGGGTCACTACTGCGCATGCGCACTCGGACTCACTACTGCGGATGCGCGCTCGGGCTCACTACTGCGCATGCGCACACGGGCTCACTACTGCGCATGCGCGCTCGAGATCACTACTGCGCATGCGCACTCGGACTCACTACTGCGGATGCACAATCGGGCTCACTACTGCGCATGCGCACTCCGGCTCAGACCTGCACATGCGCACACGGACTCTCTACTGCGGATGCGCAATCGGGCTCACTACTGTGCATGCGCACTCGGGCTCACCACTGCGCATGCACACACGGGCTCACTTCTGCGCATGCGCACTCGGGGTCACTACTGCGCATGCGCACACGGGCTCACTACTGCGCATGCATCCATGAGCTCACTACTTCGCATGCGCACACGGGCTCACTACTGCGCATGCGCACACGGGCTCACTACTGCGCACGCGCGCTCGGGGTCACCAGTGCACATGCGCACTCCGGCTTACTTCTGCTCATGCGCACTCGGACCCACTGCTGCGCATGCGCACTCCGGCTCAGACCTGCACATGCGCACTTGGGATCACCACTGCGCATGCGCGCACGGGCTCACTACTGCGCATGCTCACTCCGGCTCAGACCTGCACATGCGCATTCGAGCTCACTTCTGCGCATGCGCAATCGGGGTCACTACTCCGCATGCGCACTCCGGCTCAGACCTGCACATGCGCACTCCGGCTCAGACCTGCCTATGGGCCCTCGGGCACACCACTGCGCATGCCCAGTCCGGCTTAGACCAGCACATGCGCATTCGAGCCCACTTCTGCGCATGTGCACACGGGCGCACTACCGCGCTTGCTCACTCGGACTCACTACTGTGCATGCGCACTCCGCACCAGACCTGCACATGCGCACTCGAGAACACTACTGCGCATGCGCACTCGGGCTCACTACTGCGCATGCACACACGGGCTCACTTCTGCGCATGCGCAATCGGGGTCACTACTCCGCATGCGCACTCCGGCTCAGACCTGGACATGCGCACTCGAGCTCACTACTGTGCATGCGTACACGGGCTCACTACGGCGCATGCGCGC
Organism: Megachile leachella; assembly: GCA_963576845.1. Lineage (NCBI taxonomy): Eukaryota > Metazoa > Arthropoda > Insecta > Hymenoptera > Megachilidae > Megachile > Megachile leachella. Next base: position 6,916,600 of record OY756247.1, read on the forward strand.
TCGGGGTCACTTATGCGCATTCGCACTCCGGCTCACTACTGCTCATGCGCACTAGGACTCGCTACTGCGCATGCGCACTCGGTGTCACTACTGCGCATGCGCACTCGGGCCCACTACTGCGCATGCACACACGGGCCCACTACTGCGCATGCGCACTCGGAGTCACTACTGCGCATGCGCACTCGAGAACACTCCTGCGCATGCGCACTCGGGCTCACTACTGCGCCTGCGCGCTCGGGGTCACTACTGCTCATGCACACACGGGCTCACTACTGCGCATGCGCACTCAGAATCACTACTGCGGATGCACAATCGGGCTCACTACTGCGCATGCGCGCTCGGACTCACTACTGCCCATGCGCACACGGACTCACGACTGCGGATGCGCGCGCGGGCTCACTACTGCGGATGCGCGATCGGGTTCACTACTGCGCATGCACACACGTGCCCACTTCTGCGCATGCGCACTCGGGGTCACTACTGCTCAATCGCACTCGGCCTCACTACTGCGCATGCGCACTCCGGCTCAGGCCTGCCCATGCGCACTCGGGCTCACTACTGCGGATGCGCGCTCGGGCACACTACTGTACATGCGCACACGGGCTCACTATTGCGCATGCGCGCACGAGCTCACTACTGCTCACGCGCACTCGGACTCACTACTGCTCATGCGCACTCGGGGTCACTACTGCTCATGCGCACTCGGACTCACTACTGCTCATGCGCACTCGAGCTCACTACTTCGCATGCGCGCTCGGGGTCACTACTGCTCATGCACACACGGGCTCACTACTGCTCATGCGCACTCAGACTCACTACTGCGGATACACAATCGGGCTCAATATTGCGCATGCTAACACGGGCTCGCTACTGCGCATGCGCGCTCGGTGTCACTACTGCACATGCGTACTCGTGCTCACTACTGCGCATGCGCGCTCGGGGTCACTACAGCTCATGCACACACGGGCTCACTACTGCTCATGCGCACTCCGTCTCAGACCTGCACGTGCGCACTCCAGAACACTACTGCGCGTGCGCACACGGGCTCACTACTGCGCATGCGCAATCGGGCTCACTACTGTGCATGCGCACGCGGGGTCACTACTGCGGATGCGCACTCGGACTCACTACGGCTCATGGGCACTCGGACTCACTACTGCCGATGCGCAATCAGGCTCACTACTGCGCATGCGCACTCGGGCTCATTACTGCGCATGCGCACACGGGCTCACTACTGAGCATGTGCACTCGGACTCACTACTGCGCATGCTAACACGGGCTCACTACTGCGCATGCGCGCTCGGGATCACTACTGCTCATGCCCACACGGGCTCACTACTGCTCATGCGCAATCGGGTTCACTACTGCGCATGCACACACGGGCTCACTTCTGCGCATGCGCACTCGGGCCCACCACTGCGCATGCGTACACGGGCTCACTACTGCGCATGCGCACACGGGCTCACTACTGCGCACGCGCGTTCGGGGTCACCCGTGCGCATGCGCACTCCGGCTCACTACTGCGCATGCGCGCTCGGTGTCACTAATGCGCATGCGCACTCGGAGTCACTACTGCGTATGAGCACTCCGGCTCAGACCTGCACATGCGCACTGCAGCTCACTACTACGCATGCGCACGCGGCCTCTCTACTGCGCATGCGCAATCGGGTTCACTACTGCGCATGCGCACTCGGGGTCACTACTGCTCATGCGCACTCGGCCTCACTACTGCGCATGCGCACTCCGGCTCACCACTGCGCATGCGTACACGGGCGCACTACTGCTCAAGCACACTCGGACTCACTACTGCGCTTGCGCACACGGGCTCACTACTGCGCATGCATCCATGAGCTCACTACCTCGCATGCGCACACGGGCTCACTACTGCACATGCGCGCACGGGATCACTACTGCGCATGCGCACTCCGGCTCAGACCTGCACATGCGCACACGGACTCACTACTGCGGATGCGCAATCGGGCTCACTACTGTGCATGCGCACGCGGGGTCACTACTGCGGATGCGCACTCGGACTCACTACGGCTCATGCGCACTCGGACTCACTACTGCTCATGCGCACTCGCGGTCACTACTGCGCATGCGCACTCGGACTCACTACTGCGGATGCGCGCTCGGGCTCACTACTGCGCATGCGCACACGCGCTCACTACTGCGCATGCGCACTCGGGGTCACTACTGCGCATGCGCACTCGGACTCACTACTGCGGATGCACAATCGGGCTCACTACTGCGCATGCGCACTGCGGCTCAGACGTGCACATGCGCACACGGACTCTCTACTGCGGATGCGCAATCGGGCTCACTACTGTGCATGCGCACTCGGGCTCACCACTGCGCATGCGTACACGGGCTCACTACTGCGCATGCGCACACGGGCTCACTACTGCGCACGCGCGCTCGGGGTCACTACTGCTCATGCGCACTCGGCCTCACTACTGCGCATGCGCACTCCGGCTCAGACCTGCCCATGCGCACTCGAGAACACTACTGCGCATGCGTACTCGGGCTCACTACTGCGCATGCGCGCTCGGTGTCACTACTGCTCATGCCCTCACGGGCTCACTACTGCTCATGCGCAATCGGGTTCACTACTGCGCATGCACACACGGGCTCACTTCTGCGCATGCGCACTCGGGCCCACCACTGCGCATGCGTACACGGGCTCACTACTGCGCATGCGCACACGGGCTCACTACTGCGCACGCGCGCTCGGGGTCACCAGTGCACATGCGCACTCCGGCTCACTACTGCTCATGCGCACTCGGACCCACTACTGCGCATGCGCACTCCGGCTCAGACCTGCACATGCGCACTTGGGATCACCACTGCGCATGCGCGCACGGGCTCCCTACTGCGCATGCTCACTCCGGCTCAGACCTGCACATGCGCATTCGAGCTCACTTCTGCGCATGCGCAATCGGGGTCACTACTCCGCATGCGCACTCCGGCTCAGACCTGCACATGCGCACTCGAGAACACTACTGCGCATGCGCACTCGGGCTCACTACTGCGCATGCACACACGGGCTCACTTCTGCGCATGCGCAATCGGGGTCACTACTCCGCATGCGCACTCCGGCTCAGACCTGCACATGCGCACTCCGGCTCAGACCTGCCTATGCGCCCTCGGGCACACCACTGCGCATGCCCAGTCCGGCTTAGACCAGCACATGCGCATTCGAGCCCACTTCTGCGCATGTGCACACGGGCGCACTACCGCGCTTGCTCACTCGGACTCACTACTGTGCATGCGCACTCCGCATCAGACCAGCACATGCGCATTCGAGCCCACTTCTGCGCATGTGCACACGGGCGCACTACCGCGCTTGCTCACTCGGACTCACTACTGTGCATGCGCACTCCGCATCAGACCTGCACATGCGCACTCGAGAACACTACTGCGCATGCGCACTCGGGCTCACTACTGCGCATGCACACACGGGCTCACTTCTGCGCATGCACAATCGGGGTCACTACTCCGCATGCGCACTCCGGCTCAGACCTGGACATGCGCACTCGAGCTCACTACTGTGCATGCGTACACGGGCTCACTACGGCGCATGCGCGCTCGGGGTCACTTATGCGCATTCGCACTCCGGCTCACTACTGCTCATGTGCACTAGGACTCGCTACTGCGCATGCGCACTCGGTGTCACTACTGCGCATGCGCACTCGGGCCCACTACTGCGCATGCACACACGGGCCCACTACTGCGCATGCGCACTCGGAGTCACTACTGCGCATGCGCACTCGAGAACACTCCTGCGCATGCGCACTCGGGCTCACTACTGCGCCTGCGCGCTCGGGGTCACTACTGCTCATGCACACACGGGCTCACTACTGCGCATGCGCACTCAGAATCACTACTGCGGATGCACAATCGGGCTCACTACTGCGCATGCGCGCTCGGACTCACTACTGCCCATGCGCACACGGACTCACGACTGCGGATGCGCGCGCGGGCTCACTACTGCGGATGCGCAATCGGGTTCACTACTGCGCATGCACACACGTGCCTACTTCTGCGCATGCGCACTCGGGGTCACTACTGCTCATTCGCACTCGGCCTCACTACTGCGCATGCGCACTCCGGCTCAGGCCTGCCCATGCGCACTCGGGCTCACTACTGCGGATGCGCGCTCGGGCACACTACTGTACATGCGCACACGGGCTCACTATTGCGCATGCGCGCACGAGCTCACTACTGCTCACGCGCACTCGGACTCACTACTGCTCATGCGCACTCGGGGTCACTACTGCTCATGCGCACTCGGACCCACTACTGCTCATGCGCACTCGAGCTCACTACTACGCATGCGCGCTCGGGGTCACTACTGCTCATGCACACACGGGCTCACTACTGCTCATGCGCACTCAGACTCACTACTGCGGATACACAATCGGGCTCACTATTGCGCATGCTAACACGGGCTCGCTACTGCGCATGCGCGCTCGGTGTCACTACTGCGCATGCGTACTCGTGCTCACTACTGCGCATGCGCGCTCGGGGTCACTACAGCTCATGCACACACGGGCTCACTACTGCTCATGCGCACTCCGTCTCAGACCTGCACGTGCGCACTCCAGAACACTACTGCGCGTGCGCACACGGGCTCACTACTGCGCATGCGCAATCGGGCTCACTACTGTGCATGCGCACGCGGGGTCACTACTGCGGATGCGCACTCGGACTCACTACGGCTCATGGGCACTCGGACTCACTACTGCCGATGCGCAATCAGGCTCACTACTGCGCATGCGCACTCGGGCTCATTACTGCGCATGCGCACACGGGCTCACTACTGCGCATGCGCGCACGAGCTCACTTCTGCGCATGCGCAATCGGGGTCACTACTCCGCATGCGCACTCCGGCTCAGACCTGCACATGCGCACTCGAGAACACTACTGCGCATGCGCACTCGGGTTCACTACTGCGCATGCGCGCACGAGCTCACTTCTGCGCATGCGCAATCGGGGTCACTACTCCGCATGCGCACTCCGGCTCAGACCTGCACATGCGCACTCGAGAACACTACTGCGCATGCGCACTCGGGTTCACTACTGCGCATGCACACACGGGCTCACTTCTGCGCATGCGCAATCGGGGTCACTACTCCGCATGCGCACTCCGGCTCAGACCTGCACATGCGCACTCCGGCTCAGACCTGCCCATGCGCCCTCGGGCACACCACTGCGCATGCCCAGTCCGGCTTAGACCAGCACATGCGCATTCGAGCCCACTTCTGCGCATGTGCACACGGGCGCACTACCGCGCTTGCGCACTCGGACTCACTACTGTGCATGCGCACTCCGCCTCAGACCTGCACATGCGCACTCGAGAACACTACTGCGCATGCGCTCTCGGGCTCACTACTGCGCATGCACACACGGCCTCACTTCTGCGCATGCGCAATCGGGGTCACTGCTCCGCATGCGCACTCCGGCTCAGACCTGCACATGCGCACTCGAGCTCACTACTGTGCATGCACACACGGGCCCACTACTGCGCATGCGCACTCGGAGTCACTACTGCGCATGCGCACTCGAGAACACTCCTGCGCATGCGCACTCGGGCTCACTACTGCGCCTGCGCGCTCGGGGTCACTACTGCTCATGCACACACGGGCTCACTACTGCGCATGCGCACTCAGAATCACTACTGCGGATGCACAATCGGGCTCACTACTGCGCATGCGCGCTCGGACTCACTACTGCCCATGCGCACACGGACTCACGACTGCGGATGCGCGCGCGGGCTCACTACTGCGGATGCACAATCGGGTTCACTACTGCGCATGCACACACGTGCCCACTTCTGCGCATGCGCACTCGGGGTCACTACTGCTCATTCGCACTCGGCCTCACTACTGCGCATGCGCACTCCGGCTCAGGCCTGCCCATGCGCACTCGGGCTCACTACTGCGGATGCGCGCTCGGGCTCAGACCTGCACATGTGCATTCGAGCTCACTTCTGCGCATCTGCACACGGGCGCACTACTGCGCATGCGCACTCGGGGTCACTACTGCGCATGCGCACACGGGCTCACTACTGCGCATGCATCCATGACCTCACTACTTCGCATGCGCACACGGGCTCACTACTGCGCATGCGCGCACGGGATCACTACTGCGCATGCGCACTCCGGCTCAGACCTGCACATGCGCACACGGACTCACTACTGCGGATGCGCAATCGGGCTCACTACTGCGCATGCACACTCGGGCTCACTACTGCGCATGCACACACGGGCTCACTTCTGCGCATGCGCACTCGGGGTCACTACTGTGCATGCGCACGCGGGGTCACTACTGCGGATGCGCACTCGGACTCACTACGGCTCATGCGCACTCGGACTCACTACTGCTCATGCGCACTCGCGGTCACTACTGCGCATGCGCACTCGGACTCACTACTGCGGATGCGCGCTCGGGCTCACTACTGCGCATGCGCAGACGCGCTCACTACTGCGCATGCGCACTCGGGGTCACTACTGCGCATGCGCACTCGGACTCACTACTGCGGATGCGCGCTCGGGCTCACTACTGCGCATGCGCACACGGGCTCACTACTGCGCATGCGCGCTCGAGATCACTACTGCGCATGCGCACTCGGACTCACTACTGCGGATGCACAATCGGGCTCACTACTGCGCATGCGCACTCCGGCTCAGACCTGCACATGCGCACACGGACTCTCTACTGCGGATGCGCAATCGGGCTCACTACTGTGCATGCGCACTCGGGCTCACCACTGCGCATGCGTACACGGGCTCACTACTGCGCATGCGCACACGGGCTCACTACTGCGCACGCGCGCTCGGGGTCACCAGTGCACATGCGCACTCCGGCTCACTACTGCTCATGCGCACTCGGACCCACTGCTGCGCATGCGCACTCCGGCTCAGACCTGCACATGCGCACTTGGGATCACCACTGCGCATGCGCGCACGGGCTCACTACTGCGCATGCTCACTCCGGCTCAGACCTGCACATGCGCATTCGAGCTCACTTCTGCGCATGCGCAATCGGGGTCACTACTCCGCATGCGCACTCCGGCTCAGACCTGCACATGCGCACTCCGGCTCAGACCTGCCTATGGGCCCTCGGGCACACCACTGCGCATGCCCAGTCCGGCTTAGACCAGCACATGCGCATTCGAGCACACTTCTGCGCATGTGCACACGGGCGCACTACCGCGCTTGCTCACTCGGACTCACTACTGTGCATGCGCACTCCGCATCAGACCTGCACATGCGCACTCGAGAACACTACTGCGCATGCGCACTCGGGCTCACTACTGCGCATGCACACACGGGCTCACTTCTGCGCATGCGCAATCGGGGTCACTACTCCGCATGCGCACTCCGGCTCAGACCTGGACATGCGCACTCGAGCTCACTACTGTGCATGCGTACACGGGCTCACTACGGCGCATGCGCGCTCGGGGTCACTTATGCGCATTCGCACTCCGGCTCACTACTGCTCATGCGCACTAGGACTCGCTACTGCGCATGCGCACTCGGTGTCACTACTGCACATGCGCACTCGAGAACACTACTGCGCATGCGCACTCGGGCTCACTACTGCGCATGCACACACGGGCTCACTTCTGCGCATGCGCAATCGGGGTCACTACTCCGCATGCGCACTCCGGCTCAGACCTGGACATGCGCACTCGAGCTCACTACTGTGCATGCGTACACGGGCTCACTACGGCGCATGCGCGCTCGGGGTCACTTATGCGCATTCGCACTCCGGCTCACTACTGCTCATGCGCACTAGGACTCGCTACTGCGCATGTGCACTCGGTGTCACTACTGCGCATGCGCACTCGGGCCCACTACTGCGCATGCACACACGGGCCCACTACTGCGCATGCGCACTCGGAGTCACTACTGCGCATGCGCACTCGAGAACACTCCTGCGCATGCGCACTCGGGCTCACTACTGGGCCTGCGCGCTCGGGGTCACTACTGCTCATGCACACACGGGCTCACTACTGCGCATGCGCACTCAGAATCACTACTGCGGATGCACAATCGGGCTCACTACTGCGCATGCGCGCTCGGACTCACTACTGCCCATGCGCACACGGACTCACGACTGCGGATGCGCGCGCGGGCTCACTACTGTGGATGCGCAATCGGGTTCACTACTGCGCATGCACACACGTGCCCACTTCTGCGCATGCGCACTCGGGGTCACTACTGCTCATTCGCACTCGGCCTCACTACTGCGCATGCGCACTCCGGCTCAGGCCTGCCCATGCGCACTCGGGCTCACTACTGCGGATGCGCGCTCGGGCACACTACTGTACATGCGCACACGGGCTCACTATTGCGCATGCGAGCACGAGCTCACTACTGCTCACGCGCACTCGGACTCACTACTGCTCATGCGCACTCGGGGTCACTACTGCTCATGCGCACTCGGACTCACTACTGCTCATGCGCACTCGAGCTCACTACTACGCATGCGCGCTCGGGGTCACTACTGCTCATGCACACACGGGCTCACTACTGCTCATGCGCACTCAGACTCACTACTGCGGATACACAATCGGGCTCACTATTGCGCATGCTAACACGGGCTCGCTACTGCGCATGCGCGCTCGGTGTCACTACTGCACATGCGTACTCGTGCTCACTACTGCGCATGCGCGCTCGGGGTCACTACAGCTCATGCACACACGGGCTCACTACTGCTCATGCGCACTCCGTCTCAGACCTGCACGTGCGCACTCCAGAACACTACTGCGCGTGCGCACACGGGCTCACTACTGCGCATGCGCAATCGGGCTCACTACTGTGCATGCGCACCCGGGGTCACTACTGCGGATGCGCACTCGGACTCACTACGGCTCATGGGCACTCGGACTCACTACTGCCGATGCGCAATCAGGCTCACTACTGCGCATGCGCACTCGGGCTCATTACTGCGCATGCGCACACGGGCTCACTACTGAGCATGTGCACTCGGACTCACTACTGCGCATGCTAACACGGGCTCACTACTGCGCATGCGCGCTCGGGATCACTACTGCTCATGCCCACACGGGCTCACTACTGCTCATGCGCAATCGGGTTCACTACTGCGCATGCACACACGGGCTCACTTCTGCGCATGCGCACTCGGGCCCACCACTGCGCATGCGTACACGGGCTCACTACTGCGCATGCGCACACGGGCTCACTACTGCGCACGCGCGCTCGGGGTCACCAGTGCACATGCGCACTCCGGCTCACTACTGCTCATGCGCACTCGGACCCACTGCTGCGCATGCGCACTCCGGCTCAGACCTGCACATGCGCACTTGGGATCACCACTGCGCATGCGCGCACGGGCTCACTACTGCGCATGCTCACTCCGGCTCAGACCTGCACATGCGCATTCGAGCTCACTTCTGCGCATGCGCAATCGGGGTCACTACTCCGCATGCGCACTCCGGCTCAGACCTGCACATGCGCACTCCGGCTCAGACCTGCCTATGGGCCCTCGGGCACACCACTGCGCATGCCCAGTCCGGCTTAGACCAGCACATGCGCATTCGAGCCCACTTCTGCGCATGTGCACACGGGCGCACTACCGCGCTTGCTCACTCGGACTCACTACTGTGCATGCGCACTCCGCATCAGACCTGCACATGCGCACTCGAGAACACTACTGCGCATGCGCACTCGGGCTCACTACTGCGCATGCACACACGGGCTCACTTCTGCGCATGCGCAATCGGGGTCACTACTCCGCATGCGCACTCCGGCTCAGACCTGGACATGCGCACTCGAGCTCACTACTGTGCATGCGTACACGGGCTCACTACGGCGCATGCGCGCTCGGGGTCACTTATGCGCATTCGCACTCCGGCTCACTACTGCTCATGCGCACTAGGACTCGCTACTGCGCATGCGCACTCGGTGTCACTACTGCACATGCGCACTCGAGAACACTACTGCGCATGCGCACTCGGGCTCACTACTGCGCATGCACACACGGGCTCACTTCTGCGCATGCGCAATCGGGGTCACTACTCCGCATGCGCACTCCGGCTCAGACCTGGACATGCGCACTCGAGCTCACTACTGTGCATGCGTACACGGGCTCACTACGGCGCATGCGCGCTCGGGGTCACTTATGCGCATTCGCACTCCGGCTCACTACTGCTCATGCGCACTAGGACTCGCTACTGCGCATGCGCACTCGGTGTCACTACTGCGCATGCGCACTCGGGCCCACTACTGCGCATGCACACACGGGCCCACTACTGCGCATGCGCACTCGGAGTCACTACTGCGCATGCGCACTCGAGAACACTCCTGCGCATGCGCACTCGGGCTCACTACTGGGCCTGCGCGCTCGGGGTCACTACTGCTCATGCACACACGGGCTCACTACTGCGCATGCGCACTCAGAATCACTACTGCGGATGCACAATCGGGCTCACTACTGCGCATGCGCGCTCGGACTCACTACTGCCCATGCGCACACGGACTCACGACTGCGGATGCGCGCGCGGGCTCACTACTGCGGATGCGCAATCGGGTTCACTACTGCGCATGCACACACGTGCCCACTTCTGCGCATGCGCACTCGGGGTCACTACTGCTCATTCGCACTCGGCCTCACTACTGCGCATGCGCACTCCGGCTCAGGCCTGCCCATGCGCACTCGGGCTCACTACTGCGGATGCGCGCTCGGGCACACTACTGTACATGCGCACACGGGCTCACTATTGCGCATGCGAGCACGAGCTCACTACTGCTCACGCGCACTCGGACTCACTACTGCTCATGCGCACTCGGGGTCACTACTGCTCATGCGCACTCGGACTCACTACTGCTCATGCGCACTCGAGCTCACTACTACGCATGCGCGCTCGGGGTCACTACTGCTCATGCACACACGGGCTCACTACTGCTCATGCGCACTCAGACTCACTACTGCGGATACACAATCGGGCTCACTATTGCGCATGCTAACACGGGCTCGCTACTGCGCATGCGCGCTCGGTGTCACTACTGCACATGCGTACTCGTGCTCACTACTGCGCATGCGCGCTCGGGGTCACTACAGCTCATGCACACACGGGCTCACTACTGCTCATGCGCACTCCGTCTCAGACCTGCACGTGCGCACTCCAGAACACTACTGCGCGTGCGCACACGGGCTCACTACTGCGCATGCGCAATCGGGCTCACTACTGTGCATGCGCACCCGGGGTCACTACTGCGGATGCGCACTCGGACTCACTACGGCTCATGGGCACTCGGACTCACTACTGCCGATGCGCAATCAGGCTCACTACTGCGCATGCGCACTCGGGCTCATTACTGCGCATGCGCACACGGGCTCACTACTGAGCATGTGCACTCGGACTCACTACTGCGCATGCTAACACGGGCTCACTACTGCGCATGCGCGCTCGGGATCACTACTGCTCATGCCCACACGGGCTCACTACTGCTCATGCGCAATCGGGTTCACTACTGCGCATGCACACACGGGCTCACTTCTGCGCATGCGCACTCGGGCCCACCACTGCGCATGCGTACACGGGCTCACTACTGCGCATGCGCACACGGGCTCACTACTGCGCACGCGCGTTCGGGGTCACCCGTGCGCATGCGCACTCCGGCTCACTACTGCGCATGCGCGCTCGGTGTCACTAATGCGCATGCGCACTCGGAGTCACTACTGCGTATGAGCACTCCGGCTCAGACCTGCACATGCGCACTGCAGCTCACTACTACGCATGCGCACGCGGCCTCTCTACTGCGCATGCGCAATCGGGTTCACTACTGCGCATGCGCACTCGGGGTCACTACTGCTCATGCGCACTCGGCCAGACTACTGCGCATGCGCACTCCGGCTCACCACTGCGCATGCGTACACGGGCGCACTACTGCTCAAGCACACTCGGACTCACTACTGCGCGTGCGCGCTCGGGGTCACCAGTGTGCATGCGCACTCCGGCTCACTACTGCTCATGCGCACTCGGACTCACTACTGCGCATGCGCACTCCGGCTCAGAGCTGCATATGCGCACACGGACTCACTACTGCGGATGCGCCATCGGGCTCACAACTGTGCATGCGCACGCGGGGTCACTACTGCTCATGCGCACTCGGACCCACTACTGCGCATGCGCACTCCGGCTCTGACCTGCACATGCGCACTTGGGATCACCACTGCGCATGCGTGCGCGGGCTCACTACTGCGCATGCGCGCACGGGCTCACTACTGCGCATGCGCACTCCGGCTCAGACCTGCACATGCGCATTCGAGCTCACTTCTCCGCATCTGCACACGGGCGCACTACTGCGCATGCGCACTCGGGGTCACTACTGCGCATGCGCACACGGGCTCACTACTGCGCATGCATCCATGAGCTCACTACTTCGCATGCGCACACGGGCTCACTACTGCGCATGCGCGCACGGGATCACTACTGCGCATGCGCACTCCGGCTCAGACCTGCACATGCGCACACGGACTCACTACTGCGGATGCGCAATCGGGCTCACTACTGCGCATGCACACTCGGGCTCACTACTGCGCATGCACACACGGGCTCACTTCTGCGCATGCGCACTCGGGGTCACTACTGCGCTTGCGCACACGGGCTCACTACTGCGCATGCATCCATGAGCTCACTACCTCGCATGCGCACACGGGCTCACTACTGCACATGCGCGCACGGGATCACTACTGCGCATGCGCACACCGGCTCAGACCTGCACATGCGCACACGGACTCACTACTGCGGATGCGCAATCGGGCTCACTACTGTGCATGCGCACGCGGGGTCACTACTGCGGATGCGCACTCGGACTCACTACGGCTCATGCGCACTCGGACTCACTACTGCTCATGCGCACTCGCGGTCACTACTGCGCATGCGCACTCGGACTCACTACTGCGGATGCGCGCTCGGGCTCACTACTGCGCATGCGCACACGCGCTCACTACTGCGCATGCGCACTCGGGGTCACTACTGCGCATGCGCACTCGGACTCACTACTGCGGATGCACAATCGGGCTCACTACTGCGCATGCGCACTCCGGCTCAGACCTGCACATGCGCACACGGACTCTCTACTGCGGATGCGCAATCGGGCTCACTACTGTGCATGCGCACTCGGGCTCACCACTGCGCATGCGTACACGGGCTCACTACTGCGCATGCGCACACGGGCTCACTACTGCGCACGCGCGCTCGGGGTCACTACTGCTCATGCGCACTCGGCCTCACTACTGCGCATGCGCACTCCGGCTCAGACCTGCCCATGCGCACTCGAGAACACTACTGCGCATGCGTACTCGGGCTCACTACTGCGCATGCGCGCTCGGTGTCACTACTGCTCATGCCCACACGGGCTCACTACTGCTCATGCGCAATCGGGTTCACTACTGCGCATGCACACACGGGCTCACTTCTGCGCATGCGCACTCGGGCCCACCACTGCGCATGCGTACACGGGGTCACTACTGCGCATGCGCACACGGGCTCACTACTGCGCACGCGCGCTCGGGGTCACCAGTGCACATGCGCACTCCGGCTCACTACTGCTCATGCGCACTCGGACCCACTACTGCGCATGCGCACTCCGGCTCAGACCTGCACATGCGCACTTGGGATCACCACTGCGCATGCGCGCACGGGCTCCCTACTGCGCATGCTCACTCCGGCTCAGACCTGCACATGCGCATTCGAGCTCACTTCTGCGCATGCGCAATCGGGGTCACTACTCCGCATGCGCACTCCGGCTCAGACCTGCACATGCGCACTCGAGAACACTACTGCGCATGCGCACTCGGGCTCACTACTGCGCATGCACACACGGGCTCACTTCTGCGCATGCGCAATCGGGGTCACTACTCCGCATGCGCACTCGGACTCACTACTGCTCATGCGCACTCGGGGTCACTACTGCTCATGCGCACTCGGACCCACTACTGCTCATGCGCACTCGAGCTCACTACTACGCATGCGCGCTCGGGGTCACTACTGCTCATGCACACACGGGCTCACTACTGCTCATGCGCACTCAGACTCACTACTGCGGATACACAATCGGGCTCACTATTGCGCATGCTAACACGGGCTCGCTACTGCGCATGCGCGCTCGGTGTCACTACTGCGCATGCGTACTCGTGCTCACTACTACGCATGCGCGCTCGGGGTCACTACAGCTCATGCACACACGGGCTCACTACTGCTCATGCGCACTCCGTCTCAGACCTGCACGTCCGCACTCCAGAACACTACTGCGCGTGCGCACACGGGCTCACTACTGCGCATGCGCAATCGGGCTCACTACTGTGCATGCGCACGCGGGGTCACTACTGCGGATGCGCACTCGGACTCACTACGGCTCATGGGCACTCGGACTCACTACTGCCGATGCGCAATCAGGCTCACTACTGCGCATGCGCACTCGGGCTCATTACTGCGCATGCGCACACGGGCTCACTACTGCGCATGCGCGCACGAGCTCACTTCTGCGCATGCGCAATCGGGGTCACTACTCCGCATGCGCACTCCGGCTCAGACCTGCACATGCGCACTCGAGAACACTACTGCGCATGCGCACACGTGCTCACTACTGAGCATGTGCACTCGGGCTCACTACTGCGCATGCGCAATCGGGGTCACTACTCCGCATGCGCACTCCGTCTCAGACCTGCACATGCGCACTCCGGCTCAGACCTGCCCATGCGCCCTCGGGCACACCACTGCGCATGCCCAGTCCGGCTTAGACCAGCACATGCGCATTCGAGCCCACTTCTGCGCATGTGCACACGGGCGCACTACCGCGCTTGCGCACTCGGACTCACTACTGTGCATGCGCACTCCGCCTCAGACCTGCACATGCGCACTCGAGAACACTACTGCGCATGCGCTCTCGGGCTCACTACTGCGCATGCACACACGGCCTCACTTCTGCGCATGCGCAATCGGGGTCACTGCTCCGCATGCGCACTCCGGCTCAGACCAGCACGTGCGCACTCCAGAACACTACTACGCATGCGCACGCGGGCTCTCTACTGCGCATGCGCAATCGGACTCTCTACTGCTCATGCGCACTGGGACTCACTACTGCGCATGCGCACTCCGGCTCAGACCTGTACATGCGCTCTCGGGCTCACTACTGCGCATGCACACACGGGCTCACTTCTGCGCATGCGCACTCGGGCTCACTACTGCGCATGCTAACACGGGCTCACTACTGCGCATGCGCGCTCGGGGTCACTACTGCGCATGCGCACTCGGGGTCACTACTGCGCATGCGCACTCCACCTCAGACCTGCACATGCGCACTCGAGAACACTACTGCGCATGCGTACTCGTGCTCACTACTGCGCATGCGCGCTCGGGGTCACTACAGCTCATGCAAACACGGGCTCACTACTGCTCATGCGCACTCCGTCTCAGACCTGCACGTGCGCACTCCAGAACATTACTGCGCATGCGCACACGGGCTCACTACTGCGCATGCGAGCTCGGGCTCACTAATGCGCATGCGCACTCGGAGTCACTACTGCGTATGAGCACTCCGGCTCAGACCTGCCCATGCGCACTCGGGCTCACCACTGCGCATGCGTACACGGGCGCACTACTGCGCATGCGCACTCGGACTCACTACTGCGCATGCGCGCTCGGGGTCACCAGTGCGCATGCGCACTCTGGCTCACTACTGCTCATGCGCACTCGGACTCACTACAGCGCATGCGCACTCCGGCTCAGAGCTGCACATGCGCCCACGGACTCACAACTGCGGATGCGCTATCGGGCTCACAACTGTGCATGCGCACGCGGGGTCACTACTGCTCATGCGCACTCGGACCCACTACTGCGCATGCGCACTCCGGCTCAGACCTGCACATGAGCATTCGAGCTCACTTCTGCGCATCTGCACACGGGCGCACTACTGCGCATGCGCACTCCGGCTCAAACCTGCACATGCGCACACGGACTCACTACTGCGGATGCGCAATCGGGCTCACTACTGTGCATGCGCACGCGGGGTCACTACTGCGGATGCGCACTCGGACTCACTACGGCTCATGGGCACTCGGACTCACTACTGCCGATGCGCAATCAGGCTCACTACTGCGCATGCGCACTCGGGCTCATTACAGCGCATGCGCACATGGGCTCACTACTGCGCATGTGTAAATGGGCTCACTACTTCGCATGCGCACACGGGCTCACTACAGCACACGCGCACTCGAGCTCACTACTGCGCATGCGCACACGTGCTCACTACTGAGCATGTGCACTCGGGCTCACTACTGCGCATGCGCAATCGGGGTCACTACTCCGCATGCGCACTCCGGCTCAGACCTGCACATGCGCACTCCGGCTCAGACCTGCCCATGCGCCCTCGGGCACACCACTGCGCATGCCCAGTCCGGCTTAGACCAGCACATGCGCATTCGAGCCCACTTCTGCGCATGTGCACACGGGCGCACTACCGCGCTTGCGCACTCGGACTCACTACTGTGCATGCGCACTCCGCCTCAGACCTGCACATGCGCACTCGAGAACACTACTGCGCATGCGCTCTCGGGCTCACTACTGCGCATGCACACACGGCCTCACTTCTGCGCATGCGCAATCGGGGTCACTGCTCCGCATGCGCACTCCGGCTCAGACCTGCACATGCGCACTCGAGCTCACTACTGTGCATGCACACACGGGCCCACTACTGCGCATGCGCACTCGGAGTCACTACTGCGCATGCGCACTCGAGAACACTCCTGCGCATGCGCACTCGGGCTCACTACTGCGCCTGCGCGCTCGGGGTCACTACTGCTCATGCACACACGGGCTCACTACTGCGCATGCGCACTCAGAATCACTACTGCGGATGCACAATCGGGCTCACTACTTCGCATGCGCGCTCGGACTCACTACTGCCCATGCGCACACGGACTCACGACTGCGGATGCGCGCGCGGGCTCACTACTGCGGATGCGCAATCGGGTTCACTACTGCGCATGCACACACGTGCCCACTTCTGCGCATGCGCACTCGGGGTCACTACTGCTCATTCGCACTCGGCCTCACTACTGCGCATGCGCACTCCGGCTCAGTCCTGCCCATGCGCACTCGGGCTCACTACTGCGGATGCGCGCTCGGGCACACTACTGTACATGCGCACACGGGCTCACTATTGCGCATGCGCGCACGAGCTCACTACTGCTCACGCGCACTCGGACTCACTACTGCTCATGCGCACTCGGGGTCACTACTGCTCATGCGCACTCGGACTCACTACTGCTCATGCGCACTCGAGCTGACTACTACGCATGCGCGCTCGGGGTCACTACTGCTCATGCACACACGGGCTCACTACTGCTCATGCGCACTCAGACTCACTACTGCGGATACACAATCGGGCTCACTATTGCGCATGCTAACACGGGCTCGCTACGGCGCATGCGCGCTCGGTGTCACTACTGCGCATGCGTACTCGTGCTCACTACTGCGCATGCGCGCTCGGGGTCACTACAGCTCATGCACACACGGGCTCACTACTGCTCATGCGCACTCCGTCTCAGACCTGCACGTGCGCACTCCAGAACACTACTGCGCGTGCGCACACGGGCTCACTACTGCGCATGCGCAATCGGGCTCACTACTGTGCATGCGCACGCGGGGTCACTACTGCGGATGCGCACTCGGACTCACTACGGCTCATAGGCACTCGGACTCACTACTGCCGATGCGCAATCAGGCTCACTACTGCGCATGCGCACTCGGGCTCATTACTGCGCATGCGCACACGGGCTCACTACTGCGCATGCGCGCACGGGCTCACTTCTGCGCATGCGCAATCGGGGTCACTACTCCGCATGCGCACTCCGGCTCAGACCTGCACATGCGCACTCCGGCTCAGACCTGCCCATGCGCCCTCGGGCACACCACTGCGCATGCCCAGTCCGGCTTAGACCAGCAAAGGCGCATTCGAGCCCACTTCTGCGCATGTGCACACGGGCGCACTACCGCGCTTGCGCACTCGGACTCACTACTGTGCATGCGCACTCCGCCTCAGACCTGCACATGCGCACTCGAGAACACTACTGCGCATGCGCTCTCGGGCTCACTACTGCGCATGCACACACGGGCTCACTTCTGCGCATGCGCAATCGGGGTCACTACTGCGCATGCGCACTCGGGCCAACTACTGCGCATGCACACACGGGCCCACTTCTGCGCATGCGCACTCGGAGTCACTACTGCGCATGCGCACTCCGTCTCAGACCAGCACGTGCGCACTCCAGAACACTACTACGCATGCGCACGCGGGCTCTCTACTGCGCATGCGCAATCGGACTCTCTACTGCTCATGCGCACTGGGACTCACTACTGCGCATGCGCACTCCGGCTCAGACCTGTACATGCGCACTCGGGCTCACCACTGCGCATGCGTACACGGGCTCACTACTGCGCATGCGCACACGGGATCACTACTACGCATGCGTACATGGGCTCACTACTGCGCATGCGCGCTCGGGGTCACTACTGCGCATGCGCACTCGGGGTCACTACTGCGCATGCGCACTCCACCTCAGACCTGCACATGCGCACTCGAGAACACTACTGCGCATGCGTACTCGTGCTCACTACTGCGCATGCGCGCTCGGGGTCACTACAGCTCATGCAAACACGGGCTCACTACTGCTCATGCGCACTCCGTCTCAGACCTGCACGTGCGCACTCCAGAACATTACTGCGCATGCGCACACGGGCTCACTACTGCGCATGCGAGCTCGGGGTCACTAATGCGCATGCGCACTCGGAGTCACTACTGCGTGTGAGCACTCCGGCTCAGACCTGCCCATGCGCACTCGGGCTCACCACTGCGCATGCGTACACGGGCGCACTACTGCGCATGCGCACTCGGACTCACTACTGCGCATGCGCGCTCGGGGTCACCAGTGCGCATGCGCACTCTGGCTCACTACTGCTCATGCGCACTCGGACTCACTACAGCGCATGCGCACTCCGGCTCAGAGCTGCACATGCGCCCACGGACTCACAACTGCGGATGCGCTATCGGGCTCACAACTGTGCATGCGCACGCGGGGTCACTACTGCTCATGCGCACTCGGACCCACTACTGCGCATGCGCACTCCGGCTCAGACCTGCACATGAGCATTCGAGCTCACTTCTGCGCATCTGCACACGGGCGCACTACTGCGCATGCGCACTCCGGCTCAAACCTGCACATGCGCACACGGACTCACTACTGCGGATGCGCAATCGGGCTCACTACTGTGCATGCGCACGCGGGGTCACTACTGCGGATGCGCACTCGGACTCACTACGGCTCATGGGCACTCGGACTCACTACTGCCGATGCGCAATCAGGCTCACTACTGCGCATGCGCACTCGGGCTCATTACAGCGCATGCGCACATGGGCTCACTACTGCGCATGTGTAAATGGGCTCACTACTTCGCATGCGCACACGGGCTCACTACAGCACACGCGCACTCGAGCTCACTACTGCGCATGCGCACACGTGCTCACTACTGAGCATGTGCACTCGGGCTCACTACTGCGCATGCGCACACGGGCTCACAACTGCGCGTGCGCGCTCGGGGTCACTACTGCCTATGCGCACTCGGGGTCATTACTGCGCATGCGCACACCACCTCAGACCTGCACATGCGCACTCGAGCTCACTTCTGCGCATCTGCACACGGGCGCACTACTGCGCATGCGCACTCCGGCTCAGACCTGCACATGCGCACACGGACTCACTACTTCGGATGCGCAATCGGGTTCACTACTGCGCATGCACGCACGGGCGCACTACTGCGCTTGCGCACTTGGACTCGCTACTGTGCATGCGCACTCCGCCTCAGACCTGCACATGCGCACTCGAGAACACTACCGCGCATGCGCACGCGGGCTCTCTACTGCGCATGCACAATCGGGTTCACTACTGCGCATGCGCACTCGGAGTCACTACTGCGTATGAGCACTCCGGCTCACTACTGCGCATGCGCACACGGGCTCACTACTGCGCATGCGCACACGGGATCACTACTACGCATGCGCACACGGGCTCACTACTGCGCATGCGCACTCCGGCTCAGACCTGCACATGCGCACTCCGGCTCAGACCTGCCCATGCGCCCTCGGGCACACCACTGCGCATGCCCAGTCCGGCTTAGACCAGCAAAGGCGCATTCGAGCCCACTTCTGCGCATGTGCACACGGGCGCACTACCGCGCTTGCGCACTCGGACTCACTACTGTGCATGCGCACTCCGCCTCAGACCTGCACATGCGCACTCGAGAACACTACTGCGCATGCGCTCTCGGGCTCACTACTGCGCATGCACACACGGGCTCACTTCTGCGCATGCGCAATCGGGGTCACTACTCCGCATGCGCACTCCGGCTCAGACCTGCACATGCGCACTCGAGCTCACTACTGTGCATGCGTACACGGGCTCACTACGGCGCATGCGCTCTCGGGGTCACTTATGCGCATTCGCACTCCGGCTCACTACTGCTCATGCGCACTAGGACTCACTACTGTGCATGCGCACTCGGTGTCACTACTGCGCATGCGCACTCGGGCCAACTACTGCGCATGCACACACGGGCCCACTTCTGAGCATGCGCACTCGGAGTCACTACTGCGCATGCGCACTCCGTCTCAGACCAGCACGTGCGCACTCCAGAACACTACTACGCATGCGCACGCGGGCTCTCTACTGCGCATGCGCAATCGGACTCTCTACTGCTCATGCGCACTGGGACTCACTACTGCGCATGCGCACTCCGGCTCAGACCTGTACATGCGCACTCGGGCTCACCACTGCGCATGCGTACACGGGCTCACTACTGCGCATGCGCACACGGGATCACTACTGCGCATGCGTACATGGGCTCACTACTTCGCATGCGCACACGGGCTCACTACAGCGCACGCGCACTCGAGCTCACTACTGCGCATGCGCACACGTGCTCACTACTGTGCATGTGCACTCGGGCTCACTACTGCGCATGCTAACACGGGCTCACTACTGCGCACGCGCGCTCGGGGTCACTACTGCGCATGCGCACTCGGGGTCACTACTGCGCATGCGCACTCCACCTCAGACCTGCACATGCGCACTCGAGAACACTACTGCGCATGCGTACTCGTGCTCACTACTGCGCATGCGCGCTCGGGGTCACTACAGCTCATGCAAACACGGGCTCACTACTGCTCATGCGCACTCCGTCTCAGACCTGCACGTGCGCACTCCAGAACATTACTGCGCATGCGCACACGGGCTCACTACTGCGCATGCGAGCTCGGGCTCACTAATGCGCATGCGCACTCGGAGTCACTACTGCGTATGAGCACTCCGGCTCAGACCTGCCCATGCGCACTCGGGCTCACCACTGCGCATGCGTACACGGGCGCACTACTGCGCATGCGCACTCGGACTCACTACTGCGCATGCGCGCTCGGGGTCACCAGTGCGCATGCGCACTCTGGCTCACTACTGCTCATGCGCACTCGGACTCACTACAGCGCATGCGCACTCCGGCTCAGAGCTGCACATGCGCCCACGGACTCACAACTGCGGATGCGCTATCGGGCTCACAACTGTGCATGCGCACGCGGGGTCACTACTGCTCATGCGCACTCGGACCCACTACTGCGCATGCGCACTCCGGCTCAGACCTGCACATGAGCATTCGAGCTCACTTCTGCGCATCTGCACACGGGCGCACTACTGCGCATGCGCACTCCGGCTCAAACCTGCACATGCGCACACGGACTC
The DNA here is from genome assembly GCA_963576845.1 of Megachile leachella. Lineage (NCBI taxonomy): Eukaryota > Metazoa > Arthropoda > Insecta > Hymenoptera > Megachilidae > Megachile > Megachile leachella. The sequence goes on from OY756247.1 coordinate 6,938,422, forward strand.
ACTACTGCGGATGCGCAATCGGGCTCACTACTGTGCATGCGCACGCGGGGTCACTACTGCGGATGCGCACTCGGACTCACTACGGCTCATGGGCACTCGGACTCACTACTGCCGATGCGCAATCAGGCTCACTACTGCGCATGCGCACTCGGGCTCATTACAGCGCATGCGCACATGGGCTCACTACTGCGCATGTGTAAATGGACTCACTACTTCGCATGCGCACACGGGCTCACTACAGCACACGCGCACTCGAGCTCACTACTGCGCATGCGCACACGTGCTCACTACTGAGCATGTGCACTCGGGCTCACTACTGCGCATGCACACACGGCCTCACTTCTGCGCATGCGCAATCGGGGTCACTGCTCCGCATGCGCACTCCGGCTCAGACCTGCACATGCGCACTCGAGCTCACTACTGTGCATGCACACACGGGCCCACTACTGCGCATGCGCACTCGGAGTCACTACTGCGCATGCGCACTCGAGAACACTCCTGCGCATGCGCACTCGGGCTCACTACTGCGCCTGCGCGCTCGGGGTCACTACTGCTCATGCACACACGGGCTCACTACTGCGCATGCGCACTCAGAATCACTACTGCGGATGCACAATCGGGCTCACTACTTCGCATGCGCGCTCGGACTCACTACTGCCCATGCGCACACGGACTCACGACTGCGGATGCGCGCGCGGGCTCACTACTGCGGATGCGCAATCGGGTTCACTACTGCGCATGCACACACGTGCCCACTTCTGCGCATGCGCACTCGGGGTCACTACTGCTCATTCGCACTCGGCCTCACTACTGCGCATGCGCACTCCGGCTCAGGCCTGCCCATGCGCACTCGGGCTCACTACTGCGGATGCGCGCTCGGGCACACTACTGTACATGCGCACACGGGCTCACTATTGCGCATGCGCGCACGAGCTCACTACTGCTCACGCGCACTCGGACTCACTACTGCTCATGCGCACTCGGGGTCACTACTGCTCATGCGCACTCGGACTCACTACTGCTCATGCGCACTCGAGCTCACTACTACGCATGCGCGCTCGGGGTCACTACTGCTCATGCACACACGGGCTCACTACTGCTCATGCGCACTCAGACTCACTACTGCGGATACACAATCGGGCTCACTATTGCGCATGCTAACACGGGCTCGCTACTGCGCATGCGCGCTCGGTGTCACTACTGCGCATGCGTACTCGTGCTCACTACTGCGCATGCGCGCTCGGGGTCACTACAGCTCATGCACACACGGGCTCACTACTGCTCATGCGCACTCCGTCTCAGACCTGCACGTGCGCACTCCAGAACACTACTGCGCGTGCGCACACGGGCTCACTACTGCGCATGCGCAATCGGGCTCACTACTGTGCATGCGCACGCGGGGTCACTACTGCGGATGCGCACTCGGACTCACTACGGCTCATGGGCACTCGGACTCACTACTGCCGATGCGCAATCAGGCTCACTACTGCGCATGCGCACTCGGGCTCATTACTGCGCATGCGCACACGGGCTCACTACTGCGCATGCGCGCACGAGCTCACTTCTGCGCATGCGCAATCGGGGTCACTACTCCGCATGCGCACTCCGGCTCAGACCTGCACATGCGCACTCGAGAACACTACTGCGCATGCACACACGGGCTCACTTCTGCGCATGCGCAATCGGGGTCACTACTCCGCATGCGCACTCCGGCTCAGACCTGCACATGCGCACTCCGGCTCAGACCTGCCCATGCGCCCTCGGGCACACCACTGCGCATGCCCAGTCCGGCTCAGACCTGCACATGCGCATTCGAGCTCACTTCTGCGCATATGCACACGGGTGCACTACTGCGCATGCGCACTGGGACTCACTACAGCTCATGCGCACTCGGACTCACTACTGCGCATGCGCACTCCGGCTCAGACCTGCACATGCGCACTCGAGCTCGCTACGATGCATGCGCACTCGGACTCACTACTACTCATGCGCACTCGGGGTCACTACTGCGCATGCGCACACGGGCTCACTACTACGCATGCGCGCGGACTCACTACTGCGGATGCGCGCTCGGGCTCACTACTGCGCATGCGCACACGGGGTCACTGCTGCTCATGCGCACTCGGACTCACTACTGCTCATGCGGGCTCGGGGCCACTAGTGCACATGCGCACACGGACTCACTACTGCGGATGCGCGCTCGGGCTCACTACTGCGCATGCGCACACGGGCTCACTACTGCGCATGCGCGCTCGGGGTCACTACTGCGCATGCGCACTGGGGCTCACTACTGCGCATGCGCACCCCGGCTCAGACCTGCACATGCGCACACGGACTCACTACTGCGGATGCGCAATCGGGCTCACTACTGTGCATGCGCACTCGGGGTCACTACTGCTCATGCGCCCTCGGACTCACTACTGCGGATGCGCGCTCGGGCTCACTACTGCGCATGCGCGCTCGGCGTCACTACTGCGTATGAGCACTCCGGCTCACTACTGCGCATGCGCACTCGGACTCACTACTGCGCATGCGCACTCCGGTTCAGACCTGCACATGCGCACTCGAGCTCACTACTACGCATGCGCACGCGGGCTCACTACTGCGCATCCGCACACGGGCTCACTACTGCGCATGCGCGCTCGGGCTCACTACTTCTTATGCGCACACGGGCTCACTACTGCTAATGCGCACTCAGACTCACTACTGCGGATGCACAATCGGGCTCACTACTGCGCATGTGCGTTCGGACTCACTACTGCTCATGCGCACTCGGACTCACTACTGCGGATGCACAATCGGCCTCACTACTGCGCATGCGCACTCCGGCTCAGACCTGCACATGCGCACACGGACTCACTACTGCGGATGCGCAATCGGGCTCACTACTGCTCATGCGCACTCGGACTCACTACTGCTCATGCGCACTCGGGGTCACTACTGCGCATGCGCCCTCCGGCTCACTACTGCTCATGCGTACTCGGACTCACTACTGCGGATGCGCAATCGGGCCCACTCCTGCGCATGCGCGCACGAGCCCACTACTGCTCATGCACACACAGGCTCACTACTGCGCATGCGGGCTCGAAGTCACTACTGCGCATGCGCAGTCCGGCTCAGACATGCACATGCGCATTCGAGCTCAATTCTGCGCATGTGCACACGGGCTCACTACTGCGCATGCGCACGCGGGCTCACTACTGCGCATGCGTTCTCGGGGTCACTAGTGCGCATGCGCACTCGGACTCACTACTGCGGATGCGCGCTCGGGCTCACTACTGCGCATGCGCACACGGGGTCACTGCTGCTCATGCGCACTCGGACTCACTACTGCGCATGCGCGCTCGGCGTCATTACTGCGCATGCGCACTCGGGGTCACTACTGCGCATGCACACTCCGGCTCAGACCTGCACATGCGCACACGGACTCACTACTGCGGATGCGCAATCGGGCTCACTACTATGCATGCGGGCTCGGGGTCACTATTGCGCGTGCGCAGTCCGGCTCAGACCTGCACATGCGCCCTCGGGCACACCACTGCGCATGCGCAAACGGGCTCACTACTGCGGTTGCGCGCTCGGGCTCACTACTGTGCATGCGCACTCGGGGTCACTACTGCTCATGCGCACTCGGACTCACTACTGCTCATGCGCACTCGGGGTCACTACTGCACATGCGCCTACCGGCTCACTACTGCTCATGCGTACTCGGACTCACTACTGCGGATGCGCAATCGGGCCCACTACTGCGCATGCGCGCACGAGCCCACTACTGCTCATGCACACACAGGCTCACTACTGCGCATGCGGGCTCGGGGTCACTAGTGCGCATGCGCACTCGGGGTCACTACTGCGCATGCGCAGTCCGGCTCAGACCTGCACATGCGCACTCGAGCTCACTACTACGCATGCGCACTCGGGGTCACTACTGCTCATGCGCACTCGGACTCACTACTACTCATGCGCACTCGGGGTCACTACTGCTCATGCGCACTCGGACTCACTACTGCGGATGCGCGCTCGGGCTCACTACTGCGCATGCGCACACGGACTCACTACTGCGCATGCGCACACGGGCTCACTACTGCGGATGCGCGCTCGGGCTCACTACTGCGCATGCGCACTCGGACTCACTACTACTCAGGCGGACTCGGGGACACTAATGCGCATGCGCACTCGGACTCACTACTACTCATGCGGACTCGGGGACACTAATGCGCATGCGCACTCGGACTCACTACTGCGGATGCGCGCTCGGGCTCACTACTGCGCATGCGCACACGGACTCACTACTGCGCATGCGCAATCCGGCTCACACCTGCACATGCGCACTCGAGCTCACTACTACGCATGCGCACTCGGGGTCACTACTGCTCATGCGCACTCGGACTCACTACTACTCATGCCCACTCGGGGTCTCTACTGCTCATGCGCACTCGGACTCACTACTGCGGATGCGCGCTCGGGCTCACTACTGCGCATGCGCACTCGGACTCACTACTGCGGTTGCGGGCTCGGGGTCACTAGTGCGCATGCGCACTCGGACTCACTACAGCGCATGCGCGCTCGGGGTCACTACTGCACATGCGCACTCGCGGTCACTACTGCGCATGCGCACTCCGGCTCAGACCTGCACATGCGCACACGGACTCACTACTGCGGATGCGCAATCGGGCTCACTACTGTGCATGCGCACTCCGGCTCAGACCTGCACATGCGCACTCGGACTCACTACTGCGGATGCGCGCTCGGGCTCACTACAGCGCATGCGCACACGAACTCACTACTGCGCATGCGCGCACGAGCCCACTACTGCGCATGCGCACTCCGGCTCAGACCTGCCCATACGCACTCGGGCACACTACTGCGCATGCGCACACGGGCTCACTACTGCGCATGCGCAGTCCGGCTCAGACCTGCACATGCGCACTTGAGCTCACTACTACGCATGCGCACGCGGGCTCGCTACTGCGCATGAGCACACGGGCTCACTACTGCGGATGCGCGCTCGGGGTCACTACTGCGCATGCGCACTCGGGGTCACTACTGCGCATGCGCACGCCGGCCCAGACCTGCACATGCGCACTCCGGCTCACCCCTGCACATGCGCACTCGAGCTCACTACTACGCATGCGCACGCGGGCTCACTACAGCGCATGAGCACACGGGCTCACTACTGCTCATGCACACACAGGCTCACTACTGCGCATGCGGGCTCGGGGTCACTACTGCGCATGCGCCCTCGGGCACACCACTGCGCATGCGCACACGGGCTCACTACTGCGCATGCGCAGTCCGGCTCAGACCTGCCCATGCGCCCTCGGGCACACCACTGCGCATGCGCACGTGGTCTCACTACTGCGCATGAGCACACGGGCTCACTACTGCGCATGCGTACACGGGCTCACTACTGCGCATGCGCACGCGGGCTCACTACTGCGCATGCGATCTCGGGGTCACTAGTGCGCATGCGCACTCGGGGTCACTACTGTGCACGCGCCCTCCGTCTCACTACTGCTCATGCGCACTCGGACTCACTACTGCGGAGGCACAATCGGGCTCACTACTGCGCATGCGCACCCCGGCTCAGACCTGCACATGCGCACACGGACTCACTACTGCGGATGCGCGCTCGGGCTCACTACTGCGCATGCGCACACGAGCTCACTACTGCGCATGCGCGCTCGGGGTCACTACTGCGCATGCGCACTGGGGCTCACTACTGCGCATGCGCACCCCGGCTCAGACCTGCACATGCGCACACGGACTCACTACTGCGGATGCGCAATCGGGGTCACTACTGCTCATGCGCACTCGGACTCACTACTACTCATGCGCACTCGGGGTCACTACTGCTCATGCGCACTCGGACTCACTACTCCGGATGCGCGCTCGGGCTCACTACTGCGCATGCGCACACGGACTCACTACTGCGCATGCGCACACGCACTCACTACTGCGCATGCGCACACGGGCTCACTACTGCGCATGCGCTCTCGGGGTCACTGCTGCTCATGCGCACGCCGGCCCAGACCTGCACATGCGCACTCCGGCTCACCCCTGCACATGCGCACTCGAGCTCACTACTACGCATGCGCACGCGGGCTCACTACAGCGCATGAGCACACGGGCTCACTACTGCTCATGCACACACAGGCTCACTACTGCGCATGCGGGCTCGGGGTCACTACTGCGCATGCGCCCTCGGGCACACCACTGCGCATGCGCACACGGGCTCACTACTGCGCATGCGCAGTCCGGCTCAGACCTGCCCATGCGCCCTCGGGCACACCACTGCGCATGCGCACGTGGTCTCACTACTGCGCATGAGCACACGGGCTCACTACTGCGCATGCGTACACGGGCTCACTACTGCGCATGCGCACGCGGGCTCACTACTGCGCATGCGTTCTCGGGGTCACTAATGCGCATGCGCACTCGGGGTCACTACTGTGCACGCGCCCTCCGGCTCACTACTGCTCATGCGCACTCGGACTCACTACTCCGGATGCGCGCTCGGGCTCACTACTGCGCATGCGCACACGGACTCACTACTACTCATGCGCACTCGGGGTCACTACTGCTCATGCGCACTCGGACTCACTACTGCGCATGCGCGCTCGGCGTCACTACTGCGTATGAGCACTCCGGCTCACTACTGCGCATGCGCACTCGGACTCACTACTGCGCATGCGTACTCCGGCTCAGACCTGCACATGCGCACTCGAGCTCGCTACTATGCATGCGCACTCGGACTCACTACTACTCATGCGCGCTCGGGGTCACTACTGCGCATGCGCACTGGGGCTCACTACTGCGCATGCGCACCCCGGCTCAGACCTGCACATGCGCACACGGACTCAATACTATGGATGCGCAATCGGGCTCACTACTGTGTATGCGCACTCGGGGTCACTACTGCTCATGCGCCCTCGGACTCACTACTGCGGATGCGCGCTCGGGCTCACTACTGCGCATGCGCACACGGGGTCACTGCTGCTCATACGCACTCGGACTCACTACTGCTCATGCGGGCTCGGGGCCACTAGTGCGCATGCGCACTCGGACTCACTACTGCGCATGCGCGCTCGGCGTCACTACTGCGCATGCGCACTCGGGGTCACTACTGCGCATGCACACCCCGGCTCAGACCTGCACATGCGCACACGGACTCACTACTGCGGATGGGCAATCGGGCTCACTACTATGCATGCGGGCTCGGGGTCACTATTGCGCGTGCGCAGTCCGGCTCAGACCTGCACATGCGCCCTTGGGCACACCACTACGCATGCGCAAACGGGCTCACTACTGCGGTTGCGCGCTCGGGCTCACTACTGTGCATGCGCACTCGGGGTCACTACTGCTCATGCGCACTCGGACTCACTACTGCTCATGCGCACTCGGGGTCACTACTGCGCATGCGCCCACCGGCTCACTACTGCTCATGCGTACTCGGACTCACTACTGCGGATGCGCAATCGGGCCCACTACTGCGCATGCGCGCACGAGCCCACTACTGCTCATGCACACACAGGCTCACTACTGCGCATGCGGGCTCGGGGTCACTAGTGCGCATGCGCACTCGGGGTCACTACTGCGCATGCGCAGTCCGGCTCAGACCTGCACATGCGCACTCGAGCTCACTACTACGCATGCGCACTCGGGGTCACTACTGCTCATGCGCACTCGGACTCACTACTACTCATGCGCACTCGGGGTCACTACTGCTCATGCGCACTCGGACTCACTACTGCGGATGCGCGCTCGGGCTCACTACTGCGCATGCGCACACGGACTCACTACTGCGCATGCGCACACGGGCTCACTACTGCGGATGCGCGCTCGGGCTCACTACTGCGCATGCGCACTCGGACTCACTACTACTCATGCGGACTCGGGGACACTAATGCGCATGCGCACTCGGACTCACTACTACTCATGCGGACTCGGGGACACTAATGCGCATGCGCACTCGGACTCACTACTACTCATGCGCACTCGGGGTCTCTACTGCTCATGCGCACGCGGACTCACTACTGCGGATGCGCGCTCGGGCTCACTACTGCGCATGCGCACTCGGACTCACTACTGCGGTTGCGGGCTCGGGGTCACTAGTGCGCATGCGCACTCGGACTCACTACAGCGCATGCGCGCTCGGGGTCACTACTGCACATGCGCACTCGCGGTCACTACTGCGCATGCGCACTCCGGCTCAGACCTGCACATGCGCACACGGACTCACTACTGCGGATGCGCAATCGGGCTCACTACTGTGCATGCGCACTCCGGCTCAGACCTGCACATGCGCACTCGGACTCACTACTGCGGATGCGCGCTCGGGCTCACTACAGCGCATGCGCACACGAACTCACTACTGCGCATGCGCGCACGAGCCCACTACTGCGCATGCGCACTCCGGCTCAGACCTGCCCATACGCACTCGGGCACACTACTGCGCATGCGCACACGGGCTCACTACTGCGCATGCACAGTCCGGCTCAGACCTGCGCATGCGCACACGGGCTCACTACTGCGGATGCGCGCTCGGGCTCACTACTGCGCATGCGCACTCGGACTCACTACTACTCATGCGGACTCGGGGACACTAATGCGCATGCGCACTCGGACTCACTACTACTCATGCGGACTCGGGGACACTAATGCGCATGCGCACTCGGACTCACTACTGCGGATGCGCGCTCGGGCTCACTACTGCGCATGCGCACACGGACTCACTACTGCGCATGCGCAATCCGGCTCACACCTGCACATGCGCACTCGAGCTCACTACTACGCATGCGCACTCGGGGTCACTACTGCTCATGCGCACTCGGACTCACTACTGCTCATGCGCACTCGGACTCACTACTGCGGAGGCACAATCGGGCTCACTACTGCGCATGCGCACCCCGGCTCAGACCTGCACATGCGCACACGGACTCACTACTGCGGATGCGCGCTCTGGCTCACTACTGCGCATGGGCACACGGGCTCACTACTGCGCATGCGCGCTCGGGGTCACTACTGCGCATGCGCACTGGGGCTCACTACTGCGCATGCGCACCCCGGCTCAGACCTGCACATGCGCACACGGACTCACTACTGCGGATGCGCAATCGGGCTCACTACTGTGCATGCGCACTCGGGGTCACTACTGCTCATGCGCACTCGGACTCACTACTGCGGATGCACAATCGGGCTCACTACTGCGCATGCGCTCTCCGGCTCAGACCTGCACATGCGCACTCGGACTCACTACTGCGGTTGCGCACTCGGACTCACTACTACTCATGCGCACTCGGGGTCACTACTGCTCATGCGCACTCGGACTCACTACTGCGGATGCGCGCTCTGGATCACTACTGCGCATGGGCACACGGGCTCACTACTGCGCATGCGCAATCGGACCCACTACCACTCATGCGCACTCGGGGTCACTACTGCTCATGCGCCCTCGGACTCACTACTGCGGATGCGGGCTCGGGGCCACTAGTGCGCATGCGCACTCGGACTCACTATTAGCATGCGCGCTCGGCGTCACTACTGCGTATGAGCACTCCGGCTCACTACTGCGCATGCGCACTCGGACTCACTACTGCGCATGCGCACTCCGGTTCAGACCTGCACATGCGCACTCCAGCTCACTACTACGCATGCGCACGCGGGCTCACTACTGCGCATCCGCACACGGGCTCACTACTGCGCATGCGCGCTCGGGCTCACTACTTCTTATGCGCACACGGGCTCACTACTGCTAATGCGCACTCAGACTCTCTACTGCGGATGCACAATCGGGCTCACTACTGCGCATGTGCGTTCGGACTCACTACTGCTCATGCGCACTCGGACTCACTACTGCGGATGCACAATCGGCCTCACTACTGCGCATGCGCACTCCGGCTCAGACCTGCACATGCGCACACGGACTCACTACTGCGGATGCGCAATCGGGCTCACTACTGCGGATGCGCACTCCGGCTCAGACCTGCACATGCGCACTCGAGCTCGCTACTATGCATGCGCACTCGGACTCACTACTACTCATGCGCACTCGGGGTCACTACTGCTCATGCGCACTCGGACTCACTACTGCTCATGCGCACTCGGGGTCACTACTGCGCATGCGCCCTCCGGCTCACTACTGCTCATGCGTACTCGGACCCACTACTGCGGATGCGCAATCGGGCCCACTCCTGCGCATGCGCGCACGAGCCCACTACTGCTCATGCACACACAGGCTCACTACTGCGCATGCGGGCTCGAAGTCACTACTGCGCATGCGCAGTCCGGCTCAGACATGCACATGCGCATTCGAGCTCAATTCTGCGCATGTGCACACGGGCTCACTACTGCGCATGCGCAGTCCGGCTCAGACCTGCCCATGCGCCCCCGGGCACACCACTACGCATGCGCACACGGGCTCACTACTGCGCATGAGCACACGGGCTCACTACTGCGCATGCGTACACGGGCTCACAACTGCGCATGCGCACGCGGGCTCACTACTGCGCATGCGTTCTCGGGGTCACTAGTGCGCATGCGCACTCGGGGTCACTACTGCGCATGCGCACACGGGCTCACTACTACGCATGCGCGCGGGCTCACTACTGCTCATGCGCACTCGGACTCACTACTGCGGATGCACAATCGGCCTCACTACTGCGCATGCGCACTCCGGCTCAGACCTGCACATGCGCACACGGACTCACTACTGCGGATGCGCAATCGGGCTCACTACTGCGGATGCGCACTCCGGCTCAGACCTGCACATGCGCACTCGAGCTCGCTACTATGCATGCGCACTCGGACTCACTACTACTCATGCGCACTCGGGGTCACTACTGCTCATGCGCACTCGGACTCACTACTGCTCATGCGCACTCGGGGTCACTACTGCGCATGCGCCCTCCGGCTCACTACTGCTCATGCGTACTCGGACCCACTACTGCGGATGCGCAATCGGGCCCACTCCTGCGCATGCGCGCACGAGCCCACTACTGCTCATGCACACACAGGCTCACTACTGCGCATGCGGGCTCGAAGTCACTACTGCGCATGCGCAGTCCGGCTCAGACATGCACATGCGCATTCGAGCTCACTTCTGCGCATATGCACACGGGCGCACTACTGCGCATGCGCACTGGGACTCACTACAGCTCATGCGCACTCGGACTCACTACTGCGCATGCGCACTCCGGCTCAGACCTGCACATGCGCACTCGAGCTCGCTACTATGCATGCGCACTCGGACTCACTACTGCTCATGCGCACTCGGACTCACTACTGCTCATGCGCACTCGGGGTCACTACTGCGCATGCGCCCTCCGGCTCGCTACTGCTCATGCGTACTCGGACCCACTACTGCGGATGCGCAATCGGGCCCACTCCTGCGCATGCGCGCACGAGCCCACTACTGCTCATGCACACACAGGCTCACTACTGCGCATGCGGGCTCGAAGTCACTACTGCGCATGCGCAGTCCGGCTCAGACATGCACATGCGCATTCGAGCTCAATTCTGCGCATGTGCACACGGGCTCACTACTGCGCATGCGCAGTCCGGCTCAGACCTGCCCATGCGCCCCCGGGCACACCACTACGCATGCGCACACGGGCTCACTACTGCGCATGAGCACACGGGCTCACTACTGCGCATGCGTACACGGGCTCACAACTGCGCATGCGCACGCGGGCTCACTACTGCGCATGCGTTCTCGGGGTCACTAGCGCGCATGCGCACTCGGGGTCACTACTGCGCATGCGCACACGGGCTCACTACTACGCATGCGCGCGGGCTCACTACTGCGCATGCGCACTCCGGCTCAGACCTGCACATGCGCATTCGAGCTCACTTCTGCGCATATGCACACGGGCGCACTACTGCGCATGCGCACTGGGACTCACTACAGCTCATGCGCACTCGGACTCACTACTGCGCATGCGCACTCCGGCTCAGACCTGCACATGCGCACTCGAGCTCGCTACTATGCATGCGCACTCGGACTCACTACTACTCATGCGCACTCGGGGTCACTACTGCGCATGCGCACACGGGCTCACTACTACGCATGCGCGCGAACTCACTACTGCGGATGCGCGCTCGGGCTCACTACTGCGCATGCGCACACGGGGTCACTGCTGCTCATGCGCACTCGGACTCACTACTGCTCATGCGGCCTCGGGGCCACTAGTGCACATGCGCACACGGACTCACTACTGCGGATGCGCGCTCGGGCTCACTACTGCGCATGCGCACACGGGCTCACTACTGCGCATGCGCGCTCGGGGTCACTACTGCGCATGCGCACTGGGGCTCACTACTGCGCATGCGCACCCCGGCTCAGACCTGCACATGCGCACACGGACTCAATACTATGGATGCGCAATCGGGCTGACTACTGTGCATGCGCACTCGGGGTCACTACTGCTCATGCGCCCTCGGACTCACTACTGCGGATGCGCGCTCGGGCTCACTACTGCGCATGCGCACACGGGGTCACTGCTGCTCATACGCACTCGGACTCACTACTGCTCATGCGGGCACGGGGCCACTAGTGCGCATGCGCACTCGGACTCACTACTGCGCATGCGCGCTCGGCGTCACTACTGCGCATGCGCACTCGGGGTCACTACGGCGCATGCACACTCCGGCTCAGACCTGCACATGCGCACACGGACTCACTACTGCGGATGCGCAATCGGGCTCACTACTATGAATGCGGGCTCGGGGTCACTACTGCGCGTGCGCAGTCCGGCTCAGACCTGCACATGCGCCCTCGGGCACACCACTGCGCATGCGCACACGGGCTCACTACTGCGGTTGCGCGCTCGGGCTCACTACTGTGCATTCGCACTCGGGGTCACTACTGCTCATGCGCACTCGGACTCACTACTGCTCATGCGCACTCGGGGTCACTACTGCGCATGCGCCCACCGGCTCACTACTGCTCATGCGTACTCGGACTCACTACTGCGGATGCGCAATCGGGCCCACTACTGCGCATGCGCGCACGAGCCCACTACTGCTCATGCACACACAGGCTCACTACTGCGCATGCGGGCTCGGGGTCACTAGTGCGCATGCGCACTCGGGGTCACTACTGCGCATGCGCAGTCCGGCTCAGACCTGCACATGCGCACTCGAGCTCACTACTACGCATGCGCACTCGGGGTCACTACTGCTCATGCGCACTCGGACTCACTACTACTCATGCGCACTCGGGGTCACTACTGCTCATGCGCACTCGGACTCACTACTGCGGATGCGCGCTCGGGCTCACTACTGCGCATGCGCACACGGACTCACTACTGCGCATGCGCACACGGGCTCACTACCGCGGATGCGCGCTCGGGCTCACTACTGCGCATGCGCACTCGGACTCACTACTACTCATGCGGACTCGGGGACACTAATGCGCATGCGCACTCGGACTCACTACTGCGGATGCGCGCTCGGGCTCACTACTGCGCATGCGCACACGGACTCACTACTGCGCATGCGCAATCCGGCACAGACCTGCACATGCGCACTCGAGCTCACTACTACGCATGCGCACTCGGGGTCACTACTGCTCATGCGCACACGGACTCACTACTGCGCATGCGCACACGGGCTCACTACTGCGGATGCGCGCTCGGGCTCACTACTGCGCATGCGCACTCGGACTCACTACTACTCATGCGGACTCGGGGACACTAATGCGCATGCGCACTCGGACTCACTACTACTCATGCGGACTCGGGGACACTAATGCGCATGCGCACTCGGACTCACTACTGCGGATGCGCGCTCGGGCTCACTACTGCGCATGCGCACACGGACTCACTACTGCGCATGCGCAATCCGGCTCACACCTGCACATGCGCACTCGAGCTCACTACTACGCATTCGCACTCGGGGTCACTACTGCTCATGCGCACTCGGGGACACTAATTCGCATGCGCACTCGGACTCACTACTAGTCATGCGGACTCGGGGACACTAATGCGCATGCGCACTCGGACTCACTACTGCGGATGCGCGCTCGGGCTCACTACTGCGCATGCGCACACGGACTCACTACTGCGCATGCGCAATCCGGCTCACACCTGCACATGCGCACTCGAGCTCACTACTACGCATGCGCACTCGGGGTCACTACTGCTCATGCGCACTCGGACTCACTACTACTCATGCGCACTCGGGGTCTCTACTGCTCATGCGCACTCGGACTCACTACTGCGGATGCGCGCTCGGGCTCACTACTGCGCATGCGCACTCGGACTCACTACTGCGGTTGCGGGCTCGGGGTCACTAGTGCGCATGCGCACTCGGACTCACTACAGCGCATGCGCGCTCGGGGTCACTACTGCACATGCGCACTCGCGGTCACTACTGCGCATGCGCACTCCGGCTCAGACCTGCACATGCGCACACGGACTCACTACTGCGGATGCGCAATCGGGCTCACTACTGTGCATGCGCACTCCGGCTCAGACCTGCACATGCGCACTCGGACTCACTACTGCGGATGCGCGCTCGGGCTCACTACAGCGCATGCGCACACGAACTCACTACTGCGCATGCGCGCACGAGCCCACTACTGCGCATGCGCACTCCGGCTCAGACCTGCCCATACGCACTCGGGCACACTACTGCGCATGCGCACACGGGCTCACTACTGCGCATGCGCAGTCCGGCTCAGACCTGCGCATGCGCACACGGGCTCACTACTGCGGATGCGCGCTCGGGCTCACTACTGCGCATGCGCACTCGGACTCACTACTACTCATGCGGACTCGGGGACACTAATGCGCATGCGCACTCGGACTCACTACTACTCATGCGGACTCGGGGACACTAATGCGCATGCGCACTCGGACTCACTACTGCGGATGCGCGCTCGGGCTCACTACTGCGCATGCGCACACGGACTCACTACTGCGCATGCGCAATCCGGCTCACACCTGCACATGCGCACTCGAGCTCACTACTACGCATGCGCACTCGGGGTCACTACTGCTCATGCGCACTCGGACTCACTACTGCTCATGCGCACTCGGACTCACTACTGCGGAGGCACAATCGGGCTCACTACTGCGCATGCGCACCCCGGCTCAGACCTGCACATGCGCACACGGACTCACTACTGCGGATGCGCGCTCTGGCTCACTACTGCGCATGGGCACACGGGCTCACTACTGCGCATGCGCGCTCGGGGTCACTACTGCGCATGCGCACTGGGGCTCACTACTGCGCATGCGCACCCCGGCTCAGACCTGCACATGCGCACACGGACTCACTACTGCGGATGCGCAATCGGGCTCACTACTGTGCATGCGCACTCGGGGTCACTACTGCTCATGCGCACTCGGACTCACTACTGCGGATGCACAATCGGGCTCACTACTGCGCATGCGCTCTCCGGCTCAGACCTGCACATGCGCACTCGGACTCACTACTGCGGTTGCGCACTCGGACTCACTACTACTCATGCGCACTCGGGGTCACTACTGCTCATGCGCACTCGGACTCACTACTGCGGATGCGCGCTCTGGATCACTACTGCGCATGGGCACACGGGCTCACTACTGCGCATGCGCAATCGGACCCACTACCACTCATGCGCACTCGGGGTCACTACTGCTCATGCGCCCTCGGACTCACTACTGCGGATGCGGGCTCGGGGCCACTAGTGCGCATGCGCACTCGGACTCACTACTGCGCATGCGCGCTCGGCGTCACTACTGCGTATGAGCACTCCGGCTCACTACTGCGCATGCGCACTCGGACTCACTACTGCGCATGCGCACTCCGGTTCAGACCTGCACATGCGCACGCCAGCTCACTACTACGCATGCGCACGCGGGCTCACTACTGCGCATCCGCACACGGGCTCACTACTGCGCATGCGCGCTCGGGCTCACTACTTCTTATGCGCACACGGGCTCACTACTGCTAATGCGCACTCAGACTCTCTACTGCGGATGCACAATCGGGCTCACTACTGCGCATGTGCGTTCGGACTCACTACTGCTCATGCGCACTCGGACTCACTACTGCGGATGCACAATCGGCCTCACTACTGCGCATGCGCACTCCGGCTCAGACCTGCACATGCGCACACGGACTCACTACTGCGGATGCGCAATCGGGCTCACTACTGCGGATGCGCACTCCGGCTCAGACCTGCACATGCGCACTCGAGCTCGCTACTATGCATGCGCACTCGGACTCACTACTACTCATGCGCACTCGGGGTCACTACTGCTCATGCGCACTCGGACTCACTACTGCTCATGCGCACTCGGGGTCACTACTGCGCATGCGCCCTCCGGCTCACTACTGCTCATGCGTACTCGGACCCACTACTGCGGATGCGCAATCGGGCCCACTCCTGCGCATGCGCGCACGAGCCCACTACTGCTCATGCACACACAGGCTCACTACTGCGCATGCGGGCTCGAAGTCACTACTGCGCATGCGGGCTCGAAGTCACTACTGCGCATGCGCACTCCGGCTCAGACCTGCACATGCGCACACGGACTCACTACTGCGGATGCGCAATCGGGCTCACTACTGCGGATGCGCACTCCGGCTCAGACCTGCACATGCGCACTCGAGCTCGCTACTATGCATGCGCACTCGGACTCACTACTACTCATGCGCACTCGGGGTCACTACTGCTCATGCGCACTCGGACTCACTACTGCTCATGCGCACTCGGGGTCACTACTGCGCATGCGCCCTCCGGCTCACTACTGCTCATGCGTACTCGGACCCACTACTGCGGATGCGCAATCGGGCCCACTCCTGCGCATGCGCGCACGAGCCCACTACTGCTCATGCACACACAGGCTCACTACTGCGCATGCGGGCTCGAAGTCACTACTGCGCATGCGCAGTCCGGCTCAGACATGCACATGCGCATTCGAGCTCAATTCTGCGCATGTGCACACGGGCTCACTACTGCGCATGCGCAGTCCGGCTCAGACCTGCCCATGCGCCCCCGGGCACACCACTACGCATGCGCACACGGGCTCACTACTGCGCATGAGCACACGGGCTCACTACTGCGCATGCGTACACGGGCTCACAACTGCGCATGCGCACGCGGGCTCACTACTGCGCATGCGTTCTCGGGGTCACTAGTGCGCATGCGCACTCGGGGTCACTACTGCGCATGCGCACACGGGCTCACTACTACGCATGCGCGCGGGCTCACTACTGCGCATGCGCACTCCGGCTCAGACCTGCACATGCGCATTCGAGCTCACTTCTGCGCATATGCACACGGGCGCACTACTGCGCATGCGCACTGGGACTCACTACAGCTCATGCGCACTCGGACTCACTACTGCGCATGCGCACTCCGGCTCAGACCTGCACATGCGCACTCGAGCTCGCTACTATGCATGCGCACTCGGACTCACTACTGCTCATGCGCACTCGGACTCACTACTGCTCATGCGCACTCGGGGTCACTACTGCGCATGCGCCCTCCGGCTCGCTACTGCTCATGCGTACTCGGACCCACTACTGCGGATGCGCAATCGGGCCCACTCCTGCGCATGCGCGCACGAGCCCACTACTGCTCATGCACACACAGGCTCACTACTGCGCATGCGGGCTCGAAGTCACTACTGCGCATGCGCAGTCCGGCTCAGACATGCACATGCGCATTCGAGCTCAATTCTGCGCATGTGCACACGGGCTCACTACTGCGCATGCGCAGTCCGGCTCAGACCTGCCCATGCGCCCCCGGGCACACCACTACGCATGCGCACACGGGCTCACTACTGCGCATGAGCACACGGGCTCACTACTGCGCATGCGTACACGGGCTCACAACTGCGCATGCGCACGCGGGCTCACTACTGCGCATGCGTTCTCGGGGTCACTAGCGCGCATGCGCACTCGGGGTCACTACTGCGCATGCGCACACGGGCTCACTACTACGCATGCGCGCGAACTCACTACTGCGGATGCGCGCTCGGGCTCACTACTGCGCATGCGCACACGGGGTCACTGCTGCTCATGCGCACTCGGACTCACTACTGCTCATGCGGGCTCGGGGCCACTAGTGCACATGCGCACACGGACTCACTACTGCGGATGCGCGCTCGGGCTCACTACTGCGCATGCGCACACGGGCTCACTACTGCGCATGCGCGCTCGGGGTCACTACTGCGCATGCGCACTGGGGCTCACTACTGCGCATGCGCACCCCGGCTCAGACCTGCACATGCGCACACGGACTCAATACTATGGATGCGCAATCGGGCTGACTACTGTGCATGCGCACTCGGGGTCACTACTGCTCATGCGCCCTCGGACTCACTACTGCGGATGCGCGCTCGGGCTCACTACTGCGCATGCGCACACGGGGTCACTGCTGCTCATACGCACTCGGACTCACTACTGCTCATGCGGGCTCGGGGCCACTAGTGCGCATGCGCACTCGGACTCACTACTGCGCATGCGCGCTCGGCGTCACTACTGCGCATGCGCACTCGGGGTCACTACTGCGCATGCACACTCCGGCTCAGACCTGCACATGCGCACACGGACTCACTACTGCGGATGCGCAATCGGGCTCACTACTATGAATGCGGGCTCGGGGTCACTACTGCGCGTGCGCAGTCCGGCTCAGACCTGCACATGCGCCCTCGGGCACACCACTGCGCATGCGCACACGGGCTCACTACTGCGGTTGCGCGCTCGGGCTCACTACTGTGCATTCGCACTCGGGGTCACTACTGCTCATGCGCACTCGGACTCACTACTGCTCATGCGCACTCGGGGTCACTACTGCGCATGCGCCCACCGGCTCACTACTGCTCATGCGTTCTCGGGGTCACTAGTGCGCATGCGCACTCGGGGTCACTACTGCGCATGCGCACACGGGCTCACTACTACGCATGCGCGCGGGCTCACTACTGCGCATGCGCACTCCGGCTCAGACCTGCACATGCGCATTCGAGCTCACTTCTGCGCATATGCACACGGGCGCACTACTGCGCATGCGCACTGGGACTCACTACAGCTCATGCGCACTCGGACTCACTACTGCGCATGCGCACTCCGGCTCAGACCTGCACATGCGCACTCGAGCTCGCTACTATGCATGCGCACTCGGACTCACTACTGCTCATGCGCACTCGGACTCACTACTGCTCATGCGCACTCGGGGTCACTACTGCGCATGCGCCCTCCGGCTCGCTACTGCTCATGCGTACTCGGACCCACTACTGCGGATGCGCAATCGGGCCCACTCCTGCGCATGCGCGCACGAGCCCACTACTGCTCATGCACACACAGGCTCACTACTGCGCATGCGGGCTCGAAGTCACTACTGCGCATGCGCAGTCCGGCTCAGACATGCACATGCGCATTCGAGCTCAATTCTGCGCATGTGCACACGGGCTCACTACTGCGCATGCGCAGTCCGGCTCAGACCTGCCCATGCGCCCCCGGGCACACCACTACGCATGCGCACACGGGCTCACTACTGCGCATGAGCACACGGGCTCACTACTGCGCATGCGTACACGGGCTCACAACTGCGCATGCGCACGCGGGCTCACTACTGCGCATGCGTTCTCGGGGTCACTAGCGCGCATGCGCACTCGGGGTCACTACTGCGCATGCGCACACGGGCTCACTACTACGCATGCGCGCGAACTCACTACTGCGGATGCGCGCTCGGGCTCACTACTGCGCATGCGCACACGGGGTCACTGCTGCTCATGCGCACTCGGACTCACTACTGCTCATGCGGGCTCGGGGCCACTAGTGCACATGCGCACACGGACTCACTACTGCGGATGCGCGCTCGGGCTCACTACTGCGCATGCGCACACGGGCTCACTACTGCGCATGCGCGCTCGGGGTCACTACTGCGCATGCGCACTGGGGCTCACTACTGCGCATGCGCACCCCGGCTCAGACCTGCACATGCGCACACGGACTCAATACTATGGATGCGCAATCGGGCTGACTACTGTGCATGCGCACTCGGGGTCACTACTGCTCATGCGCCCTCGGACTCACTACTGCGGATGCGCGCTCGGGCTCACTACTGCGCATGCGCACACGGGGTCACTGCTGCTCATACGCACTCGGACTCACTACTGCTCATGCGGGCTCGGGGCCACTAGTGCGCATGCGCACTCGGACTCACTACTGCGCATGCGCGCTCGGCGTCACTACTGCGCATGCGCACTCGGGGTCACTACTGCGCATGCACACTCCGGCTCAGACCTGCACATGCGCACACGGACTCACTACTGCGGATGCGCAATCGGGCTCACTACTATGAATGCGGGCTCGGGGTCACTACTGCGCGTGCGCAGTCCGGCTCAGACCTGCACATGCGCCCTCGGGCACACCACTGCGCATGCGCACACGGGCTCACTACTGCGGTTGCGCGCTCGGGCTCACTACTGTGCATTCGCACTCGGGGTCACTACTGCTCATGCGCACTCGGACTCACTACTGCTCATGCGCACTCGGGGTCACTACTGCGCATGCGCCCACCGGCTCACTACTGCTCATGCGTACTCGGACTCACTACTGCGGATGCGCAATCGGGCCCACTACTGCGCATGCGCGCACGAGCCCACTACTGCTCATGCACACACAGGCTCACTACTGCGCATGCGGGCTCGGGGTCACTAGTGCGCATGCGCACTCGGGGTCACTACTGCGCATGCGCAGTCCGGCTCAGACCTGCACATGCGCACTCGAGCTCACTACTACGCATGCGCACTCGGGGTCACTACTGCTCATGCGCACTCGGACTCACTACTACTCATGCGCACTCGGGGTCACTACTGCTCATGCGCACTCGGACTCACTACTGCGGATGCGCGCTCGGGCTCACTACTGCGCATGCGCACACGGACTCACTACTGCGCATGCGCACACGGGCTCACTACTGCGGATGCGCGCTCGGGCTCACTACTGCGCATGCGCACTCGGACTCACTACTACTCATGCGGACTCGGGGACACTAATGCGCATGCGCACTCGGACTCACTACTGCGGATGCGCGCTCGGGCTCACTACTGCGCATGCGCACACGGACTCACTACTGCGCATGCGCAATCCGGCACAGACCTGCACATGCGCACTCGAGCTCACTACTACGCATGCGCACTCGGGGTCACTACTGCTCATGCGCACACGGACTCACTACTGCGCATGCGCACACGGGCTCACTACTGCGGATGCGCGCTCGGGCTCACTACTGCGCATGCGCACTCGGACTCACTACTACTCATGCGGACTCGGGGACACTAATGCGCATGCGCACTCGGACTCACTACTGCGGTTGCGGGCTCGGGGTCACTAGTGCGCATGCGCACTCGGACTCACTACAGCGCATGCGCGCTCGGGGTCACTACTGCACATGCGCACACGGACTCACTACTGCGGATGCGCAATCGGGCTCACTACTGTGCATGCGCACTCCGGCTCAGACCTGCACATGCGCACTCGGACTCACTACTGCGGATGCGCGCTCGGGCTCACTACAGCGCATGCGCACACGAACTCACTACTGCGCATGCGCGCACGAGCCCACTACTGCGCATGCGCACTCCGGCTCAGACCTGCCCATACGCACTCGGGCACACTACTGCGCATGCGCACACGGGCTCACTACTGCGCATGCGCAGTCCGGCTCAGACCTGCGCATGCGCACACGGGCTCACTACTGCGGATGCGCGCTCGGGCTCACTACTGCGCATGCGCACTCGGACTCACTACTACTCATGCGGACTCGGGGACACTAATGCGCATGCGCACTCGGACTCACTACTACTCATGCGGACTCGGGGACACTAATGCGCATGCGCACTCGGACTCACTACTGCGGATGCGCGCTCGGGCTCACTACTGCGCATGCGCACACGGACTCACTACTGCGCATGCGCAATCCGGCTCACTCCTGCACATGCGCACTCGAGCTCACTACTACGCATGCGCACTCGGGGTCACTACTGCTCATGCGCACTCGGACTCACTACTGCTCATGCGCACTCGGACTCACTACTGCGGAGGCACAATCGGGCTCACTACTGCGCATGCGCACCCCGGCTCAGACCTGCACATGCGCACACGGACTCACTACTGCGGATGCGCGCTCTGGCTCACTACTGCGCATGGGCACACGGGCTCACTACTGCGCATGCGCGCTCGGGGTCACTACTGCGCATGCGCACTGGGGCTCACTACTGCGCATGCGCACCCCGGCTCAGACCTGCACATGCGCACACGGACTCACTACTGCGGATGCGCAATCGGGCTCACTACTGTGCATGCGCACTCGGGGTCACTACTGCTCATGCGCACTCGGACTCACTACTGCGGATGCACAATCGGGCTCACTACTGCGCATGCGCTCTCCGGCTCAGACCTGCACATGCGCACTCGGACTCACTACTGCGGTTGCGCACTCGGACTCACTACTACTCATGCGCACTCGGGGACACTAATGCGCATGCGCACTCGGGGACACTAATGCGCATGCGCACTCGGACTCACTACTACTCATGCGGACTCGGGGACACTAATGCGCATGCGCACTCGGACTCACTACTGCGGATGCGCGCTCGGGCTCACTACTGCGCATGCGCACTCGGACTCACTACTGCGGATGCGCGCTCTGGATCACTACTGCGCATGGGCACACGGGCTCACTACTGCGCATGCGCGATCGGACCCACTACCACTCATGCGCACTCGGGTTCACTACTGCTCATGCGCCCTCGGACTCACTACTGCGGATGCGGGCTCGGGGCCACTAGTGCGCATGCGCACTCGGACTCACTACTGCGCATGCGCGCTCGGCGTCACTACTGCGTATGAGCACTCCGGCTCACTACTGCGCATGCGCACTCGGACTCACTACTGCGCATGCGCACTCCGGTTCAGACCTGCACATGCGCACTCCAGCTCACTACTACGCATGCGCACGCGGGCTCACTACTGCGCATCCGCACACGGGCTCACTACTGCGCATGCGCGCTCGGGCTCACTACTTCTTATGCGCACACGGGCTCACTACTGCTAATGCGCACTCAGACTCTCTACTGCGGATGCACAATCGGGCTCACTACTGCGCATGTGCGTTCGGACTCACTACTGCTCATGCGCACTCGGACTCACTACTGCGGATGCACAATCGGCCTCACTACTGCGCATGCGCACTCCGGCTCAGACCTGCACATGCGCACACGGACTCACTACTGCGGATGCGCAATCGGGCTCACTACTGCGGATGCGCACTCCGGCTCAGACCTGCACATGCGCACTCGAGCTCGCTACTATGCATGCGCACTCGGACTCACTACTACTCATGCGCACTCGGGGTCACTACTGCTCATGCGCACTCGGACTCACTACTGCTCATGCGCACTCGGGGTCACTACTGCGCATGCGCCCTCCGGCTCACTACTGCTCATGCGTACTCGGACCCACTACTGCGGATGCGCAATCGGGCCCACTCCTGCGCATGCGCGCACGAGCCCACTACTGCTCATGCACACACAGGCTCACTACTGCGCATGCGGGCTCGAAGTCACTACTGCGCATGCGCAGTCCGGCTCAGACATGCACATGCGCATTCGAGCTCAATTCTGCGCATGTGCACACGGGCTCACTACTGCGCATGCGCAGTCCGGCTCAGACCTGCCCATGCGCCCCCGGGCACACCACTACGCATGCGCACACGGGCTCACTACTGCGCATGAGCACACGGGCTCACTACTGCGCATGCGTACACGGGCTCACAACTGCGCATGCGCACGCGGGCTCACTACTGCGCATGCGTTCTCGGGGTCACTAGTGCGCATGCGCACTCGGGGTCACTACTGCGCATGCGCACACGGGCTCACTACTACGCATGCGCGCGGGCTCACTACTGCGCATGCGCACTCCGGCTCAGACCTGCACATGCGCATTCGAGCTCACTTCTGCGCATATGCACACGGGCGCACTACTGCGCATGCGCACTGGGACTCACTACAGCTCATGCGCACTCGGACTCACTACTGCGCATGCGCACTCCGGCTCAGACCTGCACATGCGCACTCGAGCTCGCTGCTATGCATGCGCACTCGGACTCACTACTGCTCATGCGCACTCGTACTCACTACTGCTCATGCGCACTCGGTGTCACTACTGCGCATGCGCCCTCCGGCTCGCTACTGCTCATGCGTACTCGGACCCACTACTGCGGATGCGCAATCGGGCCCACTCCTGCGCATGCGCGCACGAGCCCACTACTGCTCATGCACACACAGGCTCACTACTGCGCATGCGGGCTCGAAGTCACTACTGCGCATGCGCAGTCCGGCTCAGACATGCACATGCGCATTCGAGCTCAATTCTGCGCATGTGCACACGGGCTCACTACTGCGCATGCGCAGTCCGGCTCAGACCTGCCCATGCGCCCCCGGGCACACCACTACGTATGCGCACACGGGCTCACTACTGCGCATGAGCACACGGGCTCACTACTGCGCATGCGTACACGGGCTCACAACTGCGCATGCGCACGCGGGCTCACTACTGCGCATGCGTTCTCGGGGTCACTAGCGCGCATGCGCACTCGGGGTCACTACTGCGCATGCGCACACGGGCTCACTACTACGCATGCGCGCGGGCTCACTACTGCGCATGCGCACTCCGACTCAGACCTGCACATGCGCATTCGAGCTCACTTCTGCGCATATGCACACGGGCGCACTACTGCGCATGCGCACTGGGACTCACTACAGCTCATGCGCACTCGGACTCACTACTGCGCATGCGCACTCCGGCTCAGACCTGCACATGCGCACTCGAGCTCGCTACTATGCATGCGCACTCGGACTCACTACTACTCATGCGCACTCGGGGTCACTACTGCGCATGCGCACACGGGCTCACTACTACGCATGCGCGCGAACTCACTACTGCGGATGCGCGCTCGGGCTCACTACTGCGCATGCGCACACGGGGTCACTGCTGCTCATGCGCACTCGGACTCACTACTGCTCATGCGGGCTCGGGGCCACTAGTGCACATGCGCACACGGACTCACTACTGCGGATGCGCGCTCGGGCTCACTACTGCGCATGCGCACACGGGCTCACTACTGCGCATGCGCGCTCGGGGTCACTACTGCACATGCGCACTGGGGCTCACTACTGCGCATGCGCACCCCGGCTCAGACCTGCACATGCGCACACGGACTCAATACTATGGATGCGCAATCGGGCTGACTACTGTGCATGCGCACTCGGGGTCACTACTGCTCATGCGCCCTCGGACTCACTACTGCGGATACGCGCTCGGGCTCACTACTGCGCATGCGCACACGGGGTCACTGCTGCTCATACGCACTCGGACTCACTACTGCTCATGCGGGCTCGGGGCCACTAGTGCGCATGCGCACTCGGACTCACTACTGCGCATGCGCGCTCGGCGTCACTACTGCGCATGCGCACTCGGGGTCACTACTGCGCATGCACACTCCGGCTCAGACCTGCACATGCGCACACGGGCTCACTACTGCGGATGCGCAATCGGGCTCACTACTATGAATGCGGGCTCGGGGTCACTACTGCGCGTGCGCAGTCCGGCTCAGACCTGCACATGCGCCCTCGGGCACACCACTGCGCATGCGCACACGGGCTCACTACTGCGGTTGCGCGCTCGGGCTCACTACTGTGCATTCGCACTCGGGGTCACTACTGCTCATGCGCACTCGGACTCACTACTGCTCATGCGCACTCGGGGTCACTACTGCGCACGCGCCCACCGGCTCACTACTGCTCATGCGTACTCGGACTCACTACTGCGGATGCGCAATCGGGCCCACTACTGCGCATGCGCGCACGAGCCCACTACTGCTCATGCACACACAGGCTCACTACTGCGCATACGGGCTCGGGGTCACTAGTGCGCATGCGCACTCGGGGTCACTACTGCGCATGCGCAGTCCGGCTCAGACCTGCACATGCGCACTCGAGCTCACTACTACGCATGCGCACTCGGGGTCACTACTGCTCATGCGCACTCGGACTCACTACTACTCATGCGCACTCGGGGTCACTACTGCTCATGCGCACTCGGACTCACTACTGCGGATGCGCGCTCGGGCTCACTACTGCGCATGCGCACACGGACTCACTACTGCGCATGCGCACACGGGCTCACTACTGCGGATGCGCGCTCGGGCTCACTACTGCGCATGCGCACTCGGACTCACTACTACTCATGCGGACTCGGGGACACTAATGCGCATGCGCACTCGGACTCACTACTGCGGATGCGCGCTCGGGCTCACTACTGCGCATGCGCACACGGACTCACTACTGCGCATGCGCAATCCGGCACAGACCTGCACATGCGCACTCGAGCTCACTACTACGCATGCGCACTCGGGGTCACTACTGCTCATGCGCACACGGACTCACTACTGCGCATGCGCACACGGGCTCACTACTGCGGATGCGCGCTCGGGCTCACTACTGCGCATGCGCACTCGGACTCACTACTACTCATGCGGACTCGGGGACACTAATGCGCATGCGCACTCGGACTCACTACTACTCATGCGGACTCGGGGACACTAATGCGCATGCGCACTCGGACTCACTACTGCGGATGCGCGCTCGGGCTCACTACTGCGCATGCGCACACGGACTCACTACTGCGCATGCGCAATCCGGCTCACACCTGCACATGCGCACTCGAGCTCACTACTACGCATGCGCACTCGGGGTCACTACTGCTCATGCGCACTCGGGGACACTAATGCGCATGCGCACTCGGACTCACTACTAGTCATGCGGACTCGGGGACACTAATGCGCATGCGCACTCGGACTCACTACTGCGGATGCGCGCTCGGGCTCACTACTGCGCATGCGCACACGGACTCACTACTGCGCATGCGCAATCCGGCTCACACCTGCACATGCGCACTCGAGCTCACTACTACGCATGCGCACTCGGGGTCACTACTGCTCATGCGCACTCGGACTCACTACTACTCATGCGCACTCGGGGTCTCTACTGCTCATGCGCACTCGGACTCACTACTGCGGATGCGCGCTCGGGCTCACTACTGCGCATGCGCACTCGGACTCACTACTGCGGTTGCGGGCTCGGGGTCACTAGTGCCCATGCGCACTCGGACTCACTACAGCGCATGCGCGCTCGGGGTCACTACTGCACATGCGCACTCGCGGTCACTACTGCGCATGCGCACTCCGGCTCAGACCTGCACATGCGCACACGGACTCACTACTGCGGATGCGCAATCGGGCTCACTACTGTGCATGCGCACTCCGGCTCAGACCTGCACATGCGCACTCGGACTCACTACTGCGGATGCGCGCTCGGGCTCACTACAGCGCATGCGCACACGAACTCACTACTGCGCATGCGCGCACGAGCCCACTACTGCGCATGCGCACTCCGGCTCAGACCTGCCCATACGCACTCGGGCACACTACTGCGCATGCGCACACGGGCTCACTACTGCGCATGCGCAGTCCGGCTCAGACCTGCACATGCGCACTTGAGCTCACTACTACGCATGCGCACGCGGGCTCGCTACTGCGCATGAGCACACGGGCTCACTACTGCGGATGCGCGCTCGGGGTCACTACTGCGCATGCGCACTCGGGGTCACTACTGCGCATGCGCACGCCGGCCCAGACCTGCACATGCGCACTCCGGCTCACCCCTGCACATGCGCACTCGAGCTCACTACTACGCATGCGCACGCGGGCTCACTACAGCGCATGAGCACACGGGCTCACTACTGCTCATGCACACACAGGCTCACTACTGCGCATGCGGGCTCGGGGTCACTACTGCGCATGCGCCCTCGGGCACACCACTGCGCATGCGCACACGGGCTCACTACTGCGCATGCGCAGTCCGGCTCAGACCTGCCCATGCGCCCTCGGGCACACCACTGCGCATGCGCACGTGGTCTCACTACTGCGCATGAGCACACGGGCTCACTACTGCGCATGCGTACACGGGGTCACTACTGTGCACGCGCCCTCCGGCTCACTACTGCTCATGCGCACTCGGACTCACTACTGCGGAGGCACAATCGGGCTCACTACTGCGCATGCGCACCCCGGCTCAGACCTGCACATGCGCACACGGACTCACTACTGCGGATGCGCGCTCGGGCTCACTACTGCGCATGCGCACACGGGCTCACTACTGCGCATGCGCGCTCGGGGTCACTACTGCGCATGCGCACTGGGGCTCACTACTGCGCATGCGCACCCCGGCTCAGACCTGCACATGCGCACACGGACTCACTACTGCGGATGCGCAATCGGGGTCACTACTGCTCATGCGCACTCGGACTCACTACTACTCATGCGCACTCGGGGTCACTACTGCTCATGCGCACTCGGACTCACTACTCCGGATGCGCGCTCGGGCTCACTACTGCGCATGCGCACACGGACTCACTACTGCGCATGCGCACACGCACTCACTACTGCGCATGCGCACACTTGCTCACTACTGCGCATGCGCTCTCGGGGTCACTGCTGCTCATGCGCACTCGGAGTCACTACTACTCATGCGCACTCGAGGTCACTACTGCTCATGCGCACTCGGACTCACTACAGCGGATGCGCGCTCTGGCTCACTACTGCGCATGGGCACACGGGCTCACTACTGCGCATGCTCGCTCGGGGTCACTAC
Organism: Megachile leachella; assembly: GCA_963576845.1. Taxonomy (NCBI): domain Eukaryota; kingdom Metazoa; phylum Arthropoda; class Insecta; order Hymenoptera; family Megachilidae; genus Megachile; species Megachile leachella. The sequence goes on from OY756247.1 coordinate 6,967,134, forward strand.
TGCGCATGCGCACTGGGGCTCACTACTGCGCATGCGCACCCCGGCTCAGACCTGCACATGCGCACACGGACTCACTACTGCGGATGCGCAATCGGGCTCACTACTGTGCATGCGCACTCGGGGTCACTACTGCTCATGCGCCCTCGGACTCACTACTGCGGATGCGCGCTCTGGATCACTACTGCGCATGGGCACACGGGCTCACTACTGCGCATGCGCAATCGGACCCACTACCACTCATGCGCACTCGGGGTCACTACTGCGCATGCACACTCCGGCTCAGACCTGCACATGCGCACACGGACTCACTACTGCGGATGCGCAATCGGGCTCACTACTGTGCATGCGGGCTCGGGGTCACTACTGCGCATGCGCAGTCCGGCTCAGACCTGCACATGCGCACTCGAGCTCACTACTGCGGATGCGCAATCGGGCTCACTACTGTGCCTGCGCACTCGGGGTCACTACTGCTCATGCGCACTCGGACTCACTACTACTCATGCGCACTCGGGGTCACTACTGCTCATGCGCACTCGGACTCACTACTGCGCATGCGCAATCCGGCTCAGACCTGCACATGCGCACTCGAGCTCACTACTACGCATGCGCACTCGGGGTCACTACTGCTCATGCGCACTCGGACTCACTACAACTCATGCGCACTCGGGGTCACTACTGCTCATGCGCACTCGGACTCACTACTGCGGATGCGCGCTCGGGCTCACTACTGCGCATGCGCACACGGACTCACTACTGCGCATGCGCACACGGGCTCACTACTGCGCATGCGCTCTCGGGGTCACTGCTGCTCATGCGCACTCGGACTCACTACTACTCATGCGCACTCGGGGACACTACTGCTCATGCGCACTCGGACTCACTACTGCGGATGCGCGCTCTGGCTCACTACTGCGCATGGGCACACGGGCTCACTACTGCGCATGCGCACTCGGACCCACTACCACTCATGCGCACTCGGGGTCACTACTGCTCATGCGCCCTCGGACTCACTACTGCGGATGCGCGCTCGGGCTCACTACTGCGCATGCGCACACGGGGTCACTGCTGCTCATGCGCACTCGGACTCACTACTGCTCATGCGGGCTTGGGGCCACTAGTGCGCATGCGCACTCGGACTCACTACTGCGCATGCGCGCTCGGCGTCACTACTGCGCATGCGCACTCGGGGTTACTACTGCGCATGCACACTCCGGCTCAGACCTGCACATGCGCACACGGACTCACTACTGCGGATGCGCAATCGGGCTCACTACTATGCATGCGCACTCGGGGTCACTACTGCTCATGCGCACTCGGACTCACTACTGCTCATGCGCAGTCGGGGTCACTACTGCGCATGCGCCCACCGGTTCACTACTGCTCATACGTACTCGGACTCACTACTGCGGATGCGCAATCGGGCCCACTACTGCGCATGCGCGCACGAGCCCACTACTGCTCATGCACACACAGGCTCACTACTGCGCATGCGGGCTCGGGGTCACTACTGCGCGTGCACAGTCCGGCTCAGACCTGCACATGCGCCCTCGGGCACACCACTGCGCATGCGCACACGGGATCACTACTGCGCACGCGCAGTCCGGCTCAGACCTGCACATGCGCACTCGAGCTCACTACTGCGGATGCGCAATCGGGCTCACTACTGTGCCTGCGCACTCGGGGTCACTACTGCTCATGCGCACTCGGACTCACTACTGCTCATGCGCACTCGGGGTCACTACTGCTCATGCGTACTCGGACTCACTACTGCGGATGCGCAATCGGGCCCACTACTGCGCATGCGCGCACGAGCGCACTACTGCTCATGCACACACAGGCTCACTACTGCGCATGCGCACTCGGGGTCACTACTGCGCATGCGCAGTCCGGCTCAGACTTGCACATGCACATTCGAGCTCAATACTGCGCATGTGCACACGGGCTCACTACTGCGCATGCGGGCTCGGGGTCACTACTGCTCATGCGCACTCGGACTCACTACTGCGCCTGCGCAATCCGGCTCAGACCTGCACATGCGCACTCGAGCTCACTACTACGCATGCGCACTCGGGGTCACTACTGCTCATGCGCACTCGGACTCACTACTACTCATGCGCACTCGGGGTCACTACTGCTCATGCGTACTCGGACTCACTACTGCGGATGCGCAATCGGGCCCACTACTGCGCATGCGCGCACGAGCGCACTACTGCTCATGCACACACAGGCTCACTACTGCGCATGCGCACTCGGGGTCACTACTGCGCATGCGCAGTCCGGCTCAGACTTGCACATGCACATTCGAGCTCAATACTGCGCATGTGCACACGGGCTCACTACTGCGCATGCGGGCTCGGGGTCACTACTGCTCATGCGCACTCGGACTCACTACTGCGCCTGCGCAATCCGGCTCAGACCTGCACATGCGCACTCGAGCTCACTACTACGCATGCGCACTCGGGGTCACTACTGCTCATGCGCACTCGGACTCACTACTACTCATGCGCACTCGGGGTCACTACTGCTCATGCGCACTCGGACTCACTACTGCGCATGCGTACACGGGCTCACTACTGCGCATGCGCTCTCGGGGTCACTGCTGCTCATGCGCACTCGGACTCACTACTACTCATGCGGGCTTGGGGCCACTAGTGCGCATGCGCACTCGGACTCACTACTGCGCATGCGCGCTCGGCGTCACTACTGCGCATGCGCCCACCGGTTCACTACTGCTCATACGTACTCGGACTCACTACTGCGGATGCGCAATCGGGCCCTCTACTGCGCATGCGCGCACGAGCCCACTACTGCTCATGCACACACAGGCTCACTACTGCGCATGCGGGCTCGGGGTCACTACTGCGCATGCACAGTCCGGCTCAGACCTGCACATGCGCCCTCGGGCACACCACTGCGCATGCGCACACGGGATCACTACTGCGCACGCGCAGTCCGGCTCAGACCTGCACATGCGCACTCGAGCTCACTACTGCGGATGCGCAATCGGGCTCACTACTGTGCCTGCGCACTCGGGGTCACTACTGCTCATGCGCACTCGGACTCACTACTGCTCATGCGCACTCGGGGTCACTACTGCTCATGCGTACTCGGACTCACTACTGCGGATGCGCAATCGGGCCCACTACTGCGCATGCGCGCACGAGCGCACTACTGCTCATGCACACACAGGCTCACTACTGCGCATGCGCACTCGGGGTCACTACTGCGCATGCGCAGTCCGGCTCAGACTTGCACATGCACATTCGAGCTCAATACTGCGCATGTGCACACGGGCTCACTACTGCGCATGCGGGCTCGGGGTCACTACTGCTCATGCGCACTCGGACTCACTACTGCGCCTGCGCAATCCGGCTCAGACCTGCACATGCGCACTCGAGCTCACTACTACGCATGCGCACTCGGGGTCACTACTGCTCATGCGCACTCGGACTCACTACTACTCATGCGCACTCGGGGTCACTACTGCTCATGCGCACTCGGACTCACTACTGCGCATGCGTACACGGGCTCACTACTGCGCATGCGCTCTCGGGGTCACTGCTGCTCATGCGCACTCGGACTCACTACTACTCATGCGGGCTTGGGGCCACTAGTGCGCATGCGCACTCGGACTCACTACTGCGCATGCGCGCTCGGCGTCACTACTGCGCATGCGCCCACCGGTTCACTACTGCTCATACGTACTCGGACTCACTACTGCGGATGCGCAATCGGGCCCTCTACTGCGCATGCGCGCACGAGCCCACTACTGCTCATGCACACACAGGCTCACTACTGCGCATGCGGGCTCGGGGTCACTACTGCGCATGCACAGTCCGGCTCAGACCTGCACATGCGCCCTCGGGCACACCACTGCGCATGCGCACACGGGATCACTACTGCGCACGCGCAGTCCGGCTCAGACCTGCACATGCGCACTCGAGCTCACTACTGCGGATGCGCAATCGGGCTCACTACTGTGCCTGCGCACTCGGGGTCACTACTGCTCATGCGCACTCGGACTCACTACTGCTCATGCGCACTCGGGGTCACTACTGCTCATGCGTACTCGGACTCACTACTGCGGATGCGCAATCGGGCCCACTACTGCGCATGCGCGCACGAGCGCACTACTGCTCATGCACACACAGGCTCACTACTGCGCATGCGCACTCGGGGTCACTACTGCGCATGCGCAGTCCGGCTCAGACTTGCACATGCACATTCGAGCTCAATACTGCGCATGTGCACACGGGCTCACTACTGCGCATGCGGGCTCGGGGTCACTACTGCTCATGCGCACTCGGACTCACTACTGCGCCTGCGCAATCCGGCTCAGACCTGCACATGCGCACTCGAGCTCACTACTACGCATGCGCACTCGGGGTCACTACTGCTCATGCGCACTCGGACTCACTACTACTCATGCGCACTCGGGGTCTCTACTGCTCATGCGCACTCGGACTCACTACTGCGGATGCGCGCTCGGGCTCACTACTGCGCATGCGCACTCGGACTCACTACTGCGGTTGCGGGCTCGGGGTCACTAGTGCCCATGCGCACTCGGACTCACTACAGCGCATGCGCGCTCGGGGTCAGTACTGCACATGCGCACTCGCGGTCACTACTGCGCATGCGCACTCCGGCTCAGACCTGCACATGCGCACACGGACTCACTACTGCGGATGCGCAATCGGGCTCACTACTGTGCATGCGCACTCCGGCTCAGACCTGCACATGCGCACTCGGACTCACTACTGCGGATGCGCGCTCGGGCTCACTACAGCGCATGCGCACACGAACTCACTACTGCGCATGCGCGCACGAGCCCACTACTGCGCATGCGCACTCCGGCTCAGACCTGCCCATACGCACTCGGGCACACTACTGCGCATGCGCACACGGGCTCACTACTGCGCATGCGCAGTCCGGCTCAGACCTGCACATGCGCACTTGAGCTCACTACTACGCATGCGCACGCGGGCTCGCTACTGCGCATGAGCACACGGGCTCACTACTGCGGATGCGCGCTCGGGGTCACTACTGCGCATGCGCACTCGGGGTCACTACTGCGCATGCGCACGCCGGCCCAGACCTGCACATGCGCACTCCGGCTCACCCCTGCACATGCGCACTCGAGCTCACTACTACGCATGCGCACGCGGGCTCACTACAGCGCATGAGCACACGGGCTCACTACTGCTCATGCACACACAGGCTCACTACTGCGCATGCGGGCTCGGGGTCACTACTGCGCATGCGCCCTCGGGCACACCACTGCGCATGCGCACACGGGCTCACTACTGCGCATGCGCAGTCCGGCTCAGACCTGCCCATGCGCCCTCGGGCACACCACTGCGCATGCGCACGTGGTCTCACTACTGCGCATGAGCACACGGGCTCACTACTGCGCATGCGTACACGGGGTCACTACTGTGCACGCGCCCTCCGGCTCACTACTGCTCATGCGCACTCGGACTCACTACTGCGGAGGCACAATCGGGCTCACTACTGCGCATGCGCACCCCGGCTCAGACCTGCACATGCGCACACGGACTCACTACTGCGGATGCGCGCTCGGGCTCACTACTGCGCATGCGCACACGGGCTCACTACTGCGCATGCGCGCTCGGGGTCACTACTGCGCATGCGCACTGGGGCTCACTACTGCGCATGCGCACCCCGGCTCAGACCTGCACATGCGCACACGGACTCACTACTGCGGATGCGCAATCGGGGTCACTACTGCTCATGCGCACTCGGACTCACTACTCCGGATGCGCGCTCGGGCTCACTACTGCGCATGCGCACACGGACTCACTACTGCGCATGCGCACACGCACTCACTACTGCGCATGCGCACACTTGCTCACTACTGCGCATGCGCTCTCGGGGTCACTGCTGCTCATGCGCACTCGGAGTCACTACTACTCATGCGCACTCGAGGTCACTACTGCTCATGCGCACTCGGACTCACTACAGCGGATGCGCGCTCTGGCTCACTACTGCGCATGGGCACACGGGCTCACTACTGCGCATGCTCGCTCGGGGTCACTACTGCGCATGCGCACTGGGGCTCACTACTGCGCATGCGCACCCCGGCTCAGACCTGCACATGCGCACACGGACTCACTACTGCGGATGCGCAATCGGGCTCACTACTGTGCATGCGCACTCGGGGTCACTACTGCTCATGCGCCCTCGGACTCACTACTGCGGATGCGCGCTCTGGATCACTACTGCGCATGGGCACACGGGCTCACTACTGCGCATGCGCAATCGGACCCACTACCACTCATGCGCACTCGGGGTCACTACTGCGCATGCACACTCCGGCTCAGACCTGCACATGCGCACACGGACTCACTACTGCGGATGCGCAATCGGGCTCACTACTGTGCATGCGGGCTCGGGGTCACTACTGCGCATGCGCAGTCCGGCTCAGACCTGCACATGCGCACTCGAGCTCACTACTGCGGATGCGCAATCGGGCTCACTACTGTGCCTGCGCACTCGGGGTCACTACTGCTCATGCGCACTCGGACTCACTACTGCGCATGCGCAATCCGGCTCAGACCTGCACATGCGCACTCGAGCTCACTACTACGCATGCGCACTCGGGGTCACTACTGCTCATGCGCACTCGGACTCACTACTACTCATGCGCACTCGGGGTCACTACTGCTCATGCGCACTCGGACTCACTACTGCGCATGCGCAATCCGGCTCAGACCTGCACATGCGCACTCGAGCTCACTACTACGCATGCGCACTCGGGGTCACTACTGCTCATGCGCACTCGGACTCACTACAACTCATGCGCACTCGGGGTCACTACTGCTCATGCGCACTCGGACTCACTACTGCGGATGCGCGCTCGGGCTCACTACTGCGCATGCGCACACGGACTCACTACTGCGCATGCGCACACGGGCTCACTACTGCGCATGCGCTCTCGGGGTCACTGCTGCTCATGCGCACTCGGACTCACTACTACTCATGCGCACTCGGGGACACTACTGCTCATGCGCACTCGGACTCACTACTGCGGATGCGCGCTCTGGCTCACTACTGCGCATGGGCACACGGGCTCACTACTGCGCATGCGCACTCGGACCCACTACCACTCATGCGCGCTCGGGGTCACTACTGCTCATGCGCCCTCGGACTCACTACTGCGGATGCGCGCTCGGGCTCACTACTGCGCATGCGCACACGGGGTCACTGCTGCTCATGCGCACTCGGACTCACTACTGCTCATGCGGGCTTGGGGCCACCAGTGCGCATGCGCACTCGGACTCACTACTGCGCATGCGCGCTCGGCGTCACTACTGCGCATGCGCACTCGGGGTCACTACTGCGCATGCACACTCCGGCTCAGACCTGCACATGCGCACACGGACTCACTACTGCGGATGCGCAATCGGGCTCACTACTATGCATGCGCACTCGGGGTCACTACTGCTCATGCGCACTCGGACTCACTACTGCTCATGCGCACTCGGGGTCACTACTGCGCATGCGCCCACCGGTTCACTACTGCTCATACGTACTCGGACTCACTACTGCGGATGCGCAATCGGGCCCACTACTGCGCATGCGCGCACGAGCCCACTACTGCTCATGCACACACAGGCTCACTACTGCGCATGCGGGCTCGGGGTCACTACTGCGCGTGCACAGTCCGGCTCAGACCTGCACATGCGCCCTCGGGCACACCACTGCGCATGCGCACACGGGATCACTACTGCGCACGCGCAGTCCGGCTCAGACCTGCACATGCGCACTCGAGCTCACTACTGCGGATGCGCAATCGGGCTCACTACTGTGCCTGCGCACTCGGGGTCACTACTGCTCATGCGCACTCGGACTCACTACTGCTCATGCGCACTCGGGGTCACTACTGCTCATGCGTACTCGGACTCACTACTGCGGATGCGCAATCGGGCCCACTACTGCGCATGCGCGCACGAGCGCACTACTGCTCATGCACACACAGGCTCACTACTGCGCATGCGCACTCGGGGTCACTACTGCGCATGCGCAGTCCGGCTCAGACTTGCACATGCACATTCGAGCTCAATACTGCGCATGTGCACACGGGCTCACTACTGCGCATGCGGGCTCGGGGTCACTACTGCTCATGCGCACTCGGACTCACTACTGCGCCTGCGCAATCCGGCTCAGACCTGCACATGCGCACTCGAGCTCACTACTACGCATGCGCACTCGGGGTCACTACTGCTCATGCGCACTCGGACTCACTACTGCTCATGCGCACTCGGGGTCACTACTGCTCATGCGTACTCGGACTCACTACTGCGGATGCGCAATCGGGCCCACTACTGCGCATGCGCGCACGAGCGCACTACTGCTCATGCACACACAGGCTCACTACTGCGCATGCGCACTCGGGGTCACTACTGCGCATGCGCAGTCCGGCTCAGACTTGCACATGCACATTCGAGCTCAATACTGCGCATGTGCACACGGGCTCACTACTGCGCATGCGGGCTCGGGGTCACTACTGCTCATGCGCACTCGGACTCACTACTGCGCCTGCGCAATCCGGCTCAGACCTGCACATGCGCACTCGAGCTCACTACTACGCATGCGCACTCGGGGTCACTACTGCTCATGCGCACTCGGACTCACTACTACTCATGCGCACTCGGGATCACGACTGCTCATGCGCACTCGGACTCACTACTGCGCATGCGTACACGGGCTCACTACTGCGCATGCGCTCTCGGGGTCACTGCTGCTCATGCGCACTCGGACTCACTACTACTCATGCGGGCTTGGGGCCACTAGTGCGCATGCGCACTCGGACTCACTACTGCGCATGCGCGCTCGGCGTCACTACTGCGCATGCGCACTCGGGGTCACTACTGCTTATGCGCACTCGGACTCACTACTGCGGATGCGCGCTCTGGCTCACTACTGCGCATGGGCACACGGGCTCACTACTGCGCATGCGCTCTCGGACCCACTACCACTCATGCGCACTCGGGGTCGCTACTGCTCATACGCCCTCGGACTCACTACTGCGGATGCGCGCTCGGGCTCACTACTGCGCATGCGCACATGGGGTCACTGCTGCTCATGCGCACTCGGACTCACTACTGCTCATGCGGGCTCGGGGCCACTAGTGCGCATGCGCACTCGGACTCACTACTGCGCATGAGCGCTCGGCGTGACTACTGCGCATGCGCACTCGGGGTCACTACTGCGCATGCACACTCCGGCTCAGACCTGCACATGCGCACACGGACTCACTACTGCGCATGCGCACACGGGCTCACTACTGCGCACGCGCTCTCGGGGTCACTGCTGCTCATGCGCACTCGGACTCACTACTACTCATGCGCACTCGGGGACACTACTGCTCATGCGCACTCGGACTCACTACTGCGGATGCGCGCTCTGGCTCACTACTGCGCATGGGCACACGGGCTCACTACTGCGTATGCGCACTCGGACCCACTACCACTCATGCGGGCTTGGGGCCACTAGTGCGCATGCGCACTCGGACTCACTACTGCGCATGCGCGCTCGGCGTCACTACTGCGCATGCGCACTCGGGGTCACTACTGCGCATGCACACTCCGGCTCAGACCTGCACATGCGCACACGGACTCACTACTGCGGATGCGCAATCGGGCTCACTACTATGCATGCGCACTCGGGGTCACTACTGCTCATGCGCACTCGGACTCACTACTGCTCATGCGCACTCGGGGTCACTACTGCGCATGCGCCCACCGGTTCACTACTGCTCATGCGTACTCGGACTCACTACTGCGGATGCGCACTCGGGGTCACTACTGCGCATGCGCACTCGAGCTCACTACTACGCATGCGCACGCCGGCTCACTACTGCGCATACGCACACGGGCTCACTACTGCGCATGCGCGCACGAGCCCACTACTGCTCATGCACACACGGCCTCACTACTGCTCATGCGCACTCAGACTCACTACTGCGGATGCACAATCGGGCTCACTACTGCGCATGCGCACTCGGGCACGTCACTGCGCATGCGCACACGGGCTCACTACTGCGCATGCGCAGTCCGGCTCAGATCTGCACATGCGCATTCGAGCTCACTTCTGCGCATATGCACACGGGCGTACTACTGCGCATGCGCACTCGGACTCACTACTGCTCATGCGCACTCGGACCCACTACTGCGCATGCGCACTCCGGCTCGGACCTGCACATGCGCACTCGAGCTCACTACTACGCATGCGCACGCGAGCTCACTACTGCGCATGAGCACACGGGCTCACTACTGCGCATGCGTACACGGGCTCACTACTGCGCATGCGCACGCGGGCTCACTACTGCGCATGCGTTCTCGGGGTCACTAGTGCGCATGCGCACTCGGACTCACTACTGCGGATGCACAATCGGGCTCACTACTGCGCATGCGCACCCCGACTCAGACCTGCACATGCGCACACGGACTCACTACTGCGGATGCGCAATCGGGCTCACTACTGTGCATGCGCACTCGGGGTCACTACTGCTCAAGCGCACTCGGACTCACTACTACTCATGCGCACTCGGGGACACTAATGCGCATGCGCACTCGGACTCACTACTGCGGATGCGCGCTCGGGCTCACTACTGTGCATGCGCACACGGGCTCACTACTGCGCATGCGCGCTCGGGGTCACTACTGCGCATGCGCACTCGGGGCCACTACTGCGCATGCGCACTCCGGCTCAGACCTGCACATGCGCACACGCACTCACTACTGCGTATGCCCAATCGGGCTCACTACTGTGCATGCGCATTCGGGGTCACTACTGCTCATGCGCACTCGGACTCACTACTGCTCATGCGCACTTGGGGTCACTACTGCGCATGCGCCCTCCGGCTCACTACTGCTCATGCGTACTCGGACTCACTACTGCGGATGCGCAATCGGGCCCACTACTGCGCATGCGCGCACGAGCCCACTACTGCTCATGCACACACAGGCTCACTACTGCTCATGCGGGCTCGGGGTCACTACTGCACATGCGCACTCCGGCTCAGACCTGCACATGCGCACTCGAGCTCACTACTACGCATGCGCACGCGGGCTCACGACTGCGAATGGGCACACGGGCTCACTACTGCGCATGCGCACGCGGGCTCACTACTGCGCATGCGTTCTCGGGGTCACTAGTGCGCATGCGCACTCGGGGTCACTACTGCGCATGCGCCCTCCGGCTCACTACTGCTCATGCGCACTCGGACTCACTACTGCGGATGCACAATCGGGCTCACTACTGCGCATGCGCACCCCGGCTCAGACCTGCACATGCGCACACGCACTCACTACTGCGGATGCGCAATCGGGCTCACGACTGTGCATGCGCACTCGGGGTCACTACTGCTCATGCGCACTAGCCTGGTGCCGTTTCTGGTAGTCCCTGCTTCGGCGGGGACGCGCTAATTGGGCGTATCCCAATTCCACGGCCATGGGGGCCGTGTGGTAGGGCCTATGGCGGGAACCGCACGATAAATCAAACAGGTCATCTCTGCTCATGCGCACTCGGACTCACTACTGCTCATGCGCACTCAGGGTCACTACTGCGCATGCGCCCTCCGGCTCACTACTGCTCATGCGTACTCGGACTCACTACTGCGGATGCGCAATCGGGCCCACTACTGCGCATGCGCGCACGAGCCCACTACTGCTCATGCACGCACAGGCTCACTACTGCGCATGCGGGCTCGGGGTCACTGGTGCGCATGCGCACTCGGGGTCACTACTGCGCATGCGCACTGGGGCTCACTACTGCGCATGCGCACCCCGGCTCAGACCTGCACATGCGCACACGGACTCACTACTATGGATGCGCAATCGGGCTAACTACTGTGCATGCGCACTCGGGGTCACTACTGCTCATGCGCCCTCGGACTCACTACTGCGGATGCGCGCTCGGGCTCACTACTGCGCATGCGCACACGGGGTCACTGCTGCTCATACGCACTCGGACTCACTACTGCTCATGCGGGCTCGGGGCCACTAGTGCGCATGCGCACTCGGACTCACTACTGCGCATGCGCGCTCGGCGTCACTACTGCGCATGCGCACTCCGGGTCACTACTGCGCATGCACACTCCGGCTCAGACGTGCACATGCGCACACGGACTCACTACTGCGGATGCGCAATCGGGCTCACTACTATGCATGCGGGCTCGGGGTCACTACTGCGCATGCGCAGTCCGGCTCAGACCTGCACATGCGCCCTCGGGCACACCACTGCGCATGCGCACACGGGCTCACTACTGCGGTTGCGCGCTCGGGCTCACTACTGTGCATGCGCACTCGGGGTCACTACTGCTCATGCGCACTCGGACTCACTACTGCTCATGCGCACTCGGGGTCACTACTGCGCATGCGCCCACCAGCTCACTACTGCTCATGCGTACTCGGACTCACTACTGCGGATGCGCAATCGGGCCCACTACTGCGCATGCGCGCACGAGCCCACTACTGCTCATGCACACACAGGCTCACTACTGCGCATGCGGGCTCGGGGTCACTAGTGCGCATGCGCACTCGGGGTCACTACTGCGCATGCGCAGTCCGGCTCAGACCTGCACATGCGCACTCGAGCTCACTACTACGCATGCGCACTCGGGGTCACTACTGCTCATGCGCACTCGGACTCACTACTACTCATGCGCACTCGGGGTCACTACTGCTCATGCGCACTCGGACTCACTACTACTCATGCGGACTCGGGGACACTAATGCGCATGCGCACTCGGACTCACTACTACTCATGCGGACTCGGGCTCACTACTGCGCATGCGCACACGGACTCACTACTGCGCATGCGCAATCCGGCTCAGACCTGCACATGCGCACTCGAGCTCACTACTACGCATGCGCACTCGGGGTCACTACTGCTCATGCGCACTCGGACTCACTACTACTCATGCGCACTCGGGGTCTCTACTGCTCATACGCACTCGGACTCACTACTGCGGATGCGCGCTCGGGCTCACTACTGCGCATGCGCACTCGGACTCACTACTGCGGTTGCGGGCTCGGGGTCACTAGTGCGCATGCGCACTCGGACTCACTACAGCGCATGCGCGCTCGGGGTCACTACTGCACATGCGCACTCGCGGTCACTACTGCGCATGCGCACTCCGGCTCAGACCTGCACATGCGCACACGGACTCACTACTGCGGATGCGCAATCGGGCTCACTACTGTGCATGCGCACTCCGGCTCAGACCTGCACATGCGCACTCTGACTCACTACTGCGGATGCGCGCTCGGGCTCACTACAGCGCATGCGCACACGAACTCACTACTGCGCATGCGCGCACGAGCCCACTACTGCGCATGCGCACTCCGGCTCAGACCTGCCCATACGCACTCGGGCACACTACTGCGCATGCGCACACGGGCTCACTACTGCGCATGCGCAGTCCGGCTCAGACCTGCACATGCGCACTCGAGCTCACTACTACGCATGCGCACGCGGGCTCGCTACTGCGCATGAGCACACGGGCTCACTACTGCGGATGCGCGCTCGGGGTCACTACTACGCATGCGCACGCGGGCTCACTACAGCGCATGAGCACACGGGCTCACTACTGCTCATGCACACACAGGCTCACTACTGCGCATGCGGGCTCGGGGTCACTACTGCGCATGCGCCCTCGGGCACACCACTGCGCATGCGCACGCCGGCCCAGACCTGCACATGCGCACTCCGGCTCACCCCTGCACATGCGCACTCGAGCTCACTACTACGCATGCGCACGCGGGCTCACTACAGCGCATGAGCACACGGGCTCACTACTGCTCATGCACACACAGGCTCACTACTGCGCATGCGGGCTCGGGGTCACTACTGCGCATGCGCCCTCGGGCACACCACTGCGCATGCGCACACGGGCTCACTACTGCGCATGCGCAGTCCGGCTCAGACCTGCCCATGCGCCCTCGAGCACACCACTGCGCATGCGCACGTGGTCTCACTACTGCGCATGAGCACACGGGCTCACTACTGCGCATGCGCACGCGGGCGCACTACTGCGCATGCGTTCTCGGGGTCACTAGTGCGCATGCGCACTCGGGGTCACTACTGTGCACGCGCCCTCCGGCTCACTACTGCTCATGCGCACTCGGACTCACTACTGCGGAGGCACAATCGGGCTCACTACTGCGCATGCGCACCCCGGCTCAGACCTGCACATGCGCACACGGACTCACTACTGCGGATACGCGCTCGGGCTCACTACTGCGCATGCGCACACGGGCTCACTACTGCGCATGCGCGCTCGGGCTCACTACTGCGCATGCGCACTGGGGCTCACTACTGCGCATGCGCACCCCGGCTCAGACCTGCACATGCGCACACGGACTCACTACTGCGGATGCGCAATCGGGGTCACTACTGCTCATGCGCACTCGGACTCACTACTACTCATGCGCACTCGGGGTCACTACTGCTCATGCGCACCCCGGCTCAGACCTGCACATGCGCACACGGACTCACTACTGCGGATGCGCAATCGGGCTCACTACTGTGCATGCGCACTCGGGGTCACTACTGCTCATGCGCACTCGGACTCACTACTGCGGATGCACAATCGGGCTCACTACTGCGCATGCGCACTCCGGCTCAGACCTGCACATGCGCACTCGGACTCACTACTGCGGTTGCGCACTCGGACTCATAACTACTCATGCGCACTCGGGGTCACTACTGCGCATGGGCACACGGGCTCACTACTGCGCATGCGCACTCGGACCCACTACCACTCATGCGCACTCGGGGTCACTACTGCTCATGCGCCCTCGGACTCACTACTGCGGATGCGCGCTCGGGCTCACTACTGCGCATGCGCACACGGGGTCACTGTTGCTCATGCGCACTCGGACTCACTACTGCTCATGCGGGCTCGGGGCCACTAGTGCGCATGCGCACTCGGACTCACTACTGCGCATGCGCGCTCGGCGTCACTACTGCGCATGCGCACTCGGGGTCACTACTGCGCATGCACACTCCGGCTCAGACCTGCACATGCGCACACGGACTCACTACTGCGGATGCGCAATCGGGCTCACTACTATGCATGCGCACTCGGGGTCACAACTGCTCATGCGCACTCGGACTCACTACTGCTCATGCGCACTCGGGGTCACTACTGCGCATGCGCCCACCGGTTCACTACTGCTCATGCGTACTCGGACTCACTACTGCGGATGCGCAATCGGGCCCACTACTGCGCATGCGCGCACGAGCCCACTACTGCTCATGCACACACAGGCTCACTAATGCGCATGCGGGCTCGGGGTCACTACTGCGCATGCGCAGTCCGGCTCAGACCCGCACATGCGCCCTCGGGCACACCACTGCGCATGCGCACACGGGCTCACTACTGCGCACGCGCAGTCCGGCTCAGACCTGCACATGCGCACTCGAGCTCACTACTACGGATGCGCAATCGGGCTCACTACTGTGCCTGCGCACTCGGGGTCACTACTGCTCATGCGTACTCGGACTCACTACTGCGGATGCGCAATCGGGCCCACTACTGCGCATGCGCGCACGAGCGCACTACTGCTCATGCACACACAGGCTCACTACTGCGCATGCGGGCTCGGGGTCACTAGTGCGCATGCGCACTCGGACTCACTACTGCGCATGCGCGCTCGGCGTGACTACTGCGCATGCGCACTCGGGGTCACTACTGCGCATGCACACTCCGGCTCAGACCTGCACATGCGCACACGGACTCACTACTGCGGATGCGCAATCGGGCTCACTACTATGCATGCGCACTCGGGGTCACTACTGCTCATCCGCACTCGGACTCACTACTGCTCATGCGCACTCGGGGTCACTACTGCGCATGCGCCCACCGGTTCACTACTGCTCATGCGTACTCGGACTCACTAATGCGGATGCGCACTCGGGGTCACTACTGCGCATGCGCACTCGAGCTCACTACTACGCATGCGCACGCCGGCTCACTACTGCGCATGCGCACACGGGCTCACTACTGCGCATGCGCGCACGAGCCCACTACTGCTCATGCACACACGGGCTCACTACTGCTCATGCGCACTCAGACTCACTACTGCGGATGCACAATCGGGCTCACTACTGCGCATGCGCACTCGGGCACGTCACTGCGCATGCGCACACGGGCTCACTACTGCGCATGCGCAGTCCGGCTCAGACCTGCACATGCGCATTCGAGCTCACTTCTGCGCATATGCACACGGGCGTACTACTACGCATGCGCACTCGGACTCACTACTGCTCATGCGCACTCGGACCCACTACTGCGCATGCGCACTCCGGCTCGGACCTGCACATGCGCACTCGAGCTCACTACTACGCATGCGCACGCGGGCTCACTACTGCGCATGAGCACACGGGCTCACTACTGCGCATGCGTACACGGGCTCACTACTGCGCATGCGCACGCGGGCTCACTACTGCGCATGCGTTCTCGGGGTCACTAGTGCGCATGCGCACTCGGACTCACTACTGCGGATGCACAATCGGGCTCACTACTGCGCATGCGCACCCCGGCTCAGACCTGCACATGCGCACACGGACTCACTACTGCGGATGCACAATCGGGCTCACTACTGTGCATGCGCACTCGGGGTCACTACTGCTCATGCGCACTCGGACTCACTACTACTCATGCGCACTCGGGGACACTAATGCGCATGCGCACTCGGACTCACTACTGCGGATGCGCTCTCGGGCTCACTACTGTGCATGCGCACACGGGCTCACTACTGCGCATGCGCGCTCGGGGTCACTACTGCGCATGCGCACTCGGGGCCACTACTGCGCATGCGCACTCCGGCTCAGACCTGCACATGCGCACACGCACTCACTACTGCGTATGCCCAATCGGGCTCACTACTGTGCATGCGCATTCGGGGTCACTGCTGCTCATGCGCACTCGGACTCACTACTGCTCATGCGCACTTGGGGTCACTACTGCGCATGCGCCCTCCGGCTCACAACTGCTCATGCGTACTCGGACTCACTACTGCGGATGCGCAATCGGGCCCACTACTGCGCATGCGCGCACGAGCCCACTACTGCTCATGCACGCACAGGCTCACTACTGCGCATGCGGGCTCGGGGTCACTGGTGCGCATGCGCACTCGGGGTCACTACTGCGCATGCGCAGTCCGGCTCAGACTTGCACATGCGCATTCGAGCTCAATTCCGCGCATGTGCACACGGGCTCACTACTGCCCATGCGGGCTCGGGGTCACTACTGCTCATGCGCACTCGGACTCACTACTGCGGATGCGCGCTCGGGCTCACTACTGCGCATGCGCACTCGGACTCACTACTACTCATGCGGACTCGGGGAGACTAATGCGCATGCGCACTCGGACTCACTACTACTCATGCGGACTCGGGCACACTACTGCGCATGCGCACACGGGCTCACTACTGCGCATGCGCAGTCCGGCTTAGACCTGCACATGCGCACTCGAGCTCACTACTACGCATGCGCACGCGGGCTCGCTACTGCGCATGAGCACACGGGCTCACTACTGCGGATGAGCGCTCGGGGTCACTACTGCGCATGCGCACTCGGGGTCACTACTGCGCATGCGCACGCCGGCCCAGACCTGCACATGCGCACTCCGGCTCACCCCTGCACATGCGCACTCGAGCTCACTACTACGCATGCGCACGCGGGCTCACTACAGCGCATGAGCACACGGGCTCACTACTGCTCATGCGCACTCGGACTCACTACAGCTCATGCGCACTCGGACTCACTACTACTCATGCGCACTCGGGGACACTAATGCGCATGCGCACTCGGACTCACTACTGCGGATGCGCGCTCGGGCTCACAACTGCGCATGCGCACACGCACTCACTACTGCGGATGCGCAATCGGGCTCACTACTGTGCATGCGCACTCGGGGTCACTACTGCTCATGCGCACTCGGACTCACTACTGCTCATGCGCACTCGGGGTCACTACTGCGCATGCGCACTCGAGCTCACTACTACGCATGCGCACGCGGGCTCACTACTGCGCATGCGCACACGGGCTCACTACTGCGCATGCGCGCACGAGCCCACTACTGCTCATGCACACACGGGCTCACTACTGCTCATGCGCACTCAGACTCACTACTGCGGATGCACAATCGGGCTCACTACTACGCATGCGCACGCGGGCTCACTACAGCGCATGCGCACACGGGCTCACTACTGCGCATGCGCAGTCCGGCTCAGACCTGCACATGCGCACACGGACTCACTACTGCGGATGCGCAATCGGGCTCACTACTATGCATGCGCACTCGGGGTCACTACTGCTCATGCGCACTCGGACTCACTACTGCTCATGCGCACTCGGGGTCACTACTGCGCATGCGCACTCGAGCTCACTACTACGCATGCGCACGCGGGCTCACTACTGCGCATGCGCACACGGGCTCACTACTGCGCATGCGCGCACGAGCCCACTACTGCTCATGCACACACGGGCTCACTACTGCTCATGCGCACTCAGACTCACTACTGCGGATGCACAATCGGGCTCACTACTGCGCATGCGCACTCGGGCACATCACTGCGCATGCGCACACGGGCTCACTACTGCGCATGCGCAGTCCGGCTCAGACCTGCACATGCGCATTCGAGCTCACTTCTGCGCATATGCACACGGGCGTACTACTGCGCATGCGCACTCGGACTCACTACTGCTCATGCGCACTCGGACTCACTACTGCGCATGCGCACTCCGGCTCAGACCTGCACATGCACACACGGACTCACTACTGCGGATGAGCAATCGGGCTCACTACTATGCATGCGCACTCGGGGTCACTACTGCTCATGCGCACTCGGACTCACTACTGCTCATGCGCACTCGGGGTCACTACTGCGCATGCGCACTCGAGCTCACTACTACGCATGCGCACGCGGGCTCACTACTGCGCATGCGCACACGGGCTCACTACTGCGCATGCGCGCACGAGCTCACTACTGCTCATGCACACACGGGCTCACTACTGCTCATGCGCACTCAGACTCACTACTGCGGATGCACAATCGGGCTCACTACAGCGCATGCGCACTCGGGCACATCACTGCGCATGCGCACACGAGCCCACTACTGCGCATGCGCACTCCGGCTCAGACCTGCGCATACGCACTCGGGCACACTACTGCGCATGCGCACACGGGCTCACTACTGCGCATGCGCAGTCCGGCTCAGACCTGCACATGCGCACTCGAGCTCACTACTACGCATGCGCACGCGGGCTCGCTACTGCGCATGAGCACACGGGCTCACTACTGCGGATGCGCGCTCGGGCTCACTACTGCGCATGCGCACACGGGCTCACTACTGCGCATGCGCGCTCGGGCTCACTACTGCGCATGCGCACTGGGGCTCACTACTGCGCATGCGCACCTCGGCTCAGACCTGCACATGCGCACACGGACTCACTACTGCGCATGCGCGCACGAGCCCACTACTGCTCATGCACACACGGGCTCACTTCTGCTCATGCGCACTCAGACTCACTACTGCGGATGCACAATCGGGCTCACTACTGCGCATGCGCACTCGGGCACGTCACTGCGCATGCGCACACGGGCTCACTACTGCGCATGCGCAGTCCGGCTCAGACCTGCACATGCGCATTCGAGCTCACTTCTGCGCATATGCACACGGGCGTATTACTACGCATGCGCACTCGGACTCACTACTGCTCATGCGCACTCGGACCCACTACTGCGCATGCGCACTCCGGCTCGGACCTGCACATGCGCACTCGAGCTCACTACTACGCATGCGCACGCGGGCTCACTACTGCGCATGAGCACACGGGCTCACTACTGCG
This sequence comes from Megachile leachella, assembly GCA_963576845.1. Lineage (NCBI taxonomy): Eukaryota > Metazoa > Arthropoda > Insecta > Hymenoptera > Megachilidae > Megachile > Megachile leachella. The sequence continues at coordinate 6,987,020 of OY756247.1, forward strand.
CATGCGTACACGGGCTCACTCCTGCGCATGCGCACGCGGGCTCACTACTGCGCATGCGTTCTCGGGGTCACTAGTGCGCATGCGCACTCGGACTCACTACTGCGGATGCACAATCGGGCTCACTACTGCGCATGCGCACCCGGGCTCAGACCTGCACATGCGCACACGGACTCACTACTGCGGATGCGCAATCGGGCTCACTACTGTGCATGCGCACTCGGGGTCACTACTGCTCATGCGCACTCGGACTCACTACTACTCATGCGCACTCGGGGACACTAATGCGCATGCGCACTCGGACTCACTACTGCGGATGCGCGCTCGGGCTCACTACTGTGCATGCGCACACGGGCTCACTACTGCGCATGCGTGCTCGGGGTCACTACTGCGCATGCGCACTCGGGGCCACTACTGCGCATGCGCACTCCGGCTCAGACCTGCACATGCGCACACGCACTCACTACTACGTATGCCCAATCGGGCTTACTACTGTGCATGCGCATTCGGGGTCACTACTGCTCATGCGCACTCGGACTAACTACTGCTCATGCGCACTTGGGGTCACTACTGCGCATGCGCCCTCCGGCTCACTACTGCTCATGCGTACTCGGACTCACTACTGCGGATGCGCAATCGGGCCCACTACTGCGCATGCGCGCACGAGCCCACTACTGCTCATGCACACACAGGCTCACTACTGCTCATGCGGGCTCGGGGTCACTACTGCGCATGCGCACTCCGGCTCAGACCTGCACATGCGCACTCGAGCTCACTAATACGCATGCGCACGCGGGCTCACGACTGCGAATGAGCACACGGGCTCACTACTGCGCATGCGCACGCGGGCTCACTACTGCGCATGCGTACTCGGGGTCACTAGTGCGCATGCGCACTCGGGGTCACTACTGCGCATGCGCCCTCCGGCTCACTACTGCTCATGCGCACTCGGACTCACTACTGCGGATGCACAATCGGGCTCTCTACTGCGCATGCGCACCCCGGCTCAGACCTGCACATGCGCACACGCACTCACTACTGCGGATGCGCAATCGGGCTCACCACTGTGCATGCGCACTCGGGGTCACTACTGCGCATGCACACTCCGGCTCAGACCTGCACATGCGCACACGGACTCACTACTGCGGATGCGCAATCGGGCTCACTACTATGCATGCGCACTCGGGGTCACTACTGCTCATGCGCACTCGGACTCACTACTGCTCATGCGCACTCGGGGTCACTACTGCGCATGCGCCCACCGGTTCACTACTGCTCATGCGTACTCGGACTCACTACTGCGGATGCGCAATCGGGCCCACTACTGCGCATGCGCGCACGAGCCCACTACTGCTCATGCACACACAGGCTCACTACTGCGCATGCGGGCTCGGGGTCACTACTGCGCATGCGCAGTCCGGCTCAGACCTGCACATGCGCCCTCGGGCACACCACTGCGCATGCGCACACGGGCTCACTACTGCGCACGCGCAGTCTGGCTCAGACCTGCACATGCGCACTCGAGCTCCCTACTGCGGATGCGCAATCGGGCTCACTACTGTGCCTGCGCACTCGGGGTCACTACTGCTCATGCGCACTCGGACTCACTACTGCTCATGCGCACTCGGGGTCACTACTGCTCATGCGTACTCGGACTCACTACTGCGGATGCGCAATCGGGCCCACTACTGCGCATGCGCGCACGAGCGCACTACTGCTCATGCACACACAGGCTCACTACTGCGCATGCGGGCTCGGGGTCACTAGTGCGCATGCGCACTCGGGGTCACTACTGCGCATGCGGGCTCGGGGTCACTACTGCTCATGCGCACTCGGACTCACTACTGCGCCTGCGCAATCCGGCTCAGACCTGCACATGCGCACTCGAGCTCACTACTACGCATGCGCACTCGGGGTCACTACTGCTCATGCGCACTCGGACTCACTACTACTCATGCGCACTCGGGGTCACTACTGCTCATGCGCACTCGGACTCACTACTCCGGATGCGCGCTCGGGCTCACTACTGCGCATGCGCACACGGGCTCACTACTGCGCATGCGCTCTCGGGGTCACTGCTGCTCATGCGCACTCGGACTCACTACTACTCATGCGCACTCGGGGTCACTACTGCTTATGCGCACTCGGACTCACTACTGCGGATGCGCGCTCTGGCTCACTACTGCGCATGGGCACACGGGCTCACTACTGCGCATGCGCACTCGGACCCACTACCACTCATGCGCACTCGGGGTCACTACTGCTCATGCGCCCTCGGACTCACTACTGCGGATGCGCGCTCGGGCTCACTACTGCGCATGCGCACACGGGGTCACTGCTGCTCATGCGCACTCGGACTCACTACTGCTCATGCGCACTCAGACTCACTACTGCGGATGCACAATCGGACTCACTACTGCGCATGCGCGCTCGGCGTGACTACTGCGCATGCGCACTCGGGGTCACTACTGCGCATGCACACTCCGGCTCAGACCTGCACATGCGCACACGGACTCACTACTGCGGATGCGCAATCGGGCTCACTACTATGCATGCGGGATCGGGGTCACTACTGCGCATGCGCAGTCCGGCTCAGACCTGCACATGCGCCATCGGGCACAGCACTGCGCATGCGCACACGGGCTCACTACTGCGCACGCGCTCTCGGGGTCACTGCTGCTCATGCGCACTCGGACTCACTACTACTCATGCGCACTCGGGGACACTACTGCTCATGCGCACTCGGACTCACTACTGCGGATGCGCGCTCTGGCTCACTACTGCGCATGGGCACACGGGCTCACTACTGCGCATGCGCACTCGGACCCACTACCACTCATGCGCACTCGGGGTCACTACTGCTCATGCGCCCTCGGACTCACTACTGCGGATGCGCGCTCGGGCTCACTACTGCGTATGCGCACACGGGGTCACTGCTGCTCATGCGCACTCGGACTCACTACTGCTCATGCGGGCTTGGGGCCACTAGTGCGCATGCGCACTCCGACTCACTACTGCGCATGCGCGCTCGGCGTCACTACTGCGCATGCGCACTCGGGGTCACTACTGCGCATGCACACTCCGGCTCAGACCTGCACATGCGCACACGGACTCACTACTGCGGATGCGCGATCGGGCTCACTACTATGCATGCGCACTCGGGGTCACTACTGCTCATGCGCACTCGGACTCACTACTGCTCATGCGCACTCGGGGTCACTACTGCGCATGCGCCCACCGGTTCACTACTGCTCATGCGTACTCGGACTCACTACTGCGGATGCGCACTCGGGGTCACTACTGCGCATGCGCACTCGAGCTCGCTACTACGCATGCGCACGCCGGCTCACTACTGCGCATGCGCACACGGGCTCACTACTGCGCATGCGCGCACGAGCCCACTACTGCTCATGCACACACGGGCTCACTTCTGCTCATGCGCACTCAGACTCACTACTGCGGATGCACAATCGGGCTCACTACTGCGCATGCGCACTCGGGCACGTCACTGCGCATGCGCACACGGGCTCACTACTGCGCATGCGCAGTCCGGCTCAGACCTGCACATGCGCATTCGAGCTCACTTCTGCGCATATGCACACGGGCGTATTACTACGCATGCGCACTCGGACTCACTACTGCTCATGCGCACTCGGACCCACTACTGCGCATGCGCACTCCGGCTCGGACCTGCACATGCGCACTCGAGCTCACTACTACGCATGCGCACGCGGGCTCACTACTGCGCATGAGCACACGGGCTCACTACTGCGCATGCGTACACGGGCTCACTACTGCGCATGCGCACGCGGGCTCACTACTGCGCATGCGTTCTCGGGGTCACTAGTGCGCATGCGCACTCGGACTCACTACTGCGGATGCACAATCGGGCTCACTACTGCGCATGCGCACCCGGGCTCAGACCTGCACATGCGCACACGGACTCACTACTGCGGATGCGCAATCGGGCTCACTACTGCTCATGCGCACTCAGGGTCACTACTGCGCATGCGCCCTCCGGCTCACTACTGCTCATGCGTACTCGGCGTCACTACTGCGCATGCGCACTCCGGGTCACTACTGCGCATGCACACTCCGGCTCAGACGTGCACATGCGCACACGGACTCACTACTGCGGATGCGCGATCGGGCTCACTACTATGCATGCGGGCTCGGGGTCACTACTGCGCATGCGCAGTCCGGCTCAGACCTGCACATGCGCCCTCGGGCACACCACTGCGCATGCGCACACGGGCTCACTACTGCGGTTGCGCGCTCGGGCTCACTACTGTGCATGCGCACTCGGGGTCACTACTGCTCATGCGCACTCGGACTCACTACTGCTCATGCGCACTCGGGGTCACTACTGCGCATGCGCCCACCAGCTCACTACTGCTCATGCGTACTCGGACTCACTACTGCGGATGCGCAATCGGGCCCACTACTGCGCATGCGCGCACGAGCCCACTACTGCTCATGCACACACAGGCTCACTACTGCGCATGCGGGCTCGGGGTCACTAGTGCGCATGCGCACTCGGGGTCACTACTGCGCATGCGCAGTCCGGCTCAGACCTGCACATGCGCACTCGAGCTCACTACTACGCATGCGCACTCGGGGTCACTACTGCTCATGCGCACTCGGACTCACTACTACTCATGCGCACTCGGGGTCACTACTGCTCATGCGCACTCGGACTCACTACTACTCATGCGGACTCGGGGACACTAATGCGCATGCGCACTCGGACTCACTACTACTCATGCGGACTCGGGGACACTAATGCGCATGCGCACTCGGACTCACTACTGCGGATGCGCGCTCGGGCTCACTACTGCGCATGCGCACACGGACTCACTACTGCGCATGCGCAATCCGGCTCAGACCTGCACATGCGCACTCGAGCTCACTACTACGCATGCGCACTCGGGGTCACTACTGCTCATGCGCACTCGGACTCACTACTACTCATGCGCACTCGGGGTCTCTACTGCTCATACGCACTCGGACTCACTACTGCGGATGCGCGCTCGGGCTCACTACTGCGCATGCGCACTCGGACTCACTACTGCGGTTGCGGGCTCGGGGTCACTAGTGCGCATGCGCACTCGGACTCACTACAGCGCATGCGCGCTCGGGGTCACTACTGCACATGCGCACTCGCGGTCACTACTGCGCATGCGCACTCCGGCTCAGACCTGCACATGCGCACACGGACTCACTACTGCGGATGCGCAATCGGGCTCACTACTGTGCATGCGCACTCCGGCTCAGACCTGCACATGCGCACTCGGACTCACTACTGCGGATGCGCGCTCGGGCTCACTACAGCGCATGCGCACACGAACTCACTACTGCGCATGCGCGCACGAGCCCACTACTGCGCATGCGCACTCCGGCTCAGACCTGCCCATACGCACTCGGGCACACTACTGCGCATGCGCACACGGGCTCACTACTGCGCATGCGCAGTCCGGCTCAGACCTGCACATGCGCACTCGAGCTCACTACTACGCATGCGCACGCGGGCTCGCTACTGCGCATGAGCACACGGGCTCACTACTGCGGATGCGCGCTCGGGGTCACTACTACGCATGCGCACGCGGGCTCACTACAGCGCATGAGCACACGGGCTCACTACTGCTCATGCACACACAGGCTCACTACTGCGCATGCGGGCTCGGGGTCACTACTGCGCATGCGCCCTCGGGCACACCACTGCGCATGCGCACGCCGGCCCAGACCTGCACATGCGCACTCCGGCTCACCCCTGCACATGCGCACTCGAGCTCACTACTACGCATGCGCACGCGGGCTCACTACAGCGCATGAGCACACGGGCTCACTACTGCTCATGCACACACAGGCTCACTACTGCGCATGCGGGCTCGGGGTCACTACTGCGCATGCGCCCTCGGGCACACCACTGCGCATGCGCACACGGGCTCACTACTGCGCATGCGCAGTCCGGCTCAGACCTGCCCATGCGCCCTCGAGCACACCACTGCGCATGCGCACGTGGTCTCACTACTGCGCATGAGCACACGGGCTCACTACTGCGCATGCGCACGCGGGCGCACTACTGCGCATGCGTTCTCGGGGTCACTAGTGCGCATGCGCACTCGGGGTCACTACTGTGCACGCGCCCTCCGGCTCACTACTGCTCATGCGCACTCGGACTCACTACTGCGGAGGCACAATCGGGCTCACTACTGCGCATGCGCACCCCGGCTCAGACCTGCACATGCGCACACGGACTCACTACTGCGGATACGCGCTCGGGCTCACTACTGCGCATGCGCACACGGGCTCACTACTGCGCATGCGCGCTCGGGCTCACTACTGCGCATGCGCACTGGGGCTCACTACTGCGCATGCGCACCCCGGCTCAGACCTGCACATGCGCACACGGACTCACTACTGCGGATGCGCAATCGGGGTCACTACTGCTCATGCGCACTCGGACTCACTACTACTCATGCGCACTCGGGGTCACTACTGCTCATGCGCACCCCGGCTCAGACCTGCACATGCGCACACGGACTCACTACTGCGGATGCGCAATCGGGCTCACTACTGTGCATGCGCACTCGGGGTCACTACTGCTCATGCGCACTCGGACTCACTACTGCGGATGCACAATCGGGCTTACTACTGCGCATGCGCACTCCGGCTCAGACCTGCACATGCGCACTCGGACTCACTACTGCGGTTGCGCACTCGGACTCATAACTACTCATGCGCACTCGGGGTCACTACTGCGCATGGGCACACGGGCTCACTACTGCGCATGCGCACTCGGACCCACTACCACTCATGCGCACTCGGGGTCACTACTGCTCATGCGCCCTCGGACTCACTACTGCGGATGCGCGCTCGGGCTCACTACTGCGCATGCGCACACGGGGTCACTGTTGCTCATGCGCACTCGGACTCACTACTGCTCATGCGGGCTCGGGGCCACTAGTGCGCATGCGCACTCGGACTCACTACTGCGCATGCGCGCTCGGCGTCACTACTGCGCATGCGCACTCGGGGTCACTACTGCGCATGCACACTCCGGCTCAGACCTGCACATGCGCACACGGACTCACTACTGCGGATGCGCAATCGGGCTCACTACTATGCATGCGCACTCGGGGTCACAACTGCTCATGCGCACTCGGACTCACTACTGCTCATGCGCACTCGGGGTCACTACTGCGCATGCGCCCACCGGTTCACTACTGCTCATGCGTACTCGGACTCACTACTGCGGATGCGCAATCGGGCCCACTACTGCGCATGCGCGCACGAGCCCACTACTGCTCATGCACACACAGGCTCACTAATGCGCATGCGGGCTCGGGGTCACTACTGCGCATGTGCAGTCCGGCTCAGACCCGCACATGCGCCCTCGGGCACACCACTGCGCATGCGCACACGGGCTCACTACTGCGCACGCGCAGTCCGGCTCAGACCTGCACATGCGCACTCGAGCTCACTACTACGGATGCGCAATCGGGCTCACTACTGTGCCTGCGCACTCGGGGTCACTACTGCTCATGCGCACTCGGACTCACTACTGCTCATGCGCACTCGGGGTCACTACTGCTCATGCGTACTCGGACTCACTACTGCGGATGCGCAATCGGGCCCACTACTGCGCATGCGCGCACGAGCGCACTACTGCTCATGCACACACAGGCTCACTACTGCGCATGCGTACACGGGCTCACTACTGCGCATGCGCACGCGGGCTCACTACTGCGCATGCGTTCTCGGGGTCACTAGTGCGCATGCGCACTCGGACTCACTACTGCGGATGCACAATCGGGCTCACTACTGCGCATGCGCACCCCGGCTCAGACCTGCACATGCGCACACGGACTCACTACTGCGGATGCACAATCGGGCTCACTACTGTGCATGCGCACTCGGGGTCACTACTGCTCATGCGCACTCGGACTCACTACTACTCATGCGCACTCGGGGACACTAATGCGCATGCGCACTCGGACTCACTACTGCGGATGCGCTCTCGGGCTCACTACTGTGCATGCGCACACGGGCTCACTACTGCGCATGCGCGCTCGGGGTCACTACTGCGCATGCGCACTCGGGGCCACTACTGCGCATGCGCACTCCGGCTCAGACCTGCACATGCGCACACGCACTCACTACTGCGTATGCCCAATCGGGCTCACTACTGTGCATGCGCATTCGGGGTCACTACTGCTCATGCGCACTCGGACTCACTACTGCTCATGCGCACTTGGGGTCACTACTGCGCATGCGCCCTCCGGCTCACAACTGCTCATGCGTACTCGGACTCACTACTGCGGATGCGCAATCGGGCCCACTACTGCGCATGCGCGCACGAGCCCACTACTGCTCATGCACGCACAGGCTCACTACTGCGCATGCGGGCTCGGGGTCACTGGTGCGCATGCGCACTCGGGGTCACTACTGCGCATGCGCAGTCCGGCTCAGACTTGCACATGCGCATTCGAGCTCAATTCCGCGCATGTGCACACGGGCTCACTACTGCCCATGCGGGCTCGGGGTCACTACTGCTCATGCGCACTCGGACTCACTACTGCGGATGCGCGCTCGGGCTCACTACTGCGCATGCGCACTCGGACTCACTACTACTCATGCGGACTCGGGGAGACTAATGCGCATGCGCACTCGGACTCACTACTACTCATGCGGACTCGGGCACACTACTGCGCATGCGCACACGGGCTCACTACTGCGCATGCGCAGTCCGGCTTAGACCTGCACATGCGCACTCGAGCTCACTACTACGCATGCGCACGCGGGCTCGCTACTGCGCATGAGCACACGGGCTCACTACTGCGGATGAGCGCTCGGGGTCACTACTGCGCATGCGCACTCGGGGTCACTACTGCGCATGCGCACGCCGGCCCAGACCTGCACATGCGCACTCCGGCTCACCCCTGCACATGCGCACTCGAGCTCACTACTACGCATGCGCACGCGGGCTCACTACAGCGCATGAGCACACGGGCTCACTACTGCTCATGCGCACTCGGACTCACTACAGCTCATGCGCACTCGGACTCACTACTACTCATGCGCACTCGGGGACACTAATGCGCATGCGCACTCGGACTCACTACTGCGGATGCGCAATCGGGCCCACTACTGCGCATGCGCGCACGAGCCCACTACTGCTCATGCACACACAGGCTCACTACTGCGCATGCGGGCTCGGGGTCACTACTGCGCATGCGCAGTCCGGCTCAGACCTGCACATGCGCCCTCGGGCACACCACTGCGCATGCGCACACGGGCTCACTACTGCGCACGCGCAGTCTGGCTCAGACCTGCACATGCGCACTCGAGCTCCCTACTGCGGATGCGCAATCGGGCTCACTACTGTGCCTGCGCACTCGGGGTCACTACTGCTCATGCGCACTCGGACTCACTACTGCTCATGCGCACTCGGGGTCACTACTGCTCATGCGTACTCGGACTCACTACTGCGGATGCGCAATCGGGCCGACTACTGCGCATGCGCGCACGAGCGCACTACTGCTCATGCACACACAGGCTCACTACTGCGCATGCGGGCTCGGGGTCACTAGTGCGCATGCGCACTCGGGGTCACTACTGCGCATGCGGGCTCGGGGTCACTACTGCTCATGCGCACTCGGACTCACTACTGCGCCTGCGCAATCCGGCTCAGACCTGCACATGCGCACTCGAGCTCACTACTACGCATGCGCACTCGGGGTCACTACTGCTCATGCGCACTCGGACTCACTACTACTCATGCGCACTCGGGGTCACTACTGCTTATGCGCACTCGGACTCACTACTGCGGATGCGCGCTCTGGCTCACTACTGCGCATGGGCACACGGGCTCACTACTGCGCATGCGCACTCGGACCCACTACCACTCATGCGCACTCGGGGTCACTACTGCTCATGCGCCCTCGGACTCACTACTGCGGATGCGCGCTCGGGCTCACTACTGCGCATGCGCACACGGGGTCACTGCTGCTCATGCGCACTCGGACTCACTACTGCTCATGCGCACTCAGACTCACTACTGCGGATGCACAATCGGACTCACTACTGCGCATGCGCGCTCGGCGTGACTACTGCGCATGCGCACTCGGGGTCACTACTGCGCATGCACACTCCGGCTCAGACCTGCACATGCGCACACGGACTCACTACTGCGGATGCGCAATCGGGCTCACTACTATGCATGCGGGATCGGGGTCACTACTGCGCATGCGCAGTCCGGCTCAGACCTGCACATGCGCCCTCGGGCACAGCACTGCGCATGCGCACACGGGCTCACTACTGCGCACGCGCTCTCGGGGTCACTGCTGCTCATGCGCACTCGGACTCACTACTACTCATGCGCACTCGGGGACACTACTGCTCATGCGCACTCGGACTCACTACTGCGGATGCGCGCTCTGGCTCACTACTGCGCATGGGCACACGGGCTCACTACTGCGCATGCGCACTCGGACCCACTACCACTCATGCGCACTCGGGGTCACTACTGCTCATGCGCCCTCGGACTCACTACTGCGGATGCGCGCTCGGGCTCACTACTGCGTATGCGCACACGGGGTCACTGCTGCTCATGCGCACTCGGACTCACTACTGCTCATGCGGGCTTGGGGCCACTAGTGCGCATGCGCACTCGGACTCACTACTGCGCATGCGCGCTCGGCGTCACTACTGCGCATGCGCACTCGGGGTCACTACTGCGCATGCACACTCCGGCTCAGACCTGCACATGCGCACACGGACTCACTACTGCGGATGCGCGATCGGGCTCACTACTATGCATGCGCACTCGGGGTCACTACTGCTCATGCGCACTCGGACTCACTACTGCTCATGCGCACTCGGGGTCACTACTGCGCATGCGCCCACCGGTTCACTACTGCTCATGCGTACTCGGACTCACTACTGAGGATGCGCACTCGGGGTCACTACTGCGCATGCGCACTCGAGCTCGCTACTACGCATGCGCACGCCGGCTCACTACTGCGCATGCGCACACGGGCTCACTACTGCGCATGCGCGCACGAGCCCACTACTGCTCATGCACACACGGGCTCACTTCTGCTCATGCGCACTCAGACTCACTACTGCGGATGCACAATCGGGCTCACTACTGCGCATGCGCACTCGGGCACGTCACTGCGCATGCGCACACGGGCTCACTACTGCGCATGCGCAGTCCGGCTCAGACCTGCACATGCGCATTCGAGCTCACTTCTGCGCATATGCACACGGGCGTATTACTACGCATGCGCACTCGGACTCACTACTGCTCATGCGCACTCGGACCCACTACTGCGCATGCGCACTCCGGCTCGGACCTGCACATGCGCACTCGAGCTCACTACTACGCATGCGCACGCGGGCTCACTACTGCGCATGAGCACACGGGCTCACTACTGCGCATGCGTACACGGGCTCACTACTGCGCATGCGCACGCGGGCTCACTACTGCGCATGCGTTCTCGGGGTCACTAGTGCGCATGCGCACTCGGACTCACTACTGCGGATGCACAATCGGGCTCACTACTGCGCATGCGCACCCGGGCTCAGACCTGCACATGCGCACACGGACTCACTACTGCGGATGCGCAATCGGGCTCACTACTGTGCATGCGCACTCGGGGTCACTACTGCTCATGCGCACTCGGACTCACTACTACTCATGCGCACTCGGGGACACTAATGCGCATGCGCACTCGGACTCACTACTGCGGATGCGCGCTCGGGCTCACTACTGTGCATGCGCACACGGGCTCACTACTGCGCATGCGCGCTTGGGGTCACTACTGCGCATGCGCACTCGGGGCCACTACTGCGCATGCGCACTCCGGCTCAGACCTGCACATGCGCACACGCACTCACTACTACGTATGCCCAATCGGGCTCACTACTGTGCATGCGCATTCGGGGTCACTACTGCTCATGCGCACTCGGACTCACTACTGCTCATGCGCACTTGGGGTCACTACTGCGCATGCGCCCTCCGGCTCACTACTGCTCATGCGTACTCGGACTCACTACTGCGGATGCGCAATCGGGCCCACTACTGCGCATGCGCGCACGAGCCCACTACTGCTCATGCACACACAGGCTCACTACTGCTCATGCGGGCTCGGGGTCACTACTGCGCATGCGCACTCCGGCTCAGACCTGCACATGCGCACTCGAGCTCACTACTACGCATGCGCACGCGGGCTCACGACTGCGAATGAGCACACGGGCTCACTACTGCGCATGCGCACGCGGGCTCACTACTGCGCATGCGTTCTCGGGGTCACTAGTGCGCATGCGCACTCGGGGTCACTACTGCGCATGCGCCCTCCGGCTCACTACTGCTCATGCGCACTCGGACTCACTACTGCGGATGCACAATCGGGCTCTCTACTGCGCATGCGCACCCCGGGTCAGACCTGCACATGCGCACACGCACTCACTACTGCGCATGCGCACACGGGCTCACTACTGCGCATGCGCTCTCGGGGTCACTGCTGCTCATGCGCACTCGGACTCACTACTACTCATGCGCACTCGGGGACACTAATGCGCATGCGCACTCGGACTCACTACTGCGGATGCGCGCTCGGGCTCACTACTGTGCATGCGCACACGGGGTCACTGCTGCTCATGCGCACTCGGACTCACTACTGCTCATGCGGGCTTGGGGCCACTAGTGCGCATGCGCACTCGGACTCACTACTGCGCATGCGCGCTCGGCGTCACTACTGCGCATGCGCACTCGGGGTCACTACTGCGCATGCACACTCCGGCTCAGACCTGCACATGCGCACACGGACTCACTACTGCGGATGCGCGATCGGGCTCACTACTGCGCATGCGCACTCGGGGTCACTACTGCTCATGCGCACTCGGACTCACTACTGCTCATGCGGGCTCGGGGCCACTAGTGCGCATGCGCACTCGGACTCACTACTGCGCATGCGCGCTCGGCGTGACTACTGCGCATGCGCACTCGGGGTCACTACTGCGCATGCACACTCCGGCTCAGACCTGCACATGCGCACACGGACTCACTACTGCGGATGCGCAATCGGGCTCACTACTATGCATGCGGGATCGGGGTCACTACTGCGCATGCGCAGTCCGGCTCAGACCTGCACATGCGCCCTCGGGCACAGCACTGCGCATGCGCACTCGGGGTCACTACTGCGCATGCACACTCCGGCTCAGACCTGCACATGCGCACACGGACTCACTACTGCGGATGCGCGATCGGGCTCACTACTGCGCATGCGCACTCGGGGTCACTACTGCTCATGCGCACTCGGACTCACTACTGCTCATGCGGGCTCGGGGCCACTAGTGCGCATGCGCACTCGGACTCACTACTGCGCATGCGCGCTCGGCGTGACTACTGCGCATGCGCACTCGGGGTCACTACTGCGCATGCACACTCCGGCTCAGACCTGCACATGCGCACACGGACTCACTACTGCGGATGCGCAATCGGGCTCACTACTATGCATGCGGGATCGGGGTCACTACTGCGCATGCGCAGTCCGGCTCAGACCTGCACATGCGCCCTCGGGCACAGCACTGCGCATGCGCACACGGGCTCACTACTGCGCACGCGCTCTCGGGGTCACTGCTGCTCATGCGCACTCGGACTCACTACTACTCATGCGCGCTCGGGGACACTACTGCTCATGCGCACTCGGACTCACTTCTGCGGATGCGCGCTCTGGCTCACTACTGCGCATGGGCACACGGGCTCACTACTGCGCATGCGCACTCGGACCCACTACCACTCATGCGCACTCGGGGTCACTACTGCTCATGCGCCCTCGGGGTCACTACTGCGCATGCACACTCCGGCTCAGACCTGCACATGCGCACACGGACTCACTACTGCGGATGCGCGATCGGGCTCACTACTATGCATGCGCACTCGGGGTCACTACTGCTCATGCGCACTCGGACTCACTACTGCTCATGCGCACTCGGGGTCACTACTGCGCATGCGCCCACCGGTTCACTACTGCTCATGCGTACTCGGACTCACTACTACTCATGCGCACTCGGGGACACTAATGCGCATGCGCACTCGGACTCACTACTGCGGATGCGCAATCGGGCTCACTACTGTGCATGCGCACTCGGGGTCACTACTGCTCATGCGCACTCGGACTCACTACTACTCATGCGCACTCGGGGACACTAATGCGCATGCGCACTCGGACTCACTACTGCGGATGCGCGCTCGGGCTCACTACTGTGCATGCGCACACGGGCTCACTACTGCGCATGCGCGCACGGGGTCACTACTGCGCATGCGCACTCGGGGCCACTACTGCGCATGCGCACTCCGGCTCAGACCTGCACATGCGCACACGCACTCACTACTACGTATGCCCAATCGGGCTCACTACTGTGCATGCGCATTCGGGGTCACTACTGCTCATGCGCACTCGGACTCACTACTGCTCATGCGCACTTGGGGTCACTACTGCGCACGCGCCCTCCGGCTCACTACTGCTCATGCGTACTCGGACTCACTACTGCGGATGCGCAATCGGGCCCACTACTGCGCATGCGCGCACGAGCCCACTACTGCTCATGCACACACAGGCTCACTACTGCTCATGCGGGCTCGGGGTCACTACTGCGCATGCGCACTCCGGCTCAGACCTGCACATGCGCACTCGAGCTCACTACTACGCATGCGCACGCGGGCTCACGACTGCGAATGAGCACACGGGCTCACTACTGCGCATGCGCCCTCCGGCTCACTACTGCTCATGCGCACTCGGACTCACTACTGCGGATGCACAATCGGGCTCTCTACTGCGCATGCGCACCCCGGCTCAGACCTGCACATGCGCACACGCACTCACTACTGCGGATGCGCAATCGGGCTCACTACTGTGCATGCGCACTCGGGGTCACTACTGCGCATGCACACTCCGGCTCAGACCTGCACATGCGCACACGGACTCACTACTGCGGATGCGCAATCGGGCTCACTACTATGCATGCGCACTCGGGGTCACTACTGCTCATGCGCACTCGGACTCACTACTGCTCATGCGCACTCGGGGTCACTACTGCGCATGCGCCCACCGGTTCACTACTGCTCATGCGTACTCGGACTCACTACTGCGGATGCGCAATCGGGCCCACTACTGCGCATGCGCGCACGAGCCCACTACTGCTCATGCACACACAGGCTCACTACTGCGCATGCGGGCTCGGGGTCACTACTGCGCATGCGCAGTCCGGCTCAGACCTGCACATGCGCCCTCGGGCACACCACTGCGCATGCGCACACGGGCTCACTACTGCGCACGCGCAGTCCGGCTCAGACCTGCACATGCGCACTCGAGCTCACTACTGCGGATGCGCAATCGGGCTCACTACTGTGCCTGCGCACTCGGGGTCACTACTGCTCATGCGCACTCGGACTCACTACTGCTCATGCGCACTCGGGGTCACTACTGCTCATGCGTACTCGGACTCACTTCTGCGGATGCGCAATCGGGCCCACTACTGCGCATGCGCGCACGAGCGCACTACTGCTCATGCACACACAGGCTCACTACTGCGCATGCGGGCTCGGGGTCACTAGTGCGCATGCGCACTCGGGGTCACTACTGCGCATGCGCAGTCCGGCTCAGACTTGCACATGCACATTCGAGCTCAATACTGCGCATTTGCACACGGGCTCACTACTGCGCATGGGGGCTCGGGGTCACTACTGCTCATGCGCACTCGGACTCACTACTGCGCCTGCGCAATCCGGCTCAGACCTGCACATGCGCACTCGAGCTCACTACTACGCATGCGCACTCGGGGTCACTACTGCTCATGCGCACTCGGACTCACTACTACTCATGCGCTCTCGGGGTCACTGCTGCTCATGCGCACTCGGACTCACTACTGCGCATGCGCACACGGGGTCACTGCTGCTCATGCGCACTCGGACTCTACTGCTCATGCGGGCTCGGGGCCACTAGTGCGCATGCGCACTCGGACTCACTACTGCGCATGCGCGCTCGGCGTGACTACTGCGCATGCGCACTCGGGGTCACTACTGCGCATGCACACTCCGGCTCAGACCTGCACATGCGCACACGGACTCACTACTGCGGATGCGCAATCGGGCTCACTACTATGCATGCGGGATCGGGGTCACTACTGCGCATGCGCAGTCCGGCTCAGACCTGCACATGCGCCCTCGGGCACAGCACTGCGCATGCGCACACGGGCTCACTACTGCGCACGCGCTCTCGGGGTCACTACTGCGCATGCGCACTCGGACCCACTACCACTCATGCACACTCGGGGTCACTACTGCTCATGCGCCCTCGGACTCACTACTGCGGATGCGCGCTCGGGCTCACTACTGCGTATGCGCACACGGGGTCACTGCTGCTCATGCGCACTCGGACTCACTACTGCTCATGCGGGCTTGGGGCCACTAGTGCGCATGCGCACTCGGACTCACTACTGCGCATGCGCGCTCGGCGTCACTACTGCGCATACGCACTCGGGGTCACTACTGCGCATGCACACTCCGGCTCAGACCTGCACATGCGCACACGGACTCACTACTGCGGATGCGCAATCGGGCTCACTACTATGCATGCGCACTCGGGGTCACTACTGCTCATGCGCACTCGGACTCACTGCTGCTCATGCGCACTCGGGGTCACTACTGCGCATGCGCCCACCGGTTCACTACTGCTCATGCGTACTCGGACTCACTACTGCGGATGCGCACTCGGGGTCACTACTGCGCATGCGCACTCGAGCTCACTACTACGCATGCGCACGCCGGCTCACTACTGCGCATGCGCACACGGGCTCACTACTGCGCATGCGCGCACGAGCCCACTACTGCTCATGCACACACGGGCTCACTACTGCTCATGCGCACTCAGACTCACTACTGCGGATGCACAATCGGGCTCACTACTGCGCATGCGCACTCGGGCACGTCACTGCGCATGCGCACACGGGCTCACTACTGCGCATGCGCAGTCCGGCTCAGACCTGCACATGCGCATTCGAGCTCACTTCTGCGCATATGCACACGGGCGTACTACTACGCATGCGCACTCGGACTCACTACTGCTCATGCGCACTCGGACCCACTACTGCGCATGCGCACTCCGGCTCGGACCTGCACATGCGCACTCGAGCTCACTACTACGCATGCGCACGCGGGCTCACTACTGCGCATGAGCACACGGGCTCACTACTGCGCATGCGTACACGGGCTCACTACTGCGCATGCGCACGCGGGCTCACTACTGCGCATGCGTTCTCGGGGTCACTAGTGCGCATGCGTTCTCGGGGTCACTAGTGCGCATGCGCACTCGGATTCACTACTGCGGATGCACAATCGGGCTCACTACTGCGCATGCGCACCCCGGCTCAGACCTGCACATGCGCACACGGACTCACTACTGCGGATGCGCAATCGGGCTCACTACTGTGCATGCGCACTCGGTGTCACTACTGCTCATGCGCACTCGGACTCACTACTACTCATGCGCACTCGGGGACACTAATGCGCATGCGCACTCGGACTCACTACTGCGGATGCGCGCTCGGGCTCACTACTGTGCATGCGCACACGGGCTCACTACTGCGCATGCGCGCTCGGGGTCACTACTGCGCATGCGCACTCGGGGCCACTACTGCGCATGCGCACTCCGGCTCAGACCTGCACATGCGCACACGCACTCACTACTGCGTATGCCCAATCGGGCTCACTACTGTGCATGCGCATTCGGACTCACTACTGCTCATGCGCACTCGGACTCACTACTGCTCATGCGCACTTGGGGTCACTACTGCGCATGCGCCCTCCGGCTCACAACTGCTCATGCGGGCTCGGGGTCACTACTGCGCATGCGCACTCCGGCTCAGACCTGCACATGCGCACTCGAGCTCATTACTACGCATGCGCACGCGGGCTCACGACTGCGAATGAGCACACGGGCTCACTACTGCGCATGCGCACGCGGGCTCACTACTGCGCATGCGTACTCGGGGTCACTAGTGCGCATGCGCACTCGGGGTCACTACTGCGCATGCGCCCTCCGGCTCACTACTGCTCATGCGCACTCGGACTCACTACTGCGGATGCTCAATCGGGCTCTCTACTGCGCATGCGCACCCCGGCTCAGACCTGCACATGCGCACACGCACTCACTACTGCGGATGCGCAATCGGGCTCACTACTGTGCATGCGCACTCGGGGTCACTACTGCGCATGCACACTCCGGCTCAGACCTGCACATGCGCACACGGACTCACTACTGCGGATGCGCAATCGGGCTCACTACTATGCATGCGCACTCGGGGTCACTACTGCTCATGCGCACTCGGACTCACTACTGCTCATGCGCACTCGGGGTCACTACTGCGCATGCGCCCACCGGTTCACTACTGCTCATGCGTACTCGGACTCACTACTGCGGATGCGCAATCGGGCCCACTACTGCGCATGCGCGCACGAGCCCACTACTGCTCATGCACACACAGGCTCACTACTGCGCATGCGGGCTCGGGGTCACTACTACGCATGCGCAGTCCGGCTCAGACCTGCACATGCGCCCTCGGGCACACCACTGCGCATGCGCACACGGGCTCACTACTGCGCACGCGCAGTCCGGCTCAGACCTGCACATGCGCACTCGAGCTCACTACTGCGGATGCGCAATCGGGCTCACTACTGTGCCTGCGCACTCGGGGTCACTACTGCTCATGCGCACTCGGACTCACTACTGCTCATGCGCACTCGGGGTCACTACTGCTCATGCGTACTCGGACTCACTACTGCGGATGCGCAGTCGGGCCCACTACTGCGCATGCGCGCACGAGCGCACTACTGCTCATGCACACACAGGCTCACTACTGCGCATGCGGGCTCGGGGTCACTAGTGCGCATGCGCACTCGGGGTCACTACTGCGCATGCGGGCTCGGGGTCACTACTGCTCATGCGCACTCGGACTCACTACTGCGCCTGCGCAATCCGGCTCAGACCTGCACATGCGCACTCGAGCTCACTACTACGCATGCGCACTCGGGGTCACTACTGCTCATGCGCACTCGGACTCACTACTACTCATGCGCACTCGGGGTCACTACTGCTCATGCGCACTCGGACTCACTACTCCGGATGCGCGCTCGGGCTCACTACTGCGCATGCGCACACGGGCTCACTACTGCGCATGCGCTCTCGGGGTCACTGCTGCTCATGCGCACTCGGACTCACTACTACTCATGCGCACTCGGGGTCACTACTGCTTATGCGCACTCGGACTCACTACTGCGGATGCGCGCTCTGGCTCACTACTGCGCATGGGCACACGGGCTCACTACTGCGCATGCGCACTCGGACCCACTACCACTCATGCGCACTCGGGGTCACTACTGCTCATGCGCCCTCGGACTCACTACTGCGGATGCGCGCTCGGGCTCACTACTGCGCATGCGCACACGGGGTCACTGCTGCTCATGCGCACTCGGACTCACTACTGCTCATGCGGGCTCGGGGCCACTAGTGCGCATGCGCACTCGGACTCACTACTGCGCATGCGCGCTCGGCGTGACTACTGCGCATGCGCACTCGGGGTCACTACTGCGCATGCACACTCCGGCTCAGACCTGCACATGCGCACACGGACTCACTACTGCGGATGCGCAATCGGGCTCACTACTATGCATGCGGGATCGGGGTCACTACTGCGCATGCGCAGTCCGGCTCAGACCTGCACATGCGCCCTCGGGCACAGCACTGCGCATGCGCACACGGGCTCACTACTGCGCACGCGCTCTCGGGGTCACTGCTGCTCATGCGCACTCGGACTCACTACTACTCATGCGCACTCGGGGACACTACTGCTCATGCGCACTCGGACTCACTACTGCGGATGCGCGCTCTGGCTCACTACTGCGCATGGGCACACGGGCTCACTACTGCGCATGCGCACTCGGACCCACTACCACTCATGCGCACTCGGGGTCACTACTGCTCATGCGCCCTCGGACTCACTACTGCGGATGCGCGCTCGGGCTCACTACTGCGTATGCGCACACGGGGTCACTGCTGCTCATGCGCACTCGGACTCACTACTGCTCATGCGGGCTTGGGGCCACTAGTGCGCATGCGCACTCGGACTCACTACTGCGCATGCGCGCTCGGCGTCACTACTGCGCATGCGCACTCGGGGTCACTACTGCGCATGCACACTCCGGCTCAGACCTGCACATGCGCACACGGACTCACTACTGCGGATGCGCGATCGGGCTCACTACTATGCATGCGCACTCGGGGTCACTACTGCTCATGCGCACTCGGACTCACTACTGCTCATGCGCACTCGGGGTCACTACTGCGCATGCGCCCACCGGTTCACTACTGCTCATGCGTACTCGGACTCACTACTGCGGATGCGCACTCGGGGTCACTACTGCGCATGCGCACTCGAGCTCGCTACTACGCATGCGCACGCCGGCTCACTACTGCGCATGCGCACACGGGCTCACTACTGCGCATGCGCGCACGAGCCCACTACTGCTCATGCACACACGGGCTCACTTCTGCTCATGCGCACTCAGGCTCACTACTGCGGATGCACAATCGGGCTCACTACTGCGCATGCGCACTCGGGCACGTCACTGCGCATGCGCACACGGGCTCACTACTGCGCATGCGCAGTCCGGCTCAGACCTGCACATGCGCATTCGAGCTCACTTCTGCGCATATGCACACGGGCGTATTACTACGCATGCGCACTCGGACTCACTACTGCTCATGCGCACTCGGACCCACTACTGCGCATGCGCACTCCGGCTCGGACCTGCACATGCGCACTCGAGCTCACTACTACGCATGCGCACGCGGGCTCACTACTGCGCATGAGCACACGGGCTCACTACTGCGCATGCGTACACGGGCTCACTACTGCGCATGCGCACGCGGGCTCACTACTGCGCATGCGTTCTCGGGGTCACTAGTGCGCATGCGCACTCGGACTCACTACTGCGGATGCACAATCGGGCTCACTACTGCGCATGCGCACCCGGGCTCAGACCTGCACATGCGCACACGGACTCACAACTGCGGATGCGCAATCGGGCTCACTACTGTGCATGCGCACTCGGGGTCACTACTGCTCATGCGCACTCGGACTCACTACTACTCATGCGCACTCGGGGACACTAATGCGCATGCGCACTCGGACTCACTACTGCGGATGCGCGCTCGGGCTCACTACTGTGCATGCGCACACGGGCTCACTACTGCGCATGCGCGCTTGGGGTCACTACTGCGCATGCGCACTCGGGGCCACTACTGCGCATGCGCACTCCGGCTCAGACCTGCACATGCGCACACGCACTCACTACTACGTATGCCCAATCGGGCTCACTACTGTGCATGCGCATTCGGGGTCACTACTGCTCATGCGCACTCGGACTCACTACTGCTCATGCGCACTTGGGGTCACTACTGCGCATGCGCCCTCCGGCTCACTACTGCTCATGCGTACTCGGACTCACTACTGCGGATGCGCAATCGGGCCCACTACTGCGCATGCGCGCACGAGCCCACTACTGCTCATGCACACACAGGCTCACTACTGCTCATGCGGGCTCGGGGTCACTACTGCGCATGCGCACTCCGGCTCAGACCTGCACATGCGCACTCGAGCTCACTACTACGCATGCGCACGCGGGCTCACGACTGCGAATGAGCACACGGGCTCACTACTGCGCATGCGCACGCGGGCTCACTACTGCGCATGCGTTCTCGGGATCACTAGTGCGCATGCGCACTCGGGGTCACTACTGCGCATGCGCCCTCCGGCTCACTACTGCTCATGCGCACTCGGACTCACTACTGCGGATGCACAATCGGGCTCTCTACTGCGCATGCGCACCCCGGCTCAGACCTGCACATGCGCACACGCACTCACTACTGCGCATGCGCACACGGGCTCACTACTGCGCATGCGCTCTCGGGGTCACTGCTGCTCATGCGCACTCGGACTCACTACTACTCATGCGCACTCGGGGTCACTACTGCTTATGCGCACTCGGACTCACTACTGCGGATGCGCGCTCTGGCTCACTACTGCGCATGGGTACACGGGCTCACTACTGCGCATGCGCACTCGGACCCACTACCACTCATGCGCACTCGGGGTCACTACTGCTCATGCGCCCTCGGACTCACTACTGCGGATGCGCGCTCGGGCTCACTACTGCGCATGCGCACACGGGGTCACTGCTGCTCATGCGCACTCGGACTCACTACTGCTCATGCGGGCTCGGGGCCACTAGTGCGCATGCGCACTCGGACTCACAACTGCGCATGCGCGCTCGGCGTGACTACTGCGCATGCGCACTCGGGGTCACTACTGCGCATGCACACTCCGGCTCAGACCTGCACATGCGCACACGGACTCACTACTGCGGATGCGCAATCGGGCTCACTACTATGCATGCGGGATCGGGGTCACTACTGCGCATGCGCAGTCCGGCTCAGACCTGCACATGCGCCCTCGGGCACAGCACTGCGCATGCGCACACGGGCTCACTACTGCGCACGCGCTCTCGGGGTCACTGCTGCTCATGCGCACTCGGACTCACTACTACTCATGCGCACTCGGGGACACTACTGCTCATGCGCACTCGGACTCACTACTGCGGATGCGCGCTCTGGCTCACTACTGCGCATGGGCACACGGGCTCACTACTGCGCATGCGCACTCGGACCCACTACCACTCATGTGCACTCGGGGTCACTACTGCTCATGCGCCCTCGGACTCACTACTGCGGATGCGCGCTCGGGCTCACTACTGCGTATGCGCACACGGGGTCACTGCTGCTCATGCGCACTCGGACTCACTACTGCTCATGCGGGCTTGGGGCCACTAGTGCGCATGCGCACTCGGACTCACTACTGCGCATGCGCGCTCGGCGTCACTACTGCGCATGCGCACTCGGGGTCACTACTGCGCATGCACACTCCGGCTCAGACCTGCACATGCGCACACGGACTCACTACTGCGGATGCGCGATCGGGCTCACTACTATGCATGCGCACTCGGGGTCACTACTGCTCATGCGCACTCGGACTCACTACTGCTCATGCGCACTCGGGGTCACTACTGCGCATGCGCCCACCGGTTCACTACTGCTCATGCGTACTCGGACTCACTACTGCGGATGCGCACTCGGGGTCACTACTGCGCATGCGCACTCGAGCTCGCTACTACGCATGCGCACGCCGGCTCACTACTGCGCATGCGCACACGGGCTCACTACTGCGCATGCGCGCACGAGCCCACTACTGCTCATGCACACACGGGCTCACTTCTGCTCATGCGCACTCAGACTCACTACTGCGGATGCACAATCGGGCTCACTACTGCGCATGCGCACTCGGGCACGTCACTGCGCATGCGCACACGGGCTCACTACTGCGCATGCGCAGTCCGGCTCAGACCTGCACATGCGCATTCGAGCTCACTTCTGCGCATGCGCACTCGGACCCACTACCACTCATGCGCACTCGGGGTCACTACTGCTCATGCGCCCTCGGACTCACTACTGCGGATGCGAGCTCGGGCTCACTACTGCGTATGCGCACACGGGGTCACTGCTGCTCATGCGCACTCGGACTCACTACTGCTCATGCGGGCTTGGGGCCACTAGTGCGCATGCGCACTCGGACTCACTACTGCGCATGCGCGCTCGGCGTCACTACTGCGCATGCGCACTCGGGGTCACTACTGCGCATGCACACTCCGGCTCAGACCTGCACATGCGCACACGGACTCACTACTGCGGATGCGCGATCGGGCTCACTACTATGCATGCGCACTCGGGGTCACTACTGCTCATGCGCACTCGGACTCACTACTGCTCATGCGCACTCGGGGTCACTACTGCGCATGCGCCCACCGGTTCACTACTGCTCATGCGTACTCGGACTCACTACTGCGGATGCGCACTCGGGGTCACTACTGCGCATGCGCACTCGAGCTCGCTACTACGCATGCGCACGCCGGCTCACTACTGCGCATGCGCACACGGGCTCACTACTGCGCATGCGCGCACGAGCCCACTACTGCTCATGCACACACGGGCTCACTTCTGCTCATGCGCACTCAGACTCACTACTGCGGATGCACAATCGGGCTCACTACTGCGCATGCGCACTCGGGCACGTCACTGCGCATGCGCACACGGGCTCACTACTGCGCATGCGCAGTCCGGCTCAGACCTGCACATGCGCATTCGAGCTCACTTCTGCGCATGCGCACTCGGACCCACTACCACTCATGCGCACTCGGGGTCACTACTGCTCATGCGCCCTCGGACTCACTACTGCGGATGCGAGCTCGGGCTCACTACTGCGTATGCGCACACGGGGTCACTGCTGCTCATGCGCACTCGGACTCACTACTGCTCATGCGGGCTTGGGGCCACTAGTGCGCATGCGCACTCGGACTCACTACTGCGCATGCGCGCTCGGCGTCACTACTGCGCATGCGCACTCGGGGTCACTACTGCGCATGCACACTCCGGCTCAGACCTGCACATGCGCACACGGACTCACTACTGCGGATGCGCGATCGGGCTCACTACTATGCATGCGCACTCGGGGTCACTACTGCTCATGCGCACTCGGACTCACTACTGCTCATGCGCACTCGGGGTCACTACTGCGCATGCGCCCACCGGTTCACTACTGCTCATGCGTACTCGGACTCACTACTGCGGATGCGCACTCGGGGTCACTACTGCGCATGCGCACTCGAGCTCGCTACTACGCATGCGCACGCCGGCTCACTACTGCGCATGCGCACACGGGCTCACTACTGCGCATGCGCGCACGAGCCCACTACTGCTCATGCACACACGGGCTCACTTCTGCTCATGCGCACTCAGACTCACTACTGCGGATGCACAATCGGGCTCACTACTGCGCATGCGCACTCGGGCACGTCACTGCGCATGCGCACACGGGCTCACTACTGCGCATGCGCAGTCCGGCTCAGACCTGCACATGCGCATTCGAGCTCACTTCTGCGCATATGCACACGGGCGTATTACTACGCATGCGCACTCGGACTCACTACTGCTCATGCGCACTCGGACCCACTACTGCGCATGCGCACTCCGGCTCGGACCTGCACATGCGCACTCGAGCTCACTACTACGCATGCGCACGCGGGCTCACTACTGCGCATGAGCACACGGGCTCACTACTGCGCATGCGTACACGGGCTCACTACTGCGCATGCGCACGCGGGCTCACTACTGCGCATGCGTTCTCGGGGTCACTAGTGCGCATGCGCACTCGGACTCACTACTGCGGATGCACAATCGGGCTCACTACTGCGCATGCGCACCCGGGCTCAGACCTGCACATGCGCACACGGACTCACTACTGCAGATGCGCAATCGGGCTCACTACTGTGCATGCGCACTCGGGGTCACTACTGCTCATGCGCACTCGGACTCACTACTACTCATGCGCACTCGGGGACACTAATGCGCATGCGCACTCGGACTCACTACTGCGGATGCGCGCTCGGGCTCACTACTGTGCATGCGCACACGGGCTCACTACTGCGCATGCGCGCACGGGGTCACTACTGCGCATGCGCACTCGGGGCCACTACTGCGCATGCGCACTCCGGCTCAGACCTGCACATGCGCACACGCACTCACTACTACGTATGCCCAATCGGGCTCACTACTGTGCATGCGCATTCGGGGTCACTACTGCTCATGCGCACTCGGACTCACTACTGCTCATGCGCACTTGGGGTCACTACTGCGCATGCGCCCTCCGGCTCACTACTGCTCATGCGTACTCGGACTCACTACTGCGGATGCGCAATCGGGCCCACTACTGCGCATGCGCGCACGAGCCCACTACTGCTCATGCACACACAGGCTCACTACTGCTCATGCGGGCTCGGGGTCACTACTGCGCATGCGCACTCCGGCTCAGACCTGCACATGCGCACTCGAGCTCACTACTACGCATGCGCACGCGGGCTCACGACTGCGAATGAGCACACGGGCTCACTACTTCGCATGCGCACGCGGGCTCACTACTGCGCATGCGTTCTCGGGATCACTAGTGCGCATGCGCACTCGGGGTCAATACTGCGCATGCGCCCTCCGGCTCACTACTGCTCATGCGCACTCGGACTCACTACTGCGGATGCACAATCGGGCTCTCTACTGCGCATGCGCACCCCGGCTCAGACCTGCACATGCGCACACGCACTCACTACTGCGCATGCGCACACGGGCTCACTACTGCGCATGCGCTCTCGGGGTCACTGCTGCTCATGCGCAATTGGACTCACTACTACTCATGCGCACTCGGGGTCACTACTGCTTATGCGCACTCGGACTCACTACTGCGGATGCGCGCTCTGGCTCACTACTGCGCATGGGTACACGGGCTCACTACTGCGCATGCGCACTCGGACCCACTACCACTCATGCGCACTCGGGGTCACTACTGCTCATGCGCACTCGGACTCACTACTGCTCATGCGGGCTCGGGGCCACTAGTGCGCATGCGCACACGGGGTCACTGCTGCGCATGCGCGCTCGGCGTGACTACTGCGCATGCGCACTCGGGGTCACTACTGCGCATGCACACTCCGGCTCAGACCTGCACATGCGCACACGGACTCACTACTGCGGATGCGCAATCGGGCTCACTACTATGCATGCGGGATCGGGGTCACTACTGCGCATGCGCAGTCCGGCTCAGACCTGCACATGCGCCCTCGGGCACAGCACTGCGCATGCGCACACGGGCTCACTACTGCGCACGCGCTCTCGGGGTCACTGCTGCTCATGCGCACTCGGACTCACTACTACTCATGCGCACTCGGGGACACTACTGCTCATGCGCACTCGGACTCACTTCTGCGGATGCGCGCTCTGGCTCACTACTGCGCATGGGCACACGGGCTCACTACTGCGCATGCGCACTCGGACCCACTACCACTCATGCGCACTCGGGGTCACTACTGCTCATGCGCCCTCGGACTCACTACTGCGGATGCGCGCTCGGGCTCACTACTGCGTATGCGCACACGGGGTCACTGCTGCTCATGCGCACTCGGACTCACTACTGCTCATGCGGGCTTGGGGCCACTAGTGCGCATGCGCACTCGGACTCACTACTGCGCATGCGCGCTCGGCGTCACTACTGCGCATGCGCACTCGGGGTCACTACTGCGCATGCACACTCCGGCTCAGACCTGCACATGCGCACACGGACTCACTACTGCGGATGCGCGATCGGGCTCACTACTATGCATGCGCACTCGGGGTCACTACTGCTCATGCGCACTCGGACTCACTACTGCTCATGCGCACTCGGGGTCACTACTGCGCATGCGCCCACCGGTTCACTACTGCTCATGCGTACTCGGACTCACTACTGCGGATGCGCACTCGGGGTCACTACTGCGCATGCGCACTCGAGCTCGCTACTACGCATGCGCACGCCGGCTCACTACTGCGCATGCGCACACGGGCTCACTACTGCGCATGCGCGCACGAGCCCACTACTGCTCATGCACACACGGGCTCACTTCTGCTCATGCGCACTCAGACTCACTACTGCGGATGCACAATCGGGCTCACTACTGCGCATGCGCACTCGGGCACGTCACTGCGCATGCGCACACGGGCTCACTACTGCGCATGCGCAGTCCGGCTCAGACCTGCACATGCGCATTCGAGCTCACTTCTGCGCATATGCACACGGGCGTATTACTACGCATGCGCACTCGGACTCACTACTGCTCATGCGCACTCGGACCCACTACTGCGCATGCGCACTCCGGCTCGGACCTGCACATGCGCACTCGAGCTCACTACTACGCATGCGCACGCGGGCTCACTACTGCGCATGAGCACACGGGCTCACTACTGCGCATGCGTACACGGGCTCACTACTGCGCATGCGCACGCGGGCTCACTACTGCGCATGCGTTCTCGGGGTCACTAGTGCGCATGCGCACTCGGACTCACTACTGCGGATGCACAATCGGGCTCACTACTGCGCATGCGCACCCGGGCTCAGACCTGCACATGCGCACACGGACTCACTACTGCGGGTGCGCAATCGGGCTCACTACTGTGCATGCGCACTCGGGGTCACTACTGCTCATGCGCACTCGGACTCACTACTACTCATGCGCACTCGGGGACACTAATGCGCATGCGCACTCGGACTCACTACTGCGGATGCGCGCTCGGGCTCACTACTGTGCATGCGCACACGGGCTCACTACTGCGCATGCGCGCACGGGGTCACTACTGCGCATGCGCACTCGGGGCCACTACTGCGCATGCGCACTCCGGCTCAGACCTGCACATGCGCACACGCACTCACTACTACGTATGCCCAATCGGGCTCACTACTGTGCATGCGCATTCGGGGTCACTACTGCTCATGCGCACTCGGACTCACTACTGCTCATGCGCACTTGGGGTCACTACTGCGCATGCGCCCTCCGGCTCACTACTGCTCATGCGTACTCGGACTCACTACTGCGGATGCGCAATCGGGCCCACTACTGCGCATGCGCGCACGAGCCCACTACTGCTCATGCACACACAGGCTCACTACTGCTCATGCGGGCTCGGGGTCACTACTGCGCATGCGCACTCCGGCTCAGACCTGCACATGCGCACTCGAGCTCACTACTACGCATGCGCACGCGGGCTCACGACTGCGAATGAGCACACGGGCTCACTACTGCGCATGCGCACGCGGGCTCACTACTGCGCATGCGTTCTCGGGGTCACTAGTGCGCATGCGCACTCGGGGTCACTACTGCGCATGCGCCCTCCGGCTCACTACTGCTCATGCGCACTCGGACTCACTACTGCGGATGCACAATCGGGCTCTCTACTGCGCATGCGCACCCCGGCTCAGACCTGCACATGCGCACACGCACTCACTACTGCGGATGCGCAATCGGGCTCACTACTGTGCATGCGCACTCGGGGTCACTACTGCGCATGCACACTCCGGCTCAGACCTGCACATGCGCACACGGACTCACTACTGCGGATGCGCAATCGGGCTCACTACTATGCATGCGCACTCGGGGTCACTACTGCTCATGCGCACTCGGACTCACTACTGCTCATGCGCACTCGGGGTCACTACTGCGCATGCGCCCACCGGTTCACTACTGCTCATGCGTACTCGGACTCACTACTGCGGATGCGCAATCGGGCCCACTACTGCGCATGCGCGCACGAGCCCACTACTGCTCATGCACACACAGGCTCACTACTGCGCATGCGGGCTCGGGGTCACTACTGCGCATGCGCAGTCCGGCTCAGACCTGCACATGCGCCCTCGGGCACACCACTGCGCATGCGCACACGGGCTCACTACTGCGCACGCGCAGTCCGGCTCAGACCTGCACATGCGCACTCGAGCTCACTACTGCGGATGCGCAATCGGGCTCACTACTGTGCCTGCGCACTCGGGGTCACTACTGCTCATGCGCACTCGGACTCACTACTGCTCATGCGCACTCGGGGTCACTACTGCTCATGCGTACTCGGACTCACTTCTGCGGATGCGCAATCGGGCCCACTACTGCGCATGCGCGCACGAGCGCACTACTGCTCATGCACACACAGGCTCACTACTGCGCATGCGGGCTCGGGGTCACTAGTGCGCATGCGCACTCGGGGTCACTACTGCGCATGCGCAGTCCGGCTCAGACTTGCACATGCACATTCGAGCTCAATACTGCGCATTTGCACACGGGCTCACTACTGCGCATGCGGGCTCGGGGTCACTACTGCTCATGCGCACTCGGACTCACTACTGCGCCTGCGCAATCCGGCTCAGACCTGCACATGCGCACTCGAGCTCACTACTACGCATGCGCACTCGGGGTCACTACTGCTCATGCGCACTCGGACTCACTACTACTCATGCGCTCTCGGGGTCACTGCTGCTCATGCGCACTCGGACTCACTACTGCGCATGCGCACACGGGGTCACTGCTGCTCATGCGCACTCGGACTCTACTGCTCATGCGGGCTCGTGGCCACTAGTGCGCATGCGCACTCGGACTCACTACTGCGCATGCGCGCTCGGCGTGACTACTGCGCATGCGCACTCGGGGTCACTACTGCGCATGCACACTCCGGCTCAGACCTGCACATGCGCACACGGACTCACTACTGCGGATGCGCAATCGGGCTCACTACTATGCATGCGGGATCGGGGTCACTACTGCGCATGCGCAGTCCGGCTCAGACCTGCACATGCGCCCTCGGGCACAGCACTGCGCATGCGCACACGGGCTCACTACTGCGCACGCGCTCTCGGGGTCACTACTGCGCATGCGCACTCGGACCCACTACCACTCATGCACACTCGGGGTCACTACTGCTCATGCGCCCTCGGACTCACTACTGCGGATGCGCGCTCGGGCTCACTACTGCGTATGCGCACACGGGGTCACTGCTGCTCATGCGCACTCGGACTCACTACTGCTCATGCGGGCTTGGGGCCACTAGTGCGCATGCGCACTCGGACTCACTACTGCGCATGCGCGCTCGGCGTCACTACTGCGCATACGCACTCGGGGTCACTACTGCGCATGCACACTCCGGCTCAGACCTGCACATGCGCACACGGACTCACTACTGCGGATGCGCAATCGGGCTCACTACTATGCATGCGCACTCGGTGTCACTACTGCTCATGCGCACTCGGACTCACTGCTGCTCATGCGCACTCGGGGTCACTACTGCGCATGCGCCCACCGGTTCACTACTGCTCATGCGTACTCGGACTCACTACTGCGGATGCGCACTCGGCGTCACTACTGCGCATGCGCACTCGAGCTCACTACTACGCATGCGCACGCCGGCTCACTACTGCGCATGCGCACACGGGCTCACTACTGCGCATGCGCGCACGAGCCCACTACTGCTCATGCACACACGGGCTCACTACTGCTCATGCGCACTCAGACTCACTACTGCGGATGCACAATCGGGCTCACTACTGCGCATGCGCACTCGGGCACGTCACTGCGCATGCGCACACGGGCTCACTACTGCGCATGCGCAGTCCGGCTCAGACCTGCACATGCGCATTCGAGCTCACTTCTGCGCATATGCACACGGGCGTACTACTACGCATGCGCACTCGGACTCACTACTGCTCATGCGCACTCGGACCCACTACTGCGCATGCGCACTCCGGCTCGGACCTGCACATGCGCACTCGAGCTCACTACTACGCATGCGCACGCGGGCTCACTACTGCGCATGAGCACACGGGCTCACTACTGCGCATGCGTACACGGGCTCACTACTGCGCATGCGCACGCGGGCTCACTACTGCGCATGCGTTCTCGGGGTCACTAGTGCGCATGCGCACTCGGACTCACTACTGCGGATGCACAATCGGGCTCACTACTGCGCATGCGCACCCCGGCTCAGACCTGCACATGCGCACACGGACTCACTACTGCGGATGCGCAATCGGGCTCACTACTGTGCATGCGCACTCGGGGTCACTACTGCTCATGCGCACTCGGACTCACTACTACTCATGCGCACTCGGGGACACTAATGCGCATGCGCACTCGGACTCACTACTGCGGATGCGCGCTCGGGCTCACTACTGTGCATGCGCACACGGGCTCACTACTGCGCATGCGCGCTCGGGGTCACTACTGCGCATGCGCACTCGGGGCCACTACTGCGCATGCGCACTCCGGCTCAGACCTGCACATGCGCACACGCACTCACTACTGCGTATGCCCAATCGGGCTCACTACTGTGCATGCGCATTCGGACTCACTACTGCTCATGCGCACTCGGACTCACTACTGCTCATGCGCACTTGGGGTCACTACTGCGCATGCGCCCTCCGGCTCACAACTGCTCATGCGTACTCGGACTCACTACTGCGGATGCGCAATCGGGCTCACTACTGCGCATGCGCGCTCGGGGTCACTACTGCGCATGCGCACTCGGGGTCACTACTGCGCATGCGCACTCCGGCTCAGACCTGCACATGCGCACTCGAGCTCACTACTACGCATGCGCACGCGGGCTCACGACTGCGGATGAGCACACGGGCTCACTACTGCGCATGCGCACGCGGGCTCACTACTGCGCATGCGTTCTCGGGGTCACTAGTGCGCATGCGCCCTCCGGCTCACTACTGCTCATGCGCACTCGGACTCACTACTGCGGATGCACAATCGGGCTCACTACTGCGCATGCGCACGCCGGCTCAGACCTGCACATGCGCACACGCACTCACTACTGCGGATGCGCAATCGGGCTCACTACTGTGCATGCGCACTCGGGGTCACTACTGCTCATGCGCACTCGGACTCACTACTGCTCATGCACACTCAGGGTCACTACTGCGCATGCGCCCTCCGGCTCACTACTGCTCATGCGTACTCGGACTCACTACTGCGGATGCGCAATCGGGCCCACTACTGCGCATGCGCGCACGAGCCCACTACTGCTCATGCACGCACAGGCTCACTACTGCGCATGCGGGCTCGGGGTCACTGGTGCGCATGCGCACTCGGGGTCACTACTGCGCATGCGCAGTCCGGCTCAGACTTGCTCATGCGCATTCGAGCTCAATTCCGCGCATGTGCACACGGGCTCACTACTGCCCATGCGGGCTCGGGGTCACTACTGCTCATGCGCACTCGGACTCACTACTGCGGATGCGCGCTCGGGCTCACTACTGCGCATGCGCACTCGGACTCACTACTACTCATGCGGACTCGGGGACACTAATGCGCATGCGCACTCGGACTCACTACTACTCATGCGGACTCGGGCACACTACTGCGCATGCGCACACGGGCTCACTACTGCGCATGCGCAGTCCGGCTTAGACCTGCACATGCGCACTCGAGCTCACTACTACGCATGCGCACGCGGGATCGCTACTGCGCATGAGCACACGGGCTCACTACTGCGGATGAGCGCTCGGGGTCACTACAGGGCATGCGCACTCGGGGTCACTACTGCGCATGCGCACGCCGGCTCAGACTTGCTCATGCGCATTCGAGCTCAATTCCGCGCATGTGCACACGGGCTCACTACTGCCCATGCGGGCTCGGGGTCACTACTGCTCATGCGCACTCGGACTCACTACTGCGGATGCGCGCTCGGGCTCACTACTGCGCATGCGCACTCGGACTCACTACTACTCATGCGGACTCGGGGACACTAATGCGCATGCGCACTCGGACTCACTACTACTCATGCGGACTCGGGCACACTACTGCGCATGCGCACACGGGCTCACTACTGCGCATGCGCAGTCCGGCTTAGACCTGCACATGCGCACTCGAGCTCACTACTACGCATGCGCACGCGGGCTCGCTACTGCGCATGAGCACACGGGCTCACTACTGCGGATGAGCGCTCGGGGTCACTACAGCGCATGCGCACTCGGGGTCACTACTGCGCATGCGCACGCCGGCCCAGACCTGCACATGCGCACTCCGGCTCACCCCTGCACATGCGCACTCGAGCTCACTACTACGCATGCGCACGCGGGCTCACTACAGCGCATGAGCACACGGGCTCACTACTGCTCATGCGCACTCGGACTCACTACTGCTCATGCGCACTCGGACTCACTACTACTCATGCGCACTCGGGGACACTAATGCGCATGCGCACTCGGACTCACTACTGCGGATGCGCGCTCGGGCTCACAACTGCGCATGCGCACACGCACTCACTACTGCGGATGCGCAATCGGGCTCACTACTGTGCATGCGCACTCGGGGTCACTACTGCTCATGCGCACTCGGACTCACTACTGCTCATGCGCACTCAGGGTCACTACTGCGCATGCGCCCTCCGGCTCACTACTGCTCATGCGTACTCGGACTCACTACTGCGGATGCGCAATCGGGCCCACTACTGCGCATGCGCGCACGAGCCCACTACTGCTCATGCACGCACAGGCTCACTACTGCGCATGCGGACTCGGGGTCACTACTGCGCATGCGCAGTCCGGCTCAGACTTGCACATGCGCACTCCGGCTCACCCCTGCACATGCGCACTCGAGCTCACTACTACGCATGCGCACGCGGGCTCACTACAGCGCATGAGCACACGGGCTCACTACTGCTCATGCGCACTCGGACTCACTACAGCTCATGCGCACTCGGACTCACTACTACTCATGCGCACTCGGGGACACTAATGCGCATGCGCACTCGGACTCACTACTGCGGATGCGCGCTCGGGCTCACAACTGCGCATGCGCACACGGGCTCACTACTGCGCATGCGCGCTCGGGGTCACTACAGCGCATGCGCACTCGGGGTCACTACTGCGCATGCGCACTCCGGCTCAGACCTGCACATGCGCACACGCACTCACTACTGCGGATGCGCAATCGGGCTCACTACTACGCATGCGCACGCGGGCTCACTACAGCGCATGCGCACACGGGCTCACTACTGCGCATGCGCAGTCCGGCTCAGACCTGCACATGCGCACACGGACTCACTACTGCGGATGCGCAATCGGGCTCACTACTATGCATGCGCACTCGGGGTCACTACTGCTCATGCGCACTCGGACTCACTACTGCTCATGCGCACTCGGGGTCACTACTGCGCGTGCGCACTCGAGCTCACTACTACGCATGCGCACGCGGGCTCACTACTGCGCATGCGCACACGGGCTCACTACTGCGCATGCGCGCACGAGCCCACTACTGCTCATGCACACACGGGCTCACTACTGCTCATGCGCACTCAGACTCACTACTGCGGGTGCACAATCGGGCTCACTACTGCGCATGCGCACTCGGGCACATCACTGCGCATGCGCACACGGGCTCACTACTGCGCATGCGCAGTCCGGCTCAGACCTGCACATGCGCATTCGAGCTCACTTCTGCGCATATGCACACGGGCGTACTACTGCGCATGCGCACTCGGACTCACTACTGCTCATGCGCACTCGGACTCACTACTGCGCATGCGCACTCCGGCTCAGACCTGCACATGCACACACGGACTCACTACTGCGGATGAGCAATCGGGCTCACTACTATGCATGCGCACTCGGGGTCACTACTGCTCATGCGCACTCGGACTCACTACTGCTCATGCGCACTCGGGGTCACTACTGCGCATGCGCACTCGAGCTCACTACTACGCATGCGCACGCGGGCTCACTACTGCGCATGCGCACACGGGCTCACTACTGCGCATGCGCGCACGAGCTCACTACTGCTCATGCACACACGGGCTCACTACTGCTCATGCGCACTCAGACTCACTACTGCGGATGCACAATCGGGCTCACTACAGCGCATGCGCACTCGGGCACATCACTGCGCATGCGCACACGAGCCCACTACTGCGCATGCGCACTCCGGCTCAGACCTGCGCATACGCACTCGGGCACACTACTGCGCATGCGCACACGGGCTCACTACTGCGCATGCGCAGTCCGGCTCAGACCTGCACATGCGCACTCGAGCTCACTACTACGCATGCGCACGCGGGCTCGCTACTGCGCATGAGCACACGGGCTCACTACTGCGGATGCGCGCTCGGGGTCACTACTGCGCATGCGCACTCGGGGTCACTACTGCGCATGCGCACTCCGGCTCAGACCTGCACATGCGCACACGCACTCACTGCTGCGGATGCGCAATCGGGCTCACTACTACGCATGCGCACGCGGGCTCACTACAGCGCATGCGCACACGGGCTCACTACTGCGCATGCGCAGTCCGGCTCAGACCTGCACATGCGCACACGGACTCACTACTGCGGATGCGCAATCGGGCTCACTACTATGCATGCGCACTCGGGGTCACTACTGCTCATGCGCACTCGGACTCACTACTGCTCATGCGCACTCGGGGTCACTACTGCGCATGCGCACTCGAGCTCACTACTACGCATGCGCACGCGGGCTCACTACTGCGCATGCGCACACGGACTCACTACTGCGCATGCGCGCACGAGCCCACTACTGCTCATGCACACACGGGCTCACTACTGCTCATGCGCACTCAGACTCACTACTGCGGATGCACAATCGGGCTCACTACTGCGCATGCGCACTCGGGCACATCACTGTGCATGCGCACACGGGCTCACTACTGCGCATGCGCAGTCCGGCTCAGACCTGCACATGCGCATTCGAGCTCACTTCTGCGCATATGCACACGGGCGTATTACTGCGCATGCGCACTCGGACTCACTACTGCTCATGCGCACTCGGACTCACTACTGCGCATGCGCACTCCGGCTCAGACCTGCACATGCACACACGGACTCACTACTGCGGATGAGCAATCGGGCTCACTACTATGCATGCGCACTCGGGGTCACTACTGCTCATGCGCACTCGGACTCACTACTGCTCATGCGCACTCGGGGTCACTACTGCGCATGCGCACTCGAGCTCACTACTACGCATGCGCACGCGGGCTCACTACTGCGCATGCGCACACGGGCTCACTACTGCGCATGCGCGCACGAGCTCACTACTGCTCATGCACACACGGGCTCACTACTGCTCATGCGCACTCAGACTCACTACTGCGGATGCACAATCGGGCTCACTACAGCGCATGCGCACTCGGGCTCACTACTGCGCATGCGCACTCGGGCACATCACTGTGCATGCGCACACGGGCTCACTACTGCGCATGCGCAGTCCGGCTCAGACCTGCACATGCGCATTCGAGCTCACTTCTGCGCATATGCACACGGGCGTATTACTGCGCATGCGCACTCGGACTCACTACTGCTCATGCGCACTCGGACTCACTACTGCGCATGCGCACTCCGGCTCAGACCTGCACATGCACACACGGACTCACTACTGCGGATGAGCAATCGGGCTCACTACTATGCATGCGCACTCGGGGTCACTACTGCTCATGCGCACTCGGACTCACTACTGCTCATGCGCACTCGGGGTCACTACTGCGCATGCGCACTCGAGCTCACTACTACGCATGCGCACGCGGGCTCACTACTGCGCATGCGCACACGGGCTCACTACTGCGCATGCGCGCACGAGCTCACTACTGCTCATGCACACACGGGCTCACTACTGCTCATGCGCACTCAGACTCACTACTGCGGATGCACAATCGGGCTCACTACAGCGCATGCGCACTCGGGCACATCACTGCGCATGCGCACACGAGCCCACTACTGCGCATGCGCACTCCGGCTCAGACCTGCGCATACGCACTCGGGCACACTACTGCGCATGCGCACACGGGCTCACTACTGCGCATGCGCAGTCCGGCTCAGACCTGCACATGCGCACTCGAGCTCACTACTACGCATGCGCACGCGGGCTCGCTACTGCGCATGAGCACACGGGCTCACTACTGCGGATGCGCGCTCGGGGTCACTACTGCGCATGCGCACTCGGGGTCACTACTGCCCATGCGCACGCCGGCCCAGACCTGCACATGCGCACTCCGGCTCACCCCTGCACATGCGCACTCGAGCTCACCACTACGCATGCGCACGCGGGCTCCCTACAGCGCATGAGCACACGGGCTCACTACTGCTCATGCGCACTCGGACTCACTACCGCTCATGCGCACTCGGACTCACTACTACTCATGCGCACTCGGGGACACTAATGCGCATGCGCACTCGGACTCACTACTGCGGATGCGCGCTCGGGCTCACTACTGCGCATGCGCACACGGGGTCACTGCTGCTCATGCGCACTCGCACTCACTACTGCTCATGCGGGCTCGGGGCCACTAGTGCGCATGCGCACTCGGACTCACTACTGCGCATGCGCAATCCGGCTCAGACCTGCACATGCGCACTCGAGCTCACTACTACGCATGCGCACTCGGGGTCACTACTGCTCATGTGCACTCGGACTCACTACTGCTCATGCGCCCTCGGACTCACTACTGCGGATGCGCGCTCGGGCTCACTACTGCGCATGCGCACACGGGGTCACTGCTGCTCATGCGATCTCGGACTCACTACTGCTCATGCGGGCTCGGGGCCACTAGTGCGCATGCGCACTCGGACTCACTACTGCGCATGCGCAATCCGGCTCAGACCTGCACATGCGCACTCGAGCTCACTACTACGCATGCGCACTCGGGGTCACTACTGCTCATGCGCACTCGGACTCACTACTACTCATGCGCACTCGGGGTCACTACTGCTCATGCGCACTCGGACTCACTACTGCGCATGCGCAATCCGGCTCAGGCCTGCACATGCGCACTCGAGCCCACTACTGCGCATGCGCACTCGGACTCACTACTGCGGATGCGCGCTCTGGCTCACTACTGCGCATGGGCACACGGGCTCACTACTGCGCATGCGCACTCGGACCCACTACCACTCATGCGCACTCGGGGTCACTACTGCTCATGCGCCCTCGGACTCACTACTGCGGATGCGCGCTCGGGCTCACTACTGCGCATGCGCACTCGGGGTCACTACTGCGCATGCACACTCCGGCTCAGACCTGCACATGCGCACACGGACTCACTACTGCGGATGCGCAATCGGGCTCACTACTGTGCCTGCGCACTCGGGGTCACTACTGCTCATGCGCACTCGGACTCACTACTGCTGATGCGCACTCGGGGTCACTACTGCGCATGCGCCCTCCGGCTCACTACTGCTCATGCGTACTCGGACTCACTACTGCGGATGCGCAATCGGGCCCACTACTGCGCATGCGCGCACGAGCCCACTACTGCTCATTCACACACAGACTCACTACTGCGCATGCGCGCTCGGGGTCACTAGTGCGCATGCGCACTCGGGGTCACTACTGCGCATGCGCAGTCCGGCTCAGACTTGCACATGCGCATTCGAGCTCAATTCTGCGCATGTGCACACAGGCTCACTACTGCGCATGCGGGCTCGGGGTCACTAGTGCGCATGCGCACTCGGGGTCACTACTGCGCATGCGCAGTCCGGCTCAGACTTGCGCATGCGCATTCGAGCTCAATTCTGCGCATGTGCACACGGGCTCACTACTGCGTGTGCGGGCTCGGGGTCACTACTGCTCATGCGCACTCGGACTCACTACTGCGCATGCGCACTCGGACTCACTACTGCGCATGCGCAATCCGGCTCAGACCTGCACATGCGCACTCGAGCTCACTACTACGCATGCGCACTCGGGGTCACTACTGCTCATGCGCACTCGGACTCACTACTACTCATGCGCACTCGGGGTCACTACTGCTCATGCGCACGCGGACTCACTACTGCGGATGTGCGCTCGGGCTCACTACTGCGCATGCGCACACGGACTCACTACTGCACATGCGCACACGGGCTCACTACTGCGCATGCGCTCTCGGGGTCACTGCTGCTCCTGCGCACTCGGACTCACTACTACTCATGCGCACTCGGGGACACTACTGCTCATGCGCACTCGGGGTCACTACTGCGGATGCGCGCTCTGGCTCACTACTGCGCATGGGCACACGGGCTCACTACTGCGCATGCGCACTCGGACCCACTACCACTCATGCGCACTCGGGGTCAATACTGCTCATGCGCCCTCGGACTCACTACTGCGGATGCGCGCTCGGGCTCACTACTACGCATGCGCACGCGGGCTCACTACAGCGCATGCGCACACGGGCTCACTACTGCGCATGCGCAGTCCGGCTCAGACCTGCACATGCGCACACGGACTCACTACTGCGGATGCGCAATCGGGCTCACTACTATGCATGCGCACTCGGGGTCACTACTGCTCATGCGCACTCGGACTCACTACTGCTCATGCGCACTCGGGGTCACTACTGCGCATGCGCACTCGAGCTCACTACTACGCATGCGCACGCGGGCTCACTGCTGCTCATGCGCACTCAGACTCACTACTGCGGATGTGCACTCGGACTCACTACTGCTCATGCGCCCTCGGACTCACTACTGCGGATGCGCGCTCGGGCTCACTACTGCGCATGCGCACACGGGGTCACTGCTGCTCATGCGATCTCGGACTCACTACTGCTCATGCGGGCTCGGGGCCACTAGTGCGCATGCGCACTCGGACTCACTACTGCGCATGCGCAATCCGGCTCAGACCTGCACATGCGCACTCGAGCTCACTACTACGCATGCGCACTCGGGGTCACTACTGCTCATGCGCACTCGGACTCACTACTACTCATGCGCACTCGGGGTCACTACTGCTCATGCGCACTCGGACTCACTACTGCGCATGCGCAATCCGGCTCAGGCCTGCACATGCGCACTCGAGCTCACTACTGCGCATGCGCACTCGGACTCACTACTGCGGATGCGCTCTCTGGCTCACTACTGCGCATGGGCACACGGGCTCACTACTGCGCATGCGCACTCGGACCCACTACCACTCATGCGCACTCGGGGTCACTACTGCTCATGCGCCCTCGGACTCACTACTGCGGATGCGCGCTCGGGCTCACTACTGCGCATGCGCACACGGGGTCACTGCTGCTCATGCGCACTCGGACTCACTACTGCTCATGCGGGCTCGGGGCCACAAGTGCGCATGCGCACTCTGACTCACTACTGCGCATGCGCGATCGGCGTCACTACTGCGCATGCGCACTCGGGGTCACTACTGCGCATGCACACTCCGGCTCAGACCTGCACATGCGCACACGGACTCACTACTGCGGATGCGCAATCGGGCTCACTACTGTGCCTGCGCACTCGGGGTCACTACTGCTCATGCGCACTCGGACTCACTACTGCTGATGCATACTCGGGGTCACTACTGCGCATGCGCCCTCCGGCTCACTACTGCTCATGCGTACTCGGAGTCACTACTGCGGATGCGCAATCGGGCCCACTACTGCGCATGCGCGCACGAGCCCACTACTGCTCATGCACACACAGACTCACTACTGCGCATGCGGGCTCGGGGTCACTAGTGCGCATGCGCACTCGGGGTCACTACTGCGCATGCGCAGTCCGGCTCAGACTTGCACATGCGCATTCGAGCTCAATTCTGCGCATGTGCACACAGGCTCACTACTGTGCATGCGGGCTCGGGGTCACTAGTGCGCATGCGCACTCGGGGTCACTACTGCGCATGCGCACTCCGGCTCAGACTTGCACATGCGCATTCGAGCTCAATTCTGCGCATGTGCACACGGGCTCACTACTGCGTGTGCGGGCTCGGGGTCACTACTGCTCATGCGCACTCGGACTCACTACTGCGCATGCGCACTCGGACTCACTACTGCGCATGCGCAATCCTGCTCAGACCTGCACATGCGCACTCGAGCTCACTACTACGCATGCGCACTCGGGGTCACTACTGTGCCTGCGCACTCGGGGTCACTACTGCTCATGCGCACTCGGACTCACTACTGCTCATGCGCACTCGGGGTCACTACTGCGCATGCGCCCTCCGGCTCACTACTGCGGATGCGCAATCGGGCCCACTGCTGCGCATGCGCGCACGAGCCCACTACTGCTCATGCACACACAGACTCACTACTGCGCATGCGGGCTCGGGGTCACTACTACGCATGCGCACTCGGGGTCACTACTGCTCATGCGCACTCGGACTCACTACTACCCATGCGCACTCGGGGTCACTACTGCTCATGCGCACGCGGACTCACTACTGCGGATGTGCGCTCGGGCTCACTACTGCGCATGCGCACACGGACTCACTACTGCGGATGCGCGCTCGGGCTCACTACTGCGCATGCGCGCACGAGCCCACTACTGCTCATGCACACACAGGCTCACTACTGCGCATGCGGGCTCGGGGACACTACTGCGCATGCGCAGTCCGGCTCAGACCTGCACATGCGCCCTCGGGCACACCACTGCGCATGCGCACACGGGCTCACTACTGCGCACGCGCAGTCCGGCTCAGACCTGCACATGCGCACTCGAGCTCACTACTGCGGATGCGCAATCGGGCTCACTACTGTGCCTGCGCACTCGGGGTCACTACTGCTCATGCGCACTCGGACTCACTACTGCTCATGCGCACTCGGGGTCACTACTGCGCATGCGCCCTCCGGCTCACTACTGCGGATGCGCAATCGGGCCCACTACTGCGCATGCGCGCACGAGCGCACTACTGCTCATGCACACACAGGCTCACTACTGCGCATACGGGCTCGGGGTCACTAGTGCGCATGCGCACTCGGGGTCACTACTGCGCATGCG
Organism: Megachile leachella; assembly: GCA_963576845.1. Classification (NCBI taxonomy): domain Eukaryota; kingdom Metazoa; phylum Arthropoda; class Insecta; order Hymenoptera; family Megachilidae; genus Megachile; species Megachile leachella. The sequence goes on from OY756247.1 coordinate 7,029,298, forward strand.
CAGTCCGGCTCAGACTTGCACATGCACATTCGAGCTCAATACTGCGCATGTGCACACGGGCTCACTACTGCTCATGCGCACTCGGACTCACTACTGCGCATGCGCACTCGGACTCACTACTGCGCATGCGCACTCGGACTCACTACTGCGCATGCGCAATCCGGCTCAGACCTGCACATGCGCACTCGAGCTCACTACTACGCATGCGCACTCGGGGTCACTACTGCTCATGCGCACTCGGACTCACTACTACTCATGCGCACTCGGGGTCACTACTGCTCATGCGCACGCGGACTCACTACTGCGGATGTGCGCTCGGGCTCACTACTGCGCATGCGCACACGGACTCACTACTGCACATGCGCACACGGGCTCACTACTGCGCATGCGCTCTCGGGGTCACTGCTGCTCATGCGCACTCGGACTCACTACTACTCATGCGCACTCGGGGACACTACTGCTCATGCGCACTCGGGGTCACTACTGCGGATGCGCGCTCTGGCTCACTACTGCGCATGGGCACACGGGCTCACTACTGCGCATGCGCACTCGGACCCACTACCACTCCTGCGCACTCGGGGTCAATACTGCTCATGCGCCCTCGGACTCACTACTGCGGATGCGCGCTCGGGCTCACTACTGCGCATGCGCACACGGGGTCACTGCTGCTCATGCACACTCGGACTCACTACTGCGCATGCGGGCTTGGGGCCACTAGTGCGCATGCGCACGCGGGCTCACTACTGCGGATGCGCAATCGGGCCCACTACTGCGCATGCGCGCACGAGCCCACTACTGCTCATGCACACACAGACTCACTACTGCGCATGCGGGCTCGGGGTCACTAGTGCGCATGCGCACTCGGGGTCACTACTGCGCATGCGCAGTCCGGCTCAGGCTTGCACATGCGCATTCGAGCTCAATTCTGCGCATGTGCACACAGGCTCACTACTGTGCATGCGGGCTCGGGGTCACTAGTGCGCATGCGCACTCGGGGTCACTACTGCGCATGCGCAGTCCGGCTCAGACTTGCACATGCGCATTCGAGCTCAATTCTGCGCATGTGCACACGGGCTCACTACTGCGTGTGCGGGCTCGGGGTCACTACTGCTCATGCGCACTCGGACTCACTACTGCGCATGCGCACTCGGACTCACTACTGCGCATGCGCAATCCGGCTCAGACCTGCACATGCGCCCTCGGGCACACCACTGCGCATGCGCACACGAGCCCACTACTGCGCATGCGCACTCCGGCTCAGACCTGCCCATACGCACTCGGGCACACTACTGCGCATGCGCACACGGGCTCACTACTGCGCATGCGCAGTCCGGCTCAGACCTGCACATGCGCACTCGAGCTCACTACTACGCATGCGCACGCGGGCTCGCTACTGCGCATGAGCACACGGGCTCACTACTGCGGATGCGCGCTCGGGGTCACTACTGCGCATGCGCACTCGGGGTCACTACTGCGCATGCGCACGCCGGCCCAGACCTGCACATGCGCACTCCGGCTCACCCCTGCACATGCGCACTCGAGCTCACTACTACGCATGCGCACGCGGGCTCACTACAGCGCATGAGCGCACGGGCTCACTACTGCTCATGCGCACTCGGACTCACTACAGCTCATGCGCACTCGGACTCACTACTACTCATGCGCACTCGGGGTCACTACTGCGCATGCGCACTCCGGCTCAGACCTGCACATGCGCACACGCACTCACTACTGCGGATGCGCAATCGGGCTCACTACTACGCATGCGCACGCGGGCTCACTACAGCGCATGCGCACACGGGCTCACTACTGCGCATGCGCAGTCCGGCTCAGACCTGCACATGCGCACACGGACTCACTACTGCGGATGCGAAATCGGGCTCACTACTATGCATGCGCACTCGGGGTCACTACTGCTCATGCGCACTCGGACTCACTACTGCTCATGCGCACTCGGGGTCACTACTGCGCATGCGCACTCGAGCTCACTACTACGCATGCGCACGCGGGCTCACTACTGCGCATGCGCACACGAGCTCACTACTGCGCATGCGCGCACGAGCTCACTACTGCTCATGCACACACGGGCTCACTGCTGCTCATGCGCACTCAGACTCACTACTGCGGATGTGCACTCGGACTCACTACTGCTCATGCGCCCTCGGACTCACTACTGCGGATGCGCGCTCGGGCTCACTACTGCGCATGCGCACACGGGGTCACTGCTGCTCATGCGATCTCGGACTCACTACTGCTCATGCGGGCTCGGGGCCACTAGTGCGCATGCGCACTCGGACTCACTACTGCGCATGCGCAATCCGGCTCAGACCTGCACATGCGCACTCGAGCTCACTACTACGCATGCGCACTCGGGGTCACTACTGCTCATGCGCACTCGGACTCACTACTACTCATGCGCACTCGGGGTCACTACTGCTCATGCGCACTCGGACTCACTACTGCGCATGCGCAATCCGGCTCAGGCCTGCACATGCGCACTCGAGCTCACTACTGCGCATGCGCACTCGGACTCACTACTGCGGATGCGCTCTCTGGCTCACTACTGCGCATGGGCACACGGGCTCACTACTGCGCATGCGCACTCGGACCCACTACCACTCATGCGCACTCGGGGTCACTACTGCTCATGCGCCCTCGGACTCACTACTGCGGATGCGCGCTCGGGCTCACTACTGCGCATGCGCACACGGGGTCACTGCTGCTCATGCGCACTCGGACTCACTACTGCTCATGCGGGCTCGGGGCCACTAGTGCGCATGCGCACTCTGACTCACTACTGCGCATGCACACTCCGGCTCAGACCTGCACATGCGCACACGGACTCACTACTGCGGATGCGCAATCGGGCTCACTACTGTGCCTGCGCACTCGGGGTCACTACTGCTCATGCGCACTCGGACTCACTACTGCTGATGCATACTCGGGGTCACTACTGCGCATGCGCCCTCCGGCTCACTACTGCTCATGCGTACTCGGAGTCACTACTGCGGATGCGCAATCGGGCCCACTACTGCGCATGCGCGCACGAGCCCACTACTGCTCATGCACACACAGACTCACTACTGCGCATGCGGGCTCGGGGTCACTAGTGCGCATGCGCACTCGGGGTCACTACTGCGCATGCGCAGTCCGGCTCAGACTTGCACATGCGCATTCGAGCTCAATTTTGCGCATGTGCACACAGGCTCACTACTGTGCATGCGGGCTCGGGGTCACTAGTGCGCATGCGCACTCGGGGTCACTACTGCGCATGCGCACTCCGGCTCAGACTTGCACATGCGCATTCGAGCTCAATTCTGCGCATGTGCACACGGGCTCACTACTGCGTGTGCGGGCTCGGGGTCACTACTGCTCATGCGCGATCGGCGTCACTACTGCGCATGCGCACTCGGGGTCACTACTGCGCATGCACACTCCGGCTCAGACCTGCACATGCGCACACGGACTCACTACTGCGGATGCGCAATCGGGCTCACTACTGTGCCTGCCCACTCGGGGTCACTACTGCTCATGCGCACTCGGACTCACTACTGCTGATGCATACTCGGGGTCACTACTGCGCATGCGCCCTCCGGCTCACTACTGCTCATGCGTACTCGGAGTCACTACTGCGGATGCGCAATCGGGCCCACTACTGCGCATGCGCGCACGAGCCCACTACTGCTCATGCACACACAGACTCACTACTGCGCATGCGGGCTCGGGGTCACTAGTGCGCATGCGCACTCGGGGTCACTACTGCGCATGCGCAGTCCGGCTCAGACTTGCACATGCGCATTCGAGCTCAATTCTGCGCATGTGCACACAGGCTCACTACTGCGCATGCGGGCTCGGGGTCACTAGTGCGCATGCGCACTCGGGGTCACTACTGCGCATGCGCAGTCCGGCTCAGACTTGCACATGCGCATTCGAGCTCAATTCTGCGCATGTGCACACGGGCTCACTACTGCGTGTGCGGGCTCGGGGTCACTACTGCTCATGCGCACTCGGACTCACTACTGCGCATGCGCACTCGGACTCACTACTGCGCATGCGCAATCCGGCTCAGACCTGCACATGCGCACTCGAGCTCACTACTACGCATGCGCACTCGGGGTCACTACTGCTCATGCGCACTCGGACTCACTACTACTCATGCGCACTCGGGGTCACTACTGCTCATGCGCACGCGGACTCACTACTGCGGATGTGCGCTCGGGCTCACTACTGCGCATGCGCACACGGACTCACTACTGCACATGCGCACACGGGCTCACTACTGCGCATGCGCTCTCGGGGTCACTGCTGCTCATGCGCACTCGGACTCACTACTACTCATGCGCACTCGGGGACACTACTGCTCATGCGCACTCGGGGTCACTACTGCGGATGCGCGCTCTGGCTCACTACTGCGCATGGGCACACGGGCTCACTACTGCGCATGCGCACTCGGACCCACTACCACTCCTGCGCACTCGGGGTCAATACTGCTCATGCGCCCTCGGACTCACTACTGCGGATGCGCGCTCGGGCTCACTACTGCGCATGCGCACACGGGGTCACTGCTGCTCATGCACACTCGGACTCACTACTGCGCATGCGGGCTTGGGGCCACTAGTGCGCATGCGCACGCGGGCTCACTACTGCGGATGCGCAATCGGGCCCACTACTGCGCATGCGCGCACGAGCCCACTACTGCTCATGCACACACAGACTCACTACTGCGCATGCGGGCTCGGGGTCACTAGTGCGCATGCGCACTCGGGGTCACTACTGCGCATGCGCAGTCCGGCTCAGGCTTGCACATGCGCATTCGAGCTCAATTCTGCGCATGTGCACACAGGCTCACTACTGTGCATGCGGGCTCGGGGTCACTAGTGCGCATGCGCACTCGGGGTCACTACTGCGCATGCGCAGTCCGGCTCAGACTTGCACATGCGCATTCGAGCTCAATTCTGCGCATGTGCACACGGGCTCACTACTGCGTGTGCGGGCTCGGGGTCACTACTGCTCATGCGCACTCGGACTCACTACTGCGCATGCGCACTCGGACTCACTACTGCGCATGCGCAATCCGGCTCAGACCTGCACATGCGCACTCGAGCTCACTACTACGCATGCGCACTCGGGGTCACTACTGCTCATGCGCACTCGGACTCACTACTACTCATGCGCACTCGGGGTCACTACTGCTCATGCGCACGCGGACTCACTACTGCGGATGTGCGCTCGGGCTCACTACTGCGCATGCGCACACGGACTCACTACTGCGGATGCGCGCTCGGGCTCACTACTGCGCATGCGCGCACGAGCCCACTACTGCTCATGCACACACAGGCTCACTACTGCGCATGCGGGCTCGGGGACACTACTGCGCATGCGCAGTCCGGCTCAGACCTGCACATGCGCCCTCGGGCACACCACTGCGCATGCGCACACGAGCCCACTACTGCGCATGCGCACTCCGGCTCAGACCTGCCCATACGCACTCGGGCACACTACTGCGCATGCGCACACGGGCTCACTACTGCGCATGCGCAGTCCGGCTCAGACCTGCACATGCGCACTCGAGCTCACTACTACGCATGCGCACGCGGGCTCGCTACTGCGCATGAGCACACGGGCTCACTACTGCGGATGCGCGCTCGGGGTCACTACTGCGCATGCGCACTCGGGGTCACTACTGCGCATGCGCACGCCGGCCCAGACCTGCACATGCGCACTCCGGCTCACCCCTGCACATGCGCACTCGAGCTCACTACTACGCATGCGCACGCGGGCTCACTACAGCGCATGAGCGCACGGGCTCACTACTGCTCATGCGCACTCGGACTCACTACAGCTCATGCGCACTCGGACTCACTACTACTCATGCGCACTCGGGGTCACTACTGCGCATGCGCACTCCGGCTCAGACCTGCACATGCGCACACGCACTCACTACTGCGGATGCGCAATCGGGCTCACTACTACGCATGCGCACGCGGGCTCACTACAGCGCATGCGCACACGGGCTCACTACTGCGCATGCGCAGTCCGGCTCAGACCTGCACATGCGCACACGGACTCACTACTGCGGATGCGAAATCGGGCTCACTACTATGCATGCGCACTCGGGGTCACTACTGCTCATGCGCACTCGGACTCACTACTGCTCATGCGCACTCGGGGTCACTACTGCGCATGCGCACTCGAGCTCACTACTACGCATGCGCACGCGGGCTCACTACTGCGCATGCGCACACGAGCTCACTACTGCGCATGCGCGCACGAGCTCACTACTGCTCATGCACACACGGGCTCACTGCTGCTCATGCGCACTCAGACTCACTACTGCGGATGTGCACTCGGACTCACTACTGCTCATGCGCCCTCGGACTCACTACTGCGGATGCGCGCTCGGGCTCACTACTGCGCATGCGCACACGGGGTCACTGCTGCTCATGCGATCTCGGACTCACTACTGCTCATGCGGGCTCGGGGCCACTAGTGCGCATGCGCACTCGGACTCACTACTGCGCATGCGCAATCCGGCTCAGACCTGCACATGCGCACTCGAGCTCACTACTACGCATGCGCACACGGGGTCACTGCTGCTCATGCGATCTCGGACTCACTACTGCTCATGCGGGCTCGGGGCCACTAGTGCGCATGCGCACTCGGACTCACTACTGCGCATGCGCAATCCGGCTCAGACCTGCACATGCGCACTCGAGCTCACTACTGCGCATGCGCACTCGGACTCACTACTGCGGATGCGCTCTCTGGCTCACTACTGCGCATGGGCACACGGGCTCACTACTGCGCATGCGCACTCGGACCCACTACCACTCATGCGCACTCGGGGTCACTACTGCTCATGCGCCCTCGGACTCACTACTGCGGATGCGCGCTCGGGCTCACTACTGCGCATGCGCACACGGGGTCACTGCTGCTCATGCGCACTCGGACTCACTACTGCTCATGCGGGCTCGGGGCCACTAGTGCGCATGCGCACTCTGACTCACTACTGCGCATGCGCGATCGGCGTCACTACTGCGCATGCGCACTCGGGGTCACTACTGCGCATGCACACTCCGGCTCAGACCTGCACATGCGCACACGGACTCACTACTGCGGATGCGCAATCGGGCTCACTACTGTGCCTGCCCACTCGGGGTCACTACTGCTCATGCGCACTCGGACTCACTACTGCTGATGCATACTCGGGGTCACTACTGCGCATGCGCCCTCCGGCTCACTACTGCTCATGCGTACTCGGAGTCACTACTGCGGATGCGCAATCGGGCCCACTACTGCGCATGCGCGCACGAGCCCACTACTGCTCATGCACACACAGACTCACTACTGCGCATGCGGGCTCGGGGTCACTAGTGCGCATGCGCACTCGGGGTCACTACTGCGCATGCGCAGTCCGGCTCAGACTTGCACATGCGCATTCGAGCTCAATTCTGCGCATGTGCACACAGGCTCACTACTGCGCATGCGGGCTCGGGGTCACTAGTGCGCATGCGCACTCGGGGTCACTACTGCGCATGCGCAGTCCGGCTCAGACTTGCACATGCGCATTCGAGCTCAATTCTGCGCATGTGCACACGGGCTCACTACTGCGTGTGCGGGCTCGGGGTCACTACTGCTCATGCGCACTCGGACTCACTACTGCGCATGCGCACTCGGACTCACTACTGCGCATGCGCAATCCGGCTCAGACCTGCACATGCGCACTCGAGCTCACTACTACGCATGCGCACTCGGGGTCACTACTGCTCATGCGCACTCGGACTCACTACTACTCATGCGCACTCGGGGTCACTACTGCTCATGCGCACGCGGACTCACTACTGCGGATGTGCGCTCGGGCTCACTACTGCGCATGCGCACACGGACTCACTACTGCACATGCGCACACGGGCTCACTACTGCGCATGCGCTCTCGGGGTCACTGCTGCTCATGCGCACTCGGACTCACTACTACTCATGCGCACTCGGGGACACTACTGCTCATGCGCACTCGGGGTCACTACTGCGGATGCGCGCTCTGGCTCACTACTGCGCATGGGCACACGGGCTCACTACTGCGCATGCGCACTCGGACCCACTACCACTCCTGCGCACTCGGGGTCAATACTGCTCATGCGCCCTCGGACTCACTACTGCGGATGCGCGCTCGGGCTCACTACTGCGCATGCGCACACGGGGTCACTGCTGCTCATGCACACTCGGACTCACTACTGCGCATGCGGGCTTGGGGCCACTAGTGCGCATGCGCACGCGGGCTCACTACTGCGGATGCGCAATCGGGCCCACTACTGCGCATGCGCGCACGAGCCCACTACTGCTCATGCACACACAGACTCACTACTGCGCATGCGGGCTCGGGGTCACTAGTGCGCATGCGCACTCGGGGTCACTACTGCGCATGCGCAGTCCGGCTCAGGCTTGCACATGCGCATTCGAGCTCAATTCTGCGCATGTGCACACAGGCTCACTACTGTGCATGCGGGCTCGGGGTCACTAGTGCGCATGCGCACTCGGGGTCACTACTGCGCATGCGCAGTCCGGCTCAGACTTGCACATGCGCATTCGAGCTCAATTCTGCGCATGTGCACACGGGCTCACTACTGCGTGTGCGGGCTCGGGGTCACTACTGCTCATGCGCACTCGGACTCACTACTGCGCATGCGCACTCGGACTCACTACTGCGCATGCGCAATCCGGCTCAGACCTGCACATGCGCACTCGAGCTCACTACTACGCATGCGCACTCGGGGTCACTACTGCTCATGCGCACTCGGACTCACTACTACTCATGCGCACTCGGGGTCACTACTGCTCATGCGCACGCGGACTCACTACTGCGGATGTGCGCTCGGGCTCACTACTGCGCATGCGCACACGGACTCACTACTGCGGATGCGCGCTCGGGCTCACTACTGCGCATGCGCGCACGAGCCCACTACTGCTCATGCACACACAGGCTCACTACTGCGCATGCGGGCTCGGGGACACTACTGCGCATGCGCAGTCCGGCTCAGACCTGCACATGCGCCCTCGGGCACACCACTGCGCATGCGCACACGAGCCCACTACTGCGCATGCGCACTCCGGCTCAGACCTGCCCATACGCACTCGGGCACACTACTGCGCATGCGCACACGGGCTCACTACTGCGCATGCGCAGTCCGGCTCAGACCTGCACATGCGCACTCGAGCTCACTACTACGCATGCGCACGCGGGCTCGCTACTGCGCATGAGCACACGGGCTCACTACTGCGGATGCGCGCTCGGGGTCACTACTGCGCATGCGCACTCGGGGTCACTACTGCGCATGCGCACGCCGGCCCAGACCTGCACATGCGCACTCCGGCTCACCCCTGCACATGCGCACTCGAGCTCACTACTACGCATGCGCACGCGGGCTCACTACAGCGCATGAGCGCACGGGCTCACTACTGCTCATGCGCACTCGGACTCACTACAGCTCATGCGCACTCGGACTCACTACTACTCATGCGCACTCGGGGTCACTACTGCGCATGCGCACTCCGGCTCAGACCTGCACATGCGCACACGCACTCACTACTGCGGATGCGCAATCGGGCTCACTACTACGCATGCGCACGCGGGCTCACTACAGCGCATGCGCACACGGGCTCACTACTGCGCATGCGCAGTCCGGCTCAGACCTGCACATGCGCACACGGACTCACTACTGCGGATGCGAAATCGGGCTCACTACTATGCATGCGCACTCGGGGTCACTACTGCTCATGCGCACTCGGACTCACTACTGCTCATGCGCACTCGGGGTCACTACTGCGCATGCGCACTCGAGCTCACTACTACGCATGCGCACGCGGGCTCACTACTGCGCATGCGCACACGAGCTCACTACTGCGCATGCGCGCACGAGCTCACTACTGCTCATGCACACACGGGCTCACTGCTGCTCATGCGCACTCAGACTCACTACTGCGGATGTGCACTCGGACTCACTACTGCTCATGCGCCCTCGGACTCACTACTGCGGATGCGCGCTCGGGCTCACTACTGCGCATGCGCACACGGGGTCACTGCTGCTCATGCGATCTCGGACTCACTACTGCTCATGCGGGCTCGGGGCCACTAGTGCGCATGCGCACTCGGACTCACTACTGCGCATGCGCAATCCGGCTCAGACCTGCACATGCGCACTCGAGCTCACTACTACGCATGCGCACACGGGGTCACTGCTGCTCATGCGATCTCGGACTCACTACTGCTCATGCGGGCTCGGGGCCACTAGTGCGCATGCGCACTCGGACTCACTACTGCGCATGCGCAATCCGGCTCAGACCTGCACATGCGCACTCGAGCTCACTACTGCGCATGCGCACTCGGACTCACTACTGCGGATGCGCTCTCTGGCTCACTACTGCGCATGGGCACACGGGCTCACTACTGCGCATGCGCACTCGGACCCACTACCACTCATGCGCACTCGGGGTCACTACTGCTCATGCGCCCTCGGACTCACTACTGCGGATGCGCGCTCGGGCTCACTACTGCGCATGCGCACACGGGGTCACTGCTGCTCATGCGCACTCGGACTCACTACTGCTCATGCGGGCTCGGGGCCACTAGTGCGCATGCGCACTCTGACTCACTACTGCGCATGCGCGATCGGCGTCACTACTGCGCATGCGCACTCGGGGTCACTACTGCGCATGCACACTCCGGCTCAGACCTGCACATGCGCACACGGACTCACTACTGCGGATGCGCAATCGGGCTCACTACTGTGCCTGCCCACTCGGGGTCACTACTGCTCATGCGCACTCGGACTCACTACTGCTGATGCATACTCGGGGTCACTACTGCGCATGCGCCCTCCGGCTCACTACTGCTCATGCGTACTCGGAGTCACTACTGCGGATGCGCAATCGGGCCCACTACTGCGCATGCGCGCACGAGCCCACTACTGCTCATGCACACACAGACTCACTACTGCGCATGCGGGCTCGGGGTCACTAGTGCGCATGCGCACTCGGGGTCACTACTGCGCATGCGCAGTCCGGCTCAGACTTGCACATGCGCATTCGAGCTCAATTCTGCGCATGTGCACACGGGCTCACTACTGCGTGTGCGGGCTCGGGGTCACTACTGCTCATGCGCACTCGGACTCACTACTGCGCATGCGCACTCGGACTCACTACTGCGCATGCGCAATCCTGCTCAGACCTGCACATGCGCACTCGAGCTCACTACTACGCATGCGCACTCGGGGTCACTACTGTGCCTGCGCACTCGGGGTCACTACTGCTCATGCGCACTCGGACTCACTACTGCTCATGCGCACTCGGGGTCACTACTGCGCATGCGCCCTCCGGCTCACTACTGCGGATGCGCAATCGGGCCCACTACTGCGCATGCGCGCACGAGCCCACTACTGCTCATGCACACACAGACTCACTACTGCGCATGCGGGCTCGGGGTCACTACTACGCATGCGCACTCGGGGTCACTACTGCTCATGCGCACTCGGACTCACTACTACCCATGCGCACTCGGGGTCACTACTGCTCATGCGCACGCGGACTCACTACTGCGGATGTGCGCTCGGGCTCACTACTGCGCATGCGCACACGGACTCACTACTGCGGATGCGCGCTCGGGCTCACTACTGCGCATGCGCGCACGAGCCCACTACTGCTCATGCACACACAGGCTCACTACTGCGCATGCGGGCTCGGGGACACTACTGCGCATGCGCAGTCCGGCTCAGACCTGCACATGCGCCCTCGGGCACACCACTGCGCATGCGCACACGGGCTCACTACTGCGCACGCGCAGTCCGGCTCAGACCTGCACATGCGCACTCGAGCTCACTACTGCGGATGCGCAATCGGGCTCACTACTGTGCCTGCGCACTCGGGGTCACTACTGCTCATGCGCACTCGGACTCACTACTGCTCATGCGCACTCGGGGTCACTACTGCGCATGCGCCCTCCGGCTCACTACTGCGGATGCGCAATCGGGCCCACTACTGCGCATGCGCGCACGAGCGCACTACTGCTCATGCACACACAGGCTCACTACTGCGCATGCGGGCTCGGGGTCACTAGTGCACATGCGCACTCGAGCTCACTACTACGCATGCGCACTCGGGGTCACTACTGCTCATGCGCACTCGGACTCACTACTACTCATGCGCACTCGGGGTCACTACTGCTCATGCGCACTCGGACTCACTACTCCGGATGCGCGCTCGGGCTCACTACTGCGCATGCGCACACGGACTCACTACTGCGCATGCGCACACGCACTCACTACTGCGCATGCGCACACGGGCTCACTACTGCGCATGCGCTCTCGGGGTCACTGCTGCTCATGCGCACTCGGACTCACTACTACTCATGCGCACTCGGGGTCACTACTGCTTATGCACACTCGGACTCACTACTGCGGATGCGCGCTCTGGCTCACTACTGCGCATGGGCACACGGGCTCACTACTGCGCATGCGCACTCGGACCCACGACCACTCATGCGCACTCGGGATCACTACTGCTCATGCGCCCTCGGACTCACTACTGCGGATGCGCGCTCGGGCTCACTACTGCGCATGCGCACACGGGGTCACTGCTGCTCATGCGCACTCGGACTCACTACTGCTCATGCGGGCTCGGGGCCACTAGTGCGCATGCGCACTCGGACTCACTACCGCGCATGCGCGCTCGGCGTGACTACTGCGCATGCGCACTCGGGGTCACTACTGCGCATGCACACTCCGGCTCAGACCTGCACATGCGCACACGGACTCACTACTGCGGATGCGCAATCGGGCTCACTACTATGCATGCGGGATCGGGGTCACTACTGCGCATGCGCAGTCCGGCTCAGACCTGCACATGCGCCCTCGGGCACAGCACTGCGCATGCGCACACGGGCTCACTACTGCGCACGCGCTCTCGGGGTCACTACTGCGCATGCGCACTCGGACCCACTACCACTCATGCGCACTCGGGGTCACTACTGCTCATGCGCCCTCGGACTCACTACTGCGGATGCGCGCTCGGGCTCACTACTGCGTATGCGCACACGGGGTCACTGCTGCTCATGCGCACTCGGACTCACTACTGCTCATGCGGGCTTGGGGCCACTAGTGCGCATGCGCACTCGGACTCACTACTGCGCATGCGCGCTCGGCGGCACTACTGCGCATGCGCACTCGGGGTCACTACTGCGCATGCACACTCCGGCTCAGACCTGCACATGCGCACACGGACTCACTACTGCGGATGCGCAATCGGGCTCACTACTATGCATGCGCACTCGGGGTCACTACTGCTCGTGCGCACTCGGACTCACTACTGCTCATGCGCACTCGGGGTCACTACTGCGCATGCGCCCACCGGTTCACTACTGCTCATGCGTACTCGGACTCACTACTGCGGATGCGCACTCGGGGTCACTACTGCGCATGCGCACTCGAGCTCACTACTACGCATGCGCACGCCGGCTCACTACTGCGCATGCGCACACGGGCTCACTACTGCGCATGCGCGCACGAGCCCACTACTGCTCATGCACACACGGGCTCACTACTGCTCATGCGCACTCAGACTCACTACTGCGGATGCACAATCGGGCTCACTACTGCGCATGCGCACTCGGGCACGTCACTGCGCATGCGCACACGGGCTCACTACTGCGCATGCGCAGTCCGGCTCAGACCTGCACATGCGCATTCGAGCTCACTTCTGCGCATATGCACACGGGCGTACTACTACGCATGCGCACTCGGACTCACTACTGCTCATGCGCACTCGGACCCACTACTGCGCATGCGCACTCCGGCTCGGACCTGCACATGCGCACTCGAGCTCACTACTACGCATGCGCAAGCGGGCTCACTACTGCGCATGCGCAGTCCGGCTCAGACTTGCACATGCGCATTCGAGCTCAATTCTGCGCATGTGCACACGGGCTCACTACTGCGCATGCGGGCTCGGGGTCACTACTGCTCATGCGCACTCGGACTCACTACTGCGGATGCGCGCTCGGGCTCACTACTGCGCATGCGCACTCGGACTCACTACTACTCATGCGGACTCGGGGACACTAATGCGCATGCGCACTCGGACTCACTACTACTCATGCGGACTCGGGCACACTAATGCGCATGCGCACACGGGCTCACTACTGCGCATGCGCAGTCCGGCTCAGACCTGCACATGCGCACTCGAGCTCACTACTACGCATGCGCACGCGGGCTCGCTACTGCGCATGAGCACACGGGCTCACTACTGCGGATGAGCGCTCGGGGTCACTACTGCGCATGCGCACTCGGGGTCACTACTGCGCATGCGCACGCTGGCCCAGACCTGCACATGCGCACTCCGGCTCACCCCTGCACATGCGCACTCGAGCTCACTACTACGCATGCGCACGCGGGCTCACCACAGCGCATGAGCACACGGGCTCACTACTGCTCATGCGCACTCGGACTCACTACAGCTCATGCGCACTCGGACTCACTACTACTCATGCGCACTCGGGGACACTAATGCGCATGCGCACTCGGACTCACTACTGCGGATGCGCGCTCGGGCTCACAACTGCGCATGCGCACACGCGCTCACTACTGCTCATGCGCACTCAGGGTCACTACTGCGCATGCGCCCTCCGGCTCACTACTGCTCATGCGTACTCGGACTCACTACTGCTGATGCGCAATCGGGCCCACTACTGCGCATGCGCGCACGAGCCCACTACTGCTCATGCACGCACAGGCTCACTACTGCGCATGCGGACTCGGGGTCACTACTGCGCATGCGCAGTCCGGCTCAGACTTGCACATGCGCACTCCGGCTCACCCCTGCACATGCGCACTCGAGCTCACTACTACGCATGCGCACGCGGGCTCACTACAGCGCATGAGCACACGGGCTCACTACTGCTCATGCGCACTCGGACTCACTACAGCTCATGCGCACTCGGACTCACTACTACTCATGCGCACTCGGGGACACTAATGCGCATGCGCACTCGGACTCACTACTGCGGATGCGCGCTCGGGCTCACAACTGCGCATGCGCACACGGGCTCACTACTGCGCATGCGCGCTCGCGGTCACTACGGCGCATGCGCACTCGGGGTCACTACTGCGCATGCGCACTCCGGCTCAGACCTGCACATGCGCACACGCACTCACTACTGCGGATGCGCAATCGGGCTCACTACTACGCATGCGCACGCGGGCTCACTACAGCGCATGCGCACACGGGCTCACTACTGCGCATGCGCAGTCCGGCTCAGACCTGCACATGCGCACACGGACTCACTACTGCGGATGCGCAATCGGGCTCACTACTATGCATGCGCACTCGGGGTCACTACTGCTCATGCGCACTCGGGGTCACTACTGCGCATGCGCACTCGAGCTCACTACTACGCATGCGCACGCGGGCTCACTACTGCGCATGCGCACACGGGCTCACTACTGCGCATGCGCGCACGAGCCCACTACTGCTCATGCACACACGGGCTCACTACTGCTCATGCGCACTCAGACTCACTACTGCGGATGCACAATCGGGCTCACTACTGCGCATGCGCACTCGGGCACATCACTGCGCATGCGCACACGGGCTCACTACTGCGCATGCGCAGTCCGGCTCAGACCTGCACATGCGCATTCGAGCTCACTTCTGCGCATATGCACACGGGCGTACTACTGCGCATGCGCACTGGGACTCACTACTGCTCATGCGCACTCGGACTCACTATTGCGCATGCGCACTCCGGCTCGGACCTGCACATGCGCACTCGAGCTCACTACTACGCATGCGCACGCGGGCTCACTACTGCTCATGCACGCACAGGCTCACTACTGCGCATGCGGGCTCGGGGTCACTAGTGCGCATGCGCACTCGGGGTCACTACTGCGCATGCGCAGTCGGGCTCAGACTTGCACATGCGCATTCGAGCTCAATTCTGCGCATGTGCACACGGGCTCACTACTGCGCATGCGGGCTCGGGGTCACTACTGCTCATGCGCACTCGGACTCACTACTGCGGATGCGCGCTCGGGCTCACTACTGCGCATGCGCACTCGGACTCACTACTACTCATGCGGACTCGGGGACACTAATGCGCATGCGCACTCGGACTCAATACTGCTCATGCGGACTCGGGGACACTAATGCGCATGCGCACTCGGACTCACTACTGCGGATGCGCGCTCGGGCTCACTACTGCGCATGCGCACACGGGCTCACTACTGCGCATGCGCACTCGGGGTAACTACTGCTCATGCGCACTCGGACTCACTACTGCGGATGCGCGCTCGGGCTCACTACTGCGCATGCGCGCTCGGGGTCACTACTGCGCATGCGCACTCGCGGTCACTACTGCGCATGCGCACTCCGGCTCAGACCTGCACATGCGCACACGGGCTCACTACTGCGCATGCGCAGTCCGGCTCAGACCTGCACATGCGCACTCGAGCTCACTACTACGCATGCGCACGCGGGCTCGCTACTGCGCATGAGCACACGGGCTCACTACTGCGGATGCGCGCTCGGGGTCACTACTGCGCATGCGCACTCGGGGTCACTACTGCGCATGCGCACGCCGGCCCAGACCTGCACATGCGCACTCCGGCTCACCCCTGCACATGCGCACTCGAGCTCACTACTACGCATGCGCACGCGGGCTCACTACAGCGCATGAGCGCACGGGCTCACTACTGCTCATGCGCACTCGGACTCACTACAGCTCATGCGCACTCGGACTCACTACTACTCATGCGCACTCGGGGTCACTACTGCGCATGCGCACTCCGGCTCAGACCTGCACATGCGCACACGCACTCACTACTGCGGATGCGCAATCGGGCTCACTACTACGCATGCGCACGCGGGCTCACTACAGCGCATGCGCACACGGGCTCACTACTGCGCATGCGCAGTCCGGCTCAGACCTGCACATGCGCACACGGACTCACTACTGCGGATGCGAAATCGGGCTCACTACTATGCATGCGCACTCGGGGTCACTACTGCTCATGCGCACTCGGACTCACTACTGCTCATGCGCACTCGGGGTCACTACTGCGCATGCGCACTCGAGCTCACTACTACGCATGCGCACGCGGGCTCACTACTGCGCATGCGCACACGAGCTCACTACTGCGCATGCGCGCACGAGCTCACTACTGCTCATGCACACACGGGCTCACTGCTGCTCATGCGCACTCAGACTCACTACTGCGGATGTGCACTCGGACTCACTACTGCTCATGCGCCCTCGGACTCACTACTGCGGATGCGCGCTCGGGCTCACTACTGCGCATGCGCACACGGGGTCACTGCTGCTCATGCGATCTCGGACTCACTACTGCTCATGCGGGCTCGGGGCCACTAGTGCGCATGCGCACTCGGACTCACTACTGCGCATGCGCAATCCGGCTCAGACCTGCACATGCGCACTCGAGCTCACTACTACGCATGCGCACTCGGGGTCACTACTGCTCATGCGCACTCGGACTCACTACTACTCATGCGCACTCGGGGTCACTACTGCTCATGCGCACTCGGACTCACTACTGCGCATGCGCAATCCGGCTCAGGCCTGCACATGCGCACTCGAGCTCACTACTGCGCATGCGCACTCGGACTCACTACTGCGGATGCGCTCTCTGGCTCACTACTGCGCATGGGCACACGGGCTCACTACTGCGCATGCGCACTCGGACCCACTACCACTCATGCGCACTCGGGGTCACTACTGCTCATGCGCCCTCGGACTCACTACTGCGGATGCGCGCTCGGGCTCACTACTGCGCATGCGCACACGGGGTCACTGCTGCTCATGCGCACTCGGACTCACTACTGCTCATGCGGGCTCGGGGCCACTAGTGCGCATGCGCACTCTGACTCACTACTGCGCATGCGCGATCGGCGTCACTACTGCGCATGCGCACTCGGGGTCACTACTGCGCATGCACACTCCGGCTCAGACCTGCACATGCGCACACGGACTCACTACTGCGGATGCGCAATCGGGCTCACTACTGTGCCTGCCCACTCGGGGTCACTACTGCTCATGCGCACTCGGACTCACTACTGCTGATGCATACTCGGGGTCACTACTGCGCATGCGCCCTCCGGCTCACTACTGCTCATGCGTACTCGGAGTCACTACTGCGGATGCGCAATCGGGCCCACTACTGCGCATGCGCGCACGAGCCCACTACTGCTCATGCACACACAGACTCACTACTGCGCATGCGGGCTCGGGGTCACTAGTGCGCATGCGCACTCGGGGTCACTACTGCGCATGCGCAGTCCGGCTCAGACTTGCACATGCGCATTCGAGCTCAATTCTGCGCATGTGCACACAGGCTCACTACTGTGCATGCGGGCTCGGGGTCACTAGTGCGCATGCGCACTCGGGGTCACTACTGCGCATGCGCACTCCGGCTCAGACTTGCACATGCGCATTCGAGCTCAATTCTGCGCATGTGCACACGGGCTCACTACTGCGTGTGCGGGCTCGGGGTCACTACTGCTCATGCGCACTCGGACTCACTACTGCGCATGCGCACTCGGACTCACTACTGCGCATGCGCAATCCTGCTCAGACCTGCACATGCGCACTCGAGCTCACTACTACGCATGCGCACTCGGGGTCACTACTGTGCCTGCGCACTCGGGGTCACTACTGCTCATGCGCACTCGGACTCACTACTGCTCATGCGCACTCGGGGTCACTACTGCGCATGCGCCCTCCGGCTCACTACTGCGGATGCGCAATCGGGCCCACTACTGCGCATGCGCGCACGAGCCCACTACTGCTCATGCACACACAGACTCACTACTGCGCATGCGGGCTCGGGGTCACTACTACGCATGCGCACTCGGGGTCACTACTGCTCATGCGCACTCGGACTCACTACTACCCATGCGCACTCGGGGTCACTACTGCTCATGCGCACGCGGACTCACTACTGCGGATGTGCGCTCGGGCTCACTACTGCGCATGCGCACACGGACTCACTACTGCGGATGCGCGCTCGGGCTCACTACTGCGCATGCGCGCACGAGCCCACTACTGCTCATGCACACACAGGCTCACTACTGCGCATGCGGGCTCGGGGACACTACTGCGCATGCGCAGTCCGGCTCAGACCTGCACATGCGCCCTCGGGCACACCACTGCGCATGCGCACACGGGCTCACTACTGCGCACGCGCAGTCCGGCTCAGACCTGCACATGCGCACTCGAGCTCACTACTGCGGATGCGCAATCGGGCTCACTACTGTGCCTGCGCACTCGGGGTCACTACTGCTCATGCGCACTCGGACTCACTACTGCTCATGCGCACTCGGGGTCACTACTGCGCATGCGCCCTCCGGCTCACTACTGCGGATGCGCAATCGGGCCCACTACTGCGCATGCGCGCACGAGCGCACTACTGCTCATGCACACACAGGCTCACTACTGCGCATGCGGGCTCGGGGTCACTAGTGCGCATGCGCACTCGGGGTCACTACTGCGCATGCGCAGTCCGGCTCAGACTTGCACATGCACATTCGAGCTCAATACTGCGCATGTGCACACGGGCTCACTACTGCGCATGCGGGCTCGGGGTCACTACTGCTCATGCGCACTCGGACTCACTACTGCGCCTGCGCAATCCGGCTCAGACCTGCACATGCGCACTCGAGCTCACTACTACGCATGCGCACTCGGGGTCACTACTGCTCATGCGCACTCGGACTCACTACTACTCATGCGCACTCGGGGTCACTACTGCTCATGCGCACTCGGACTCACTACCCGGATGCGCGCTCGGGCTCACTACTGCGCATGCGCACACGGGCTCACTACTGCGTATGCGCTCTCGGGGTCACTGCTGCTCATGCGCACTCGGAGTCACTACTACTCATGCGCACTCGGGGTCACTACTGCTTATGCGCACTCGGACTCACTACTGCGGATGCGCGCTCTGGCTCACTACTGCGCATGGGCACACGGGCTCACTACTGCGCATGCGCACTCGGACCCACTACCACTCATGCGCACTCAGGGTCACTACCGCACATGCGCCCTCGGACTCACTACTGCGGATGCGCGCTCGGGCTCACTACTGCGCATGCGCACACGGGGTCACTGCTGCTCATGCGCACTCGGACTCACTACTGCTCATGCGGGCTCGGGGCCACTAGTGCGCATGCGCACTCGGACTCACTACTGCGCATGCGCGCTCGGCGTGACTACTGCGCATGCGCACTCGGGGTCACTACTGCGCATGCACACTCCGGCTCAGACCTGCACATGCGCACACGGACTCACTACTGCGGATGCGCAATCGGGCTCACTACTATGCATGCGGGATCGGGGTCACTACTGCGCATGCGCAGTCCGGCTCAGACCTGCACATGCGCCCTCGGGCACAGCACTGCGCATGCGCACACGGGCTCACTACTGCGCACGCGCTCTCGGGGTCACTGCTGCTCATGCGCACTCGGACTCACTACTACTCATGCGCACTCGGACTCACTACTACTCATGCGCACTCGGGGTCACTACTGCTCATGCGCACTCGGACTCACTACCCGGATGCGCGCTCGGGCTCACTACTGCGCATGCGCACACGGGCTCACTACTGCGTATGCGCTCTCGGGGTCACTGCTGCTCATGCGCACTCGGACTCACTACTACTCATGCGCACTCGGGGTCACTACTGCTTATGCGCACTCGGACTCACTACTGCGGATGCGCGCTCTGGCTCACTACTGCGCATGGGCACACGGGCTCACTACTGCGCATGCGCACTCGGACCCACTACCACTCATGCGCACTCGGGGTCACTACTGCTCTTGCGCCCTCGGACTCACTACTGCGGATGCGCGCTCGGGCTCACTACTGCGTATGCGCACACGGGGTCACTGCTGCTCATGCGCACTCGGACTCACTACTGCGCATGCGGGCTCGGGGTCACTAGTGCGCATGCGCACTCGGGGTCACTACTGCGCATGCGCAGTCCGGCTCAGACTTCCACATGCGCATTCGAGCTCAATTCTGCGCATGTGCACACAGGCTCACTACTGTGCATGCGCCCACCGGTTCACTACTGCTCATGCGTACTCGGACTCACTACTGCGGATGCGCACTCGGGGTCACTACTGCGCATGCGCACTCGAGCTCACTACTACGCATGCGCACGCCGGCTCACTACTGCGCATGCGCACACGGGCTCACTACTGCGCATGCGCGCACGAGCCCACTACTGCTCATGCACACACGGGCTCACTTCTGCTCATGCGCACTCAGACTCACTACTGCGGATGCACAATCGGGCTCACTACTGCGCATGCGCACTCGGGCACGTCACTGCGCATGCGCACACGGGCTCACTACTGCGCATGCGCAGTCCGGCTCAGACCTGCACATGCGCATTCGAGCTCACTTCTGCGCATATGCACACGGGCGTACTACTACGCATGCGCACTCGGACTCACTACTGCTCATGCGCACTCGGACCCACTACTGCGCATGCGCACTCCGGCTGGGACCTGCACATTCGCACTCGAGCTCACTACTACGCATGCGCACGCGGGCTCACTACTGCGCATGAGCACACGGGCTCACTACTGCGCATGCGTACACGGGCTCACTACTGCGCATGCGCACGCAGGCTCACTACTGCGCATGCGTTCTCGGGGTCACTAGTGCGCATGCGCACTCGGACTCACTACTGCGGATGCACAATCGGGCTCACTACTGCGCATGCGCACCCGGGCTCAGACCTGCACATGCGCACACGGACTCACTACTGCGGATGCGCAATCGGGCTCACTACTGTGCATGCGCACTCGGGGTCACTACTGCTCATGCGCACTCGGACTCACTACTACTCATGCGCACTCGGGGACACTAATGCGCATGCGCACTCGGACTCACTACTGCGGATGCGCGCTCGGGCTCACTACTGTGCATGCGCACACGGGCTCACTACTGCGCATGCGCGCTCGGGGTCACTACTGCGCATGCGCACTCGGGGCCACTACTGCGCATGCGCACTCCGGCTCAGACCTGCACATGCGCACACGCACTCACTACTGCGTATGACCAATCGGGCCCACTACTGTGCATGCGCATTCGGGGTCACTACTGCTCATGCGCACTCGGACTCACTACTGCTCATGCGCACTTGGGGTCACTACTGCGCATGCGCCCTCCGGCTCACTACTGCTCATGCGTACTCGGACTCACTACTGCGGATGCGCAATCGGGCCCACTACTGCGCATGCGCGCACGAGCCCACTACTGCTCATGCACACACAGGCTCACTACTGCTCATGCGGGCTCGGGGTCACTACTGCGCATGCGCACTCCGGCTCAGACCTGCACATGCGCACTCGAGCTCACTACTACGCATGCGCACGCGGGCTCACGACTGCGAATGAGCACACGGGCTCACTACTGCGCATGCGCACGCGGGCTCACTACTGCGCATGCGTTCTCGGGGTCACTAGTGCGCATGCGCACTCGGGGTCACTACTGCGCATGCGCCCTCCGGCTCACTACTGCTCATGCGCACTCGGACTCACTACTGCGGATGCACAATCGGGCTCACTACTGCGCATGCGCACCCCGGCTCAGACCTGCACATGCGCACACGCACTCACTACTGCGGATGCGCAATCGGGCTCACTACTGTGCATGCGCACTCGGGGTCACTACTGCGCATGCACACTCCGGCTCAGACCTGCACATGCGCACACGGACTCACTACTGCGGATGCGCAATCGGGCTCACTACTATGCATGCGCACTCGGGGTCACTACTGCTCATGCGCACTCGGACTCACTACTGCTCATGCGCACTCGGGGTCACTACTGCGCATGCGCCCACCGGTTCACTACTGCTCATGCGTACACGGACTCACTACTGCGGATGCGCAATCGGGCCCACTACTGCGCATGCGCGCACGAGCCCACTACTGCTCATGCACACACAGGCTCACTACTGCGCATGCGGGCTCGGGGTCACTACTGCGCATGCGCAGTCCGGCTCAGACCTGCACATGCGCCCTCGGGCACACCACTGCGCATGCGCACACGGGCTCACTACTGCGCACGCGCAGTCCGGCTCAGACCTGCACATGCGCACTCGAGCTCACTACTGCGGATGCGCAATCGGGCTCACTACTGTGCCTGCGCACTCGGGGTCACTACTGCGCATGCGCCCTCCGGCTCACTACTGCTCATGCGCACTCGGGGTCACTACTGCTCATGCGTACTCGGACTCACTACTGCGGATGCGCAATCGGGCTCACTACTGCGCATGCGCGCACGAGCGCACTACTGCTCATGCACACACAGGCTCACTACTGCGCATGCGGGCTCGGGGTCACTAGTGCGCATGCGCACTCGGGGTCACTACTGCGCATGCGCAGTCCGGCTCAGACTTGCACATGCACATTCGAGCTCAATACTGCGCATTTGCACACGGGCTCACTACTGCGCATGCGGGCTCGGGGTCACTACTGCTCATGCGCACTCGGACTCACTACTGCGCCTGCGCAATCCGGCTCAGACCTGCACATGCGCACTCGAGCTCACTACTACGCATGCGCACTCGGGGTCACTACTGCTCATGCGCTCTCGGGGTCACTGCCGCTCATGCGCACTCGGACTCACTACTACTCATGCGCACTCGGGGTCACTACTGCTTATGCACACTCGGACTCACTACTGCGGATGCGCGCTCTGGCTCACTACTGCGCATGGGCACACGGGCTCACTACTGCGCATGCGCACTCGGACCCACGACCACTCATGCGCACTCGGGATCACTACTGCTCATGCGCCCTCGGACTCACTACTGCGGATGCGCGCTCGGGCTCACTACTGCGCATGCGCACACGGGGTCACTGCTGCTCATGCGCACTCGGACTCACTACTGCGGATGCGCGCTCGGGCTCACTACTGCGCATGCGCACACGGGGTCACTGCTGCTCATGCGCACTCGGACTCACTACCGCGCATGCGCGCTCGGCGTGACTACTGCGCATGCGCACTCGGGGTCACTACTGCGCATGCACACTCCGGCTCAGACCTGCACATGCGCACACGGACTCACTACTGCGGATGCGCAATCGGGCTCACTACTATGCATGCGGGATCGGGGTCACTACTGCGCATGCGCAGTCCGGCTCAGACCTGCACATGCGCCCTCGGGCACAGCACTGCGCATGCGCACACGGGCTCACTACTGCGCACGCGCACTCGGACCCACGACCACTCATGCGCACTCAGGGTCACTGCTACTCATGCGCCCTCGGACTCACTACTGCGGATGCGCGCTCGGGCTCACTACTGCGTATGCGCACACGGGGTCACTGCTGCTCATGCGCACTCGGACTCACTACTGCTCATGCGGGCTTGGGGCCACTAGTGCGCATGCGCACTCGGACTCACTACTGCGCATGCGCGCTCGGCGGCACTACTGCGCATGCGCACTCGGGGTCACTACTGCGCATGCACACTCCGGCGCAGACCTGCACATGCGCACACGGACTCACTACTGCGGATGCGCAATCGGGCTCACTACTATGCATGCGCACTCGGGGTCACTACTGCTCGTGCGCACTCGGACTCACTACTGCTCATGCGCACTCGGGGTCACTACTGCGCATGCGCCCACCGGTTCACTACTGCTCATGCGTACTCGGACTCACTACTGCGGATGCGCACTCGGGGTCACTACTGCGCATGCGCACTCGAGCTCACTACTACGCATGCGCACGCCGGCTCACTACTGCGCATGCGCACACGGGCTCACTACTGCGCATGCGCGCACGAGCCCACTACTGCTCATGCACACACGGGCTCACTACTGCTCATGCGCACTCAGACTCACTACTGCGGATGCACAATCGGGCTCACTACTGCGCATGCGCACTCGGGCACGTCACTGCGCATGCGCACACGGGCTCACTACTGCGCATGCGCAGTCCGGCTCAGACCTGCACATGCGCATTCGAGCTCACTTCTGCGCATATGCACACGGGCGTACTACTACGCATGCGCACTCGGACTCACTACTGCTCATGCGCACTCGGACCCACTACTGCGCATGCGCACTCCGGCTCGGACCTGCACATGCGCACTCGAGCTCACTACTACGCATGCGCAAGCGGGCTCACTACTGCGCATGAGCACACGGGCTCACTACTGCGCATGCGTACACGGGCTCACTACTGCGCATGCGCACGCGGGCTCACTACTGCGCATGCGTTCTCGCGGTCACTAGTGCGCATGCGCACTCGGACTCACTACTGCGCATGCGCACTCGGGGCCACTACTGCGCATGCGCACTCCGGCTCAGACCTGCACATGCGCACACGCACTCACTACTGCGTATGCCCAATCGGGCTCACTACTGTGCATGCGCATTCGGGGTCACTACTGCTCATGCGCACTCGGACTCACTACTGCTCATGCGCACTTGGGGTCACTACTGCGCATGCGCCCTCCGGCTCACTACTGCTCATGCGTACTCGGACTCACTACTGCGGATGCGCAATCGGGCCCACTACTGCGCATGCGCGCACGAGCCCACTACTGCTCATGCACACACAGGCTCACTACTGCTCATGCGGGCTCGGGGTCACTACTGCGCATGCGCACTCCGGCTCAGACCTGCACATGCGCACTCGATCTCACTACTACGCATGCGCACGCGGGCTCACGACTGCGAATGAGCACACGGGCTCACTACTGCGCATGCGCACGCGGGCTCACTACTGCGCATGCGTTCTCGGGGTCACTAGTGCGCATGCGCACTCGGGGTCACTACTGCGCATGCGCCCTCCGGCTCACTACTGCTCATGCGCACTCGGACTCACTACTGCGGATGCACAATCGGGCTAACTACTGCGCATGCGCACCCCGGCTCAGACCTGCACATGCGCACACGCACTCACTACTGCGGATGCGCAATCGGGCTCACTACTGTGCATGCGCACTCGGGGTCACTACTGCTCATGCGCACTCGGACTCACTACTGCTCATGCGCACTCAGGGTCACTACTGCGCATGCGCCCTCCGGCTCACTACTGCTCATGCGTACTCGGACTCACTACTGCGGATGCGCAATCGGGCCCACTACTGCGCATGCGCGCACGAGCCCACTACTGCTCATGCACGCACAGGCTCACTACTGCGCATGCGGGCTCGGGGTCACTAGTGCGCATGCGCACTCGGGGTCACTACTGCGCATGCGCAGTCCGGCTCAGACTTGCACATGCGCATCCGAGCTCAATTCTGCGCATGTGCACACGGGCTCACTACTGCGCATGCGGGCTCGGGGTCACTACTGCTCATGCGCACTCGGACTCACTACTGCGGATGCGCGCTCGGGCTCACTACTGCGCATGCGCACTCGGACTCACTACTACTCATGCGGACTCGGGGACACTAATGCGCATGCGCACTCGGACTCACTACTACTCATGCGGACTCGGGCACACTAATGCGCATGCGCACACGGGCTCACTACTGCGCATGCGCAGTCCGGCTCAGACCTGCACATGCGCACTCGAGCTCACTACTACGCATGCGCACGCGGGCTCGCTACTGCGCATGAGCACACGGGCTCACTACTGCGGATGAGCGCTCGGGGTCACTACTGCGCATGCGCACTCGGGGTCACTACTGCGCATGCGCACGCTGGCCCAGACCTGCACATGCGCACTCCGGCTCACCCCTGCACATGCGCACTCGAGCTCACTACTACGCATGCGCACGCGGGCTCACCACAGCGCATGAGCACACGGGCTCACTACTGCTCATGCGCACTCGGACTCACTACAGCTCATGCGCACTCGGACTCACTACTACTCATGCGCACTCGGGGACACTAATGCGCATGCGCACTCGGACTCACTACTGCGGATGCGCGCTCGGGCTCACAACTGCGCATGCGCACACGCGCTCACTACTGCTCATGCGCACTCAGGGTCACTACTGCGCATGCGCCCTCCGGCTCACTACTGCTCATGCGTACTCGGACTCACTACTGCTGATGCGCAATCGGGCCCACTACTGCGCATGCGCGCACGAGCCCACTACTGCTCATGCACGCACAGGCTCACTACTGCGCATGCGGACTCGGGGTCACTACTGCGCATGCGCAGTCCGGCTCAGACTTGCACATGCGCACTCCGGCTCACCCCTGCACATGCGCACTCGAGCTCACTACTACGCATGCGCACGCGGGCTCACTACAGCGCATGAGCACACGGGCTCACTACTGCTCATGCGCACTCGGACTCACTACAGCTCATGCGCACTCGGACTCACTACTACTCATGCGCACTCGGGGACACTAATGCGCATGCGCACTCGGACTCACTACTGCGGATGCGCGCTCGGGCTCACAACTGCTCATGCGCACTCGGACTCACTACTACTCATGCGCACTCGGGGACACTAATGCGCATGCGCACTCGGACTCACTACTGCGGATGCGCGCTCGGGCTCACTACTGTGCATGCGCACACGGGCTCATTACTGCGCATGCGCGCTCGGGGTCACTACTGCGCATGCGCACTCGGGGCCACTACTGCGCATGCGCACTCCGGCTCAGACCTGCACATGCGCACACGCACTCACTACTGCGTATGACCAATCGGGCCCACTACTGTGCATGCGCATTCGGGGTCACTACTGCTCATGCGCACTCGGACTCACTACTATGCATGCGCACTCGGGGTCACTACTGCTCATGCGCACTCGGGGTCACTACTGCGCATGCGCACTCGAGCTCACTACTACGCATGCGCACGCGGGCTCACTACTGCGCATGCGCACACGGGCTCACTACTGCGCATGCGCGCACGAGCCCACTACTGCTCATGCACACACGGGCTCACTACTGCTCATGCGCACTCAGACTCACTACTGCGGATGCACAATCGGGCTCACTACTGCGCATGCGCACTCGGGCACATCACTGCGCATGCGCACACGGGCTCACTACTGCGCATGCGCAGTCCGGCTCAGACCTGCACATGCGCATTCGAGCTCACTTCTGCGCATATGCACACGGGCGTACTACTGCGCATGCGCACTCGGACTCACTACTGCTCATGCGCACTCGGACTCACTACTGCGCATGCGCACTCCGGCTCAGACCTGCACATGCACACACGGACTCACTACTGCGGATGCGCAATCGGGCTCACTACTATGCATGCGCACTCGGGGTCACTACTGCTCATGCGCACTCGGACTCACTACTGCTCATGCGCACTCGGGGTCACTACTGCGCATGCGCACTCGAGCTCACTACTACGCATGCGCACGCGGGCTCACTACTGCGCATGCGCACACGGGCTCACTACTGCGCATGCGCGCACGAGCTCACTACTGCTCATGCACACACGGGCTCACTACTGCTCATGCGCACTCAGACTCACTACTGCGGATGCACAATCGGGCTCACTACAGCGCATGCGCACTCGGGCACATCACTGCGCATGCGCACACGAGGCCACTACTGCGCATGCGCACTCCGGCTCAGACCTGCGCATACGCACTCGGGCACACTACTGCGCATGCGCACACGGGCTCACTACTGCGCATGCGCACGCGGGCTCACTACTGCGCATGCGTTCTCGGGGTCACTAGTGCGCATGCGCACTCGGGGTCACTACTGCGCATGCGCCCCCCGGCTCACTACTGCTCATGCGCACTCGGACTCACTACTGCGGATGCACAATCGGGCTAACTACTGCGCATGCGCACCCCGGCTCAGAACTGCACATGCGCACACGCACTCACTACTGCGGATGCGCAATCGGGCTCACTACTGTGCATGCGCACTCGGGGTCACTACTGCTCATGCGCACTCGGACTCACTACTGCTCATGCGCACTCAGGGTCACTACTGCGCATGCGCCCTCCGGCTCACTACTGCTCATGCGTACTCGGACTCACTACTGCGGATGCGCAATCGGGCCCACTACTGCGCATGCGCGCACGAGCCCACTACTGCTCATGCACGCACAGGCTCACTACTGCGCATGCGCACTCGGACTCACTACTACTCATGCGCACTCGGGGTCACTACTGCTCATGCGCACTCGGACTCACTACCCGGATGCGCGCTCGGGCTCACTACTGCGCATGCGCACACGGGCTCACTACTGCGTATGCGCTCTCGGGGTCACTGCTGCTCATGCGCACTCGGACTCACTACTACTCATGCGCACTCGGGGTCACTACTGCTTATGCGCACTCGGACTCACTACTGCGGATGCGCGCTCTGGCTCACTACTGCGCATGGGCACACGGGCTCACTACTGCGCATGCGCACTCGGACCCACTACCACTCATGCGCACTCAGGGTCACTACCGCACATGCGCCCTCGGACTCACTACTGCGGATGCGCGCTCGGGCTCACTACTGCGCATGCGCACACGGGGTCACTGCTGCTCATGCGCACTCGTACTCACTACTGCTCATGCGGGCTCGGGGCCACTAGTGCGCATGCGCACTCGGACTCACTACTGCGCATGCGCGCTCGGCGTGACTACTGCGCATGCGCACTCGGGGTCACTACTGCGCATGCACACTCCGGCTCAGACCTGCACATGCGCACACGGACTCACTACTGCGGATGCGCAATCGGGCTCACTACTATGCATGCGGGATCGGGGTCACTACTGCGCATGCGCAGTCCGGCTCAGACCTGCACATGCGCCCTCGGGCACAGCACTGCGCATGCGCACACGGGCTCACTGCTGCGCACGCGCTCTCGGGGTCACTGCTGCTCATGCGCACTCGGACTCACTACTACTCATGCGCACTCGGACTCACTACTACTCATGCGCACTCGGGGTCACTACTGCTCATGCGCACTCGGACTCACTACCCGGATGCGCGCTCGGGCTCACTACTGCGCATGCGCACACGGGCTCACTACTGCGTATGCGCTCTCGGGGTCACTGCTGCTCATGCGCACTCGGACTCACTACTACTCATGCGCACTCGGGGTCACTACTGCTTATGCGCACTCGGACTCACTACTGCGGATGCGCGCTCTGGCTCACTACTGCGCATGGGCACACGGGCTCACTACTGCGCATGCGCACTCGGACCCACTACCACTCATGCGCACTCGGGGTCACTACTGCTCTTGCGCCCTCGGACTCACTACTGCGGATGCGCGCTCGGGCTCACTACTGCGTATGCGCACACGGGGTCACTGCTGCTCATGCGCACTCGGACTCACTACTGCGCATGCGGGCTCGGGGTCACTAGTGCGCATGCGCACTCGGGGTCACTACTGCGCATGCGCAGTCCGGCTCAGACTTGCACATGCGCATTCGAGCTCAATTCTGCGCATGTGCACACAGGCTCACTACTGTGCATGCGCCCACCGGTTCACTACTGCTCATGCGTACTCGGACTCACTACTGCGGATGCGCACTCGGGGTCACTACTGCGCATGCGCACTCGAGCTCACTACTACGCATGCGCACGCCGGCTCACTACTGCGCATGCGCACACGGGCTCACTACTGCGCATGCGCGCACGAGCCCACTACTGCTCATGCACACACGGGCTCACTTCTGCTCATGCGCACTCAGACTCACTACTGCGGATGCACAATCGGGCTCACTACTGCGCATGCGCACTCGGGCACGTCACTGCGCATGCGCACACGGGCTCACTACTGCGCATGCGCAGTCCGGCTCAGACCTGCACATGCGCATTCGAGCTCACTTCTGCGCATATGCACACGGGCGTACTACTACGCATGCGCACTCGGACTCACTACTGCTCATGCGCACTCGGACCCACTACTGCGCATGCGCACTCCGGCTCGGACCTGCACATTCGCACTCGAGCTCACTACTACGCATGCGCACGCGGGCTCACTACTGCGCATGAGCACACGGGCTCACTACTGCGCATGCGTACACGGGCTCACTACTGCGCATGCGCACGCGGGCTCACTACTGCGCATGCGTTCTCGGGGTCACTAGTGCGCATGCGCACTCGGACTCACTACTGCGGATGCACAATCGGGCTCACTACTGCGCATGCGCACCCGGGCTCAGACCTGCACATGCGCACACGGACTCACTACTGCGGATGCGCAATCGGGCTCACTACTGTGCATGCGCACTCGGGGTCACTACTGCTCATGCGCACTCGGACTCACTACTACTCATGCGCACTCGGGGACACTAATGCGCATGCGCACTCGGACTCACTACTGCGGATGCGCGCTCGGGCTCACTACTGTGCATGCGCACACGGGCTCACTACTGCGCATGCGCGCTCGGGGTCACTACTGCGCATGCGCACTCGGGGCCACTACTGCGCATGCGCACTCCGGCTCAGACCTGCACATGCGCACACGCACTCACTACTGCGTATGACCAATCGGGCCCACTACTGTGCATGCGCATTCGGGGTCACTACTGCTCATGCGCACTCGGACTCACTACTGCTCATGCGCACTTGGGGTCACTACTGCGCATGCGCCCTCCGGCTCACTACTGCTCATGCGTACTCGGACTCACTACTGCGGATGCGCAATCGGGCCCACTACTGCGCATGCGCGCACGAGCCCACTACTGCTCATGCACACACAGGCTCACTACTGCTCATGCGGGCTCGGGGTCACTACTGCGCATGCGCACTCCGGCTCAGACCTGCACATGCGCACTCGAGCTCACTACTACGCATGCGCACGCGGGCTCACGACTGCGAATGAGCACACGGGCTCACTACTGCGCATGCGCACGCGGGCTCACTACTGCGCATGCGTTCTCGGGGTCACTAGTGCGCATGCGCACTCGGGGTCACTACTGCGCATGCGCCCTCCGGCTCACTACTGCTCATGCGCACTCGGACTCACTACTGCGGATGCACAATCGGGCTCACTACTGCGCATGCGCACCCCGGCTCAGACCTGCACATGCGCACACGCACTCACTACTGCGGATGCGCAATCGGGCTCACTACTGTGCATGCGCACTCGGGGTCACTACTGCGCATGCACACTCCGGCTCAGACCTGCACATGCGCACACGGACTCACTACTGCGGATGCGCAATCGGGCTCACTACTATGCATGCGCACTCGGGGTCACTACTGCTCATGCGCACTCGGACTCACTACTGCTCATGCGCACTCGGGGTCACTACTGCGCATGCGCCCACCGGTTCACTACTGCTCATGCGTACTCGGACTCACTACTGCGGATGCGCAATCGGGCCCACTACTGCGCATGCGCGCACGAGCCCACTACTGCTCATGCACACACAGGCTCACTACTGCGCATGCGGGCTCGGGGTCACTACTGCGCATGCGCAGTCCGGCTCAGACCTGCACATGCGCCCTCGGGCACACCACTGCGCATGCGCACACGGGCTCACTACTGCGCACGCGCAGTCCGGCTCAGACCTGCACATGCGCACTCGAGCTCACTACTGCGGATGCGCAATCGGGCTCACTACTGTGCCTGCGCACTCGGGGTCACTACTGCGCATGCGCCCTCCGGCTCACTACTGCTCATGCGCACTCGGGGTCACTACTGCTCATGCGTACTCGGACTCACTACTGCGGATGCGCAATCGGGCTCACTACTGCGCATGCGCGCACGAGCGCACTACTGCTTATGCACACACAGGCTCACTACTGCGCATGCGGGCTCGGGGTCACTAGTGCGCATGCGCACTCGGGGTCACTACTGCGCATGCGCAGTCCGGCTCAGACTTGCACATGCACATTCGAGCTCAATACTGCGCATTTGCACACGGGCTCACTACTGCGCATGCGGGCTCGGGGTCACTACTGCTCATGCGCACTCGGACTCACTACTGCGCCTGCGCAATCCGGCTCAGACCTGCACATGCGCACTCGAGCTCACTACTACGCATGCGCACTCGGGGTCACTACTGCTCATGCGCACTCGGACTCACTACTACTCATGCGCACTCGGGGTCACTACTGCTCATGCGCACTCGGACTCACTACTCCGGATGCGCGCTCGGGATCACTACTGCGCATGCGCACACGGACTCACTACTGCGCATGCGCACACGCACTCACTACTGCGCATGCGCACACGGGCTCACTACTGCGCATGCGCTCTCGGGGTCACTGCTGCTCATGCGCACTCGGACTCACTACTACTCATGCGCACTCGGGGTCACTACTGCTTATGCACACTCGGACTCACTACTGCGGATGCGCGCTCTGGCTCACTACTGCGCATGGGCACACGGGCTCACTACTGCGCATGCGCACTCGGACCCACGACCACTCATGCGCACTCGGGATCACTACTGCTCATGCGCCCTCGGACTCACTACTGCGGATGCGCGCTCGGGCTCACTACTGCGCATGCGCACACGGGGTCACTGCTGCTCATGCGCACTCGGACTCACTACTGCTCATGCGGGCTCGGGGCCACTAGTGCGCATGCGCACTCGGACTCACTACCGCGCATGCGCGCTCGGCGTGACTACTGCGCATGCGCACTCGGGGTCACTACTGCGCATGCACACTCCGGCTCAGACCTGCACATGCGCACACGGACTCACTACTGCGGATGCGCAATCGGGCTCACTACTATGCATGCGGGATCGGGGTCACTACTGCGCATGCGCAGTCCGGCTCAGACCTGCACATGCGCCCTCGGGCACAGCACTGCGCATGCGCACACGGGCTCACTACTGCGCACGCGCTCTCGGGGTCACTACTGCGCATGCGCACTCGGACCCACTACCACTCATGCGCACTCGGGGTCACTACTGCTCATGCGCCCTCGGACTCACTACTGCGGATGCGCGCTCGGGCTCACTACTGCGTATGCGCACACGGGGTCACTGCTGCTCATGCGCACTCGGACTCACTACTGCTCATGCGGGCTTGGGGCCACTAGTGCGCATGCGCACTCGGACTCACTACTGCGCATGCGCGCTCGGCGGCACTACTGCGCATGCGCACTCGGGGTCACTACTGCGCATGCACACTCCGGCGCAGACCTGCACATGCGCACACGGACTCACTACTGCGGATGCGCAATCGGGCTCACTACTATGCATGCGCACTCGGGGTCACTACTGCTCGTGCGCACTCGGACTCACTACTGCTCATGCGCACTCGGGGTCACTACTGCGCATGCGCCCACCGGTTCACTACTGCTCATGCGTACTCGGACTCACTACTGCGGATGCGCACTCGGGGTCACTACTGCGCATGCGCACTCGAGCTCACTACTACGCATGCGCACGCCGGCTCACTACTGCGCATGCGCACACGGGCTCACTACTGCGCATGCGCGCACGAGTCCACTACTGCTCATGCACACACGGGCTCACTACTGCTCATGCGCACTCAGACTCACTACTGCGGATGCACAATCGGGCTCACTACTGCGCATGCGCACTCGGGCACGTCACTGCGCATGCGCACACGGGCTCAGACCTGCACATGCGCACACGCACTCACTACTGCGTATGCCCAATCGGGCTCACTACTGTGCATGCGCATTCGGGGTCACTACTGCGCATGCGCACACGGGGTCACTGCTGCTCATGCGCACTCGGACTCACTACTGCTCATGCGGGCTCGGGGCCACTAGTGCGCATGCGCACTCGGACTCACTACCGCGCATGCGCGCTCGGCGTGACTACTGCGCATGCGCACTCGGGGTCACTACTGCGCATGCACACTCCGGCTCAGACCTGCACATGCGCACACGGACTCACTACTGCGGATGCGCAATCGGGCTCACTACTATGCATGCGGGATCGGGGTCACTACTGCGCATGCGCAGTCCGGCTCAGACCTGCACATGCGCATTCGAGCTCACTTCTGCGCATATGCACACGGGCGTACTACTACGCATGCGCACTCGGACTCACTACTGCTCATGCGCACTCGGACCCACTACTGCGCATGCGCACTCCGGCTCGGACCTGCACATGCGCACTCGAGCTCACTACTACGCATGCGCAAGCGGGCTCACTACTGCGCATGAGCACACGGGCTCACTACTGCGCATGCGTACACGGGCTCACTACTGCGCATGCGCACGCGGGCTCACTACTGCGCATGCGTTCTCGCGGTCACTAGTGCGCATGCGCACTCGGACTCACTACTGCGCATGCGCACTCGGGGCCACTACTGCGCATGCGCACTCCGGCTCAGACCTGCACATGCGCACACGCACTCACTACTGCGTATGCCCAATCGGGCTCACTACTGTGCATGCGCATTCGGGGTCACTACTGCTCATGCGCACTCGGACTCACTACTGCTCATGCGCACTTGGGGTCACTACTGCGCATGCGCCCTCCGGCTCACTACTGCTCATGCGTACTCGGACTCACTACTGCGGATGCGCAATCGGGCCCACTACTGCGCATGCGCGCACGAGCCCACTACTGCTCATGCACACACAGGCTCACTACTGCTCATGCGGGCTCGGGGTCACTACTGCGCATGCGCACTCCGGCTCAGACCTGCACATGCGCACTCGATCTCACTACTACGCATGCGCACGCGGGCTCACGACTGCGAATGAGCACACGGGCTCACTACTGCGCATGCGCACGCGGGCTCACTACTGCGCATGCGTTCTCGGGGTCACTAGTGCGCATGCGCACTCGGGGTCACTACTGCGCATGCGCCCTCCGGCTCACTACTGCTCATGCGCACTCGGACTCACTACTGCGGATGCACAATCGGGCTAACTACTGCGCATGCGCACCCCGGCTCAGACCTGCACATGCGCACACGCACTCACTACTGCGGATGCGCAATCGGGCTCACTACTGTGCATGCGCACTCGGGGTCACTACTGCTCATGCGCACTCGGACTCACTACTGCTCATGCGCACTCAGGGTCACTACTGCGCATGCGCCCTCCGGCTCACTACTGCTCATGCGTACTCGGACTCACTACTGCGGATGCGCAATCGGGCCCACTACTGCGCATGCGCGCACGAGCCCACTACTGCTCATGCACGCACAGGCTCACTACTGCGCATGCGGGCTCGGGGTCACTAGTGCGCATGCGCACTCGGGGTCACTACTGCGCATGCGCAGTCCGGCTCAGACTTGCACATGCGCATCCGAGCTCAATTCTGCGCATGTGCACACGGGCTCACTACTGCGCATGCGGGCTCGGGGTCACTACTGCTCATGCGCACTCGGACTCACTACTGCGGATGCGCGCTCGGGCTCACTACTGCGCATGCGCACTCGGACTCACTACTACTCATGCGGACTCGGGGACACTAATGCGCATGCGCACTCGGACTCACTACTACTCATGCGGACTCGGGCACACTAATGCGCATGCGCACACGGGCTCACTACTGCGCATGCGCAGTCCGGCTCAGACCTGCACATGCGCACTCGAGCTCACTACTACGCATGCGCACGCGGGCTCGCTACTGCGCATGAGCACACGGGCTCACTACTGCGGATGAGCGCTCGGGGTCACTACTGCGCATGCGCACTCGGGGTCACTACTGCGCATGCGCACGCTGGCCCAGACCTGCACATGCGCACTCCGGCTCACCCCTGCACATGCGCACTCGAGCTCACTACTACGCATGCGCACGCGGGCTCACCACAGCGCATGAGCACACGGGCTCACTACTGCTCATGCGCACTCGGACTCACTACAGCTCATGCGCACTCGGACTCACTACTACTCATGCGCACTCGGGGACACTAATGCGCATGCGCACTCGGACTCACTACTGCGGATGCGCGCTCGGGCTCACAACTGCGCATGCGCACACGCGCTCACTACTGCTCATGCGCACTCAGGGTCACTACTGCGCATGCGCCCTCCGGCTCACTACTGCTCATGCGTACTCGGACTCACTACTGCTGATGCGCAATCGGGCCCACTACTGCGCATGCGCGCACGAGCCCACTACTGCTCATGCACGCACAGGCTCACTACTGCGCATGCGGACTCGGGGTCACTACTGCGCATGCGCAGTCCGGCTCAGACTTGCACATGCGCACTCCGGCTCACCCCTGCACATGCGCACTCGAGCTCACTACTACGCATGCGCACGCGGGCTCACTACAGCGCATGAGCACACGGGCTCACTACTGCTCATGCGCACTCGGACTCACTACAGCTCATGCGCTCTCGGACTCACTACTACTCATGCGCACTCGGGGACACTAATGCGCATGCGCACTCGGACTCACTACTGCGGATGCGCGCTCGGGCTCACAACTGCGCATGCGCACACGGGCTCACTACTGCGCATGCGCGCTCGGGGTCACTACGGCGCATGCGCACTCGGGGTCACTACTGCGCATGCGCACTCCGGCTCAGACCTGCACATGCGCACACGCACTCACTACTGCGGATGCGCAATCGGGCTCACTACTACGCATGCGCACGCGGGCTCACTACAGCGCATGCGCACACGGGCTCACTACTGCGCATGCGCAGTCCGGCTCAGACCTGCACATGCGCACACGGACTCACTACTGCGGATGCGCAATCGGGCTCACTACTATGCATGCGCACTCGGGGTCACTACTGCTCATGCGCACTCGGGGTCACTACTGCGCATGCGCACTCGAGCTCACTACTACGCATGCGCACGCGGGCTCACTACTGCGCATGCGCACACGGGCTCACTACTGCGCATGCGCGCACGAGCCCACTACTGCTCATGCACACACGGGCTCACTACTGCTCATGCGCACTCAGACTCACTACTGCGGATGCACAATCGGGCTCACTACTGCGCATGCGCACTCGGGCACATCACTGCGCATGCGCACACGGGCTCACTACTGCGCATGCGCAGTCCGGCTCAGACCTGCACATGCGCATTCGAGCTCACTTCTGCGCATATGCACACGGGCGTACTACTGCGCATGCGCACTCGGACTCAATACTGCTCATGCGCACTCGGACTCACTACTGCGCATGCGCACTCCGGCTCAGACCTGCACATGCACACACGGACTCACTACTGCGGATGCGCAATCGGGCTCACTACTATGCATGCGCACTCGGGGTCACTACTGCTCATGCGCACTCGGACTCACTACTGCTCATGCGCACTCGGGGTCACTACTGCGCATGCGCACTCGAGCTCACTACTACGCATGCGCACGCGGGCTCACTACTGC